>OX382325.1:4163577-5463577 GCA_947507615.1 Hemithea aestivaria | reverse complement strand
CCGGTATTTTTAACTCGTTTCGCGGTTCGATGTCCGTACGTTCGCGGAATCGATATGCATATAAAACCGTCCTTGAAAGTCTTTAAGTTTTGCAATAGTTAAGGTAGAGTTTGTTTCATATTATGTTGTGAGTTCGACAATTGATGTCCCAGTTGTGTGCAGCTCCAGGAACGTAAGTTTCGAACTGTTAAAACTCTTCTGATGTTTACTCCTTATTACATGTTATATACTACGTATGTAAACAGAAGTTATAATAATATGGCGGAAGTTATGGACTTTCTAAAACATTTTATAAAGTCGAATGTATACGTTATATCTCTCGTGTCTTGGAGTAAACCGGTTAGGTTTTGCAGAGTGTCGCGATACACAACAACACTTTTTGTTGCGAGCTAATAAAATGGCTCTCCGTGAGTAATGTGACCTTTAACATTAGCTCGTATTGGGAGCAATCCCTTGAGCCTTGTTAGGGAAGACAAATGATACCCTTCATTGGACGTGCGGAGAAAAAAGGCTAACTTAAAGATAACTTATAGGAGTTGGATTTCAGACTGACATGATATAGGTAACAACATAAAAGCTACGAGATACGTTATTTTATAGCACGTGCCATATAAAGCAAACCACTAATGTTACTAAAGCGTCGTAAAAGTTAAAAGCTCTTCGAGAACACAATCACTTTCCTGCTCTAAATCTAGGGAACTTGACTTGCATATGCATACAACTTCATAGAATTTATATAATACCAGAGCATGTTTTCTGCTCAGTGAATTAGAATATAAACTGTATATACGAGTAGGTGTATACTTTAAAGGGCTTCATAATGTAGGTCACCATTTCACCTGGCGTTTGTCTACTCGATATTTGTTTAAGATGTCGTAGTTATATCGATTTAACATGCTTTCTGTGAATGACAAGAAGATTTACTTTGCTACTAGATATGTGAGAAGAAGTAAATAAATAAAAATACCATAATTATTTAGTTATTTATAATCCCTTTTCAACTGTCTTGGAGTTACCAATCGGTTTATGAACGTTTTACACAAAGAGACGTTAAAACGACCTTCTGTGCACGTGAATAGAGCTTACCACTTACCTCACATTGCTTGATCTTAGATCTTGAAAGTAATTGGCTTAATGGTAGCTGTACGTTAGCGGTAATATTGAAACCACTTTAATGAATATACGAGTACATATCTACATATTACATACGAATTCTGCAATCCGTCTGTTGTAGGCGTAAGATAATCTTTAACCCGCTTCAAGTTTAGTCCATCGCTATCTTTCAATCCTATCGGCCCGTATCCAGTATCCATTGTTGGATAAAGACCCCATTCAGAAGTCAGTTTTCATCCAATTCTTTGCGATATTGGATAGAGTTCAAAGAGACTTTTTTATTCTGTAGAGTGATCTTTGACCACAATTTTGCGTGAATTTGACGATCATTCTGACAAAGTCCAAATGTCAGGGTAAATACTCTGGCTTTACTGAACATCCTGTCGATATAATTAACTCACGAAGACATTACTCAAATCGACTGCGCTATAGTGCCCACAAAGCTTAACAGCGACCGAAGTATTTACTCGTGATGGGGACTGAAGTAGACAGATAGGCAATTAGAAACTTTCCTGACACAGAAGCTCCAATTAAGACTGAGGAGTCACCAAGACAAATACCTTTTGTGTTCCGTGTAGGGACAAGTTGCGTGTAATGAATGACCCTTCGCAAATTGATATACACGTAACGTCATCTTGGAGGGCTTAAAACAATATCCTGTAATTAAGCATTTGGTAGCAGAAGCTTTACGTAATGCTCTATTCTTAGTTAAATTACCCATGGCTCAAGGAGAACCTAAAATCAACTTCATATGTTATTTTTGATTGAACTATTAAAGTTATGTATTTTTAAACTCGATACAGTATTTATCATGTTTTGACATTTAATTAGTTTCGATGAAACGGCTTTTTCTTAGTTAGTTATTTCGTTATTGTAATTAAAATCTGACCCAAATTCCATTTTTTATACCATTAATTTTATCAATGTATTTGCCAATTATGATTACCATCAGATAACTATAAAAATGTTATCAATTTAACGAATATTTCAACGAACATTTACCCTTTAACAATAAGTTGAATGTTCATACTAAACGAGTATAAATCAACAGAACTATGCTAGCTGTTTAAAGCTTACATTAACTTGTAAGTTTATTTAACATTTTCCCGTCGTTTTCAGTTGAGTTCACTAGAACTAACTACAGCCCGGCACCATTTCAGAGTTTCGTTTGTGGCTTGTTCACGAGGGCGGGGACCGACCGCTATAAAACTTCTCAATTGTGATATTCGGACGATCGAGTGCAAAACCACGATTTGCATTTTTATTGGCTCTCTGGCTTTTGTATTCTGATATTTCCATTCTACATATCTCATCAATAGTCATCGCTGTGAATCTTTTGATCGGTATCGATATGAATAAAATCTACTTCAATGTAGGTGAAATTTTCAGATTTTAGTTTCAAATGCTGTATCTTCGAGAACTTGGACAATGGACTGTTAGAGGTCTATACAATAGAAGTCAATTTAAAAAATCCACCATAAAAAGCGCCCCTTATATTTATAGATACCGGTGGCAGCTGCAATATTCTTTTTTCAATAAAGTCTGCTAGAACGTGTAGGAAAAAGACGAAAAAGAAAAACAGGGGAAACGTGGCTATAGTAATATAATAGAGCCATGTTAAGCCACCTGCCCTATATCCACCTGGATGTCCAGACATCCCCTAAACAGCCATAATTTACTTAGGGACGTGACATACATATTTTATTTCTACATAAGGGAAACTACTCGTAGTTTCAAACTTTAACTATTACATATTGAACAGTAGAACAAGTACAATCAACTGAATTTGACAGGTTTGGGTAATTATGTATGATCACTAAGTTATAAGACTAATTATTATTTGCTTGACTAATTATTTTTAAAATTAAAAAAGAATTTTCGTGAACCTAGTTTTGGAAGGAGTAATATTTGTAAATAATACAGTGACTCAATGATAATCTCTCATAGTCACGCCCATAGGCGGATTTAGGGGGGGGGGGGGGGGGCAGGGGGCTAAGTGCCCCCCCAGAAGCATTGTAGAATTACGAATATTGCACATATTTCTGGTCAAAATTATAATTTTTTAATTTTTCTCGGCGCTCGCAACGAGCTGCTCGCGCACTTATTATTAAGGATATTTGAACTTTCTAACTGTTCAGAGCGAGCTAAACACACATTTTTCGTAGTAAAAATTATAATATTTTTGGCTGTCTGCACCTTGCCCCCCCCCAGAACCAAATCCTAGATCCGCCCTTGGTCACGCCTATGACTCCTATGTCTCTCTCTTATGACTTAATTATGACAATCCATAAACTAGTGTTAAGAGATTAAAGAACACTAAATAGAGTCATCTAAACTTAAGTGCATTAAATATAACAATAGCTCCGCCCCGCGGTTCCACACGCGTTATTTCCGATCCCACGGGGACAAGATAAAATTAGTATTTTTCTAAGTTTTTAGCTATTTTCATACAGAATTTCATCGCAATCGGCATCAGCAAACATACACACTTATATTTTACATAGTCTTAAACAAAATTTCGTAATAATATTATTAGGATTCTTGAAGTGAAGTGATAGGATTGTACTTCTGAGTAGACTTGTTGAAATTTGGAATTTGCCTTGCCTCAATATCAATATCTTACAATCAATATTGACTTCAATAAGGAATATTCGCCCCTTACACACCTTAATACCAGATCTCTATAATTTACATTAGTTGTCGGGTTTGATAACCTTTAAATTACACGTTACCACCTAAATACCCATCGTCAACCGTGTGTCTGATCGATAAACTATCGTAACATGACATGTTTGACTCACAGCTTTGTAAATACTATATTTGGAGATTTATTATAATTTTACACCTGAATTCCCAGTCGTTCTCATAGAATTAGGAACATCTTGTTTAGCAGAAAGATGCAATCTTTAAATAGTTCAAATAATATTAAAAGCTATTATCCTTAGGTATCTGTATGTGTGTATCCCCAACATTTGAAATTGTACTATGCCTGTTGTCTTTGCTTACGATCTTTTAAGCGCCTTGGATTATTAAATTTCGAGAGATGGATTAATTAAAACTTAATGCAATGAAAGTAGAGTTTATTTAAAGTTTACTTGGTTAAAATGTCCATTAGGCTAATTCAATTCTGAAGAGAAGAAAAATTAAATAGCTGACTTTTCTCCTTGATTCTTTACTTTAGCTCTGAAAAGGCAAATTTTCTCCGGCAGAAATGTTATAATGTTTTTATCGTAGACGACGCCAAGGCCCTACCTAGCCCCTGCATACAAATCTTGTTGAATGGCAGTACACACAATAGACCCACTCGATGCGATATACTGATGTATATCTATTCGTTGCTCCTACATATTATGTAAGTCAAGCAAATATTTTTGTGTGACATAACGTGTTCCTTTGATCATCGACTTTGCAAAGGGAAACTGTTTCCAGTTGCATAAATATGGCCGTTTAAAATCAGGACACGTCCGTCCTCTGAAAGGTCACCGGTCACAGTGCGATAGCCCATTCACGAGCTCTACGCTGGGGGTCGTAAAGTTTTTATTTCTTCATTTTCTTTGTGCTTGTAGATTATCATCTATGTAGGTGACATGTATTGTAGGAGTTACGTCTCCGGGCATGTCCGCCGGTTCATTCTAAGCCCAGCCCATACGGGCCATTGTTTACGCGAGGCCTGTCGTCGACCGTTCAGCTGCCATCGCGTGCCGATCTACTACACCACAGTCCGCGGCCATATATCGCTGCACCCACCTTCAGATGTTATCGCCCTTTATTGAACACATAAATCTCTTCAGTCATTGATAATATGATTCCAGTTTAATTCACTGTTGAATCGCTATTGAATTTCAGAATGAGTCTACTTTGAACACTAACGAATAGTTAGCCTTTTAACTAAATACTGTGACTTTTCCTCTATGACTTAGTTATAAGTTAGTGTTTTATAATGGCAAAATGCGACGTGCATTTTAGTTCGATCTATATAGAATTCGCTGACAAAAGGAAATGTACGAAACTAGCGCTAAGTGCATTTCAGTTTGTTGGTAGCGCGGCACCGGGTCGAGTCGGGTAGCATAAGTGGTGCTTCATTTTAGAACTCCGCATCGAGGAACGGAGATTTCTCTTCAGTTAGTTCTGGACAATAATTTCTGAAAAGTTTCCATAAATATTTATTTTATTGATACTGTTAACTTGCTGCATGAAATTTTACGTTTTGTATTTTTTTCCAAATCAAACCATTTTATTGGTGATCACTTTAACTTTTTACCCACGAAATTGAGTAATTTTTCCTACACAGCAGGGTACGATGTTTGATCATGATTTCTGGTTCATGAGCGACAAAGCGTGTGTGAAATTGATAAACAAACCTTTCACATTTTGCGAAAAAGGGTCTCCTCGTAATTCAAAACCATTTTCTTGTAAACCTTGCTTATACTGAAACGGTACGTATAGTAGGTACGTGTATAAAATATTTCAGTGATGTAAAGTCAGCGATCCGCGAATCTCTCAATTGCGAACACGGTTTTACTGGAACATTGGTTTTACTGTAGGATTTATGTCTATTTGGCAAGGGATATGTTCTGAGGATAATGAGGTTCAGCACCTGTGTGAATCTACTTACCTATTTTCTTACCATGTTTCGATACAAATGGACTTCTGAACAATTTATTTCAGAACCAACTAAAAATAAAGGTTATCGGGGTCAAAGTATGTCTCGACGTTTATGAAATTACGCTATTACATGAAATTTTAATCGAGGCGTATTTGAGAGGCAACAGGTGAGACAATTAAACAAATTCAGTGGGTCACGCGAAGCAAGGCCGGTGCGGGCGCGGCTCGTATGTTGCGTATGCCGTCAACGTATCCGCCCAACTACAGCACGCCGTCGTATTATGATGTTACCGCTTTGAACCCACGATAACAGTGATTGACTAGCTCTTTGTTATGGCAACAATGTGGGTTGCCACCGGCAGGAGTTAGGATATCGTATGACCCGCGGAGCATCTATATTCTATACACCTTTATCGATTTAGATTTAATGGGTTTCGATAAACGTTGTATACCATTTTTATGTTCACAACGCATGAATATTAAATCTACCAATTCAAATTATAAGTCGTAATCATGCTTGAATATTCAGGGTACAAAATATAATAAACATAGGTAATTTTCATTTCAAACCTGCAATCAAAATCGCACGCTAATTTATACCGTTAAATCCGAGCCACATAATAAACTGCACAAATTGTAAATTAATTGGATTTGAGCCTTTGGCGTTAGCACTTCAAAATGGCTCGAAGCCCGTGGAGAGGTTATGAGCACTACTGGTAATGAGTCCGCGGTCGGTCGAACATTTCGTGACGTGAAGCAGAGCCATAAGTCGACGGTGGTTGATTGAAATTAGTTTGTTGAAACGGACACGCTGTCTGTCACGCTAGTCATTTACGTGTTGGTATTGCACCATGCGAGGGCTCCGCGGCGCGCCCGCTGTCAACCGCCGACTACAGAGGTGGTGCTTTCGACCCACTAGTGTTCACTATCGTCCAGTTACAATTAGACCGTCGCCTCGGTCGGCCTGAACTCACACGCTACGCAAACTGAAGGCGATGGCCCGCGACGCGCACTATCCAATCCATCTTATATACATACACCGATGTCATGCTGTTAGGCCGATCCTTTAGCTCTCGTTTAAGAAACAATAAAAAGGAAATTTTACTCGGTATGGCAAATTGTGTTCGTGTCACTGTGTGTGGTTCGTATACGTATGGAGATTTCTATTTGTTTTCATGTGGGTAGGGACCGATCCGCGCACCGAATACTATAAGGTATACAATTTTACGCTCACGTACGCGTAGTCTCATGAGCACTTCATTTTATGATCATCTTGAACATCTCCATTTATATAGCCATACTCTCTCGGTATATGAGCTGTAGTTAAATAAATAGCACAAAACGTTTTGTCTTTTTGTTTTCATAGGCTTCTGTTTCTTTTAATATGTCTGATTAACGGCTAACCTTGTGATTTGTGATAATTCGGGGTTATTACCAAATTCAATAATTACTTATTAAATTTCTGTTTAGTGTTTATTTAGACATAATGGAACCGCCATTAATTTAAGTAATGTGTGAATCGTGTATTCCAAGAATGTGTCATTTAATTACACCGTCATTAGTAGTGAGTCAGTGGGTTAAATATTAATTGTATAATGTAGTATTCGAGTAAGACCTGTCTTGACGTCGACAGCTGGTATTGGCTCAGTCGTCGTTAAGAATTGAAAACTGCATCAATACTTGATGTCTCATGGAATGGTGTTTATTGATTTTGGCATCGGCTTTAACTTCCTTCCAGCATAATAACGGTGAATTGCTTATCATAAATGCAGTATTATCGCATCAGCGAACAAAAGGAACAAATATTTTACAAATTTTAAGCGACCTAGTTTCCAATCGATGTAACATGGGTCTTTTGTGATCGGTTTGCCAGTTTGCAAGCACAAAGAGCTTTATAATACTTGTTGGTATGAAATGATATCAACGTCAGTTGGTAGTCGAATCGTGTATAAACGGGATATCGTTATTCGTTTGATGATGAATCGGTTGAGTGTTGTTGAATCGATTACCGTCAGAAAGCGGCTGGCCTGAACCGTTGCTGTTGTGATTTGTGATGGATCCTGTTTAGTATGCGGCCCGGTGGAGGCACGCTCTCAATCATTCCTGAGTACTCGCTGTACTTCTACTCGTACTCGTATATCGAGTCAAATCTCCGCGAGGGAATGTATTATTTAAAACGAAGGGAAATGTCACGATTATAATCTTTGCTTTTTATTGAGGTAATATTGTAATTGTTTGGATATATTGGTTTCTTACAACTTCACGACAAAAAATACCTTAATGCTTTGGGCTGAAGGGGTATATGTTGCGTTTATAATAATCTAGATTAACTTTCTTTCTCTAGAACATTTCCGCAACTATAAATTTTTAAAATGATACTCATTGTTGTACTTATTGAGTACGAGTATTATTCATATTATTATAAGCTAACAAGTGAACTTAAAAAAAATTAAAAACAAGCTTTTTTTATTATTACCATGCTACACACCAAAGTACTCGTCAAGACGAATCAGATGAGCCTAAACTCGATGGGATTGATTGCATTGTTTAATTACGAAGTTCCTTTGGCCACCTTCCAGATCACCTCGATGTTATAATAATATTGCATTCTCATTCGATTTATACAGGCATGCAAAATTTCAGCGCGATCGATTAACTTGCAAGATTTTATTACAGACAGACAACAGGACAGGTGTAAATAAAAGCTTGTAAAAATACTGCCTAAAAATCGTATAAGAAAGAAATACACTGCAATCAGTAATATTAAAAAATCACAAATTGTGTCAGGTACGACAAAGAGATAATAAATTCATAGCATGAAAAAGTTAAGTCGACTGAAACATTTTTCAGCATGTTATGCAAATATCACGGAGCTACGAAATTCGTAGTCGTAGCTCGTAGCAGCTCTCGTAGCGGCGGTAGAGCGGTGCGACACTGTACACGGTAGAGGCCGTGCATTAACTGAAGGAGCGTAGAAATGGAGGGCGCTCGTGTACATACTTATTTACTATTGGACTTATTTAAGTTTCCAATTATTTATTTACTAGAAGTTATGATTTATAAAAAACTTTCATTATAATCTGCACCCAACGCTCTCTGAAAAGTAGCCTATGTGGTATTCTAATCCAGCTGTTTAGACATGAAAAAGTAAAACACATACAAAACTTTCACCTTCATACATGTGTAGTAAACAACAATTATTATTCAGTAACAAAACAAGACAATTACAAAAGTTTAGTTCAGCATAAATTCCAGAGCTCGTCTCTTTTCGCCCAGTGTCTAATGATGTTGACACTACAGGCGGGCTCGGCTCGCCCTCCCTCGCCTCACTTCACCGCACTGCCTCCTTCGAGTGCACTTACATATCACACGGGCCTTCTAAATGTGCCACTTCGAATGTTCTCAAATCGTATTAAGCCATTTACCGACCCATCCGCGAGTTTCCACTGAATGATGCCCGTTATGTACAATTCGCTGCTGCAAATTTTGTGATATATTGAGCAAACACCGAATTTGCGAGTGCTGCGTAAAGTACTAGCTGGTCTTTGCGACTTCGATCACGTTAATAAATCTTTTTTTAGTGGAGGTCTACTTCGTAATATCCATCTGTGTGCCAAATCTCAACCCTAATGAAGTCAACCATCAAAGGTTTTTACTATGTTGTTTTAGATAAGTCAGTCAATCGAACATCGTTCCTTTTTCGATATTTAGAAGATATGTAACAAATTTCACAATTTTAAGGCGAAGTTTATGTTTTTACTCCTTTACATCTAAATGAGCTGAAGTTAGGTACGAAGTATATTTATAATAATTGGTAGATATGTATGAAGCTAGCTGGCTAGTTATAAATACTTTTATAATGTAATATTTGATGAGAACACAGAATTGTATACATCCATACGAAACATTATCACTCTGTAGTCTGTAGGCATTTTGTTTGAACGATTCAATTATATTTGCCCTTCGTGATGAAACAATGAAAACGACTGAAAATTAAGTTACAATTCGAACACGACACATTATTACATTTCGTTCTATTATCAGATGTCTACAACTCGCGAGCGAATAATGTAATTCTATAAATATTGGAAATAATTCTAAAGAGACGTAGGTACCTAAGAGAAGATTCAAACAAAAGACAAATCTATTAGAAGTAGCGATCCATTTTCTCTCACCCAATCACCTTTTCTCACACATGATTTTGTTTGCGAAAAATAAAGAACCAATTTCGCTTCTAATAAGGGACGAGAAATTGGTTTTCTTTTGTGCGGTGAGTAATGGAGGAACTCAACTGTTAATACAAACTTGTTAGATATCTCCGAAATAATCTTGAAAAGGATAATTTGTATCTTTATGTATTTACCTTAGTCTTTCGCGACCAAAAACACTCGAATTCGAGATAGGTTTCCGCAGTAAGATGAACGTAGTTATCCGTGTAAAAACACTATAGCTGTTAAATTAACACCTGTCTACTACTAAGGATATAATCCATTTTTAACTTCAGTGACTTGAGATTATTAACTTTAATACTTACCCGATAATTTGCGGTAAACATACCGGTGTTGAGTGTAGCGTATAGATGTAAGCAATATATTGGTAATAGCAGTTATAAATATCATCTTTTTGTCAACCAACTCAACTTCAACAACCACCAAACCAATCAACTTCATTAAATGTATAGCTGATAGACATGAAAATATTTGCCAAATGGTGTATTTGATATATCATGTGATTACGCAGGCTCCATAATGTTCCACGTGCGGCGGCGGCCGGCGGACGCTCAGCCGCGGCGTCGCAAGAAGAAGGTCGGATCCACCGGCACCGGCGGCCGCCCCGGCAACGAACCCGTCCTCGTCGAGGTGGCGCCTGACACCACACCGCTGGAGAACGGACGACGGCTGCGTATCACTGACGCTCTTGAGGTACGACCCGATTTCTTATAGCTACAAGAAGGCAATAACTGGAGACAAGAAGGTCGACGACTCTAATTGCACAAAGGTGACGACCGTTTCTGGAGGTCTACTATAACTCGTTCCGAAAACGAAGTTCGGCCGATTTTTCGCACGTTTCCTACCATAATCACTTTCGTTTACGAAATATCGTCCGAACGAAAATAGTTTGACGTTTAGATTTTCGAACCTTACTATAACCACTTTTAGTTGCGAACGAAAATTTGAATTTGACAGACGAATGTTCGTAAATTTAACCTCAAATTGACGAAGCCAAAATAGCTTTCGTTTGATTTTCGTTTGTTCGAATTATTTAAAGAATTGAATTTGTATGGCTGGAAAAATGATTTAATGGAAGGCTGCTTTGCGCGAAGAACGTTTAGAACACATAAAGAACCTATTTAACAAAAATCTACTAATATGAAGGTGTAAGTTTTGAGCATGTACTTACCTATAAACCGATTGAGCTGAAATTTGGTATAAAGCTTAGACTAAATAATGTAAGCTACTTTTTATCCCATTCCCTGAGGATTGGGACGTGCCTATGTATATGCGTGAAGAACCGTGGAGCGCGCATAGTCATATCTATAGGAAATTAACTAGGTATCCAGCGGCTTTACCTGCTGATTATTACCTAGCCTATATAATGTGAGTCTTTGCTCCAACTTACCTATATACCAAATTTCAGCTTTATCGGTTAAGGCATGAAGAGGTAACAAACACACACATCAGCATCAGCTTTGATTATGTTTTGTGTCATCAAATAAAATAATTTGTCAACATAAGCACTTTTTTATTTAGAATAAAAAATGTAACAAGATACAGGAAATGGTTACAAATACAAAACGCTAGAGGTAAACAAACGGTGCTCTACTTATTATATAGATAGATAGATAAATAACCCTTTATTGTACACTAAGGTAATGAAACAAACAATATCTAGCATTAAATTAATACATTTGAAAAGGGTTACAATTGGCGGTCCTAGATATCTTAATCCTTAAGCTATTTTGTATAATTAAACAAACATTAATTTTTAAAAATTATGTTGTCCACATCGCTTGTTGTGCACTGCCTCTCTCCGTGTACTGCCTATCACAATTGGACATCAATCGACATCAGTAGATCCAGCATTAAAGTCAACTTCTTGAACATGAAGAGTTTGAGGCTGCAAAATAAAATTATCATTATAATTTTTGCTGTTATTTTACTTTACTTAAAGGAATACATAAAGGATCTTGATGTTAAATATAATTGTCATAAAGTTTTCTATCATCATATAGGTGACACTTGGGTGTAGTTTATGTTTTACTAGTTTTTGCTTGCAGCGTTACCTGCATGTAGGAATTCCTTATATTAGCGGTCATCTACATAATATGTCCATAACTTTTTGTTTAAAATTTAACCCAGTTTGTTCAACAACAGTTTGGACTGGGAATTCAGTCTCGCTATCCTATATTATAATAAAATTGAAAATGTATGTCCCCTACATTATATTATAAGCATCGATGCAGGGGAGAATTTGTGTAAAAAACCAAATATAAAGTATATGAATTGTTAAATCCTCTATTTAAAGTTAACATTGTTATTTTATATTATTAATGGTATTTAAAAGATAAAATATAAAATATAAAACATAATAATAATAAATACCTTTTGGCACTGAGGACTATTGAAATGGAATTAAGTGTAATGTAGGTACAATCATATTCTTCTCAGCCTCTTTGCCGAACCTTTCCTTCCTTATTCTCCCTTGAGCTTAATTTCTATTTTTCCAAATACTGTTTCAATTTTCTTTGGAGATTTTGTAGCCATTTTACAACTGAAAAAAAATATAATTGATTTAATAATAGGATAATTTAACTGAGATACACTTATGTGGGTTAGAAAGCTACTGCAATATTAACAATAAATATTATTCTTTAAATATGTGTACCACTTGTGGTAGGTATGTGAATTTGAGAGTAAACGTTGAGTATTTAGGAGTGCTTATCAATATATCAAGCTAAAACCGCCATTTATTTTCGGTATGTAGGTATAGGTAACTTTAACCATGAAAAAACAAATTTAATACATCATTTTAATTTGTTCCGGGCGGATAAGGCCTTGGGGCGCAGCTATGATCTATAAATAACTAATAATATCAAATATTTATCACTTACTTGCAAAGATTTCCAAAACAAAGTTGTCGAGACACGAACAAACGCCGACTGAACCATTTTTAAGTTAAACACTTGAAACTTCTTGAGGAACGGGTGACGCAATAGCCATAATTTGTGTTTAAATGCACTTGTTACTCAGTTTATAAAGCCAAATAACTTAAAAACATTTAAAACTTGCAAACAAAATTCAAACTTTAGAACTTTTTTTTTTTTTTTTTTCTTTTAAATAATATGGCAACATGTGAATTTTGCCAGTGTCGAGTAAAATTCGTGATGTTCACGGGATATTAAATTATGGTCTCCACTTTCGTGTTTTGCCAGTGTCAAGTTAAATGTTATTTTTTAAGTAATAAGTTAGTTAGTCAGGTCAGAGTCAGAGTGAGCTTAATAGCTCGTCTAGTCACGTGAGTCTTCCAGTAAAATGGGTGGAATTTTACTGAAAGTTCGGAGGAGTTTTGGAGGGGGCACCAAAATTCATATTTCAGCACCATATCACTTGCCTACATCTGTGCACATTCAAAAACACTTAACACGCAATATTCCACCATTATTACACGCTAACAATCAAATTCTACACGATTATTAAGCAAAGGACGTGGAGCTAATGATATATGATCAAGGCTTGCCGCCAAAACCCCTTTAGAACTTTAATCACTTGACATTGACAAGTCGGATAGCATTTTGGCATTTTCATTCAATTGTTCACGTTCTTATCGTTCACGAAAATTGTCTATGGATCCGAACTTCGTGAGCGCGACCGAAAATGAGTTATAGTAGGGTCACAAACGAAACTTCGTTGCTATTTCGTTCGTTTCCGAAGTTTCGTTTCGGACGGGTTATAGTAGACCCCCTGTAACGATCAGTGCTCATCAAAGGGGCACCTGTGCCCGTAGGCAAGCGCTTTGCTTGTGGCTTACGATAATGAAATGGACTGATAACAGTTCGTCTTTTTACAACCGACGTCTAATTGATTAATTTTATCCGAACACGAAATTGACGTAAGAACTGCACTGGCCCTCATAATATTATAATTTCCTATTTGCACTCTCGTGAAACTTACTGTGGTATTATAATAACCTTTATTATTTAACAATTTCATAAACTGTTATTATCATGAAGGTATGAAAGCACTTAAATTGCCTTTCGTTTAAAATAAGTACTATTCTGGTAATACAAGAGTATCCCAGATAAGGTAACGTCAACGAATACCTATCACTTTTCAAGCATAATTTATTATTCATTGGGAAAGCCACCGATTTTTGTCACAGATGTGTCTATCTCAGTCCCACTTGTGACAGGCCCTCTGTCCTTTAGGATTACCCTGGAATATATTACATTTTATGATACTCGAATTGTGGTTTAGAGATATCTGACAGTCTAAAGGTCATGCCACGAAATTTTTCGTTGAAACTTTATATCGTCAGCGTAAAAGTGTATGGAATTGTCAGCACCGGCTCTATTTTTCTACAGAATACTTGAAACGATAACATTTTGGATGATAAAACAATAATACACTATCGTGCTTTTTAAGTTGAATTAATAAAGTCCAATAAAAATTATGCATAGGTACTTATTGATCTCATTTTTGATAACAAGGTATTATTCAATCAAAATTGAAACCTTGCCAAATTGTTGCCTTGCTGTAGTCTGCATACATTAAACCACAAAAAGCAATTCAACTTATGTCAGTTAATTTACACATTTCATAGTTTGAATTTATAATCGTCGGATAACGGATAATAGTGTGGGGACGAGACATGTGGCTGACCGATCAATATAACGTATTGCTTTCAAATGAAATTAATGTCATAAAAATGTACTTTGTTTTATGTTTAATAAAACATGACACAATGTACCTACTATATACCTACTACATACAAGCCATAAAAGTGGGTGTTAACGTAAAAATAAATCCACTTTTTAACAGCGCCCACTTTTCAATTGCAACCGTGATGAAATCGCGTAATCGAATTTTAAATCCCATGTTTTCAGACAACGCTTTAATTAATTTGGAAAATTGCAATTGTCCAAAAAACGTGCTAGGCGAGCCTTTTGGTTAATGAAACTGATTCGATAAACAGCTAGAGAACACTTACTTAACTTTAGGGTCATGCTCTGGAGCAATTGGATTACTTTAGTTAATGTAGTTGCGATCTACTTTATGCTCGTGCTAGCTCCTACATTATGAATTTAACGGCGCCTAAGGCCCAGCTCACAGTCATTACTGTAATCAAAGCGTACACTTTACGTGTATTTTTAATCGACGAATAAATTATCTCGTTATACTTTCCAGTCTCGTTTCGTTTTATACGGGTTAAATAGCTGTATGGCTCACGTATTTGTACAGGATTATAATGGATATACTCCCCTGGGATTTGTGTGCACGCGTCATACATATTTGATTGGCCACTTATCATGATATTCTGCTGGCCATGGTCGTTCCTAGAACGCTGCAGTCTGCAGTACCTTTATCATATTTGCGACAAATCCCTGACCGAATCCACTTTTATGACTAGATATTGATGAGTAAATATGGGATGCTTGGTTTCACGAAAGCTCTCGAAGACGATAAATCTTTTTACTTTATCGACATTTTAACGGCTCGCCACGGCTTTTAGGGATTTTCCGGCGTGAATATACGGATTAACATCTATATAAGATAGGATTGCCCGTATACTTTTATGAGGCATCATTTTAACTACGTGAGCCAATAGCTTTTTGGAAAATTGCTTCTTCTAACCTTCACAATATGATTTAGGACTGAAAAATGTGAGCAAGAGTTTAATTTCCTTTCGCGCACATACTCGACTCTCGAGGGTAAAGTATACAACAAAATTGCTCCATTGGAGTGGCTTGAAGTGCTGGGAAAACACTAAGTCAAGTGGCAAAGTATCCGCCGACAATCTGGCTTATACATTTTATCTATTCCCCTCAATCTAACATGTCGTGTACCTTATACACTTCGTATTCTTTGTCTATTCAAGTTCTAGTAGTTTAACACTGCGACTTCAACGTCTTTATTTTTGCTGTACAGAGACTTATAAAATCCGATACACATTAGGCGTTATAAATGTACACACTTATGTATCTAAATGCACTTATGTGTAACAAAGTCAACTTCTCTACACTTCTTTATATTAAGGGCACGCGTTACCAATGCGCGCTGCATACCGCCCAATATAAAACGCCAACGTACCTTAAACCAATAATAAAAGCCTTTAACCTGAAGAAGCACCATACTTAACCTTGCTTAACACCAGCTATGTAATATCCAGGTGGGGTCCGGCAACGGGACAGCGTTACAGCTGTATGGGCCATCAATCCAGCCGCGGCATTGCGTGGTCGCGCCGGCTGAAGGCGGCGGGTACTCAGTGACGCCCTTGCACGCCGACGCTCACGTCTATGTCAACGGACAACGGGTGCTTCACACGCAGCGGTTACAGGTAAATCATCATGGTACATCAGAATCTTATCAACACACTTTCACACTGTGATTATGTATGTTTGTTACTTCTTCACGCCTAAACGGGTGGACCGATTGAGCTGAAATTTTGTATAGAGATAGCTTAGACTTTGCAATATCATAAAGGCTACTGTACAACGGGTAAAACGCTGGACGCCGCTAGTGGTACATGTGAATTAAAAACAAATTAGAGAAGAGACAAACAAATTGGAGGGATTATCCCGCCTTCTAGGTTTAGTCTGCTAACATCTACGGCAGCATCGCTTATCATCACGCGAGATCGCGGTCAAAGGATAACCTATAATTAATTAAATAAAAAAAATAACCTGATTTAAAGCTTGCTTTCAATAAACGAGGGTGACACACATAGGCGGATTTAGGGGGGGGGGGGGGGGGGCAGGGGGCCAAGGCCCCCCAGAATCATTGTAAAGTTACGAATTTGGCACATATTTCATGGTAAAGATTATATTTTTTTTCTCGGTGCTCGCAGCTAGCTGCTCGCGCACATAATTAAGGATGTTTAAACTTTCTAACTGCTCAGAGCGAGCTAAACACACACTTTTCGTAGTAAAAATTATAATATTTTTGCCCGTCTGCACCTTGGCCCCCCCCAGAACCAAATCCTGGATCCGCCTATGGTGACACACACGTTTTCCTTCCTTTATAATTATAAAAGCGAAAGTATGGACATAATGTGGTTTTTGTTACGTTAAGTAGCTGAAATTGGTATAATAACACATGGTCGCTCTTTTCAGCGGGCAAAACCGCTGGGCTCAGGAAGTAATTCTTAACATGAAAACATCTTGACCGTAGACGATAAATTTTTAATGGATTAAAAATCCTCAAGTTCGTGGTGGAGTCATGCGGTTGGGAGCCGATGAAAGGATTTTCTCTTGGGAACGTAGAACAGCCGCAGCCGCTAAACTTTATATATGCATAAATAAAGGGCCTGTATTAGATCTATAGAACCAATGTTTCTGCAAAAAAATTAAACTAATTTTAAGTTTTCAAATACATTTTTGCAAACAGCACCCTAGTTGACAATGAACATTATGACTTCGGCCAAACTTTTGAAACTGGGAGGCAGTCTCTAGTGAGTGAAAAATGAAGTTTCCTTAACGATCTTCATATTTATTTAAGAGTAACGTTTTTTTTTAAACCTACCTGCTGCTTGTCTGATGACTAATATAAAACAATTAAAAAAATAAAATCTGCCTATTCCTCCCACAGAGTAAATTGCCAAATGTGTCTTAAAATAATTACTTTGCAGAAATTTACTAGCAAAGGTGTTCCATTGAAGACTATTAGAATACATTTTTGATTTGATTTAACATAATGGTCCAACGCAACTGATTTAATAATAACATTGTGCCGTAACATTATATTCCGGCTACAGAATCCTTCATTCCGTTAATTAACATAATCAACAAAAGCTTCTAATGCCGAGACTCGACCAAAGTTTCATTAATTAATGGTTTTGTAAATCAGCGTTTCATTAGATATGTTCAGTCCTATTTTATATACTCACATCATGATAAATCTGGCTGCTCTTCTAATCTAAATTCTAAATCTTACTAATATATTATAAACGCGAAAGTTTGTAAGTATGTATGAATGTCTGGATGTATGTTCGTTACTCTTTCACGCCTAAACGTGTGGGCCGATTGAGCTGAAATTTGGTAAAGAGATAGCTTTGCCCCTGAAATAACATATAGGCACTGTACAGCAGGTAAAAACGCTGGGCGCAGCTAGTAATATATAAAAGGTTCTATTAGGTACAGTTTGCTGGTAGCTCTATATAACAAGTGAAATTCAATTAAAATGGAACCGACTTCAAACTACCTTTCGGTAACCGAGCTCTAACAATATCGAATTGGTTACCTACCTTTAAGCTCGGTTATAAAAACCCATATCTTAAGACTGATACAAAGTTTCGCGTCCGTAAATTTGGTTATCGCCAAAAAACAGTAGGTAATAGGATGATGAATGTTTTGACCCTTTCGCCTCGTAACAGCTCGATTCAACAATCATCCATTCCCGTAACGTGACTCGGAGCATTGAGTGGATTAAACTATACGCTCCGCTTCACTTCGTTTGTCTTCAGACCGCGGATCATAATATTTTGTGATCTAGATAGAGGTTGACTTTGCATGTTTATTGACTAGCTGTGACCAGTCAGTCTGTTCAGACATTTTTCGCGCAGTTTATTTCGGAATATTTTCTAAAGTAGGCGCTCTACTTAGCGTAAATGTACGCATAAAGTGTCATATTTTTATAGAAAAAAATGTCTAACGCCCTTCTTAAAAATCGCTCCAAGTAGGACTGGCCTATAACCTTCAAATGACTCGTATGATATCTGGCATTTCAGGTCGTTAAGTAGTAAAATCTACCTCTGCTAGTCAGTCCTTTAGGTCGTAACTAACTTTTAGGTCGACCGGCTCCATTTACCGCATTTTCCTAAAGGTATAGAAAAAGATGGGAAGTCGTTATTTTTCGCAAGATTACGGAATTTATTACTATCAGAGCGATAATGATAATAGGGGTTTAAGGTGTATTTATGGTGCGTGCCCTCGCATACGCTTCGTAGCATAAGGGGAATCTCAGGCGTATTGTTTACTTTAACTTGTGTACATTGCCTTCCATTTCTAATTGTGAAGTGACGGGACAGTGCACAGTTAAAAAAGGGGAAGCTAATTACGCTGACGTCACGAATAGGTAGGCTTCATGTCATAATATGCCGCGTTGTTACATCCAAATGTAAAGTTACATATTGTTATATTCGACCAATAGGGTCAACATTCAACATGTATGTCGATATCATGGACCTTATCAAAAAAGTACCTCTAGTATACGTTCGACAAAATTTCAGATAAACAAGTTCTGACGTTTTTGCGCGAAAAAGCAACATACATTCACATTCGCAAACTTCCAATAATATCAATAGGACATGTGGTCCACGTCCACAGGCCATGATATGCACATAATATGTTGATGTGCAAATATGTTTCAGCAAACGTAAATACCTCTTCCGGCGCACATGACCGCGGCCTGTTTTATTGCCAATGCCACTTTATTGCAACAGAAATACAGTGTCGTTTGTAAACTAACTGGCGAGTATTTATAGAACCAGTGCTGGTCACTGCAATACCGGTGCGGTCGCGATCGAGGACTTATTGAATTCTTTCTTAGACGTGGGCATCTTTGAACCTTTAATATCTTGTTTACTATTTTAACAGTTTTAAGAAATAAATAGAATGTGAGATGATAATAATTATTGTCAATAATTATTATATTCAGTCAAAATAGAAACGAACAAGAAGGACTTAAACTAAGTGCTAAATCTAGCGACATTCGAGGAATATTGTGAACTGCATGATGGAACTTTGCTAGACTGACGTGTGAATAAATTGAGTACATATCTATAGCTTGGTTTTTTAACCGACGAAAAAAGGAGGAGGTTTCACAATTTTTATATATGTCAAAAAGTTGATCGCTACATTATTTTACAACGAGGTCATTTGCTAAAATACATGGCCAACAGGGATATGACCTGAGGCCATGTTCGCGAATACCATTAGCCTACATCTAAATGACCTACTATGAGTTGTGACGTTAAGTGAAAAATGAGGAGGAAAGCCTTTTCCGCTTTGTAAATTAACTTGCGTTTATTATGTTTTTAACTTACACAGTTTTACTAATGCTTTGTTCACAATAAAATTACGAGCAGTACGAAACTAAATTATTTATATGTCATAGTGAAGCATGCAGTCTTTATTGAATGTTGATGATCGAATCCTATGTATCTTATAGCTATCTGCATCACAACTGATTGGCAAAGGTGTAGCTTATATCACAGAAACATCGCGCGTCGTATCGTTCATTCGTGTGAAAATAATGTCATCCCCCAATAGGTATGAGATATGTGTTTATTAAGTACATTATTAGAACAGACGTCAAAAATAGTATGCTAAGAATGTTCATTTTTATAGATCAAGGTTAGACAGTTGCCCCCGTACGTAACTAAACGGGTTACGTTCGTAGTACAGTTTTAGGTCACCCACGCGTTTCGTTCGAGTCGGGTTCATCTTTTAAGTTCGACTAATTATACTCTTCCAATACTGCGGTATAGCTCATAAATTCCTTCATAATACGCCCGCTCTGTCCAAGAAGCGGTTAAATTGAATTAACATCGGGCTCGGAGAATTGGGGCACTCGCTCCATAATTTATAGACATCGCTCCTCGTTACCTTCAATAGAGGGATTACTGATTTTAATTTTATTTCAGCACGGCTGCCTGCTCAAATTCGGTCGCGTCTCGACGTTCCGTTTCGTGGACCCCGCTCAAGAGAACCTCATCAACAGAAACTTGGCTCAGTCGCAGCACTACGGCTCCGGCTCCATATACGACAGGTGAGTCTGCCGCGCAAATCCCAACTCCTAATATGTGTTGTGTTTAGTCGTTCCCTGTAAACTTAGATTAACTTTTATGTTCTTTCATTTGTTTTTACACTTCCACGTTTCGTTTTGGAACTAATTATTTCAGCGAAACACTTCACCGTATATTTTATGTTCGTCATCCGTCATGGTTTTCTTTTGCATGTTTCTGTCACTGGCTCACGACCATCCGCTTGTGTCCGTCACTGTCACGTTAGATCGCCGCCGTCCGCGGGCGAGACGAGCGGGGCCATGTCGCCGACGTCGCTGGGCGCGGACGGGATGGACGTCAACTCTAACGCCAACGAGGAGTACCAGCGCGGGGCCACGCCCACAGACCAAGACTCCTACTACCGCGACACTGACGCACCATACAACAACAACACACTCAAACTCGACAACGAGTCTTTAATGCTCTCGCACGACAAAGATGAAAACACACACGACGATCGTTCCGACTCTGTGTACAACGATCAGACGACGCCCGGGAACAGAACTGCCAACTCGCACTACAAAGACAACTACGAGACGACTTTCGATCTCGATGGGAACGTGGAGACCAAGAGCATATGCAGCGCCAAGAGCGGAGGTTCAGGACACGATAACAGGTATTTAAATGGGTATTATAACTTCGGCTTGAGATGGGCATGGCAGCTAATTCAAGCTTAAACAAAATGTTATCAATGTCTTCCACGTCCTAATTTACTAAGTTTTACAATTTTACAAATAAGGAATGATTTTGCTTTAAATTATTAATTGGGTCAAAATAGTAATAATTGGGGTTTATATTCCAACAGAACGAGAACGAGAAGTTGTGTCGCCAACCTATATTATAATTGTAAAATGTGGTAGTCAGTAGTCTGGATATTGAACAATGTTCCTGTAACATAGACCGTGTAATCCGTTTAGGATGAGCGTCCGCGGCGGGTCTGGTCAGGAGGCGATCCTGCCGGCGGTGCTGGAGTTCCCTGAGGGTGGGCAGGCGCAGTTCCTGGCCGCTGTCGTGTCGCGACTCGACCCCTCCGCGCCCGCCTTCAAGCTGGCGCCCGTCTACACGCTCTACCTTTGTGCCAGGTACGTCTTCTTACCACAACCTTGTAGAACAAACTGAATGATTTTGATTAAATACTCGTATCTGTTTCAAGTTCTCTTTTTTTCATAAACTTAGATTTATATTCTATACTAGGATCCACGCGCACCTCGTAGCTTCTAACAGATTTATATTATTTAGTCTATAACATGCATATGTATTTTACCTACAAGAAAGGTTTACTCATTATTCCTTTTGAATCACTCTATCTATTACAAAATCCGTTGCGTAATTTTAAAGATCATTCATATAAAGGGTCAGACAGACTGACAGGATACGAGTTTGTTTTATACTATGTAAAGATTCAAGATATACCCCTGTAAGATTTATTCAGAATAAGAGAGATGATGATACATAAGAGACATTATGTATATTCTAAATGTCATATTTTGATTGCTCGAGTGGAGACCACGGACTAGCAAACGAAGCGTAGGACGTCCACTCACAAGGTGGACAGACGACCTTATAAAGGTCGCCGGAAGACGCTGGATGCAGGTCGCTTCCCACCGGTACATATGGAAGTCCAAAGGGGAGGCCTATGTTCAGCAGTGGACGTCCTATGGCTGAGATGATGATGATGATATTTTGATTGTTAGAGAGAAGAGTGAACCAATTAATTGTTATTTATTTCAGATATCGAGCATCGACGCACTACCGGCCAGAGTTAACTCCTACGGAAAGGGCTCACAAATTAACGGCTTTCTTACATCACGTCGCTTACCTTATACATGCTACCGTTCAGGTAAGAATTATCAATTAAAAGTTTACCTTAACGTTAAATTTAAACTCTGTTTTTCTTTCCATTCTTCTCATGGAGGTATTTGCTTTCGAATAGACCGATTGAACGAACAGGTTTAAATAACAATAATAAAATAATAACGGAAAAGAAAATGTGTTTGTGCTTGTTTGTACTAAAGTATGTGTGAACAAGTTAATTCTAAGATTTAATAGAATAGAAACATGTAATTTTTTTACCAATAAATTGAGTACGACTATGAGAAAACTCTTTATTGCAACACCACAAATATACAGAAAATCTTAAAACTAAAACACAATTTCGATGATTCTTTTTAAAAAAATTCAAACGTAAATGTACCTAAATTCCTAACCCATTTGGTTTATATTCGCAGGAGCGGTGTAAACACTCGGCAGCGCAAGCGTTTTGGATGGCGAACGCGAGCGAACTGCTTCACTTCCTCAAGTACGACCGACACATCTCCTCCTTCTCCACGCAAGCGCAGGATTTACTCTCGCAGACTGTTGAAGCTGCTTTCAGGTATGTATTATATGTCATCTTCTTCCTGCCCTTATCCCACACTAGGTAGGGTCGGCACATAACGCCTTTCTCCTCCATTCTGCTCTATCATCCGTCATATCTGCATCTGCATTCACTCCCCTAGCACGGATATCCTCCTTCACACAGTTCATCCAAACCTTTTTCGGGCGCCCCCTTGCTGGATTACCACCTTTTATAATATGTAAGAGTAACAAATAATCTGAAGTTTATGAAAAAAAAAAGTTCATTAAAGTTAGAAAAGCATAGAAAAACGTACGTTAAAAATGCGTACGGTACGCATTTTGTTGCGACTTGTACGTACTTTGTATGATGATGTAAAATAATGACAAACTCTTCACAATATGTCTACTTTTTACAAGCTTTATATTACTTTCACCTGTCTGTTGTCTGTCTGTCTGTAATCAAATCTTGCAAGTTTGATTTGACCCACTTCCCGGTTTCCAATTGAGCTGAAAATTTGTATGCGTGTGTAAATCGGATGACAATGCAATATTATTATGACATGGAGCTGATCTGATGATGGAGCTGGAAGGTGGTTATAGGAACTCTGTCATTAAACAACGCAACCCCATCGAGTTTAGGCTCATTTGATTCGTCTTGACGAGTTGCTTGTTTTTAAAAAGTATTTTTAAAATTTCACTTGTTAGTTCATAATCTTGGGCTCCTTTCTGTAATTTTTCTCGTATGCTAACGAATGCACACCTCATTTACACTTTGTAGCTAGATGCTACAAAGCATGTGCAGGTGAATTTTTGAGCGTATTTTACAGACAATAAAAATCATTTGTTTGTTCTATTTCAGCAACTTAGTAGCGTGTTTCCAAGCTGAACTCACCCCAGCATTAGAAACCTTGATGTCATCAAACGCGGAGGCAGGCGAGGCGACCGCGGGAACATTGCAAGCGTTGGTGACGGCCGTAGTGTTGCTGAGAATGTGTCGAGTCAACGCCGCCCTGACTCTGCAACTGTTCTCGTCTCTGTTCTACTATATCAACTCTGTCTGCTTCAATAAGGTGAGTGGATAGTGATGCAATAGGAACATTGCGAGCGTTGGTGACGGCAATAGTGGATGCTGAGTGGAGGCCAAGAGGTTATGTTGTGTAAATGTGATTCTGGATGAATGAATGGCACACACAGGCTTCAGGGCACAGACTGGAACAGGCTTTTCGCAACTGGTCCGCTCTAATTAAGTTCATGCACACAATTTTACTTCAGCTTTCGATCCAGCAGGCCCAAGTTTGGCTATAGCAATGACAGCGCTTACCGTTTTATTTTAATCAAACTCAAAATTCATTTATTCAAATAGGCTACAATGGAGCACTTTTGCAAGTTAATTTTACATTTTATTTTAATATTCTACCGCTCGTTCGCAAGGCACCTCTATGAGAAGAATGAGCAAGAAACTCATAGGGATTGCTTTTTTAAATATGTGTTTACAATTATTATCTTGGTTACATAATTTATTTACAGGTGGTTGCAGAGGTTTCCAGGCATCTTTGTCTTCTATGTATTGGCTAATTTTATAATAGGCTTTCTTTTGTAGAGCGCGTGAGAAGAACGAGCAAGAAACTCATAGGGATTGTTTTTTTTAAATATTTGTTTACAATTTTTTTACAATTTAAATCACAGCTTAGCCTTTGACCACGATCAAAAAAACTGACTTTTACTATTTGATTAATAAAAAATCTTCCAAGCTACAGAAATCATTGTTTAATGACTAAATTGTTTATCCCCTATAGTTAGTGACGGAGCCGGGCATGATAACGCCGGCGTGGGGCGCGGCGTTAACTGCGAGACTGGCGCTGCTGTCTGCGTGGGCGCTGCGACAAGGCAGCGAGATCGCCGCCGATTGCCAGCTCGCCAAGATATATCAGGCTGGTGAGTTGAGATTGCGTCTGTAGAATGTTTCGATATTATCTATCGATTGCCAGCTGGCCATGAAGTATAATGACGTAGCCATGGCGTCATAGTGATTATGCCTCACTAAGGCTCGTAAATTGATTTGTCGTGTCGTTTGTTGCAGCGCGTTTAATACAGCGTACGTACCGCACGGCGGGCGAGGCGTTGGGCGCGCTGGCGGCGTGTCCCAAGCTGAACTCCGTGCAAGTGTCCGCGTTACTGGCCCCGCTCGCCCCGCCGCCTGTCATCGAAGCCGCCGCACACCACGCGCGCTCGCTCGCCGACGAACTCTGCCGCGCTGATGGACGGGAGGTGACTGTCTACTTAGGCGATTTTCACACTGCCCCGCATCATGCTGCATATTGCGTGTCGACGCACCTACGCGCGTTCCTGCGGGAGTGCAGATCTGCATCATCGTGCGGGTTTTTTGCGCACTCACGCTCGTAGGTGCGTTTTGTAGATTCACGCACGGCGGCTAACGCCCATTCAAAATCACGCACGGCACTGTGGGATTCAGTGTGCCATACCTTGCGTCTCGCCCCGCACCTACGCGCGGGGGTGCATGTTTCTCCGCGTGTATGCGCGTGATCCGCATGAACGCGCGTGGATGCATTTTCAGTGTGTTAGACTGTGCGTGTTTTCCATACAAACGGAGATACTTACAAGCAACGGAAGAACACGCATCCACGCGCTACGCTGCATCATGCGGGGCAGTGTGAAAATCGCCTTACTATATCTCTAAGACTCTACTCTGTGCCTGTGTGTTATTAAATGAGCCTCTTAAAGCCCATAGGAAAGTTGACAAGGTAAAATAAAATTGTATATCCAATATTTTTGTAAATAACTCTATAATTTTAATGATCTGCTTACCTGACAAACTTACATATTTTAGATACATCCCTATTATAATGCGGTACAATTTGACCTTTACAATACTACTTCTTTTTCTTTTCGAGTCGAACTGTTTAAATAGAAAAGCATACGACGACTCCACTAAGACAACATTAGCCATAAGTTTTTACAGCTACAAGTGAATTAAATTAAAAATTTAAAAAAACCCCCAACGCAATACGTAATTCACCATTTTTTGATGGCGGCCATCTTGGATTTTAAATTTTATATAGTGGGCTGTATTCTACTCGTTAAGCCCTTTCATTTGATACCCATATTGAGGGGGTCGTGGAAGAAAAAAGTAATCCGCCATTTTGTAGCGGCGGCCATCTTGGACCGATTTTCACCAAACATGGCTAAGAACACTCTCGACTAACTCTACTTTCAAACAAAAAAAAACGAAATCAAAATCCGTTCATCCGTTTGGGCGCTACGATGCCACAGACAAACACATACACACACACACACACACACACACAGACAGACAGACAGACACGTCAAACTTATAACACCCCGTCGTTTTTGCGTCGGGGGTTAAAAACTTACTTCAGCACGATGAGACATCGGCGCACATTTAGGTGATATAATAATAAAATCTTCATTTTACACTACAGCAGTTTGGTGCAATCGCAGTATAGTAATTTGGCTCATTTCCCACAAATTCCCTAAAACTGATTCAAATCGTCAATCCCCCAGGTCCGCCTAGAAGAGAGCACCTGGTTAGCCGTGGAGCTGATGATCCCGTGCGACGGGTTCAGCGCGGAGGTGGTCCGAGGCGTGCCCCCTGGTTTAGCAGAGTTCGTGGCTCCCCTACAACGCGCGGGGCTATGCCGGCTGGCGCCGCAGCCGCACGCGCGTGGCGACTGGGCCGTGTACCTGTGTCGAGCTCCGCCCAGGCAACTCGACCCCACGCCCGCCCTCATTCATCTGCATAAGAACTCTAACGGCATGGGACTGAGCATCGTCGCTGCTAAGGTTAGTTGATACGAGAGCATTACACTAGTTGAAGTGTTACTACATGATAATAATAATTGGGATTTTATACTCCAAAAGAACAGGTTACCCTACTTACACTGTCAGAGTCAAATCACAATTTAAAGGTTGTGTGGCGTACCTATATGTTGCAGTTTCAGATCGCCGAGATTACTACAGGGCCTGCAACATGATCTAAAGACTGCCTCCTACATATTATCTTATAGGAAACAGCTGGGCCCACAGTTTTACGTGCCTTCCGAAACACGGTAGCGTCCAGGCGAACTTTTTGTACACACTGAGATTTGAACCTAGGGTCTCCGGATTAAAAACCGAATGGATGACCACTGGGCCACGGACGCTACTACGATCTAGCTTCTGGCAGTTGTTGTCGTTTATTTCTGTCGATGTCTATATCTACATCGAACTGATCAGTTGCTTCTTGGTTGAAGAACATGCTATAATACCATAAGTTTATAAAACAATTTTCTCCAAATATGATGACTATAACCGGCTTACCGTATTTTGATTATTACATAATATTTTTATGTCGCTCTTAAACACGGGCTAAGCCCGGGCCTTTTTATAGGCGTGCACGGAGACAAAAAGTCCAACGCGCAGAGGCCCTTTTGAGCTTTTAATATAAATGTAATCGGTGACACTTATCGGAGTCTATCTGTGAGTCCATCTATACAAAATGGGCTCAAAGACAGTCTTCATATTACAAGCTTTTATTTACTTTCACTTGTCTGTTGTCTGTCTGTCTGTAATCAAATCTTGCAACTTAAATTTGACCCACTTCCCGGTGTCCGATTGAGCTGAAATTTTGCATGCATGCATAAATCGGATGACAATGCATTTATGCATTTATTATGACATGGAGCTGATCTGATGGTGGAGCTGGGAGGTGGTCATAGGAACTCCGTAATAAAACGACGTAACCCCATCGAGTTTGGGCTCATTTGATTCGTCTTGACGAGTACTTTATGGTAATAATAATAAAAGCTTGTTTTTAAAAAGTTTTTTTAAAATTTCACTTGTTTTTATTATTGTTAGTTATATTTGTAGTTGTTTCACAAAATATCTACTATGTAGAGAGACTATCGAAATAAAATCAATTCTGTTGATTTATTTAATCAAATTAACTCATCTTTTTTCGCCGTAATGACGTACCCACGTAGGTATGTAATTACGGCGAAAAAAGCTCCCAGATTTCGCTTCGCCAAGTCCTTTTTGTGGACTAGTATATCTGGGGGCACGGTAGTGCCCCCGCCAAGTCGAGCGCGAAGCAAGCACTGCCGTACCATCTTTACAGGAACCATTTCGTCGCATTTTCAGTCCCCTATTTGAGAACCTCTGGATAAGACCAGAACACAGAAATTTTCGTCATCCAGTAAGCTATAATTACATACTTAAAATCCAAAATTTCAAGTCTGTAGGTCATTAAGTTCCGAAGTTAAGCGAAAGCAAAGTTTCGCATTTTCGACACTCACTCACTCATGATCATCAAAA
The DNA here is from genome assembly GCA_947507615.1 of Hemithea aestivaria. NCBI lineage: Eukaryota > Metazoa > Arthropoda > Insecta > Lepidoptera > Geometridae > Hemithea > Hemithea aestivaria. The sequence goes on along the minus strand of OX382325.1, from coordinate 5,435,191 downwards.
TAGAACTAGTACTTCCCATAAACTCAGAGAGCTGAAATTTGGTATATACTTAGAATTTATTGTATAAGCCATAGAAAAACTAAAAAAACATGCAATTTCGGTCTCGTTTTCGAGATAATTCATCTGCATAAATAACTTTGTAATCTCATATAAATGTTTAGGATTACAAAGTTACATTTGCAGTCAATGGTTAAAATTGTGTAATATCCAACTTATTAATTCAAAATATATTTAAGGCATAGTATATGTATATATGTGTCGTAAATCGTCAGTTATGATCAGGCGATATCTAGCGTGGCCAACTAAAATAAGAGCCCAACCAAACTATTAGAAGAGATCGACATACCGCCTTTACTACAAGCTTTTATTTACTTTCACCTGTCGGTCTGTCTGTATGTAATTAAATCTTGCAAGTTTAATTAGGCCCACTTCCCGGTATAATATTATGATGCATTGGACTTAGAGTGAACGCACACGTATCTAGATGGCGCTGACTGTATTTTAAAATGCGCTTACGGTTTGTATTTCTGATAACCTTATAATATAGCGTTTCTACAAAAATAAGTGAAATCCCATCAAAAACATTCTGTAAAAAACTAGCCAAGTCTCGATGGAGCTGCTTGTTTATCTCTAAAAAGTAATGAAATCTAGGCAAAGTCGTGCCAAGTATAAGGTTCCTTACTGCGATTTCTTTATTATTATAGTTAATGTTGTGTGACTTGGCCGTTGAAGGGTACACAAGGGTATTATACCAGGTGCTCCATGACACTATTGCACCAATCTGTCCGCTACCCATTGACGATAGAAAATTTCCACTTGGAAAACGTTGATTGAATAACCAGTCAATTGTAGGCTTGGTAAAGCTGCGTATTTCAATAATACTTATGTTTAGGCGATCCAAATGTCATGGAGCATCTGGTTTTGTACCCTTGTGTACCCTTCAACGGCCAAGTCACACAACATTTACTATAATAATAAAGAAATCGCAGTAAGGAACCTTATACTTGGCACGACTTTGCCTAGATTTCATTACTTTTTAGAGATAAACAAGCAGCTCCATCGAGACTTGGCTAGTTTTTTACAGAATGTTTTTGATGGGATAAAACCTACTCTAGTTGAAATGTAATGTTTGGTGGCAGGGTTCAGGGCAGAGCAAGCTGGGTATATACATAAAGTCAGTGGTCCCGGGCGGTGCGGCCGCGGCGGACGGGCGTCTCGCTGCAGGAGATCAACTGCTCTCCGTCGATGGACAGTCGCTGGTTGGAATTACACAGGAAAAGGTACCTCATTATACTATTTGTACTTAATATCTTTCTAGAATTTTAGGAGAAATGAGCCCTGTTGATTATCTAAATATAAAAAAGGAAAGAGTGACTGACAAAGCACTCAATGCACAGCCTAAAACACTGGACAGATTGTATTGAAATTCATAGATAGATTTTATAACGTAGACCTCCGCTAAAAAAGGATTTAGCCACGCGGGCCGAGCCGCGAGCGTTATCTAGTATATTAAAATAAAAAAAAATATGCAACCAGAAATATTTGATTAAAAATCATTAGACTACAACCTGTATGTACTTAATTTTAGCAATATTTAACACGAGTTGACGTGCAACACTGCATTACCATGGTAATTTCTCTGGCCATTGATGTAGGAGAGGTTGCATTTGGAATGAATGTTGGTGAAACATTGGGCATTCTCCTGCAACGATGGTTCTAGAACGCATTGAGAAAGCTTTCTACTGTCGTGTTTATTTCAATCTATACTATTATATAAAGAGGTAAACTGACTGACTCATCATCGTAGAGACAAAACCACTGGACCGATTGAGCTGAAATTTCCACAGCGTGTTTTTACGTGACGTAGGCGACCGATAAGAAGGGATTTTACGAAATTTCCATGGGAACGGGAATTATTCCCGAAATCCGTAACCGCGCTACGAAGTGCGCACAGGTCCGCTAGTTTAATATATTTTCCAAGTAATAGTTCCTCGTATAACGTTATATTTGTCTGTAGGCGGCAGAATACCTAGTCCGCACGGGCCCCACGGTGACGCTGGAGGTGGCCAAGCAGGGCGCCATGCTGCACGGGCTCGCTACTCTGCTGCACCAGCCGCCACCCAACAACCAACGACCCGGTATGACTCCTTACTTATTCATTTTACTTTGGATTATGTCACTAACCCTGTATTACAGACTTTAGCCACAGTTCGATTTCTTACAGGTGTTAGTTAAAACAAACCGTATGCTTCATTTCAACTACTTTTATCCTAGAACTATGTGGCTGGGCATCGTTAGATAATGAACTTATTAAAATAGGAGCGTTATATCGTAATTTTTTTTCGGTTTACAATCTAACGTAATGACGTAATAATATCACTATATTAATCATAAACTAACGGTTCATACAATTTTACGGTGCCACGTCGTATCTATATTGCAGATTCGACCGCAGGTACCGTATACACACACATAAAATATGTGTGTGGCCTCACGCGTGATATTCTTTCAATTCTTCAGTAAATTATTATATAAATACAAATTTATTCCAGTATAATATAGAATATCTTTGGTATGGTTGATACAGAGTTGGAGCCAGAGCCGTACTTTCGTCGCAACTCAGGAACATTCACGAATCCTCACCCAGCGCTACTGCGCGCCGCCTCGCCTCTCTCCGAGCTCGTCACCGCAGGCACATATCGTTTTATTGAAATTATGGCTTATTCTGTGCTGTTCTCATTTTTGTTTCGTTTTTGGTTTAGTTTTTTATTTTTCCAGCATAATATCTTTTCATTTTAACATCAGTTATGAAAAATATTCTTTGGTTTTGTTTATTTTGCGTTTCAGTAATCTCCGAGATCGATTACCGTTTTTGTTTTCGGTATTTTTGGTTTGTTTCTTGTTTCGTGTCGCTCATTCGTCGATCCGTGAGGGCGGTGTGCTGATACATGTGTTTCCAGGATGCGACCGGTCCACGTGGCGGCACCGGTGGGGCGGGCCCGTCGACGAGTCCAGCGAGTCCAGCTCCGACGAGAGCTCCTGCCCCGCGCACTACCACGGCTCCATCCCGCGCCTCATCGTCACACTCGACGACGACCACGAGCACGAGGACCTCTCCGAGGCGCCGAGCTGCGCGCGCACGCCGCAACACATGGCGATACCAATATTCACGTTCACGTGCGAGGACTGTGACGACGCACCGACGAGCGACTCCAGCGCCGTGGAGCCGCCCCGACCTCCGCCGCCACCCCCACCGCCTCCGCCCAACTGCGACCTGTCCAGCGAGAGCGGGGAGGGCGCGCTGCCGCCGCAGATGCGGCCGATAGAGCCGCGCCTCTCCCTCGACCTGTTCCACCTGGAGTCCCCGCGCCGCTGCACGGGCCGCGACGACTGCGTCAGCGCCTGCGACTGTTGCCGCACGCCGCAGCCCGACCCGCACCCGATACCCTTCATAGACGGACCCGACTCCGACCCGATCATATTCGAGAACGGCGCGGTGGTGACGACGCCGAAGGTGCGCCGGATCCTGCCCTCGCTGTCCCTCGACCGGGAGGACAAACCGAAGATGGCGGACGCGACGTGTCAGACGCCGTCGTCGCCTGTCGTTCCGAAGCCGGAGCCGGAGCCGCGGCGGGTGCCGACGCCGCCGCGGAGGCGAGACGTGCCTCCGCCCGCGCCCGCCCCGAGAAAACTAGAACTGTCGCTCGATGTTCGAAACGAGGCCGAGAAGATAGAGAACGTCCACAGTAGATTGCGCCGAACCCTTCGCGACATGACCAGATCCTACTCGATCAAATCGGAGGACACCGAGGCGCCGTCGACGTTCTCGACGTCCGAATCGAACGACACCGGGTTCCGTAGTGAAATCTTCGGTGGGGCTATTCAGACTCCGCTCGAGTGCGGTGCGAAACAGATCCTCGACAGCGCGGATAGAAAATCTTGGAAATCGCCAGACGAGTACCGGCCGGCCTTCGGGAAAGTGCGAGAACTGACTAAACATTTTAACTCGATCAATCTGACTTACTGCGTCAAGAACTACAAGCGGAATTGTCGGTCGAGTCCGAATCTGTGTGTGCGCGACGAGGGTACTACTAAACTGGCTTCACTCCCGACCAGTGTGAGCCTCGCCGATATTCAGTACGGTACCGCCACGGACTCCAGTGAGGCACGAGCGAAACTGTCCGACGATGAAGTCAAAAGTATTCTGATCCAACTGGAAGACTGGTCCAAATATGGGTCGCGGGGCAGCGAGGATACTCTGGCTCACGGCAACGAGTTTGAGCTTCCGAATTTACCCTGCGAAGGGTCGGATGCTGCACCCACGCTCGCGTTTCATGAAATAATAGATCGAAAACCGCATAGAATCACGCTAGACAATATAAAACTGAAGTCGAATCCCCCGTCCAACGGTCCGAGCCGAGACTCGATATGCTCGGATGTGAAGGAAGCGCAAGTGAACATGCGTGGGCAAGCGCACAGTTTGCCGGACCTACGGCGCAGTGCGCGCAGTCGCAACGCTGCCGCGGCAGCTGCCTCCAGACATTCTTGCCCCGCGCTCTGTTCTGCTCATACGTGTAAGGCGTAACAACTCTCATTATAGCGTAGACTATGCACGTGCCTATATTTCAGACAATTTTAGATTTGCAGATTCAAGATTTAGTTCTAGTCTTATAGTCTGTGGTTTCTTGCATAGTCAACGTAATAATGTGTAGAGGGGCATAATTTGCATGGCCTTACATGTTAGATGAACGCACCGTAACATTATATTGAATTTTTTTATTTTCAGCACGTTTATTCTGATTTATCATATCAACTTTTGTCAGTGCCCTAATCTTTTTTTTACGTCTAGTATTTTTTATTTTTTTTGTACACCTACGTTAATTTATTTAGTGCATTTTATTTATAGATTTATCAGGAAACTTTCTACAAGCATTTAATGTAATCACAAGTTGTATTTTTTAATAATTATAAGCCCTACAGCCTATTTATGTCTCACCCTGCTTTTGTGCAATTTTTTCAAACAATTACGTTTCAACGAAAATATGCATGAAAAGACACAATTATTAAAAAATATATCTTCATTCATCAAAAAACGGATCGTTTAATTAGTAGTAGCGTTCGGTTCACCGAACACCTGACACAGCATTCTAGTGCAAAAGCCAACTATTGCGGGCGCTGCAGTTTACGCGGCCGCGATATATTTAACATCAGTGCGATCGGTTCCATCGGCCTAAACACTCATCTATCATTTTATCAGTATCATAATATCAGTTCATTCATCGTAGACTTTAACGTAAACTCTAATATACAAAGATTCTCCAAATCACGGACTTATCATTCTTATCGGTACAACCCCCAACATTTTATGGTCCTTCGAGCCGGATTAACCATTATGTCGTTTATTCAAACACGCAATTGCACTCCTCTAAGCCCTCGTTATAATCAGTGGTAGTAAAGCCGCGTTATATTCAGGTGGTGGGTCTGGCGCGTCATCGGCGGCACTGCGTCGTGCGTCGGAGCGCGACCTCCCCTCGCGGCTGGCGGCCGAGCCCGTGAAGCCCAGCAAGAGCACGCCCGCCTTACACCATCCGCCACAACATCCCGCGCAACATCCACCGCCTAACAGGTACCTATATCCTCTAGTCACTAGTGTCATGTTTATAAGTATACTAGTTGCGCCCAGCGGTTTTACCCGCTGTACTATAATAGCCTATATCTTATTCTATGGCCTAAGCTATCTCTTTACCAAATTTTATCTCAATCTGTCCACCCGTTTAAGCGTGAAAAAGTAACAAACATACATCCAGACATCCATTCTTACAAATTTTCACGTTTATAATATTAGTAAGATTAAGTTGGGTTGTATTAGCGATTAAGATTTATTAGTTTTAAAAATATCGTTGATAAAAGTTAAGACCGTTAATATTCGATTTGCCAGTACTACGGAAGCCTATATTTCGCGTAGTCAGAATAGCGCATTGCATATTTATTTTAATAGAGTGATCCAAGAGGAAGGTTTATACGTATAATACATGTATAATATAGGAGAGAAACACACAATTTTCTGTAAGGCTACAAAATGCATACGGGTCCTCGTGTAAATACTGTTGGCAGTACAACATTATTTACAAGAGGACCCGTATGCATTTTGTAGCCTTACAGAAAATTATCAGCGTTTATCTCCAATATTATGCATGTATTATACGTAAAAACCTTCCTCTAAGACAAGGCTGCTTTTCCAGCGTGAGCAGTCCCACAGCCTCGGAGGCGGGCAGCGCGCTGTGGAGCATGAAGTCCCGCAGCAGCCACAACCTGGCCGCGCCGCACGACGCCTTCTACCAGAACCTGTCCGCCGTACACTCGCAGCAACGTGCGCTGCAAGACAGGTACATTATACACTCCACCCTCCATCAGTCGTGGTCCTCATGTCTGAGGGTCGTGACCTCCTCCATCCATGACCTTCCTTCTTACGATGTTACGCCATCTTGTCCTATCTCCGGCCACCCGGAGAGCATCGTAGACGGTAGAGTCGAGAGTGGTGCGGATCTGGTCCGACCAACGCATCGGGTTTCGGCCACGGGGTCTTTTTTCTTCCACTTTTCCAGTGATTACGAGCTTTTCGAGGTTATCACCATCTTTTCTGGCAATGTGGCCGAAGTACTCTAAGATACGCTTCAGGCAGATCGTGAAGAGCCTTGTTCTTATCTTGAGTTTGGACAGTATAGATGCATTGGTCCGAAACGCTGTCCACGGGATCCGAAGCATTATACACTATATAGCGATATAAGATATACTAAACAATTGAAAACACAGCACTTAATCTGGTATCACTCATGTGTAATATTTGAGACTGCCTGGTGAAGCACCGTACCTTTACCAATTATTCTTCTGCCAAATAGTAATATGTGTGGCATTTAGGCAAATTGTTGAGAATAACGACATTCAACAATGAATACCTCAGGGTGACAGGCGCAGTTCAATGCAGCGCAGAATTTTGTATGTCACAACACTGGGCGGCACTGTATCTATGATGTGCACATAGCTCTGCTGATGAGTTATATTTGACATGTGAATGGTAATGTTGCAGATGGTCATCACTGCGCAGTTCGACGGGCAGCAGTCGGCCGCACTCCGCGCACTTCGGTCCCAGACCTGCCGCCGATGTACCGCCCGACTCACCGCAACACCAAGTAACTACTGTATTTACAATATTATCCGGCTATTACAACAGCTTCCAATTGCCTTTATTTGCTTATATTTAAAATTTTGTCATATTGCGCGAGCGAGAGGGTCGTGCAAGAAATAAAACCATAAATCAAGATTTAATCAAATCTAAAAGGTCAAATTTATCAGCTCGCTAAATTCGAGTCATGAAGCGGCATAATCAAACAACACCATCTGGTAGCAGAAAACTTAGTTTATTTTTTAAAAATCAATATCTTACTAATACAAACTTATATGAAGGATGTGATGAAAATCGAGGAAGTGAAAGAGGTGTGTCAGGATCATACCCAATGGAAGGAAATAGTCTCTGCCTACCCCAACGAGAACCAGCGTGATTATACACTCCTTTGCAAAAAAAACGGGCACTTTGATGATTTCTCTGCTTCAATGAAGAAGAACAAGAAAGAGGTTTTATTAATTTGACGATGCATTGACTTATCATTTATAAACATCCTGGCATGATTATTAATGTTCCAAATTTAAAATTTGAGATTAAAAAAGAAAAATACTGATTATATAGTGAAATTGCTTTGCTTTTTGGCGCGAATTGATGCGAATTGCTGTAACAATTTTATTACAATTTTAAAACTTTTTGAGTATTTTCTGCAAATTAAACAATTTATTCCTTCTTTCCACAATAAATACCACTTTTTCATACGAGCGATAAAGCGATAAGGGCCGGTAAAATTATAGCCCTACTTGAAGAAGGTTGTTCGCAAACTTACGTGGCTCAACGGCTAAATGTGAGCCGTTCAACTGTCCAGAGGACATGGCAACGATATCAAGAGACCGGTTCGGTTAAAAGAAGACCCGGCTCGGGAAGAAAACGATGCACAGAACCAAGAGACGACCGCTTTTTGGTGAGTCAGGCGTTGCGGAATCGTAAGGCGTCAAGTGTGAACCTGAAAAAAACCTTGAAGAAGTAAGAGGAGTAGAAGTAAGCTTGTGGACGGTTAGGAGGAGGCTTTTGGCTGCCAATATCAAAGTTACCGCCCGGCTCGAGGCCCTATATTACTCCGTGAGCACCGTGTTGCTCGACTTCAGTTTGCTCGAAACTGTGCTTCATGGACTATGGAGGACTGGAATAAGGTATTGTTTTCTGATGAAGCTAGAATCTCCTTGTGTGGAGAGGACCGACGCCGGCGAGTGCTGCGAAGACCACGGGAACGCTATGTGGAAGTGTGTTTCGAACAAATCACTCCTTATGGCGGAGGCTCCGTTATGTTTTGGGCAGCAATTAATTCGACGGAGCGTACGGGTTAGTTTTCTTAGAAAGAGGAACATTAAATGCACACCGGTACATAATGGAAGTCCTAATTCCACATGCACAACCCGCATTGACTGCACTTGGGGAAGATTCCATTTTTATGGACGACAATGCCCGCCCGTACCGTTCTGGTGACGTGGAAGCTTACATGCAAGAAGTTGGGATCCGTCGTTTAGATTGGCCAGCTCGTAGTCCTGACCTCAATCCAATCGAGCATGTCTGGGATGTTCTAAAAAGGCGGGTAAGATCAGTGCAACCTGCTCCAAAAAACATCAGGGAGCTAAAAAGAGTAATTGCTGAAGAGTGGGAACGTATTCCTCAAAACGTAATTAAAAAATCGTAGAGAGTATGCCCAGAAGGATTCAAGCTGTGATTTTGGCAAGAGGAGGTCACACTCGTTACTAGGTTTTTACAGTTGTAAATTTATTTAAATAAATAAAACCGGTCAAGTACGAGTAGGACTCGAGCACCGAGGGTTCCGTACAAACGACGAGGGTTTGTACGGAACTAAAACTAAGGAAAAGTGGGTATAATATTATATACCTACTGTAGGTTTTGATTCCCTTGCGAGTACTTTCGAGTTTGAAAATATGCGGCTAAAATTGCTGTTTCTTTTGATTGCGTTGACATAGATGTTTGATTTTATTACAACTTAAAGTTATTATAAAGCTGAGTATTTGATTTGAATTTCTATTTAATACCTGTACGCGTTCTTGAGGAAAGGGGTAGTAAATACAAAATTATTAAAAATATTTTTTTATATGATAAAACTAAAAATTTACAGTTTTCGCAATTTTTCCTGTGTCTATGATTTAAGACGTTGCTGCGTACCAAATTTCAAGATTCTGAGTTAACGGCAAGTACCCTGTAGGTTTTGATTCCCTTGAGAGTAGTCGCGAGTTAAAAAATACGGCTAAAATGGCTGTTTCTTTTGAATGCGTTGAGATAGAGGTTTAATTTTATTACAGTTTAAAGGTATTATAGACCTTAGTATTTAATATGAATTTCAGTTTAATACCTGCACGCGTTCATGAGAAATAAGGCAGTAAGTATGAAATTATTAAAAATATTTTTTTATATGATTTAACTAAAAATGTACAGTTTTCGCAATTTTTCCTATATCTGTGCTCTAAGGAGTTGCTTCGTGCCAATTTTCAAGATTCTAAGTTCACGGGAAGTACCCTGTAGGTTTTGATTTTTTGAGAGTAGTTGCGAGTTTAAAATTGCGACTAAAATTGCTGTTTCTTTTGAATGCGTTGACATAGAGGTTTGATGTTATCGCAGTTTAAAGGTATCATAGATTTGAGTATTTGATATGAATTTCAATTTAATACGTCTACGCGTTCATGAGAAAAGGGGTAGTAGGTATAAAAATATTCAAAATATTTTTTTCATATGATGCAAATAAAAATTTATGGTTTTCGCAATTTTTCCTTTATTTGTGCTCTAAGGAGTTGCTTCGTGCCAAATTTCAAGATTCTGAGTTCACGAGAAGTACCCCGTAGGTTTTGATTTACTTGGGAATGTCGAAAATTTGCTGAAATTTGCGACATATTCGACTATATCTTTTGATCGCGTTGGCCTAGAAGTTTGAAATTTTCACAGAGGCAATAGACCTTAGTATTTTCTGTTAATTTCAGCTTGCTACCTCCACGCGTTCCTGAGAAAAAGGGTCTTGACAGACAGACAGACAGACAGACTGACAGACAGACAGACAGACGGACGGACAACAAAGTGATCCTATAAGGGTTCCGTTTTTTCCTTTTGAGGTACGGAACCCTAAAAATACGGCTAAAATTGCTGTTTCTTTTGAATGCGTTGACATAGATGTTTGATTTTTTTACAGCTTAAAGTTATTATAAAGCTGAGTATTTAATACCTGTACGCGTTCTTGAGGAAAGGGATAGTAAATTCAAAATTATTAAAAATATTTTTTTATATGATGTAACTAAAAATTTACAGTTTTCGCAATTTTTCTTGTGCCTGTGATTTAAGACGTTGCTGCGTACCAAATTTCAAGATTCTGAGTTAACGGCAAGTACCCTGTAGGTTTTGATTCCCTTGAGAGTAGTTGCGAGTTAAAAAAATACGGCTAAAATTGCTGTTTCTTTTGAATGCGTTGAGATAGAGGTTTGATTTTATTACAGTTTAAGGGTATAATAGACCTTAGTATTTGATATGAATTTCAGTTTAATACCTGCACGCGTTCATGAGAAATAAGGTAGTAAGTATGTGAAATTTTTAAAAATATTTTTTATATGATGTAACGAAAAATGTACAATTTTCGCAATTTTTCCTTTATCTGTGCTCTAAGGAGTTGCTTCGTGCCAAATTTCAAGATTCTAAGATCACGGGAAGTACCCTGTAGGTTTTGATTTTTTGAGAGCATTTGCGAGTTTAAAATTGCGACTAAAATTGCTGTTTCTTTTGAATGCGTTGACATAGAGGTTTGATTTTTTTACAGTTTAAAGGTATTATAGACTTGAGTATTTGATATGAATTTCAATTTAATACGTCTACGCGTTCATGAGAAAAGGGGTAGTAGGTATAAAATTATTCAAAATATTTTTTTCATATGATGCAAATAAAAATTTATGGTGTTCTCAATTTTTACTTTATCTGTGCTCTAAGGAGTTACTTCGTGCCAAATTTCAAGATTCTGAGTTCACGGGAAGTGCCCCGTAGGTTTTGATTTATTTAGTAATGTTGAAAATTTGCTGAAATTTACGACATATTCGACTATATCTTTTGATTGCGTTGGCCTAGAAGTTTGAAATTTTCACAGCTCTAAGAGGCAATAGACCTTAGTATTTCCTATAAATTTCAGCTTGTTACCTCCACGCGTTCCTGAGAAAAAGGGTCTTGACAGACAGACAGACAGACAGACAGACAGACAGACAGACAGACGGACGGACAACAAAGTGATCCTATAAAGGTTCCGTTTTTTCCTTTTGAGGTACGGAACCCTAAAAAGTAAAAAAATCTTCTTTATTGTCGGCCACTTGTTATTGTGTGGTCGTGTACGTCGGTTTTGAAGAAAATCATCAATTTAAATACAAAATTGCCAAAATTCACGCTTATTTCACATGATTATTACACGATTAGGTACGAGTATAAGTATACAAAGTGTGTCAAACAATTAAATATTTTTAAACTAACACAAATCTACCTTAGAAAGTAAGTTTCCTTAGGTGCCCGTTTTTTTGCAAAGGAGTGTATATGTATGTGTGTACAAATGTATATTGTATATCCTTGTTTCGTAGGCGAATCAAGCAGCGGCGATGTCGGCGCGAGCAGCCAAACTGGCGGAGATGTCGGAGGAGGTGTCGCGGCGGGAGCAGGCCGCGTACCAGCTGCAACACCGCAGCCCCGCGCCTTCGCTGCACAACCATATATCGCCGCACGGAACCTTGCAACCAGGTACCGTATTATTGTGATATTAGTGTAAGGTTTGTTAGCGAACCAATCAGCTGCGATGTCGGCGCGAGCAGCCAAGCTGGCAGAGATGCAACCATATATCGCCGCACGGGACCTTGCAGCCAGGTACCAACCTCTAACGACCTTACAATTCTTCACTCCGGGTACCTTTATTATACTGTACATCTTTAACGGGGGCTGGCAAATGAACCGGCAACACGTCGACCCATTGTGATCTACTTTCTATATCTTTTATACATTATACCTACTAGAGTTAGTGGTAATCTACGATTTTGTTCATGTAGTTTTTTAATAGCTTTCTATAGCGAAATTTATAAGACTGAAAAAAAAAAAGACTGCGCTATCGTTCAAGAACTTTCATTATATTATAATGTTATTTTATGAGTCGCGGTGAAAGATTGATGGAATAACAACAATATTAATTATTATTTGTCTCCAATTGATAGGTGTCGGTCAACAAATGATGCATCCGAGCCAACAACATCTACACCAACATCCACAACTACAGCAACAACAAATGCAGCAACAAATTCAGCAACAACAAATGCAGCAACAGATCCATCAACAACAGCAGCTGCAAAACCACCAACAACATTTACAAAATCAACAAATTCAACAGCAACAACATTTACAACAACAACAGCAAATGCAGCAACAGCAACAAATTCAGCAACAACAACAAATGCAGCAGCAACAGTTGCAAAACCAACAGCAGTATCAACAACAAATGCAACATATGGCCTCGCCGACAATGCAACATAGTAGCACGCCACAAAGGTTTGTCGACTGTTTTTACTCATATAACATGTAGATTAAAAATAATATTATTATCCTTTGACTAAGACGTTATAATTTTCACTATATTGTGTATAGGCACACACATTCCTGAATTGACATTTCTGAATTGGTCAGAAAAAAATGGCTTTTTTGTAATGACTGAATTGTCAATTTCAGATATGAATGGCATCAACCACCCTCGCCACAAAGATCACAGCCGCCTGTTGCTCCCAAACCTCAGGTATAACATTTTCATTACTCGAAGTATTGTACATAGATATATTGTTTCTATAAACGTATTGTTTGTTATACAATAAGCCAATTTTCACAATTAAAATGTTGTTTTATGTTCAGCAGCAAATGTCAAGAAGAACGGAAGAAGAGGAGAGTTACTACCAGCAACAACCGCAACCGCAGACCAACACCGTAGAACCTGATGAAGGTACACCTTATTTTGGTATTTTAGACAAATTTTGATATAATTTGCTTGTGATGTTAGGTAAGGACGGCCCTTATCCAGCCTTCTTGATCGAGAACATAATGTTTGTAAATACCATTAGTGTTTCTGGCGTCCATTAACGACGCGACAGTAACCGTTCCTCATCAGGCGGACTGTCTACTTGTATATCTTTCGACATAAAAAAAAATGTGGTTCTCATATTACGTTTAGTTTGTGACATTGGTCGAAACGATACCCGATGTTTTTGTTCTAATTCGTCAAAATCATGTAATCATTTTAAAATTCTTAATACAATAATCTGAAACAAACGACGTATATCAGATAAATAAGATAGTAGGCATAGAATCCGATTCATTTTAGTGTATCCAATTTATTTCCTAGTATTCGATTCATTTGAGTATACGATCAATTCTTGTCAGTTGGAGTATAAACCTGCGTATGTTTGTGTTAGAGCGTTACGTGGCGAGTGCCCTGGAGCCCCCGGCGGTGTACTACGCAGGGAGTGGGGGCGGCGGCGGCGAGCGTGTGGGCGCCGGCGCCGGGCCCTGGCAGCGGGAGGAACACGAGCGACGGGCTGAGATACGGAGGCAACAGGCACGACAAAGGAGGTAGGATGTCATCGTTGATACCTCATTTATGCGGCGACGGTATCTTATATTATAGCAGAGCTAGTAACACTTCGACCCTGCATGTGGTGACAGTAGCTTGTTTATCTTTACTCACCTTAAGCCTAGACTCCAAAGTGGACTATAGAGACTTGAGCTGGTGATGACAATCGTTTAACATCGCAATGACAACACACACCGGTCGCCGTAGAGTGACGACAACGCCAGATGTAGCCCGATGTTGTGGAGAGTCGCTCTATTGGGAGTTGGGAGTTTTGCACTGAATATATCGCGACTGAACTTTCATACCGTCACGTCCGTTTTAAAAAAGTTAAACTAAGAGTAAATTACAAACTTGAGAATTCTCTTCCTTTCGAAGCAACCGTCGAGAGAACTTAAAAAGTCCGTAGAACAGTATATTAACCCGTATTGTGTACATTGCAGAGACGCGACGATAGCAGCGCTAGTATCGCTGGGCGCGTCGCGCACGCCCGTGCAGAGCCAGCAGCTGCGCGCGCTGCAACTAGAGAGGGACTTCGAACTACGGGCCAACGAACACGAACGGGACCAGGTTCGTTCTCGATTGTACCTGGATCTAATGATGACACCATCTGATGGCCGTGGTTGATGAGCCCTGGGTTGTGCGTGAATTTGTACTATATATAGGTAGAAGTGTGACGGTTTGTGCTTAAAATCTGGCTCGTCATCTACTTTCCTACTAATAGTTTAAATTTAAGATATTAATGTGTATTTGTTATCTTTTTACGCCTAAACGACAATGGATTAAACTGAGATTTCATATATAGGTAGGAGGTAGGTATTAGATCCTGAACTGATGGGTCTATAATAATGGGCCAAGCGTAAGCCTCAGTGCACTGAGTGGTATACTAGCTCATCCGACATGCGATAAATGTGAACCGCTCGGGTACACCTAGTGCACAATAAATTGAAGAAACTTGATAATTATATAACTAACCATAATATTCTTGTGTGTTTATGTGCAGGAGGAGCGCGGCGCGGCGGACGGCGACATCGAGGAGGAGCACATCACGGCGGAGCCGGCGCGCGCGCCCGCCTCGCCCCTGCCGCCCAAGTCCATACTCAAGGTCAACCGGACCGAAGTATCCACAAACAACACCAATACCAACACAGCGCCGCTCACCAACACGCCCACTAACGGATATACGCAGGATAATGTGAGTATTCAGAACTGCAACTTTCTGTAGATTGGTATGTAGCTCTGTGGATAATCAGCGTTTTTTTGCTGTATCATTAGTTTATAACTTACTGTGGAATTGTCCCTTGATAAAGATGTCTATATTGTTGTTCAGTCAACCACGATGGTACCTTCCTCTAGTATGCCTATCATGCTAAGTGCCTTACACATTTTATAACTTACCTTAAAATTTACCCAAAAGCAGATCACTTTTAATTTTTTTTTAAATCATTTCAACCATTAATCTACTAGGTCCTTCGAATGAAATGGAAAAGACTGATGTCTTTTTCTCTGACCTACGCATCGCTCGGATCCCTGACCCATCGGAGATAGTAACTAGTAACACTGTTGTGTTGTTTCAGATACAGTCATACGAGGAGTCCCGCGTGGTGGAGGTGATGTCATCGCTGAGCTCGCTAGCAGTGGCGCCCCCGCCGCCGGCGCGCGGCTCCTCCTTCGCCGTGATGGCGTCACGGTCGCGCACACTGCCGCCCCCCGCCACTGCCACTCCCAACAACAGGGACGCGCCCGCGCCGCTGTGAGTATACCTGACTTTAACGACTTTTAGTCAATATATAGATCTACAATAATGTTACTTTAAGAATTATTCACTTTTTTTTTGTTAACAATGTCAGTGTTATTGACATTTGATATGGATTACTTTTGGAAATGTGTGTTATTAATACATTTAACATGTTTAATCGCGGTTCACGTCATCATTTCATTCCTTTATTCAGCAAGACAGATTCAATTTCTCTTTTCTCGCAATTAATGTTAGACAAACGATAATATACGATTTCTTTATCAGCTATTAAATCGAAATTGTAAAAGAAAAAGTGTAATATCAGGTTTACAATATTATGACACTAAGTATGTTTATGAGAGCTCTGGTTGCCGAGTTATCACTCATCACAACGTTTATCGTACGTGAGTTTGGATAAAAACCCTCGATCAACAGCAAAAATATGAGCATGTATTCAATAATGGTATGAATTGCAGGTCCCCAGTGGGCAGCGGTCGCGACAAGCGCGTGTCATTCCACGAGCGATCAGGGTCTGCGCCTCCCCCGCCCGCCAGCTCGCCGCCACCGTTGGAGCTGGAGGCAGACTCCTTCCTTGAAGACGCGGAGTCTCTCCTCACCTCCTCTGCTGACGTCACGCCTACTGCGGGCATCCCTGCTACGCTCACGCAGCACACGCCGGGCGTTATCGGCGCGCAGGAGGTTTACAAGTGAGTCTATTACGTTTATGCATGCTTTGTTTGTGCTTGTGTCACTGTATGTGTGTGTGGTATGCAGAATATTTTTGTATGGAGCTTGGCATACCTACTGATCGAAACCCATATAGGTCGATGGTTGACATCAATATTCCACCAACAAAAAAGATTCTGATGCTTACTCTCGTAATGTATCAGGTGAATATAGCATCGAGGAGTCATGAGTGGAGTGCGTGGAGTGGAGTGCATGTGGCATGTCCAGCAGTGGATGAATTGCTGATGATGATGATGATAAAGCATCAAAGTTGACCACGTGACTTCCATTTTTTAAATACAGGCTCTGTATTCTTCGTTCACCTGAAAACGACTAGGTTGTAGGAACAATGTAGGTATGAAAGTTGAGTCAACGATTTTGTGTGCAAGCGAGATGAATGACAGGGATCGCGCCAGTTACTGGGCACTGGCCGATGAGAGTGGACTATTAGCATCAAGGGGAAATAAAAAAACCAATTAATAAATTCGGACTTTTTATTCATCGAGGTCAGTGTCAGTAGCTTCCGGTGTCCCCACGTCCTTAGAGTTCCACATTTAAAAAGGTTATTAAATATATTATGTACGTGTGATGCGTCAGAGACCCGCGCACGCGCCGTCTGGCGGAGCAGCAGGCGCGAGCAGCGGCGCAACCCATCCCCGAGCAGCTCTCCTTCAAGGAGAAGATGAAGATGTTCGCGCTCGAGGCCGGCGACCCCAACACGCCCAAGGACAAGGTAACCTGACGCCGCCACATCCCGCCACTCTCCGTCACACCCTGCATGAACATTCTACGTACACCGAACACTAATTATTATACTGTCTGCAATTAGAGAACATTCCGCGCAAATATGACCTGTGCATGATAGCTTTTTTCTGATATAGGTACCTATTTATTAGATAAACCGAGTTTCCCTATAGTAGACTTTATTAAAATCTAATACATTCTTCTTCTTTTTGAATGGCGTAAATTTTGCTCAGTTATGAGCTAAAGTAGAGGTAATTTGATATTTTATTTGACTGAAATATTTTGTGTAAAGATTGCAGACAAATTTTAAAGGAATGACTTTACATTTTAATTCTTACAATAGTGAGTGTTCTCTGTTTGCTCAGACTGATATTTTCACGGATTCAATCATGTTATGTATTTATTATGAATTACTGAAATCTTGCTGCCTCTTCATGATTTTTCTTCACTTCTATTCCCTTTGTTATGGTCCTGAAGAGAGGGCACAGATTGTTTGAATAGAATGATAGTTATAATATAATTGTAATGCGAGAGATTGTGCTTTCTATTGCAGGTTAAGATATCTCGTGCGCAACGCGACATAGACGCGGTACATTGACGGTAGACGCGCCGCGTATTGTCTCCTATCGGTGACTCGTTACGTTTTGTATTCAAATTTTATACAAATTTCTATCGGCTCTAATCGAGTGTTAGCTCATTAAATGCACCAATTCCACATGTCAATCGTACGTATCGTAAGTTTAATGATATAATGTTTACAATGTCGCCTTAGCAGCTAGTGCAATGTCTTTATACCCGCGGCGCCTCCGACATCGGTCCGACACACTGTCGTGATGTTCTATGTTCATCCTCCCTTGGTGAGGGCGTCTGCGATCATTGTATTCAAATTTAATTATATTATAGAGTAATTTTATTGGTCTACGATATTAAATATTATATTCCCCTATTGTACCTGTTAGGTATACATATTTTGGAATAATTTTAACGGCACTTTCAAAAAGCAGCTAAAGTTTGACCATTGTGCCATTATGATAGCGTATTAACTAGACACTATTATACATATTTACATTATATTTTAATAGACTTGTAATACTCTAGGAGGACCAATAGATGAAATCGAAATCGGCAGGTGCCTTTGTCCCTTAGCATAGTTGTTTGATCCATATCACCTTTGTTCGCGTCGCTATCAACTGTTCTGCTACTTCGATACATTCCAAAGAATATATTGTTTTATTCTATTTGTAATGGATGATTCAGAAACTGTTATAACTGTTACTTTTATCAAAAATATCAAGTATTCAACAACTAGTGTTTCAGTTTTGAATCGTCCAGTACATGAATGCATTCCTCTTTTCGCTTCGCTATTTGTGTGCAACACACAGTATTCGCTTTAATTATGTATTTCTTATTTATGATTTCCTTAAATATTATCATTGTAACTTGAAGCAATAACTATCATGACGCCTTTGTTGTAAATAAGTTTAAGTATGGGTAATTATTTAAGCACACGATTGTGCCAAAAATGTGTTAGAAAGGAGTTTTGTAATGCAGCTTGAATATCGGAGGCAGCTCCACACATATTGAACTTAAATACTTTAAAATTGGAGTTAGTTGGATTTTAGTGTAACAACAGGGCGATTTTCTTAGTTTTTGCCTCCCCCAGATACAAGGCCATTTGATATTGTGTTACTATCGGCATTGTTCGCCGATATCAGTCAGTGTTACTGGTTGGCAGCAACACACAATAACGACCATCCAAAAGAAGCCCCTGAAATGCCGCCATTGAAGTAGAAACTAGCTCCTAACGGAATGATTTGAGGTCACAACACACCCTGTCTTTTAGAAGTAACACATATTGTAGGCAGCCTGTACATTACGTTATGTTAGTATATCAGCACCGACCCCTTGTATATAATGTAGCTAGGTGAAATCCTTATAGTATTATGTTGAGGTTTTGTACTCCTGTTTGTATATGTCAAAGTTTATTTAAGAACTATATTATGGAGAGTTACATAATAAAATGAGTGGACGCGAGGCCTATTCTGAAATATAGAATTACTCGTAGCTTAGTTCCTGAGAGAGTTCTCAGTATTCACCCAACGATAGTCAATTAGTAATGATTGAGATTTATTTTGTAGGAAGGATTTTTATTATTTTTACGATTAGACTATAACATAACTATACACAAGCAATTAACGGAGCATTATTCGAGATATGTAGTTACACGAATTATGTAAATCCATTATTATTAACAATTTTATTGTATTTCATCTACATCTTGAGAAATAAATTAATTAATGATATATTTTTGTGTTTTATTCAGCCTATTCCGTCGCTCCCTACTGACTGTGTCAGCAAAGGGTAGATTGATTAGCACTCCCGACAGACTTTCCCCTCACCGATATGTACAGCGATTTTAAGTGGAGCCATAGACTCCATAAGTCAAAAGGCAATATTCCCATTCGCCACCGCGTGGAGACTGGAAACTTTTGGCTCCTTATGTGGAGAGGAAGTATTATCGCTGTATAAAACTAAGGAGCGTGCCAGGAGTAACATAACTACCACTCCTCGCGGTATCCACTGATTATTAATTTTGAAAACTGGGGTTAGAAAAGCGTCAATCGCTTGTGGCTAATGCTGAAATAATGTGAGATGCTACGACTAAATCATAAATTTATTCGAGATGACAGTCAATGTCGTTCGTTTTTCTGATCGGTGATATATTTTTAGGGGTTGAAACTTTAGGAGTTGGTTCCGGAGCGCATTCCAAAGGGGTTGGATGAAGAGGAGCGAAAATTTTATTTTTCACCTAGGACCAGTGAACTGGAATTAATATCGCTGCTTGGGACTCACCGTTTCAGAGTTATATGAGGTTTTTGAAAAACTTTCTAATAGTTTGATCTAAACCTTATTACTTACACCTTACCTTACTAACACTGTATAGTCAAATCATAGCGCAGGCCAGGGGATTGCTCTACCGTCATTTTATTTTTTTACAACTTTCAGCATTCGTCCATATTATGACTACGCAACTCGGGATAGCTCATCTGAACAAGTGTTTATCTTCTTATGGTTATTTCTGTCCTGCGACATGGTTGTAAATGAGTTTTTTACTACATGCTTTGTTTCAACGAGACCCGCGGTCGGCCGCGATCCATTTGAGTAACAGGATTATAACAACTATCAATAGGTACAATTATTAAACTAATTATAATGAAATGTTTACTCAAGGGTCGAAAACAGCTCGGATTTCTGCAGTATGGCCACGTGTCACGTCACGTGACGTCAGTCAGCACCAGAGCAAGAAGTAGAGTATGGTTTAAGCAGTTTTGGCGTGAAATAAAACGCGATATCAATTAACAGTGTTTATATTCTTGTTTGTGGTTAATATTACGTGCGCCATAGGGCTTTAGGTACCTTTAAGAAAAAGCACTAAAATATTTCTAAAACATCATCAACATTTTCAGATAACATCAATTTTATGATACAACACAATGTTACATTATTGTATTTACATTGACATACGTCTGATGACGTAGAGTAGCGAACATCCAAGCCTGCGAGGCTCGTCGGACCGTCCGAGTAATGTATCTGTGTTTGTGCACTACAATAAACGTTACCCTACAACTACATGCAGACAGTGCAACAAAACATTCATTAATTTACTACCTAAAAGGCTAAAGGCGGTTTGTATCAACAAATTGTATTGAAATTATTCAATGACATGTACACGTATTAGACAACACAAATCTAGGAATATGAAATTAATATAGCCACGAGTGCTTTGGTGTTAACTTACAATTAACTCTAATTCCAACAAATTCCATCACATTATTAATCTGATTAAATGAAATTAGGACTTTATGTATAATATATTTTCACTAGCACATGAGAAAATACGTTGGCATCTGACGAAAGGAAGCCGAATCTCGATTCTTATCGATAACAATTTTACAGTAACAATTCTCTACATTATCATAATTAATATACTTAACTTTAAAGCTTGCCACTTGTTTATTTATACAATTATATAAAATGAACTCAACTAGAATGTATGTAAGAGTATGAAAATATCTTTGACAAGTTACAGAAATAGATGATTGCAATAAAATTTTATGATCACAAATGAGATATTTGTTTTGGGTATTTGCTTGCGAGGCGAAGATTTTGCAACCATATTGTTTACATTGTTATTGCGAGACTACGCTCTAAGACTGTTCGGTTCAATAATGTATCGTACAGAATACAGACATACAAAAATAGTCATATAAAGACTCCATTATTCGATCTAGTTTATCCTAACTAATACAATAGCTGACCACTGATACAACCTGCTCATGATGATAGTTTTCAAATAATGTCACAAAACTATATAGAAAAATAAAGTTTCGTGTTTCTAGCTATACAACAACAGAGGTAATACAAATGCAAGCATATTATGTATTAAATACAAAACAAAGAATAAAAAATTAACATGATCTCTGTCAGTGGTCAGCATGTCAAGTAAAATATACCTCTATAATTTATTTAATTAGTAAAAATTGTAAATATACTAAGTGTAATGTGATAACTATGACTACGCACACTCATTCATTCGTCGCACACACAAACTATATACGTATTCAACAATGGAAGAGTTTCAGAAGCCCACGTTCACTAAACATTATTATATGAAAAATATAGTTTCATCTGAGTGAATATAATATGAACCAATGACGGGTTCTTACAAACAATACTTACACAAACTAAGGATTTGGATATAGAATGTGGCACAAGGAGTCAGGAGGCTGACGGAGTCGCTACTCCTCACAGAGGAGATGACAACACTACACTACGCGGACAACACAACACACGCAGGCGACAAGTGCACTACGCGAACTATACTCAGGAATGCATTTCGAGTTATGTATTCAATTTACCCTAACGATCAATATCAAACTTATAAAAATTGACTTAACGAATATGTATAAAGTACGTTTTATACATTCACTTACGATTAGAGGTGAAGTGAGAGTGTGGCCGCGGACGCAGACCGGCCGCGGCCGCTACATGTCCACCTAGTTACGTGTGATTAGTTAGCGGCGTGCTCCAACAACTATGTTTATAAAACGTGCTATTAAACAACAAACTACGCGCTTCCGTCGCGAGCCGACTCCGGCGCGACACTAGCTCGCCTCACACCCGGACTATATACAACTTTGAAGGATATAAAAGTAGAACTTGTAAAGGTGCTTTTGTACTTTCAACGATCGCGTCGGACTCCACTACAGATCGAGTCACTACAAACACTATATTGTCTACTGGAATGACAAGTATCCAATCGTCTTTTAAATATATCCCTAAAATGTAATCATTAGATTCATGCACGCTGTGACTCCCTGTATCTTCGAACCCGAACACAAACTTTAAGAAAAACGTATCCTTCGTGAAGTGTAACCACAAAACGTTTCGCACTTGTTATTCCAGTACACAATGTTGCAGAGGTGTGGCCGTCGGGTGGCCGGCGCGTGGGGTGTAGAGTGCGAGGCTCGGATGTCGCAGTTCAGTGTGGTGCGGGGCGGGTCGGCGTGAAGAAGTGTCATTGCGGCGTATCGCGCGCGGCGCTCCAGCGGTCGAACTCGATGCCGGAGTCCGGCGACACGCCCGCGCCGCCACCCGCCGCGCACCCGCACCCCTCCTCGCCGCTCGCCAGCTCAGGCACGCCCAGACCCTCCAACACCTGCAATATTACACATTATATTAATTACTTGAATAAATATAATTTAACGGAAAAAAACATGTTACGACACTTAATGAAAAATCATGTCGAGCAACGAATGCCACATTATTATAAGCAATGATGAAAACTTTTCATAATTAATTTCAACAGTCTCTTACTTGAGAGTTTATTCGAGCATAGCTATTTAAGTATTATGTGTGGTACTATTATTCAGGAAATGCAACGTTAACACAAACAAAAACTTCCAAGCAAGCACAAGTCAAAACACCATTACGTCGTTCAAGTTGACATTTGAGGGGTAGGTAGTGTGTGCCGATGTGACGGGTGTGGTGTGTGTTAGTAGCAAAGAATCAGACCTTACTCAGGCTGGCGCTGCGGTCGTGCAGACCCAGGTCCCGTTCGAAGCAGTGCAGCTGGCGCATGAAGTGGAAGTTGGGCGCGATGTCGGTCTTGCGCGAGCGCACCAGCTCGAAGGCGTCGCGCAGGGAGAGCCGGTGCCGCTGCATGAGGTACGCCAGCGTCACCGTCACCGAACGAGACACGCCCGCCACGCAGTGCACCAGCACGCCCACGCGAGCTGACATCGCCTCCTCTGCGGACAAACACAACATTAATACCATGTGTCGTTACAATCTATCAATATATTGTCGGAAAAAGTATCATTAAATCTATCGCTACAATCATTTTTTAATGTTTCCAAAATCGGACAATGTATCGGTTAGCTGACTTTTTAAGCTCTCCAAATAACAATATTGAAATCTTTACGAAAGATGCCTGTATTTCTTCATGATTTGATTTACTAGCCCGTCAGAAAAATATCATCATCCATATCATCCCACTGTTGGGCAGAGGCCACAAGAAGTTATTTTTCATAAAATATTTCAAATTACATTCACGTTTGAAAGAACCTTTCTGCAACTAACTTAACATCCAGGTTTCATTAATATCATAATAATTGAATGTATTGTTACCTATAAACCGTATAGCCTGCGGGAAGTGCACGGCGAGGTTCTGACTCCAGTGGTCCGCGATGGGTATCTTCAGATAGTTGATGCCGCAACCTTCCGCTTCAAACGTGTTAGGCAGATCAGGGGTCACGTTCAGCACATACTGAAATGGATAACAAAAAATTATAATTAAAGTTATTAATCGTTTTGTTTCTATAAAAAAGTATATCAAAGAACACTGGTCCCAAATTGCTTCCTTGCGCCACCCTCTTTACATTATGTTTTCAACTGAATAATTTTTAAAGTTAGAGGAACATAATTGAAAATGCTCTGGATTGATAGCACTCCGTTGTGGCACCCCATTTCTAATACAATAAATCATTATTCATTAAGTAGTTTTGTGTCTTCAACATAAAAATCAAGGTACCTTAATATTGTGCCTAGCGAGAGCATCGCAGTCCTCGCTGTTGGTAGAGTTGCCGAGGTACAAGTTAGGCAGGATCTCTATGGGGAAGTCTTGCTGCATGTGCGTGTGGGTGTCCTCACATTCCGACGACGAACCTGAGGAGAGAGCGTCGTCGCAGCCAGACCCTGAGATACGAAGCGACCTGAAATAACAAAAAACATACATATTATATATATATATATATATATATATATAAATCTCAATTGAGTTTAAATCTCAGTGCACCCACGGATCAAATGTCTAAAGCTTGCCTTAGATCTAAATTAATATCGGCGCCATTAGTAATCTGTGTACTAGGGCGTTTTAATGATGACTAAATATGGCGAAATATTTATGTAGTTCTAAATACTAATAGCGGCCCCGTTCACATTATGTAGACATACCTAAAATGAGAGGTTATTGCATTTTAATAACAATTTATTTAAAAAATACACTGGCTACATCAGGCAAACCTGTATCGTAGAGGCCTTACATTCATGATTACTAATGAACTTACAAAATAATTTTATTTTTAGGATATTACAGATCTTGTGGTTTGCGGATCTATTGCATTACTTGCTTTAATATTTTGCTTATTAAAATTAATACTTGTCGGCAATTGCTAATAATGTGGAAATATATTAAAATTAATTAGCAACAAGGTCATAACAGTTATATATTATATTATATTTATCTTGATTATAAGGCACAGATCAAACTGACTGATACTTATAATATTACAGAAGTATTGCTAATAATATGAGACACGGATTTTAATACAAAATTATTGAGCATTAAATATTATTGAAAATCAATGACGCGAAACATGGATCTATATCAGATAATTAAGATTAGGATCGAATTTAACTTAATAACTTATTTACATAAATGTTTGCTAAAGTTCATTATTTGGATTTTCCTTAACATGCCGGCGAAGTAAAGGGCACGAATTAAAAAGTAATTATGCTAGAAGCGAGTCAAAGCCAAACTTCAACATAAATGAACGCGTTAATGTAATAACGAAGGCAAGGTTGCCGGCTACTCGTACTAATCTCACATGTGGCCTTAATAAGGGCATCAATCATGCATGACTCTGCTATGAAATTCCTCTCCCATTTCACATTTAGCCTTTTCCCATTAGGTACACGAGAAGGTAGTTCTCAGTTACATTTCTGTGTTAGTGTTTCAAAACTGGTAACTAATACTTTGTTTTGCTTATCGGTTCCGTGTTCCGTAGAATTCCAATAGATTAGCCAGAAAAATCAATGAGCGAACATTTTCATTAAAAATATTGTTGATTGTGAATATCCTCCGGGTGTGATGATTCAATTAGATTAGATAAGGATAGCGAAACAATGTGAGTGCATGTATAAGCCGAGTGTAGGCGCTAGGTCGGCAGTGCGGGCTGCGATCGATTGCAGGCAGCTCAATGGGGTGGGAGCGGCGGCTGGGGCGGCCACCCCGTCTCCATTCACCTCCACCTGCCCGCGGCTCAATGGCCGCCCACGCTCCGCGTCCTTACTCTCACCCTCCCTCCGCTCCCTGCCTCGATCCCCGAGCCACCAACGCGAAGCCTCCCACGCGACACTTTTCCCAAATTCGCCGCTCAATCGTCCCGTCGCCATTCAGTTTGATGTTTTGAAAGCAATCAAATTAGTCGGCTTCCACCCGACTGTGACTTCACACCCACGGCTATTTTATAATATGGTAACCGTTTATTAACCTTTTGAATGCCACGGCACAAACGCATTTTCGTGCCCTGTGCGCCAAGGCACAATTTAAAAAAAAAATCCTACGAAAGAACTAGTGTTGCCAAGAGTCGATAAATATATTTATTTCACTTTATTAAGACTGAGTTTTTTGTCGTCTATAGACGTCGTTGGCGTACAGGACCCGCAAGTACTTGTCAAGTATAGGTGACTTTGGCGGTCAAAAGGTTAATTATGCTGTATTATTTTTATGTTCATGATATAATAAGTCCAGGTTACGGGTTGTACTAGTTAGACTAAGTGGATAAAGTTAAAAAAGACGTCCAGCACTCAATGAAGTAATTACAATTTCATTTCAAAACCTAACCATAACAAAAAATTAATATTTGAAAACAACTATGTAGGTACCTACGTAGGTATATTATTAAATTATAATGTGTAAGCAGAGTAAGATCTGCAATTTTTAACGTATTCGGTATGTACCTACCTATAATTATATATAATATTAATCATAGAATTATTGCCAAATACAGCACAACAACATAAGGCTCCATTATGCTCCAATATTTTAAATAAAATTTTATCAATAAATATCTATTAAAGTAATTGAACTGTAAAAGGGATTGCAAACATGTGAAATAACAAACTAAATAAACAAAAATAGGAATATTTTCGTTCCATTTGCTCCGAGTTAATGAAAATTCATTGAATATTAACTGAACCTCGCATCAATTAGATGGATAGATTTCACTTACTTCTTAATTTGTACACAAGCCCGTGAAACTTTTTAAATAAATTTATTCAAAGGCAGCAAACTAGTAACTTTTGGTTAACACATTAGCAGTTATGTAGCAGCAGTATATTGCATGCGAGTTATTACAACATACATAGTATATAAGGGCCAAGGGCCCGGGCAGCCATTGCTCGGGCTACCGTGGAGTAGGCAGCGTCTGAGCGGCGCGGCGCGTGACGCGTGGGACGCGACGAGTCGTGGGCGACGACTATCCGACATGTCCATTCAGGGGATCCCACCTACGCCCTCATTTCAACTTCCAACCGATCAGATAATGCCATCGACATGGTTTGATTTTGCCTACACTACACGTGAAAGGAATTCGTTGACTCCGTTACGCAAACCATCGCAGAGCACATTACCAATACACAGGTGCGAGAAGAAACAACTGTGCAACAGCGGTGACGGGGAGCATCGAGTCGCGCCGCTGCGCTCGGTTCAAACAATGAACGGAGAACGGATCATTTATATGCGCAACATAGTACTTGTAGTAATGCATTGTGTAAGAAAGGCGGCGTTGCCTTCGTGCGAATACAATTCTTATTTGAATGGAAGCGGCGGGTGCGAGACGAGGGCCGGAAGCTATGAGCCGGCCGGTATGAACGAGTGTGTGGTGTGGCGGCGGCGCGGCGTGCGCGGGCGCAGCGTGTGCGTGTGGGCGTGCGTGCGCTGCGCCGGCGCGCAGGAATGCGGCTCGACTCTCGACCCACCCGCTGCCAATGACCGCCTGCGAGGGACAGTTTTTTACAACGGGCGCGCCTTGCTGCGCTCGCTGTCGTCCTCACAGGACTTTTAACGAGCCGCGACGACCGGACAAAGGGGTCTGACTCCTCGTTTATGTTATGGCATTCTAAAACGAGCCGCGTAGTCTCAGTCCTACACATATTCCTTGTACTGCATGTATGGACAGCGCAGGTATTTTAGCGAGGTCGAAGGCCACTTGCGCCCACACTATACGTAGGTACCAGCAGTTACCAGTACCCCTATAATATACTGAGAAGGAAAATTAACAACGCTCTATTTTAAGAATGTTGCCTCGAGGGCAGAGGGAACGCTCAATTAGCGACGACTTCGGAAGGTTTCACGTAGCGTAGGCGTGGTTCTGCGAATGCTTTGCCGCCTTTATTAACGCGAACTCATATTTTTTTGCGTTCAGATTAAATGAGGTAGCTAATAGAAAAGAAATAGCTGCGATTAATGGGACTATTCTTAGTGTACCAAGAATTGAGAATTAAAAACATTATTACTGTTTGAAGATAACATTTTTTATCCTTAGCATTGTTTTGACAAGAAAACATCATTCGGTAAGGATCAAAAATATATTTGAACGTTAGGATTAAAGCGAGGCTCTAGGTAGGTACTGCTAGTTTAGTGTTATGTAGTATGTATGCTCGACTGACTCGAGAAATATTTGTGCGGTTAAACATTTTCCTCTGGGTTTACCCGATTATAAATTAAAGCACATACCTAATAGATGAAAAAAGCCAGATCCGGCTATAGCGATATATCGAAAGACTGAACCTGTCCTCGTGGATATAGAATCTCGTTAGAATACCCACCACGACAACATTTCAGACCTGTTCTAATAATAATACAGGAGAGCTCTATAAAACAGAGTCACTATAAAAAAAGGAATAAAAGCTAATATAAATTGATCGTTGATATATTCAAATAGATGCTAATAATAATGACCTGGAGCATAAAATATGGTGAAATAGTAAATCTGATGCTAATAAAATCCAATAGTTCGAAAATTGTTTTAAGATTTTGCAATATTATTACTTCAATATACAGTCGATTTATGAAAATATTAAGATTATTCAAATGCAAGATATTTTTTAATGGTTTTGGAAAAGATTTTTATAAGGATAAATCATATTATATTCCAATTTTATGATGAGTTAATGATTTCTAAGTGTCTTTTCTCTGTAGGTAAATATTCGGAGAAAATCTATAAGGAACCCTAACAAAAAGAAGAAGGGGCCTTATTTTTTCTCTTATTTTTTCCTTATTTATTTATCTTGGAATTTCTCACACTCATCATTAGTATGTATAAAACGTTAGTACGACTTTAGATAATACAATCTAATAAGCAATTTGAAATATTGGATAGGGAAACGTCGCTGAGTGATATTAAACTGAAAAAATGGGTTAGCCACATAACCAATCTTTCATAGAATCTAGCAAGGTAATTCGAGAAAACATCTTTTCAAGTGTATCCGATTTTTTATGCAATATCAAAGATGAAACTAGCAAACCAACGATTCTAGTCGTCCATTTGGCCTTGAAGACGCTTTAATTTATTGTTGTAATAAGTTCTGAAAGTGATTAAGTGGCGGCAAGTTAAAATATGCACAGAATAGTGTTCACCGACCATGACCGTGGTCGGATAAATTCGTGAATGAACTCACGCCTCGCTCCTTGACGTCAGACGTCAGACCGTCAGCACCCGCAGCTGTGACGTCAGAACATGGACCTTACAACCATGGCATCGGCGACATCTAGACTGGTATCTATGGGACACCATCTAACAAAGCCAGGTGAAGATTTCTCCGGAAAGTATTGGTTGATTAATGAACGATGAACCTACATAGTAGCTTCTTCTCATCAAGTGATGACATTCGCAGTAAGTTGCATTAACATTATCAAATTTAAAGACGTGGTTTATACTTTATACTGCATGCCATTTCGTAAAAGTAGATTTATTAGTAATGCGAATAACTTGTCAACTACCAAGCTCAATAATTTAATTTTTCTAACAAGCACAGGTCGCATTAGGCATCATCTCATATAATATCACGAGAAAGGAAACTGTAAGCTGAATGACTGGGAAGTTCGTGACTTAGGTTACTTCACTCATTACGAGAGAGATTGATTTTGTATTAGTATAGATGTTACACGCAATTTTTATTTACAGATGAATAACAAGTATCTGGAGAAAGTCCTTGTGCGATGTGTGAGAGCAGCTGCGATCGTATCAGCTGACGTAGCGGTTGACGTCAGCTCCCGAGGACTCAGGGTTCGCGTGACCGGTGACCGGATACTACGCCAGCGAAAAGGTTACTTATATAGAATCTTATGCCCGACTCGAACAATAAAAGGTTATCGTGAACCGACTTTGCGTAGGTTAATAGAATAAGAAAGTTAATAGAAAACATTCCCACACAACCGCACGGATTCTGCCTCGATTCCAACCAGCGAGCGTCGAGCCGATAAGGGTCAGTATCAAAATTAATATTTATTCCCAGAAATGATTCGCATAAACTCGGCACGCTCCTGAGATATCCCGAGGCCACGATATCGTGTTTTCTTCCTGATATTTAATGTTCCTGAGCTCTGACGTCTATTATTTACGTACTCTCCATATAAATTACGCAGTTTGTAAAAATATTTGAGCACAAAGGTGGATAGGATCGCAAGGTGAGCGCGGTGTGTTGAGCCCACACAAGACCGCCTCGCCCGCGGCAACCGGCCGCGTGGGCGTGATTACATTTACACCATAAAGAATGCTTCTATTTATAGCATTAGATACTGTATCATGAAAGGGAGCCCGTCAGCAAACCCACGCACCCTCCAACCCGATAAGGAATCAAAGTTAATGGGGAAAAATTCGCCACAATAGCTATTTAAAGCCGGCATTGTTATACTTTTACCATTATTGGAATTACACAAATCACAAAGTGAAAGAGAAGAGGGAGTGAGTGAATCACAAAGTGTAGGTGTTAAGTAAGAGGATTTTCCCTTAACGACTACCTACTGCAGAATCTTCTGAATTACTAATTTTGCATTTCTATAAAATTTGTTACGACCTCGACCTTACACACCGTTCATTCATTAGCAGGTTTTAAAAGAGAATCAGCCGCACGTCACTTCTCAATGAATCTAACAAAAAGAACAATCCAGTTCGTCGATTCATTAATGGAAAAATGAATTGATTTTAGATTGAGAAACCGATATAAAGTGAAGGTTTTGCGGAGTGCACGCGCGTGTATGTTGCATGAATGGAACGCAATCCATTCAACGGCGCGGTGAAACTCACCGACTCTAATGCAACACCAATTAAGTGTTTAGGTAACCGTGCAGACTGCATAGTTATTGCTACTTATTCTGTGGCTAACACAGCAAAAATACATTAATGACGTTGATTCTACGTGCAGAGTCGATGACGAATGGGTCATCGATAAGACGTTTTGAGTAAGGTCCGTGAGCCAAGCTGCCTACTGCCTGTTGAGTCTGGTAGTGCAGTGCGTTTAAAACATTAGTCATGATGACGAATGTAAGTCTTTGCAATAATAGGAGCACGAATCCAAGGCTCGAAGGATATTACGTAAACATACCTCTATGGCATAAACATCTCAAGAGGCACTAAGACTCCAAGACAAGCAGCAAGTACAAATTACTCATTGTTCGCCGTATTTAGCCTCAGTATGTTTAATAGTTATGCTCATATTAGCGCTAACTCGCTAAACATTAGAAGTCCAGCTAAACAAACGGCTTACATGAATGGAATCTTTGGTGTTACGAGACTCGCTAATACACGAGTACATGAAATGAATCACCGCAGACAGTAAATATTTTAATCAATAATTTACAGTGGAGGAACAAAGCGTAAAGGAAGGAAACTGCCTCATGACTAACATCCTCCGTAGCCTGTGATACTTGGAAAGCCTGTTTACACTATGCGGCCATCGACAGCGCACATAAATAGATCTGACATCATGTTAATTTTATTTGAATTTAGTTTCATAAACCTTCTAAATAATTAAGATACTTTATTGCGTAAGACATAGCAAATGGTACGAATGACGAAAATACACAGATAATAACAATACGCTTAGTGGGAATGAGAACACCGATTTTTAACTGACCATAACTTCATCTGCGTCTGTAGAAAAATACTTTACGACCCATTCTCAGAGCTACGAAATATACAAAACAAACTATAAAAATCGGCCTAGCCGTTTCGGAGGAGTTCGATAACAAACACTATTTATTTATTATTCAGCACAATGCTAGGACTAACTTAATGCTACAATAGCAATTTCTACCAGTTGCCTAGAACTGACACAAGAATTTTGTATATTTTACTAGAAGAGATTAACAAGGTATTTGCTGTGTACATGTCATCATCCTCTTATATGCAGCCCACGCCTGATCAAAGTCTATACACATGTAGATACATAAATTATCCTATCTCTATCGATATCACATTCAATTATAAACTAATGTGCAAGTCTAGTATGATTTATCGAGGTGGAGCTTTATCAGGCGTCCTTGACATTGGGATCCGGGTCGTTTGAAGGACAATTATCTTATTGCGAACTTGCCTTCAGCATATGTAATGTCTCCTTATTCGGATACTTGTCGTTTCCTTTTCAAATTGTTTATGCAATTAGTTTTATAACGACCGGACCGTTCTATGGCATCCGGTCAAACTGAATGGATATTATCTTAATAACGCCAATAAACATTAATCTATCTACCACAGTATTTGAAACAACCATCAAATTGGAAACAGGAAAGACATTATTACATAGAATTTATAATTTCATATCAATGTCCCAGCTCTACGATCCGCTACCAACATGGTATGCAATAAATAAAGTTAATAGGTATTAACTTTATGTTGAGCACATCCGCATGTTGTTTGTTAGTCATCGCCGCACCAATATTTCCGAGATGCGAAAAATTAACTTCGCACAGCGTGCACGCTATTATTTTCATTCACAGTTCTCAGAATTGAGGCTTCTGGTCGACGTTCTTAGAAAACATTCTCAGGGCGTCCAGATCTAGTTTTACCTCATAAAATAACATTCTATAGGGTTTCTCACGGTTTAGTCGATTATTAAAGCGATCGTCATTGAGAAAGTAAGAATACGTCTATATCTAGTCGCACCGGAATCGGTTCGACATTGACTGTTTCCGGCCGTGGCGCTGCTCCGCCGCGACTCATTGAGGAAAACCTCACGAAGCCTCTCACAGCACGCAGTTAAAATTTAATTCCCACGGATCAGTGCTCCCATCAAGCAATTAACTAGGGAGCTGGTTATAGAATACTGCAAGATAATTAGCGCAGGGCTCGGATCGGAACAAAAACTAGATCATCAGGTATTACTTCTCACGTGACTCGTGACATTACATTGATGCCGTAATTATCGCAAGACTTGCTTCTGATATTACTTTTCCTTAGAATCAATAAAAGTATCAGTCTTGACTCTTGACTGAATTATATTACAAGGTCGTTTATGGGTAAAGGTTAACAAGAGTACGGCACGGGTTTTCTTGGAAGACTTTCTTTCCTTGTACTGTTTCATCGATTAAAAAAAAATTTTTTTGCTAGGCCTGCAGTGGCAGAAAAAGAGCTATATACATATAATATAGGTAAATACTAACCGTAATCCCATGAGTGGTAAATGCGGCACATGTTGCGGACCAGCCTCGCTGCACCATTCTGGATACGAGCGGTGGAACTCGGCGAAATCACCTGATAACAAATATTACTATAGTTAATAAATTTATTTTCAAGCTATTCTAAATATGAAAGCAATTTCCTTAAATAATCAATGAGGCCAAAGTCCAGTTACCTTGAACCAAATTAAATAAATGCAAATCATGATTAGATATCGCATCTAAAATGTTGACGATTGGCTGAGATAAGTCATCGTCTCCAAACAGAATCGAAACATGATACCTCCGAAAACATATCCAGTTTCAAAGCCGGTAAGCAAGAATAAAACCAACAAAGAAACCGCGAAAGGAAAGTTATTGTCGTGGCAAGGTCGAACAATTAATGATGGATTATGATGGAAAGGAGAACATAATCGTCGAGATAAAGACAAAACTCTACGAGGCTTGCGAGCCAGTCTATGCCGCAATAAGACGCCCATTATTTGAAGCAATAAATCATTACATTGATATCTAATATTATCATTACTTATACTTGCTGCCTACATAGTAATGTAATATCAGTCCACGCTCCGTTTATTCTATTGAAAGCACCAAGTAGGTATAAACTTCAGTCAAAGTTCAATATTTATGACGTCAATCTTTGGGAGCACGTTTCGAAGAAAGATGGCTTAATAATAAATGTGGTATAAGGTATAGGTACTGAAGTGCCGTCGAAATTCAACATACAGTGCTTAAATCGTCTGTAATATTATGGTGAAGGTACACTATTATGGTATGCCCAACAGTTTTATCCACTAAAAAGTACCATATGAGTTATTCTAGGATCTAAGCTTACATACAAATTGTTGTCTGCCGTTTAGGTCTGTGTGACATCCATCCATATAGGTAATATAATATCAGCCCTTTAGCATTTATAATTATTGTATTATGTATTAGTAGGATTTTAATATGTATGTGTGTAGTGTGTAATAACAGTGATGTCGCAAGTACTTTAAATAAGTATGAATAATGTCTCGATGATGTAAAATATTCAAGGAAGTAAAGAACTGTGGGTTGTTGACTATGTAATGATGCGAAGAAGTTTATTCACTTCAATGACAGCATAGTTGCGGTTAAATCAAAGTTATTTACTACGATGGTGTTAAGTATTGACACACACGACACGCTAATTTATTTTCAAGTACGCATAGTTCATTCATAGTTGTAGACTGTACACTCATTGATATTCTTTCATTCAACTGTCTTTACAAAATACGTTTGTGGAGACAGCTGGTTTAACAGAACAACATTTTTGGTCATTAAACATAAATATGCATATTTCATTACTTCCTTTATGTGTTTTGACTCATTTGGTCGGTATTTATTCTAATTGTTTTTGTCATCTCGCAAAATATCTCGATTTTGTTATGGCTGTTCGAAACGCGTGGGCAAATGAGTAGGAGCTCGCTCTAATCAAGCGTCTCTATTATGGCTCCGGAATTCCCATTTTGATTAGGTTAAATCACGGTAAAGAGATATACAGTAGTTTGACTCCATAGAAACGGCCGGAATTTGGGAGTGAGTAGATGTGGGCAGATGTGGGTAGAAGTGGGTATATAATCCAGAAGCGGGTGCCACGCAGCGACGGGCGGACGTCGCGATAGTTTTTTGCAAGTATTTAGTGTAATTTACGTTATTTACTTTGGACGTATGTATACATAATATAATAAATTATATAAAATTGCAAAAAATAGCATTCGATATTATGCTGTTTTTGAGGTAAGTTAGTATGAAGTTATTATAATAATTTTTATTTTTTATTTTTAAAAGTATTCTGCTGAAGTAAGAGTGCAAGTAAGAGACCGAGTAAGAGTGCGAGTAAGAGTCCGAGTAAGAGTGCGATTAAGATTCCGAGTAAGAGTGCGAGTAAGAGACCGAGTAAGAGTGCGAATAAGAGTAAGATTCTGAGTAAGAGTTCGAGTAAGAGTTTGAGTAAGAGTCCGAGTAAGAGTCCGAGTAAGAGTTCGAGTAAGAGTTCGAGTAAGAGTTCGAGTAAGAGTAAGAGTGCGAGTAAGAGTCCAAGTCTTGTCTCTTGTCTTGTCTTGTCTTGTCTCTTGTCTTGTCTTATCTCTTGTCTTGTCTTGTCTCTTGTCTTATCTCTTGTCTTGTCTTGTCTCTTGTCTTGTCTCTTGTCTTATCTCTTGTCTTGTCTCTTGTCTTGTCTCTTGTCTTGTCTCTTGTCTTGTCTTGTCTCTTGTCTTGTCTTGTCTCTTGTCTTGTCTTGTCTCTTGTCTTGTCTCTTGTCTTGTCTAGATAGTAACTTAAGTAAGTAGATGATATGAAATAGGTAGGTACCTACTGTATGCGGGCTGCCCGGCAGCCCTATGACTTGCGCATGTACCGCGAGACTGTAGGTATTTATGTTCAAAAATCACGCTCAGTCAAACTACTGTATATCTCTTTACCGTGGTTAAATATTTGTTGGGTAGTTATGTCTTCGGTCGATGTCTCGGAATATAAAGTGGCTGTTCCACACAAAGCAGGTGGTTGAGCCGAGCGGCGCGGCGGCTGGCATTTGGATCGTCAAAGCGTTTCCGTCGCGTTCGTCCGTCGACAGTTTCCGGCTGTCTTATTGCGTCGCCGCTCACGCTCAGCACGGCAATTGTGATGCTAATACCGCTCCCATTATGTCCGTCGCAGCCGCAGCCATTCAGCCACCGGCTCATTATTATCTATTGAATGTTAATCGCCTCGTAACGACCGAGCTAATCGAACGAGTTTCAATTTAATGGACGTAAAAATTAAACACAACGCTCTATGCGGAATGTAGAGTTCAAATGTTACGTGATACTAAAGAACCAAACTTGGCAGCGGCTCGCTTCGCTTTCGCCATTTGCTATTGGTAAATTCGAACGTTGAGCAAGAATCGTTTCGTTGATATCTCTCAAAATAGGAATTCGTTTAAGTCTATCTAATTTGATATAAGAAGTACAGCTTGCCTACGCTACGTATGGAACAAAAACGAGCATAGAAATGCGAGTATGTCTTTAATCTTTAGTCGTCATCCACGGTAACTCTACATAACCGTGTCTGTGCGCTACTTCCATTATGCAGAAATGGTGCCGTTTATGAGGCAGTAGGCAGGTCGCAGCCGGAGTCAGAGGGGCAGCAGCACGCAGCCGCGGGCCCCGGCGGGTGCGGGGCGCGGGCGCTGCATCGATCCGGTGACTCATCGCGCCCATTCATCCGCCGCACTCAATGAACCCGCCGCCCGTCGCCCGCCGCCTCCTCACCTCCGCAGCCATCCTCGCTACCAAGGACTCTATAAAATTCGCCCTCGCCGCGTGAACCCAATCCTTCAGCCTATTACACCCACATGATGAACGTGATCGTTTTGCACACGCGCCTGTGCCTCAGCACCTACTTGACAACCACTCGTAGGCGACATACATATCTACATAGTACATAGTACCTAGCTAACATCAAAGTTAAAAAGATTGAATTTAAGGTGACTTTCAGTGAGAAAGAATGCAAATATCTTCACGGTCCATCACTACATTTCAAACCAGTAAAATTTTGGAAAGATTACTGGTTGGCGTTGGCTTGCCACAGAGATGTGAGGGAAAAGGTTGACACTGTGTGTATATCGTTAGAGATGGGCGCAGGGTGGGCGGTGCGGCGAGCGAGGCGCGTGGGAGGCGAGTGCGGGGGCCGAGGAGGAGGCCTTGGCCCGTCCCGTGTCCTTCCCGAGCCGTTTACTAACAACCTTGCGCGATTCCACCGAGCGCCGACCAACAGCTCACACTTCATTATGCTGGCTTGAGGTCTCGTCGATCATAAATCAAAGCTTCGGTCGTATTATTCAATACCTTCCTACCAAGTTGGAATTTCTGTAAAGTATCCCTGGGATCTGCTTCTTATAACAAGCTAAAGGCAGCGCCTTCCTATCCTATCACATGAGTACATATATTGATTGATATGATTTACACGAATATGGGAAGTTCTAACCGCCTGGAATTTAAGCTTATTGCCAGTTTGCAAAAACTTACGTTTGACAGTACCTGATATAATATAACCTAAACCCATGAAAGTAGACCGATGGTTTGATTACGAATTACGAAGAAAGTACGTGTAATCATAATATGAGAGCACTAACAGATAAAGCCTACGTGTACACAAATAGACTTTAATCAAGCCAGTTGGGACAAATTGAGCCAATTTGGAGAAGACTGTGGGCGCCTCGTAAGATACGACTGCAAATGGACCTCTATTGACTCTACGGGCTGAATGCAGCCGGGTCAATTAAACTATTGAATCATTTACAGCTAATTCTGCAAGTCACCTAATCAATCATTACACATTAGACCGTAGATAATGCAAAGATAGCGTCTAAATTGATGAACATTACTGTCATTGTTTTTTTTACATTTGTGCGATGATACTATGATACCCTATCAGCAAACATGTTTTACATCAAGACCACATTCAATCTGTTTTTGTCATTAGTGATAGGTTCTCGTTTTGATCTAAAATCTATAACTACAAGCTGTAGTTAAGCTGACAAATTGTATTTTATCTAGGTTATTATTTGAACATTATTTCTCTTAAGGCTAGAGGATCATTAGCGATGTCGTCAATACGATTCTTTCTTATTTATCGAAAAAGATATCTTATTTCGATAATGTTATAATATAATGAGAGTATAGAGGCAAGTTGTTAACAGGATCAGGTAACTATTGTAACAATAAGTTCGAGGCATGTTCTAATAATGTAACATTGACGTCACAGCCGAGTTTGATTCAATTTCGCGGAATAAAACAGATGGAAGTTTGGATGTTAAAACGGCGTGTTTACGAAAATAGCTTTCATGGTTTTATAGAAAAGCTTTATTAAGAAGCGGCGTTAGTACACCAACGGATATTAACGCCGTGTTTTAACCAGAACTCTGGTTGCCAGATTTGTTTCATCAGAAATCAAGGTAAAATACAAATTTTACCAAAACACTATATTATGACATTTGTTATAATAATGTATTGAGCATCTATGATGCTCTATTTAATATTTCAATTTATTCTTTATGAATAATTTCAATTAAGTAGGCAACAATTAAAGCAAATAATGTAGCGACATTGATAAATGATAGACAATGGCCAAGTAGACCGAACAATAAAATGATAAAGCCCGAAGAGTCCGAACCATTTGAGGTTTTGCTCGTGATGTGCGTTTATAAATAAACATCAGCGGTCAGTGCATGTTGAACTAATTGAGGGTCGGCTCGATTTCGACTCGATAATGAGTACGGCGCCGGCGGCGGCACCAGATAATTCCGCTGATAACCGCACAGTTTCACCGACGAGATACCTACTCGTCTGCTATTCACTATCATGAAATATAGACCGGCAGTAGTCAAAATTGGTGACCTATAGCCTATAGCTAACGCTGGCATAACAAACAAACGAGGTACGTGTTCCATTCGAACTCACTGTACCGAAACGAGACAAAATCTGAATACAATGCGTGCCGCTAAATTATAATCCGCGAATTGGACATTACATCAGCGCATAAAAACTATCAATGCCAATGCTACGGCTCCTAATGTACCTACTAGTTTATTTTCCATTCATTACAATAGCGCTTTACATTCATAAAATTATACCTATCTGTAATCTGTAGCCAATGTTTCCATTGACAGGTAAGTACTTTGAACGGAAATATGTGGTCACTGGTCTACCTATCATCGAGCGTGATTATTTTCCTTATGAGCCTTTATGTTATGGCCAGTGTCCAGTGCAACATTAAACATATCAGTAATTGTAACCAGCGGCAGAGTTAATTTCAGCGCTGTCCTGTTTCGTGTGATCTCGCTTCCCTTTCCCATTTCGTTTTCCTCTGTTATCCGTTCTATATTCGCGTTAACCGCAGCCAGATGTACCCGATTTCCTTTGCTTTAATAAATGTTCAGCACTATGACTTTACCATTCAACGCACAGTTCACAACATCCTGCCATCGAGGAGCACGTGCTATTTATTATTTTACTATCGAACATTGCCATAATGTATCGATTTAAGCACCGACTGACAATGGATCGGCGTACTATCGATTCGACATGACTAATATTATATTGCAATTAACTTCATTGACTCGTTTGTCATTCGATGTCCTATGTTTATGAAGCTAATCAATTGGAGTTTACGACTCCCTAAATAGATAAATAGACATTGTTCTTCTTCAGCCGGCAGCTTCGACATCTGCGTTTAATAGCTCTGCCACTTACGACACACATTTTCTATTATGAAATCGACGAAATCTTTTCTTTTATCGTGAGCCCGAATTTAGAAATAGGAACTCATTAATACTTCCGTTATATCAAAGCGTGGTTAGCTACACATGAAATTGGCAGGACGTGTGTGAAACGGGAACTTATTAATAAAATTGCGGCGCTCTTCCGTCGCGCGGACATTGAGGCTGCCAGCAGTGGCAAAGGATAGGATAGGTACGACTCGTCGGAGCCGACGCATCCGGCTCGCCAGTTCACTGCTCGCTTGCTCTTCCAGTTTGTATATCGGACGATTCATTATGGCCTTCTCGAGTTTCTTTTCTAGTATCCCCATTGCCATTTAGAACTGTTACTGAGAAATAGCTGTGCAATGAAACCGATGGCTGTAGCTGTATCGACGCGACATTCACCGAGTTCACCCATTAATTCACCTGACGGCAGAACATCACAAGCGTAGTTTTTGGTTCTTCTCTTGACGCATCTTAGGGAAATGACAACCGTTGCTTCAGGAAAATAAAAAAAATCGATACTCAATATAGAGGCGTGTTATTGTACTTGTCGAGAGTTCAAGGTCTTATCAAAATCTTAAAAATGTCTTGTTCACGTTTGGCAAAAATTACGTTATTTCATACACCAAGAGGGCCTTATTTTTGCCTCTGGACTCATCCAGATGCAGGTGCAGATTTCTTATGATTCCAGTAGCTTGTAAAAATGGTCTTACAAGAAAAAGACACAAAATAAGTGTAGGCAAACAAATGCTCCACAGTTGTGTCAGTGATTTAATCTGGCGCGTCGTCTCGCATTGAGGAGCACAATAAGTAGAAGACATCCTCTCCCACGTTTGATGTAGCGGATGTGTCGACCCGCGCCGTGACCTCCGCAGGTCTTAGGCCCCGATGTTCCAACAATTACATAGGAACTGGCTATTAGATATTCGGCTGTGATACATTTTAGCCTTTTCATACATGTTACACTCTAAAACCGAAAACGACAATAATTGAGAGAGAAAAAAACAGCTCCCCACACTTTGTGGTATTTTGTAAACCACCAGAACGAAAAATTATTGTCGCTAACATAGGTACTAAAAGACCACAACATGTAGCAATGGAGGAAAACCATAAAGAATACCAATTGAACCTATTTGAATACCAATGGTCTTACAAGTAAATATTTTTTGGTGTAGGTACCTATATCCTAGGGTAACAATTTATGTTGCACATTTTGTACCTGCCACGAAACGTGTGTTTTTTCTGCTCATGATATATTATGTCATTGGCTTTACAGCTTTTATCAAAAGCACTCTGAAAAGGTGGTGGAGACTATTCAGTAATAGAACCAATCAATAATGACTGTTTGCTTGTGTTACTTTTTTGGTCAAGTTCCAGTATACACATCACTCTTTAGGTTTTTTATACCTAACTAGTTTATGCTCACGGCCCGCCAGACAAAATCCTTTCTTAGTGGAGGTCTACGTCATAAAACCTATCTATATTCTAAATTTCAACACAATCCATCCAGCAGTTTAGGCTGTATGTTGATAGATCAGTCAGTCACTCTTTCCTTTTATATATTTAGATGTTAGTTTTATATTATAGTAGTTTCCTGGGCAATGTAATGCTGTGGTGATCCAACTTGTCTTTTTTATTTTGTGCTATTGTTAGCAACTTCTTCCTTCGCAGTTAGCATTATAATATGTAGGTATGTATTTTTAACAATTTGCAGTGTGCAAGAAATGGTTCTCATGAAGTCTCAATTAAGCTATAATACATAACTTATAATATAATAAGTAGGTACAGTGAACACTCAACACTGCAATACTGATTATTTTTTCCAGGTAGGTACTTATATAATACATTATTTCTGAATGAATATAATTGTGAGAACGAGCACATCATTCACTGCCGGTACTCTATTATTAATTTTAATTATACTATGTTTTATATGCTAGTTAAAGAGCAATAAAGTGATTGGTATACTTTGTACTTGTGTAATTAGTTGTTAGCTGGTCTACTTAATTAAGAATCAAAATTAATTCTTTTACGCATAAAATATTGTTTTAGCGCTGTCAATTTAGTAAAAAAAATTATATGAACTTTGTAGCCAATCAGTGTAATCTATATGTAATCATTTTGAAAAAGAAGCTTTTTGTGTACAAACTTTCAACCCCAGCATCCTCAGCTAGTGATAACCACAATCCTCAGTCATGAGGGAGTGACATCAGCTCTCCAAAGTCACACAAAATAAAAATAAAAACACATAAAGGACAGTAGCATAATAAACAGGATTTTCATATAATTTTCAGCTTACCTCTCTGACGGGTAAGACAATACATTTTTTTCCATTTTAACCTAGAATAATGTAAGGTGCTAGCTATAAAATATAAATAGAATTTGAGGGAGGATGGACTTGAGTACCATAGTTCCGTGGTGGATAAAGATCCCCCACTGTTTTTGCATGTTTATAAAGAATGAAACTCAATAATCACTGGATCTAATTTAAAAATCCTTTCACCATTAGGATGCTGTTGTGTCATCAAACACTGGTAATGCTAATAACTAATAATCTACTTATTCATGCAGTAATTTTCTTAGAGATTAAAGAAAAGTTATATATATACACATATATAATTAGGTATCTATGATAAGTGATATTTTTATGCATTTTCAAATATTGTCATTCTTTCTTTTTGATAAGATAACAGACATCCTCATAAATTCACAAATGAAAGTATATTTCAAAAGGTGTAAGATGAGTTTATAACATTCAAAGAATAATAATATTTACTTAGTTCTTGCACAGCAAATAAAATGATAATAAATATCTGAATCATGTTGGCATCTCAC
Organism: Hemithea aestivaria; assembly: GCA_947507615.1. NCBI lineage: Eukaryota > Metazoa > Arthropoda > Insecta > Lepidoptera > Geometridae > Hemithea > Hemithea aestivaria. The sequence continues at coordinate 5,393,090 of OX382325.1, read as the reverse complement.
AAAAAATACAAAATAAAATTTATAAATTGAACATTAAATCAGAGCAAAAATTCAACATGAGGCTATATAATTAAGTACCTATAACATGCTCAACTTGCAAATGTCTTATTATTTAGTGTATAAATTAGAATTAATTTATCTATATCAGATTTTTTAAAGCAAATGTTGTACAGTTTGAAATTATTTTTAAGTTTCTTTCTGATTAGCATAATAAACAGGATTTTTTTTTACAGATTTTAACACTGTTTGTTGAATATTAAGCAAGCATCAGTTACATGGAAATTTTATATCATTTATTAGATTTTACTTGGACTAAGTATACTTTCTAGATTTCTAATAAGGTAGGATAATATTATAAAAAGTAATGGGTAATGTTACCTTGAAGGCAGACAACTTGCACCCCGTCTTGCTTGAGCCTCTTGAGCAGTATGCCGTGGACGGAGTCAGGGTCCGTGGGCGCTCCGTCCCCGTACAGCACGAAGACGCCCCGAGTGCGACAGTGCGAGATCCGCGCCTTCAGCTCCTTGCACTGCACTGTAGAAGCAAGCTCGATCTTCCCCGCGGCCAGCCGTCGCAACATTATACTCGGTATCGAGAAATTCACTGCTGATCGTATGTGAGACGCTGTATACTCGTTGGATCCCCGACAGTCTATCAATATAATGTCCCTTTCGTCGGAACGCAACTTCGCCAGCAGCCATTCTTTCGACACCAAGTCGCACTCGCATTCCGAATCCGTGGGCATCATGCGAGCTGTGTTTCCCTCTGTGTTTACACGGGACACGGGCCCTTGGCCACTTTCAATCGCCTGTTGCACTATCGCATGGAAAACATGCAGTTTATAATGTCCTTATGCACTATCATATTTGTTGGCACTTATTATAAAAAAGAATAACTGGAGTTACTCTAAATCTATCAGACTCTTACACTAAATATAAAATGAATTAATTATCCACGACAACCGAGCAAAACGCCTGGCGGCGAAGCAAAACCTCCGTGCTTCTGTTTCTGTGGAAAACGCAAAACCAAAAGAACTAAAGAACGATAATTGAATGCGGATAGATAAAAAATGAATGAAAACTCCGAGGGGGGAATAGGGCGGGGATGGAGACGACATGCGTTGAGACTTGAGCGAGTGTCGTACTATTTTATTCCATGGGTTCACTAACGATTATATAGTCCGTTCACAGTTATTTTACCTCTAGCCTTTACATTGGCTAGTCTGATAATTATGTTGCCATGTCACGTGAGTATTGACTTCCCCATTTTAAGTATTATTTTACAGTGCTGTAGGTAGGTACTTACATGAATTTCCTGTTTCCAAACTACCTAATATTTTATATCATATTGATAGTTCGCAGTTACCACTTGTTCATGTGTTAGCCATCCGATATTGTTATAGAGATAGATAAATTTATTTTCTTCATAGGAAATTGAGTTTATGGGCATTGGTAAATATAATAATAATTATTAAAACAACGATATAATCAAAACACATTTATTCATATAAGAAGCCTACACTAGACTTCGTACTTTTGTCATAATATTATGCATAATAACTAGGAATTTAGGTAAATTATGTTTCACTGTATGGTATCCCTAATTCACATACCTGGTTGGTTGACGAACATTTGTAAATGAAATTTACGGCGCATTGTTGTCCTTTTCTCTTTAACAAAAAGCACGCACTGATAAAACAATATTTCTTCTAGTGCTTTGAATCCTTTTCGGCACGATATCAGATAATTTAATCCTGAAAACTTTTAAAAACTCCAGGAGGTCTAAACAGGGACTTGACAGTAATGCCAACATAAAGAAAATAATTGTCACTTCTGTCAGAGGTAAAATAACTGTGAACGGACTATAAATTAAAATTAAATTTCTTTATTTGTCAGATAACAAAGATCCATACAGTTATTTAACTATACCGATACCATACTGAGAAGTGATTGAAAGGGTGCACTCAAAACTTGGAACTTTGGTCCGTTAAAAAAGGAGAAAGTGTTTTATAATATCCCGAGATAAAAGCTGACCCCAAGTCCCAAGTGGAATTGGCAGTATTATTATTAATTAAAATTTGAACGTTTACTGAACCCTTTATCCACAGACTATTCTTTTTAGCTGTCTATTTTTATGAAATGTCATCTTTCAATGACAGTTATAGTATTGTCAAATGTCAAATTTCGGAGCGAAAATATTGGAACATTGGAACTTGGAACGCGCAAAATATTTCGTAAAATTCAACAAATTGAGTTATTTAGTTTATAAATTTAGCGGAATATTGTTATTAAAACTGTTCCTGATTATTGTCGAGAATGGATGATATTTATGAAGATTTGGATAACTTTAATGATGAAAATACGATTGCTGAGGTAAGAGTATTGGTTTCACAAAGAAGAATAGATAAATTTTTACTCTCTTCATATTAATTGCTTGTTAAATGGGTTGAAAGTTTACACAAAGTTTATTCGTATTACAGCTACAAGCAGAAAACAAGGATCTGAAGTCAATGTTGCAAGAACATGCATCTGCTTTGGCTAAGTTACAAGAAGTAAGTAAACATGATGTAATCTTATTTTTAGTGCAACAGCGTCATGGAATGAGGTATCAATAGAAAAAAAATGCGTGTGTCAGTTAAAATTTGATATGTTGTAATATGATGATTGCTTTGATTGCTGGAGGTGTGTCAGGATCGTACCCAATGGAGGGAACTAGTCTCTGCCTACCAACGGGAACCAGGCGTGATTATATGTATGCATGTACAAGGGCGGATCCAGGATTTGGTTCTGGGGGGGGGGCAAGGTGCAGAAAGGCAAAAATATTATAATTTTTACCAAGAAAAGTATGTGTTTAGCTCGCTCTGAACAATTAGAAAGTTCAAATATCCTTTATAATAAGTGCGCGAGCAGCTAGCTGCGAGCGCCGAGAAAAAAATTATAATCTTGACTATGAAATATGTGCAAAATTCGTCACTCTACAATGCTTCTGGGGGGGGCCATGGCCCCCTGCCCCCCCCCCCCCCCCTAAATCCGCCTATGTGCATGTATGATTGCTTATGCTGATGCCTGCAATATATAACTCTTAACTATTAAAACATGCTCTGCTGCACTAATATACTTTGATATTAATAGTAATTTGTATTATTAAACTTTAACAATTTAAGACCTGTCCAGTGTTTATCTAATATTATGTTTTAACATTGTTATTTGCTGTAGTTATAATTTAATTATAACATAATAAAAAGAGTATTTTTATATATTAGTTTAATGGGCTTGGACAGCTAACCCATAGGTACAGTGCTCCAGCACTATGTCTGATTTGAATTTGATCCAATTCATGAATTCAGATACTTACCTATTGCATTTTGCACTACGAGTAAGCTAAAACTGTCATGGTAGTTTCTTTTTAAATCTGCTTGGTCAGTTATCGGGTAATCGATAACAATTTGATAACAGAAAGAAATTATTGCTGTTGTGCATATACTACCATATAAATAATTCTATGGCTACTGTAAATTGATAGATTCAAATTGGATATACTTAATATGCTTACACTTTCTAATGCTCACAATTGCCTATGTAAATAATAATAAAGCTGAATGTATTCACATTGAGATTATAGGATATTTTGCAGGATTTTGACACATTATCTGCTGAGTACAAGAAGCTTGAGTTAAACTACTCTTCATTGTTGAAAACAGCCAAGTCTGAAATTGAAAGAAAAACTGAGATTATAAAAAAACTCAATATAGAGTAAGTGCTTGTTTATTTATTTAATAACTAGCTTTGCCTGGTGGTTAGAACTCACCGAACAGCAGCCTATGTGTTATTCTAGATTAAGCTACCTGTATACCAAACTTCACATCAATTAGTTCAGCTAATTAACACTGACTGTGGAAATCAGACACTTTTTTTTTGGTTGTAACATGGTAACTGAAACATAATATTATAAATGCTATATATTATGGATGCATGTCATGTCTTCATGCAATATTTCAGATTTTTGTAATGAAGGTTATTGCTGTACTATGCTGTGTTTTTTCCCAAACAACATTTTTTCTTAACTTTCAGGAAAGATGAAATGGTTCTCAAATCATTACAAAACAGGAATTTCTTCAATAGAAATTATAATAAACCTTCAAATAATAATAACATCAACCAAAACTGGAAGCAAGAGAAGAACACATTGAAGCCTGAAATTGATAACAAGATAATAACTCAACCTACATATCCACATGACAGGTAACAAAAGATATTGCAATTTTCTATTTCTCATTTGTACATAGTATTTTTCTGTCCTGAATGCTGAATGTTGAATTACACAATAAATTTAATGTGAATTTGCTAATCTTAAAATATTTGTTTTAGGACTGAAAAAAGCCAATTACCACCCAAAGATTCATCTATACCCAACTTAGATCTGAGGAATAAATTGCTCAGTTTGTCAAAGTCGGTAATAGATAATGATCCAAGATTGAATAAAAATGATGTAAAAGAAAACATATCACTTCCTAAAACAGACAATGAAGCTACAAAGGCAAGAGCTCTTATCAGAAATAGAAGGAAATCAATGCCTGCTGTTAGGTAAGAACAATTATTGTAATTTATAACTGTAAGAAAACTGTCTCAGCTCAGTAATTTGGTAACAAATACCTCTGTGAAAAGATTCATAGACCTCATGCACTTTTCTGTTCACCCATTATAATTACCTGCCCTTTTTGCTGCTGACTACCATCTTGGAGCCCAATGCTCTTTTCATAATAATTGTATGTCATTATAATTTTGTAAACCCTTTATAATTGTTTGATGTGAAATGTATTGTTATTTTAGGTCTGAAATTGAAAGATTCAGTTCTGATGATGAGAATTTAGCCTATACCAGAAATTTAAGAAAGAATCTTAGTAGAGAGTCATCAAGAGAAAATAAGCATAGATCACAGAATAACTACAGTGAGACTACAAATAGTAGGACATCTGAGACTCCTAGTTTAGAAGATAGGCATATAGGTTATAATGAACCAACACATAGAAGTAGGCAGAGTAGAGGTGACAGAGAAAGTTACAGGACAAGATCAAAGTCTACTCATAGAAATAGAAGGAACAGCCCAGAGAGACCACACCGAGGGGCTAGGGAATATCATGATGAACATAGATTTGATTATGACAAACATAGATTCCCTGAAAAACAAAATTATAGACATAACATACATCGAAGTCGCGAGTCTTTCAGAGAGGATTATGATAGAAGACACTCTCAGGAAAGGCCACACAGGAATCAGGACAGATATCCTATGAAACACAAAATTCCGCATAACTCTGATGAAATAGACAATAAGAGAATGAAACTTGATCCACATCATAGGCAATTTGAGGAGGATCACAGGTTAAGAAATGGTAGAGAACGTTTAGATAATAGGTACTTGCCCCATGACCACATGCAGCCTCATGACATTCAGTTCTCATCTTGTGAGTCGCCTGATTATAATTATGCGGATCCTCATCACCAAGTTAAAGGTAACAATGCTCTGCTAATATTCTATTTCATACTCTATTTTATACAATGCACTTTATTGACTAAATTTTCCTTTTGTCCCTTTCAGAAATCAAATTCACAGCTTCAACAAAACTGGATGACCCCAGAGTATCACACAAAAAGTATATTGTACAGAAGAATGATGGCAAAGTGGTATTGTCAACAAGTGAAGGAAGAAATGTCAATATCATCCCTGTTAATAAATTAGCTTGGGGTATTAAACCAGTTAAGATGCCAGATGCTTTAATGCACAGGCCACCAAGTTTTGAAATTGTAAAAAAATTGAACAAGGTTGCAGAAAGTCCACCATCTAATATTTCTATGGAATCAGGGGAAATTGGTAATGAAATTTATAATATTGAAGTAACACCTAAAGAAACCCGTATTTTAAATCAAATTGAAATACAAAAATCTATTCATTCAGAAAAACCAAAAGAACCACCATCTTCAGGTGAAAAACTTAGTACTTGCAAAATACCTAAACAAAAAAAGACTGTTGACGCAAAATTAGCTGTTAAAACTGTTCAAGATGATATACTAAGTAAACTATTACAAGATAATACATCTAAGAAAAAGGATAAAGTATCTGTTGATCAAAGGAATAGTAATAAGAATAAGTCGTCAAATAAACAAGAAAAAATACATGATACAGTTCCCCTTCAAAGTAAAACTGAGTTACCAATTCTTAACGAATCCGAATCCTTTGAAAAACATGATAAAATTACAAAAGCTGCTATGAAAGTTGTTCAAGATGATTTGGAACTCAGTGATGATACCTGTGATAACTCACATGAACAAAGACATATTTCGAAAGAAGTTGTGGAAATCAAAGTTGATGGTAAGAAAGGGAAGGAACCAAGTCATATCCATCACCTAGAGTCTAAATGTGACGTAAAAACTGGAGATGAAGGTCCTACTGAAACAAAGCCTATCAAACTAACTATTCACCTTAATAAGGACAAAACTACAGAAGAGAGTAAAAAGAAGAAAAGGAAAACTAAACACAAAGAATCTAAGGAAGTTACTGACAAAAGTCCAACAGAGAATGAAAAACCCACGAAAAAGAAGGCAAAAGACACAAAACCAAAAGAGATTAAAACAAAGTTTAGCGAGTTATTTGGTGATAGTAATAGTTTGATAACACCTGAAGACCTGGGGTTAGTCAGTATATCTGCAACTACAACTAGGGTACCTGATCAATGTGTACCATTTTTTGAAGACGCTCAAGATGCAATAGACATAAAAGAAACTCAGTCAGCCAAAGATTCAACACCCTCAGACAAACCACTCCAAGAAGGGCTCAAGCAAATGGATGATAGAGACAAATCTGTAAATATTATGATAGACTGTGTAGAAAAAAAGAATGGTTTGAAACCTAAAACTGTTGAGGAACCAATCGAAATATATAAGAATTTAGAACCTGATTTACCAGATAAACAAAACGTGGTGAAGACTGTTATAATTTCTAGTGGTGTTCAACCCCAAATATTGATTGAAGCTGGAAAACTAGAAGCTCCTCCCAAAATAGAACAAATCAGACCCACCGTTAATGATGTTGCTCTACAAGCTTTGGCAACTTCAACACCTTACAAGATATGTGAAGTAAATGCTCAAATTGATTCAAAACTATCAGAAAGTACACAGAGTTGTGATTCTGATAGTCGGATGGCTGTAGAAAAAGTGGCGGCGTTAGACAATTCTGATACAAATACGATGGACTCTCAAACCAAAGATAACGACGCTCCTGACGTACGGATTTTCATGAAGAGAAGGAGAAGAGTTATAAAGAAGTAATTCCTTATACACATTGCCTTAGTGTACATTAAACATTTAAAGTGTTAAACCATGACTAGTTCTTTTATAGGAGTTATTATAAAATAACTCATATCCCTTGTCAATTTGTTTTGTTGCAAATTTTGCCAACTATATTTTAGTTAAGATCTCATGTTTTTCTTTTTAACGCCGTGTTGAATATATTATTTATGGAAAGTATTATGTGCCTACTAAACAGTATACAGTTCCATTTGGCGTTATATTATTTCATTTTGTTTATAGTATGTATATAAAATGTTCTATAAATATTATGTACTTCTACAATGGTTCAGTGAACCAGCAAAGATATATTTTCTTGAAAAGTGTTCAAATAAAAGAAGTTTTATGATTTGCCCATAACAGTCTTTATTTTCCTTAATGGCAACCCTAGAGTATATTTACAAGTTATTGCTAACAATACATTTAGATTTACAAGTAAATTGGAAACTATACAAAATGCGCCTACTTGTACTAATATAGGTAGGTAATGTAAGATGTCTTAAAACTACAAATACATTATAATATATAATCTAATAACGGTCAATCGCTTCTGAAGTTACGGCTTCGGACACAAAAAGTCACTAAAAGGTGTGCAATATAATTTCAAAAATTAATCACAACTAAACCTACTTTACACATGGATCAAGATCAAAAATAATATATATTGGTCTAATATCGAAAACAGTTTTCGTGAAGCAAAATTTTCATGTACAGGCACGTGGAAACTTTCCTAAATCGTGGTTTGCCCTAACATTTTTATATTATGCAATATATGTACATGACTAACTGCCTGACCTATTTTCCTCTGTTACAAATCTTTTATTTATAAGCCATTTATAGTAAAACCCTATTATAAGATAGATTTCAGAGAAAAGACTGATATCTCCAATAGTATACAACACTAAGAATATTCGTCAGAGATATGTGGAAAAGGAAGGTGACATTAAAAAGAACTTAAAATCAGATTATTTTGATATAATTTTTCATTCTAGTAGAATTTTCAAGCGTATTTTAAATACAATAATTGATCACAGTGTAAACATAAATAACAAAAAATCTTGAACCAGAAATCTAACTATACATTTAATGTACCTATAAATATTATTTAAAAAAAACATTTCATAAATTGCGAGGTTTTCAGTTGGATTTCATAAACTCATGCTAAAATAAAGTCAAATACTAAATAAAATAGGAAATCAAGAAATAATTTACAGATTTAAGTACCATCTGATGTACTGGTTTTTATTTTTAAGCATTCCGTGTAAGTCAGTTCAAACCCCTAAATAATAGGCGTTATTATAATAAAAATTGATTTAACTATGGTAATTAAGAATATCTAAAACAATTATGGCTATAAATACATTATTCTTACATCTAATGTGATTCTTAATGTTCACGTATCACTGTACTATTGCACTGAATGGAAGTCACTTTAAATATTATGCACACTCATTTCTGGCGTTGGATAACGTTCCTATGATGTTATTAGCCATGGGGATGTCGTCGCTTCTGGACAGAGACGCACTGGAGGTAGATGTGGAGGCTGCAGATGATCCGGAGGGTCGTTTACCGAGTTTCTTTAAGACTGTGGGTACTTGTTCTATGTGTTCAGAGTGTGGAGTGACGTGTTGGTAGCAAACAGCTGAGGCGTGCCCGGAGCGGACGGATGTGAGGGGCGCACCACTCGACCACGAGTTGGTGGTCGGGTCGTACACTTCTACTATGTCCAGGAATGATGTGCCGTCGTAACCACCTGGGAACAAAGATACTCGTTATATTTTTGTTTACGAATAGGTGAATTAGTCTGGTTCAAATCCACCAGCTTACAGTTACTGTTAGTTTTATTCGAGAATTGTATTCATTCGAGGTTAATGAATCCTGTTCAAATCCAGTTGTAGTGTGTTACCTACAACTTTCGTAACAAACCAAACTAACACATATTTTCTTGTCTAACCGGAATAAAGTTATCAGAATAGTGGAGCAAGTTGTGATAGACCCGGGAGAGTTCGCGTTGCGATTCGAAACGGAATTTTGGTAATGTTCGAATCTGCACGGAGCCTGACTCATGCAATGCGGGCTTTTCCGCTCCTAGCATCTTATGGCGTCAGCTTTAGAGTTAAAATGGTCTTAACCCCTTGATCCAGGAAACGTTCCACCGACGCTACCTGTTGAGACCCGCTACACGATGACTCACCGAGTGCATATAGCTTGTTGTCGAGCACGGTGAGCGAGAGAGCCGAGCGAGCCACCTGCACGGAGGCGACGCTCTCCCACGTGTCACGCTCCGTGTCGTAGCGTTCCACCGACGCTACCTGTTGAGGCCCGCTACACGATGACTCACCGAGTGCATATAGCTTGTTGTCGAGCACGGTGAGCGAGAGAGCCGAGCGAGCCACCTGCACGGAGGCGACGCTCTCCCACGTGTCACGCTCCGTGTCGTAGCGTTCCACCGACGCTACCTGTTGAGGCCCGCTACACGATGACTCACCGAGTGCATATAGCTTGTTGTCGAGCACGGTGAGCGAGAGAGCCGAGCGAGCCACCTGCACGGAGGCGACGCTCTCCCACGTGTCACGCTCCGTGTCGTAGCGTTCCACCGACGCTACCTGTTGAGGCCCGCTACACGATGACTCACCGAGTGCATATAGCTTGTTGTCGAGCACGGTGAGCGAGAGAGCCGAGCGAGCCACCTGCACGGAGGCGACGCTCTCCCACGTGTCACGCTCCGTGTCGTAGCGTTCCACCGACGCTACCTGTTGAGGCCCGCTACACGATGACTCACCGAGTGCATATAGCTTGTTGTCGAGCACGGTGAGCGAGAGAGCCGAGCGAGCCACCTGCACGGAGGCGACGCTCTCCCACGTGTCGCGCTCCGTGTCGTAGCGTTCCACCGACGCTACCTGTTGAGGCCCGCTACACGATGACTCACCGAGTGCATATAGCTTGTTGTCGAGCACGGTGAGCGAGAGAGCCGAGCGAGCCACCTGCACGGAGGCGACGCTCTCCCACGTGTCACGCTCCGTGTCGTAGCGTTCCACCGACGCTACCTGTTGAGGCCCGCTACACGATGACTCACCGAGTGCATATAGCTTGTTGTCGAGCACGGTGAGCGAGAGAGCCGAGCGAGCCACCTGCACGGAGGCGACGCTCTCCCACGTGTCACGCTCCGTGTCGTAGCGTTCCACCGACGCTACCTGTTGAGGCCCGCTACACGATGACTCACCGAGTGCATATAGCTTGTTGTCGAGCACGGTGAGCGAGAGAGCCGAGCGAGCCACCTGCACGGAGGCGACGCTCTCCCACGTGTCACGCTCCGTGTCGTAGCGTTCCACCGACGCTACCTGTTGAGGCCCGCTACACGATGACTCACCGAGTGCATATAGCTTGTTGTCGAGCACGGTGAGCGAGAGAGCCGAGCGAGCCACCTGCACGGAGGCGACGCTCTCCCACGTGTCACGCTCCGTGTCGTAGCGTTCCACCGACGCTACCTGTTGAGGCCCGCTACACGATGACTCACCGAGTGCATATAGCTTGTTGTCGAGCACGGTGAGCGAGAGAGCCGAGCGAGCCACCTGCACGGAGGCGACGCTCTCCCACGTGTCACGCTCCGTGTCGTAGCGTTCCACCGACGCTACCTGTTGAGGCCCGCTACACGATGACTCACCGAGTGCATATAGCTTGTTGTCGAGCACGGTGAGCGAGAGAGCCGAGCGAGCCACCTGCACGGAGGCGACGCTCTCCCACGTGTCACGCTCCGTGTCGTAGCGTTCCACCGACGCTACCTGTTGAGGCCCGCTACACGATGACTCACCGAGTGCATATAGCTTGTTGTCGAGCACGGTGAGCGAGAGAGCCGAGCGAGCCACCTGCACGGAGGCGACGCTCTCCCACGTGTCACGCTCCGTGTCGTAGCGTTCCACCGACGCTACCTGTTGAGGCCCGCTACACGATGACTCACCGAGTGCATATAGCTTGTTGTCGAGCACGGTGAGCGAGAGAGCCGAGCGAGCCACCTGCACGGAGGCGACGCTCTCCCACGTGTCACGCTCCGTGTCGTAGCGTTCCACCGACGCTACCTGTTGAGGCCCGCTACACGATGACTCACCGAGTGCATATAGCTTGTTGTCGAGCACGGTGAGCGAGAGAGCCGAGCGAGCCACCTGCACGGAGGCGACGCTCTCCCACGTGTCACGCTCCGTGTCGTAGCGTTCCACCGACGCTACCTGTTGAGGCCCGCTACACGATGACTCACCGAGTGCATATAGCTTGTTGTCGAGCACGGTGAGCGAGAGAGCCGAGCGAGCCACCTGCACGGAGGCGACGCTCTCCCACGTGTCACGCTCCGTGTCGTAGCGTTCCACCGACGCTACCTGTTGAGGCCCGCTACACGATGACTCACCGAGTGCATATAGCTTGTTGTCGAGCACGGTGAGCGAGAGAGCCGAGCGAGCCACCTGCACGGAGGCGACGCTCTCCCACGTGTCACGCTCCGTGTCGTAGCGTTCCACCGACGCTACCTGTTGAGGCCCGCTACACGATGACTCACCGAGTGCATATAGCTTGTTGTCGAGCACGGTGAGCGAGAGAGCCGAGCGAGCCACCTGCACGGAGGCGACGCTCTCCCACGTGTCACGCTCCGTGTCGTAGCGTTCCACCGACGCTACCTGTTGAGGCCCGCTACACGATGACTCACCGAGTGCATATAGCTTGTTGTCGAGCACGGTGAGCGAGAGAGCCGAGCGAGCCACCTGCACGGAGGCGACGCTCTCCCACGTGTCACGCTCCGTGTCGTAGCGTTCCACCGACGCTACCTGTTGAGGCCCGCTACACGATGACTCACCGAGTGCATATAGCTTGTTGTCGAGCACGGTGAGCGAGAGAGCCGAGCGAGCCACCTGCACGGAGGCGACGCTCTCCCACGTGTCACGCTCCGTGTCGTAGCGTTCCACCGACGCTACCTGTTGAGGCCCGCTACACGATGACTCACCGAGTGCATATAGCTTGTTGTCGAGCACGGTGAGCGAGAGAGCCGAGCGAGCCACCTGCACGGAGGCGACGCTCTCCCACGTGTCACGCTCCGTGTCGTAGCGTTCCACCGACGCTACCTGTTGAGGCCCGCTACACGATGACTCACCGAGTGCATATAGCTTGTTGTCGAGCACGGTGAGCGAGAGAGCCGAGCGAGCCACCTGCACGGAGGCGACGCTGTCCCACGTGTCACGCTCCGTGTCGTAGCGTTCCACCGACGCCAACTGCTGCGACCCGTCGTAACCGCCCACCACGTATATGAACTGGTTCCATGCCGCTACACCTGTGTACCAACAACATTTGTTTATTAACTGGAAATATGATCAACTGGATTAAAACATCGTTGTTTGGTGGCATATTAATTAACTTGCGACCAGAGGGCCTATTAGCTATTGCCCAAAACACTAGAATCCATAGACAAAATTTCGTAAATTACTGGCTTAAACCTACTCATTAATTTGAGTAAAATAACAAACGCGGCAATGTACATTGAAGTTGTCATCAAACGTAGTGGATGAAAATGAGTCTATAGGCCCTTTGTGTTGAATTAGGTTCGGAACGAGAACGTTGGGATTATTTGGAGGAGGAAGACGGCGGAACGAGTTGAGTCGCGTGTGAGAAATCTATGTCCAGCATAAGACAAACATCCGCCGATGGTGATATCGATCTTCTAAAGAAACTTGTGAGTGTTCTCATATTTCGCGGAAAATTTATAAAACTGGAAGACTGAAGATATTTGACATAAAAGTTACAAGGTTTTACAAGGTTTTACAGATTTTTAGATTAACGAAAATCATGAAACCGCGACAAGGAACCACAGACCACAACTCCAAACAGCGTACTAAAACAAACATCTATAACCTTTAAGAACAAGTGAATTAAATTAAAAATTTTAAAAACCAACAACGCTTTCAAAATATGTAATTCGCGGTTTTGTGGTGGCGGCCATCTTGGATTTTAAATTTTTTATAGTGCGTTGTATTCTACTAGTCAAGACTTTTCATTTGATACCCATATTGAGGGGGTCGTGGAAGAAAAAAGTTATCCGCCATTTTGTAGCGGCGGCCATCTTGGACCGATTTCCACTAAACATGGCTAAGAACACTCTCGACTAACTCTACTTTCAAACAAAAAAAAAACTAAATCAAAATCCGTTCATCCGTTCGAGAGCTACGATGCCACAGATAGACACACACACACAGACAGACAGACACGTCAAACTTATAACACCCCGTCGTTTTTGCGTCGGGGGTTAAAAACAAGGAATGTTGAACTCACCAGCGCCACTTCGAGCAGTGTTCATAGGCGCGACCTCTGTCCACCGGTTGTTCTCGGGATGGTAGCACTCGACGGAGGCTATTCGTCGCGCGCCGTCGAACCCTCCCACTGCGTACAGCAACCGGTTGACGACGGCGACCCCAACGCCCAGTCGAGCGCTACTCATGGACGCTACCGTCGTCCACAAGTCGCGTTCTGGGTCGTAACTACAAAATACATAGAAATTGTATTAAAATTACTGGGCTGAAGAGTTAAGGTTAATCTTAAATTTAATACCGAAGAACTGGTTTACACCATACACTAGTCTTTGTGGTACTGGCTTACCGTGAAAAACACAAAATTGTGAGACAATATTACTGTTGAACTGAGGATAATCACAAGCACTTATCATTAGGAATGAACTTCACATTAAATTCTAGGTGTTGAGTAAGAAACGTTGGTTGATAGAAGACGTCTTGTTCTTTCTTCGACTTTGCATTAAAAAAAAATGAGATTTAGATATGTTTTTAGGATAAAGAGAGAATTTGATATAGAGATAGCTTAGACCCTAGAATAACACATAGGCTACATTACAGCGGGTAAAACCGAGTGGCGCAGCAATTCTTCCATAAAATCTATAAAATGTTTTCTTATCATTTAAAATCTAAAGTATTCCACGAAGTCGTATGACAAGGCAGGACACATTAAACCTTTCAAAGGAATTTCAGTTAATTTTCTGAATAAGCATGACGATCAGTTATCAAGTGTTTTACAAAGACTTATGTCTGTGACGTCAGCGCGGTTATAATAATAACGATGACTTTTAAAAGCCCTTTTGTTCTTACTTATTGTATAAATAACTACAGAATACATTTGTGTGTAAAGGCAATTTCATATTCTATAGAAAGTTTGCGTCTTCCGAGCTGCCTACTTTTTTGCAAGCATTTTTTTGTTAACCATGGTAAACATGGTGTATAAATTAATAAAATGCTTACCATTCTACAGATTTGTGATATTCAGATCCTGCTGAGCCGCCAACCGCATATAATAAACCATCCATTACTGCTACACCTACCTGCAAACGAATAATGCATTGAAAAAAATACTCACAAAAGTATTGGAACTATCTAAGAAAGAATATAAAATAGTACAGATAAAAATGTGTAGAGTTTGCTGAAATGAGTGCTTGTGTTATAGCCAGCTTAAAGGTTATAGGCATTGGCGCAGTCGGGTAGGATAACAAAATAGAATATAATCTTGATTCATTCTGCATACAATCTTGGGTTAAAAGTTGAATTAAGTGTATTAAAAGAAAATGGTTATAGCCAACTCAAAAAGAAAGTGTAAAATAAACGACAATATTTTAATTTATGTTTTTGTTTTTATGTTTATCTTTTCGAGTCGGAAGGATAGAAAACAAGTTTGCAATATGAAAAAAATATGCCGCAAAAAGAAATGCTCGCTCATTGCCTCGATAGAAAATCTACATCCTATAAAGGCTAAAAATACGTTTATTAGTTAGTAAAATAATCTTACCCTATGCCTGGGAGTGGACATAGGACTACAAGGTCTCCAATGTTCAGTGGCAGGATTGTAAACGTCGACCCAATCACTGTCGTACGATGAACCGGGCGATGTATTCCGACCGCCCACTGCGTAGAATAATCCCTGAAAAATTCATAAAATGGTTAAATAAGAAAATTTATGTAGGACAAATCAATCTTTGTCGCAGATTTAACCGATTCCGTGCGGAGGTCTTTTTAGCAATCTTTAGTGCCTGGCGTCAAACAAATATTCCATGATGCCTCTGGGGCACCATACGCTATACGCAATAAATTTACATGGTGCCTGTGCGGCATCACCCGCACGGAATCGGTTATATTTGTAATTCGTCAAGGAAGAACAATATATAATAATAACTTGAAACTTTACTACCTAATTTCATAATGCGTTATTTTCTTTCTTATGACTATAATTTGTTTCTGCAGTTGTTGTCTTCTTGTATACAATGTCTATAAGGCAAATTTTAGATAGTGGAACTGCGCTACAAGTTTGTATCTTAACTTTAACGCGCAGCACACCTGAACGGGACGGGAATGAAGCCCACTGAAGATACATTTCGCATTTCTTGAAGTTTCCTTCTGATTTAAGTATGGTATCGTAAGAATATTATAATATGTTCAAGTTTCTAATTACAATAAGGCAAAGTACTAACAGCTAGAGGAAAATTGTTATGATATTTTCATATACATATTTAAATAATTTATAATAATTTCATAGTCATGCTTACTGTGAGTAACATTGTTAAATAACAATATTGTATGTCATTGTTTGATTTCAGGCTTTATCGGTGAAGTGCTTAGTTTATTTGAAGTGTAAATTACCTGAAATAACGACTCTATTCTAAACGCATAGAGCTTATTATAGAGTAAGTACAAATTCATCTAGTAATTTTGGACTTTAACGCAAATAAATAAAGTTTAGTTTGATTTGTAAAATAATAAAAAAAAAAAAAAAAATGCAAGTAATCGTGATAGCGTCTTAAAAACAAAACAAACTAGAGCTTAGAGGCACGTACGCAAGGTAAATTATGTGGCAAAATCTTTTTATTTTTTCCGGTCCAAAATCCCTTGGGGGATTACCCTATAGTCCAAAAGTCTAAAAGAAAAATAAAACTCTATACACCATTTTAACAGTTTTTTGTTAGAAATACCATGTTCTTAGTAAGTTTAGTAGATGGCGCCACTTGTTCAATTGACCGTTTTGTTTTATCATAGCTTTTAGTGAATGAATGGATTTGTCCGCGAATCCGATGCGTACGATTATTATTATAACCGACAACGTATCGGTTGACGGTCACGACGGTCAACGCCTTTTTAGATGACATTGATTTCGGACTTGAATTACGATTTTGGAGGTCTTATTTATTTAGTCTGGTTTGCAAACTTGTATAGTCACTAAATAAATAAATGGTAAAGTTTTGTTACGTGCTTCGCAATTCGGCATATTATGTATATTAGTCGGTTTAATACTTTAAAAAATACACACTAAAATCTCAGTCCTGGATGGGTTCAGTTAAAAAAATATCTAATTTTGAGAACTGTAAGGACTCAAACATAGGTGCGAAAGAGAAAATAATATGAAAAGAAAGAGAGTTGTTACAAGTTACAGCGCAATTGCCTAGGTATCGATAAAAATAAATGATTAATTTTTTGAACATGAAAATAACCAGGCATCCTTATACCTTTCATTAACATATTTTCGAGAAACAGTAAAAAGTAACCTTTAGAAATGCCGGTACCCAGCGTAACCCAATTTGGTAATGTCGACCAACAATTGTCAACCAAGAACTCGAACATGATAGGAGAGGTAGTATCTAATGCTTATAGTCGAATAATAAAGATATGCATATCTAGTTACCTTTAGAAACGCCGCACCAAGACCCGACCGAGGCACAGTGAGCCTTGGCAATGTTGACCAACAATTGTCGTCCAAGTTGAAAGATTCGAACATGTCTATAGAATGTCTGAAGTACCCTCCTGCGACGTATATGATGCGAGGTGTGTTCGGCCGGCGCTCTTTCACCACCGGCTTTTTGTGTAATGTGAGATCCTGTAAAAGATATGGTGATTTAAGTCTTATGCATAAAGAAATAAGGTTTTAAATTCCTTGTGTACTTAACATAATATTTCAAACATTTAAATTAGGTTGTTATAATCTAGGCAACTTTTATATGAATAAAACGTATATTTTATCCATAAATATGATCACAAATAAATTCGGAAACGGACTACACTCAAGAGTCATAGTGTGTCCAAAATTTTTATATATATGGCAAGTTTTATTGCAGTGTAGAAATGTTTTCCTTTATTTTTAGGTGTATTTTTGCATCTCATCTTCTTTCATTGCAGATGAATGCATTTCTCATATATTAAAATTCACAGGGGATTATACCTTTCTTAAACCATGTAGGTTTCTTTCAAAGTATATTGCAGTAATTAAAATTTGCTGATCTTAAATTGGTGTTTTTTTTATATTTGTTATCTAAGAACTCTGTTTTTGTATTGATTTTAAAAATATCTTTAAAGTACCACACGCGTCACACTTTGCTATAAAATGTTCCTGCCAAGTAGCACGCCATAACGATTTTTATTAAGGTAAAAGTATGTGTCCAGTATTTTTGATTAATCTACTTGACAGAACAACTGTTTTGATACACCCCCATTCATGTAAAGGTGTGGTAAATGGTGAACGCATCCTATTTCTATTATCTGTGGTTGTATGTTGTTGTCTATGCTTTTTCTGATTTAAAATGGTGAACACTATTGTGAAACGAACCAAGTTTTATTTCACTAATACCTAGTAATTCTTAACTCAATAATATAAATATCTAACGCCAACAAGGCGGATAATCCAGAGGATAATTTTACAATGGGAATGAAGATCAAAGAAGGGTATAATCTTCCTACTTTTAGTTTATAGATCATTGACAGTTATTTTACCTCTAGCCTTTACGTTGGCTAGCCTGAAAATTATGTTGCCATGTCACGTTAGTATTGACTTCCCCATTTTTAACCCCCAACGCAAAAACGACGAGGTGTTATAAGTTTGACGTGTCTGTCTGTCTGTGTGTCTGTGTGTGTGTGTGTTTGGTGGAAATCGGTCCAAGATGGCCGCCGCTACAAAATGGTGGATTACTTTTTTCTTCCACAACCCCCTCAATATGGATACTAAATGAAAGGGCTTAATAAGTGAAATACAGCCCACTATATAAAATTTAAAATCCAAGATGGCCGCCATTAAAAATGGTGAATTGCGTATTACGTTTGGGGCGGAGGTTTTTTATTTTTTTAATTTAATTCACTTGTAAGTATTATTTTACAGTGCTGTAGGTAGGTAGTTACATGAATTTCCTGTTTCGAACCTACCTAATATTTTATATCATATTGATAGTTCGCAGTTACCACTTGTTCATGTGTTAACCATCCGATATTGTTATAGATAAATTCATTTTCTTCATATGAAATTGAGTTTATGGGCATTGGTAAAGCTTGGGATTATAATAATAATTATTAAAACAACGAGTACAAGTAGTGACCTGATCAAGTACAAAAAGTAACGTTTTAACAAGAAAAGTAACGCATTTTTGAAATTATTATATTTTTACACAATATACCCAGTTGAATTGAAATACGCTTACACATTCTAACATTTCGGTGATTATTTCCTAATTTTTCAGTTTATTTAAAAAAGAAATTGCTAATCAACAAAAAAATTAAATCCTTTTACTAAGAAAAAGTTAATAAATTAACTATTATTTTCTATACCATGACAAGGAAGAAGATTAATTTATTATAAGGTTCAATTTAAAATAAAGATCTTGAAAAGTAACGTAAAAGTCATCTATACAAGAATGCAAAATTAACTCAAAGGGTCAAAAAGTAACATAAAACGTTACAAAAGTAACGATCTGGCAACAATTTGACAAAAATGCAACATAAAGAAAATAATTTTGACATCTGTCAGAGGTAAAATAACTGTGAATGGTCTATAGACAATATTACACTAGACGTTTATTGCAAAAGCTGAAATATTCTAAAAGTCCATTCAAATGCATGTCAAAAACAATGTTATTATTATTAAATATTTGCACGACATTACATCATGTCAAAAAGGTACGGAATGAACTATGTATATACTATATTTTTAAGACCTTATTAGTACCTGTATTTATACAAATAAACAATTCATTCATTCATGCTAAATAACTAGTTAAAGAATAAGTTTCCATGACTAACATAATTTTATCATTACCATAGTTATTAAAGTTGACATCCAAAGTTAGGTTATCAACCTCCCTCGAACATTGTAATAAGATAATTAATTTCGTAAGTCATTAACATGATTCTAAACTTCATAATTTATGGTGAAACTTTTTATGCAAGTGAGTATAGGTATTAGGTATTTCTAATAAAAAAATAAATATTTTAGGACATTTTACACAGCGCCACTTAACCCCAAGCTAAGCAACTTAATGCTTGTGTTATGGTAGTTAGGATAACGGATATAATACTTATATACTTTTCTTTTGTAAATACATACTTATAATAGATATTGAACCACCCAGACCAGAAACAAATACCTGTGGATCACACAAACATTTGTCCCATACGGGAATCGAACCCGCAACCTTCTGCGTTGCAAGCGGGTATTAGCCCACCGCGCCACAGATGTCGTCAATAAAAAGAATAATAAATAATAATAAATATTTCAGGACCTTTCACACAGCGCCACCTAACCCCAAACTAAGCAACTTAATGCTTGTATTATGGTGGTTAGGATAACGGATATATACTTTTCTTTTGTAAATACATACTTATAATAAATAATATCTTATCACTACATAGCATAAAACAAAATCGCCTCCCCCGTCTGTTCCTATGTATGCTTAGATCTTTAAAAATACGCAACGGATTTTGATGCGGTTTTCTTTAATAGATAGATTGATTCAAGAGGTAGGTTTATATGCATAATACATGCGCATTGTGCATTAGAAACACTGATAATTTTCTGTTAGGCGCAACGAAGTGCGCGCGGGTAACCACTAGTTTCCTATAAACTTCTATAGTAAACCCACAGATGGTGTCATTATCTAATGAAGTAAATAATATCTACTTATTCAATTGTAGCTATAGTGTGAATTTTATATAACTTCTATGCTTTGCTTCCAAAAATTTTTCGAGCATAGCCATAGGCGCATTTAGGGTGGGGAGGCCAGGAGGCCAAGGAAAATTATAATATTTTTTCCCGTCTGCACCTTCCCCCCCCCAGAACCATATCCTGGATCCGCCAGTAAGCATAGCTATATTCTATGATATGGTTGATAAAAGATCTTACTTTTATTTATGTTAATTAAAAACATTGTGTAATTATTAACATACATATTTGGGGTCAGAAGATATTAAAGTTAAGAGATAGGGTGCAAAAATATATTTTTTAATGAAATGCAAAGAGCCTTTACTAAGCGATAACCCTAAGGCATAAAAGAATAAGGGTTGAGTCAAAAATAGATTTTTCTTCTTCCATAAAAGCATACTGATATCCTTTAAAACGTCAATCAATTGCAAATCGGCCTTACCGACATGGCGTGCGGGCAGACTGACTCGCAATTTATGAAAAGGACTTGCATTTTGGATACCTGACTTTATATACCTTAACTTATTACTTCAATGAGTCAGCATATATAACCACTATATCTAGATTTGGCTGAAGATTGTGAAAAATACAACTTTTTTGTATGGAGTGCAAAGTGATTGTGCAAAATACAGCCAATAGAGGGTAGGGATAAACTTTTACTGCTTCGTCATACTCAATCATCAATTTTGAAAATGAAAATAACCTTGTTGCTAACACAAATGGGGCTATATTGGGAAATATAGTATATATAATATTGGGAATCTGTTAGCAACACAGCTGAATTACTTTAATCTAGAAATTGGGTCGGAAATTGCGTCACTAACGAAAGATTTTTAGATTTTATGACAGTTTCAAAATCATGGACATAATGATCAATGCGTGTGAGAATTTTTGTTAAACTTTTGCCAAAATATCTTTTTCTTGATAAAAAATTAAAGAGAGGCTAAATATAAAGGGTTGTTTTACTAAAATTGTATACTTACATTTTTATTTAATAAACTAGATATGACCAATGGTTTTACCCGCTGAAAAGTAGCCTATGTGTTGTTTTTTTTTTATACTAAATAGACCTACGTTTGACCACATCCCACCTGATTGAAAGTGAAAATGCGGTCGACGATGGATCACGTAAGATGCCTAGAAAGGTACCTATACACTCGTGCCTATGTTATAAAAGCAAAGTGATATTCACCTTGAATATTTTGGCGAGGTACTCCCTACAGGCGGGCACCTTCTTGAGCACCTGACACGTGCTCATCTGCTCCTTGAGGAAGCTCGGCGTGAGGTACTGGCACCGCACCGCTTGTAAAATGTGCTCCATTCGTGGGTGCCGCCTGTCTTCGTCGTATTTCACCTGGAAATATGAACTGTTGTCATTAATAATGTTGTTGATTATGCTGCTGAGAAAGAGAGCACGGCAAGAGTAATGCTGTGCTCTCTTTCTTACTTAATATTCCTTGCATGCGACTCTCTCGCTCGCACGTCTGACAATACTATTGAAAATGACATTATTTACAGCTTTACCGAGAGACGTTTTGAACAAATTGGATGACATTATGTTTTTAATTTGTCATAACGTACGAGCAATAGAGTCGCACGCATGGAATAAACCCTTAAAGATTTTAATGAAAAGGTTTGGAGGATTATTTGTTTTTAGTTATTATTTGTTGTAATAAATAAATGACGGGACTGCCTTAAGTTGCCTTCATTTAATAACAATGTGGCTCTAGCAGCATTAAAATAGGAAGGAAAGATGAGAATATGTTGGTAATTTTGTTAGAGCTATTTTATTTTTCTTTAAATTTAAGTGGTGGCATCTAAAGATTTTTTTTATAAACAAAAAAACATGACCCTTCGAACATTTTCATTAAAATCTATAAGTGATAAAAAGAGCACAGATTAAAACCTATAACTTAATTAATAAACGATTTGTCATCCTCCGATTGTCTGTCATCTTTTATCTCTGTATGGATGGCGATTCTTTACACATAATAAACATGAAAAAAGTTTTTTCTTAATTTGCAATACAGCTTAATTAAATTTTATACAACATAATATGTACTTTACGTTTAACACTTCAAAATTCGTTACCAAACACACCTTACATAGCAGTTTTATCAATCTTAATAATATTATCATACTAAGAATTATTCAGTACCTATTCACAGTGGCGGCGCTAGACCAAGCGTGGGCGTCGGCGAAATTAGGTTCGCGAGGCCCCCCTTTTTGGCTAGCATTTTTTCAAACTGAGAAGGGACACATTTAAGCGTAGTCATACAATTTTGAATACTTTACACCTTTTTTACACTAAACGACGCGTTAGATTCATCTTTGTAAATTAACGGCATAAACTCACTTGTATTTACTTCATCTTCGTGCCTTACGCCTCACTCCGAGCGATGATATATTTTTTAAATTCTGTCTAAGTGAGTATGAAAGGTATGCGTTTATCTCACTCCGAGTGGTAACAAAAGCATTATTATCTGTAGGAGCGCGAGCAGCTCGCTGCGAGCGCCGAGAAATTCTAGCATTTTTCAGTACGAATGCTGAGCGTTTAGCTAGCTCTGAGTGGCAAGGAAACTAAATATTATATTCTTATGTATAAAAGCGCGAGCAGCTCGCTGCGAGCGCCGAGAAAATTTTGAATTTTTCAGCACGAATAATGTGCGTTTAGCTTGCTCCGAGTGGCTAGGAAACTAAATATTCTTATCTATAAAAGTGCGAGCAGCTCGTTGATAGCCCCGAGGAAATTTTGAAATTTTCAGTACGAATAATGTACTCTTAGCTTGCTCCGAGTGGCTAGGAATCTAAATATTATATTTTTACTAGCTGACCCGGCAAACGTTGTTTTGCCATATAAATAATTAATAGGAATGATTAAAAGTTAATATGAGAGTTACACTGAGATAGCAAAATAATAATTGTCAACGTTACTACTACACTTGATGCATAAACAATAATGATGGCCGACAACTGTGTAGGGAGTGAGAAAGAAAGGAGACCGGCTTCGTTCTCATCCCTACTCCGTGCTGTTTACTGGGTCAGAAGTGACACCTGTAGACATCTGGCGGGGATAACTAATTAAATGACGATTGATCAGTTTTCGACCGGAGAGGAAAAATGATTAAATTACTAAAATGGCTATTAAAAAATAAGGGTTGATCGTAGAAGGGTGAAAATTGAGGATTGTATGTATTTTTGTATGTTGTATCATAAAAAAATATAAATTAAAAATTTTGTCTAAAAAATAAAAATAAAAATTTAGGGGTGGACTACCCCTAACATTTAGGGGGATGAAAAATAGATGTTGGTCGATTCTCATAGATACCGGATAAGCACAAAAAATTTCATCAAAATCGGTCAAGCCGTTTCGGAGGAGTATGGCAACGAAAACTGTGACACGAGAATTTTATATATTAGATTATAAAGCGCGAGCAGCTCGCTGCGAGCGCCGAGAAAATTTTGAATTTTCAGTACGAATAATGTACGCTTAGCTTGGTCCGAGTGGCTAGGAATCTCAATATATTCTTATGTATAAAAGCGCGAGCAGCTCGTTGCGAGCGCCAAGAATATTTTGAATTTTTCTGCACGAATTAAGTGCATTTGCTTGCTTCAAGTGGCAAGGAAATTGAATTAAAATTAAATATTCTATCTAGTAAGAGCGCAAACAGAGAAAAGTTTGTATTTTTGAATGCGAAAGTTGTACATTTAACTCGTTCTAAGAGTCACGAGATTACAATAATTTTCCTAATTAGAGAGCAAGCAGTTAGCTGCGAGCGCCGAGAATATTTAAAAAAGAGTTTGCTAGCCTCTGATTTTGACAAGAAAAAAAATTAAGCCACATTAAATTACTTAATTTTCATGGCCCCCATGCCCGCGGGGCCCTGGATCAGCCCCTGATATTAACATGGAGTTAGTAGTACCTTTATATAGTTTGAAAGGCTGTATGTCGCTGTTTTCGCTTTCCTGAAATATAAGTCCTACCTAAATCATTATAATACTTGTAAAGGTCTTATTTTGATGAATGCCCTTAAGTAATTCACAATCACTTAACTCGCGAATATGTTAAAAAAAAAAAAATTAAAACTTTTGCGAGGCCCCCTCAAGCGCGAGGCCGTCGGCGGTCGCCGACGTCGCTGACGCCTAGCGCAGTATTCATACTAAGTTACTCCTTGAGAAGGAAAGATAAGCAATCTTAGGACTTTCCTAACATTATCATTAAAACAATCTAAATGCAATTTGGCCTAAAACCAAAATGTTTTGGATCCTAGATCGCGCAAACGAATTTTCGGTGGCGTTTGGCTAATATACCTGATGTAGAACTTTATCCTTATTAATGATTCAAGAGAATAAAGAACAAAATAAGCGAGTAAAGAAAAAAAAATAATAGATCCGAAATCCATTCTACATAATATTATAGTAGTAAGGGAATGCACATAATTCAATGATATTTCTTAGTAGCGGGTCAAAATTAATAGTCATTGTATGATAAAGTTATTTATCGCGGATGGTGCGCAGTGTCACGCTATATTTGATCGAATGACACAGTGTTTGTGTTAACTAGGAATACCTAGAAATGACGATGATTCTTGGAAAACGTTTTCGCATGATTTTATGATTTGGAAAACCAACGTGGTATCATTACGAGACTGATTGTCGTGGAAATTTTCTTATGTTTCTAAGAACTCTTAAGTAGGATAAGCCGGTACATTACGTCAATAAATCGTTGCGAAAAATTATGAAAAATCCATGTACATTTACCGAGGGTAGACTTCCTTTGCAGGAGGTCGACTAGGTGGGTACCCCAACAGTGCCAGTTATTCTACCGCCTGAGTGCCTGAGTGATGTGCAAACATTACTGTGCTTCGGTAGGAGGGCACTGTAGCTAGTGAAATGACTGGGCTGAAGAGTCTTAACATCTTATGACTCTCAAGTAAGAAGCGTTGGCGCAGTGCACCAGTAGCACTGTACTTATTATGGGCAGCGTAATCTCTTACCATCAGGAGAGCGTCTTGCTCGTCTTCTTAATTCGTTGTATAAAAAAAAGAACAATATGTATTAACCACAGACCGAAATTTCAGAATTTATGAAGCGGTGGTGGTCCTGATTATCCGGTGCAGATGTGATTCTGGAGCACCAACTTTGAATTTTTCCATTCGCAATAGCGAGACCACCAGAATACCGGTGGTAGTCTTCGGCCGTGGTTACCATCCACTGGATAAAACCGTGTCGCCAAGCGGTTATGAATGTGTTCCGGCATGATGTTCAATGAACATAGATCCTACTCAGGTAGGATGGGATTTACACCGCCTACTTATCCGATAATACATAAGCAATGACCGACGACACGTCGGAATCACCACTGGAGCTGTGGGCGTCTATAGGCGACGGTAGCCGCTCATCATTAGACAGATAGATAACCCTTTATTGTACACCAAAGTTACAAAACAAACAATCTTACTTATAATATTATAAAAGTGAAAGTTTGTAAGAATGGATGTCTGGATGTGTGTTTGTTACTCTTTCACGCCTAAACGGGTGGACAGATTGAGCTGAAATTTGGTATACAGATAGCTTAGACCCTAGACTAACACATAGGCTATATAAAACCGCTGGGCGCAGCTAGTATTAAATAAATAAATTTGAAAAAAGTTACAATGTGTGTGTGTGTGTGTGTGTGTGTGTGTGTGTGTGTGTGTGTGTGTGTGTGTGTGCGCGTGTGTGCGTGTGCGCGTGTAAACGCGTGTGTGGGCGGATGCGTGCGTGTGTGTGTTTTATTAGGCGGGCCGTCTGCTTATATAGGTACATATATGTCGGTTTGTAATATACATATATAAAAAAATAGGTGTAATATTTTCCTTCCCTTTATGATATACAAACATTTCAATGTTTGTATGCTCGTATATCACATCAAAGTACATCAGTAATCTATCTAGCAAACTATACGTAAGCGCTTGCACCCAAAACATTGACAAGATATTACCTATGTTTTGACACTCGTATCAGTCTAATTTGATATCTTTCCTTAGATAACGCTTCAAGTTAACAAAACGAACTCGATTCGAACTCGTATGTCTACGAAAACCAATAGTTTAAAAAACATTTTTTTCAAAATAGACGTCCGCTTGTTTAACTGAATTAAAGTATTTGGTTCCTCAACAGGATGCCCATGTTCAGTTTTAAACCACCTGAGACCGAAAAGGTCTCTAAAGGTTTTCTTAGTACACCATGAAGTTTTTCTAGTAATTAGATATATCTTACCCAACTTAACACAGCATTGTAGACCTCCCGTTCCTCCCTGACGTTCAGCTCATCTTTTCTAATTAAACATATCAGTTCTTGAGGCGTCAGTTGTAGGAACTCTTCCTCTTGACATACCTGGTAAAACATATTATGTACATTAATTAATAAATTCTATCTATCTATCTACTCAGCCCGTATCCTCCCACTGCAGGGTATAGGCCTCCTCATGTTCACGCCACACCTTCCTATCCTGTACGAGTCTCATCCAGTTCCCCCGACATACTTGACTATATCGTCTGATCATCGGGCTGGTGGTCTGCCTCGATGTCTATGTCTATGTCCCTTATTAGATTAAATAATAATAATTGAAGATCACTATTAAATAAACAGGATAACTATAAAAAAAAAAAATTGAAATTTGTTATTATGAGCTCAGTCTGCAAGTACATAAACTAGATAAGATATATATTAACTAAGTAGAGGTAAGAAGAATTTTAAATAAGGTAATTTTAGGGTTCCGTACCTCAAAAGGAAAAAACGGAACCCTTATAGGATCACTTTGTTGTCCGTCCGTCCGTCCGTCCGTCCGTCCGTCCGTCTGTCTGTCAAGACCCTTTTTCTCAGGAACGCGTGGAGGTAACAAGCTGAAATTTATAGGAAATACTAAGGTCCATTGCTTCTTAGAGCTGTGAAAAATTCAAACTTCTAGGCCAACGCAATCAAAAGATATAGTCGAATATGTCGCAAATTTCAGCAAATTTTCGACATTACCAAATAAATCAAAACCTACGGGGCACTTCCCGTGAACTCAGAATCTTGAAATTTGGGACGAAGCAACTCCTTAGAGCACAGATAAAGGAAAAATTGCGAAAACTATATTTTTTTTATTTCATCATATGAAAAAAATATTTTGAATAATTTTATACTTACCACCCCTTTTCTCATGAACGCGTGCAGGTATTAAACTGAAATTCATATCAAATACTAAGGCTTATAATACCTTCAAACTGTAATAAAATCAAACCTCTATCTCAACGCATTCAAAAGAAACAGCAATTTTAGCCGAAATTTTAAACACGCAACTACTCTCAAAAAACCAAAACCTACAGGGTACTTGCCGTGAACGTAGAATCTTGAAATTTGGTAAAAAGCAATTCCTTAAAGCATAGATAAAGGGAAAATTCCGAAAATTGTACATTTTTAGTTACATCATATAAAAAATATTTTTAATAATTTCATACTTACTACCTTATTGCTCATGAACGCGTGCAGGTATTAAACTGAAATTCATAATAAATACTAAGGTCTATAATACCTTTAAACTGTAATAAAATCAAACCTCTATCTCAACGCATTCAAAAGAAACAGCAATTTTAGCCGTATTTTTTAACTCGCGACTACTCTCAAGGGAATCAAAACCTACAGGGTACTTGCCGTTAACTCAGAATCTTGAAATTTGGTTCGCAGCAACGTCTTAAATCACAGGCACAGAAAAAATTGCGAAAACTGTAAATTTTTAGTTACATCATATAAAAAAGTATTTTTAATAATTTTGTATTTATTATCCCTTTCCTCAAGAACGCGTACAGGTATTAAATTGAAATTCATACCAAATACTCAGCTTTATAATAACTTTAAGCTGTAATAAAATCAAACATCTATGTCAACGAAATCAAAAGAATCAGCAATTTTAGCCGCATATTTTCAAACTCGCAAGTACTCGCAAGGGAATCAAAACCTACAGTATATAACATTATACCCACTTTTCCTTAGGGTTCCGTAGAATGCCGTAGGTTTATACGGAACCCTCGGTGCTCGAGTCCTACTCGTACTTGACCGTTTTATTTTCTTCGAGAGGGCTTACAGTCAAAAGGGACATTTTGCGAAAGGGAGCTTGTACAAAAGGGACCTTATGCAAAAGGGATATTATGCGAGAGATACGTTTTGCGAGAGACCTTTTGTGAACGGGACATTTTGCGACGATGCCTGATGGCAAATTATTGTCATTAATTTTTTTTTTTTTTTTGAGTTTTTAAATTTATTGTGTATGTGTTTTTCTTTGTTATTATGATTTTATACTATAATTGCTGATTAATTAGTGTAATTGGCCTTAGTGTCGTCTAATTAATTAAATAAATAAATAATAAATGACGATGATTTTGTCACTAGACGTTCTCTAAATTAACTTCACACACACACACACTTCAGACTAATATTATATAAAGGCGTGAGTTTGTGAGTGTGTATGTTTGTTATTTCTTCACGCCTAAAGGGATGGACCGATTGAGTTAAAATTTGGTCTAGAGATAGCTTACACCCTGGAAGAACACATAGACTAGCGGGTGAAACCGCTGGGGGCAGCTAGTATAGTATCATCATCATCTCAGCCATAGGACGTCCACTGCTGAACATAGGCCTCCCCTTTGGAGCTCCATACATACCGGTTGGAAGCGACCTGGATCCAGCGTCTTCCGGCGACCTAGCTAGTAGCGATAAGGCCGCCCATTGTAGACCAAACTTTTGTCTCTAATTTCAAGTTAATTATAATATGTATCATGTTAGTCGTATGCACCCTGACCGCTGGGCAAGGATCTCTACAGAGTGGGCACCACAAGACAGAAGGCGTCTTCGAGGCCGACCTAGAAAAAGGTGGCGAGACGATCTAGACGCGCATCAGACTGACTGGCCAGAGGTGGCGCAGAAGAGAGACGCGTGGAGGGATTTGGGGGTGGTCTTTGCCCAGCAGTGGGACAGTATAGACTAGAAAAAAAAAAAATTAGCTTGTGTTTATTTTTATAAGTTTTTTTTTTTTTATGTGATGAAGTAGAAGACGAGCAAGACGCTCTCCTGATGTTAAGAGATAACGGCTGCCCATAATCAGTACAGTGTTACTTAGGATTTCACAATTATGTGAAATTCTAGGAGCACTGCACCAACGCTTCTTACTCAAGAGTCATAAGATGTTAAGACTCTTTAGCCCAGTAATTACACTAGCTACAGTGCCCTCCTACCGGAGCACAGTAATGTTTGCACATCACTGCTCAGGCGGTAGCATAACTGGCACTGTTGGGGTACCCACCTAGACGACCTCCTGCAAAGGAAGTCTACCCCTGGTGAAATAAGTGTTTTGTAAATATGTTGGTCCACAATAAAAAGTACTTCTATTCTATTCTAGTATGATATATAGCTCGTTTAATCAGTTACTTACTTGTGTGAAATGCCTCTCAATGAATTGGTTAGCCTTCTTCTTTAGATCGACGCAGCCATGTTGCTCGGCGAAGTTTGCGATGCCTATAGCGTTGGAGGGGTCCAGCTGTCGGTCGAGGAAGGCGCAACACGCGTCTATCACGTTCGATATCTGTAATACAGCTGAAACAATTCTACTTTCTTCGTGGTACACTGGCGAATGATTCTTACTACTATGTTTATGTACTAGTATTTTAACACCTTGAATCTTGTAAATTTAAACACACCACCTAACCCATGTGAATTACAATTGCTCTCCTTTCCTTGCACGGTTGTCTGGAAGAGATCTCTATTAGCGATAAGACCGCCAATTGTAACACTTAGTTTTATATAGTAGTTCTAAGTTTGTTTTTGTACATTTTTGTGTTTCAATAAAGGATTATCTATCTATCTATCTTTACACTTTGGCTACGGCCGGGCCGTTTATAGTATTATGAGTGAATAGGTTAGCTACCAATAGGTAAACTTTCTAGGCATCTTACGTGATCCATCGTCGACCGCATTTTCACTTTCCATCCAGGTGGCATGTGGTCAAACATAGGCCTATTTATTACTAAAAAAACTTTACGGACGGAAGTAACGCACGGTATCGTAGCATCAGTTCACAAAACACGACTTTTGAGTTCGACAGCACCTGCGTTTCGACTTCAGAACAGGGTAAACTGTTCTGTTCTGCTGGATTCCGAATGGTAACCTGTTGTGTTGGTTTCTGGTGGATTCTCAGTCAGAGTCAAATCACATTCATAGTAGTTCCTAATAGGTCGTGTGGCTTACCTATTTATCAAAAGAACTGCATTGCTAAGAATTTCCAAGAAAGGAGTCCTTTTTGCGGGGCGCCACTATCGCATATTTAAAAGTTAAAATATCGATAACATTTTAACTCCTCATAATTTGTCATATTTAATTTCTTAATCAAATAGGTATTATTTTAACTAACAAATAAAAATTATTTACACTATGAAGTCCCCGTAATAATCGAAAAAATTAAATTTAGTTCCGCTAAATTCCGCGGGACCCCTTTCGTAAAAAGGACTCTAGTGGTGTAAGTATCCAATATTCACCTGGAACATGGTAGCAGCGGGTAGCAGTTGACAGACGGTGACCTCAGTTATTCTAATCTTGCCGGTGTACATGAAGTAGACTAGCCACGCCATCGCCGACGGGCACACGCCTTGTAGCCTCACTCGAGACATCTCGCACTCTTTGAGACCGCTTGTGAACATTGCCTGGGGATGGGAAACCATTTTAAAATTGCGACTGAAAGGAAAATAAAAAACTCCAGACATGTATCAGAACGAACAGCAATTTTAGAATGGGCGAACACAACCAACTGATATCCTCCTCCTTAGTCGTTCACTCTTGACAGAGTGGTCGTGGTTGATGATGCTGCATTCTCATTATTGGCTAAAACAGCCCTCGCCATGCGCCTCCACTTGTCACGGTCTCCAGCGTCTCGGGAACTCTGCACTACGGAGGTGCCAACCAACTGATATAGAGGTAATGTAAATCTATAAATTGCTGAGCCCCGTAACTAACCTTGCTAGGTAAATTAAGTTAAAAGAGAGAGTTTAAGAGCATAATAGGTCATAGAGGCAAACAAGAACTTCAGCGGTTCCACGTACTTACTTCTTGAAGCATACTTGCTTCAAAATAATCCTTACTAGGATTTTTTTTTAATTCGGACTTCTCTTGGACTTCATCTTTTGACAAAGAATTTGTTCTGGTTAAATTCAATTTTTAGTTTTTACTGCAATAAAGATTTTTCGTTTTTTTTTAATCTAGGAGATATTGGCTTGATTAAAACATCATGGGTGCCAGTATGATGTATGGCTCAGTCAAAAGAAAGAAGTGCGCGAAAATCTATACACATTTCGTTTATGCGGTATGCGCAAGAGAGACAAATAGTTCTGGAAAATAGGTAGGTACATAGGCGGATTTAGGGGGGGGGGGGCTTGGCCCCCTGCCTCAGAAGCATTGTAGAGTTACGAATTTTGCACATATTTCATGGTCGAGACTATAATTTTTTTTCTCGGCGCTCGCAGCAAGCTGCTCGCGCACTTATTATTAAGGATATTTGAACTTTCTAACTGTTCAGAGCGACCTAAACACACTTTTTTCTTTGTAAAAATTATAATATTCTTGCCTTTCTGCACCTTGCCCCCCCCAGAACCAAATCCTGGATCCGCCCTTGGGTAGGTACATTATAATTATTCGCTTCTATAAGATTCGTCTCTTTCTTGACCCTGCAGGAACGCTATATCTTTTCACTGCAAGTAGTTCAACTACCCCTGACGACCGGTAATACTCCTTTATCTTATCGAGTCGAGATAATTTGCTTTCAAATATTCCGTTGAGTTGTGACGAGTTAAATATTCATGTTAATTACATGCCGATGACTAAACATGTTGCTACGAATAATATTATTTTAATGACGCACTTTGTTTCGCTAGACTCAACGTGTTTCATTATGAAAAATCATGTTTATTTTTTACATTAAGTAAATTAATATTAAACCTTTACTTTTTTGAAAGGACTATCTACTTGGTCCAAACAATGATATTTTGCTAAATATCTAACAATATTTGAAGATAACATTGTTGTTGCGTTTTCATAGCTGCTAAATCATGAAGAGTAAGTTGGCTAACGCTTGTAATTACTGATATTACTGATACCCATACAAAAGTTTGTTTTTTCAATTCTTTTCCACGTGACGTTTAAAAATACATCTTGTAAAAATTAGAGATAAGGTTAACTTATCTTTGAGCAGCTGTTTTAACCAGTAAATCATATTTTTTGTTGTTTGGATAAAAGTACATAATATAACGTACAGTACATACATAGGTAGATAATATATTACACACTGAAAACCTATACATTCTCACATTCTAAGAGAAAAAATCATTTTACTACTACATCATTTTACAGTAAGTCTCGGGATTTTTTGAAGGAAATGTATAGTAGTCATACATTATACATACAAGAAAATTGATAATATATAGGTACTTATAGTAATCAAACTTCAACCCAAAGGGTTAAATAGAGGTAAAAGTAACAAGGGTTGTTTTTATTATTTCCGTTTAACGCCCCATAGAATTGGTTGTTTTCCCGTAAGTTATTAATTTAACATTTGCACTTATTTTGTTAATGGTGACTTTGCATTAAACGTCAATTAAATTAGTTAAATATACTCAGTTAATTAATTAGTATGACACATACTTTGCTTATCTACTAAATGTACAATTAACAACAAAAAAGTTAACCATTTGTATACAAAAAATGTAATTATAAAGGTAAATTTACTTTTTTTTATATAGGTACCTTACTCTTCTGGCCTTTCATACTTTCAACGAGTAAAAACTATCATATTTTTCAAGTACTTAAGTATGTAAGTGAGTGATCATTGTGGAGTTATGAATTTTGCATATATTTCATGGTCAAGATTTTTTTTTTTCTCGGGGCTAGCCGCAAGCTGCTCGCACACGTATTATTAAGGTTATCTGAATTTTCTAACTGTTGAGAGCGAGCACACACACTTTTCGTAAAAATTATAAAATTTTGCCCATCTGCACCTTGCCCCCCCCCCCAGAAACAAATCCTGGATCCGCCCTTCTGAGTGTGTATGTTTGTTATTTCTTCACGCCTAAACGGGTGGACCGATTTGACTGAAATTTGGTATAGAGATAAGCTTAGACCCTAGAAAAACACATAGTCTACATACAGTACAGCGGGTAAAACCGCTGGGCGTAGCTAGTAAATAACTATCTGCATAAATGATTTATATAAGAATTCCTGGCATTTATAACATTATATATAGCTACATATAAGTACGTACGTAAGGATATAATTTAATATTATATACCGCAGAGACTTGAGCATATAAATGTTGATAGAATAATGCAAGTCATGGTGACCAACGCAATGCTTTATCTCTCAAACACGTCGGAGAAGCGGTTTTAGTTTACTAACAGAAATAGGTCATTGAATGTTATACCTATTCATATTACTAAAATACTTAATTATATTTTAAACAGCATATTTGTATATTTATTTATTTCAAAAGGTTCCTTTTTATAAACGATCTTTAGCTTAACAGGAAAATTTAAAATATTATTACATTTTATATCTATCTACTATCTACCTACATACCTTAAACAGAATTTGGTAAAATCCTTCAAATATCTGCTCTGTTTCATCAAAAACTAACCTAAACAACTTAATGTAATGAGCTTGGATATTATTATTTTATTAATTACAAGTTAATGCACACATCTTTGCCCGCGTTGAGAAATCCTTGAAGTGGAGATTTTTTTTATATGTGAAGAAGTAGAAGACGAGCAAGACGCTCTCCTGATGTTAAGAGATAACGGCTGCCCTTAATCAGTACAGATTGGATATCTACATCATAATAACTATCTGTGTTCTAAATTTCGACCCAATCCGCTCAGGGGTTTGAGCTGTGCGTTAATCGGTCAGTCAGTCACGCTTTCCTTGTATAATATTTTTAAATGTAATATATACCAAAACATTAAATATAAAAAATACCTTAAAATATGGACTCCCAGCCGCTAAGACTACTTTGTGAACGTGGAACAGCTCATTACCGACTTCTAAAACGACGTCTGTGAGCATGTGATGTGACCGCATTGTGAACATCATCTGTGGACCAATAACATTATTTTAACACAAATCTTACATAAATTATAAACGTAAAAGTTTGTAAGAATGTATGGATGTTTGTTACTCTTTCACGCCTAAACGGGTGGACCGATTAATCTGAAATTTGGTATAGAGATATAGCTTAGACCCTGGAATAACACATAGGCTACCGCTACCGTTCAGCGGGTAAAACCGCTGTAGCCCAGTCAATGAGTGCTCAAAATGGGCATGTGGATCGATAAGTCGAAAGCAGAAAAACTAACTTAGGAACTTTGTTTGGACTAGTTAGGAGATAAACATACTAAAAGTCCCCATCCCTCCGAGGTGAGCCCGAGGGGAAAGAGCCCGAAGAAGGTCCCATTTTTAGGTTTTTGCTTATATGTCAAAAATTGTACATCGTACGGCGTACGATATTTTGTTGTACAACATTATGAAACCTCGTAAAATTCTCTACAACTTTGGCCTTTACACTTTTTATCTATATATTATTATAGTTGTCCAGCTATAAGCTTCGAAACATGGTCTATTTTTAAGACGCTAATATTAGTTTTCCATATAAAGTCGGTTAAAAAAGTCTTGCAAATAAAATTTGACTAACTTTTGGTTGTCCTACCATAATAAAACTTTGCAAATGTTTAGAAATCTGATGACAGTTTAATAATCTAGTACTACTGAACTGGTCTGATGATGGAGCCAGGAGGTGTCTACTGGAACTCTTCAAGGGCTATAAGTAAAGTTGGCGAGTTTGGGCTCATTACATTCGAATTGTTAATAGCGAAAATAGAGTTATTGGCAGTTTATTAAAAATTACACTGACTCAGTGAAAAAACGTCAAATGTAATCTATTTTAAATTGAACCATTAATAAATATAGATGTAACTCGACTAATTAAGATCTAAATCTAAATGTACCTATTACATACATAGAAAAACCAAAAGAAAAACCTAAAAAAAAAGCCTAGTTCTTATGAACTAGCTATTAGCTTGTCAGTTTTTATGATTATCCATTCCGTGAAAGTTTTTTTAAAGCGTTTTTAGTTAAGCTTCTATGAAATTTCCAATTGATTAATGGGTTTGTTGGCTTATGCACGTGCAGTATTTACTTATGAGAATGAATTAATTTACTTTTGAAATAGTTCATTAGAAATTTATGCACGAGTTTGGGCTCATTTGATTCGTCTTGACGATTACTTTGGTGCAATATGGTAAAATAATAATCAAAGCTGGTTTTTAAAAAGTTTTTTTAATATTTTACTTGTTAGAGATTCAGTCTTTAATTTCCCACTGGCACCGATAACTCAATGGATGAGGAGTATAATGACGCAACTAAAGGTTGTGCCCTTCTCTTCTGACTGGTCTCATCCATCCATTTAGCGCCACTCTTTTTATGTCGTCTTTCCATCGAGTTATCGTCCCAACCTGTTTCTCTAAATAAGAGCCAAACGCTTGTGATTAACTCTAAAATATACTGGGTTAACAGGTGCCGTTCGTTTTATTCGTCTTTTATGCCAGTATATTTTAAGTAGTAAGCCACAACGCATTTTGCGTGGCTACAGGGGCCGATTCTGATATGATACATGAATATTATACCTAAAATTTACAAGTTATGTACCATAAAGAATATGTAAATTCAAGAAAATATGCCATATCATTCAGAAACAATCTAGCAATTTTGATCAGCATATTATTATTATGTTTCTGATCAGGTTGAATTTATAACATAAAAATTCCGTCTCACACAAAAACATTTTCACTGTGTGAGGCCAGAACAAGCATAATATTCCGCCGTGTCATGGTATCGTGCGAATTGTTACGGTCGCCGTCGTCGATAGCATGACTCTATGTACATAATATAATATTACAACATGTACCTACTATGTCGTATACTAGCGACAAATCATCAGTTAACTTGGTTTAACATTTTGGTCCTTTCTTTTAGGTAAACGTTCAATTAACCTGAACAGTATTTTTGTAATAGATGACGCGTCAGGCCCAGAAGTCAGAAGGAGCTATGATGTAGTAGGTACATCATCACCTTTGGACAGATTGGGCTGAGAAAGCGCCACATCTCAACGTGAGTTATGGTGTGAGGGTAGAGTCATTGACCAGGAGGAACATTAATAAAAGTTTTTTTATATAATTTTTCTTTGTTTTTTTTTTTATTTTGTACCTTATAGTTTTCTTTGTTTTTAGACTAAGTTGACGACTTGGCCAAATTATTATGTCAACTTTTGATTAGTTTTAATTATAATTCATATATATATAAATTATTTTGTAGGTTCATACTATTTTTTACTTATAAACAGCAACAGTTTAACTATACATAAAGCTATCAGTATATTTATGTCCAATAGGTACCATAAAACCTACAATCGTATCCTCTTTAGGACATTTTGCACCGTCATTGAACATAATACGTTATTTACTGTAATGTTATTTTATTATTAAGTACTCACTGAACATAGGTATAATAATATTTACAGAGTGAAAATGAAACTCTGAAAATAATATTATTTACGTTAGGTTTAAGTTAACTTTTTTAAAATCAAAATTAACAAGCATAAATTTAAATAGGCTGCAATGGAGCTTCACTTTAGCAAGACAATTATCTCAAAGACAATTATCACAATAATCTTACTAATATTATAAACGTGAAAGTTTGAAAGAATGGATGTCTGGATGTCAGAATGTCTGGATGTTTGTTACTCTTTCACGCCTAAACGGGTGGACCTATTGAGCTGAAATTTTCTATAGAGATAGCTTATACCCATGGAACAAAATACTCTACGAGCTTATACCCTGGAATAACACATAGGCTACATAAGTACTGCGGGTAACACCGCTGGGCGCAGCTAGTTAATTATTTATCAACAAAAAAATAATATATTTTATTTTAAGCCACTACCGCCCATTCGGTGAATACCTCTGTGAGAAGATCAGTCAAGACACTCACAAGGAACTTTGTAATATGTCTAATTCTTCGATGAAGAGAAAACCAGATGCCTTTGCGCACGACGTAAAAACGTAATCGTATTGAAGGCGTGACTGTTTAATCCCTTTTATCACTTAGGCATGTGAAGTTTCCGGTTAACAAGTATATCTAGTTAACAAGAGACGTTTGAGTTGAGCTTGTTGCGTAACGAGGTTGATGATGTCAATGAACATAATTCCAGCGCGAAGAAGAATCCACATAAGAAATGAGAGGCGTGCTCAACGCTGCTAGAACTTGCTATATTCTCAATAATTTCGCACATATTTCAACCTGTCTCATTAAAGCTCAGTAAACAATTAGTTTATCATAAACTGCTTTATCTGAAGAAATTCGGTTGTTTCCACATCTCCGTTTCTCAAGGACTCGTCTGTGTGTGTCCTAGCCAAAATGATATAAAACTTACCCTCATAAAATCGCTAATATAGTTCCCCATACAGAAGGTCATGTCTCCGATATCGTTGGAGCCGGACCCGACCGCACCCTCGAGCAGCGACTCGCAGCTGATCGGCGGCATGTCGTCCAACATGTTCCCGCGGAATACATCCTCGTCTGTCTCCATCCCGTCTACTGCGAACAACACGATTTATTTTTAACTAGCTGCGCCCAGCGGTTTTACCCGCTGTACTGTAGCCTGTGTTACTACAAGGTCTAAGCTATCTCTATACCAATGTACAGCTCAATAGGTCCACCTGTTTAGGCGTGAAAGAGTAACAAAGATACACCCAGACATCCATACATTCTTACAAACTTTCACGTTTAGCTATAATATTAGTAAGATAAGAAACACAAATTCTGGCAAGATTTTCAGTGAAGCCAGATCTCGTAGAGTATTTTGTTCTATGAGCCAGATGTTTACCCCTACTTGACCAACAACGTTAGGAATAACTGTATGAACTGATACATATAAATGTATTACGGTAGACCGTAACACCAGGGGTGTTGCAGACGTCTACAGTAACGCTTAGTTTGAGGTGCTATGAGTTGGGTTGCTTTAGTTATGTTTTAACATTTTCACATTATAATCAAAGACCTTCAAATTAAAGAATTCTTCCACTCGGGACGTTTTGGACAACGAAAGGCACTTGGCATAGATAGCAGTCTGTCCAGAGAGACTACTTGAGAAGTTTAAAAGTACAGAACATTCTGTTGAATTTTTGGTATTTGGTAGAACATACTGTTGAATTTTTGGTCAAATTTAATATGGGCGCTGGACAGGGCGGGGCGTCAGTTGAAAACTCTAACTATCTAATTGTTATTATTATAAATTACCACCACTATTGCGAAATGTCTGATCAAACAGACCAATCAATTCTTGTTATCTCCGACAGTCGTTAGAAGTAATTAAAATGATTAATGTTGGATTTATCGAGATTTCCTCAATCCTCTAGGTGATTTAAATGGTAGGTACAATGACATACCAGACATTCCTACTGTTTCTTGGTAATCCTTTATATTTTTTTACTTAAGTTGTTTCGACAATTAATTGAATATTTTGAATAGCTTTCCTATTCAATGTTCAAAAAAATGTTGGTTTTTGTTTGCTTCGAGATGCGGCTTTACATTTCAGCCGTTTTCTAGCATTTTTTCACAAAACAAAAAATGCGTAGGTAAATCCTTTTTTTATGTAATTGACGATTTATAAAGATTATAAAAAAATAACCTTGGTAACATAGTATGTTTATGATTTTCTATTTAATATGAAAGTGGAATTGAAGTAGAAACAACTTAATACA
The DNA here is from genome assembly GCA_947507615.1 of Hemithea aestivaria. Classification (NCBI taxonomy): domain Eukaryota; kingdom Metazoa; phylum Arthropoda; class Insecta; order Lepidoptera; family Geometridae; genus Hemithea; species Hemithea aestivaria. The sequence continues at coordinate 5,353,897 of OX382325.1, read as the reverse complement.
AATTATCACAAAGTTAACAACTGCCGACCCTGAATTAATAGATGCAATTAAAAACCAATTATGATTGAATTTACACATATCCATCACGACTTCTAAATGTAAATTGAACATTGTTTACATTTAGCTATGTATGTATAAGGTAGGGCAGCGTAGAGCAAAACGGATTTAAATACGCTCGAAAAAAACTGCTATTATACTACATGTTTATTCTCATTATTTCTTCCAAACAGGTTGTTTGTAAGATAATGCTCTATTCGATAAATGCGCAGTTTGTTTACCCACATAGGAATATAGTTATCTAGGTACTAACTTCGTCTCTATTTTCTATTCTATTACCTATTTTTAGGTTCCAAGCTTGTTTCCATAATAAACGTTCAGACAACATGTTTACGCAAAAATTTAACGAGATTGGCATGACATTCGTTTGATGATGAATGGAGCGATGCGCAAGACTTCTAGTCTTAGTAGATAAATCACTCATAAGGTGGGTTCGTAATGTGTGGACCGATTTACAAGCCTCGAACGAGCACGCTTCGAGCGTTTGGTACTCGACTGTGTTCTGTTTAGTTTTGGCGAACAAAGTGATTTGTATCGCACTCGAGGATATAGTGTTTGCTGCAGGCACGTTGTACATCCACAATCCACACTCTGCACCGCCAATAGAGCGGCAAAGCGGCTCTGCTCGTACTCTGCTGCTCTACCGTCCTTGAGACCATAACTGGGCTTAAAAATAATGACAGAGATCTTATGTTCTTGATTCACGAGGCTTTCCGAAAAGCGGTTCCATTTTGTGACAATCGTGTTCGTGACAATAAGCAATTCTAATGGCCTGATTGAATAAATGAATAATTATGAACTTATTGATGAGTAAGTCGGAGTTGTAATCGACGATTAATGAATGAAGATGGTTTTCAGGATGTTAGTTTTCAGACTTTTTCATTTGAGGACCTACTGTGTATCTTAAGATCTTATCTTAGTATGTACTTATTGAAAATGCTTACACTCCTAGATTAAAATACGCATTTTTAGGCGCTACTAGTTATCTACTGATATTACAAACAAATAGCAAAATGTTAATATTATAAAAGCTAAAGTTTGTAAAATGTACGGATGTACATACATATGTTCGTTACTCTTTCACGCCTAAACGGGTGGTCCGATTGAGGTGAAATTTAGTAAGAAGATAGCTGACACTGGAATAACATATTATAGGCTACGGTACAGGCGGTAAAACCGCTGGGGGCAGATAGTAAGTAATAGGTAGTATTATATTTATTCTACTCGACGCGCTCTTTATTTTTAAACATTTAATTATTTTTACCAGCATTTTTATGATGATTATAATCATAACTTCTAACAATTAACGATACTGGCGAGGCGATACCTATAACTTTGGTAAATTTATTTCGTCCAGTCATCATGATATAAAAGGCAGGCTCCTACGTAATAATTGAAATAAATAACAAAGCGAGTACGTGGCAAACGCAATGTTATTTTCCCAACCACGTTTTATTACAATATGAAATACTAGCTGCGCCCAGCAGTTTTACCCGCTGTACTGTAGCCTATGTGTTATTCCAGGGCATAGGTAAGCTATCTCTATACCAAATTTCAGCTCAATCGGTCCACCCGTTTGGGCGCGAAAGAGTAACAAACATAAATCTAGACATCCATACATTATTACAAACTTTCACGTATAATATTAGTAAGATAATAAAAAAAAATACCAGTGGCAGCATTGTTATTGGCAGCGCTAGGAGCAATTTTGAAATCGAACAAATTGCTCGAGTCAAATCTCATTTTCACTGAACTTTAAACAAATACAAATATAGATTCACAAAAAAAAATAAGATCACTTGAATACTATTCGATAATATTTGGTACTTGAGATCACGAACACTGATTTACGATCACTTATTGAAACATTTCCAGGGAGCAATCCAAGGGGGCGCGAGTCGCGATGTTCGCGCGCACTTTACCTGCGTACTGAGTACTTATGTTACAGTATTTAGGTACAGCAGTTACACGGACATGTATAGATCGTAAGGCGCACGACCAGCGACTGAAACACTAACCTGGCGTAATCATTCCCTACAGTATAAATCACGATGACTCAGCACAAATTATCACACAAAATAAAACTTTAAACCAAGATTGGCCAAATCAATGATAACAATATTGAATGATATCAGATAGGTCAAGATCGTACCTACCATGTGACAATGCCTCTCCTTGAATAGTGACCTGTATGCTACGGAAACCTTATTTCCATTATTTATACAACTGAATTTTAAAAATAAAATTAAATCAACTCATAGTTCGCTTTTATTAAACGAGGGCTCTTTTATCTGTGACGAGGGTGAGACGCACATAACACTGATATATATAACTTCAAAACCGTTTGATCAGTTACCATCAAATTTAAATGGGTCCACCTGTAAAAATCCCTTTGAAACAAAAAGAATCCATATCAGTTCAGGCATTTTCAAGTAATATAATAAATGAAACCTTAATTTTCTATTTAGATTCAATGTTAGACATGGGCACTTGAGATATATGCATTTTCTTTCTGTGCTTAAAGGGTAGCAAGTTTTTCCTGATCTATGTTATAGCCAAGATCAATGTTAGACAGGATTGTCTTCTAGTACTTAACTTATAATACCTATGTATTTAAATTGACCTAGATTGAATCTTGACATTGAATCTTTGTTGTAAATTATTTCCTTTGGCTACATAATCACATTAGAATTGATATTATCAACTTGTTTACTCACTTTGATAATTTTTATATGTTTTCGTAAGTGATAAACATGATAAGCCATAAAATCTGACTACGTAAATTGTGACTTAAAATATGATCATAATCACTAGAAATATTAAATAAAAATTTATTAATAAAAAATGTGTGAACCATTAGTATAAATTATAAATGTTTCAAGTATGAACCCTTAATATGTGAATATATAGGATAGTGTGAAAAAAAACCGGTCAAGTACGAGTAGGACTCGAGCACCGAGGGTTCCGTACAAACCTACGGGTTTCTACGGAACCCTAAGGAAAAGTGGGTATAATATTATACTGTAGGTTTTGATTCCCTTGCGAGTACTTGCGAGTTTGAAAATATGCGGCTAAAATTGCTGTTTCTTTTGATTGCGTTGACATAGATGTTTGATTTTTTTACAGCTTAAAGTTATTATAAAGCTGAGTATTTGGTATGAATTTCAATTTAATACCTGTATGCGTTCTTGAGGAAAGGGGTAGTAAATACAAAATTATTAAAAATATTTTTTTATATGATGTTACTAAAAATTTACAGTTTTCGCAATTTTTCCTGTGCCTATGATTTAAGATGTTGCTGCGTACTTACCAAATTTCAAGATTCTGAGTTAGCGGCAAGTACCCTGTAGGTTTTGATTCCCTTGAGAGTAGTCGCGAGTTAAAAATACGGCTAAAATTGCTGTTTCTTTTGAATGCGTTGAGATAGAGGTTTGATTTTATTACAGTTTAAAGGTATTATAGACCTTAGTATTTGATATGAATTTCAGTTTAATACCTGCACGCGTTCATGAGAAATAAGGTAGTAAGTATGAAATTATTAATTATATTCTTTTATATGATGTAACTAAAAATGTACAGTTTTCGCAATTTTTCCTTTATCTGTGCTCTAAGGAGTTGCTTCGTGCCAATTTTCAAGATTCTAAGTTCACGGGAAGTTCTCTGTAGGTTTTGATTTTTTTAGAGTAGTTGCGAGTTTAAAATTGCGACTAAAATTGCTGTTTCTTTTGAATGCGTTGATATAGAGGTATGATTTTATTACAGTTTAAAGGTATTATAGACTTAAGTATTTGATATGAATTTCAATTTAATGCGTTCACGCGTTCATGAGAAAAGGGGTAGTAGGTATAAAATTATTCAAAATATTTTTTTCATATGATGCAAATAAAAATGTATGGTTTTCGCAATTTTTCCTTTATCTGTGCTCTAAGGAATTACTTCGTGCCAAATTTCAAGATTCTGAGTTCATGGGAAGTGCCCCGTAGGTTTTGATTTATATGGTAATGTCGAAAATTTGCTGAAATTTGCGACATATTCGACTATATCTTTTGATTGCGTTGGCCTAAAAGTTTGAAAATTTCACAGCTCAAAGAGGCAATAGACCTTAGTATTTTCTATAAATTTCAGCTTGTTACCTCCACGCGTTCCTGAGAAAAAGGGTCTTGACAGACAGACAGACAGACAGACAGACAGACGGACAACAAAGTGATCCTATAAGGGTTCCGTTTTTTCCTTTTGAGGTACGGAACCCTAAAAAGATTTCAGAATTCGTGAATTTGAATGAAAATCAGCATCATCAAATGTTACTAATATTGCAAATGCGAAAGTATAAATAAATGTGTGTACTATGTCTTTGTTACCTTGTTTTAAATGCTAGTTGTCTAGCTCATATTCTGGATCAAAGCAAATTAAACAACAGGTAAAACCGTATACTACACATAAGTATATTATTTATGTATTTATTTATGTCATGAAGTAGAAGACAAGCAAGACGCTCTCCTGATGTTAAGAGATAACGGCTGCCCATAATCAGTACAGTGTCACCTAGGATTTCACAATTATGTGAATTCTAGGAGCACTGCACCAACGCTTCTTACTCAAGAGTCATAAGATGTTAAGACTCTTTAGCCCAGTAATTTCACTAGCTACAGTACCCTCCTACCGGAGCACAGTAATGTTTGCACATCACTGCTCAGGCGGTAGAATAACTGGCACTGTTGGGGTACCCACCTAGACGACCTCCTGTAAAGGAAGTCTACCCCGGTAAACAGTTATTTTGGTATGTGACAAGTATAATTTTATTTTTTTTGTTTTAAAGAAGCTTTTATTAATATTACCATCCAGCACCAAAGTACTTGTTAAGACAAATCAAATGAGCCCAGACGATGGGGTTGCGTCGTTTAATTACGGAGTTCCCATGGCCACCTTTCAGCTCCATCATCAGATCAGGTCGATGTCATAATATTGCATTGATATCTGGTTTATACATCCATGCAAAATTTTAGCTCTATCTGATACTGGGAAGTGGGTCAAATTAAACTTGCAACATTTGATTACATACAGACAGACAACAGACAGTTTAAATAAATAAAAGCTTGTACAATACCTACCCTTGCAATGGTGTGCAGATTAAAGCTATAAATACCTAGGTATGTAGGTATACTGCTTTGCACAAGTGCTAAATGAATAAGCATAATGCTTTGTGATAAGCAGATTGTATTGTTATACCTATTTTTTGTTTATCATATTTACTATAATGTATAATTTTATATAGATAAACTCACTGTTGATAGGATACATTATGTATATTTTGTGCTTCATAATGTTGGATTAAAGTTGTGCCTTCATCAATATTACAAGCTTTTATTTACTTTCACATGTCTGTTGTCTGTCTGTAATCAAATCTTGCAAGTTTAATTTGACCCACTTCCCGGTTTCTGGTCGAGCTGAAATTTTGCATGCATGTATAAATCGGATGACAATGCAATATTATTATGACATCGAGTTGATTTGATGATGGAGTTGGAAGGTGGCCATAGGAACTCCGTAATTAAACGACGCAACCCCATCGAGTTTGGGCTCATTTGATTCGTCATGACGAGTATTTTATGATGCTAAATGGTAATAATAATGAAAGCTCGTTTTTAAAAATATTTTTAAAATTTTCACTTGTTATTCATATGTGCACGGGAAGATATGCAGGTGAACATATAACTGTGCTGTTATTATGCACATAAATACTTGCATTTATAATATTAGAAGGACTAGTGCACCCGCATGCACTTCGTAAGCGGAAACTTATCAGTGTTCTACTACTTTATTATTATGCATGTAATATACATATAAACTGTGTCACTAACCAGTAGAATAATTTTCCCGAAACAGTTACTAGTGCAACACCTGTGAATAATTTAAAAAATAGGCTTGCACTTAGTTTTATATAGTAGTTCTAAGTTCGTTGTTGTTCTGTGTTCGTTGTTCGTCGTGTTGTTTTTGTACATTTTTGTGTTTCAATAAACGATTATCTATCTATCTTGACAAACATTTAAAAAACAATAAATACAAGTGCATACACACGCATCAGCTCACAAAGCTGCTTGTCCATTATTAAATAATAATAAACCTTCCTCTTCAATCACTCTAATCCATGAATGAAAACCACATCTAAATCCGTTGCATAGTTTTAAAGATATAAGCATACATAGGGACACGCGGGAAGCAACTTTTGCATTTATAATATTACGAGGATAAATAAATAAATAAATATTTCTGGACATTTCACACAGCGCCACCTAACCCCAAACTAAGCAACTTAATGCTTGTATTATGGTGGTTAGGGTGACGGATATAATACTTATATACTTTTCTTTTGTAAATACGTACTTATAATAGATATTAAAACCACCCAGACCAGAAACAAATACTTGTAGATCACACAAACATTTGTCCCATGCGGGAATCGAACCCGCAACCTTCTGCGTTGCAGGCAGGTATTAGCCCACCGCACCACAGAGGTTGTCAAAGGAAAGGATGCTAAGGGCTTCCCCAAACGAAGGTAAAAGCATCTGGCCGAGGCGTTAGGCATAAGACCTTAAAATAAAATAACCTCCAATACTTTTGTTAATAGTAGTTTGGAATTGTGTATGTCTGTCTTTGTTATCTCATCATACTTAAACAACCGAACCATTTAAATAAAATTTAGAGTAGTGTAGACCCAGGAATAAAAAAGGTTATAATTTCTCAACACCAAAACAGTAAATATAACAAAAAAAACGAGAGATGAGAGGTGTCAAGGGACACCCGGATGGAACGAAGTTCCTTTCGATTAATAAAAATATCTGGCTTGCTTTCTATAAGAGAGAAAGAGAGAGAGAAACATGCGCACGCCGCACAGCTTACAATAGCAAAAAGTGTTGTGACAACTTTTCGTAAGAATTTTTTCCGTCTAGCCCCCTTTCACAATGCGCGATAAGGAACTTCGTTCCAATAATTAAAACTAGAGTCTTAAATCTATCGCATGACATGTGACATAACATGGCTAAAAACATCAAGTAGATATTAAATATAGAAAAATGTTAGTTATCAGATAATGTTATCAAAACAGTATTCTCAGCACATAAATAATATCATATCTTTTATAGGAAGTTTGATGGAGTAATCATAGTAAAAGATACACAAGGGACTGATATGTAATGTATATATAATGTCCTGGGGGGGGGCAAGGTGCAGACGGGCAAAAATATTATAAGTTTTACTACAAAAAGTGCGTGTTTAGCTCGCTCTGAATAGTTAGAAAGTTCAAATATCCTTAATATGTAATAAGTGCCGAGAAAAAAATTATAATCTTGACCATGAAATATATCCAAAATTCGTAACTCTACAATGCTTCTGGCCTATTATCATACTTTTCTTAGAACATCTGATTGACTTCCAACTTGGATATATCAGTCAGGTCATAGTTCATATTTGTATATTGTGATGATGTGTTATTTTTATTGGTAACATGATTACATTATTTAGGTATAAGATAAGGGTCAAGGTTGAGACACTAATTCCGTAATATTTTACTAGAACTACTTAGGCGACTTAAAATGCAAGCAAAACAAAATAATACCTATTACATAGCTTATGGAAAATAAGTTCGTACCTGTTTACTTTATATCTATATAGAATTTTATAAATGCACTCGAAGTTAACTCCGTGAGGGTTTTGAAACTTATTTAATTGTCTTGCAAAATCTGAAAGTAAAACGAGCGCGGTTATTTAGATTTCAATTACATTACCTATGCGTGTTTATTTACATATTTATTATTATTATAGCATGCCTTACTTGTACTTAAATTGAAATGTTATCACTGCGGAATGTATTGCAAATTTATACAATATTTAAAACTTTTAAATACGGAGTTAATTTATTAAAAATAATTTACTGTGAATTGCTGTGAATTTTTTTTTTTTTTTTTTTTTTTTTAATAATATGGCAACATGTGCATTTTGCCAGTGTCGAGTAAAATTCGTGAATGTTCACGGGATATTAAATTATGGTCTCCACTTTCGTGTTTTGCCAGTGTCAAGTTAAATGGTATTTTTTAAGTAATAAGTTAGTTAGTCAGGTCAGAGTCAGAGTGAGCTTAATAGCTCGTCTAGTCACGTGAGTCTTCCAGTAAAATGGGTGGAAATTTACTGAAAGTTCGGAGGAGTTTTGGAGGGGGCACCAAAATTCATATTTCAGCACCATATCACTTGCCTACATCTGTGCACATTCAAAAACACTTAACACGCAATATTCCACCATTATTACACGCTAACAATCAAATTCTACACGATTATTAAGCAAAAGACGTGGAGCTAATGATATGATCAAGGCTTGCCGCCAAAACTCCTTCAACCGAATTGCTGTGAATCTAAGATTAATTCTGACAGCCTTTTTTTTCTTTTTAATAATATGGCAACATGTGCATTTTGCCAGTGTCGAGTAAAATTCGTGAATGTTCACGGGATATTAAATTATGGTCTCCACTTTCGTGTTTTGCCAGTGTCAAGTTAAATGTTATTTTTTAAGTAATAAGTTAGTTAGTCAGGTCAGAGTCAGAGTGAGCTTAATAGCTCGTCTAGTCACGTGAGTCTTCCAGTAAAATGGGTGGAATTTTACTGAAAGTTCGGAGGAGTTTTGGAGGGGGCACCAAAATTCATATTTCAGCACCATATCACTTGCCTACATCTGTGCACATTCAAAAACACTTAACACGCAATATTCCACCATTATTACACGCTAACAATCAAATTCTACACGATTATTAAGCAAAAGACGTGGAGCTAATGATATGATCAAGGCTTGCCGCCAAAAACTCCTGACAGCCTTGACTCTTGACACTTGACAATAATTACGATTAAAGTCAAAATTGACATCTGACATAAAGAATACATGACAGCCATAATTTTTTTATTAAGTTTTTTTTTAATTTACGCTGTAAGTTTTTGTATAAGCCAATTTATTCCTTTTTCTTTGCAGCCGAATATCGTTTTGTTTTGGCTCGTCCACATATGCCGGCCAATGATTCGGCGAGTCGTTGGCCGAACGTTCGCCCGAGCGCAAGGATTATATAAAACAAAAAATAAAGAAAATTTAACTAATTTCAAGTAATTATTCACACAAAATGGCTTCAAATGATCCATGATTGATTAATATTCAAAATATTATTAAAGTCGTTAGCTATGGAGCCCAAAATCATTGGCCGGCCATTATGTGGACCCGACATATGTGGACGAGCCATTAGTTCGTGTTTTGATCTACGCGTAAGTGAGATGGCAAACAACCGTAACGTAATTTTTCTTGCTTCAGTTTGGTGTTCACATCAAGCCGCGTCTCCAGCGTGTGGATTGTATTAATCAAAATCGCCGAGAATTTTGTTGAAAGTTGTCATGTTTTTGACCAAAACACGCGCTAGAGACGTGGCTTCACAGCTTAGAGAAAAGTATAAATCTGTGTCTCCAGCTCGTATTTTGGTCTACACAATCAACAAAAACATTACCCCTCGTCCACATATACCGGCCGGTGACTCGGCGAGTCGTTGGCCGAACGTTCGCCCGAGTGCACAGTTTATAATACTTCATTGGTTCCTTCTTCAAGAGCTTTCAAGAGCATCCTAGATAATTATAATCTGTGTTGTGAATGAGATTGATAACCTCTTGACTTTTTGTTTTGCTAATCTATGTTTTATCGTTGATCTGTGGTTGAGAAATAAAAAAAATCTCGACAATGGCAGACGCAAAGCAAGGTATGGTTTTATAATATTTTATTAGCTTTTAGTAGGAATCGTAACTTCTAAATTGATGAAATACTGTTGTTTTATGGAGGCCATTATGTGTGAAAGATCTTACGAGCCAATAAATGTTTGCAAGATGACACTAAGGCCATCGTCCCGCTGCTGCATCATCAACGTATTTTTTATTCATTTCACTGTGTTCGGCGCCTCTGCGCTCTTTTTTGCTTATTTACTTTGTATTCGTACCGTCGTTTGTGCTTACTGTACGCGTGTGTGGTCACATATCACAAAATTTTACTGAGTTTATTGTTCCATATTATCATGGTTGCATGCATTGATTGTCTACTTACGATAAATGAAAATATTTCGAATGACCTCAATAGGTGCATATTACCTATGTAATAGTATACTCGCCTTTAAACTTTTAAATTCAATAAGCTATAAAAAGTTTATTACTATAATAAAATATTTATTCAACATGTTTTGTTCAACTATTGTTTTCAGGTAAAGGTCCAGAGGACATTTACAATGGGTCAAGTCAGTCCCGTGTGGTGTTGGCGAAGCCCAGACTTGGTGGATTTGGCTCCTCCAGTTTTGCTTCTAGTTCTAACAAAACTAGCAACCCATTCGGTAAGTGAGACACCATTATCTAGAATCTAGAACATTATTATGCTATTAATGCAACACTATGGAAACATATGTATTTAGATTTTATACTCTGACTAGCTCTACAATGATTTTTTTGTATGTGATTTGTTAGGGGCATAAGCTACTACAAGCTTCCAAATTGGTTCATCTTTTTAGGAAAGAAATAATAAACATATTTATTAGTAACTATCATCCCGATACCAACCCTACAATATGACTGACCTCTTGAATAACACCATCCAATAATCTTCCAGGTTCAGTTCTACGTCCAGCGCAGCTGAAGCCCAATCTCAATCCATTCCTCAAACCAGATTCCACAAATGATGACTCAAAAGAGAAATCCGAAGACAGACTGAATGAAAAAGATAAGGAGGAGAAAGAGGATGTTCCTAAATTTGTGCCACTAGGGGCGAATGATACTCGGACGGGAAACCAAGTGCCCGCTCCGGCGCAACCTACCAGCAGTACATCTAGTGCATCATTTGTTTTCGGCCAGAATCTAAGCGCTAGAGTGGTAATGGGCAATGTGAACAACGGTGAAGCAAATAATGGCGATACTCCCTCAGATGATCACAGTTCTAGCAATGGCACATCAGCCGCATCAGAGCTGCTATTTACAAGCGCCGCTGCATCCGTTAAGGAAAATAACCAGGTGGGTATTCCATTTATTCATCTCAACAATGTAGGTATTCCATCTAGGTCTTAGTCTAACTTATTGTACATCTACATACCCCGTGAGGGCTCTTGTTGAGAGTATATTAATCGTTTTCTGGTTGATATGCCAATAAAGTACTCAAATAATGATATTATTGGTATACTGGTTAATAAGTTTTGGATTTACACATTGTCTTTAAATAAGAGAATAGTCTTCTTGATAACTTTTTACCAGTATCTAAATATATGAGACTCACACAGGATCTGATGGTGTGGTGTGATCAAAAGGAAACGTATAATACCCTGCAGTGGGAGGGTGCAGGCCAAGTTGACAGATCTAAATATATGAAAAAATCGTGACTAACTAATTGACTCATTCCTCAATCCACTGCTCAAACAGTTGAACTGAAAAAATGATGTAAAATGTTGTTGTAATTTGGTACAATGATTTTGTGATGTAGATATCCGCTACAGAATCTTTTTTCAATAAGTGCTGAATATTCACTTCAGTATACATGTTAAAGTGTCACTTTTAGCGATAAGACCACCAATAGAAACATCCTTGTATACTATGTAACAATATTTTTAAGTTTTGTTTCAGAGTTGTGTATTGTTCAAATTAAGCTGTGTCTCAAGCTTGACCACAATCAACTAAAACATTTCAACATATAACTAAACACTAGGCGATTTTGTCGAATGTGTGTGTATTTTCTTGTTGTGTTTTCCATCAAGAATGGAAAGTAAAAACATTGTTGGTGCAAATAAAAATGTGTAGTTAGACATTTGTGAATAATTTTGTCATGTTTTTGTTAATTGTGTGGACCAAAATGATGAGACGCAGCTCTAAACTAAATGTTCATAGGAGGAGTCAAGCACAGAAGGGCAGAGCAGAGGGTCAGGACTGGCGGCGGCGGCTGCGGAGTACGAGCGCTCGCACGCGCGCCCGCCCCCGCCCGCCGCACACTACTCCATCACTGGGGAGGAAGGAGAGATCAATGTACTGCAGGTATGTATACCTGGAGGCTTCTACTGTTTCCTATATGTAAGAAGCATTTGTAATGTCATGCTCTTGTATGTAGGAGGCAGTTGTTATGTCATGTTGTAGCTCTTGTATAAATCTGGGTGAACTAAACGGCAACTGCAATATATATGTTACGGCTAAAGTCTGAAGTGTGGCTACACCTAGGTTTAGCCGGTTACACCTAGGAGTAGCCGACCGCAGACAAAGTTAGGTGTAAACAAAATCCCGCCCGTCGCGCACTACTCTGATCACTGGGGAGGAGGAAGAGATCAATGTACTGCAGGTATGTATACCAGGAGGCTTCTACTGTTTCCTATCACTACATAGTATAAAACAAAGTCGCTTCCCGTATGTCTGTCTGTCCCTAGGTATGCTTAGATCTTGAAAACTACTTAACAGAATTTGATGCATTTCTTTAATAGATTATAATAGATAGAGTGATTCAAGAGGAAAGTTTATTTGTATTATAGTGATACATGCATTAGAGTAGAGTAGTACAAGTAGAGAAACACTGATATTTTTTGTTTAAACGCTACGAAGTGCGCGCGGGTCCACTAGTTTGATACTAGAAATCTCTTGAACACCACAAATACAATAGAAAATCATCTGATTTTTATAAGATATAGGAGGCAGTCATTAGGCCATATTATAAATCTAAGTGTCCTAAACTGCAACATATAGGTTGGCCACACAATCTAATATTATTGTGATTTGACTCTAATAGTGTGTGTAGTAAGTTGAGTAACCTGCCTTTTACTCTCTGAATGTTTTTTTATACAACGATGTAAGAAGTCGAGCAAGACTCTCTCCTGATGGTAAGAGATAACGCTGCCCATTATTAGTACAGTGCTACCCAGTATTTTACAAAGGTATAATTCTGGGTGCACTGCGCCAACGCTTCTTACTTGAGAGTCATAAGATGTTAAGACTCCTCAGCCCAGTAATTTTACTAGCTACAGTGCCCTTCTACCGAAGCTTCTATTCTATTCTATTCTATAATACCTATTATTACACAATAATTTACATCACATGGTCTTTTGTGCTTCTCAGTGCACCAGTGCACACTAAGTGTAAAATTGTGTAACATCCTTTTCTCGTTTTTATTAAGAGCGTTTAGTTGACCCAAGCGCAAATCTGTGATGTTCAAACATGGATTATTTTGAAAATACTTATTTTAGAACGGTACTTTTACTCACAACTTTTAAAAGAACTTGTAATCTAATCAATTTCTACAGAAAAACCTTTTTAGTTTTGACCGTTTTTAAATTACGTCAAGGTAAATGGATAAAGGTTTTATAGATTTACTTCTGAAGCAATGTTTGGACATGGGTATATCCAAATATACATGTCTTTATTAGAATCTAAAAAATTACTATTACTGGAAAGATCCTAAACTAGTATATTTATTAAGGAAAAGTTTGAATTATAGGTATTTCACAGTTATTGCCGATAAAACTTGATTATAATAATCAAAATTATTATAATCAAGTTTTATCGGCAATAACTGTGCCGCGGGTAACAGCGCGGGTCGCAGCTAGTATAATAATAAAAAACTTGAGAGGTGTCAAGAGACACCCAGATGGAACGAAGTTCCCACGATTTACACGATTTATTATTTACAAAAAACCTGTATACACTCAAAATAATCGTCGCGACACCACACTGTTCAATGCGAAATAGAAATGAAAATATCTGGCTTGCTTTCTATAAGAGAGAGAGAGACAGAGAAACATGCGCACGCCGCACAGCTAGCTTACTATAGCAACAAGTGAATTAAATTAAAAATTTAAAAACAACCCCCAACGCAGCGCTTTCAAAATATGTAATTAGCGGTTTTTTGGTGGCGGCCATCTTAAATTTTAAATTTATCATAGTGCGTTGTATTCTACTAGTTAAGCCCCCCCCCATCCCCCTCCCCCATCCCTCATTCCCCTCCCCCTCACATCCCCCCCATCATCCCCTATCCGCCCTCATCCCTCCTATTCCCCCCTTCATCCCCATCCCCCTCCCCTTCCCTCACCCCTCCCCATTCCCCTCACCCCTTCCCTTTCCCATCCCCTTACCCTCCCCTCCCCCTTCTCCCCTCCCCTCCCATTCCCTCCCATCCCCTCCCCTTCACCCTCCAATTCCCCCTCTCCCTTCCCCCTCCTCCTCCCCTCTCCCTTTCCACTCCCCTTTCCTCTTCCCCCTCCCACTTCCCCCTTCCCCCTCCCTCTTCCCCCTTCCCCCTCCCACTTTACCCCTCCTCACCCTTCCCCCTGCCCCCCTCACTCCCCCCTTCCCCTCACCTCCCTCCCTCCCCCTACCCCTTCACCCCTCCCCCTCTCTTCTCCCTGCCCCCTCCCCTCCCCCTCCCCCCTTTTCAAAAAAGGGGAACTACTGAGAAAAGAAGTTCCCACTAGATCCACTCGGGAACTAAAAGGGAATGATCCATCGTTTTTGCGTCGGGGGTTAAAAACTTATAACACCCCGTCGTTTTTGCGTCGGGGGTTAAACACTTATAACACCCCGTCGTTTTTGCGTCGGGGGTTAAACACTTATAACACCCCGTCGTTTTTGCGTCGGGGGTTAAAAACTTATAACACTCCGTCGTTTTTGCGTCGGGGGTTAAAACTTTAATACCTACATATTGACTTAATGATTTCTACAAATAACTTGCATTGCATAGGATCAAGACATTTTATTCCAAGCGACTACATGTTGTATTACTCGGCCGCGTAAGTGATGCATTGGTGTGCGTCGCGCTCAGCTAATATACCTAAACTTGAACGGGCTTCCCTCACTATAAATGCTCTTAACATCCTATTATAAGTATAAGTCATCTAATCAATAAATGTATTGAGACAGGAGTCTTCCCAGATAAATTAAAAATATCCATTATTAAACCACTGCATAAAAAATTAGAAAAACATGATATGAACAACTACAGACCAATCGCACTTATACCTGTTCTCTCAAAAGTTTTTGAAAAGGTCATCTTTAATAGAATATATGACTTTTTTGAAAAATATGACATTTTATCTGACTCACAAGTGGGATTCCGTAAAAATAAATCCATCAATCTTGCTGTCTACAGGTTTATTAAATCAATTATGTTGGGTTTAGATAATAAATGCTCTGTTTCGTCTCTATTTATGGACCTAACTAAGGCGTTTGATTACGTTGACCATCCCACGCTTCTTAACAAGCTAGAAAGATATGGTGTAAGGGGCAATGTCTTGAATCTAGTCAAATCATACTTAAATGGCAGGAAACAATGTACACAAATTAGCCGAATATGCCCCTATTCAAAAGTAGAAACTGTCTACACATCACAGTTTAGAAAAGTTACATTAGGAGTTCCTCAGGGGAGTGTCTTGGGTCCCCTATTCTTCATAATATACATTAATGACCTCCCTGAATGTATCACTCAAAATATGGTTTTGTTCGCTGATGACAGCACTGTAATGTTTGTAAATAAAGATAAATGTGCAATTGAAACTGACATGAATAACGCTTTAAATCTTATTGTGACATGGTTAAAAAATAATAATCTATTAATAAATTTAACTAAAACTAATATGATGACATTTTATAATAAATCTAAATTTGACATAAAACTTAATGTAAATTATATGGGACAGAGCATAAATGAGGTAGAATCAGCAAAGTTTCTGGGACTGCATATAGATCGTCGTCTCGACTGGAAGTCACAGGCTGAACATGTGTGCACAAAACTGGGCCGATTTTCATATGCACTTAACAGACTTAGACAAATTGTGTCCCAATCTGCTGTAATCACTGCATATCATGGTTATGTAGAATCAACTTTGCGTTACGGTTTAATTTTTTGGGGAAATTCAACTGACAAGAACTCTGTTTTTATCGCCCAAAAAAAGTGCATAAGGGCCATATGTAGGCTGAAGCCTACAGACAGCTGTAAACCCCACTTTATAAACCTTAAACTGCTAACCCTTCCCTGTCTGTATATATACGAGATATTATGTTTGTTTGTAAGACGCAATGTGCTTTTATTTTCCAATTTTCAAAGTAGACGCCATAAACATAAAATTCAGTTCCCCACAAACCACACCGCTATGGTGCAAAAGAGTGTTTTGAGCATGACGCCGAGGGTCTATAACAAGTTACCTAAAGATATAATGGAGTGTAAAGAAATAAGCACATTTAAGATAAAACTAAAGAAGTTCCTTATAGACAAGGCATACTATAGCATACGAGAATTTCTTGAAGAAAAGGGGTTCTGATTGATGTTTGTTATTAATATTTATATATTGCCTACCTGTATTTGACATTTAATATTATGTGTTTGTTATGTAATAATAATAGCAAAATTCTGACATCAATAATAACAATAATTCTATAATAATAATCTTGACATCTTAACATTTATCATATAATAATTTCTTTGATATTGACATTATTAAAATTACTATACATTGACATTTATCTAATTTTCAATGTACCTTCTATTATTATTACAATGATTTGCATGCTGAAAAGCGGACTGTAGCGGACTATTATATAATTTGTTATCCTTTGTATACCTACTCTCGCAATAAATGACTTTGAACTTTGAACTATTTACTTGCAATCTGCCGCGCTTACAGACATTGAGCGAGAGTTTGGTCGTAGTTGCAGCGTGTCGAGAGTGGTATCGACCACAAATGATTGTGTAACGTCCTTTTTTCGTTTTTTTTTAACATCCTATTTATTTGCAATCTGCCTTGCAATCCGTCGCCCTTCCGGGCATTGAGCGAGAATTTGGTTGTAGTTGCAGCGAGTCGTGAGTGGTATGAGCCCTGAGCCCAGTGACTCGACCACAAATGATTGTGTAACGTCCTGTCGTAGATAACGTGTCGCTTGTTCGCGTGGGAGGCGGGCAGCTGGCGCGAGCGCGGTCGCGGCGTGCTGCGGTTGAACGACGCGGCGGGCGGCGGCGGCGCGCGGCTGGTGGCGCGCGTGGCGGGCTCGCTGCGTGTCGTGCTCAACACCAAGCTGTGGCCCGACATGGTGGCCGAGCGTGCCGGCACCAAGTCGCTGCGCATCACCGCCGCTGATGCGCACCAACAGGTCAAACTCTTCCTCGTCATGGTGAGTCAACATAAACTAAAGGATTTGTTCTTTTTTTTATACAAAATAGGCCTACGTTTGACCACATCCCACCTGATGGAAAGTGAAAATGCGGTCGACGATGGATCACGTATGATGCCTAGAAAGCAGGCGCGGATCCAGGGGGGGGGGACAAGGGGGTCATGACCCCCCCCAAAATCCTAGTCGGAAAAAAAATCCGATCATATGAACTGGTTTTACGCTACTTTCACAGTTAGAATTAGGAAATTTTCTCTAAGCTGCAAGCTTACGTACAAGTTCATAAAACTGTTTCGCTGTTTCAATTTTTTTTTACCAAGCTACTTTTTTTCAGTTCTCGCCTACGAATTATCCGTAGGTTCTCGTAGCAAACTGCACAGTGTCTTTCATATTTGGGATTAGTTGGATTATATTAACTGCTGCAAGCTGTTCGCGCTTTACGTCGTCTTTGCAGCTAAGTCTTTGCGCTCACAGCGAGCTGCACCCGCCCTATAAATATTAATATTTAATTTTCATACTGCTCAGAGCGAGCAAAACTCGGATCATTCATCCTGAAAGATTCAAAATTTTCTCGAGCTGCTCGCGCCTCATTCGTGCTGAAAATTTCAAATTTTTACTCGGCGCTCGCAGCGTACTGCTTGCGCTCTATAAATAAAAATATTTAGTATCCTTGCCACTCGGAGCAAGCTAAACGCACATCAATTTCAATTCAATTTCAAAACGTCTTTATTCAAATCATAACACTTAATTAATACAAACACCAGTGTAGATTTTATCCTAGTGTAGTAAAACATAAAGAATTTATAACATTTTAAAAGCACTAAACTTATCAAAATTTTTATAAATGTTATTGGGAAGAGTAAAATGTACTGTAAATAAATAACCTAATAAAAATACATCTAATACAATCACATAGGTTTAAGTTTAACACTATGTTTATAACATGGGTTTCATAATTAATGAATTACTAGAGGGTACAACATAAATAAAGTGAGCGATTTATGTCGCGCTGATTCATCCGCAGCAAGCAACAGGAGCCCGTCATGTTCTAGCCACACACACACGCGCACTCGAGCAGCAGAGCACGGCGCGTCGCGCGCGCCCTCCCCACCCGATACGCACTGGTAATACGGGCGAGAATGGCGCGCGCGGCGCGCACGCACACCGCTCTCGCACGCCTGCATGAGTGACGCGGCCTATTGTTCATAGCAGTCTAAGAAATAGTGATGTGGTAACTTGTATCTGTTATATTTGTCGATAAAGGGCAAATTGGAATTACGGGATTTGCATAAGTTGCTAATTAATTTGTTTTTGTTACGGGGATTTTTAATGATGTAAAACTTTTCAGATAATTTATAAATAAACACGTCAATTCGAGGTAAACCTATTTTAGTATGTAATTTATAAAGGTTTGTACGGAATTGAGTATTAAACGCATACCTCACGGCTTTGTTTTGAACTGTTTGTAGTTTCTTTATATTACTTTGACAAGTGCTACTCCATACGGGGCAAGCATACGTGATGCAGGGTCGGACCAAGGTGCAGTATGTTCGAAGTTTTGTCGTGTTACTTAAACAGGATTTTTTGTTTAAAACCGGATACAACGCATTAATCGCCTTGATACCTTTGCATTGAAGTTTATTGGTATTTTCTGTCCAGTTGAGTTTTGTATCTAAGTACAGACCTAGGTATTTAACGGTGCGGCTCCAAGGTATGGCGTAACCGTCTATTTTTAAATTTCTAGAGGGAAAGTTTCTCCGTCTAGTAAAAAGTATTGCTTCCGTTTTGGAGGCATTGATTTTAAGCTTCCACTTAGTGAAATAGGCCAGGAGTAGGTCTATTGACAGCTGCAGGCGACTGATTACTAGATCTATATCCGATGAGGACGTAAACGATGCTGTGTCATCTGCAAAACACGCGATGTTGGTTCGAGGCTGTACAGGGATATCGTTTAGGTACAGCAAAAAGAGGTAAGGTCCAAGTATTGATCCTTGAGGCACACCCGCGGGTACAATTTTCGGCTCGGAGAAAAAGGTTTTTACGTGGACACGAAAGCTGCGATTTGTGAGGTATGAGTTTAGTAATCTTATTAGGGGGCTAGGAATACCTAATAGGTGGAGATTGTAAAGCAATGCTTCGTGCCAGACAGTGTCGAAAGCTTTCTCAATGTCTAACAGGAACATACCTGTTGACTGTTTTAGATTGAGATTATACGACACGATTTCAGCAACTCTTGCAAGTTGTTGAACGGTCGAATGACCCTGTCGGAAGCCAAACTGTTCATTAATGATGTGGCTACTCGATGCTTCAAGTAAGCGTTTGTAAATTATTTTCTCAAATAGTTTTCCGAGAGATGGTAACAAGCTAATAGGGCGATAAGATGTTGGTTCCGCAGTGTCTTTACCTTGCTTATGAATTGCTATTACTTTGGCAATTTTCCATTGCAGTGGAAAATAGTCAAGTCTTAAGCAGGCATTGAAAATTTTGGTGAGCATTACGATACATTTTTGCGGCAGGTTTTTAACAAGTAGATTTGTGATTTCATCCGGGCCAGGTGCCTTACGCGGTTTTAATCTACATATGTAATTTTTAATCTCGCAAGGTCTTACTAATTTTATTTCAGCGTTAAGATGTTGATTGTTTGCTGCTACAGTCTCACTAGCATAGTTCGAATCCCGAACTTCATCGCTGGGCCAGTCATGTGTAAGCAGCATGTTGCCTAGGAAAGCATCCGCTAGAGCATCACATTGCTCTTGCTGGCTAGTGGTTACGGTGCCATCTCCTAACTTTAGAGGCGGCATAGTTGGAGCATTCGTGGTACGTAACCCCTTTACCAAACGCCATAGATCGTTACTAGGATTGTCAACCCTTTTAAGTTTTTTGTTCCATTCCTGGTCATTGTAATTTTTCAGCGCTAGTTTTATTTCATACTTAAATGCGTTAATGCGACTGATGACAATTCGCCTAATAACGATGTTAGTTTCATTTAGAATAGCTCTGCGCAAGCGATTTTTCTTGATAATGAGCCTTTTAATTTTGCGTGGCAATGAAGACAAATTCCATGGTTTGAGGATTGAAGTGGGCACAGTTGCATCCCTGCTTATCAAGATTGTTTGTTGCAATATAGCTATATCATTATCAATTTCTAGAGGCGACGAGTACGTATTGGTTGTGAGGGAAATATTACTATTAAGTAGACTACGATACTGATCCCAATCGGCTTTGCTATAATTGTATTTTATAATGGGATTACGAGGAAGACTACCACAAAGCTTGACGAAAACTGGGAAATGATTGGAGGAAAGCTGTGGCAAAGTCATTATCTCATTTGGAGGGTCAATATTCTTACACAAAACTAAATCAGGAATTGATGGAGTTCGATCCGCAGTGTAATGAACTAAAGTACTATCTTGAGGTGCACAAACTACGTATTCACGTAAGGTCATATGTTCGTGTAGTTTTTTACCATGTAAATTACAATGACCTGGTGACCAGAGAGGGTGCTTAGCATTCATGTCACCTAAAGCTAGGACCTTACAACCTACAGACATGATGTTATCTATGTCACTATTAAGTAGCGGCAGGTTGGGAGACTGGTAAACAGAGAAAATATTTATTTTGCTGTCAGTGAACGTTAGAGAGACACCTATGGCTTCAATGTGCTGAATGTTAGGACTAGGCACAACATTGTGAGTTATGTCAGATCGAATAAGCAATGCTACACCCTGACCAACGTTATCGCGATGCTTGTCCGCACGGTAGCAGTTATATCCGGGAATGCTTAAGGAGAGTCTACTAGTGAGTCTAGTTTCACAGACTGCTATGACATCGGCATGCAAGGTACTTACCGCGAGATCAGCTAGCTCCTGTTGCTTTCTGTGAACGCCATCTGCGTTCCAATATATTATACGTAATTCATCGCAACTAGACATAATGTCCAAGGTGAGAGAGAACTAGTATGACTTTGTCTACGAATGATTCGCATTTGGCGAATTCTTGCTTGATAGACCTTATGGTGTTTAAAATTTCCAACATTTCCACAGTTGCAGAATCTTGAGCTGGTGCTGAAGCTGATCCTCGGGTTCTTGTGGTTGATTGCGTGTGCCCAGTGTAAGTTGGTGGATTAATGGGCTGGGTACTCCTGTAAGATTCTTCTCGTACTTCTGGGAGGGACTGATTATTTTCCTGAATCCGGGGTTGGTGTAGGACTTGGCGTTCATCACCTGAGCTTGACTTGCTTGTGGTAATTTGTGCCCAAGTAAAGGGGACTGCCGACTTAGCGTGTGTCTTTTCGGGAACTAGATTCCTACGGAGTAATTCTCTCTTCGTCTCGACTCGATCGATATATTTCAGGCGTTCACTGCATTGATGGAAGTTAGCCGGATGGGCCTCCTTGCAATTGCAGCAAGTCGCTGGTGCCTCACGGTCTTTTTTTGAGCATTCCCATGTAGGGTGGCTTTGCGCGCATTTCACGCACCTAGGTGGTCGGTTGCAATTTCGGGATGCGTGGCCAAAACCCTGGCACCTGAAGCACTGGGTACCCTGTTTCTTTATTGGTTTGAAACGCTCTACTGAGATGCTACAATTAGCAAGATATTTAATTTGCTTAAATTTGGTCATATTTGATCCGCTTGGCAGTTGGACAAGTACTGGGGGGCAGTCTGAGGCATAGCGTGTCTTTATTTCAGCTACAGTGGCACCAGTGAAACCCATAGATGATAGCTCTTCTAGGACGGTATCATGGGCGAATCTGGGGAGGCCTTTGATTACTGCCTTGGGTAGTTTTTCGTCTTTCCTTGTGAACGTGTGAAAGGTCACATTGTCTTTTATGAGTCCCTCTTTAAGTTTCTGATGGCTTTGGGTGGTGTAGCACTGTACTCTCAATGTTTTCCTTCCGTTATACTTCATGTGATAGTCTTTGACATGTTTTTCAAGGGTATCCTTCACCTTATGGTAAGTCCAATCTCCTTCAATTTCTACAACAAATGGAGGGGTGTTGTTCACAGTCCTCCTTTTTGTAGCATTATGGAAGGATGCTAATTCTGTATCTTCTTGATCGACAGGTAAAGCGTCGAATCTATTGCTTGATGGCGTATAGTCCTTCTCCCTAGTCGCCTTTCTCGAATTCGATAGGAACTTCTTCGGTTGCTTAAATTGGTCTGGTGACGTCGAATCTATTGGCCTTTTATTGACCACGGTGGATATTGCAGTGTTTTAACGCACATCATTCGTGGTGAAAAACTCAAAATTTTCTCGGCGCTCGCAGCGAGCTGCTCGCGCTCTTAAAAATAAGAATATTTTGTTTCCTTGCCTCTCGGAGCAAGCTAAATGCACGTCATACGTGCTGAAAAATTCAAAATTTTCTCGGCGCTCGCAGCGAGCTGCTCGCGCTTTTATAAATAAGAATATTTAGTTTCCTTGCCTCTCGAAACAAGCTAAACGCACATCATACGTGCTGAAAATTTCAAATTTTTCTCGGCGCTCGCAGCGAGCTGCTCGCGCTTTTATAAATAGGAATATTTAGTTTCCTTGCCTCTCGGAGCAAGCTAAACGCACATCATTCTTGCTGAAAAATTCAAAATTTTCTCGGTGCTCGCAGCGAGCTGCTCGCGCTTTTATAAATAAAAAAATATTTAGTTTCCTTGCCTCTCGGAGCAAGCTAAACGCACATCATTCGTGGTGAAAAACTCAAAATTTTCTAGGCGCTCGCAGCGAGCTGCTCGCGCTTTTAAAAATAAGAATATTTAGTTTCCTTGCCTCTCGGAGCAAGCTAAATGCACGTCATACGTGCTTAAAAATTCAAAATTTTCTCGGCGCTCGCAGCGAGCTGCTCGCGCTTTTATAAATAAGTATATTTAGTTTCCATGCCTCTCGAAACAAGCTAAACGCACGTCATACGTGCTGAAAATTTCAAATTTTTCTCGGCGCTCGCAGCGAGCTGCTCGCGCTTTTTTATAAATAAAAAAATATTTAGTTTCCTTGCCTCTCGGAGCAAGCTAAACGCATATCATTCGTGGTGAAAAATTCAAAATTTTCTCGGCGCTCGCAGCGAGCTGCTCGCGCTTTTTTATAAATAAAAAAATATTTAGTTTCCTTGCCTCTCGGAGCAAGCTAAACGCACATCATTCGTGGTGAAAAATTCAAAATTTTCTCGGCGCTCGCAGCGAGCTGCTCGCGCTTTTATAAGTAAGAATATTTAGTTTCCTTGCTAGTCGGAGCAAGCAAAACGCGCATCATTCGTACTGAAAAATGTAAGATTTTCAAGACTACGCTGAAACGAGTCTCCAAAAAAAATTCTAGCCGATGACCCCCCCCAAAATTATGGTCTGGATCCGCGCCTGCTAGAAAGGTACCTATTAATTCGTGCGTTGTTACATCAAATAAATGGCTTTTAACTACGATCCTGTTAGTGTTTGATGAGTGGTGAAGCTGTTTGTCAAACCCCGGAGTATGCCTCCTAAAAAGTAATCCTATCACTAGTTGCAAAGACATGCAAAAGTGCTCAATTGTAGCATTGACTTGCAAAAGTACTCCATTGTAGCCTATTTGCATAAATGAATTTTGAGTTTGTGAGTTTGAGTCCTATTCACGTTTTATTTGAATGTGCAAGCGAAAATTTTTTATTAAGAAAATAATTGTTCTATAAGGAGAATTGTATCCTAAATCCTAATATACTGATGAAGCATTTCGAGAAAAGATTGCTAGTGCCTTTGCGCTTTACTTGTCTTAACTCTACTATGCCCCAGATTTAATTCGGCTATCAGCGTTCTAACCAAGCCTTTGCAATTTTTTTATAAATGTTAAGAGACATGTTGTTTTGCAGGGCGCCCCACAAGACATGCAGCAGTTGCACCGGGCGCTGACGTCACGCATCGCCGTGAGCAAACGTCTGGCACCGCCCGCCAGCGCCTGCCCCAACAACGTGACGTCACAGCAGGCCGCTGAGCGGCTCGAGGCCGAGGTAGACTTCCCCGACTCCACCGACGCCGACAA
Source organism: Hemithea aestivaria (assembly GCA_947507615.1). Classification (NCBI taxonomy): domain Eukaryota; kingdom Metazoa; phylum Arthropoda; class Insecta; order Lepidoptera; family Geometridae; genus Hemithea; species Hemithea aestivaria. Next base: position 5,329,672 of record OX382325.1, on the reverse strand, counting down.
AGCCGACGACGAGAGGCTGCAGCCCGACTCCACACAGAAGACTGAAGAGTACGAATCCAACGTAGACGGCATGAAGGAGGAAGACGTCAAGTCTCTCAAGAGGAAAGAGCCGGTCGACGGCGACGGGACCTCCCCGAAAAGACCGTGTCCCGAAAAGGAGTGATATTTCGCTCTGTGCCAGTGCACGGAGCCGTAGGGAACAGAATTGGTCGGTACTTGGATATTTGAGTTTGGAATGGCCATGAATTTATTAACATATTTTTATTTCGCCGCTGTGTGTCGATATTGAATTTGGTTCACTTTGAACTCGACGTAGACGTCTCATTTTATGTGTAAATTATGAAGAACGACGTTTCCAGTTGTTTATTTACCTTAGCAGTACTGTTCCCTAGCTTAATTGTATAGTGAGGACTAAGGTGTCGCTATGTCCGATATTTTAAAGGTTTCGATAATCTTGTAAATGTAACTAGATAATTTGTAGAGATATTTATGATTAAAAAATAATATAGGGTTATGCAAGATTGTTGATTATTTTAATAATGGCGAGTCCATTACCGACATGCATTGGCATTTTAGTACAAAATAATCATGCGTGCAGTATTAACGTTGATATGAATAGCTCGGGGTTATAATTCAACATTCCACACGTTGCAAGTGAATGATCGCTTTCGGCCGGAGCTAAATACCAAATACAATAACCGATGTGAATTATTTTCTTAAATAGTAATAAATATTTCAAAAATTATTCATTTTATCATTTGTGAATAACCTGGTCCCGTTACTAACAAAAACCATCTAAAACACTCGCGAGAGTGCTCTGCTATGGGCAAAACAATATCTATTTTGCGAGTAGATAAAAAACTTCTCTAGTAACCCCCCTTTAGATTTTAAAGAATAAATCCCTACATATTTTATCGCCCATCAAATATTAAAAAAACATAAGACCTAAAATCTTCAATAATTTATCCTAAACTTAGCTTTATAATCGTTAGTTTCTTTCGTGTCGCCCAGTGTTTAATTAGTATAAAATATTTAATATCGACAGCTCGTTTATGGGAAATCACCACTGCTTATTATACCAACAACATAATTGGCTGCTAATGATTTGATTGGCCGAGATTGGTGTGAAACCACCCCGCGATAATTATACCCACCACCTCTGCAATATTGTCGCGTCTGTGACAACAAAGTGGTACAGGGTGGGGTGAGTTTTCCAAATCATATTAGTAGGTACTATATATAATATCATGATGTACTAAAACGACGGAGGTTATTGTAAGTTTATTCATAATCATAAGTCTTCTTTTTCTAGTTTATTGATGTATTTTTAACCCCCGACGCAAAAACGACGGGGTGTTATATGTTTGACGTGTCTGTCTGTTTGACGTGTCTGTCTGTCTGTGTGTGTGTCGTCTGTGGCATCGTAGCACCCGAACGGATGAACGGATTTTAATTTAGTTTTTTTATTGAAAGTAGAGTTAGTCGAGAGTGTTCTTAGCCATCTTTGGTGGAAATCGCTACAAGATGGACACTGCCACAAAATGGCGGATTACTTTTTTGTTCCACGACCCCGTCAATATGGGTATCAAATGAAAGGGCTTAAAAAGTAGAATACAACGCACTATAATAAATTTAAAATCCAAGATGGCCGCCACCACAAAATGGTGATTTACATATTGCGTTGGGGGTTTTTTAAAATTTTAATTTAATTCACTTGTCTAGACTTTATTATATAAGTTAAAATTTCGACACTTCACATGTAAGTAAATATTTTTTGATTCAATGAGATGGGTGGGGTGAGTTTTCCTAATCAAAATATTAGTACTATTGAGGATCTATAATAATATATCCTATAGTACTAATACTAAGATGCACTAAAAGGACAGTTTATTGTATGTTTATTCTCAGTCATAAGTCTATTCATTTTCTGGTTTTTATTTATTTTTATTTTGTTGATGTATTTTCTAAAAAATGCCTTTGTTTTTGATAAAAACAACTTTATTATACAGGGTTATTTTTAAAATTCTTGCAACCTCGTAGGACCAGGCAGCCAACACCATAAACAACAACATGTAATATGTGTCTTTTGGTAATTTGTTACATTTTAATTTCAAACAAAAATAATTTTCCATAGTATTCAAATGGATATTTTTTTTGCTTTTTTTATTTAGTCTATGCTGCGAGACCTTATTCAGATGGAATTGGAAAATTTAATTGATATTGTTTTTTGTATGAAGTAAAATGTAACAAATTATCAAAAGTCACATATAACATGTTAGCTGCTTGGCCCTGCTTCCAGGTGTTATAAAAATAAACCTGTATAAGTTAAAATTTCGAAACTTCAGATAATATTATAAGTAAATATTTTTTAAAGAATAATTTATGTTACTTTTAGTACAAGGTAAATGTATGTATACTTTACTACTACTTTTTTAAAACATCCTGTAGGACTGGCTAATGACTGACTAATGACTGACTGTAATTAATGACTCCAATATATTGAGCCCATTACTCCAATATCTGTTTAATCTACTAAATCTATTGACAAGAAACAATGCGAGATATAGAATCATCATCCACTTTCGAGTGCTTGAGGCCTCATTTCGATGCTTTGGCTAGAGTGGGCTATTTCAAATATGTACTGAAAAATGTGAGCCCTTTGCGGTTGATGATGCATTACGCATATCGTATTGTAATGTGGAGTCTTGTTATAAGTTATAATTTGCAGCATGTCATCAAAGTAGTTCAAGTAAGTCGTGTAATAAACTGCGAAGTGTAAGATCAGCTATCATAGAAAAGTTTTCGTAAATAATAGTATTAGGAAATAGGTACCATTAGCCATTATCTATTTATACTTTGGTAATGGCAAGTCAAGAAAATTGTTATTATTATCAATGCTTGTCCCCCCAGTGTTGGACAAAGGCCTCTGCCCTTATTCCACATCTTGCGATCCAGTACCTTACTGCACTTCCCATCATAGGGTGAGAGACCAAGATTTTGATGGGGTCAGTTTGAGAAAATTATTGAACTTTTAAAAGGTAAACAGAGGTATAAAATTTCTGTCTGTGAAAGTCGGACCAGCAACTTATCTCTGCTGATTAGCCATGGGCCATGATATGATATGGCAGACCGGCAGACTTGACCTGAGTAGGTAGTCAAGAAAATAGTACATTCTTTAAATTCCAGGCTCGTCACAGCACCGAACAAATGGTGAACACACTTTTCATACTGTTGACCACTCTGAACGCGTTGGGGAAGCAAGTTGCCTTCAACGCGAGGCATGGGCGCATGGATCATGTTATCAGCATTATTAACGGTTTGATTTTAATAAAATAATATTAGTTTTTTATCTTTTTTACCGACTTCTAAAACACCTGAACCGATTTGAAAAATTGTTTATGTTCCTAAGAGTCAATTTTATCGAAATCGGTCAAGTGGTTTTCAACGCGGTTTAAAAGGGAGATTGAAGTCGGTTAATATTATTTTTTAGGACTCCGTATCTACCCAAAGGGTAAAAGCGGGAACCTATTATTAGACAATACTATTCACGTGTATCCTTTCTGTCCCTACTTTATGTTTAAGGACCCCTCTTCGCAACAACCAAGTCGAACCACGAAGAGCTGATGAAGAGTGAAGCATTGATAATGTCTCGACTACTGAAGTTGTACCAATCACTGGTGTTCTCTTGTGGTATACTGTGGGCCGTGTTTCCTGTAGTTAACCGAATGTTGGGCGAGCCGGATCAATTCACTGGATACATTCCCTTTGATACTTCGCCTACATTAGCGTGAGGATTTATTGATATAAGCCACATTCGTTCACTGCAGGGAAAAGAAAGATAAAGATCTTCCCTGCCTTCCTTCCAACGTTTTGTAGATTTGGGCTACTTCTGGTTAGTTTTTGTAAATACGAGTAGAATCGTCTCGAGTCTCGATCTCGACTCCGCCTCCTGGGTCTCTACCCAGCAGCTAAAGAACCAATTGATACTTATACCAAAGTCATAATATGAGCTAATAGGGATGTTGACTAATTTTCGGAATTGCTTTTAAATGATAGATAGACTCATTACATACACGAATATCATATTTTTATGCAAAAATATATGAAATTTATATATAAAAATACGTAAATAAAAATGAATTTTTAAATACTACCTAAAACGTTCCGAACTGTCATCTGACAGCGCGTGACGTCACACCCCTGGCTGGACACTCGTTTCCTATGAAATGTTCCTGATTTCGACACATTTTAATTATTCATAACTTAAAAACCACTGAACCGATTTTGATGCAACTTATACTGTGCCCTTAGTTGGTCCATACTTAAACCAAAAAATAAGTTAATAACCAAAATGAATCTTATATTTTCAGAGAGACATTTTAGTTATTGACTTTATTTTTGGTTTAAGTATGAACCAACTAAGAGCACAGTATAAGTTGCATCAAAATCGGTTCAGTGGTTTTTAAGTTATGAATAATTAAAATGTGTCGAAATCAAGAACATTTCATAGGAAGCGTAAGTCCAGCCAGTGATGTTACGTCACGCGCTCTGATTGGCGTTCGCATTCGCGTAGTAATAAGTAAAAAATATTGAAATTAAAATTGATTTTATTCAATTTTGACTTGTAAATAGGTCCTTAAAATGTGATTTTAGGTTTTTAAGGCGCTATGGTAAGTGAAATGTATGTTTTTCAAAGCCTAATATAGCAAACTTTTAAGAAGATCTACTACTTTATATTTTAGTATGTGTAACTTCAATCTTTGAACAAGAGATCTTTATTAACAGAAACATGATAATTGTTTTTTTTCTCGATAGTTTTTTTTTTTTTAAATATGCCTAATTTTCTTCCTTCCATTTAAATATTTGTAAAACTAGGACAAAAATAAACATTTAGAGTACTTTATTTGATACATAACATTCAAACGGATGGCTATATATAGGTATTTTATCGATAAGTTTATTTAATGATTTTTAATTGAATTTTAATTCCCACGGAGCATTACCGCACGCACTCAGAACGCCGGTGACCACTGTCAGCGTCGGACCTGTGCACTTCGATCTCACCTCCACTACGGTTATACACGCGCGTTTGAATTATTTAGGAGTACTTACATATATTGTGAATTTCCAAATCTCAGAAGCGTGTAGGGGGTTTAATTTATTTGTAATTAGATAATAAATATTATAATCTTTATTTTGTCCTTCTAGTCGATTATTAAAAAATATAACACACACGTACTATATAAAATAAATTAGATTAAATTAATTTAAATTAAATATTATTATAAGTTAATAATTTAATTAGATTAAATTAATTCAAATTAAATTTTAATATGAATTAATTATTAAATACGATTAAATTAATTTACATTAAATATTAATATAAACTAATTATTAAATTAGATTGAACTAATTTAAAATAAAATCAGATAAATTCGAAAAAAAATCAGATAAATTCTGAAAAATTCTGATAAATTCGAAATAATCAGATAAATTCGAAAAAAAATTAGAAAAATTCTGATAAATTCAGATAAATTCGAAAAAATCAGATAAATTCGAAAATTCATCAGATAAATTCTGATAAATTCAGATAAAATCAGATAAATTCGAAAAAATCAAATAAATAAAAAAAAATCAGATAAATTCTGATAAAATCAGATAAATTAGAAAAAAAATCTGATAAATTCTGATAAATTCAGATAAAATCAGATAAATTCGAAAAAATCAGATAAATTCGAAAAAAAAATAGAAAAATTCTGATAAATTCAGATAAATTCGAAAAAATCAGATAAATTCGAAAAAAAATCAGATAAATTCTGAAAAATTCTGATTAATTCAGATAAATTAAAAAAATCAGATAAATTAGAAAAAAATTAGATAAATTCGAAAATAAATCAAATAAATTCTGAAAAAATCTGGTTAATTCTGATAAATTCAGATAAAATCAGATAAATTCGAAAAAATCAAATAAATAAAAAAAAATCAGATAAATTCTGATAAAATCAGATAAATTAGAAAAAAAATCTGATAAATTCTGATAAATTCAGATAAAATCAGATAAATTCGAAAAAAAAATAGAAAAATTCTGATAAATTCAGATAAATTCGAAAAAATCAGATAAATTCGAAAAAAATTCAGATAAATTCTGAAAAAATCTGGTTAATTCTGATAAATTCAGATAAACTCAGATTAATTCAGATAAAATTAGATAAATTCTGAAAAATTCAGATAAAATCAAATAAATTCTGATAAATTCAGATAAAATCAGATAAATTCAGATATATCGAATTTATCTGATTTTTTCGAATTTATCTGAATTTATCAGAATTTTTCAGAATTTATTTGATTTATTTTCGAATTTATCTGATTTTTTTCGAATTTATCTGATTTTTTTAATTTATCTGAATTAATCAGAATTTTTCAGAATTTATCTGAATTTTTTTCGAATTTATCTGATTTTTTCGAATTTATCTGATTTTATCTGAATTTTTCAGAATTTATCTGATTTTATCTGAATTTATCAGAATTAACCAGATTTTTTCAGAATTTATTTGATTTTTTTTCGAATTTATCTGATTTTTTTTCGAATTTATCTGATTTTTTTGTTTTTATCTGATTTTATCTGAATTTATTAGAATTTATCTGAATTTATCAGAATTAACCAGTTTTTTTCAGAATTTATCTGATTTTTTCGAATTTATCTGATTTTTTCGAATTTATCTGATTTTATCTGAATTTTTCAGAATTTATCTGAATTTTTCTGATTTTATCTGAATTTATCAGAATTTACCAGATTTTTTCAGAATTTATTTGATTTATTTTCGAATTTATCTGATTTTTTTCGAATTTATCTGTTTTTTTTTAATTTATCTGAATTTATCAGAATTTATCTAATTTTATCTGAATTTATCTGATTTTAACTGAATTTATCAGAATTAACCAGATTTTTTCAGAATTTAATTGATTTATTTTCGAATTTATCTGATATTTTTTCGAATTTATCTGATTTTTTTTAATTTATCTGAATTTACCAGATTTTTTCAGAATTTATCAGACTTTTTTTAGAATTTATTTGAATTTATCAGATTTTTCTCAATTTATCTGAATTTATCAGATTTTTTCTGAATTTATCTGAATTATTGTTTTAATTTAATTTAATTAATTGGTCCAATTTTATTAATCTAATCTAATCAATTAAATGTAATCTTATTTTGTTATTTTTTTTTCAACAAAAAATACGTGTATCTATAATATTTATCTCGTGTCTCATTTTTTCGATCTTGTCCAAAAATTTTAGCACATTGTAACCCCCGACGCAAAATCGACGGGGTTTTATAAGTTTGACGTGTTTGTGAATGTGTGTGTGCTAACATGTAGTTAGCACACACACATTCACAAAGAATCACCAAGGGTTAATGACCGCGCACGTTTTACGATAAGCGTACGCCACACGTTTCCAACGGGCGTTCTGAGCAACTTTTGCCCGCACTAAATACCTAATCTGCTCGTAAAGCCCCGCCTTAAATACTGTCTTTTATGTGAAAAACATAAGTTTATATGAATTCGTAACATGTGTCAACATCCCTATTATCTGATTATCATATTTTTATAATAATGAATATGAATAGTAATCAGGTACGCGACAGTAGCAGCCATCTTTGTGGTCCTTCGAGCTGGCTGCAATCTAGTTGATGAAAAGTTATTCGCACAGCGCACGTCACAGTCATCTAATAAAATCCCGTCTACCTAATATTCTTAACGACTTGGCCACTATAACATAAAACGATTCATATCCTCAATCTGAAAGTAGTTTGGAATATTAATTTATTTTATTGCTGTTTGATGGGTATTATTTCAGGTTTGGGTTAGCGCATGCCTACATGTCTATAGTAATAACTCTACAAGCGTATGGAAACGCGACGATGGACTGCACGATCGTTGGATTTTTCTCCCAAGCCAAAATTCAAATACAAATGCTGAGAAACAATCTGGAACAGTTTGTCGAGAGTACGAAAATAAACGTCAAATTAATCGAGCGACAAAATAATCACGGCGGTTGTGAAGATAATGAAAGTGAAACATTTCTACTGCAGAGACGATTCGTAAGATGCGTCGAACATTATAAGCAGATTGTGCGGTAATGTAATTTGTGGTTTCTTTTACAATAATTAAATGACTGGTAGCAGTAGATTGATAACATATCTTTAAATTACCGACTTCAGAAAAGGAGAAATGATTTATAAATAATTCCTCGGATTTTTTTTATTTTTGTTCACTGATTAGGTACTCGAAGACGCCTGAACCGATTTGATTTGGTAAATTCGAGTAGATTTTTCCTTTCGGAATAGATAGAAATAGATTTTACTTTTTCTTTTAATTTTATCAAAATCGGTCGAGCGGTAAGTTATGAACACTTCAAAGCGAGCTTGAAGTCGTTTTTAGGGTTCCGTAGTCAACAAGGAACCCTTATAGTTTCGCTTTGTCCGTCCGTCCGTCCGTCCGTCTGTCTGTCCGCGGCATTGCGGAGAAACTATAAGTCCTAGAAAAGTGTAATTTTGTATACAGGTAAGTAATAATAAGGGTAAGAGAACGGTGACAAAAAATAATTTTTAATTAATTAATTTAGGCTACCTCCCGTACACGTAAGATGGGGATGATTTTTTTTTTCTGGCTGATACCATCGTGTGGGGTATCGTTGAATAGGTATTTTAAAATGAAGGACGGTTTGCTAAGAAACTTTTTCGATTTCATGTTCTGTTTGAAAGATATTCAAGTTTTAAAAAAAAAATTGAGCGTCCCCCCCCCCCTCTAAAATCTGAACTACTAGCTTTAAAATTCTGAAAAAAATCAGAGGTATGCTTTCAACCATGAACTTTCCAGGAAAACTATAGCGGTTAAGATAAAATTATTAGTTTCGGTAAAATCAGCAAAATAAGAATACCTAAAGCTAACCTAGCCTATAGTTTATTAATGCATAACTAGATGGCGCTAGTAGTAAAATTAGATCGCGCAAGCGAATTGTTCATGGTTGTATTGTTTACGAGTTATAGCTATCACAAATAAATCACCATATTACAGTGTTACTTAGCTCATAATTTCTAACTTAAGTTTTTTTATTATAATTTGATATAGCATGGTCAAGGCTACTTGTGTGAATGATCCGGATATATATTTTTTAATTTGCGGAGAATATTATGCTCAAAGAATTCCGTTTGAATGTGACAACGTTCATAATTTAGGCTTACAAAAATTACTTTGGATACTCCCTGGAAATTAACGACAAGCCTTGGATTCCCCAAAAGTTATGCAAAACGTGTGTTGAGTATCTACGTTTGTGGACAAATTAGAAAATAAATAGATTTTGGTACGAAACCGCTATAATGTGGAAAGGACTCGAGAACCATCACGATGACTTATTTTTGCTTAGTGTAAACATAAAACTATTGTTTATATTGTTTTGATTTTATTAAAAATTAAGTATGCGAAACATAACTGGCTCATAATGTGTTCATTTAAAAATGGTTTACTTTGTTTTAGGCCAATGGTGGTTATATTTTTTTTTTGTAAAGTAAGAATTATTTGGACTTTTCTCAACACGTCCAAAAACTAATGCGTCACTTTCAAAGGCTCGAATGTGACATAACCATCAAGTTACACTCTCTCCACGACCACCTAGACTATATTCATGACAATCTTGGGGTACTAAGTGAAGAATTGGGCAAGCAATTCCACCCGAACTTTTGTTCGATGAAGTAACGCTATCAAGGCTTCTGGAACGCACATATGATGGCTGAATATTGTTAGAGCATTTAGAATAGCCCTTAGAATAAGAATAGCATTTAGAATAGCTTTGCCTTCAGTTTCAGCAAGAAAATCAAATAACATAAAGAGTTTTTCAACTTAAACTTAAATTAATTAGGATCATCTCTACATTGACCACCCACAAGGTGGACAGACGACCTTATAAAGGTCGCCGGAAGACGCTGGATGCAGGTCGCTTCCAACCGGTACATATGGAAGTCCAAAGGGGAGGCCTATGTTCAGCAGTGGACGTCTTACGGCTGAGATGATGATGATGATGATCTCTACATTTATAGCGTTTTATTACGAAAACAACATAATATGTGTCATATCTTTTTAACTAGAGCTGGTACAGAAATTTCAGTCACAAATTTGAAATCGTCGTCAAAAATCATCCAAAATGCTGTTGTGCAGTGTATTCAATCTACTAGAACTACGGAACCCTACATTGTGCGTGGCCCGACTCGCGCTTGCCCTATTTATTTTTTATTTCGTTTGTTTTAGATTTGCGAAAGAAGTCGAATCAGTATTCGGTGAAGCAATGGTCGTACAATTTCTTGTGATGGGATGGGTGATTTGTATGACTGTGTACAAGATGGTTGGTGTAAGTGTTTACAAAAATAACTAACAGATCAGTGGCAGTACTTGTAACACTTCCAGAAATTATTCTGTTTATATTTTTTAGCTCAGCATAACATCAGCAGAGTTTATGCCAATGGTCGTTTATTTGAGTTGTATGCTGGCTCAGCTATTTATCTACTGTTATTTTGGAACTCAATTGAAAGTTGAGGTAAGCTAACATGTCTCATAGGATCCCATCTAATTTTCAACCAATATTATTTATGACGACACTTTAATTAAAAATTGTATTACAGTCTATGTATGTCTACACTCTACACTTCAAAGCCAAAGTTTCCTAGAATTGGCTTATTGTTTCTCAGTATTATTAAACCAATACCTAAACACGTGATTAATCCACAAATAGGTTAATCATTAATTAATTGCGCCTATTATAATTTGTCAAACATGTTTCTGTAGTTAAACACCAACTAGAGTGCTTTTCACGAAAGAGGTTCCGCTTAGCGAAACTAAATTTAATTTAATCGCTTATTACTGTACTTCATATCCTAAATATTTTTTATTTGTTAGCTAAAGATACTACCTATTTAATTAAGAAATTAAACCTTTTAACCGCCAGACTTAAAATCACTTGTCGTGCCCCTAGCGCCAGGCAAGTTTTTTGCTAATTTTTTATTTAGCTTTTTACGAGTATAGTTTTATAAAATACAGTGTTATGATTTAAAAATGTAGATTTAAAGTGCAGTCGGAAATATACGACTCTGGCGGTTACGTAACAGAACAGGCTTGTCGGATATATCCGACGGTGGCGGTTAAAGGGTTATGAGAATTTTAAAGGAGTCAAAATGTTACAGAAATTTTAACTTTAAAACGCGCGATAGTGGCGCTCCGTCTAAGGGACTCCTTTCGTAAAAAGCACTCTACCTACATGTTGTATCCAAAGCTTATTCTAACGGCCTCAATTTTTTCAGAGTGAATATGTGAACCAGTCAGTATACAACAGTGAATGGTTGTCCCTTACGCCTGGATTTCGCCGTCAGCTGGTCATCATGATGAAATACTGCTCCCGACCCATCTCTCCGAAGATCGCTTACGTCGTTCCTATGTCTTTGGAAACTTATATTACGGTAGGTAAAAAACTCATTATATTACCGACTCGTACGAGGTGATTAAGATATTTTTATATTGTTTCGCCGCCATCTTCAATTTTTCCAAAATGGCGAAGAAACAATATAGATGTAAAATGCATCCACTCTGTAAACACACTAAAATAGCACCAATTTTAGGCTGCCCACTAAATCATTTTGTTTTTACAGGTCTTGAAACATTCCTACACTCTGTTTACATTTTTGGACCGGAAATAGTCCGACAACATCAATCTAAAGCCACGTAGGCCTACCGCCTGCCAATAACTAAGTACCTATATACCTCTAGGATCTCGGTATATTTACATATTCCAAATGACTTTAGATATTTTGCACTAAAAGAGCACCGATTTTCTTTAATAATTTAATTAAATGTAGATAAATAAAAAAATATTTATTTAACTGTTTTTTTGACTTTAGTAGGTATGTCCTAATAGTTATTACCTATTAAGTAGGTACAGCTTCTATGTGATAATATCCTAAATCCAGGTTGGATTGTTTCCACAGCGCTGTATCAGCTCAGTAAAGGTCGATCGTAAAATTGACCACTGTTTAAATCGTTTGCGCGTTATTTATTGGCGTTTTATAGTTCGATGACGACGTCTTGAAATCATTCGGTTTGCTTCAATAACCTTCAGTTCAGTAGCTGATGTCTATTCTGACTATTGTTTGTAAGACGTTAATTAATTATCCAGTTCAAACAATGAGCTTATAGTTCTATGTTTCAGAACTAGTCTTGTAGCATAAAATGTAGCTCTATCGTACACCCACTGAACAATAATATTCCTCTGAAACACCACTTGCGACCCTTCCCACTAGATTTATTTGTACACTGAGCTGTGAAACAATTTTCGCCGATGTTTCATTTGCTTTTGTTGGAATCAGTGGAGAAATAAACATTTGGGGCGTTTAAAAATAAACCCACACTTATCATTCTCTATCATTTATCTGCTGCATCGCACGCGCCGAGATTATTATTTTAAGCCCATTATTTTTGTGCGTTAAGTTTAGGCGTGTAGGCGCGGGCGGCGTGAGTCACTCGGACTCCGGCAGACGGGGCAGGAGTCCCGGCTCTTCAGTGCTCCGGACGACGTAAGTGCCGAAAGTCGTGTAAAAAGTTGTATCCGGCTGGGAATAGCGCGCGTGGAATTCCGTTTATAAATACGCGAGTGAGAGAACGCACGAGCGGCGTCGCGTCGGCTTTGTGGATCGGGGGCTGGTGGTCGCATGTGAAGGGCTCCAGCGGGCCCGGACGGCAGGCAGCAGGCAGCGGCATGCGCGCGCGCCGATGATATTCACGGGCGGGGGGGCGCGCCGCCGCTCCTCGTCTGCGCCGCGACATCGCACCGCCGCGCGCCCGCCCGCCCAGCGTCTCCTCGCAGATACTGTGAGTACCTACCTACCTATGTTTTCTTCTTCCATGGCACCTTCACTACAATTGGTTCTGTATAGGTATCTAAGGTTTGCAATTTTGTGATACGACAGCATTGGAAGTAAATTAAGCAATCGGAAAATTTGGGATAAATAGCATTTGATTTTGTAACTATAATAGTAATCTTCCTAACGGAAAGTACTATAAGGTTTCTATTCAATTTTATTTGATACCAACTTATGTAGAAACCTATAAGAAAGTTGACAAAAGTGGCTTACGCCTATCACGTCACCGGCCTCAGTTCCACATTTCCGATACTTATTTATTGTATGTAAACAAAATGAAATGAAATGCTACTCATTTATTAGATACATGTTTGTATAATTAACGATAGACATAACGATCTATGATCGAATAATAAATTTTACGGATGTTTACTAATAATCATTGTTTACTAATAAAACAGTAAAATCCGCATTTGCCAGAAGATCTCCCTATCACGCTATTCCGTTCTTGTACCGACGCGTTATAAAACTATGTAATCTCACAGGTAGTACTATACATGGCGTCAAAGAAAGAATCAGAAGATGGCTCCTGACGTTAGACTACGATGAGACGGAGTCTTTGCTGATTGTCCAAGTATAGCACACACGCGCACACACACACACACACAAACACACACACATACTCACACACACACATACTCACACACACACATACTCACACACACACATACTCACACACACATTTGTACAAATTCAGCAAACAAAAGACATCCAAGTAGAAACACCCATTACATATTTCTACAGGACTCAATTTAGATTTTACTTATTTTTCATTTTTCTTTTTATTAACAAAAATAAATACATATAATATCGTTCACTTTTTCTCGCGATTATACTCTTGTTATGACTTATAGTCTAGATTATTCTCTGCAAACCAAATCGTTCTGGTCAAATTGTAAGGTTTCCCGCGATACAGGCGAGCCCTAGTGCGGGAACCACTGGAAATCTTGTATACTTATTTATCTATTGGCAAATAAATGTTTTTGAATTTTGACAAAAAAAAAAAAAAAAAAAAAAAAAAATCATAATAATGTGATGAATAGCGTGCGTTTTACACCATTTCAATTATAATGTAGTTGCTGAAAAGTAATATCGTGGCTTGCGATGTATAATTTTAAATAATTTACGAGTTTCAGCCATACTTTTTAAGTTATATACCTACTCCCAAGTGAAAGTCTCCAAACTTAAAAGCTTGTTGTATTGGTACCTACGCTCTCAAGTTATGTAACAGAACATCATGAAATATTATGCTGATTCGTTATATCTCGTAGATATTTACATATCTACACCTTTGTCAAATCAGCCACACCCAACATGTCAAATTAGCGAGCCCCACTTCGCCAAAAGTTCGCGAAATGTGAAAAGTTCATACAAAACAAAATTGTTGCGAATTTGGAACTGCGAACATTTGCACTAAGTGGATCTTCAGACCAGGCGCGGATCCAGGGGGGGGTCAAGGGGGTCATGACCCCCCCCAAAATCCTAGTCGGAAAAAATCCGATCATATCAACTGGTTTTACGCTACTCACAGTTAGAATTAGGAATTTTTCTCTTAGCTGCAAGCTTTACGTACAAGTTCATAAAACTGTTTCGCTGTTTTAATTTTTTTTACCAAGCTACTTTTTTTCGGTCCTCGCCTACGAATTATCCGTAGGTTCTCGTAGCAAACTGCACAGTGTCTTTTATATTTGGGATTAGTTGGATTATATTAACTGCTGCAAGCTGTTCGCGCTTTATGTCATCTTTGCAGCTCAGTCTTTGCGCTTGCAGCAAGCTGCTCGCATGTATAATGGTATTTTTTTGGCTCGCAGCGAGCTGCTCCCGCTCTATAAATATTAATATTTAATTTTCATACTGCTCAGAGCGAGCAAAACTCTGATCATTCATCCTGAAAGATTCAAAATTTTCTCGAGCTGCTCGCGCATCATTCGTGCTGAAAATTTTAAATTTTTCTCGGCGCTCGCAGCGAGCTGCTCGCGCTTTTATAAATAAGAATATTTAGTTTCCTTGCCTTTCGGAGCAAGCTAAACGCACATCTTTCGTGTTAAAAAATTCCAAATTTTCTCGGCGCTCGCAGCGAGTTGCTCGCGCTTTTAAAATAAGAATATTTAGTTTCCTTGCCTCTCGGAGCAAGCTAAATGCACGTCATATGTGCTGAAAATTTCAATTTTATCTCTGCGCTCGCAGCGAGCTGCTCGCGCTCTATAAATAAGAATATTTAGTTTCCTTGCCACTCGGAGCAAGCTAAACGCACATCATTCGTACTGAAAAATTCAAAATTTTCTCGGCGCTCGCAGCTAGCTGCTCGCGCGCTATAAATAAGAATATTTAGTTTCCTTGCCACTCGGAGCAAGCTAAACGCACATCATTCGTACTGAAAAATTCAAAATTTTCTCGGCGCTCGCAGCGAGCTGCTCGCGCTTTTAAAATAAGAATATTTAGTTTCCTTGCCTCTCGGAACAAGCTAAACGCACATCATTCGTGCTGAAAAATTCAAAATTTTCTCGGCGCTCGGAGCGAGCTGCTCGCGCTTTTATAAATAACAATATTTAGTTTCCTTGCCTCTTGGAGCAAGCTAAACGCACGTCATACGTGCTGAAAAATTCCAAATTTTCTCGGTGCTCGCAGCGAGATGCTCGCGCTCTATAAATAAGATTATTTAGTTTCTTTACCACTTGAAGCAAGTTAAACGCACATCGTTCGTGCTGGAAAATTCCGATCTTTCTCGGCGCTCGCAGCGAGGTGCTCGCGCTTTTATAAATATGACTATTTAGTTTTCATGTCACTCGGAGCAAGCTAAACGCACATCATTCGTGCTGAAAAATTCAAAATTTTCTCGGCGCTCGCAACGAGCTGCTCGCGCTTTTATAAGTAAGAATATTTAGTTTCCTTGCTAGTCGGAGCAAGCAAAACGCGCATCATTCGTACTGAAAAATGTAAGATTTTCAAGACTACGCTGAAACGAGATTACAAAAAAAAATTTAGTTTGAAAAAAATTCTAGCCGATGACCCCCCCCAAAATTATGGTCTGGATCCGCGCCTGCTTCAGACTGCCCAAACGAACTCATTGAACTCTTAGACACCTCTAGATATTAATACTAAGGTCTATATAATTATTAAAGATATTTAATACAAGTCTCCGAGTTGAGTGGCGTACCATGGAGGAGGCCTATGTCCAGCAGTGGACGTATGTATATCAATAATAGCCATTGATGAGGATGATGATACTCTCCTTGTAATTTTATATTTGCCTCGTATGATGTTTAAGTTTGCCGATTATTATTTTTTATAATCTTTTAACTCTACACATTGCCTTGAAGTTGATCGGCGCGTGTTTGAAATTTGAACGGTTTATGGTTTTTAACCTTGCCTCCCGCAGTTTACGGGTTTTTGAGCGTGTCGGAATAAACAAACGGAGGAACTTTATGATTGTTATAACTTTTCCGATCGCCCATAACAATTTAACATTCCTATGTCCGAATAGTTCACTCGCCTGTCTAAAACAATTTTAAAACCTGGGATATTATTCGACAAAATAATTTTACTACATACCGGAAAAAACAATCTTTCGAAGACATAAAACGCTAAAGTTAAAAGACATTGAATAGATATAGATAAGTACTTATTTTATTATCGATCTTTTAATAGTAATCTTCGCGTTAGTAAACATCTATACATTCTTTATTCTTTCAATGAGTGTCTTGAATGGATTATGACGCCACAGGCAACCTATGAGAACAATAAATGAAGTATTACAACGGTGGCATCATGTGAAGCATATTTCGCGTTCACGGTGTGCTTCCATCTATTTATACCCATGCATTTACCGTACGATACCATGCCACTCAACCTTGATGCCCGTTCGATCCCTCTCGTTATTCAGCTTGCAAACAAATAACAACGTGTAGGTACCACTTACCAATAAATTCACGTAAACAACTTCTGATACTGGAGGAAAGGAGAGCGCAGCTAAGCCAATTTCCTTTAAAACAATATAAAAAAGCAATATTTAAGGAATTTATTAAATAAACATGGAGATAATGGCATTTTACA
The DNA here is from genome assembly GCA_947507615.1 of Hemithea aestivaria. Taxonomy (NCBI): domain Eukaryota; kingdom Metazoa; phylum Arthropoda; class Insecta; order Lepidoptera; family Geometridae; genus Hemithea; species Hemithea aestivaria. The sequence goes on along the minus strand of OX382325.1, from coordinate 5,312,657 downwards.
GAATCATCATATTATAAACACAAACAATATAATTGATTCCCAAAACATGAGAAAACATTCAAGATGAAAAGGACACGCGGGAGCTGTTTTCTTCTGAATCAATGTTAAACAAGGTTAAGACTGTCAATTTCATGACAATGATATCTACTTTGTATATCATCAACAATACACATAAAACGTTCAAAGTTTAGATCAGAGGCAAACTGATGAAACTAGATTTGGTTTAATAATGTGTCCAAGCTCCAAGCCTATCACGTATCAAATCATCTGCCGATACACGTGCTATAAGTAGATGAATCACTGATCAATCTTGCACAGTTTAATCCAAAGCGCATATATGATAGACTCTCGATTTTGGCTATTTGACATACATACTATAATTCACAGATGTAATCACCCGGATTCATGCCAGGGAATGTGCAGACCTTGATTGCAACGCTTTCTATGCAAATACCGTCGGATGTAGTTGTGTCCCTTCAGCTGAAAGGGCGTTACATTAGTACAGAAATCTATACGTTTAGTGAGAAGGGACCTTTGTTCGCCCCTATATTATGTGAGTGTGACGTTTGAGTTGGCGATGTATCGGTGGTGCGACACAAAACAAGCGCGATGTCATCGTGGTTTCGGGTACGTGTTTCTGATTTAGCTCGGACAGAAAAACTTGGCTGCGAAGAGTTTTGCGGTTGTTGTAAACGAAATGAATCGGATGGTGCGGTGGCCACACGCTACACTTGTATACATACGCTGTTTATGTAAACAAAAGAGCAGCGTCTCGGTGAGCCCGAACGTTGCGGGCGAGCCGATACGATCGTAATCTATTGTATTCGTGTATCGGATTGGCAATGTACCACACACCACATGCACCTTGCATAAAATAACTCATCATACATTTGTAACGACGTCACGTTATTATTGGAATATTCTGTAATGCCTATCTCGTGTCTTAGCAACATCTACGTAATTCAGAGTTACATGCATGCAAAATTGCACTAACAGGTTTTAATGTAGCGATAAATATGTCATTCCACCATAACAATACCGAATCGCATTTCGATTTGAAATGCGTCTGAAAAATTTGGCAATCACTCAACCAAGTAACGTTGAGAGACAACCGCGACGATGCGAGGACACCAAAATTACAAACATTAGGGCAAATTACTCATGAATCACAAATGTTTACTGATGTTAAATAGGTACATTAAAATACGTGGGCGCCGCAATGGGAGGTTATTAAACCAACAATGTGCGTTGTTTTCCCAATATATTCATTTAGTATGGACGTTATGGTCCATTCTAGTGTACTACAGTCTAGAGTTAACATCCATGATTCATAATTTTGGCAGTCCCTCACTTTCTATTGCTTTTCCAACGAATAACTATCGTAGTCGTATAGCGCCATCTACAAGTACATGTAAGAAATACCAGTGCATGAAGTGCTGCATGCAAAAATTTAACTACCCTCTAAATCAAACTCGAAGGACCAATTTTTACTTAAATCTATGGTTGGTGGTGTTCACCATGAACCGTGCAAAAAAAGAACTACCCTGGAAACATAATTCGGACTCGAAGGACCAATTTGATACATAATTTATTAAAATAGTTTTATATGAAATTCCAGTGGTTGTCGGGCGGAGGTTGCGGCGAGGACGGGGTGGTGCGTCGCTCCCGAGGCAAGCGGATCACTCAGCGACGCGGCGCAATTAAACATCACAATAAGTAAGTTTGTTATGTTCACATCGCTCTTAATTACAGTAGTACTCTTAATTAGTGTTTTACATGTCGTTGAACGATAGCCAATAGGCTGTTTGTTTTAATGCTCAATTTTTGTTGAATGCTGTTTTTTTATGTGTTATTGTAAATAAACCTTTTTTCTTTCTTAATATATGCCCAAAATGTAGGTAACACAACTAGTTATGTCGTATAGGTACTTACTTACTTGTTGACAGTTGAAAACTAAAACCAACTGAAAACCATATTGAAAAAAAGATTCTACGAGATTAGTAGGATCGAGAGTCAAAGTTAAACCAGAGGCATCTGTTATTGAAGTAGGTTTGAAACTAAATGAAATTGTTCGAAATACAGAGACTTTGTTACTTTATTAACAACTTTGTAACATATTGAGGCGAATAGTTTCACAGTTCTCTAGAATCCAGTGTTTATTTACAGTATAATTATATCATAATTTAGAGCCGTGTCATCACTATTAACAGAGCCGTTACAATATTCAGCTGTAGACGATTCGTCTAATGGCTCGTTTTAATGATAAAACCATTCTAAGAATGCGTCGGTCGTGTAATAAAAAGAGTGAGAATTGCTTCGTCCAAATGTTTTCGGAAGTAATATTTTGTCGCGGTATATTACATTACGCCTCCACACTTGTCTTGTGTACATTTTTTGGCTAGAGCTGTGTCAGGCGTCAGGTAGAAGTTCGTCATCTATCGGTAGTTTGTCATTTCCGCTTGTATGTTTTGTTGACTTGAGACCGGTAGACTGCTCGATTTCCTAATGCCATCCAAATATAAAATTTAAAAAAATTGGTCATAAGTCCCATCTCTAAAACTTTATTCTTTGCTTCGCAGTCATCATGAAAAGCCAGTATTCCTCATTTATTTCTTAAAATACTGCTTTTATCACGCGACTCATAATTGTACACATACCGATCCCCAAATACCAGGCCTATAAACCAATCAATGACGTAGCAAATCCTACGGCTTATCTCTAGCGAAAACAAAATTCCCAACTAAAACCGTTTAATGTTTAATTCCAGAGTACATGAAGTAAACGGACACCACTTCGTGGCGAAGTTCTTCCGCCAGCCCACGTTCTGCGCGTTTTGCAAGGAATTCCTATGGGGGTTCGGCAAGCAAGGGTACCGGTGCGCGGTCTGCCAGACCGCTGTTCACAAGAGATGTCACGGGAAGCTGTTGGGGAAATGTCCCGGCTCGTCGGCGCACTCGGACTCTACTGTGGTAATGATTTTAATATTCCTCATTTATATGTAATCTTCAAAGCAAATCAAATAATTAATTGTATTTCTCAACTTTTCGTGTAACTTTTCTCCTCTTCCTATCTTTCGCCATGTCGCGCAGGATGGTACGTGTACCTAACTCACTCGCCCAAAAATAAACATAAAGTGGAGACTAAATAACCTGGTATTTCTGCGGAACGCCATAATGTCGGGAGCCCAATTCGCAAGGCGAAGCCGAAGCACACATATACGGCCCCAACGGCACTTGATGCTCACTGGTAGGGGTTGGGCAAAGAGGTAATTTCGTCCCAACATATTAAAGAGGCGCGCGCGACACCTAGGAGGATACGCGTATGCTAAGCCTTTACTGGCCTCTGTTATATTCCATTGCCACTGACCCATGATATATCCTAGCCCTATTCACCTCCAAACAGTTATTACAAATCATAACAAATTACATGTGACATGACTTCTTTGCGAGATCCGTGAGCAATAGTGATAGCGGTAGAGCGCGACGCTACAAATTACCTGTGTGTAGTACCGAGTACCTATACAAATCATTTCGTAGAGATAAATTAATGAGCTTTTGGTAATTTTATATTTTATAGATGTAGTAGTATTGTTTGAATCGTTCATGTTATGCCACCAATCTTAGGAATCTACGTACAGTCAACTACAAAGAGATGTATCCATGTTAGTCTTACAAAATGAAGGAACTTTTAGTATGCAAAAATTATTTACCCTTACTTCGTGACATTTTCATTATCCACAAAATCTTATACTATATTCGATTCATTTTAAATGCTATTATTATGTATCACCTAAGGAAATGTAGTGGGATACATCATTGTTGCATATTAAACGAGTCGATGATAATATAAAGTTTGATTGCTACTAGAAATGTCACGAACCAAAGGTAGTTCATTGTGGCAAATGAAAATTTACTTCATTTTGTAAGCCTAACATGGATACATCTCTTTGTAGTTGACTGTACAAACATTCAGACCCATGGTCGTGAATGGGGCCCGGAACACAATATACTCACGCACTGGCGGCAGCATATTGGCTATCGCTCACTGGCGATAGCCAATATGCCCTCTGATCGTGAAAAATTTAATGTTGCATGTCACCTACTAGAAGACCTTGTAGGTACCTAATTCTAAAGAGGCAAATAAACTATTGAGTATTAAAACTGTGAGAGTTTACCATTAATGATTGTGTTTGTTCCAGTATTTACGCGAGCGGTTCAAGGTGGACGTGCCGCATCGGTTCCGTCCGCACCAGTTCGTGTCGCCGACGTTCTGCGACCACTGCGGGGCGCTGCTCTACGGCTTCTTCAAGCCGGAACTGAAATGTGAAGGTATGTATGTATGTACTGCTGCTTTAGAGATACATTTTGGGCTATGGCAAGCGTAATCATAAAGGTCCTGATAAACTCGAGCATTCACTTGTAATGAGCATTCTTGCGAATAAAAAGTTACATTACAAAAAAATGAGAGCGTTTTATCGAGCATTCTATCGAGCGTTCTGGCGAGCGTTCTAGTGAAAGGACAGTCAATTTGCTTCGAGCTTTTTGCCGAGCCGAGTTTCTGTCTATGTTCCGCCGCCACGCCGTCCTTAGTCCTTCCACGCACCATTTTTGACGAGCATCGACAAGAGCGTTCATTTTCGCCAGAAAGATCATAAAAATGTTCGCAGCGATGTTTTGATCTATGCTTTGCTCTGTTCGCTGTTCAGTTCACCAAATTTCAAAACGGCGAATGCTCGATATTCTGTTACAAGTGAATGCTCAAATTTATCAGCACCTTAATAGTATTTATCAATACAACACGATTAAAATGAGTCAGTCTAGTAAGTCAAAATCTATAGTAAATATTCCACCACACACCACAACACCACCACAATCGATTAGCACGTCTTACCATTGAAAAGGCGTAGACGATTATGATCAATATTTTACTTGAATGTACAAATTATAATATGTATAGTGGCCAGCCCCACTTTGCGCAAATGTTCACGCGAAGTATCTAATTCTCAAAGCACAAAAACAGTCACGCTTATAATAATACATAATTGCAACTGTCACCATACTCCACACTGCATTAAACATGTTTCTCACAGCAATGTCGAATATAGTGACAGTCAAGTCTGTCCGCTATCATGGCGAGGAGCGTGTTGAAGCTGGCTCGCATTCGGCGAGGCGCGTCGCTTGCGCATGCATGGAAGCAGTCCTTCCGCGCCGCCGCGAACATGCCCGAGGCGCTGCAGTAGCGAGGCAGCCCCAGCACGGCTCTGAACGCGTTATTGAACTGGACCCGGATGGCGCTGTATGCCCGCTGCGTATAGTCAGCCCACAGGGCGCAGGTGTACAGGGAGGTGCAGTACGCTCTGAACAACGTTATCTTCACCTCGTTTCTGAACACCGCGCAAACCTTCGGGCCGACACATTCGCCCGGACAGACAGCGCCCTTCGTTCCCGCTCCATATCGGCGTTGTCCTTAAGGTCCGGTCGGCGGTAATATGCCCCAGATATTTAAATTCGTATACCCGTGCTAAAGGGACGTTGTTCAATCGCACGGGTGGTACACTTTGGGGACACCTAGCACCGCCGCCCACAAAGACTGGCTTTTGGCAACATTATAAATTGAACATTCTATATGTGACTCGTATATTTTAAATTCATATCTTGAAAATAGCTCGGCCGATTTCAATAAAATTTAAATGGGACCAAATTTGAATTCTTATTGCAGACCTACGAGAGTTAATACTGTGTCACTGTGTCTTGGCGTGTCGCTTTTCATCAGGCGATCATCGTACTTGTCCATAAGCTGCAGATTGCTAAGAATGAGGGTTTTACGAAAATTTACGCTGGACCTGACGTCACAGTGCTGCCTCCTGGTGGCTGTTATGAAAACCCTCATTGCTCGACAACTTCAATACCCAGCGCCGCCGGGCGAATATTTGCTCGTTAGAATGAGTACTTACGTACTAGAGTAGGTACGCACTTCTTGAATTAGAATTTGACACTTCGAATATTTGCGCCAAGTGCAGTGGCGGTTTAAGTGGTTACATGTGCCCCCTTTATATTACTAACCTCCTGAAAGGTGTGTAGTGGTGTATTGTCTTAAGAGGACTGGGCCCGTTTAAAGTTTGCTTGCCATGATTACTTTTGTAGGGCCAGCATGACTTGCGAAGTGTTGGGTGTCAAGACCCCTGCGTACATTTTATATGAACTAAAGCCAATAATGTGGCACTAGAGGCACCGTGCCGCGCGCCTGTAGTAGTGCATTTAAGTCTTAGGGGAGAAGGGGGAAATTGGAGCCTACTAAGGAAAAAGTTCAATAAAAGTCAAATTTATGGATACTTAAGAACTTTTTATTAAAAAACTAAATTCTTACTCATTTGACTATCATTTAATAATAGCGTTAACGTTACATTATTAGGCGTTTGGCCACAGATAAACTTTAAAGAAAAAATCAGAATCGCTCTCATTACCCGACTTTGCGGGAAATGAGAGCCTATAAATTCCCATATGTGTAATGGGAGCTACTTAATTATTAAATCAGCCTCAAAAATTTCGTTTTCGGTCTTAAATCTGACTTGATCATATAAATTATAATATAAATGTAACCTTATAACAATTATCTTTAAGGATCCAAGCAAAAAATGCAAATATAATCAACCGGGCTGTCAGAACCAGAACATTCTTTGTGTGCCCAATTACCGCAACCTCTGCAACGGTACCACATTTCGTTATCTTTACCTGAGTCACAGCAAATAGCACACAATGTCTTTTCTTCTGAATATTCTGATTCATCATCACAAACATTCTCAAGGTTTTCTTCTTCAGACGTGTCAGTTTCATCCTCAAAAAGTTTCTTTTTTATTCTTTTAACTTTCTCGTTTTTGTTGGTTGCGTCCATTCGTTTTTTTCCTTTTCCTGCGGTACATATTCTTTCTTTTTTGCTGGTTTCTCCTTTCTTCTTAGCAATGATTTTAGTTTTACATTTTTTCTCAAGACGTTTCTTCTCTTTCTCTTCAAATACTGTTTTCATTGGGGTGCTAGATAAAATTACTGAATGTTGTTTTCGCAAGGTCTTATTTTTGTTAGATATGTTAGGTAGTGGACTCACAACTGATAGAACTTTTGCAAAATCATTTGATGTGGTGGGATCTGTACAGAGTGACTGTTCTTGAACGTCGTTTGTTGTGGACAAGGTCGTGGAAGTATTGGCAGGAGTTAGCTCTGGGGCAGTTTTATCATTCAACGAAAACGGGATTATAGAAGGGTTTGTGTTTGTTGAAAAGTTTGGTTTAGTATTTGCTATAGATGCCTCTTCTTGTAGCTCACTTAATATTGATGGACTTACAGCATGGTAAATATCAAGTAACTGCTCTTTTTCAACATTTTGCGTGTATTCGACCAGGACAGAGCTAGGCATTTCCAGCTCCTGTTGAATACCACGAGATGTAGATGGAAGTGGGTCAGAGTTTCCAGTAACTAGCCGTTGAGAAGTGGGTCTTTGAAACTGAACAACAACATCTGAGCTTGCTTGGTCATTAACTTGGCTCTGATCTCCATCCACAGCAACAAAATCGTCTCCTGAAAAAATAGCAGGATTCATGGGATATATTCCTGTGGCTTTAAAACCAGAGATCCCTTTGTCTAAGCTTGCTACTCTGGCATAAGCTTTGTTGAACAATCCTGCAATATCGTAGGGTGTAATTTTTACCATATTCCTGGATTTCATAAACATGTCGCATTCCTTGTTGTAGGCTCTTTTGAACGGCCCAAAAAAGGTTACATCCAGAGGCTGTAACCGATGTGATGAATGTGGTGGAATTGATAGCATTACAACATGGTTGGCTTTAGCCACTTCCCAAGCTTCCAAAGTACAATGACTGTTGTGATTGTCCATAATCAGTAGAACAGGTTGTTCAGCAGCGGGTTTTGAGTACTCAATAAAATGTCGCAGCCATTTAATGAATATGCTTTCGTTTGTCCAACCATTATGAGAACATGTGTAAACAGCTCCTGGAGGTCCATCTTTTTCTAGTTGCGGTGAGTGACGCTGTCGAGGGAAAATAAATAGAGGCGGAATGAAGGACCCTGAAGCACTCATAGCACAGATAGCCGTGACGTTTTTACCTCTTTCCCAAGATGTGACTGTTCCTACACGTTTTTGTCCCTTAGGCGCTATAATTTTTTCGGTTTCCTGCACTGTCGTTACGCCAGTCTCGTCCATATTGTAAATATGAGACGGCGGGAAGTGGTATTTTGTCATGACATTTTCCAGATTTTCAAAGAACCGATCCACTTCAGCTTTATTAAACCCAAGTATCCTATTGATGCTTGTCGCTTCTGGCTTTCTAATACTTAGATTAGGATGTCGTTGGAAAAAGCCATTTAGAAAGTCTCTGCCTGCAGACTTTTTGGTTTCATTAAATCGATCTGCAACTCCAATTTTTTCAGCCATGGCGTAACATACCTTACAAAACTGAGCCCTCGTCAGTCCATAAAATTTATTTGACATTTTTTGTAGATGATCAGCCAGAATGGCTTCTTGTTCCACAGTGAACACAGAGGGCCTTCCTAGTTTTGGAGGACATTTGTAGCTAGTATCGTTAAATTTAGCTAACCTGAATCTCTTTTTTAAGGTGCTGTAGGGTATTCCAGTCTCTTTTGATACCTTGTATACTGATGTACCACCATGCCGAAGTTTTTCGACTGCGTTTTCTAAAGTTTCAACGGTCCAAGACGCTTTAGTAGTGGTGCGTTCCCTTTTTCTTGGCATTTTGACATCTGAAAAAAAAAACATTATTACTAAATCGTATGGGGCAATTGGAGCCACAAAGGGGTAATCAGAGCCTAATAAGCTCCGATTACCCGACTACCACCATGTTGAAATTAAATAAAACGATATACTGAATCTAACTTGTAACGAAATTACACGCAGAGATACTCAAAATTGATAACATTAGCTATAAAATAAAACAGGTTTGATTATAATAAACGTATAACTTTATACATACCTGGCCGATGAAATTTCGTATTTCTTATAAGGGCGGACCGAAAAATCAACAAGCGTCCGTCGTCACACAACACATGGCACTGGCGAGTTTAGCGCCGCAGAGAAACACGATCGCAGCGGGCCGAAGGCGTCCGAGTAACAAACGAGTGAATACGAGCTATAGGTTTGTCTCTAGCCACACCGCTCCCATTACCCTCTGGCTCCCATTTCCCCCTTCTCCCCTAAGTACATCTACATTGAACATAAGTGATGCAGGAGATTTTTTGTTACGCAATGTGTGATGGTGTTCCCACCGTAGTTTGCGGCAGCCTTTACGGTCTACTTGCAATCTGCTCTCATTGAGCGATAGAGTTTGGTTGTTGACTAATATTGGACTAACTTATTTATCAGGGTGACGAATAGAGTGCAATGTCATGTAAGACGATGATGATATCTAATTAAAGTTTGTAAATAACCAGCCTGATTTAATCAAGCCTCGTCGCGTTTGCTCACTTGCATGAAAAACTACTTAAATCTAATTTTAATAATCAAATGCATGTCTCAAGTTACGTCTGCTTCTATTTTGGCAAAATTTCCGTGAACAAGAAATGACGGATAGTTGGCGTTTTATTTACCTCGTCAGAAACAGTTCTTACTGGGAAAATTAAACAAGTATAAGGAAAAACATTTTCTTAGAAATACAAGTCAATTTTCACTAATATACTTCATGATAGGTGGTATAGGTATATGAAAATGTTTGATGGCCTAATATCTAAAAGATAGATAACTCTTTGTTGCACACAATACTACCGGGATCTCTGTACTGGGATCTTTATTAAGTTGTTTAATGAACTTACTACAAGACGAGATACTTGTGAAATTCGGCAATAACGGGCTTTTTGGCAGATCCTGGCTGCAACATGAATATAATATAGAGTCATGAGGAGGCCTCTGGTTTCCTTATTAAATAAATAAATAATTATATTATAAAATAATTTAATATATTTTATTTTTTTAAATATAACAGCGAAACCTTAAGAGGGTATATATCGAGTGACGACTCTCTCGCTCGCACAATTTGACAAATTTTGAAATATAAATTCAAGGAATTAATTTATTGAAAATTCCTCTATACATTTCCTGCATAATATTATTGCACACATTTTAAAAGTGTTTTCAGTGAGATATATAAAAAAATGGGATGAGGAGCGATGTCGAAAAAATTTTTTTTCGATATCCCAAAAAATGTATAGAGGAATTTTAAATAAATTAATTCCTTGAATTTATATTTCAAAATTTGTCAAATTGTGCGAGCGAGAGAGTCGTCACTCGATATATACGCTCTTAAGTGCATTTCATGGACGTTTCTGAACAAACGGAAGATATTTTTAAATAAAATAATTATGATTATTTACTTATTTTATTGGTAAAAATTGTCTTGCAAAAGTGCTTTTTAAGGCTTATTTGAATAAATTAAGTTTAAAGTAGCCACAATTAACCAGGTAGTCTATGCTATTATCATATTTTACTTAATATCATAAAATATTGAAGAAATAATAATATATCGCATTACGATGGACGTACTACTTAGTTCGATATTGGAAGGATTTACTAGGTCAAGCGCCGGGGGTAGACTTCCTTTGCAGGAGGTCGACTGTGGGTGTGGTGTGTAGAGGTGGGTGACCCTACAGTGCCAGTAATTTTACCGCTTGAGCAGTGATGTGCAAACATTTCTGTGCTTCGTTAGGAGGGCACTGTAGCTAGTGAAATAACTGGGCTGAAGAGTCTTAACATCTTATGACTCTTGAGTAAGAAGTTGATATTAAGCGCCCAGAATTTTACATCATTGTGAAATCCTGAGTACTGTACTGATTATGGGCAGCGTTATGTCTCACCATCAGGAGAGCGTCTTGCTCGTCTTCTTACTGCTTTGCGTGAAAGCATTTGATAATTATATAGTATCAACTGGGAATAGAGAAGCCTTTGCCGTATTCAATAATAATTAAGCCTTTGCCAAGGGGATGCCCTAGGCCCTAGACTCTAGACTGAAAATATCAATACATTTTCCACTGTAGGGTTGCATTGGCATGAATTTCATTTTACGTTTTATTTTATTACTACTGTTGCTGTAGAATTGATTTATGATATGTAATTAAAATAGCTTTCATGTTGGACATATTGTCAATAACACTACTTGAAGAATAGATACTATACCTACCTACTTACTTATCTGGAGATAGTGCCAAATAATAGAAGTACAATGGCACGGTAAAGAAATATAATGTACCTTTATCTTTCTACCGTGAAAAAGTCTCTCCTGAGAGTAGAAACAATGAAATAATAAAAATCATGTGACCGGTCCATTACCGTGTCGTACTAAAGTTTGTGAAGTTAGGACTTGTGTAAAGTTAGATATAATATCGGCCCGGGTGATTTTTCCCCCGACGCATGTTTCTTGAATAAAAAAGGGCGTGTAGAGTAAGTAAGCTTGGCTCTAGGTACATGTGATTAATAAGTTTTTGACAGTACGAGCGATCAATCAAGCGATCATCAAGAGACCATTCTTGATGATGATGATGAGGTTGCGATCTTAACAACATTTTAAATGATTTTGATGGGATTATTTAAACCAAATTCAAGCTCACTTTCAATAAGTGTCAGCGATACGCGAAAAATTCAAAATCGGGTCTGGCGTATTCAAGTAATCGGTGAACAAAGGTAAAAAACTCATTCTGGCGAATATTTCTACGAATTCTAAACCTTTCGCCTTTTTGTATAGTCGAATATGCAATTCTTGCTGAATTGTTTAGGTACAACTTGCCAAAAGATATTTAGCTATTGAAATAATATTAAAAAAAAAATAGATCACTGAAAATTATACAACAGGTACATTATAATTTTACGACATTGCTATTATTGCTTGCAAACTATTTCGAAAGCTACACACAAGAGGGACAGAGAAACTCCTACGTACACAATAGTTATCCACCTACTTACGATGGCTATAAATACACTGTCACGCGGTCCTCTATATTAATAGGATCGCGAGTTATAAGTAGTCATTAGATAACGTTGATAATAAAGGACTAATAATGTACAAAATATATTTAAAACACGATTTTAATAATCATTAACCTGACTGAGAAACCTAAAAATGAAAAAAAGGGAAAAATCAAGAAACGTTTTCTTAGAACTTCCTTCCGAAAACAAGGCGAGTGTGACAGGCGTCTATTATTGTCCGCATACCATCAGCCATCAATCAGCTGGTGTTGTGTGGCGGCGAGATGCGAGGATGCGGCGCGAGTGTGGAGCGCGGTGTGGGCGGGCGGCAGCGCGCACCTGAAGCACGCGCGAGCCGCGAGCGCGGACCGCCGCCAGTCAGCGCGCGCGTCTCGCCCTCGGTCGCCGCGTGAACGCGCTCCCGCGACAATGCCGCTATATTCCGAACACATATCGAACATGTATTACAGTGGTGCCTCCTCTTACACCGGCTCGCCCTACAACAGCTTCACGAGCTCGTTTTCTCCGCTCGGTACTTCGTACAGTGCTACGTACCTGAACCCCGGAGGAAGCTACAGCAAACATTCATCGATCGGCAGCTACTCTCGAACACCGCTCTCGCGATGGATACCCGGATTGAACAGAACGTATTCTACGACGCTGACCCCTATCTCGGAGAGGAGCACCTCGAGTCCCGTTCGAATAAGCAGTCCGCGAAGGCTTCCGCTTACGAAAAGAAGTTACGGCACGTCGAGTTACACGCAACGCCCTATAAATATAAATACTGCGGACATTGATGTTTCGAGTAATAAGTATCGACGTAAACTGTCAGATGTGCTACCTCCAGCTCCAGAACCGAAGTCGTTTAGAGAATCTCCTAAAGGTGACAAGGAAAAGAGTCCGTTCATGCCGAGAGTGGATGGAAAACCTGAAACGGGCATTGATTCCTCTCCAGGCAACCAAAGGAACACAATCAAACGTGGTAGAACTGTAGTGAGATTGCATACGATTAAGAGAAGAGAGAGAGACTCTCCTAGGAAACCATTAGAGACAACACAAGCCGAAAATAATGCTCAGAGCCCCAGTGTGCACGAAGCAGCAGTTGATGAGTCACAAAATAACATAGAAGAATCAAAAAGTTGGAGAGAAAAACTTGCTGAAGATTTAACGTTCACAGATAAGAGGGAACCTAAGTCTTTAGGAACTAAGCTCGTAGAAAAATTCCTTGTTAGGGATTCCGGTAATCAAAACAACAAAAATACTTCAACTACCGAAGACAATTCTGAAACTGTTATAAAACAGAATTGTGATGTTCCACCATTTACCAAACTAACAGATAGAAGATGTTCGATGGAACTTTTAGCAGAACAAGCCAATCTATTGGATTCCTTGATAAGAGGGGAAAATCTTAGCACTGCTACGTTAGATTTAAGTAAAATTGGCATCAATGAAGAACCTAAAAATAATGTTGATACATCTGTGAAGAGAACAAAATCCAATGATAAAATTAATCCTTTAAAGACGACTAAGTCTGACCAATCATTACATGAAAATCTTAAGGCAATGAAAAATAGTAATGACATGAAATCATTTAGTAAAAGACGAAGTTTAAAGAAATCTTCTTCCGGTGGAAGTATTTGTCGACTAGATTCTATTACCGAATTTCCTAAGGAACCGGCACAGGGACAGGATCTACCTTCTATCGCAGAAAGCAGAATATCAGTAAAAGTAGAAAAACCACAGGAGAAACCAAAACCAAAATTAAAAACTAAAATCACATCATCTGTCGAAATTTCACCTCCGACTAGCCCGTTGAAATTTAGAATAGAAAATGTGACAGTAGAAGAAAAAGTTAATATCCCAAAAAAAGAAATCACTTTCAGTAGTACAGTAGAAGAGCCTACGGTTCACGATATTACAATACAAAGCCCTTTAAGAAGAACAAAAGAACGTTGCAGTATAAAAAGAAAAACGAAGAAAGGTGAACCATCATCGCCAGAACCGGATGATGGAAACTTTTGGAATAAAATTGGCAAAAGAGAAACTGTATACCTAGTAAAAAGAAAACAAAATCTTGAAGAATTAAAAGAAAAAGAAAAGCGTGAACTGTTTTGGTTCCCTGAAGATGGAGACACCGAGAACAACGATACAGGAGTTGAAGAAGTCAAAAGTGATACTACAATTGAAAAAAATAAAGTTTCATTTGCTGACTTGCCTAATTCCCATAATTCAAAACAGCAGGACACTCCAATAAACAAATGTGAGAAAATAAATAACGTTCACCCGACTGAAGCAGAGAAGAACACAGTTTTAGAAACCACTATTGAAATAACATCTGATACTAGCAAAACTAACGATAAAGCTTTATCAGAAAAATATACTATACCTAAGTCAGATTCCTCTATAGAAGAAAAGAAATTGATCCAAAAGATTGAACCAACAAAGACGCAAGAAATCACTTCTGATATCAAATCTACAATTAAAACAAAACAAAATGATAAACAGCCGCTAAGTTCTATACTAAAATCAACTCCTCATGATTTGCAAAAACAATGTAGGACAGTATTATCAGCAAGTAACGTCGAAAGCATATCAGAAGATGACAAAATGTCAATATCCTGTTCAAAAAGCGAATCAATTTTAAATAAAAATATACAAGAAAAACCGACATCTCCTATAGAAACTGTAGAAGACAAAATGAAATTATCTCTTAAGAAAAAGGTTATGTCATCAAAAACTACAGAGAAATCAGAGGATAAAACCAAGTTAGAATTAGGGCTTAAAACTAATGTCTCAATTATTGAAGACAAAGTTGAGGAACAATCCAAATCATTGTCAGACATAACTTTAAAACCTTTGGAAAATACTGAGAAACTAATTATCACACATGGAACACAAGAAACAGGATCTAACATGAATATCTCTGAAACCACCACAAAGTCATCTGTTGAGCAACATGAGAAACAGTCTGATATAGCAGTGGCAAAAGATAAGACATTTATTATTTCACCTAAGCCCCAAGAGAAGCTTGAAAAGCAAGAAGAAATGAATGTCAGTGACGTCAGTTCTAAAATTTGTGAGCAACCCAAAAATGATATTAATGCTGAGAAAAAACTTACTTCTAAAGATAAGATCTCTTCAAGCGTACCTAAGAAAACTAAGTCTGCGAATAAAGTGGATCCAAAAAATATAAACAAAGCAGCAGATATGAAAAAAGTTAATTCAACATCAAAATTAAAACCTCAAGAGAAAAATGTATGTCCAATTCATTCTTTGGTCAATAAGACTGATGCAAACTCTTCAGACGTGGCTGCAATAAATGTTACAAATCCAACAACATCTATTGACAAAAAAGTGATTGATGAATTACCTAGTACCTCGGATAAACCGGTGAGTGGAGCAACAAAGACTGAACTGCAACCGTCATCTACGACTGCAAATTTAAGTGATACTATTACGTCCAATGATGCAATTAATACAAATCTAGAAATAATAAAAGTCAACGAACCTGAAAACATTCCAAAAATCTCTCAGGAAAGTGACACATCAAAAGTAGACACAGAAAAGGAGACAGAATTACCCATTGCAGAAAATATAAATACAGACAATCAAACGAAGCGGTTATCGGTAAAACAAGCTGAATTACCTTTACCGCGTCCTAAGAAACCGGTCAAAGAAGAAAAAGCCCTAAAACCTCTAATAGCGACTCCACGCCCTCTGCAAAAGAGGACCCCTCAAGTGATTCACTCCGATTCATCGGATTCATCGTCTGATGATGATGATACTTCCGATGAGGAGGAATCAGATTCAAGTGAAGATTCCGCCGAGTTTTTCGAGTGTGAAACAAATGTTGATGGACGAACATCCACTGGATCCAATGATTCCGGCTTCGACTCATCGGCTCCGACATCACCGGCTACATTTATGCAAATCAAGAAAGGTAATTTTAAAGTATTTCCTTCAACACACCCACATCTTGAAGGATATTGTCATACAACCACTATGTTACCTAACAACCATAACACAAGTATGTTGCTGTTGCATGGCTTTGAGCGAAACTCACATTGTAGATATTATGTAAATTCGGGACCAGTCCTCTCAGGGGTTAGAAATTTGGAGCCGCAATGGGGACATATTATTAATTTGTTTTAGACTGCGATGTTAACTGTCATCGAAAATGTGAGAAATTGACAGCAAACTTATGCGGTGTTAACCAGCGCCTCTTAGTGGAAGCTCTGTCTACGCGAACCGCATCGAAAAAAGGTCAGTATGCCATTAATTTATCTAGAATATTTATTGTTAATGTTATCGAGCGAAAAGTAAATGAAATAAGCATGGCGTCACTGCTACGTCAGACGTCTCGCTCAAAATAAAGCAATGTTTTATTGGCAGTCACTGGTCAGGTACAGAACGTCTGTTAATTTTATTTTTAGACGAAATTGAACTTTTATCAGCGATATAAAATCATTGCGGTCGAAATGTGCAAGTACGAATATCGATAGTTAGGCAACTGATGTTCTAATAATAATTATCGAAATCGAAAGATACTCTTATAATACACATACAATCTGGAAATTTGTGATTATCTATAATTTGTGAGTAGGTATTTAACTTAGATTTCCAGACAACTTTAAATGTTAATAACTAAGAATATAAAATAAATAAACACTGCGTATTTGTTTATTTTCTGTGGTACGTTGTGGCGTAGGTGTGTGAATTGTCTGGACATCGGCCAATATTTCACCAATCACCTGTATTGCTACATTAATGCGAAAACAGGTGAAAATAAAAGCGAGTAACACAAAGAAGCATTAAGCACAAATTGCAGCTTAAATTGATGGACTTTTTAATTCGCGGTGGCCGTAAAATTATGTGGGCACACGTAACCAGTAATTCGCATATTTTACTGAATTAAAGTGAATTCTAAGAGGAATAATAGCAAAGCAAATAGCTTCTCCCTCCCACACCTAGCCACTTAAAAACGCAATAATTTCTGGAGACATTACATTCAACAATGGATAAACATCTGAAAATAAAACTGCATTACAGATTTTTGTGCCCGTATTGATTTATAGCAAAATGAGTCATTAATTAGCTGATTGATCACATGTTAAGTGGAAGATTGTGGAATCAGTCATCATCTACTTGGAGCCAGATTTGAGTGAAGTGACGAGCATCCGTGTCTCGTGATCGATCGATCGGTTGGCATCATCGATTGAATTGGCTGAAATTCAAACGTCACAGTTATATTTATTGTTTTCACAGATGGTCCCATGCCCTCTGATATACTAGTTCATGGACACCAAAATTCTAAATTCCGATCATTATTTAGAACATATCGCAAACGTAAAATAAGACGACTCTGCTGTTATTCTCAGAAAAGTAACATAGCGTTTTGTTTTCTTTCAAAGTTTTATATTTTTCTGTCATTTAATATGTACGTGCCAAATTTTTTTTAATAAGTTCCAAAATGTGTGTGTAAAAGAGAAACATACATTCGTTTAGCTTAATAAATATATCTTCACGGAGCATTTGGTATGGGATGTAACCGCGAACGTGGCTAGAAAATGAAAATTAATTCATATTAATTGCACGAGCATGAGACTGAATATTATGTTTACCTCGAGCACTTGAATATATTGTGCACTTCCATATCTATTTTTTCCCATTTAAAATTTGTAACTCCAAAATATATTCCCAAATGGTACGACAATAACTCCAATAATAAATACTATCTTCTTGTAAACGTATATAAATCACTCTCTCTTGAAACTTTATGTATGATTCATAGGTATACAAACAAGATATAAAACAACATTATGACCTACTAAATAACTCCTAGCATAATAACAAGCATATTATACGACCTCATTCTTTACTTATAAAAATAATTTGTTCGTGCGAATGTTGCGAAAAAATACACAACTGATGTAATAAGCGTCTTCAATTCTGGAGAATTTATTTTAACTTTTTCACTTAAATTATTTTTCATTTAAATTGAGATGAAAAGTCTTTTTAGGGAATTCTCTCTAGTGTAGCAGGTTATAGTGGAGATAACCACTCATCAGGCGGATCGTTTGATTATTTGCCAGTTATGCCAAAAAAGAACAGATTATTATATGTTTAATGTGCAGGTGCTGAAAGTCCTGGACCATCTTCAAGTAACGCTGCGTCACAAGTGTCTGAAGCGACTGACATCTTAGAGCAAGCGCTTGGTGAGACCTACAATGATACACGAATCATATTTTACGTTTTATCTTCTTTCAGTTTGGTTTTAAACAGTTTCATCTATTCTTCGTTTGTGACCTTAGCTTTGTGTAAATAGCGTTTGAGTATTAGATCTTTTTCTTCATTAACTTTCAAGCTTGCCGCTACTAATTTTATGTTTTGTGGTAAGTATTATAATATATTTATTGTGATAACCAATTGTTAATAATAGTATCTTCTCTTTGATCTAATGTTTTGACTAAAGTGTACCTACATCATCATCATTTCAAATCAATTTATTAGATAAACTCTGATATAGAACAAACATTTCAAGTTTATATTTAAAACGTTCTCGATAAGATTTTTATTTCCCGACACAATTGGCAATAGCCAAAGCATATTACGAAATCATCCCGAAATATATACGTGCAAATATCAGGACTTTCTCTTAAAATGTAAGAGCCACTTACGGCCCAGGCGTGTTCCAATTCATACCAGTTCCGCGTTCCATTTATATTCGACTAGAGGATTAATTTATTGCACACCTAGAACTAATTTAGGAGAAGCGTGCGTAATATGATGTAATTCTCATATCAGGAACGGACACTGAAATACTTCTAGTAGCGAAAAATTAAACGCTTTGAAGGCAGATCTTGACATGAAATGATTGTTCCTTCATCCGTGATTGAATACCATGATTTTGAAGAGAATGAATTAAGAATAAGTCTACATTAGTTTAAATGGATACCATTAGAACAAGTAGCTCCAATTAGGGAAAACACGGAAATGAACAAGTAGCTCCAATTAGGGAAAACACGGAAATAAAAATAAAATGTGGTCAAACGTAGGCCTATCTCGTATAAAAAAAAAAAGTAATAAATATTTTTAGAGGTTATATCGCCGCGAGTGGGTGTAAAAGAAATTAATTCTAAATTGTTACGTAATGTCTTTATCGTCCTCGTGCCAGTGTTCTTAAGATTAAACTGTACCTAAAGCATTTGCAAATTATACTTTTTTTACAAAATATACTGGCTAGTTTATGTCGTATGTTCACACGAAAATATTTAGTTCTAATTTTGCGTCGCCCCGTAGAGATCGGCAAGCGCTAAAGAGATAGCTCCGGTGCCAAACGAACTAATTGAGGCTATCATTTATTGGACCAACTAATTGCACTTTACTGATACTTTAAAATATATAACAAGATGCAATAAAACAGCGCAATAAGTAATAGTGGACATCGGTAAACCCTGAAATGACATGCTTTAATTTACAGCCAAACATAAAATACATGTTCCGTGACAGCTAATATCTGATCGAAATATTTATTAATGTTAGTAAACTGGAAGTCATTTTATTAATTGGGATATCCATTAATGCAATCTAATTAAAGTTATAACGTGTCGTTATAAAGACGGGTACAATAATTAAACTTGTCAAAGATATCTAGATTAAAGTATTCTACTCCTACATGTTAAAAGACATCTTCTGATAATCTCGAAATTTTCACTGACCTTGATTTGCACCGTCTCAGTTTGAGCTAATATTTTTAGCGACGCTCGCGATCTCAACCGAGGTGAAAGAGAATTAATATATCGCACATGCTGTGCGAGACTTATGTCATACTACGATGGCAGAACGAAATATAAACAATCATGAACTTGAAATGTGTTGTGATGCTGCCATCGACCCCACCGCACCCAAACTTACAATATTGCTTCTGACTGAAAACATGAATGATAACGCAAATCGTACATCAACAGGAAAAAAAAAACATTTGCTGACAACATGAATAATCGTAAAACAACAGGAAATAAAACAAGTGAAATAAAAAAAATAACAGACGTCAATTTCTGCTGAAAGCAATCAGCAGAAAGCTCGCGCAGTTTTCTTTATTGAAATACGGTTTAATTCATTCATACCTTAAAAACCACTGAACCGAAACTGAAATTTGTACTGTGATCTAAAGTCGAACTAAATGTAAGCTAATAACAAGTAAAATTTAAAAAATACTTTTTAAAAACAAGCTTTAATTATTGTTATCATCTTGCATCATAAAGTACCTACTCGTCAAGACGAATCAAATGAGCCCAAACTCGATGGGGTTGCGTTGTTTTATGACAGAATTCCTTTGGCCACCTTCCAGCTCCATCATCAGATCAGCTCGATGTCATAAAAATATTGCATTGTCATCCGATTTACACACGCATGCTAATTTTCAGCGCAATTGGAAACCGGGAAGTGGGTCAAATTAAACTTGCAAGATTTGATTACAGACAGACAGACAACAGACAGGTGAAAGTAATATAAAGCTTGTAAAAAAAGAAAAAGATTGGTCAGAATTCCAGTTTTTCATGAGAAATGCGAGTACAAATATACGTTTCTGAGTGATATACATAGATTTGGGAACCTCCTAAGGATTGATCCATAATCCATATACATTTCTCGTTGTTCCAACAATATTACCTCGTACATATCGAATCGATCACCCCCTTTTTTGCAGTCGGTTATTAAATCAAAATCCTATTTGTATCACAAATCACGTCATACCCGTAGAATAAAAAATATAGGTACTAAAAAGATCGAGTCAATGAATCAACAGTAATAGATAGTGCCTAATAGCAGGATGAGTCTACTAGATCATGACCCAGAAATGGAATTAATATATTATATCATATGAGAGATAAAAGCTATATTTATTAGACTAGTTCTCATAACAACACATAAAATGAGATATTTATTAGACTATTTAACTCTTAAACAAAATATTAAAACGATAAAAGCTGATGAAGATGCTTATTACCTCGTTTCGATACCATTTATTTATACTGTATTCAGAAACAAATATTAGTTTTGATACTATACTATACACATGTAATTATTCGATAATCCGAATTGTATGCTTTTGTGGAAACATTTTACAACTTCAAGACTTTCAAACGTTATTGAAGCGATTTTTTGGAAGGGTTACAAAGATTTGAATCGTAAAGTCGAAAAAACTGAGACAAAACACGAGTTTTTAATTCATAAAATAATATCTTTTAAGCCAATATAAATAGCGAGGATGAAATAAACGAAGAGGCCCGTTGATTTTTCAAATAAAAAATATTCTTTACGAAATACATTTTCACATCGTCTCGTTCCTCGTTCTAGTTCATTGAACGTGCAAATATATGGGTCATTTCGTTATATGTTTCATCAATCATAAATCATATTCCACGAAGACTTAGAGAAAGTTGTGTGGACAGATTGATGAATGATATTTTTAAAAGGATCATCTTGTTTTCAGAGCAATCCACAGCTTACGGGCTGTTTAGAAAGACTGGAAGATTTACTCCGCCGGCGCGGTCTATACCACGCTTCAGGAAATACACGATAGAGGACTTCCAATTCATCAAGGTGCTGGGCAAAGGCAGCTTTGGAAAGGTAAACAGAAAACGATCAAGTATACATTATACATGGCTACAGAAGTGACCATAATAAATACTAAAGATGTGAATTTCCTAAAAAATTGTGCGTAATACCAAAGCGTTGGCTCTACATTAGCTATTATGAAATTAAATTGACCCAATGCTTGGGGCAAACTTATAGTACGGGCAATAACCGTTTATTAGTGTTTTAATCAGAAAGATTTATTGTTTCATAAATTTAATAATTCCCGTCCGGTCCGTTCCATCTATCCTTTTAACTGGAAAACCTTTTGGCAGCAGAATTTTTACATAATGTGTTGTTGTATGTATGCTTTTATTATTATGTAACGTTTATATACCTTTTACCGACGCGACGGGACTCGCGACTTAAAAGCTTTATTTTCTCCGATGACCCAAATCGATTGCAGTTGGTTCGAGTGCCAGCAAGAATTTGACAGCACACTGCACCGGGTGCAGCTGATATACAAGTTTTTATTTTTAGTCACACAATACGGTTTCATAATCGATATTATAAATACATTCCGGAAGAACAGTATGGGCCGCATATAGAGTTTATACCGACATAATATATGTATTTAGTTAATGCTCGAAATTTTGCCGAATCAGATTGGCGTCGTAAAACAGAAAGATAAACGAGCAGATTCGTTTTAACAGTGTTTAGGTATTCTACTTTATTTACCTCGATTTGTCGTAAAAAACAAGTAATTCAGTCAATTTAATTTCCTTTGTTTCCTAAATAAATGTAGAGCGTACCTACCTGCTATTACGCCAGTAGCCACTCATTGTTCTCAATTACAAAGAATGACCACAACGATTTGTAGACGCCACAAAGTGGAAGCGAACTCGTCCCGAAATAAACTAAAAACTGAAGAAGTTTTGCCAAGAAAATATCTCTTGGACATTAGACGCGATGATTTGCAAGGGAGAGCGGGACGAGTATTTATATGTTGATAGATGTGGCTATATTCAATGGTATGACAACCGTTGATCTTTTAAAAGCTCCGAGAAACATAAACAAAGCATACCTTCAAGGCAAATGAACTAATGCGCTAAAAAACAAGCACCAGGTACCATGTTAACATGTACGACGAAAATGGTATAGAAAATCTTAAATTCACACAAAGTAGACAATATTTGTTCCGTATCATAACAGGATTTACTAGATAGTCGTGTAATTTACGTGATACTCCAGCCACTTCATCGCCATTTCTAGAATAGAGTTTTGGCACCTCTATGGAATTACATCGCTATATTCGCACGCCGTGATTTATTGAGAAATGTGTCTGTACAGTACCTGTTTCAAACGAAACCTTGGAACTTATACAATATTCGCTATTCCGAGCTTTTAACGTGCTGTAACTTTGTAAAGCGTTGGAAACTATGTCAAAGTATGAAGAAATCAAGTCGAAATAGATACTACCTGAGCACACATTAGAATATGAGAATAGACCAAGAACTAGGTCAGCGAATACTTTGACTTTTAACAACTTAAAACTTTACATACTGGAAATTTACACATTTAAAAATACCGTTGAGGAAAAGCTCTTTAGCTTTAGAAATACTTGAATAAAATTGAATTCTTCGATTCGACGCAAAGTTTCTAGAAGCATTAGCTGTGACGCATTTCTTTGATTTCCCGAATAGCTTCTATAATTCCCTAGTCTGATATAAACCAGTCGGCGGAGGAGATATATGGCATGTATGTTTTGACAAGCGACGATAATATACAATTTGATTCCTGGATCACAAGTACCTATATCAAACGGGTATGGGATGGGACGTGAGATGTGATACTTAGAACGAAAATACTCGTAATTATGACGCAAAGAACATCAAAGGCAGAGAAATGTCAAATGCTAACGTATCATTATGGAGTACATCGAACTTCTGAAACTTCTAGAGATTTGGTAGTTAATTTGAAGTAGAATTTCGTACTCTTATTATAATTTATTGAGATGACGTAGTTATTGGCGAAAGTAAACACACAGTTAAACGTATATCCCTACGTCACGTCTACATACGCAGGTTATTTATTGTGTCGTGCTTACTATGTGCACCAAAGAGCCCTAATTTGTGTTGACCGTAACCTCAGCGTGTGATGGTGGCAGATTGCCCGCGCCTCGTCTCGCAATCACCGCGGTTCACGCGGTTCACCTGCCATTCCTGCCATGCAATCGCACTCTATGTACCAAGATATATTATGTCGTGCACTATTTCTGATGCCTACATCACTGGCCACCTTTACAACGTCAGTGAACACGTGTCATCGGCCCCAGAGTATCGCCAATTTCAACGCAATTATTGTCTCTTATTTCAGCAGGTTCACTAAGTGTTTCTCTGTCTTATACACCGATATGCGGATGTTATGTGCATTGTGCATTATCGTACAGAATCATACTGTGTATTTACTAATACTTATAACCTTTACACAAAAGGCATACATATAATTAGATTTATATCTAAATATATAAAAGGAAAGAGTGACTGACTGATCTATCAACGCACAGCCCAAACCGCTGGACGGATTGAGTTGAAATTTGGCATACAGGTAGGTTTTAAGGCGTAGACATCCGCTAAGAAAGGATTTCGCCATGCGGGCAAAGCCGCGATCATAAGCTAGTGCACTTATAAAATATTGAAATCTATCTGCGCCCTTTTCACACACTGTAAAATGCCTAGGTAGCATGCTTGCTATTCTAAGATATAATTTATCTCTTTTATCTCGTCGATTTATCGATTGTTGTAACACCCTTAACGAGTGCTCATCTAAGTTTTATAAAAAGGTTTAGTTATATTTCGCGCGATATAAGGGTGATTTCTTACAAAATCTGGCTAGATTTACCTTAAATGTATGGCCCCATTGCCACAATCTTTTAAACGTATGACATTAAAGTCTCAATTAATTCATTTTATGACCTTACATTGGACCTTATACTGCGATTTTATTCTCGTTACGGCAGTCGGTAGTTATCAATAAATCTTTTCAGTGCAGTTACAATATTCCGCTTTACGGCCCATTTCAAACGTTTGGCTTCCCTTATGCAATTAACGATACAGATTACGGAGTAACTAAAATTGATTTATATTATCCTGGTATATTTATTGGTGAATATTACCCGTGAGTCAGGTTGAGCCTAGTCTTCCTGGTTCCTCGGTCCATTTACCTTTGATACGGGGCCAAGAATACGGAGAAAGCGTGATATAATATATCGCATTAAATGAAAACTCGTTGAGCGGTTGTCACAATGATTTCCTGCTACATATATCAGCAGTAAATTTTATGTTCTACTTGTGTTTGTTTTATCACCTACGTGTCTGGAGTCTGGATATTAGTTAAGCTCATCGTTATAAAACGCAACGCGTTTATTTCCGTGTTCATGTCGAGCGGAAAACAAGCTAAACGCTTGTTAACTTTGACGGGTCGAGACCGCCTTGTGTTCAAATCGTCCACTGCTGAACATATGCGCGGCACTCAACTCCTCCGCCTTTCTCGTCTAACCACACTCAGCGATCCTCCAGATATCGTCGCCTGGTATCGCCCAAGAGCGCCATAGGCACACTACGTTTACCGAGATGCGCTAATAAAATTGAGCGTTGTTTTGCACGGATATCGTAGCTAATGTACACGCAATTTGAATCTGGCAGCAACAGGGAAATATGTAATAGTCGATAATAACACGGTAAAGAGATATACAGTAGTTTGACTGAGCGTGATTTTTGAACATAAATACCTACAGTCGCGCGGTACATGCGCAAGTCATAGGGCTGCCGGGCAGCCGCTGCCCGCATACAGTAGGTACCTACCTATTTCATATCATCTACTTACTTGAGCTACCTACCTACTACCTACTTACCTATCATGTCGTGGCGGCGTATATTAAAACCCAAGACAAGACAAAAGACAAGACAAGAGACAAGACAAGAGACAAGAAAAGAGACAAGACAAGACAACCTCCTCCCCTTCCCCTCCTCCCCTCTCCCCTCCCCTACCCCCTTCCCTCCTCCTCTCCCCTTCCCCTCCCCCCATACCCTTCCCCTCCCCCTCCTCCCCTTCCCCCTCCCCTTCCCCTCCCCTTCCCTTCCCCTCCCCTCCTTCCCCCTCCTCCCCTTCCCCCTCCCTCCTCCCCTTCCCCCTCCCCCTCCCCCTTCCCCCTCCCCTCCCCCCTCCCCTTCCCTCCTTCCCCCATCCCCTTCCCCCACTCCCCTGCCCCTCCCCTCCTTCCCCCCTCCTCCCCTTCTTAACTAACTGACCTTTTTAATTTTATTACCTTTCCATGTTGCTTGATAAACAAGTGAATTAAATTAAAAATTTAAAAAACCCCCAACGAAAAAAAAACCCTTCATTTTGTGGTGGCGGCCATCTTGGATTTTTAATTTTATATAATGGGTTGTATTCTACTAGTTAAGCCCTTTCATTTGATACCCATATTGAGGGGGTCTTGGAAGAAATAAGTAATCCGCCATTTTGTAGCGACGGCCATCTTGGACCGATTTCCACCAAACATGTCTGAGAACACTCTCGACTAACCTTACTTTCAAACAAAAAAAACTAAATCAAAATCCGTTCATCCGTTCGGGAGCTACGGTGCCACAGACAGACACACACACACAGAGAGACAGACAGACAGACAGACAGACAGACACGTCAAACTTATAACACCCCGTCGATTTTGCGTCGGGGGTTAATAATGTTATTTCTGGATTTCCTGATAAGTTCAATGATAAGTTCAAGCTACCAAAAACAGCATAATATATTATGCTATTTTTTTGCCATTTATATATAATTTTATATAATTTATTATATTATGTATACATACGTCAAAAGTAAATAACGTAAATAACACTAAATACTTGCAAAAAACTATCGCGACGTCCGCCCGTCGCTGCGTGGCACCCGCTTCTGGATTATATACCCACTTCTACCCACATCTACCGACATCTATTCACTTCCATTTTCCGCCCGTTTCTATGGAGTCAAACTACTGTATATCTCTTTACCGTGGTAATAATATTAAAATCATTCATCCGACACCTAAAGTCGTTAAACTATTTTTTTTATTACTCTGTTTATTTTCGCAGGTATTATTGGCGGAGCTGCGAGACACTGAATACTACTACGCGGTGAAATGTCTGAAGAAAGACGTCGTATTGGAAGATGATGATGTAGAGTGTACGCTGATTGAGAGAAAAGTATTAGCACTTGGCACGAACCACCCGTACCTGTGCCATCTCTTCGCTACCTTTCAGACCGATGTGAGTGCACCGTAAAACAAAATTTACTATCCATAAAGTTATTTGGGTCATGAAAATTCGTTCTGACAATGAGAACGAATGCCAGATTTTAAGTTCAGACTATAAACATCTTGTTATAAATAAGTACAAAGTATTGTAGCGACACCAAAATTGCACATAAAAGTGATAAATCGTTGTTTTTGTAAAACATTCTCCAGAAAAAATCATGAAAAACCACTAATAATAATTTTGCTAATCCTGATATATGTGTCCTGCACAATACACAAGGTTAGAAAGATATTGCACCTAGTATATTTAAAAAACTAATGAATGTAAATGTTTATTCTTCGTTACTGCAAGATTCAAGGTCAAAAAGCTTCCAATATTATTACGCTGTACTGTGTTATTCCAGGGTCTAAGCTATCTCCATACCAAATTTCAGCTCAATTGGTCCACCCGTTGAGGCGTGAAAGAGTAACAAACATACAATCTTACAAACTTTCACGTTTATAATATTAGTTGATTTCCTGAAATTGAAATAAATACCTTCTAGAACACGATCACACATCGAGCACACCATGGTTATAATCCTTTGAGAGCTTTTTGTTTCTAGTATAGGTACCTACGCGGAACACTTGCAATCACAATTAACTTTAGAATCTAAAAACAAAATAAAACTGCATATTTAAAAAAAAACTGTCCTATGTTTTCTTAACAGAACGCTCTAGGTTGCGCCGAAGTGTGATTTCCACTGTTTACTGTTTTGGATTTTTTTTATACAATGAATCAAGAAGACGAGCAAGACGTAGCACTGTACTAATTACTGCTGTACTGCGCCATCGCTTCTTACTCAAGAGTCATAAGATGTTAAGACTCTTTAGCCTTTTTTTATAAATTGAAGGTTATGGTAAATGTTTCAGTCTCACCTGTTCTTCGTGATGGAGTACCTGAACGGCGGCGACCTGATGTTCCACATCCAGCAGAGCGGGCGGTTCCCGGAGGCACGCGCCAGATTCTACGGCGCAGAGATCGTCTCCGGACTCAAGTTCCTGCACAAACGGGGAATCGTTTACAGGTACAGTACAACCACTGCAACCCAAACGCGCGCGTTAAATAACACGCTGTAACCCAAACGTAGAAAACATTATGTTTGGCAATAAGATGTTTGGAATAAGATGTTTAGTTAAATATCTCTTGTCTAGAGGTATTTTTAAATTGCACTCTAATCTAATCATCTAGAATCTAGAGGCTTTAGATATGATGAACTTCTCAAACCAATTTTCAGTAGGTACAGTAGTTTTAAATACCTGAAATCCGGTTTCGTATGTTATCAATATGTTGTTTATCAATATAGACACTAAATATCCAGGATCAATTTCCCAATAAACACTATTCTAAAACTACCCTCAATTTTATGCAATTTGGTAAATGTGACGAATGCGATATTTCAGAAAAGTGAGCAATAAATTCAAACTTGTTTTGTTCTAAAACTTTCATTTTATCTACGACCTACTAGCACATAATGCACTAGACAGAATATCTGACTGAATGGTGCTGACAGGACGTGAAACCCACGCTTCTAACAACGGAAGAAATTGAAATTGAACTAGACACTTTTGTGTCAAAAAACATAATAACAAATGATTCATAAATCATAAAACCAAGTGATTTTCCGCGGAAAAAAATATTGGACGGAACTCAAAATCATGAAAAACAATAATATTATGATTTGTATCTTAACATTAATTAACATACATCCCTTCTTCGTAGTCTTAACATTAATAATTAAGAAAATAATTTTCGTTTCAAAGTGCAATAATTCTTTTCATAGCTACTTAGCTTTCCATCAAAATTGTGGAAGGGCCGCTAAATTGTCAAAAATGGGTAAGCTTTATTTACCGCGACAACTTTTTGAACTGGAAGGTAGGTAGGAAGGCAGGTAAACAGTCCAAAATTTTTAGCTTCATTATCGTAACATTATCGTACTCGCTACCACCGCACCAAAATTGTGGTGTTTCGGCGTGTAAATAGCCGATACACGGGGGCGGGGAAGGGTTATTATTTTTTATGCGTTGTTTAAAGAAAACAAATTATGTATCTAAATTGCGGTGAACAAGGAAAGTCACGAAGCAGGCGCTTACCTTCACTCTCCAGGGTATCCAGCTAGGCTTCAGGCCGACCAGTAGAAAGCACTTTGCACGCACTACAGTCCAGAAGTCCACAAACCACGGCACAGGTATCCCGAGAGAGAGTATTCAGGCAAGCCGTACACGGCGCGGCGTTAAAATAAAATTGCGAAAAATATTGTGATAAACAGGCGATGATAGAAAGAAGAATTTGCACAAGGCGCGATTTTTTAAGAGCGACGTCCGCGCTGGTAGCGTAAAGGTGAGGTTATAGTAGCCGCGTGTAGCAGCGAGCGGAGCGGAGCGGAGAGTGACGGCGGGCGGCGCGTGCATTCATTGGCCAGCGCCACCACTGCATCGATCAAGAAGCGTCACTGAGACAACTCCTTGAAGCGTCGGTCAAGCGGCGCTCCGTAACTTTCTAGTTCACCGCATAAATTGCATAGATGGCATTACTAGTAAATTAGAGAGGGTATATGTTATTTGACTATATAAGAATTTACATCTCCTAGACAAATGAAATAGATTAAAAAGGCATTTGCGCTTCACCATGCTCCCCGCCTTGAAAGGTCGCACGGAACTTTCAACACAATACGAAAGTTAACTAACATAATTAGGCTAACTTATTGTAATGTTACGCGGAATAAAATTAAGAAACTAAGCGAAATAGCGATTATAATTTGCGTATGAAATAAGATTGATCCTAAACCTAACTAAATAGAAAATACGAGTAATTATTGCGTAGGAATTGGATACAACTTAATGATGGGGCGTTTGTAAAGACCGGAATTGGTTTTAACCATCGCGACACGAGCAATGTTATCGGTACCCTTAAAGACCTCGGTAATAATGCCTAAGGGGCAATTGAGAGGGATAGAATTCTCTTGCTCCACGAGCACCACGGTTCCAACTTCAACGGGTTTATCAGCGGTTGCCCATTTCTGACGCACTTGCAAAGTGTGCAAGTATTCTACTCTCCACTTTGTCCAGAATGATTGGACCATGCTGTCCAACAAGTGTTTGCGGTCTACGAGATTGAGACGCTGTTGAGACAAGTCAGGGGCAGGGAGATACTGCAGCGGCGTAGACATCAGAAAGTGAGCGGGCGTAAGCACCTCTGGGTGTGGATCCGAAGACAGAACACACAGAGGGCGCGAATTCATGATGCATTCAATCTGTGCTAATACAGTCTGAAGCTCAGGAAGTTCACTACAATTGGTGGGAGCGAACGGTTTGATTGGCCAATCTTCGGGAACACTACGCATCCACGAGGGGCCATTCCACCAAAGATCGTGCGATACAAGTTGCGCAGGTAGCATACCACGTGATACACAATCGCTGGGATTCTCAACACCAGCCACATGGTAGAAATTTTTAGCGGCAAGATTCTCTTGACATTGAGCGACACGATTGCTCACGAATATCGACCACCGATGTGGGGAAGAATGAATCCATGAGAGCGCAACCGTGGAGTCAGAGAAAGCGTATATTCCAGCAATTGAAATGCGTTCGGCGTAATTGTCATAAACAGTTTTTACTAGCTTTGACATAAGCAAAGCGGCGCATAGTTCTAGACGAGCTAGAGTCGTTATTTTAGTAGGCGAGACCTTTGACTTTGCGCAAAGCAGACGTGTCTGAACTCCAGATGAGTAGGTGCAGTGTACATAGATCACGCAACCTAAGCCATTCATACTGGCGTCACAGAATGCAACAAGGCGTACGACACAGTCTAACTCGACTCCAACATGGCGCGGAATACGCAAAGTGTCAAGCAGAGGAAATTGTTGCACTAAGGCAGCGAAGCGGATGCGAATGTGTTCAGGAGCGGGATCATCCCAGTCACTCTTACTGAGCCACAACTCTTTAATCAGCAATTTGGCATAGAGTATTACTGGAGCGACCAATCCAAGAACATCGAACAATCTAGCGACAACCGAGAGAATATTTCTCTTGGTGCATATTTCGGGAATCTCCATGCGGGTGAAGAAAAAATCATCTCGACATGGATCCCATGAAAGACCTAATACTTTCGAGGAGTCGTTCCCGACATCAAACTCGAGCGATTTGCGATGTGAATCTGGTAGATTGTCTAATACGTCAAGTGAGTTGCTAGTCCATTTTACCAAATCAAAATCACCCAGCTTGAACAAAGCTATCAGATCCTGTGACAAGCGTTGTGCGGTTTCCACATCAGGGACGGAATGAACTAAGTCATCCATGTAAAGTCTGGTTTCAGCAACTTTAGCGGCTTCTGGGTAATGCGAACCCATGTCAGACGCGAGCTGTCGCACAGTGCGCATAGCTACATATGGACTTGATTTCAAGCCGAAAGGTTGCCTATTGAAGGCGAAAGCGCGAATATTCTCAGCGACATTGAAGCGGAATAAAATTTGTAGGTATTTACGCTGATCATCAGGGACACCTACGCGTAAGTACATCGACTTTATATCAGCGTTCAAAGCGATTGGAAATAAACGAAACGACAGAAGCAGCAAGAATAAATCTGCTTGCAGGTTGGGACCTATGTGCAACACGTCATTGAGAGACAAGCCAGTGTGCGTTTTCGCACTAGCGTCTAAAACGATACGCGGCATAGGTTTGTCAGGGCGAACTACAGCGTGGTGCGGTATAAAATAACCATTAGCGAATGATTCTGAGTCATCAACAGGACTGAGGTAACCGTTATCTATGTAATCTTGAATTACTTTGTTGTAATTTCCCTTTAAATCAGGTGACTGGCGAAATTTCCTTTCCAAAGATGTGAAGCGACGAAGAGCCACAGCGTGAGAATTACCAAGTTCCGATGGATCCCTACAAAAAGGCAACGAAACAGTGTAACGTCCGGAATCATCGCGCGTCACAGTGGACGTAAAAATATTTTCGCATTCAGTCTCTTCGGGAGACAAATAGCGCTTGGTGGGTACTTCCTCAAGTTCCCAGAACCTTTGAACCATATCATTAAGAGCGAGTGCAGTAAAGGACGCAGTAGGTACAACGTCACTGCGCGGATAATCACCCATTAGTACATATCCGAATGTCGTCAACAAAGCGGGTGGGACACGTGGGCCACGTTCGACTTTATTCCCCAAGTAAATATACGGGAAGAGTTGAGCACCCAGTACAACATCGATATCTCCAGGGATATTCCAGGTTAAATCAGCGAGCGGTAAGTCATGAAATTCTAAGTTGCGATTCCACTCAATAAAATGAGATGGCAATTGATCCGTAATACAATCCACTACCAACGCGTGGATAGTGTACTTGTGTTCGGGGTAAACGCGGGATTCAATGTCCAAATAAACATACCCGATTATTGGACGTGAACTGGAACCTACACCCTTGACAAAAGAATTACTCAGAGGTATAATGTGTAGATTCAAGGAGCGACAACAATCTGTTGTAATCAAATTATTTTGCAAGCCATTATCAATTAGGCATCTAATCACGTTCTTATTCCCAGCACTATTTTTAGGACGTGCATACACTTGTGCAGTGGACAACAATATCGTCGACTTAGACTGTGTATCAGAAGCGAGCAATACCGCGGGAGTATGTGGTGACGTCACCGACGGCGGTGGTACGCTCTGACCGGCGAGCGAAGTTGTGTCCGCGGCGAGCGGAGGTACGTCCAGCGAAGGGGAAGACGCGGCGAGCGGGGCGGGAGTAACTGAAGGAACGCTCGACACCACGGGACGTGTCGAATGTACCTCAGTATTTACAATTACTGTATGCGAGCGGGTTTTATCATTTTTACACTCATCACCAAAGTGCAAGAGCGTATGATGGCGTTTTTTACATGTGTCGCAGACAGAGGTCGAGCGACAAGTTAAAAGGTTATGCACGGTGCTTAAACAATTTACACATCCGTGTTTAGATTTTATAAAATCAAAGCGCGCTTTAGCGTTATTAAGATTTTTAAATTTCGCGCAGTTATATAAATGCGTGTGATCACTACTTGCGCAACACACACACGCAGACGCGGGCGCCGCAGACGCGGAGCGAGTAGGTATAGGTACCTCACTCGCGACGAACGATTTCGTTTGATGAGCGCGAGAGGTCGCTGCGGACGCGGGCGGTTTGGTGTTGGAGTAGTTAGACGAACTACGCGGGTTCGATCGCTCTAAAACCTTTGCTTGATCCTGAACAAATGATATCAAATCCTTGGACGTAGGTATTTTAACATCTCTGACTGACAACTCAAAGGCTTGCAAAGTTTGAGTATCAATTTTACGCAACGCACAATGTAATGTTATAAAATCAGTCAGGTCAGGAATTTGTAATTGTTTTAGTGCAGAGATCGAAGCGGAATATTTACTTATAAAGGAATCTAAACTGTGGGCGGTATGAGTACATGCCTTTGCGTCTAAGATATTATTAAGGTAATGAATACCTAAGGCACGCTCATCTTGAAATTTTTTAATTAAGCTATCCCAGATAACATGGTAAGTTTCACCGGTAGGTACAATACCATCAGTGAATTTGCGAGCGTCGTGCGTAAGTTTGCTTATTAAATATTGTACACGCTGCGAGTCAGTCAGCTGTTCGTTAGAGTGAATATTGGCCTTGAAACTCTGGTAGAAAATGTTCCAATTTTCGGGCCTGCCGTCAAAATTCGGAATTACTAACGGTTGTAACTTCACTATCGGCGTCGAATCGGAGCGCGATCGCGAATCTGAAGGACTCGACGACGAATCAATTTTATTTCTTACTCGTTTAACTCGATTATATAAATCTTCAAAAGAATCTAAACAAGCGTAGTCGAGAGTTGCGTCGGGATTTATTAAAAGGTTAAGTTTGTTTATATCATCTACAAGCGATTCGTATTTATCCCGTACACTGTCTATAGTTTCTGAGTCGGCCATAAAGTCTTCGTTCGATCTCATTGTTTTGTCAAAGGTAGATATTTTTCGAGACATATCATATAATTTATTAATACGTCCGAATAAAAGTTCGCGTTTTTGTAATAAAATAGTTAGCATTGTTTCTGGGCTCGTTTTAGTAGACATGTTTACTATTTACTAAAAAACAATCACCAATAAAAACAAATGCAAAGTTAAGATAACAATGTAAACAAATTATGCAAAGTTAAGATAACGATGTTTACAAAAAATGCGTGAGCGGGTTTCGATCTAGAACAATGGCTACCTAATTTGACACAAGACGCAAATGAATAAAAATGGCTACCGACTTATAGAAAATTTTATGTTGCGATATTTTACCAATAATTACGTAAAATAAAAATTGTTTACTAAACAATGATGCAATAATTCACTGGTATTTACTATTATTAATGTAAAATAAGTAAGATTATGCAGAAATACTGTAATTTGAGCGATTTAAGAGCGTTTTCTTTTTTTGTGAAATTTCGAAGGTAGACAAATATGTTTCATACACAAACTATTTTAGCTATTTCGATGAAAACTAAGTATATTTGAGCGTTATTATCGTGTAAATGAAGTTACACGAATAATAAAATATAGGAATATGCGAAATTTAGATGGAATTTTACCAATAATTACGTAAAAAAACCCATGCGTTGTATTGCATTACTAGAACGAGAATTACCAAAATTACGTAGATTCTATAGTCAAATAACACAAATACAAATTAAATTATTGTTCGGTATATAATAGGTATATATCCGGCTCGAAGGACCAAAATTTTGGTGTTTCGGCGTGTAAATAGCCGATACACGGGGGCGGGGAAGGGTTATTATTTTTTATGCGTTGTTTAAAGAAAACAAATTATGTATCTAAATTGCGGTGAACAAGGAAAGTCACGAAGCAGGCGCTTACCTTCACTCTCCAGGGTATCCAGCTAGGCTTCAGGCCGACCAGTAGAAAGCACTTTGCACGCACTACAGTCCAGAAGTCCACAAACCACGGCACAGGTATCCCGAGAGAGAGTATTCAGGCAAGCCGTACACGGCGCGGCGTTAAAATAAGATTGCGAAAAATATTGTGATAAACAGGCGATGATAGAAAAAAAAAAGAATTTGCACAAGGCGCGATTTTTTAAGAGCGACGTGCGCGCCGTTAGCGTAAAGGCGAGGTTATAGTTGCCGCGTGTAGTAGCGAGCGGAGCGGAGCGGAGAGTGACGGCGGGCGGCGCGTGCATTCATTGGCCAGCGCCACCACTGCATCGATCAAGAAGCGTCACTGAGACAACTCCTTGAAGCGTCGGTCAAGCGGCGCTCCGTAACTTTCTAGTTCACCGCATAAATTGCATAGATGGCATTACTAGTAAATTAGGGAGGGTATATGTTATTTGACTATATAAGAATTTACATCTCCTAGACAAATGAAATAGATTAAAAAGGCATTTGCGCTTCACCAAAATCTTTACAGGCTTGTGAGTATCGTGTATATTTTTATGGTGATTATTTTATTTTTGCAGAGATTTGAAGTTAGACAACATTTTGTTGGATTTCGACGGCCACGTGCGGATAGCTGACTTCGGCATGTGCAAGCTGCAGATATACCTCGAAAAGACTGCCGACACATTCTGCGGGACGCCGGATTATATGGCCCCAGAGGTAAACAATCCCTTCTGGAATTGTTTTTTTTAGTTCTACTTACATCTTAAACACAAACATTTAACAGCTCTGTAGGGGACTAGCTGGAAAAGCAATTGCATTTCCCTGATGCTTGACGGGGTTTTTATATTGGATTTCACACGATAGATCGAAAATCAGTCAATCAACCTTTAGCGAGGCTTGTAATACAGTTTGGAGAAAAACACAAATTTAGAAGCACTTGCGTGTAGGCTCAGGTGGTCATAATTTTCGACTCAATTAGTTTTGTAAATGTCCGCAAGGGGCGCACGCGCTGACGTTTGGCGGTCGGCGCGAATATTTAAAGTTGGGAAAAGGAAACACAAAAGGATTAAGGAATTAGTTTATGGATAGGTTCCATGTTTATCCAAACTCGAATATGTTTGGCGTTTTGAAATGTTGAATAAAGCGCTCTAATAAAGGCGTACATAGCACACCCCCACCATTTTACGGGCGCAAATCCAAAGTGTAATCTAAAGTTATAAAGCCTACAATAACATGTCCATATCCACATGTTTCTCTAAGTAAAGAGATAAGAGAAATTAAGTCTTTTAGAACACAGGCCGACCCCACGTTGGGCGACATTGACTCTTGATGGCATCTGTGATGGTTTTCGTCATCCGCTTGAGAGTCAGTCGTCTAATGTCAGTTGGCTATGGGGCTTACATCGAGCTGATCTTTATGGGCTGTGTACTATGTAACATAATGTGTATAATAAACGGAAAAAACAACTTACCTTGAATTTGTTCCAGATAATCAAAGGTCTGAAGTACAACCAGACGGTGGATTGGTGGTCGTTCGGCGTGCTGCTGTACGAGATGTTGATCGGACAGAGTCCGTTCAGCGGCTGCGACGAGGACGAGCTGTTCTGGTCCATCTGCAACGAGATGCCCTCCTACCCGCGCTTCCTCTCGCAAGAGGCGCTCTCCATACTCACTAGGGTATGACAATTTATATTAAAACACCATAATATTATTTATTCTGCACGTATTCAGTGTTGTGTATAAGCCTCTTTGCGTGACGCCACATCTTCTGATACTGTCTATGGTATTTTTTAAGGTAGATATAGTTAGTAGTTGTTGGACTTCCGTGGTCAACAAGGAAGCCTTATAGTTTCGCTTTGTCCGTCCGCGGCTTTATGGAGAAACTAAAAGTCCTAGAAAACTCTAGTTTTGCGCAGATAAGGGCAATAGTAAGGTTAAGAGAACGGTACAAAAAACATTTCATAATTATTAATTTAAAAAAAAATCCATAGATTGAATTTTTATATCCAGTGACATATACATATGTGTCACCTCCTAGGAAATCCTAGTCAATTTCCTAGGAAATTTAGCAGAGTCAAATCACAATTTATAAGTTGTGTGGCCAGTGGCCAACCTACATATATGTCGCAGCCGGGACCCACAGTTTTACGGGTCTTCCGAAACACGGGCGGAGTTATTTAACCTATATACTATACTCATTTCAGTTGTTGGACAAAGACGCGCGCACGCGGCTGGGCGGGGTGGAGTGTATGCACGGCGACATTCGCGAGCAAGCCTTCTTCCACCAGATACACTGGGACCGGCTCGAGCGCAGGGAACTCGACGCTCCATTCAGGCCACGAGTGGTGAGCTCATTGTTGTCGTTTCAGCTGAATGTGTTTTTTTACCCCTGAACATTTCTCGAGGTCTAGCGCTATCTTCCAATGGTATTAAAGATAGATGATGTGATGTGATGGTGGCGGTTTTTAAGATTGTTTTTAGAACTAGTTTTTGTAACTTGGTATGCGATAAAGTGTTATTCTATTCTAAAGTTCGTTCCATCATCATCGTCGGCGCGACGCGGTCATATTTTAATATGTATTATAAATGCGTGCAAAAAGTTTATGGATATGTGTAAGTGCGTGCGTGTGTTATCTCGTCATGCCCAAACATAATGAAATTAAATTTGGTGCATAGGTAGACACCGGAATGACATAAAGGCTACTTTTCAACGGGTAAATCTACTAGACACAGCACAGCTAATAAAGTCTTATAAATAAGAAATTGTGCCAAGTATTTTTATTGTAAAAAAGTGGGGATGATTCAGACATTTCAAAGATAATTTGGCATCTGTATTGACAACTTGGGCCAGTTGTACTGTAGCTACAATCTTACAAAGCGTGTTCGGACAATTTGACAACACAATATATTCTAGCCCACCATAATTTACCGTCCCTAACACCTTGCTGAGCATGGGCAATTTCCATTGATAAGTCAGCAGTTGTGCATTTTCCTTCCCATATTCTTTAAAACTAGGTGCAGAGTTGTGACATATTTTAAGAGCGTATATATCGAGTGACGCTCTCTCGCTCGCACTATTTGACAAATTTTGAATTATAAATTCATAGAATTAATTTATTGAAAATTTCTGAAAGAAAATATTTTCATGCCATTTTTAAATATATCAAACTGGAAACACTTTTAAAATGTGTGCAATAATATTATGGAGGGCTGTTCTTAAGGAATTTTCAATAAATTAATTATATGAATTTATATTTCAAAATTTGTCAAATAGTGCGCGCGAGAGAGCGTCACTCGATATATACGCTCTTAATACTTTTTTGTATTATTGCAGAGGCATCCACTGGACACGCAATACTTCGACCGCGCGTTCACAGGCGAGCGGCCGCGCCTAACCGCGGTCGAACCTCACGTATTGAAGTCTATGGACCAGGAGCCTTTCCGAGGCTTCTCTTACACCAACCCCAACGCGACCGACCGCTAATGTATACTCTATCTACATAGAGTGACGGTCTAAATTCCCTTGCACTTGCTGTAAAATCAGTCGAGTTAGCAAGACGATAGCTCCCTAGATGTAGGGTCGGTAGGTGATGCAATGATAGAGTAGGACCAGAAAACGCAAAACTCGTTGTCGAGATAGTTCATATGTGTTTTTGAGATAAATAACTGTTTTTTGTCAGCAACGAGTGGTTTATATAAGAACCAAGTGTTTTTTGATAAAAACAAGTGTTTTTGGAAATAAACACGTATTTTTTTGCACTGAAAGAGTATATCTGCTCTCATTCGCATGAATTTCGACAGTCGAAAATTGCGCATCCTAGCTCACGAGTCAAGTGATTAAATTACACCTTTATTGATAACACAAAATTTGTATACAGAATTATAATTAGGTAGGTACATCTTTGGTTTGACACCTGTTTACATAGCACAAGTACATAGTATAAGATCGTATTCATTATGTTCATATGCATATCAATGAAATGTCTAGTTATTTTCTATTTAAAAGTGTCTGGTACACAATATATTGTAGCTGTAAGAATTTGATTTTGTTAGGTTTATTTAAGAGTAAAGCGTGACACAGTTGCCCGAGCTAAAATGTAAATAGGAACAAAGTTTTAAAGTGGTCATAGCTTTATCGCATTGGAATGTTGAGATTCGAGACATTCGCCGTTGCAAATGATATTAATGTTCAAATCAAACTGTGTACGTTGTTTGTTGAAAATAAAAATCTTAATCAAACTCGGTTTTTCATTTAACCCTAAAATAATTTAGATCTGAAGGGCTTTATACACCAAAGTTACTTAACTGTGGAATTCGCCGTTCCGAAGTCATTGAAAGGACTAGGCAATTATTAGAGCATAATTTACTTATTGTCATTATGTAAAAATATTTTCCAAAAGTGATGCGCGTACGCCGTTACAAAACTTTTTGGCGAGCTGCGTACGCTGTTTGGACGACAACTTTGCTGTGTATTTTGCCTTTAATTTTTAACATAAATACAGTTTCAGTTTATCACAA
This sequence comes from Hemithea aestivaria, assembly GCA_947507615.1. NCBI lineage: Eukaryota > Metazoa > Arthropoda > Insecta > Lepidoptera > Geometridae > Hemithea > Hemithea aestivaria. Next base: position 5,273,350 of record OX382325.1, on the reverse strand, counting down.
GGACGGCATAGTACAGCTGTCTAACACATAGCGATCATCAAGAAAGTTCTAACCGGTGCAGTCAAGTGCATAAAAAAGTTCAACTTTTGTTTATACTATCACTTCTATTATAATATGCGCATAATCCCCGCGTTCCTTATCTAATTCTTATTAAAAAAATGCTATTGACGTGCACAGTGGCGGATTTGCCCTAAGGCCCAGTAGGCCCGGGCCTAGAGCGGCCAGATATTAGGGGCGGCCAATCGTGACAAAAAAATCACTGATGACAAGAAATAACTAAAAGTACGTAAATATTTTAAAGGCTTCAAGGGACCATGGGTTTTTCTCGGTGGCTCTGCTCTATAATAGGAATATTTATTTTCTCACCGCTCAGAACACATCTTTTGTAGCCTGAAATATAAAATTTTCTCGGCACTCGCAGCTAGCTGCTCGCGCAATTATAAATAGAATATTATGTATTTTGCTCACCACTCAGAACGAGCTCATTGCACACAGTACCGACGTTAGGGTGGGGCGCGGTTGGGCGACCGCCCAGGGCGCCGGATAAAAGGGGCGCCACAGGCTCTATAATTCGTTGAGAAAAATTCAATATTCTCGGTGCTCGTAGCAAGCTGCTCGCGCTTTTATAAGAACATTTAGTTTCTTTGCCACTCAAAGGAAGATAAACGCACATAATTCGTGCTAAAAAATTCAAAATTTTCTCGGCGCTCTCGCTTTTATAAATTATAAGGACATTTAGTTTCTTTGCCACTCGAAGCAAGCTAAACGCACATCATTCGTGCTGTAAAATATCTAAATTTTCTCGGCGCTCGCAGCGAGCTGCTCGCGCTTTTATAAATAAGAATACATATTTAGTTTCTTTGCCGCTCGGAGCAAGCTAAACGCACAACAATTGTGCTGAAAAATTCAAAATTTTCTCGGCGCTCGCAGCGAGTTGCTCGCGCTTTTATAAATGAGAACATTTAGTTTCTTTGCCACTCGAAGGAAGATAAACGCACATAATTCGTGCTGAAAAATTCAAAATTTTCTCGGCGCTCTCGCTTTTATAAATAAGGACATTTAGTTTCTTTGCCACTCGAAGCAAGCTAAACGCACATCATTCGTGCTGTAAAATATCTAAATTTTCTCGGCGCTCGCAGCGAGCTGCTCGCGCTTTTATAAATAAGAATACATATTTAGTTTCTTTGCCGCTCGGAGCAAGCTAAACGCACAACAATTGTGCTGAAAAATTCAAAATTTTCTCGGCGCTCGCAGCGAGTTGCTCGCGCTTTTATAAATGAGAACATTTACTTTCTTTGCCACTCGAAGCAAGCTTAACGCACATCATTCGTGCTGAAAAATTCAAAATTTTCTCGGCGCTCGCGCTTTTATAAATAAGGACATTTAGTTTCTTTGCCACTCAAAGCAAGCTAAACGCACATCATTCGTGTTGAACAAATCTAAATTTTCGCGGCGCTCGCAGCGAGCTGCTCGCGCTTTTATAAATAAGAATATTTATTTAGTTTCTTTGCCGCTCGGAGCAAGCTAAACGCACATCATTCGTGCTGAAAAATTCAAAATTTTCTCGGAACTCGCAGCAAGCTGGAAAGTTGGATTTTTTTCTAGATACGCCCATGATTTTGCCCATCGGAATCGGCCCAGAAAAAAATCCTGGAATTTTTTCCTTTTTAGTATGGGTTTGAATTGCTTTTTAGGGGGCGCCGTAGAAATCTCGCCCAGGGCGCTGGTATTGTTAAAACCGGCTCTGATTGCACATCTTTTGTAGTCTGAAACGTAAAATTTTCTCGGCGCTCGCAGCAAGCTGCTCGCGCATTACAAATTTTATTCTATTCGGAACGAGTTTAACGCACACGTTCTTGTCAGAGATGTAACATTTCCTATTTTAGAGATTCAAATTGTAGGTAAACGTTGAAATGTACAAACCTACCTTGTTCACAAGAAAAAAAATTCTGGATCCGCCACTGTTTAACACATTCGGTGCCACCGACTCGCCATGCGAGTTCACGTTCATTTTGTTCGCGAGTCGGTGGCACCGAATGTGTTAAGGAGTAAGTAGGAGTAGACATGTTATATACGACGTAGATGCAGGTATTACATGGACTGGGGCCTAGGGCGGCCTAGACTGTAAATCCGCCACTGGACGTGCATGAAGTGGAGCTGGCTCTTAATTCGAAGTAAATGTGTATAATCCACGCCAAAGAACTTAACCCAAATTGGATATTAAGCATCCGTATTAGATATAACTTAGGTCGAAGTAATGTGCACAGGATGTACCTATTAATTACAGACAAGAAGGTTTCCTCTGCGCACCTTTTTCTTTGAACATGGAAAAATGCGTTACGCTTCGTCAACATGAGCCGGGGGGTGCAGTGTGGTATGTGGGACCCCCATCGGAGATGGGCGCGGCGGGGATACCCACAAAAAAACCTGGGGGTGTTCCTGCGGGACGTCATAATGCCGGGGCAGCGGGTACGCCGAAGCACTCGTCCGCGGCCCCGACGGCATTTGGTTCTCATTGACAGGAGGACCCCTCAGCGCACCTTGTAACGAAATTAAGCACTGCGCAGGGTTCAAGTTGTTTGGCGCAGACTTTATTGTTTAATATTTATTTCCTCTGGTGTTTGTGAAATAATTAAAGTTTTGTGATCTTTGGCTATTCTGATGGTTAGATCCTCCATGGTAATCTTTTAATGTTTTTTTGTGTTGGTTTCAATTTTAATTTGAGCAGACATAATAATACTTAAGTACATAGTATTGATTAAGTATAATACTATTAAAGTTAACAACATTGACTTGCTTAAAAACTAATATTACCTACCCTTAACAATAACTGAGTCTGTGGTAAAAGAGAAGGGTTAAAGTGAATTTAAAATATCAAACTTTTAAAGGAATTTAAAAAAGGAGATTATTAATTCGCTGTGTATTTAAAGTTTTTGTAACTGTAAGACATACATGTTTACATAGTATAAACCTTTGGCACCCAATCATAAATATACAAAATTTCAGAAGTATATGTTTGTCCTAGAACCTTTCCCAAACCATTGATTGACCATTTTTACTTAGGGACACAGTGCAAGTTTCATCAAAATCAGTTCTTATACTTGTCCAACAGTGGGACAGTATGCATTCAAAAAAATACTGAGTAAGACAGAGAGTTACAATACTCTTCAAATTGAATAATAAGTTCAATTGCTGCCATTTATTTTCTACGAATTATTTTTTACGCTATGGCACCTGATTTGGTAAAACTTTATGGATCAGAATCAGCACCTTTCTTTGCCCCTCCTCTTTTTACAGACTCTAAGAAGGTACATAATTTGTTCGACAGATGTTACCTACAAATCCTTTGAGCGATAACTCCACATCCAATAAAATCGAATCAAATACATACAATATATATAGGCCATAAAATACATCATCATAAATTCATCCAAACATCCCTGCATCTGCCGAATTTTTTTTTAGTCCGACTGCGCAAAAACATTAGGTACATCAATTTTTATAGTCGACTTATGTTTGGCTTAAATTTTATAGTAAATCTAACTTTACTTTTCTTTAAATATGTAGATATTATTTGAATAGAGGTTTTGATTTATGAAATATGTTTTAAAAAATTGAACTTTATCTGAATTGAAAATATTTATGAATTATGTTTTTTTTTCTATTAGTATTATTTACTTTGACGAACAGTATAATCACACATTTTAATCATTGAGTGTTTTGCGCCGACGGCATTTTTATAATTTTTTTCTTTTTTTTCTTTATATGACATAAAACGACGACATAATAAATATACTTATACTTAACACAACTATAACATAGACGGATATAATCTACAACATCAAAGAATAGATATTGAGATTACTCATTTGAAATCTATAGGTAAAATAAATATTTCAGGATCATTTCGCACAGCGCCACCTAACCCCAAGCTAAATGACTTAATGCTTGTGTTATAGTGGTTAGATGACGGATATAATATCTAAGTATATACTATTCTTCAGGTACCTACATGTAATATTTTATTACCATGTGTATAATTTAGGTCATGTTCAACATGTTTACTTATTAATTGTTCCAAATTTCATAACTCATAATAGGGGAAAGTGTTGTTACTAGGGATTTTATCGATTACAACGAAACTAGAAGTCTATTTAGATGTTTCGCGAGATATTCGTAATTAGACATAAATATTTAAAAGTTTTGGCTTATTTTTTATTAATAATCGGTAACAATTATTCTTGAAAATGCACCATAATTCTTTACGTACGAGATCAACCTTTATGATCTTTGAGTAATAAATATTTTAAATATCTGAACACTCATAATATATTATGTAGCTTACATCAATAACATTTATAAATTTTGAGCAATATAATAATATTTAGTAACATAGCTTAAGGATGCTTTTCCGCTGATGGGACGGGGAGGAATGTAGAAAAGAATAAAATTGACCAATCACAGCGCTGGGATGGAATGGCTAAAAGTATTAAGCACTCCGATTGGTTATTACCAGCCCGTTCTTATCCGCTAGACTGCGCGCCAATACATGGATTCATTTCCAAATGGACAAATAATTGACAGAGAGACACAAAACAGAGGATTGAGACAGACGGAAGATTTTTTTTGATTTTACAGATAATGATTAACATTTACAATTCTAGTTTCCATGTTTTATAAATAACTTTAAATTAAAACTAAAAATTATTCCTCATGTAAATCTGACAATTAATGTTTCTGAGGATATTTTGAATTTTAGAATTTTATCAATCTTTTAACCTATTAAGATTAAGGGGCTGCGCAGACGACAGACTATCCATGACGCACTTTTTAGTCTGTGAAAATAGAACCTATGCAATTATATGCAGTAACGCACACGACGCGCAAAAAGTCCGGCACACAAATAATCCGTGTAATTCGGGCAGACCGGATCGCGCCGCGTCGCGCCGCTCCGCACAAAAAGTGTGTGAAAAAAATAGAACGTTTGCTTCAACGCGCGCTAACGCAGACGGCACACACTTTAGTCTGCAATCTGCATTTGCTAGTGGTGGACGTAACGCTTCTTTCTTCTTTTTTTTCTGTACTTCATGTACAAAATAATACTTCGCGATCTCTGCACGATTTCCATAGCGTCTACGTCCAGCCCTGGATTTACACTAGGGGCATTCGGGGCGAGTGCCCAGGGCGGCAAATTTTCAGGGGGCGGCAAATTTACTGAGGGCGGCAAATCTCGAAACGAGAAAAAAATATTCAATCCATAAACATCCGATGTTGAATTAAAATTTGTATTCTCAATCGCGCTGGTTATTATTATATTTTTTTTTTACGCTCATAATAAGAAGTCTGGAATACTGGCCACACAAACTTAAGATTTTTGCTCCAAACGAGCTATCCGTCCACTTTTCGTAGCAAGACTTTTCTCGGCATTTGCAGCTAGTTGCTCGCCTTCTTTTTTTTATTTTTGGCACTCAAAACGAACTACGCACTCACTTTTTGCAGTCAGATATACAAAATTTTCTTGGTGCTCGCAGCTAGCTTCTCGCGCTTTGAATAATATTTTTTTTTTATTTTAACACTCGGAGCAAACTATGCATCCATTGTTTATCATCATCATCATCATCTCAGCCATTGGACGTCCACTGCTGAACATAGGCCTCCCCTTTGGACTTCCATATGTACCGGTTGGAAGCGACCTGCATCCAGCGTCTTCCGGCGACTTTTATAAGGTCGTCTGTCCACCTTGTGGGTGGACGTCCTACGCTTCGTTTGCTAGTCCGTGGTCTCCACTCGAGCACTTTTCGACCCCATCGGCCATCCGCTCTGCGCGCTATGTGGCCTGCCTATTGCCACTTCAGCTTGCTAATCCGCCGGGCTATGTCGGTGACTTTAGTTCGTCTACGGATTTCTTCATTTCTGATTCGATCACGTAGAGAAACCCCGAGCATAGCCCTTTCCATAGCACGCTGGGCGACTTTGAGCTTCGAGATGAGGCCATTGGTGAAGGACCACGTTTCGGTGCCGTAAGTCATCACTGGTAACACACATTGATCAAAGACTTTCGTCTTGAGGCACTGAGGTATATCGGACGAAAAGACATTGCGTAGTTTCCCGAACGCTGCCCAACCGAGTTGGATTCGGCGGTTGATCTCTTTCTCGAAGTTGGACCTACCTAATCGGACTACTTGTCCTAGATAGATATACGAGTCCACAACTTCGAGTACCGATCCTTCAACAGATATTGGGGTGGGCACAACATTGGCATTTGACATAAGCTTCGTCTTGTCCATATTCATTCTTAAGCCCACCCGTTGTGAAGCTCGGTTGAGGTCATCGAGCATCATGCTGAGTTCCTCCATCGACTTTGCCATGACTACGATGTCGTCGGCAAACCGAAGGTGAGTGATGTATTCGCCGTTGATATTGATGCCAAGTCCTTGCCATTCCAGGAGCTTGAAGGTGTCTTCCATTACGGCAGTAAACAGTTTCGGAGAGATAACGTCTCCCTGTCTTACGCCTCTTCTTAATGGAATCGCCTTCGTGCTCTGCTCCTGTACTCGGACTGACATAGTGGCGTTCTTATACAAGCACTTCAAAACTTCAATGTACCGATAGTCAATACGGCATCGCTGAAGTGACTCGAGCACCGCCCATGTTTCCACCGAATCAAAGGCTTTTTCATAGTCCACAAACGCTAAGCATAGTGGCAAATTATACTCCTCGGTCTTCTGTATAACTTGCCGCAGCGTATGAATGTGGTCTATGGTACTAAAGCCTCTTCGGAAACCGGCTTGTTCGGGAGGCTGGAAGTCATCAAGTCTGTGTTCGAGACGGTTCGTGATGACCCTTGAAAACAGCTTATAAACATGGCTCAGAAGCGTAATGGGCCTATAGTTCTTCAATAGGCTGTTATCACCTTTTTTGAAGAACAGCACCACCTCGCCTCTGCTCCACGTCTCAGGCGTTTTGCCATCGGACAAGACGGAATTAAAAAGTTTCTGGAGGACTTTAAGTACCGGTGTTCCACCCGCTCTCAGAAGCTCTGAAGTGATTCCGTCTTCGCCCGGCGCCTTGTTGTTCTTAAGCTGCTTCAGGGCCATCCTAATCTCGTAAAGACTGATGTCCGGGATATCTTCGGTATAATGTCGGGACAGTTTGGCTCTTGGATCTCCTACCAAGCTGTCAACGGGCTTTGCGACCGAAGTGTAAAGCTGTCCATAGAACCTCTCGATCTCCCCTAAAACCTCTGCTTTGGTCGACGCTATGCTGCCATCTTCCCGTTTCAGCTTCGTCAGCTGGCTTTGCCCAATAGACTTGTCCTTTGCGAACACTTTGGAGCCTTGGTTTCGCTCAATTGTCTCCTTAACACGGTTAGTGTTAAAGAGACGCAGATCATGACGCAAGGACTTAGATATACGTCTATTGAGCTGCCTATAAGACTCGGCGTCGTCGGGAGATTGCAACTGTAACGAGCGTCGTTCAGCCATGAGGTTTAAGGTTTGATCAGCCAATTTCTGGGGTCTATCTTTACGACGGGGTCTAAAAAACTTAGACCCTACCGTGCGTACAGCTTCCACTAGCCCGTCGTTGATCTCGTCTACTGATGCTAAGTTCTCAAGGCAAGCAAAGCGGTTTGTGAGCTCGAGTTGGAAGCTTTCGGGGTTTTGAATATGGGCACTGGTAGGTCGGAGCGTAGACTTCATCAGACTGGACCTTTCTAGCTTAACGTTAATATTTAGTGAGCCTCGTACAAGTCGGTGATCACTGCCGGTTTTAACCCTGTTGATCACAGAGACATCACTAAATATCCGTTTCTTGTCGGTCATGATGAAGTCTATCTCATTTCTCGTGGAACCATCGGGGCTCATCCAGGTCCATTTCCTGTGAGGCGGCTTTTGGAAGAAAGAGTTCATCATAAAGAGTTCCTCTCTCTCCAGGAAATCAGCCAGCCTCTGTCCCCTAGGGTTCCGTTGCCCATACCCAAATCGCCCCACTCTCAACTCATCGCCGCTTTTCTTGCCCAACTTCGCGTTGAAGTCCCCCATAACAACAGTGAAGTAGGTTTCGGAAGTATGTATGGCTCTACTTACGTCCTCATACATAGCCTCTACTTCATCATCGGAGTGTGACGAGGTCGGCGCATATACCTGAATGACCTTCAGCGAATACCTTTTAGATATTCTGAGTATTAGGTATACCACCCTGCTCGACACACTGTCGATGGTTATAATGTTGTTTACGAGGGACTTGTGAACGAGAAACCCGACACCACCTTGGGACTGTTGGTCGCCCTCCCGGTAGTAGAGCAAGTTACCGGACTTCAGAGTTACGATGTCCTCCCCCTCTCTACGGACTTCACATAACCCGACAATGTCCCAGCGTAACCTGCTCAGTTCCTCTTCCAGCTCGCAGATCTTTTCGTCAGTCCTCAGAGTGCGTATGTTGTGTGTTACCAGGGCCAGTCGTCGTGGGGATGGGTAGCCGGGCATCTGCCGGTGATTCTTAGCACCCCCTGCTCCGCCGTTACCTTGACTGCTACCCGCGTCAGGAACAAGGGAGCTGCCGGGGACTGGGGGCCTGGTATATATATTGCTCGTCATTTGTAAGGGGGGTTTTGCCATACGCGCCACGCTTGGCAGGCGGGTTGGCGCGCGCAGTTTTTTATTAAGTTGATAAGAAGCCGGGATATGCTGCTGCCCATCTCCCGGTATATTCCCTTAGCAGGCTCCTACTGCAACCACGGGACGATATGGTGGGGGACTATTCTAAGGCCGGTCACCCCACGGCCAATTGTTTATATAGTCCATGATCCATTGTTTATATAGTCACAAAAACAAAATTTTCTCGGTGCTCACAGCGATTTTGGCACTCAGGGTGAAGTATGCGCCCACTGTTGTGTAGTCAAATATACAATTTTTTTTTTATAAATATTCATAATTACGTATAATATGAAAGAACTCGACAACAAATTTCTTAGCAAAATGTCTAGCCGATAAGCGTTTATAAATAATATTTCGGCGGAGGGGGGCGGCACTTTCTCACTGCCCAGGGCGGCATTTTGGCTAAATCCGGGCCTGTCTACGTCCCTACAGCTCTGCCGACAGAATGATCGAAGATGTGCGTCGTGTGCGTTGAGTCTGTGAAAAATCCGCAACAGACTTTTTGCGCGCCATGCAGACTTTTTGTACGCCGCAGACTCGATCGCACAAAAAGTGTGCCGTCTGCGCAGTCCCTAAGAGCTTGCTAAAATAATAATAATATATACTATTGATCTCCTTTTATTAAGGGTATAAGTCTTCGCAAAATGATGAGGTACTTACTTATGTCAATTTTATGGTCGATTTACGATTGGCTTAACTTTTATAGTAAACTTTAGTTTTCTTTAAATAAGTATTATTTGCATAGAGGTTTTGAAATATCGAATATGCTTTAACTGTTTAACGTCATCTAAAAGTTAAACTTTATCTGAATTGAAAATCCCAATGAACTAAATATGTTATTTTTTCTCTTAATATTCTTTACTTTGACGAACAGTATAATAATACATTTATTTTTATTATTGAGTATTTTGCGCCGACGACATTTTTATATTTTTTATATAGTTTTTTTTCTTAATACGACATAAAACGACGACATAATAAATATACTTAAAACACAACTATAATATAGACGGATATAATAACTATTAAAGTAGAATCTACAACATCAAAGATTATAATAGATATTGAGATTACTCATTTGAAATCTATAGGTACAACCTATAGGTCATATGTAATATGATTGAGATGTGTATATTTTTAGTTATTTCCAACATATTTCACTTATTAATTGTTCCAATTTTCATATTAGGAGATAGTGTTGTTACTAGGGATTTGATCGATTACAAAGAAACTGGAAGATGTTGAACCTCAGTCAAAAAATTATAAATATTTTTTGTCCATAATTTAAATAAAAAATCCCAATCTTTAAAGACATGGAAAATTATATAAAAAAGCGTAAACAGTGGACATAATATCCTTTCATAAATAGCTATAATATGTGTATACAGAGTAAATGTTAAACCTTTGGCTTACTTTTATAATAATAATAAAATAGAAAAAAAAAAAACAATAAAAATCTTTTTGAAAATGCACCGTAATTCTTTACGTACGAGATCAAATTATGAGATCTTTTAGTTATAAATATTTTAAATATCTAAACACTCATAATATCGTTTACATCAATAACATTTATAAATGTTGAGCAATATAATAATATTGAGTAGGTAACTAAGCTCAAGGATGCGTTTGCACTGACAGAACAACCACACACAGCACAACTATTGACCAATCACAGCGCTGGGATGGAATGTCTAAAAAAATTAGGCACTGTGATTGGTCATTTCTAGTCCGGTCAGTTAAAACGCGCCAATACAGGGTTTCATTTCCAATGGGACAAGAATTGAGACAGGCGAAAAATATTTTTTGATTTCACAGATAATGTACGAATACGACTGGAGCTTAAATGTTTGATCATAAAGAACTTTGAATGAAAAGTAAAAATTATTCCTCATGTAAATCTGACTTTTTAAATGTTTATTCTTTGGCTATTTTTTATGGCTTTTGTAATTTATAAATAAATTATGTGGGTTAAGAGATTGGTAGGCCGAGGCCGGCCCCGGAAGCGATGGAGTGCCCCACATATCTGGAGGGCTGGCAAGAGGCGGCGCTAGATTGAAAGGAATGGAAGAATTTGGGAGAGGCCTTTGCCCAGCAGTGGGACAGTATCGGCTAAATGTAAAATAATAATAAGAGATTGATAAAATTGAATACACCAGTGACGCGCCCTCTCTACGGCGCGAACCTTTACATCGGACTACGCCTGTCTCAATCTCAATACTATTTAGAACAGATGCATCTGACCTCTAGTGTTGTAGTCGAGCATCATTTGAGCGCACGCCGGGAACTCAGCCCACATGTACTTGTCTCCATCAATATGTTCGATCTTGAAGTGGTACACGTGCGATATTGTCGACACGTACAGATGATGCATGTCCTTGTCTTCGAACACCTCCATGGAGATGACGGCGGGGTGCTTCATGTCCTTGAAGTAGGACTTCAGCGAGATCGTTTGAACGGCTGCGCGGTTGCGTAGGTCGCGGGGCCTGTATATGTTGATCTGGAACAACATAGGGACTTTAGTTAATAGTGTTTTTTGTCTATCAAATAGGGATTTTATCTATCTATCTATCTACTCAGCCCGTATCCACCCACTGCTGGGTATAGGCCTCGTCATGGTCACGCCACACCTTCCGATCCTGTGCGAGTCTTATCCAGCTCCCCCCGACATACTTAACAATATCGTCCGACCATCGGGCTGGTGGTCTTTATCAAGGGATTTTAACTTTATTAAATTTTATTTAATTCTTAAAATTAAATTTAAACGTCAAGGTTGGTTTAAAAATGATTCTGTAAAACTAAAATTAAAATAATTACGCGATAAGTCCCGATTTCAAAAATTAACAATTCATAAAATTCTTGCAAAAAATGTGACGTAGCGTTCCCCTACCGTAAAACTTATAAGAGTTATATTTCAGCCATTTTTCATTATAATGACAAACCAAAAAATACATAATTTAGTATTTTTTATATATTTTAGGTGGATGTAGTATCTAAGTGTCGATTAATAATTATTGTCATAGGAGCGAGGTGATGAGGACCTCGAGATCGAAGCCGTTTCCAAAACTATGTGACTATTGGTTTTGGAATAACGGCTTTAATAATGGTATATATAGCGTAAAGGTTCTTTATCCACTCACACGTCCGCGCTTGAGAGCTGCAAAAGCGTTGAACGTCCGCGTCCGCGATCCAAATCGAATCGCGTCGAGCGCTCACTACTGACACCTACTAAACGTCTATTTTCTAGCAAACTATTGAACCATTTTCTATGAAAAAATAGCATTATATAGTTAAAACTATAGAAAAACAAAATATTAGAAAACTTTGATTCAAATATTAACACAGAGTATATAAAAAAATATCGAACTTGGCAATATGTGTTAATTTTAAGTATTTTTTTGGTTTAAACACTTTTTTACGAAACACTTCTGAATATTTCTTATTTTTACCTGCATATTATAAAACTAGATTATATAAGCTTTGATTTGATACCAAAATGTAATAACTTAAAAAGTACAGTATAGCACAATAAATCAAAACAAACCACCCATTCGTGTATAAATCTTCAGCGCCTAGAACAAAATCCTGAAAATGGAAGTATTAAATCAATGAATTCAAACTATTTTAGTTTATATTTTTTAATGTTAGGTATACGTAACTAATTATGTTGAACTGTTTTTCTAAATTTAAGTTGAATTTTAATAAAATAATGTTGATTGAAATTAATCAAGGAAAAATATTACGGAAACGCGGCATACGCGACAAAAATTTTACATGTCGACTTTAAGACATGTAAAATTGTCCTGATTGTGTTTATTTCCTTAATATCTGTACCAATTTCGAAAGATAGTATCATGATGATCATATTAATATATAATTTAATAAAATAAGGTGAATTATAAACATTTCAAACGCAGATTTCTCTGGCACGCATGAAAACTTCGAAACTATAATTTCAAAAAATAAATTTTAAATGTTGCCAAGAGCTTAGCTTCAGATTTAATGACCACAGATTTAAAATATTTATTACAAAGCCATTTACAATCATATTTACGCAACTTTTCAGCGTTTTCATAGACAAAAACGTGTTTTTAAAGTATTAAGTCTCTAAAGCCGCTGTAGCGGCTGTAACGTTTAACTCAACTTTTTTTCGGACCGCTATAGCGGTCGGGACGTTTGAGTGGTTATTTTTATTTTAAATTATTCATATTATGTCAAATCACGTCCCTCAAATTCACGTCACACGCCAATAGTACAGTGGAAGATCATAGGTACTGGCTTAAGCTCACAGCTTCGCTCGCGTTAAGAAATTACGTTCCCAATTATTGAGTTCTACGTTGAAAGACAGATCAGTCACTTACGCCTTCACTTTATAAATACAGAATAGTTAGCATAATTGGCCGTGGGGTGACCGGCCTTAGAATAGTCACCCACCATATCGTCCCGTAGTTGCAGTAAAAGCCTGCTAAGGGAATATACCGGGAGATGGGCAGCAGCATATCCCGGCTTCTTACCAACTAAAGAAAAAACCCGCCTGCCAAGCGTGGCGCGTATGGCAAAAACGCCCATTACAATGACGAGCAACCTATCGGCACCATATCATATCATCCGAGCATCATCTCAGCCATAGGGCGTCCTATGGCTGAGATGATGATGATGATGAGCTAGCATTATAAAGATCTAGAAAGAGTATACATACAGTTCCATCATTATTCCCCAGGAACACCATATCGCCGTGTTCCAACATACTGGTTAAGTTTGGGCACTCAAATGAGTACACAGCGTACTGGAACAGGCCATATCGCCTGAATGTTAGGCTCCTGTCTTCACGCACTGGAAAATGTAATGCAATCTTTAAAACATAGACCAACTACTTTGAGTTTGTCTAATTTTATTCATTTATGTTATGCCAGGGTCTATGCAACCTATGTACCAAATATCAGCTCAATCAGTTCACCAGTTTAGGCGAGAAGAGTTAACAAACAAACACACATATTATAAACTTCCATAGCTGTGACCAGTATTAGTTCAAACCGTTAAAAAGAAGTCATGTGTTTTCTAGGCCCTAGAATCTAGGGTCTAAGCTACTGTTATACAAGATATCAGCTCAATCAGTTCAGCAGTTTAGGCTTGATGAGTTAAGAAACACATTCATACTTTAACATTCACTTGCCAACATGAGAGGAACATCAAATCGTATAGAATCAAAGCACGTAGTTTGACTGCCTTACCGCGTATAGCAGTCGATTATTCCTTACCTCTCAACACAAATCCAAACATATGGAACATATAATCTTTCCTGAAAAATTCCATATCACGGTACGGCATTTTGATCTGCATGAGTGTCTTGAAGCTTTTAGTGGCCAGATGAGCTTCCATAACATAACCGGTGGAGATCCACAGATACACCGACTCTTTGTAGACGTTGAAGCCGCACATTATTTGTGGGCTGCCATAGTAACGGGCCACGAAATTGTTGGCCCACCGCGGGGAGTTGAACACTAGTGTCCACAGCAAACCTTGTCTGGTCATTGCGTAGCACACTTTCCCAATGATCCTGAAATTCAAATAACCAGTAGACTTCCTTTACAGGTCAACTAGGTGGCCCCAATGCCAGTTATTCTACTGCCTAAACATTACTGTGCTTCGGTACTCGTAGGAAGGCACTGTATAACTGGGCTAACGAGTCTTAACATCTTATGACTTGAGAAAAAGGGTTGATCCTGAAATTCAAACAAACCAGTAGACTTCCTTTACAGGTCAACTAGGTGGGCCCAACAATACCAGTTATTCTACCGCCTGAACATTACTGTGCTTCGGTACTCGTAGGAAGGCACTGTAGCTAGATAATTATAACTGGGCTAACGAGTCCTAACATCTTATGACTCTTGAGAAAAAGCGTTGATGCAGTGCACATCATTGTGAAACCCTGGGTAGCAAGTAGCACTGTACTGATTATATCAGCAGCGTTATCTCTTAACGTCAGGAGAGCGTCTAGCTCGTCTTCCCACTTCTTTGTATAAAAAATTTTTGTATAAAATTCTTATTCAAACGCAAAGCTTTTGAAGAATGAAGATAAATGCCTGGCGTGTCACTTAACATCAAGTGAAAATAACTCGTTCCCGTCTTTCTTCTTGGAAAGATGACGCACAATATTAAGTACCTACTGCCTACCATTGTCTAAGTTAGTTATGTTTAGCGGTTACACGCGCAGAAAAGTGGCCTATGTCATCTCAAGGTCTAAGCTATACACCTACGCACCCTACATACCTACGTATTAGCTAAATCCGTGAAGCCGTTTAGGCAACAAGAGGTAACACAAATACACAATCCATACTTTCGCATTTATATTATTGGTAGGAAGTAGGATAATGATATCTACCTAAAAAACTCAACTTCATCAAAAATCTTCCCACTTCTAACATCAGCACCACTTTTAATATCGGCAGGGTCCGTGAAGTCGTTGGGATTAGTTTTGCCATACATTCGCATCCTCCAACTATCATTCCAACCTATCGACACATGCGCGATTATGTAATCGTTCTCCACAAAATCGATACCTGAAATAAATTTCATACACATTTTTAAAAAGTTCTCGCCAGCAAATTTATTATGGTTAACGAAAATTTTTGATAAATTTAGACACATATTACAAAAAGCTTAAACAATACATTAGCGGTAACATCATCCGTAAAGTATGTTGAGAGAGACTAATTTGGTCATGTTTACCCCACCCCGATCGATTTATTACTATTCACTCCCACAATGTCTGGCCCAGATGGCAATCGGGAATCAAATTACCATTTGCCATCGTGTGGCACTGAGAACTTTTTGTCTCCACCTCAAGTCATAAGTCTTTTATTAAGCACTTCTTAAATTTAAATTTAAATAAAACAAAATGTGTGTGAGATATCGATTTTTTAAATTTATTTGAAAGGCCCATCTATGCCATTGTCGTGTGGAATTTAAATATCCACCGCGGCTTTTCTGGGGGCCAAATAGAGACTTTATTGGGATTATAATTTTCAAGTAGGTATTGTTGAACGCTATACCCATCCATAGGCGGATTTAGGGGGGGGGCAGAAGCAGCCAGCCCCCAGAAGCATTGTAGATGTTGTATTACTGGCTGTTATACACATTGTAATCAAAATTTGAATCATTCTTTTTATATATTCTTATTGATGTATGTTTTGTCACTTCAATAAAATGAGTCAAATACAACATACGTTATCAGCACGAATTTATAAGAAAATACAAGAATAAACTGTTTTTCTGCATTAAAAGTGAAAAGAAAGTTTTTCTAAAGTATTACGTGCATCATATGTGTATTTTTTGGACATTGACCAGCTGTTCGTGAGTTATAAAATTATGTCAAATAATAATTCCCTTTCTTGCATAAAACCTTTAGTTAATAGGGAAGGCTACTCTACATGGAAGTTTAAGATGCGGATGTGCCTTATTCATGAAGAATTGTGGGAAGCCGTCGTAGGTTACCAAGATAGTAATGTATCCACCGATAAAAGGTTAAGAAATGATCAGAAAGCTTTATCGAAGATTTGCCTTACTCTGGATGGACTGGCAATAACCCACGTAAGGTCATCAAAAACTGCAAAGGAGGCATGGGACGCTCTTTCGTCCGCATACGAAGACAAAGGTTTGGGTCGACGTATAAGCCTTGAACGTAAACTCTATAGATGCAGCCTTGAAGATTATAACTCAATTGAGATGTATATAAATGCCATCATGTCTACTATACAAGACTTGGCTGACATCGGAAAAACAATAGAAGATGCATCAATAGCTGCTATTCTTCTGGGAGGTCTGAGTCCACGATATGAGCCTTTAATATTAGCTCTGGAAAATTCGAATACACATATAACTTCGGACCTTGTAAAGACAAAATTATTGAATGAATTGAATAAAACTGAATATGATAATCCTGATACTGCTCTTCGTTCCCGGATGAATCAAAGTAAATCTTCTGCATCCAAGCCTAAGAAGCCTATTGTGTGTTATGACTGTAATGAGCCAGGTCATAAGCGTCCAGACTGTCCCCATAAGAAGGACAAGAATAAGAAATCTGTAAATCATAAGAATGCTCTCTGTGCACTGAATGTAAATGAGAAATTAGATAATGAGAAATGGTATATAGATTCTGGAGCGTCAGCACACATGACATCGCGAGCTGATTGGATGGAGAATGTGAAGGATTCCCCTATTGGAACTGTAACTATAGCAAATGGTGATATACTGGAAACCCAAGGTGTTGGTGAAGTTTCGATTACCAGTTGCAGTGATAATTTGACATCAGTCAAAAAGATTCTTGATGTAGTTCATGTGCCAAACTTGGACTCGAATCTTATATCAGTTAAGAAGGCAGTAGATAAAGGTTTTAGTTTAGTTTTTGATAAAACTGGTTGTAATTTTTATGATTCTGATGCTTTTACTTGTAATGGAGATGTAATTTTACATGGTTCTATTTGTGGTGGACTGTATTCATTAGATGTTACAGTCAATTCTAAACTCAATGAACGATTATCCGCTTTTGAAACGCACTCTGATGTATCTTGTTTCAAGCTTTGGCATAGACGATTAGGTCACTTATGCCGCATTGGAATGGACCAACTTAAGAAGGGTCACGCGGTGGGCGTTGATTATTCAGAAGTCGATAAGGAACCTTGTATCTCCTGTATTGAAGGTAAGCAAAATAGGAAAACTTTTAAGAAAGTTTCACATAAAAAATCAACTTCAGTTCTGGAACTTATTCATTCAGACGTTTGTGGTCCCTTGCCTGAATCTTCATTTCAAGGCAATAAATATATTTTATTTTTTATAGATGATTTTTCTCGTATGACTTTTGTCTACTTTATTTCTTCAAAAGCTGAAGTAAAGAATAAGTTTTGTATTTTCCAGTCCTCAGTGGAACGGGAAACGGGAGCCAAGATAAAGACACTGAAGAGTGACAACGGAAAAGAGTATGTTAATGCAGCTTTTTCGAATCATTTACAAAATGAAGGGATTAAACACCAAACTACTGTTCCCTATAGTCCTCAACAGAACGGTATTGCTGAACGGACGAATAAGTCCATTATGGAGAAGGTAAGGTCTATGCTGTCAGAAAGTTCTCTTTCTTCTGCCTATTGGCAGGATGCAGCAGATATGGCTGTATATCTTAAGAATAGATCTCCACATCGTGCTCTCGAAGGCAAGACAGCATACGAGAAGTGGTATGGTATGGTCCCAAATTTATCACATCTACGCGTCTTCGGATGTAGGGCTCTAATTCATGTCCCCGACTGTAATCGGAAGAAATTGGATATGAAAGCATCGGAACACATCTTTGTCGGATATTCAGAAGATCCGAGAAGCTATTTCTTTAGAGATGCTACGTGTCCTAGAAGACTTGTGAAGAGTAGAGATGTAACATTCTTTGAAGATCATTTTCATGATTTAAAAGGTAAAGGTAATACTTGTAAGACTGGTAAAGATTTATTGGAACCAGCATACTCGTACATACCTCTTCTGTCTGAGAATTCATTAAATAGTTCAGAGCAGAGAAATACTGTCACTGTGGAACAGTTAATAAAGCCTAATATTGCACCAGTATCAGAAAATTGTGTACCTGATAGTAGTGAGGAACAGTGGCATAATGCTGATACATCAATTTCTTCAGAAGAAATTAATTCTGATACTGAGGTTGTAGAACCAAGATATAATTTAAGACCAAGAAAACCTAATTCTTCTGCTAACTATGTATGTGTGCAGACTTCATCCTCTGAACTGGATGAACCATTAAGCTATTCACAAGCTATTAATGCAGAAGATAGTGAAAAGTGGCGTCTCGCAATGTGCGATGAATACCAATCATTGCTTGAGAAGAAAACTTGGGTACTCGTTGATAGACCAGATAAAAAGGTTATTCCATGCAAATGGATATACAAGTTAAAGAAAAATGCGCAAGGTGATGTTGTTAAGTATAAAGCAAGACTTGTTGCAAAAGGATTTAATCAAGTATATGGTGTTGATTTCTCAGAAACTTTCTCCCCGGTTGTCCGGAGCTCCTCTTTACGCATGTTGTTTGCGTTGGCTGCAGAAACAGGAATGAAAATGCATCATTTGGATGTTGATACTGCGTTTTTAAACGGAGACTTAGAGGAAGAGGTCTACATGAGTCAACCAGAAGGTTTTGCTAAACCTGGTCAAGAAGATAAGGTATGCTTATTAAAACGTTCACTTTATGGCCTAAAACAGGCCCCAAGGACATGGTTTAAAAAGTTGACCGAAATATTGCAATGTATAGGATTTAAACAAACTCCTTCAGAAGCATGTATTTATACCAAGAAGGTTGGTAACGAGTTACTTATTCTGGCCTTTCATGTCGATGACATTGTCGTATTTTATAAAAAAGATTCTACACTTGACTCTGTCATATCTGACTTACAGAATCATTTTAGTATGAAAGTGATTGGGCCATTGAGTTATTATTTAGGTTTAAACATTGATTGGAAACCTAATGAGATAAAAATACATCAAGCTACTTATATCCGGAGCTTGTTAGAAAAATTTCAAATGGGTGATTGCAGATCTATGCATACACCTTTACAAAAGGAAAAATTAGTGCCATCTAAAGGTAATGAGGACTCTACTGTATATCCTTACCAGAAATTAATTGGCTGTTTAATGTTCCTTGCAGTCAATTCTCGACCCGACATAGCTTTTGCTGTTTCGTATTTGAGTCAGTTCAATACTAAATACGACAAAACTCACTGGATTGCGGCAAAGCGCGTGTTACAGTATTTAAAAGGAAGTATCGATGTGGGTATTACTTACAGGAAAGATAGAGGAAATTTAATTGGCTATGCGGATGCAGATTGGGCTAATTGTCCCATAGATCGTCGTTCATACACTGGATTTTACTTCTCTTTGGCAGGTGGAGCAATCTCATGGGAGAGCAAGAAACAAACAACAATTGCTCTTTCCTCTACTGAAAGTGAATATATGAGTTTAGCGGGAGCGGCAAAGGATGCTGTATTTTTAAAGCGGCTAATGTTGGAAATAACAGGTGAGTCAACTGTTGTAACAATTTATAATGATTCGCAATCTGCTCAAAAATTAGCAATAAATCCAGTCCACCACAACAGATCAAAACATATAGACACTAGGTATCATTTTCTACGTGATTTAGTTGCTAAGAAAGTTATCAATGTTGTCTTTAAACAGACAGAGGAGATGTGGGCTGATGTATTCACTAAGCCGCTAGCACGCATTAAGCATCAGAATTGTATAAAAGGGATAGGTTTATGTTAATTGTCTCATTTTGATTACGGGGGTGTATGTTGTATTACTGGCTGTTATACACATTGTAATCAAAATTTGAATCATTCTTTTTATATATTCTTATTGATGTATGTTTTGTCACTTCAATAAAATGAGTCAAATACAACAGTAGAGGTACGAATTTTGCTCATATTTCATGGTCAAGATTATAATTTTTTTCTCGGCGGTCGCAGCAAGCTGCTCGCGCACTTATTATTAAGGATATTTGAACTTTTTAATTGTTCAGGGCGAGCTAAACACACACTTTTCGTAGTAAAAATTATAATATTTTTGGCCCGTCTGCACCTTGGCCCCAGGACCAAATCCTGGATCCGCCAGTGTACCCATCAATGGTGATTTGGCAAAACAGGCTGATTAAATTACAACCAATTTCACAGATGAGGCTTCAACAAGATGACCGCTATCAAGTATCGAAGTTCGCAAGTCCCTATTGAAAGACCCTATACAATGAACGCCGCCCACGTACATTGAATGACGTCAATGTTGACGTAAATAGAAATAGAATTCCCGAATGAAAATAATATCCTTGAATAGAAATTTAATATGGAATATATTTTTACCAGTTTGGGATTAGTAATAATAAAAAAATATACCTATACTATTACCAATTCCAGTCACAATTTACATAGTCACTTTTGTTTCTGTTTGGTGGGCCTACATGAACCGTCAAAATATTAGATTAGATAACACTTTACTGAACACCATAATTACGAAACAAAACATTCAACATTATATTACATTTTATTAAAAAGTGCTACAATTGACGGTCATAATATCGCTGGTAACAACCAAGCAGTATTATTATACTTTTTTGTAACATATTGGGTTTATTAGTCCTCCTTATGCACAATATTATAATTTGTAATTCTTCCAACCATTCAGTTTACCCACAATTATTAAGGTATTTTTACATTAGACCTTTAACCTAGATAGTCATACGAGTAGGCCTATTATAATATAGTATGCCATAAATAAGAAATTATATTTCTTGGAATTACATTAATGATTTAATTAAATCAGGGTAAACTGAGTCTGTTTTCCGATTAAAATGATGGACCGAGGTAGCCATAGTTATCGTAAAAATACTACTTTGGCCACTTCAGTTTGTTATTTGACAGATTCAGTTCAGAGTTCAGACTCGGATCAAATGCCATGCAGAAGCACTTTAGCTCAAGGAAAGTGAAAAACACCTTCCTTGGTTCACAGCGATTTTCAAAAGTAAATTGAATGGATGGTATTTGATATCTAACATTGACAGACATTCACATAGCATAAAATATTGAGTTTAAAGTGAAAACAATAGACGCAAGCTTATCGGTAAGGCCGCGAAAATTTACAATATTTTGTGTGATTTTTTTGGCCTTTTTTGTCTTATTGATTGAATATTTAATTAACTGTACAGTATATCCGAATTTTAAGTATACCATCGAAGAATTAGATAATGCTGGGCTGTTAAACTACTAATATTGTAGCGAAAATTCATAAACTGACATACCTATTTTATCATGATTTCAAAATAGAAAATGGTATTTATTTTCGCGTTACTTTTTTTGTGTGACAAATTTGGACTCCAAATCTTCAAGTTTGAGATCCAAAGTTCAATACATAGTAATGACGAGGTACACTCGACAAATCGAAGAAATTTAAAAACTGGGACAGCAATACGCATTTCAAAGTTATTTAGATTAAAATATTTTTCTTTTTTGCTTTTGTGTGACAAATGTGATTTTCGACGAGATATTTTAAAATTTATTGACTAATATTTATGGGCGCTGGGGTCATAGATATGCTTTTTATCATGAATTAGTGCCTAATTGCTACAAATAACTGAGATATCAGAATAAAAATATGCTTTTGTGAAATATTTGTATTACGTTATGTGTTACATATACTTTTGTGTTATTACAACACAAAAGAATGTTATGTTACGTTTGTGATATAATTGTCAATTTTGGCGGTCTTACCCTTATAATAATGAATAAAATGTTAAAAATAAAACACCTTCGTGCTGCAACACCAATTAGTAGTATAGTTCAACTTGTGGAATAAAGCTTACATGTGGCCGCAAACTCTCTTTTTAGCTTCAACTCGGGAATGCTATAATATCGCACAGCCGTAGCGGTTACTATGATTAGATTATCTGTAAGGTAAATGCAAATTAAAGGCTAAATTTACTATTTATTATAGGTTCACAGACATTACTCGACCATTTGAACTCTAGAATATCACTATAACCTATGATGAAGTAGAAGACGAGCAAGACGCTCTCCTGATGTTAAGAGATAACGGCTGCCCATAATCAGTACAGTGTTACCTAGGATTTCACAATTATGTGAAATTCTAGGAGCACTACACCAACGCTTCTCACTCAAGAGTCATAAGATGTTAAGACTCTTCAGCCCAGTAATTTCACTAGCTACAGTGCCCTCCTACCGGAGCACAGTAATGTTTACACATCACTGCTCAGGCGGTAGAATAACTGGCACTGTTGGGGTACCCACCTAGTCGACCTCCTGCAAAGGAAGGCTACAGTACAGCGGGTAAAACTGCTGGGTGGTAAATAATACTGTGACATACACACCACTCATTCTTGGATTAAACATTCAATAATGAATATTATAGGATACATACCTCTGTAAACATTTATTTTTTTAACAGTATCACCTTCAATAGGGTCACTAGATAAGTTGAAAGTCGCCCTTTCCATATTGTTCCAAAGCAGCCCATTTCTGTAGATCTGATTCCAGCCTAAGTTTTTCGACTTCAGCTGCATTGGTTCTCCTTTGTGAGGGAGATGAATATCTACTAGATCAGGCCACAGCTTGTAAGCCTAAAAAAATAGGTTTATTTCACAAGTTACTAATGTAGTTTGAAATTAAGTATTAAACTTAATTTAATTAATTCTCTAACATCAATTGTTTAATGTTATGATTGAATTCATTCAAATGTAATTATTGAATTTAATTTATATTTGCATAAAATTATTCTAATTCTTAATATTAATAGTAATCTTATTGTAATTTAATTGTCTTACACCTGAAAAGGCAGATTTGAGCTGAACTTTGTTTATAATTTAGAACTGTATCTGTACCTTAAATCTGAGGAATAAATGATTTATGATTATGATTAAAACTACATTTGCCACTTCCAATTCCATGTTAAATTTTAACTTTAACATGATCAGCAATTCCTTTTCTGAATGTGAAATTAGGCTGCTTAAACACAAACAGCTAAACTGAAGGAGTTAAAATTTGGCTTAGATCATGCAATAACATGTGGTTATTAGCAGGTAAAATCGCTGGGTCTACCTAGTTAGTACCTACTCCTACTATAAAATTATTACAAGACAATAAATGTATGATAATGTTAGATTGCTTGCACTAATAGCCAAGATGGCCGCCGTTACAAAATGGCGGATTACTTTTTTTCTCCACGACCCCGTCAATATGGGTATCAAATGAAAGGGCTTGACTAGTAGAATACAACCCACTATAGTAAATTTAAAATCCAAGATGGCTGCCACCACAGAATGGTGAATTACATATTGCGTCGGGGGTTTTTTTTAATTTTTAATTTAATTCACTTGTTTATGTTCTAAATGTTTGAAAAAATTATTGACTGTGTGTTTGTTGTCTAATGTATTATAGTATTAGTGTCGACTCGAAAAGAAGAAGTGTCCACAATCTTACTAGAATGTAAGCTGAAAATCAGCATTGAGGACCTGTCCTTAACATATGCTGAGCTTAAGTCCATATGCATCAACACTGTAGAGTATGACATGTGCGAATTGCTTTTTACTTTAGTCTTGAGCCGAAACCACATAACTAAGTTGTGATCTCAGACCACATACTGATATAAATATCATGTTGTCAATAAACGACAGTCATGGAGTAAACTTGTATTTCTTTCTCTCTTTCCATCACCCTTTGCTTTTTTCCTGCTAACAGCACCAGCAAATGACATTTTATGGCGGCCCTGCCAGGATAACATCCACCCTACCCTACTTTTCAACACCTCTTTTTAATGTAAATTCTAACCAATGTTCAACATTATGTAGTAAATCAATACTTTTTTCTTTCTTTCAGGGTCCACTGCTTATAGGTCCTACAAGAAGGCTCTCATTTTAGTAGCTGATACAAACTTTATTATTTTATCGAACAAATGCTTGGAAAGAGGTTTTTCTTACCCCAAAATCACAAATTTATTATATACTAACAGGATCAATAAAATATTATACAATATGACTGAAAACTTACATCCAGTATTCGCTGGCAGGCAGAATTCCACTTCTTATTCACAAACATGCATATAGCAATAGCAGGGAACGGTAGCATGTCTAAAATCATCATTAAAATCTCATTGGGGCAGTCATCCCATGACTCCAGTTTCTTATCTTCGCGCTGCTCTTCTTTGGAACACTTTGACGCCATTTTGAAGAAAATTTTCTAAAAATAAATTAGGGACTAGAAGGACGAGTATAATGTTTTTTCCTTTAACTTACAGATTTGTAGAAAATCTTATAAATTTCTCAAATGTTCCCATAAAAATCAAAGTAAAAACACTTAATATCCAAGATAAAGATGTACTACAAAATATTGAACGGTAAAAAGATTATATTTGCTCGGATCCCATACCTCAGAATTGCTCAAATAGACGCCTTTTTCTTAATTATATTAGAAATTGAAAAAACATCACAAGCCGCAAACCAAAATAACCCGACCGAAAGCCGAAAGAACACTGAAACCGTAACCGGAAACGAAACTAATGACAGAAAAAGAGTTTTTTTTTTTTTTTTTTCTTTTTAATAATATGGCAACATGTGCATTTTGCCAGTGTCGAGTAAAATTCGTGAATGTTCACGGGATATTAAATTATGGTCTCCACTTTCGTGTTTTGCCAGTGTCAAGTTAAATGTTATTTTTTAAGTAATAAGTTAGTCAGTCAGGTCAGAGTCAGAGTGAGCTTAATAGCTCGTCTAGTCACGTGAGTCTTCCAGTAAAATGGGTGGAATTTTACTGAAAGTTCGGAGGAGTTTTGGAGGGGGCACCAAAATTCATATTTCAGCACCATATCACTTGCCTACATCTGTGCACATTCAAAAACACTTAACACGCAATATTCCACCATTATTACACGCTAACAATCAAATTCTACACGATTATTAAGCAAAAGACGTGGAGCTAATGATATGATCAAGGCTTGCCGCCAAAAACTCTTTTTCTTTCTTTTTAATAATATGGCAACATGTGCATTTTGCCAGTGTCGAGTAAAATTCGTGAATGTTCACGGGATATTAAATTATGGTCTCCACTTTCGTGTTTTGCCAGTGTCAAGTTAAATGTTATCTTTTAAGTAATAAGTTAGTTAGTCAGGTCAGAGTCAGAGTGAGCTTAATAGCTCGTCTAGTCACGTGAGTCTTCCAGTAAAATGGGTGGAATTTTACTGAAAGTTCGGAGGAGTTTTGGAGGGGGCACTAAAATTCATATTTCAGCACCATATCACTTGCCTACATCTGTGCACATTCAAAAACACTTAACACGCAATATTCCACCATTATTACACGCTAACAATCAAATTCTACACGATTATTAAGCAAAAGACGTGGAGCTAATGATATGATCAAGGCTTGCCGCCAAAAAACCCCGCCAAAAACTCGAAAAAGAGTTATTGACACTTGACATTGACAGTTATTTTTTAACCTGCAAAATCAGATATTAGATCGCACGTAAGGGTATTTACGAGTGTCATCTTGTAGACATTTTCATAGTTTACAGATTTGTCAGACCATACTTATATGTATGTACGTAAATGCAGTCGTTAAATTCAGTTAAATAGACAAATTGCAATTTATAAGACATTTTACCTAATATATTATAAAGTTACTGATTTTGATAAAATAAGTGATAGGCGCGGATCCAGACCATGATTTTGGGGGTGCTCATCAGCTAGATTTTTTTTCTAAGAATTTTTTTGGTGACACGTTTAACGTAGTCTTAAAAATCTTACATTTTTCAATACGAATGATTTTTTCTTCTCTCGTTGCAAGCCTATTTGACCACACAGTTTAGATAATCTAGGACGAGCCAATGGTTTTGTGAACATGTCCGCCAATTGTTCATCACTTGATACTTTTGGTACCTTGAGATTTCCTTCAGTAACAAGTTCTCTAAGATGATTAGCATAAGATGTCTGATGCACCAAACAACCATCTTCTCTGTCTGAAATTTCCATACCAAGGAAAAAACTGTCTGGCTTTGTTGTTATTTTGAATCGTTTTTCCAGTTGTCCCAAAAATTCATTAATCAAATTTTGCGTGGACCCAACAACCAGCCCGTCATCTACATACAGAGCCACTATTAGTTTGCCGTTGGCTGTTTCTTTCACGAACAAACAAGGATCTGCATCACTAACATTGAAGTTAGTTTCTTTCATAAAATCCAAGATAGTCTTATTCCAGCATCTTGGCGACTGTTTCAGTCCATATAAACTCCTCTTCAGTAAACATACTCTCCCAGAACCATCATCAAATCCTTCTGGCTGTTTCATATAAATTTTCTCTGAAGACAATGAACCATATAAGAAGGTAGTTGAAACATCAAATTGACTCATTTTCAAACCTTCGCTTGCCGCTATGCTTAAGACAGATCTTACTGTTGCTAATCTGGCAACCGGACTAAAAGTCTGATCATAATCTAGCCCTTTTTTCTGCGTAAAGCCTTTTGCAACTAGTCGTGCAAATTTTGAATTTTTCGGCACGAATTATGTGCCTTTAGCTTGCTCCAAGTGGCAAGGAAACCAAATATTCTTATTTATATTTGTGCGAGTAGATCGCTGCGAGCGCCCAGAAAATTTTGAATTTTTCAGCATGAATGATGTGCGTTTAAATTGCTCCGAGTGGCAAGGAAACTAAATATTCCTATAACGAAATATAGAGCGCGAGCAGCTTGCTGCGAGAGCCGAGAAAAAATTGTAATTTTCAGTACGTATGATGTGCGTTTAGCTTGCTACGAGTGGCAAGTAAACCAAATATTCTTATTTATATAAGCGCGAGCAGCTCGCTACGAGCACTGAGAAAATTTTGAATTTTTCAGCACGAATGATGTGCTTTTGGCTTGCTCCGAATGGCAAGTAAACTAAATATTCTTTTTTATAAAACCGCGAGCAGCTCGCTGCGAGCGCTGAGAAATTTTTGAATTTTGCAGCACGAATGATGTGCGTTTAGCTTGCTCCGAGTGGCAAGGAAACCAAATATTCTTATTTATAAAAGCGCGAGCAGCTCGCTGCGAGCGCCGAGAAAATTTTGAATTTTTCAGCATGAACGATGTGCGTTTAGCTTGCTCCGAGTGGCAAGGAAACTAAATATACTTATTTATAAAAGCGCGAGCAGCTCGCACTGAGCACCGAGAAAATTTTGAATTTTTCAGCTCGAATGATGTGCTTTTTGCTTGCTCCGAGTGGCAAGGAAACTAAATATTCTTATTTATAAAAGAGCGAGCAGCTCGCTGCGAGCGCCGAGAAAATTTTGAATTTTTAGCACGAATGATGTGCATTTAGCTTGCTCCGAGTGGCAAGGAAACTAAATATTCTTATTTATAAAAGCGCGAGCAGCTCGCTGCGAGTGCCGAGAAAACTTTTAATTTTTCAGCACGAATGATATGCGTTTAGCTTGCTCCGAGTGGCAAGTAAACTAAATATACTTATTTATAGAGCGAGAGCAACTCGCTGGGAGCAAAAAAAATGACTATTATGCATGCGCGAGCAGCTTGCTGCAAGCGCAAAGACTTAACTGCAAAGACGACATAAAGCGCGAACAGCTTGCAGCAGTTAATATAATCCAATGAATCCCAAATATGAAAGATACTGTGCAGCTTGTTACGATACCCTAGGGATAATTCGTAGGCGAGGACCAAAAAAAATAGCAAGGTAAAAAAAAATTATGAACTTGTACGTAAAGCTTGCTGCTAAGAGAAAATTTCCCAATTATAACTATGAAATTAGCGTAAAACTAGTCGATATGATCAGATTTTTTTTCGACTAGGATTTTGGGGGGGGTCATGACCCCCTTGACCCCCCCCCCCCTGGATCCGCGCCTGATAAGTGAGTGTATTGAAGAGAATTAAAACAATTTTAAACAGTATTGACTTTGACATAAATAATAAGTAATATTCTGTGGTAATGTTATTTCATTTGTCAATGTCAATTTTTTTATGATTTGTATTTTAAAACAAAGTATTTTATACATTTTATATATTTGAGGTTAGAATCAATTTTATTAAAATACTTGTTTACGTTTATTATTATTTTTTTAATCGAAATAATAATTCAACACATGCAGTAAATTGGTGTGGAAACATAACTAAAATACTTAATTTTACTACTGGAATATTACTACTGAACATTGAAAAATGGTAAGTACCAATAAAATATTGTAAAGAAACAAATATTTTTAGTTTCTCAATTTTGTGTTCATAATGGAAACATACCAATGAGTAAAGAATGAAGAATAACCAATCATTATTATTTGTTTATTAACTGTTTAAAGTACTTTCCAGACTTTAAAAAGTTCAAAGTTGCCCCAACTAAAGTTAGTCCAACTGGAAAGTGCCTCAAGAACTTAATCATATAAGTCTATAGTACGACATCTAGGCAATAGTCTTCCTCATTCTTCAAATCTATCCACTACATTATTTTTTTGTTTCAATGATTGGGTAGTTTCTGTTCGTTCACACTGGTACCGAAAAGAAAAAAAAACGTTTTGTTAGGCCACAGTGTTGACGAACGCTACTTCTTTTACGATCTATCCACAATCAGTTATATCCAGTCGTCATCACTGTTGATGATTTCAAGCATCTTTACTAAACACCACAGCTAAAAATCTAGTTCATTTGAGATATTGGTTTGAAAATAAAAAGAAGTGTTTGTCCACATTGTGACCGAGCAAAACTCTTTACCCATTCAGTAACAGTGTAAATGACAGGGTGTGAACGATCGGGAACTACCCCAATGTAATTCAGCCTGGCTAGTAAAGTTCTTTCAAGACAACCCTCCAACACTGTCTTGTCCTCAATACTCTTCTCATATTATATTATCTATGTACACTGGCGGATCCAGGATTTGGTTCTGGAGGGGGCCAAGGTCCCCTAAAATCCGCCTATGTCTATGTAGCTCCTATTGTGTGAAACCATTCTCCATTGTCATATCATTTTGATGGTCTGTTATTCACTGAATAAAATAAATTAAAAATAAATATTTACTTAATTAATTTTGAACTTATTATTTCAGGCTAGGAATGCAGAGAAAGCAATGTGAGTATTACTGTAATTTGTTATTTTGGTACCTACATATTTTTGAAGTTTATATGCTCCAATTGAACAGAAAGTACCTAGGTTTGGTTTGAGTTAATTGAAAAATTTGGCTTAAGAATAAGTAAAATAATTTTTTAGGTAAATGTATAAATTTCTTTTAAATTAAAACAAGTGAAATTTAAAAAATACTTTTTAAAAACAAGCTTTAATTATTGTTATCATCTTGCATCATAAAGAACTCGTCAAGACGAATCAAATGAGCCCAAACTCGATGGGGTTGCGTTGTTTTATGACAGAGTTCCTATGGCCACCTTCCAGCTCCATCATCAGATCAACTCGATGTCATAAAAATATTGCATTGTCATCCGATTTATACACGCATGCAAATTTTCAGCTCAATTGGAAACCGGGAAGTGGGTCAAATTAAACTTACAAGATTTGATTACAGACAGACAGACAGACAGACAGACAACAGTCAGGTGAAAGTAATATAAAGCTTGTAAAAAAAACTTATGCATGTTTTCTTCATAGAGCTATGATGTACTTTAATAGAAATATAAATCGTAGGTACATACAGTATTATGTTTGGAGCAAGTGTGCACTTTTTTGTGTGTTGCCATGGACAAGTGTGCGCCGCACCCACTGCCCCGTTATTATGAGAATATATGTTCCCCGCAGGAACACCCTCAGGCATTTTTAGTGGGTATCCCCGCCGCGCCCTTTTTTGGCGGAAGAGCTCCACATACTGACAATGCATACCGCATTTTTCGTGGCTTAATAAAAAAGGCGTGCTTATATAAGTTCATCACACTAATGTTATAAAGGCGAAAATTTGTGAGTATGTATGTTTGTTACTTCATCATGTCTTACTGGGTAGAAAGTTGAGCTTAAATTTCGTATAGAGATAGTTTAGACGCTGGAATAACATAATAAAGGCTACTGTACAGAGGATATAATCGCTGGGCGCAGCTAGTATTTAATATCTTATAATTTTGCCTTTAATACAGGACAACATTAGCGCGATGGCGCGCGGCGCAAGTGCAAGAGTCCGGAGGCCAGCGCGAACGTCGCCCCTTCATAGCGGCCGAGTGCAATGATTTACCTAAAGCAGAGAAATGGAGGCTTGAAATCGTAAGGGAAATTGCCAAGAAAGTTGCGCAGATACAAAATGGTATGTTTTATAATAATATGATACATATATAATATCTAAATATAGATAAAGGAAGAGTGCCGAGAAATTTTTAAATTTCAAACTAAAAAATGTGTGAGATTAATTACTCAAATTTAATTTTCCCCAACTATCACCCGAAATTTAATTATTTCAAGGAAGATTTATGTCAAGGCTAATCCATTTAGAACTACTTGTTTTGTCGTGGTAAGTGGAAGGTACTATTTTAGTTGGCTGGCTACAATTTAATTTTATATGAAAAGAAAATCCGGTGAGCTCTTTTGTTAAATTTTCTAATAGGCCATGGCTTCCGAGGCAATATTATTTTTGTATTAGAAAAACATGTGAAAATTCAAGTGCAGTAAAACAGTTTTCACTCTTTATAACATGTGTATAACACGTAACGAAGCTGACCCACCTGAGGGGACACAACCTGATGTCCCACCATCCCCCAAGTCTAGAAGTATTACTCCTCCCAGTCTATCCCCAGCCAATCAAAGCAGTTCAAGCAGTTCTAGAGCTCAATGCATCAAATCCCATCAAGAAGGAAGCAACACTATCACAGAAAATGTAGAAGGCCCACATTCCCCAGCTGTGAACAGCAATATAGATAAAATCGCCATAATGAGCCAAGTTCTCACTAAAGAGGCTAAGGCTCTTAGGCAGTCAATAAAAAGTCTATCAGAAGATATCATGAAAACTAAAAAGGAGCTGTGCCAATGTGGGCCTGTGATTGAAGAAGAAGATGTCAACTTCCCTTACCATCTGTTCCTTATTGAACTGATCATCAACAAGATACACATGAAATGCGAATGTTTCGACTTAGATTATAATAACTTGATTATCACTGCGTCCTTCCTTGGGAAGCAGCCGATCGTGCTATATAATGCATCATATGGAAAAATCAGCAACTTCAGCAAACTTAATGTGGGGAAGTCCACTTTATTTGCGATGACCTATGACAAAATATGTTCGATAAAAGAGTTCGAGATTATCATAGAACTCACAAAACAACCACCGTGTTCCAGTTGCATTACGAGAATAGGCGAAACCCACATGGATTATACAAATGAATTTATAGAATTACGGGAGGAACTCTGTAAAAAGTGGATGCAGGAGCAACCTAAAGATAACATATTGTGCACCACGTCCACTCCTTTATCTAAAAACTTATACTATTTATCATGCGGCGATATGGATCATCAAAATTCTATAGGAGTTATTGAAGTCACAGTGAGAATGTCATTCCTCGGTAAAGAAATTACTACAGCTTTTACTGCTTCGCCTAAACCACAAGGGACTTCACTTCTACATCACGAAGATAACGGAATGACTATGTACTCTTCGCAAAAAGTAGAAATGGATGATCAAGGAAAAATACTGTTGGATGAAGACATTCTCACTAGTAAAGTAACACCTTCATACCCTCGAAGTATGCCCACGCGAGGAACGGAAAGTCCTAGATCGCAACTGTCCAGTGCTATGTCCTCGAGAAGGTCTTATGGGCACGTGCAGTATTCTAATAATAATTATAATAACGGTAACTAATCCTTTTTTTATATCCAATAAAGATGGCAGATGGTGTTTTATTATCCAATGAAGATTTGTCGTAAACTTTAGATTTTCATTTTTCAGATGGCTTGCCGAAATATGATGAAATTCTGACCAGGATAAACTCCAACGAGCTAAAAATAAAAGTTCCGAAGAGCACGAAAATTGAACGAACCGGGAAGTATGACAAAATTCAAGAGTTGTGTACCTGCGAATCCACACCTTACAATACTGGGGAACAAATACAGTTCGCAATGCCTCCAGATCTTTGTGGGTCTGATAAGAACCACAGACCCTATTCATCTAATTTGATGTACACTTACAGTGGATGTAACAAGACCTGCGAAACTAAGAATAGGAAGATCGTAAACGTGACGCCGACCAACTGTCCGGTGCCCGTCGCTATGGAGAAAGAGTGCCATCCAAAGAAAGACGTCTTCATTCTGAAGATCGGCAAGAAAATGGAGACAAAGGATAAAAAAACTGACTTGGAAATAGAACTCGTCACACCCAAAGCTCCACAAGAAAATACGGTTACTAATAATGTCGCACTGCAATCTAGCAATACGGAGTTTACAAAAAAGAAGGAAAACATGAAGATAAGAAAAA
The DNA here is from genome assembly GCA_947507615.1 of Hemithea aestivaria. Classification (NCBI taxonomy): domain Eukaryota; kingdom Metazoa; phylum Arthropoda; class Insecta; order Lepidoptera; family Geometridae; genus Hemithea; species Hemithea aestivaria. Next base: position 5,240,726 of record OX382325.1, on the reverse strand, counting down.
GCAAGAAAGAGAAAGTTGGAAAACCTAAAAAAAAGAAGAAGTGAAAGGAAAGCTCCTAATAGATTCTGTGAAATAGTCTAATTCTGAATAAAGTTTTCATTCCTGCATCAGTTTGTATTTATTTACTCAATTATAATATTCTTCATAAACCTAAATTAAACAAAAAAGACTGCAGTAATTAATAACTGAATCGTCAACAATAGCCCGACACAGAGTCGGCAATGCCAGTGGTGTTGCAGACTTATCGGTGATAGCTACCGTTCGCCATTACGCAGATTGTCGGCCTGTGTGTCAGTCTCTAACATAAAATAAACAAATTGTTATTTTTTATAGCCGGTCTCGGTGAGTTCCGCATTCGAGACTTGAACGACGAGATAAACAAGCTGATGCGAGAAAAGCGACACTGGGAGGTTCAGATCAAGGCGTTAGGCGGGCCGGACCATGCGCGCGTTGGCCCTAAGATGCTCGACCAAGACGGCAAAGAAGTGCCGGGCAATCGGGGCTATAAGTACTTCGGCGCTGCTAAGGATTTGCCAGGTAAATGTTGACCCAAATAACTTATTTGCTCATAAAGAGCGTATCTGTGGACTCCTTGCCTTTTTGTCTAGACATATTTAAGATTCTAGGAATTCCTAAAATATGCCCAATTCCCAATTAAAATAGGTACAATGTACACATACATATAATGCGAGAATAAAAATAATCGTGGTACAGCTCTAAAACAGATGAACTGTTGTTTCTGCCGGTCAAAGCAGGTTTTCTAGTGATAGTTCTTAGATTTAGTTCATCAAAATCGGTTCAGCCGTTCTAAAGTTACCAGCTCTTGTTAGCTGGAGTAGGAATCTGACACATAATGGGTTTTTTCATTTTTAATATGCGTTGAGGGATTTTCGAATTTTATATTTTATTTGTACTGAGAAAGAGAGAGACAATGAATTAAAAATAATAATATACCATTTGCGGGGACATTTATTACCCCCAAGTGGAATTTGGGAATAAATTGCCACTAGGAAAGCAGAGGAGAGGCATCTATGACCTGCTCTCGCAACGTCATTAACAGACAAAAATGTCGTCACATCGCTAAATCCATCGGAAAAATCCAAGCAGAAGACCGAGCATCAGAGCAACCACGACCACTCAACAAGAGTGTACGACTAAGAAGAACAAGGAAAGCAGAGGGATTGGCGAATTAAATAGCAGTTAAAAGCGATTTAAAGAAGGAACAACAACTTTCCAGTCGCCATTAGGGGCCACATAGGGGCATTTGATGTGGGGGCGAGTAGGTGGAGTAGGAGGTAATACAAGCCCTAAATTATATATTCATACATATAAATGTATGTAATGTGCAGGTGTCCGCGAGCTATTCGAGCAGGAGCCGCCGCCACCGCCGCGACGCACGCGCGCGGACCTCATGCGCGATGTAGATGCAGATTACTACGGGTACAGGGACGATGATGATGGACTGCTGCTGCCAATGGAGAAAGAAGCCGAGGCTGAAGGTAAACATGAACATTATGTCCTATTTTTCCGACAATACGTCAGCAATGTCCCACAACGCACCTACCTACTAATGGACTCTTGTTACCACTGGAGAAAGAAGCCGAGGCTGAAGGTAAACATGAACATTATGTCCTATTTGTCCGACAATACGTCAGCAATGTCCCACAACGCGCCTACTAATAGACTCTTGTTACCACTGGAGAAAGAAGCCGAGGCTGAAGGTAAACATGAACATTATGTCCTACTTGTCTTGGTACCCTGCCTACTTGTCCTACAATACGTCAGCAAAGACCCACACCGCGTCTACTACCGAGGCCGAGGCTGAAAGTAATATTATACTTCGCATGGACGCTACCGTGTTTCGCAAGGCACTTAAAGCTGTTGGTCCCGGCTGTTTCCTAAAAGATATGTAGGAGGCAGTCGTTAGGTCTTGTTGCAACCCTTGTAGTAATCTCAGCGATCTGAAACTGGAACATATAGGTTTGCCACACTACGTATAATTTTGATTTAACGCTGTCAGTGTAAGTAGGGTAACCTGTTCTGTTGGAGTATAAATCCCAATTAGGTAAATCTTTGTATTATGTATCTATTTTCGGGAAATCTTTACTTCGCCTTAAATTTAACTTTGACTTTTCCAGCAATTGCAAAAGCAGTTGAAGAATGGAAATCAAATAAAGAGCAGAACAAGAATCAAGATCTGCCAGAGGAGGAAGATATATATCCTGAAGATGTAAGTTTTGTTTCACACTATCAATTATAATAATCGAGTTTCACTATTAGAATCGGCATCGCATGTCGGATCTGAATCCTAATTGACAGTAGGAAGATTATTCCGGAGTTTTGGCCAACCGATTTCTGTGCGTCATCAACGGTTTTTAACGAACTGAAGTAGCTTTTAGGGCCAGCTCCACTTGCGGCACAGTATCACAGTGTCAATTTCTCAAACAATACAAAACGTCAAGACAAGAGCATTTTTTGAATGACAATTTGACAATGCGCGTGTATATGCGTAGGTAGTGGAACGACAGTAGCATTTGTTGGAAAACTGCTATGGCTTACTTCGGCCCGTCGTTTGATGGATTCGGATCGCATAAAGCGCTCCCAAGGTTACAAAATGAAGTTCCAAAAAAATATATCCATCAACTATAAATGCTCTTTTTTTTTTCAACAGCCGGATGACAAACGAATGGACGACGAAGAGGCAGAAGCTACGGTGATGACGTCACACGTCGCTGTTCCCTCACAAAAGGACATCGAAGAAGCATTACTGAGGAGAAAGAAACAAGAACTATTAGAAAAGTATGGCTGTTTGGATGTTAAGATGGAGGAAAGCTGATAGAGGTGTAGTTTTAAGTATAAGAGTAATTTTAATTAAATTAAGATTTTTGAAAACTTGTTTTTTTATTTAACACACGGGCGAAGCCATTTTAGTATTTTAATATACCGTACCCTTCCGGCGCCGCGGCAACTATGAAATTTGGGAAATAACCCAATATTTGTGGACAATAAATCGATGTAGGGTTAAGGAATATATCAATGAAAACAGTTTTCCTTCTGCAATCAATATATTTCTGAACAGTATCGTATTGGGACATACTCTATATCTAAGCAAAATATACAATATTCAAACATTTCTAATCACTGTCTAAATCTATATCAGAAACTTGTACATACTGGATCCCAAAATAATAAAAGCTTAAAAATCAACATATAAAATATATAAGTACTTAATATTGTGCTATCTATTTAAGACCAGCTTGAACGATGAACAGTCTTCAACAATTTGATTTCTTTTATTTAACTAGCTATGTATGTTTATCCGGTACAAATCTTATTGCTCCAAGAGTGGTATTTAAAATTACATAGAATATGTTCAAGTAAATTCTTTGACAAATTTTTTAATGATGCGTTATAACGAAAGGAATAGAGAAGCTTGGAGAGGTTTTTGCCCAGCAGTAGTACAGTAAATATTATTATATTTTAAATATTAATTGGCTGTCCATCGTCTAAGCTGACCTTTATATGTATAGGTATATTAAAGGTACAGATGATCCTATTTTCATAATATAATATGACATCAATTGATTACTATATTATTATTTATTATAGATATACATGGTAGGTACTCGTACTATGACGATGAAAAACACAGATTCTAACTATTACTATTCTCGACGATCTATCGTAGATATTTGAAAGATATAATTTATTTTAGAGTTATAGGTATGTATCTACTGCAATTTTTCCTACAAACGTTTATGAGTGAAGTCTGGTTTGATGCTTGTTAATTATGAATCTATGTTTACTGAGAAGACATGCTATATACCAATATCGGTTATTTTATTGCATAGTTTTAAATGTGTACCTATCCATTTACTCGTGCATTTTAACACGACATGAAAAATAATCTACTCTCAAAGCATAACATATTTATTGCAATTATTTGTACAAAAACTATTGTCGAAACTAAATTAATATTTAAAATTAAGTTTAACATAAACCAGCCTGGAGATGAGAAAGTAATTCTTATAATACGTATTAAAATCTAATTAAATTAGGAATGTACAAACTTAATATTATCATAAGCTCATATACAAATATAAAGTAAAAATCTAGTGCAAGCTATAGAATACATGGAAAATGCCTCGTTAACTTTTCAAGTTTTATAAGACATGCACAATACACACCAAAACACATAAAAATCACAAAAGTTTGTTCGCAAAGTCGGTTCACGAAAAGACGATCACATTCGAGTTAGTAGATAGATCCGAGAGAGATTTTTTGCTTTACAAGGTTTTTTTACTTGCAATTTATGATTGTAACTATGATTATGATAGGTACAAATATTGTAACTTAATTTTACTAGTTGTGTTAACTGTTAACCACGCGATTTTGGTGTGTATTGTGAATTATACTATCTCTACGTAGTAAATAATTTCGCTTCCCGCCGTCTAGCTAAGGATTTACAACGGATTTTGATGCGGTTTTCATCTAAACAGGGATACAAAAGAAAGGTATGTTATGTAGGTATGTGTTATATGTGTTAGTAGTTGGAAATAACTAAGGGCGGGTCGCTAGTCGTTGATAAGTGAAATATTAAAGCATCTAAAGTAGTCTAACACCGCATAATAATTATTATAATTAATTATATTATTGAAACCGTCACAAACATCAAATATCGTACATATTTATAGTTTTTTCTAATACTTTTTCTTATAATGCTTGTAATAATGTTAATTAACGTGATAAAATAGGTGCCTTTCCAATTAGTGTAAAAATCCAAATTAAAAAAGATGTAACAATACTTAATTGGATTCATCTAAATGTAACTAAACGATTTATTAAAGGAATATCAAATTCGAACAACTTTTGTATCTTTCCATACTCAATCAACTGATTGGTCCATTCCTATGATAACTAAAATATTTTCTTTTGTAAATCGTTCTTTTGAGGGTAGATGTATTACTTTAAGTCTCATTACACCTTTCTTACACACATTATGAACTCGAGTCAAATTTATTCTCCAATTCCAATCCTTTCCCCACTAATCTAAAAAATTGCAGACATTAAATATAATATTTTACTGCGTACTGGCCAAATAACTTGTTAGGTGGCTATAACATCAACAATTTTGCAAATGTAATAAGTGGAGCCAAGTTTACAACAATACTAACTGCAATACTACCTGTCGGCATTATTCAAAGCTCTTATGAGACAATTCGGTTAATTTTTGGATTGATATTATAATTCAACAATCATAGAAACTTTTGCATTTGTTAGTGTGAGTACTATACTAACTGCAATACTACCTGTCGGCATTATTCAAAGCTCTTATGAGACAATTCGGTTAATTTTTGGATTGATATTATAATTCAACAATCATAGAAACTTTTGCATTTGTTAGTGTGAGTACTATACTAACTGCAATACTACCTGTCGGCATTATTCAAAGCTCTTATGAGACAATTCGGTTAATTTTTGGATTGATATTATAATTCAACAATCATAGAAACTTTTGCATTTGTTAGTGTGAGTACTGAGTACGTATCAGTGAAATAATTGAACGCACCCAGCGAGCCTAAACGAGCATCTCTTTATTAACGAATTTAGCATGTTCATCGCCATCATAATAATTAATTATACTCTGTGGAGAGAAAATCGAGTATTTAACCAATTTCAAAACTTAATCATTCTCAGATTTATTCACCCCTTACTGACAAAAATTACAAAGATACACCTACACCCCCCCTACCTGGTTTATTATACACCTGCTTTTTTTAATGAAATTATTGTTTTGTCAAGATTTGTTTACGATTAGTATTATCTGCTCATTTAGTGTCACTGCGGCGATTAAAATGCAATTGTATATGAGAGTAAATCAACACAGATGCAAGGGTGAGGTTAAGATTGGAACAAGTTCTGCTGTTTTGCGTCATTCTCAAAGTCGCTCCACGCGTTGTTCAGCTCCATGAATATCATCTTGGCTATGTTCTCATTCGGGGTACCCATTTGCTGCAAAAAAATAGTCCAAATTTTAATTACACATTTTTTGTTCACACATTTATGTTTTTTTTTTCTAAAGTAAGAAGACGAGCAAGACGCTCTCCTGATGGTAAGAGATAACGCTGCTCATAATCCGTAGCGCCTTCCAGGATTTCACACTGATATAAAATTTTAGGTGCACTGCATCACCGCTTCTTAGTCAAGAGTCATACTAAGACTCTTCAGCCCAGTAATTTCACTAGCGACAGCACCCTTCTACAGAAGCACATTAATGTTTGCACATCACAGCTTAGACGGTAATAACTGGCACTGTTGGAAGGTACCCACCTAGTCGACCTCTTGCAAAGGAAATATACCCCGGTAAAAATATTATTGCTCATAATTAGTATTGTCCATAAGTGTCCTGCCAGGGTCTAATGAAGCACTCATGCATGCATGCGCAATGCGCACTTACGGTGAGACTAGTCCATAAGTTGAAAGTTGCTCAGCGAGTCTCTCTGAAGGATCGCCTCAGAAATGAGGTGATCCGACAGAGAACCAGAGTTACCTACATAGTAGAAAGGATTAGCAAGCTGAAGTGGCAATAGGCTGGTCACATTTGCTGTAGAACCGATGACCGTTGGGGTAGACGAAAGACCGCGTCTCGGTAAACGTAGTGTAGGGCGCCCTTGGGCGATGATATCCAGAGGGTCGCTGGGGGTGGGTGGAGGGGAAGGACGGGGGACCGAGTTGAGTGGCGTGCCATGGGGGAGGCCTATGTCCAGCAGTGGACGAACATGATGCTGGTGATGATGATGATGCATGCATGCACTTAAACTTACTTTCCTATTTATAACATTAGTAGGACTGTTAATTCGTTGTCAAACCAAGTGAGCAGTGTACCTTATCGGGATGTACGGCGAGACAGGCCTTCCTGTAGTTCCGCTTGACGTCGGCGGCGGAGACGAGGTGCGACATGTCGCAGCGGCTCCAGCGGCACTGCTCCCACACCACCGTGTGCAGCGAGCATAACAACGCACGGATGTTCGCCTTCTTACCCTCCGACTGACAACATATTATAAAGTAAAGAAAGGAAGTCGAACAATTCAAATTATAAAAATCTTTTCAGAAGTAAAATACAAGTGAGTTTATGCCGTTTATTTACAAAGATGAATATTTTAAGAATATTAACGAGATATAAAGGGAAAATGAATCTATTGTTACCGTGACCGTTTTTGGTTGGCAGGTTTGTCTGAGTTCCCTGCAAAAGTCCTAACCGTCTCACGATTTCACCAAATCAAAATAGATCACGCGTATTTGGTATGTTGATCTACTTATATAATATTATGCTAAAAGTATCATTACAAAGTAAGACTTGAAAATATAAAAAACCGACTTCGTACACCCAAGGGGAAAAATGTTTCGGCGGAAATACTGCAATTGGTTTGTACACTGTTTTTAGCAAGGCGTAAAAGAAATACTTAAGATGTCATCGTAAAATTACTCTTCAACAAGCCACATTTGAACCACAACCACATGCGAAGAAAATCTTGGCACGTTTACCAGGATTTATAACAGTTTTTTTTTATACAACGAAGTAAGAAGACTAGCAAGACGCTCTCCTGATGGTAAGAGATAACGCTGCCCACAATTAGTACAGTGCTACTCAGTGCACTGCGCCAACGCTTCTTACTTGAGAGTCATTCTTATGACATGATAGATGATGATGATGTCATGTTAGTGATTTCTTATGATGGTCATTGTTAAGACTCTTCAGCCCAGTAATTTCGCTTCGTTTATCAACAAATACGTACCCATTCAAGTATTTTAAGTTTCTCCGGATCCATGGTCTGCGCCATTTCCTCCTTCCTCATGGCGTTCATGGTCTTGGGTCCGAGGTCCCGTTTGCTTGCGAACTGGTACCCCTGGCTGCCGAGCAGGTCGCCGAACACGTCTCCTGACTTCTTGGGTTTGTCGTCCCCTGGGGTCTTGGCTGGCTCGAAGTGGGCGCGACTGGATATATATACACACATTTTGTTTAGCCATTGAGAATAATAATTGGGGTTTATACTCCAACAGAACAGGTTACCCTACTTACACTGTCAGAGTCAAATCACAATTTATATGTTGTAATAATATTGCTGATGGTGCTAAGGGGCTTGTCAGTCCAAGAAGTTCGCTGTCATATTTCAGAAAAATGGTAGACCTTTTACTTGGATTGAATTAAATATTTAAACAATAATATTATGCTTATTCAGTTAAAGTAATGCACAAGACTTATACTAATATACACAAGTGTCATAGGCATGTTGCGATCAGAAAACTAATTTCAATATACACAACAATTTGCAATGACCTGTTTGGCTGATCCCGTATTCGGTGTGCGCGCCTTTAAAACGTGTGGCTGAAGACATCTCATGTGGTCGCAAAACTATACGACGTGATTATAGATGACTTTATATGCCCAATAAAGTAAGCCTAATTTAGTTTAAAAGAAAAAAAGACACAAAACTAACTTGTAATCAGCTTGATGCGCAGGCGATCGCGCCGGCGTAGTCGGCTGATGCGCAGGAGTGTGCGCCGGGGACGCTCGCGGAGTCATATTGGGGGTCGGCAGAGACCCCGGGGGCATGGACCCCAGTGACCCCGTGGGCACGGACCCCAGTGACCCGGGGGGCACCCCCGCCGTGGTCACAGTGGGAATGCTCCCGTGGCTGTGAGCCGGGGTGGTGTTTGTAGTAGGAACTGTGCCAGTGAGAATGCCCCCTAGATCAGCGAATGGGTCCTTCCGAGGTTGCGCTTGTTCTAGCGGTACGCTTTGTGATCGCCCTGTAAAGAACATACACAAATTTGTTTTAGTGTGATTTATGTCGCTAACTAACTAGACGAGAGTAACTTGATTAACTACAGTCCTCAATTATATATATAGGCTGATGTAACACAGACGCTGGAACGCGCGAAAAAGTGGTGGCTATCTGGGACAGAATTTTTGTAATGTTCGAATTTGTACACAACCTCACATCACAAAGATCGCGACCGCTAACCCACGCTTTCCGGCGTTTATGTGACGTCACAGTACTATAATACACTATACATATCTTAGCTTTCAGGTAAAGTTCAGTGGTTCGATGGTTAAACAATAAAGGGGTTGGAATTTCTATATTCAGAAGTTGATCTAACACATATTTTATGATAACTTACCTTCATCCTGAGCCAAAAGCGGCGTCAACAGAGGTTCCTGTTTGGGTAGCGGGTCGTTGAGACCGAACGGATCGAACAGTGGCTCGTTGGCGGGTTGGGATGGCTTGTCTTCTGTGGGCGGCGCGGGAAGCTCGCTGAACATCGGCTCTGATTCAAACGGCTGCGGAACACAATCATTACATGGACGATATAATAATATATTGGTCGAGTCCATCAACAAGATCTATGATCCTAGGTTCCACACCTTTAAGTAAATTGAAACCAGTAATTAAATAAGTATTGTTAAAATGAGTTTATTTATAGAGGGTTTTCACAAAAATTTAATCCGCCAGTTGGCACCACTGTGACAGGACACTGGGAGGGGTGGACACTGTGTCCATCTTGATCTATAAATCTATGATACAGATAATTTTCGGAGTTTGTCTATGAATGTTATTAATTAAAAATAAATAATTCTTGAATAAAACCTTCTTGTTCACATGCATATGGACAAAAAAGGTTGTACTCAGACATTTTACAGGTCCGAACCTGATGTCTCAGTGCTGCCTCCTAGTGGATGTTTTTTTTTTCAGAAAATCCTCTGGTAGACCACTGGTAGACCCTCAATATGCTACTGAGCCAGATCTTCGGTTCGTCAGTTACCACCAAAAACGATTAGGCCAAAATAAGGTGTGTAACTGACTAGAGGAATTAACAGACTTGGGTGTTTATAAAAGTATTTTTAGCGAAAGAAAGTACCAAAAAGGTATATAAATTTTACCTTAGGATTATCACCACCGGAACCGCTCAAGAAATCACCAAACGCGTCATCAGGCTTCTCCATCATGCCGAAGAAGTCAAACGAGTCATCGCTCTTGAGTTTCTTCTCGTTGGTTAGTTCCTTCGGCTGGTTGGTGGTACCAGCGTTGGCCAGGTTTAGGAAGTCCGCTGTGTTTGCGGGCTGGGAGGGGAGGGGAGGCGCGGGGCGAGGGGGAGGGGGCCGAGGCGGTTGGGGGGAAGGGGGGAGGATGTCGGCTTCTCTTGAAGGATAGTCTTCCGTCACTGGTGGGAAATAAGATAAAAATACTCTATAACTGATCTGTTCGGTCTCTTGTGCCTCTATGATGCGCAAGTCGACATATATCTCGCGCGAAATGGGATTTAATGTACATATATATATATATATATATATATACGCGCGAGATATATTATGTCGACACGCGCATCAAAGCCCTGTTGGTGTTTATTGAGACCAAAAGAAAATTACAATTTTACTTACAACTATTTACTAGTAACTAAAACATTGATAAAGAGATTAAGTACTTTAGTAAACACAGTTTACTATGAGTTTATTAACGACCTAATTCTACCAATTTAGTAGCAGTATTGAGTAATGTTCTTAATTCAGAACAGTGGCAATCACTATAAGTTATAACATACGATAGAGACAAAATGTTTTTTAAAAACATTGAAATACCTTTATTAATAAAATAACACAGCTAGAGCTTTACCGAGATACCATTTCAAATAGTAGTAGTATATTATTTCTATGAACTAACATTTCATAATATTAGTCATATCGTGTGAGCGAGAAAGTCGCACGCAAGGAAGAAGCTCTTAAATTGTAAGTGATAGGCTTTTGCTCCAAATTTATATATTACTTACCAAATTAATATATTTGGAGCAAAAGCGAATATTTGTTTTAAAAACAACCAAAGTCGTCTAAACAAGCATTAAAAGAAAGCAAATAAATACAATTTAAACTTACAAGAGATATATGTGTAGTATTTGTACATAATTAACCGAGATTTTCGTTTAAACATTTTTAGTAGATAGGAATTTAAATTTAATAAACTACACTATTAACGTAAAATTACTAAATCGAAAGAATGATTAGTGATTAGCTTAACACATATAAGTTATAATAATGAAACGTGCACTAATTAAAATTTTGTTGAAATAAAACACTATTATATTACAGAATGAAACGGGGAAAATCAAATTATTATATTTTTTCCTTAACTGTACTATTAAAGTGAGTGTTGAATAACTACGACACTTAATAAATTACGTAAAAAATAAATATATAACAAAATATTATTATATGATTTTATATATATATATATATATGATTTTCTTTGAAAAGGAGTGTTTAAAATAAAGAGAGCTTACAAATTTGAAGATTAATGATATCTACAAATGAATAAGAATTGTGCACACACTAATTATATTTTTCTACGTGACATACTTGTTTTAGATGCTGCGCCTGGATTCTTTCGGAGGTTAGCTATAATAAAATATACTACTTGTAATATATTATTATACATAATTACATAGATACATAATAAAGTACTTATCATTACTTTATATCATAATATCACAACTACTTCCTATGTATAAAAGTTTAACTGAGTCGAAAAATATAGCGTCTTGTCGTCCATTTTATATTTATATATACAGAATACAGATACACAAGTCTTCATTGAAAAAGCACATGACGGCGGTCTTATAGCTAAGAGCGATCTCTTCTAGACAACCGTGACTAAATATCCTTTTCCTTGAAAAATGTTGAGTACAGAGGGACTATTGGCTAATTTTCACCCACTACGATTGATGACAACTTCAATGTACATTGCTGCGTTTGTTATTTAACTCATATTAATGAGAAGGTTTAAGCAAGTAATGTACGCAATTTAGTCTATGGATTCTAGTGTTTTACATGTCGTTTGGCGATAGCCAATAGGCCCTCTGGAGAGTTGAAAAGAACAATAAATGTACGACAGCATCAGCATCATAAGTCCTAAATATTTGAGTATCAGTAGTAACTTACCAAAGTTATCGATGGTTTCATCTCTCTCCAGCGTGGTAGAGAACAGTATATCGCAGGTCCGCACGGGGAAGGAATGGTCCTCGCTCCACGGGTCGGAGCCGGGCTTGCGTCGCTCGCCGTTCTGTACCACAAGGCTGATGACTGCCTTGGTGTTCGCTGAGAAGTGGTCGTTGTGCGGGATCGTTTCGTCTATGCCGTCGATTTCGGATCTGTGGGATGAGGCTTAATTTAACTGAACATGACCTTTTTACGGCTTGCTAATCTACCGCGGCGTTTTCGTCATCAGTAACTTATAGACATGTTTCGCCCTAATGTAGCCAATGTTTCAGACTTAAGAATAAGGATGTGATCAATCCTTTCTTCGTATGTTACATCAAGCACAGGCATGGCCCGTTATTTTCACAAACTGACCAATCAGTTTAACAGAACACGATAGAAATATTATATTACTGATTGACCATTGGAGTGGTAAGTGGACCGATCATTGGGCCAACCAGTGGGCAATATATTATGGCGGTGCTGCCAGGATAGTTCACCTGTTGAAGTTGATAGCGTGTCGGTCGGGTGGCAGTGCGCCGGTGTGCAGACGCAGCTGCAGCGCGGCCACGGAATGCGCGCGGCCTAGTTGCTGGCGAACGTGGTACACGCAGATACTGACGTCACCGGCCACCGTCGTGTCCAAGGGGAGGGTCACCTGTAATATAAAAGCTAGATATTTAAAAGGAAAGTGTGACTGATCTATCAAAGCACAAATCAAACTGTTGAACTAACTGGGTTGAATTTGGAAAATAGATAAGGCTAATGACGTCCGCTAAAAAGTATTTGGCCACGCGAGCATAAACAAGTCCAGTATAATGATAAGTTCGAGAACGAGTTTAACAGAGCGAAACGACAGGTGTTAGATTTATCGATTAACCAAAAGCCTCAAGTCTTCAGAGACATTCAGAGTCAAATTTAAGAGCTAAACTGTTGGATTATTTCACAAAATGAACGCTCAGCGAGTCATGGAGAGAGCAAAGCTTGAGTGCTATTATATCAACTCACCTTCCCTTCAGCCATGGTGTAAAGATGCAACCGATCATATTCTTGCAATGTGGACAACAGTAGCCTGTCTTCGTTGTATATTTCGATGTATGGACGACACCCATCTCTGTACGAGAAATAATGAAAGTTTATGTCATATTTTCCATAAAAATACGAAAAACTAAAACAAGTAGCGAATTTTCTGCTTTATAAGCACATTTTGATTCATAGCTCGCCTTTTTAGATAAAATTTAAATAGGACCTAATCAAGGGCGGATCCAGGATTTGATTCTGGGGGGGGGGGGGGGGGGGTTCTTGGGGGCAAGGTGCAGACGGGCAAAAATATTTTTTTTTTCTACGAAAAGTATGTTTTTAGCTTGCTCTGAACAGTTAGTAAGTTCAAATATCCTTAATAATAAGGGTTTATTCCCTCTACGTCGAGTCCCGTTACGTCGAGTTTTCGAGCCTATTGTTCTCCGAAGATATGGCTTTTTACGCTTTCTATTCCCTCTACGTCGAATTTCGCAAAGTACAGTCAGAAACAAAAAATCCTTTATATCGTTTTTGCCGTTGAGGCGCCCAGTAACATTAGGAGATATATTTATGGAAAAATAGATGGTACTCTTATAATAAGTATTATAATAATATGCTACTATCTCTTACTTCATTATATGATTTTAGTGTAGTAAGAAATAGTAGATTGACGTATATTTGGCTTATTTTTCTAAAATTTCTGATTTAGCTTATATGTTACTAGGCGCCCAGGAACGTCAAGAGATGTTTTTTAATATAGAAGAGAGGTACTTATTATATCGCTATCTCTTACTTTGTTCATTCATGTTTAGGTACTTTATATGTATTAGTGGTTGGTATCTCGTATCTTTATTATTTAACCTAATAATTATAATACTAATTTAAGCTTTTGTGGTACTAGGCGCCCAGGAACGTCAAGAGATGTTATTTTTAATATAGAAGAGAGGTAGGTTCTTATTATATATTATTGCTATCTCTTACTTCGTTTATTCATGTTTACTTTGTATTAGTGGTTAGTATCTGGTACCTATCTTGATTATTTAACCTAATAATTACTTATTTTAGCTTATGTGGTACTAGGCGCCCAGGAACGTCTAGAGATGTTATTTAATAAAGAAAAGAGGTACTTATTATTATATTATCTTTTATCTTATACATCGAGTACTAGTAGTAGGCTTGTAGTGGACTACTTTGTCTAGGTCCGACTTAATAATATAATTTATTTTATTATAATAAAATTTGGTATTTCAGTTTTCTTGCTAACTGTACTTTTACAAATTTTTAGCACTCGACGTAAAGGGAATAGAAGCGGGGCAAAAACAGTAGGCTCGACGTAGAGGGAATTAAAGCGAGACTCGGTTTGTCGCTCGACGTAACGGGACTCGACGTAGAGGGAATAAACCATAATAAGTGCGCGAGCAGCTTGCTGCGAGTGCCGAGAAAAAAAATATAATCTTGACCATGAAATATGTGCATATAAATTCGTAACTCTACATTGCCTTGGCCCCCTGCCCCCCCCCCCCCCCCCCCTCTAAATCCGCCTATGGACCTAATGGAAATTACATCTTTTAACACGTTCATGGACACTCCGTCAATAGGCGTAAAAAATATAATTTCGATGTGGCACCACGTCCATCGACGTCCGACGTCCAACCGTCCCCCACCGACAATGTCTCATCAAACTTCTATTGCTCTGCTTGTTATGATACCCGCCTATAGACGGTACCGTCCATGGCCGTAATGGTCATAGTGCTCACATTCTGAAATGTTTGATATGTCTTCCGTCTACAGACGTTATCGTATATAGCCATAGGTATATAGGTTGCTGCCATAACAGACATTATAATAATCTATTACATATGACAATCCGCCTACAGACGTTGTATGGAAATTGGTATGTCATATTGTATTTTTTTTAATAATGCAAGTGTCCATGAACGTGTTAAAATAAAGTTTTCGAGTAATCGTTGCATATACTCATACAAAAAAAACCGATAAATTATTGTAAAACTTATTTCTTTTTTATTGAAATTGACAAAATAAAACTTGCCTCGCTTTAGTGAATAACGGGACCGGCTGAATAGTCAAAGACATCAGAGTCACGGGCCTAAAGTGTGGGAGTATTGGTTCTGGCCTGAAATACAAACAAATTAACATATTCAATAACGTTTTCCAACTGAACTGAAATATAACGACATATTTTAAAATAATCTTTTAAATGTTTACTGTATTTATAAATGTTCAAACGGAAAAAAAAAATAATTTATCAAGCTTACTACTAGTACTAAATGAGATTTGGTATAGAGTCTAGAGCACAAGTAGAATTCGTAGTTTTGTAAGGTGCCTTTATTGAGAAAAACAAACTAAAAATACTACAGCAGTAAAGAACACTTTTATTAACCACAGATCGGCCACAAGCCGATCTACAGAAAATCCAAGTGCTCCAAACCACTGTCAGATGACAGAGTGCCCAGAATGCTGGCAGCATTGCCACGTTGAATGGTAATACTTATACGTAAGGTAGTAATCAGTGTAAACTTCTTACCTAATAATATTGCTAAGGTAGTACAGATATCTGAGATGACTAGGCGCGATGTTGATGGGACACCGCTTCACGGCGAATATCTGCAGCGCGTCCTCCGGCACTGTCACTAACTTAGCGTACAGGAGTAACGCGCATACTAATAAACATGAGTATTGTTTGCCGTCCTGGAACAAAACAGATATTTTATACATTATAGGTTAGCCTTTGACCACATTCTCGAGTGATGCCGTAGATTGTAGCAGACTTAACCAAGAGGACGGAGTACATCCCTTCTTGGCTTCACATTTACGACTCGTAAAATAAATAGTATGTATGTTAGTCATTAAATCATGCAAAAAATTATTTTAAATACCAAAATTTTTGGGGCAATCGACAGGATCGGTCGAATTAAATAAAAAAATATTTACATAATGTATGATACAATGTAATGTACATTTATAAGTTGACAGTTTGAAAAAACAATTCATCTTGGTTCTGAGGTTCTGGATTTGATCCTCGGGCACTACAAGGATTTTAGTGTGTAATTTCTATTGGTGATACTATTCGAGGTTGTCAATGTCTCACATCTATTATAATTGCAATTCAAACTTAATTGTTATATGTATAGAGTTGACTGAAGAGGCGAGTATAGGCGTCGGTTGCAATACATGTCGCATATGAACCTTATGACTGCTAACATAGAGTTGAAACTGACCTGACAGGTGATGACTACGGCCGTCTTATCATCGCGCCCGAGACACTGGTACATTTGCTTAGCGATGTTGTATATGGAAGCGAGTATAGGCGTCGGTTGTAGGGCGTGGCTTGTGTCGGTGACGACGATGTGTCGTGGGAAGCTGTTTCGAGCGCGACACGCTGAGAATACTGTGTATTTAGCGCCTGGATGTCGGGTTTCTAGAAAAGCCTGGAATAGATGAGGTATAAATATACGTATTATATTAATACAGGTCAGTAGTGATGTGCAAACATTACTGTAATTCGGTAGGAGGGCACTGTAGCTACTGTAATTACTGGGCTGAAGAGTCTTAACATCTGATGACTCTTGAGTGCACCTAGAATTTTACATCATTGTGAAGTACCTTACTCTGTACTAATAATTATTATAGGCAGCGTTATCTCTTACCATCAGAAAAGCGTCTTGCTTGTTTTCTTTATATAAAAAAACGTATTGCTATCCTTAAAGAAAATAATAGTTAAGAAACAATTATGACCTTACCTTGACATCGTCAATATGGTTAGTTTTATATGCACCTTCCAATCCTTCAGAAGGATACGGCATCACGATAATACGACTTGTTATGTAGCTTATATCCAAATCTGTTCGGGCTATTGATCTGCAAAGTAAAGAAAAGATGCTTTATTATTATTATTATTTTTTTATGTCATGAAGTAGAAGACGAGCAAGACGCTCCCCTGATGTTAAGAGATAACGCTGCCCATAATCAGTACAGTGCTACTTAGGATATCACAATGATGTGAAATTCTAGGAGCACTGCACCAACGCTTCTTACTCAAGAGTCATAAGATGTAAAGACTCTTTAGCCCAGTAATTTCACTAGCTACAGTGCCCTCCTACCGGAGCACAGTAATATTTGCACATCACTGCTCAGGCGGTAGAATAACTGGCACTGTTGGGGTACCCACCTAGACGACTTCCTGCAAAGGAAGTCTCCCCCGGTATAATTATATTGTATATATTAATATTGTATTGGGACCAAATTAGCTTAAATTTACATTTAAGAGGATAGATACGGTGAGTGGTTAGATATGACCTAAATAGAGAGCCAATGGAACAGGGTCTGGCTTCGGATAGAAACCTGAAGACGACCACGTAAGAGACAAGATCTTTGCCACCTTAAAAAATGAAACACAAACCAAAGTACTCCTTAGCTATTGACACACTATAAAGCAATTTTGGTTTTAATTTGGCTACAGCCTCCGTTTCTATATTGATGACATTCTTATAATAAAAAAAGAAAATCATTGTGACTTGGTAGATGGACTGATGACATCAGGAGCAGAGCGGGAAATGGATGGATGAGGGCGGCAAGGAACAGGGGAGAATGGTATATAATTAAAGGGAGGCCTATGCCCAGCAGTGGGCATTGAAGGCTGATGATGATAATTGTGACTTACTGCTGCACAGTCTGCATAACCTTCGACGATGTGTCCTTCAAGTTTTTCAGGAAGCTGCCGGCGCCGCCTCTTATAGAAGAGAATAGGCCTCCAGAGTTGTGCGGTTGTTGAGGCAACGGGTGCGTGGGCGGCGCGGGACGAGCCGGCGGGGGCGGCGGCGGTCGAGTCGGCTCTACAGGACGAGGCTGGACCACTTCGGGAGGAGCTTGAGGCTCTTTCACCGCTGAAAACATTACACTAATCAATGATGCGATTTTGAAAACTAACGTGAGAGTTATCCTGAAAACAATTCGCACAAATGTCATTGAAGCTTAAGGCTTATACCTGAGCGATATTCGTGACCGCCTTTAGTGAAAGAAAGCAGCATAGAAATACCAGCACGATATTTTTTGCTAGCTAAAGCGGTAGCGAATATCGCACAGATTTAAACAGGCTTTTAGTTTCAATGGATGATATCGAGAAGCCTGAGAACTTATTCTTGTAATCCCCACGCTTCAATATGTGCACATAATTATGTACGCCGTACGCGCGGATTGTCAAATTCTTAGTTTGAGTATTTGACACTGCGACACAGAATATGTCGCAAATGGAGCTGGCCCTTGAATGTATTTTGACTTATACCAAAGAGACTTATACACATGAGTTGAGTGTTACTGTTGGGTGTTTGTTCTTTTCAAAAACAGCAATATTAAATGATCGCCAAAATCTACAGCAAATACACCTAATTTACATTTCAATTTCATTTTTCAATTTCAAACTCTTCAACTTGTCGAATATAAAAGTAAGACTTATACCCATTATTCTTTTTCGATTCATGTTAGTTTAAAATTTAGTTATAGGCTATCACCAAATATTGCTGCTTTTAAACTAAAGGGCCACAAGCAGCGAAATGTACCTTATCACAAAAACACTATGTTAGTGTGTAGTTTCTAACTACATATTTAGAAGTCCAGACTCCCAACAAGTTTAGGCTCGTACTTTATAGTAAATAGTAATACAATTCTTTTTCGACATTTTTTAAGTAATCAAAGGATTGAATTACTAAAAAATGTTATTTTCAATTACCTTTTCATAACAAAAACTTGAGTTATAAATGTAGAGTTTATCTTCTTTAGAAAGCTGACTAAGAAATGAATTCATACTTGAAATACACTTAAAACACTTGTAATGTGTATATAGTTCAAGTGTTATTGTGCATGATGTAATTTAAATTAATAGGTATAAAATACTTCTCAGTAGTAGAATAATAGACTTCACACAGTAGTTGAATAATAAATCACAGAATGGATTTGTGAAAATATGAAATATCCCTAAATTATATTAAGTATAAATTACAAAAACACTTGTATTATTTTGCTGACATTTATTTCTAAAATATAATATTTTACATAATTGTCTTAATATATTACTAATAGTAACAAAAATATTGCTTGTCTAAGCTATGTCATTTTCTGATTTATTTTTTGTGATGAATGTACATAAAATACAATCTAAGGTATAAAATAGCTACCAATTATACTGCGATCAGAATCTTTAGGACTAAAATATACAAAATGTCACGAAAAGCTGTAATCAAGTTTAAGAGGACCTTTGAAATTTACCGCTTTAATATTTTTTTACGCTTAATCGAAACTATTAAAACTCTTTTTGCAGTCTATAATTATTTGTTTTTTAAAGGGTTTTTTTTTATGATCACTACACTTTTATAATACTTTGTATATTTTGACCTAAAGCTCATTACAATAACAATTCTTGTGTACTTAGTGGTCTGTATTTAAATCGAATTGAGACAAAGTGAAGATAATGTAAAACTCAAATCTCTACATAGTATAAAACAAAGACAATTCCCGCCATCTGTCCGCTGAACTTGTCCAGAAATGGCTAATTCACCGGAAATAACTTGCGAACACAATATACATAATAATATGAGCAATGAGCATGAGTTTATTTCAGTGGTGAATCCGGAATTCGTTAACTCACTGATAGGTACGGTTAGCCAAAGATTTTGGAGACATCGAGAATATTTCTTTAGGTTTAGTAATATCACTGTGATTTATAATTTTTAAATCTAAATAAACAAGTGAATTAAATTCAAAATTTAAAAAATCCCCAACGCAATATGAAATTTATCATCTTTTGGTGGCGGCCATCTTGGATTTTAAATTTATTATAGTGCGTTGTATTCTACTAGTCAAGCCCTTTCATTTGATACCTATATTGGGGGGGTCGTTGGGGGAAGAAAAAGTAATCCGCCATTTTGTAGCGGCGGCCATCTTGGACCGATTTCCACCAAACATGGCTAAGAACACTCTCGACTAACTCTACTTTCAAACAAAAAGACTAAATCAAAATCCGTTCATCCGTTCGGGAGCTATGATGCCACAGACAGACAGACACACACACAGACAGACAGACACGTCAAACTTATAACACCCCGTCGTTTTTGCGTCGGGGGTTAAAAAGAGATGAGATTATATTATTTAATTTGACTTTGAAAAAGTACGCGAGGAGCTTGCTGCAATATAAGGATTTAAAGTTTGTGGGGGTGATTGAGTGCCCTTGTGCCTTGTATTCTTGTATCTCAAATCTCAATCTACATGCGAGTGAATTCGCGGCAAATTCGCCCTTTCTGAACAAGGACCTAAATCCAGGAAACTACAATGGATTTTAATGTTATTTATCAACAGAGTGAGCAAGGTTTTATGTAAAATAATTCCTCGAGTTATATGAGGGCGGGTTGCCAGTAATTATAATTAACAAATTTTACTATTAGTGTAAACACAGTATTAATATAATAGAGGTGTAAATTTTAATTAATATAAGCCAACATGATTACATTTTAAGCTAGATATATAATTAACGATATTATAATACTTTAGTTCTAATATATTTTTAATTTGTTTATTTTTTTATTGATTAATTTATTCTTGGAATAACTTGAGATTTATTTGATTTAAATTATGATTAACTTTTTTGTTTCAAATGACAATATTGGTTAAATAGATGCCCATCGAAATTGGTGGCTTTAAAAATAAATGCATACCAAATTTCAGCTAAATCGGTTCAGCCGTTTAGCTGTTAGAAGTAACAAATTCACGTTATCCACAAATCCGTTACGGATTGATAGCATAAATAGAATTTCAGTATATAAACTTATAGTTCTTCATTCTCACCATTCAACCGTCATTGAATGGTACAACATTTAATTTTTTTTTTCTTAAAGAAACATACCATACCCACGAACCGGTTACTTCAGTAGTATTGTCATAAACAGGTTACAAATATAATCATTAATATCAATACAAACTTTCGCAATAATTTAGAGAATTTTAAAAGACAATGGAATGTTAATTAAATTTCGCTGATACCTTATACAAATTCTTAAGAAATTGGGGCAAATATTCGTATATCAAAGCTTGAAATAGAGAAATAGCACCGTTTAAAAAATTATAGTACAACTATAGTAGGGCATTGAATACTCATACTTGGTCATTGGATATGATTATGCATAATACACCCAATCAGTTTCAGATTTAAAACATTTATTTTATCCAAACATTGAATATCAAAATAATTCATTTATTAGTGAAATCAGTACAAGATTTTCATAGCAATTTTTATTTTGAATCTATTTATTTTTATAAAATTGGAAATGTAGGTAAATGTAGGTATAAGCAACTTTTCATAATAATTAAAAATACATAACAATAATATCATATACTAAATTAAAACATAATAAATAAAATATAAAACAGTTGGTAACTAAATTAATACTATAACAATGTTTTGTGTTATTATTGTACCTGTCGGAATGCAAAAGAATATATTATTATGTCGTAAAAATATTAATTTTAAACTTTATTGTCATTGGAATAACATATAATATAGAATGTTATAAACAGTCTTTATTTTTGATGTATTTTAATAAATAATTATATGAAAATTTATTTATTGTCCATAATTATCTTTGATTATCCTTTCCATGTAAGACTTTTCAGTTTTAAAAATACAACTCAATATGTGTATAAATAAAAAAAATGTGACATTTTAATTTAATTCGTTCTGTATAATATACAAGACAAATATGAAAGTCTTTTTTAATTTATCATAATTTAATGAACATTGCATAGTGCAGTTTCGTTGAATAACATTCAAACTCAATGCATGCATTATTTTGATTAATTTGGACAACAAAAATCTGTCTTTATGTGCAAAATTTTGCATAAATTTATAACTTCATTTTTAACTATACATGGTGCGTTTTCGTTGAATAACATTCAAACCCAATACTATTTTTAATTTTATCACAAAAAAGTTTGGTTCAAAGTTTTAACACAGCAGGCACATTTAAACATACAAAGTGCAATAACAATTATAAAAACTTAATTTCAAATAAAAAACAAATAATGAATACTCATCATTGCGAGCATGTCCAAGCGTCATTTCGCATCCAATCGCATCAAGCAAAGCAACTTGCATTGCTTGCTTGGGTCAAGGGCATCAGGCAAGGGTCATGCGCAGGTCATTTAAAGGAGAAAGCTATTGGGCACCCGAAAAAGTTGAAAACACCTAAAATGAAAAAGAAAATGTGATATGTATTGCATTCAAAGTAACATTGGATTGGACACTTTCGCCTTTTATTTACTCTATGACTTCAATAAAGTTATTTATAAAATAAATTTATTTTGTTTTCAAATTTAACTGTATGCTCAAGGTGTGACAAAAAGCACTAGTACTAAGATGTTCTAATAGCAATCAGGACGGATCTCATGACATCATTAGAAGGAAGATAGTGAGAGGACATCTCGAGAATACGACGCAAGAAGGATGAAGAGGTTCTAATACAGCTTTGATATTATCTATATTATTAAAGAATTGTGAAAAAGGAAATATGATAAGTTTCAATAAATCGACAGCTGTAAGGCAAGTAAATTTTAATGGAAATTTGACACGTTTTCCTTTAAATGTTTTAGTAGATTTTTTTAAAACATCTCGTCCAATTTACAATTTATGAGTATTCACTTTTATGTTTACTCCGACATACATAATTAAGGTAATATGTCCAATTGGAGTACACACCTCAATTATTATTATTTTCAAAATATATCACAATGATGCACATATATACTCTAAAAGAATCACATTAGAGTCTAAAATAAAAGGCGCAAGTATTCAAAGCAAACTAACGTAACTAACACATACATGCAATGAAATGGTCATTCAAAGAAATAGTAACAAGCGCTAATCTGACAACGGAACATGCATCATACAAACATAGGCTTTAAATACATTTAAAATAGGTTCAATATTGATTGTAGCAATTGAACTGTGCGTGGACAAAAAGATAGCACGCACGATAAACTTTTTTACATATAAAATTAGTCTAACGTTTCTGGGCCACAACATAATGGGGCTATAATGTTTAATGTACTCGTTCATATTTTGTTAGAATTACATTTAAGTTAAAAAGTTTTCCCTTTGGGGAAAATAGTATGGGCAGAGGGCATTCCTTTACAATATATATTTTGGTTTCTAAAAGTATGATTAATAATATAATTTAGGTACATAGTAAATAAACAGGTGTTATCGCTTAACATTAAGCGAGCATCGGGCACAGTCCATTTATTAGCGAACATAAAAAACGAATGACATAAATGACAAACAAGAGAAGAAGAAAAATCAGAATAGATACAAATCAGACATGCCCAATAAAATTTTCAGAACTCAAGATCCCTAAATCGTCAAAACTGCTGAAATAACAGATGAAACCTACATGCAAAGATTAGAAGTATTTCTCAAGACGTAAGACGTACATAATTTGTCGCGTGCTATATTTCATGCCAGCAACTGTTCTTGCGTAATTCAATTTAGACTAAGGTATAACTAAATTCATAACTACGTTATAAAGCCCTCCAATATTATCTAGCTAATCTTTCATTTGGTATTTACGATAACAATTAGATACCGTCCTATTTTGTGGCATTCACCGTTAGATATTGACTCAGTGTGCTTCTATCAGTTTGTTGTCTAATTTAACACTAAATAATTTCAAGTGACTAGATTTTACGGAAATCGATGACTAATGAAATCAATCTTGTTTCCTACTTCCGTAGCTCTTTGGTTTCAATTTTTTAATTAAATTAGGAGTTTTTTTTTCTGGTCGGGCGCAATAAAGTACTACTTGTTCATCATTCCGCACTCCCTATTCTTAAGCAAAAAGCGAATTTGTAATTGTGTCTCTCACTTTCGTATAATGTACGTTTTTAGCAAGAAAGTACCCAGTCCGCTATCTGTGATATAAGATTTTTTTTGTGAGTCTGAGTGAAAAAGACACCAAAAAAATAAGTGTGAAAGAGACAAATATCTATAAATTCGTTTTCGCTTACTCGACGTCAGACATTCCTAATTAAAGGCCTTTTCAAACCTGATCGATGTTTGATAATAGCTAGACCCGTAAGGAAAGGCCCCTTATAATATGAACAGTAAAACTGCAATCGTTCTTTATCAAGGTGGTTTAAAACCTATGGCACAAACACCCTACGACATTCTAACCTATAATTTGGAAACGCAGAACATTACTTGATTATTAATTCCAAGCCATTCCGAATATTGTTAAGAGTTAATTTACAATCCACCAAAATGAAGTGCTAATGCGTTGTTAGTATAATTGCAATTAGTTAAAAGTTATGTGTAGATTCATGACATTACAGATCAGATTCATGACAATGCTGCCCAGATTCATGACCATAATGCCCAGATTCATGACAATAATGCACTGACTCAAGCCCATATGCCCAGAATCATGCCCATACTGCCCAGTATATAGCCCAGGACAGGTTAGTTTAGCCAAATACAAAATAATGTGCATATCAAGGTGTAGTTTAATGTGCCTGCCACATAAATTATATTAGTGCAAATTATGATATTAATTACCCATTATTATCCAACGTCTGAACGGCTCCCATTTGCCCTAAAAACCTCACAAACTATAGAAATAAAAACAATATTTGTGAATAATATGTTTATTTCTCTATTCAAGCTTCAACACATGAATAAATCATAATGCAGATGACCGATTAAATCTTATAACAATTAGATGACAAAATCCATGAACATTTTTATAATATTTTTTTTTTATATAAATATTCTCGTAGTCTAAATAGTTGTACCTCACATTAATTCCTCATATTGTCAAGGAGGGTTGGATAGTTCCAATTTTTATTAATATATGTAGTATAAAATATAATATAATTTATATAATTAATTTAAGCCATAGACTAGTGCATCAATGTTTATTAAATATTTAATTCACCAATCCACCAATGTTAGTTAATTTATATAAAGGTGAAAAAATGCGCTATTTTACAAGAATAAGTTCACATAATATACTTTTGTACTTTTAGTATGGTATCTCAAATAAAAATGTAAGAGTGAATAATAATTTTAAATATTATTTTTTAATGAAAGGTGAACTAGGACAATAGTCGTCTGATGTTACAACTCTGACCCTTTACAATCACTGTGTTATAAGTTGTTTTGGCTGTATAATAGCCAATTCGATATAGAAAACGGCTACTGCGCAGCCAACTGCCTAACTTTATGCCATAAAAAAGATATGAGCGAGTTATAGTAAGATTTTTAATAAGATTAACATTTTACACTCTCAAAATGAGAAAACCACATATAAAAGACTTAAAATCCTTGCAAATTAGCGCACTAGCATTATCTTGTTTGCCAATTTACCTCTGTTAGTTATATTTATAACATTTATTGTTAGTACACATGATTACTTAAAATAAATAGGTGACAAAATCATTAAAAATATAGTGAAATGTCTAGTTAGTACCTTGGAATATTTTTGTCCTACTTTCATTAAAATAACTAGATTATTATAGGTATAACTTTTTAAACACCACGGTTTTAAATTACCAATATTTTCACATAACATTTTAAAGTCTCAGGAAAAATTAGGCTATATTAAGACTAGAGGTATGTCCTAAGTCTTAAAATCCCTCGAAACTTATGTCTTATTGCTGTCTAATAAAGACTTTAGGTATAGTGAAGTTTTTTTTCTTCACCACGTGGTATCATTTACACCTGATATGCCAATATAAAATAGGAATAATATAAGAGAGGAATAAGTAAATTATATTTAATAGTAAATGTATACAGCCCCATAGTAATAGGAATGTAAGAATAATAAATTGTTAATACCTATATTCTATCTAGCGAAGGTATTCTATACCTAAGAAATGTATGCACTTTTTAAATGCACACTGACTTTTTGGTTTAATTTTTAGACTGTTTTTTTATGACCTAATTATATTAAATGACTTCTGTAACCATATTGGGTTTCGAATGTTGTCTCAAATACCTTAATCATCAAATTAAAGCTTCCCATGTGATCCTGTTCGAAGAGTGACGTATTGTCACATTATTGCACTTATATTTTACGCACTGAGCCTCTTTAAACATGATAAATACAAAATCTAATTACGTATCAAACATGACGCGATTACACTAAAGCAAAATATTCTCATAATAAAATTTTAAAGTCAAATAAATGCTATACTACCTTATGTCGGGGAACAAATCGACGTCGCTTACCTTTGGTGATGATCAATTTTTGGTGAATTATAATCGTTATTGGAATGTAAACAATTCTCACATAATTTCGTTAAACGTTAACCATCTCCAAGGAACTCAACTCAAAATAATATAATGGGTAAATAATAAAAATTTGAGTGTAAAAAGTCAAAAAATGCTTGACCATTTTTAGCTCGAGTTTTGAATGCAAAATAAAGGTAACGATGGACCGAAGGTTAGCGGACGAGTGTGACGCGCAAAATTTGGACTCTCGGGCGATCGTGGTCAATGTGGAACCGCGGTATCTTAGGATATAGTAGTGTAATATTTACTTGACTTCTTATTACCTGGCGAGCTAGTGGCCACAGATTGTTCAACTTTTTTACGCTCAAATTTGAGTGGTTGCTTGAGATTGACATTGTTGGACTCTGCAATCGCAGCCACGCGCTCCAGCACGCTGCTCATCGTCAGCCGCTCCGCCGGGTTCACTGTCAGGCAACCGTCTGTTGACAATCACTTATTTATACCATACATTACTTGCATACACTCTACCGGCTTTCAATTACAAGCAGCACAATGAGTAAAGAAGAAATAGAAAGGAAGAAAGTGTGGTATATTCTAAAGTTGAATCTTGTGCTACATAATGCATTAATATTGAAACAGCTCAAGATAAAGAGTAGATTTCGAACATGCCTAAAATCTGAATCTCTAGTTACTTTATCACATTTTAAGTAAGGACTCCGACTGGCCACAGGTTGCAGTCGTAAATTTACAGTGAATAGCAACCGTCCTGGTGCGCTGGCCGGATGCGTAAGAGTTGCACTAGAGTTCGCATAGATACTTTGATATAGTACATATTTTTTATACCAGTTAGCCAGACGCTGCAGCTAACTGCAAAGTGCATACATAACCTAAGAAAATATGGACTTGAAAAACCTTACATCTGGCTTATACATAGTTTATTATATTAAATAGAGGCACCTATTCGTCTAGTGTTTAATATACATATATACAAAATATACTCACTTATAATCTCATGGAAACATTTATAGCGTTGATCGTTGGGGTTCAGATTGTAGTTGCCGTTCAATATAGCCAACTTGGCCGAGTCTTCAAAGGGATGTTGCATGTAGCACAATGTGTATAGAATGCAACCGAGGGCCCACACGTCCACGCTGTGGTCGATCTTATAGTTGTCCCATGTATCTAGCATTTCTGGCGCTCTGTACATTGGCGTTGTGAATTGGGCCAACTGAAAAAAATGGGTTTTATTAGTTATCTACAATAGCTTACGCTCGCGGCTTTGTCCGCGTGGCAAAATCCTCTCTTAGCGGAGCTCTAAGTCATGAAACCTATCTGTGTTCCAAATTTCAATACAATCCGTATAGCGGTTTGGGCTGTGCGTTGATGGATCAGTCAGTCAATCAGTCACTCTTTCCTTTTATATATTTAGATAATATAGACTAATAGACCCGCGCGCATTTCTTAGCACCTAACAAAAAATCAGTGTTCCCTGCTATATTATGTATATCTTATTAATATTATAAACTTGAAAGTTTGTAAGAATGGATGTCAGGATGTGTGTTTGTTACTCTTTCACGCCTAAACGGGTGGACCGATTGAGCTGAAATTTGGTATAGAGATAGCTTAGACTCTGGAATAACACATAGGCTATAGGACAGCGGGTAAAACCGCTGGGCACAGCTAGTATTTAATATATTAAACATATAAACCTTCCTCTTCAATCACTCATCTATTAAAAAAACTGCATCAAAATCCGTTGCGTAGTTTTAAACATATATATAAGCATACCTAGAGACAGACAGACAGACAGCGGGCACTAGCCACTGTGTTGTTATAAGGCTCATGTTTTGTGTTTTATATATAACTCCTCATGAATGAAGGAAGGTGTGGCGTAACCATGAGAATGCAGTGGGTGGATACGGGTTGAGAAGAAGATTTCACTTGAGGAATGAATTTGGGCTGACAGTTTCAGTCTAACCAATGATTTTAATATCTCTTGCTCTTTTACCTGTATAGTCTAGAATCCACAATTTTCTCAAGCATTATTATCTCTTACTAATGGGTTTATTTACTTCTGCCCTACCCCATGATAAATGCGTGGTACGCTCATGGTTAAGTAACGTATCATAAGCCCTCATATCTATATTTAGCAGTGGATGAAGGTCGATGATAATGGTCCTTAGGTAACAATATGGTATCATAATTAAACGTGAAATTGTGTAAGAATGGATAAATATAAGTAAATAAATAAATATTTCAGGACAATTCACACAGCGCCACCTAACCCCATACTAAGCCACTTAATGCTTGTATTATGGTGATTAGGATAACGGATATAATACTTATATACTTTTCTTTTGTAAATACATACTTATAATAGATATTGAAAACCACCCAGACCAGAAACAAATATCTGTGGATCACACATAATATTTGCCTCATGCGGGAATCGAACCCGCAACCTTCAGCGTTGCAAGCGGGTATTAGCCCACCGCACCACAGAGGTCGTCGATGTCTGGATGTTTGTTACTCTTTCACTCCCAAACGGGTGGTATTATATTTTCATTGAGTTTGTCTAATGGTGAGACACAGTGCTTGCCATCTTGATACTTTATAATTGTCCAGTAATTTCCGTGGACTTTCTACTCTTAACAGAGGGAAAGCCTGGAAGAATTTAAGGTAAAGTTATGTTTTTTTCTATTGATTGGTTTTTGATTTTTTTGATAAAGCAACTAGTTTGTACTCGCGGCTCTGCTCCTGTGTAGAAATCATTTCTTAGTATTTGTCTATGTCACAATATCTTTGCCAAATTTCAACTCAATCAGTTCCGCAGTTTGAGCTGTAAGTTGCCTGATCTAGGCATTCATCAGAAAATCAGTATTTTCAAATAGAACACAACAGAAGAAGAAGAAACTAGAGTTCTCAAAGTCACTATGCTCTAGAAATTTCGTTTATTAGCAATGAAATAGTCAGTTTAACCTGTAGTATTATGTTACCACGCACGAAACGGCGTTATGTTCTGGATACTATTCACATTGTTTGACCTTAATAATAAAAATGTACATTGAAAGTCATATAGGCGAGGGCATTTTTGTAACAGTCTTTGACATTTTGGCTAAATGTTTATAGCCCATTCCAAAAGTAGAGGTCTTATTCTGTAGAAGTGTACCCCAAGGACTATTTTGCGGTTAGGGGGGCAGTGTAACTCAAGCCACTCAAGCTCAGTGAAGAATCTCAGCAGTATTTTATTGTTTTGGCTGAGCTTGAGGCGAAGCCTAGTACCAAAGCTAGCTAGCTAGAAACATATGTGGAGGACAACAACTGTCATTCTAGTTTTTTTTTAGTGTTAGCCTCAAGCATTTGACACTTGGCTACGGAGGCTAAACACAGAATTAGCCATTGATTCTAGTAATCTAAACCAGTGATACACATAACAATTAATTTTTTTAGATATAAATTATGAAGACTATAACTATATTTTTGAACAGAATATGTGTAGTATGTTCTAAATTAATTTGGAATAAATGATACTGGTTTTTAATATTAATCTTATCAATCTATGATTATGATCTAATAAGTTAACAGATTACAAATTATGATCATAGAATTATAACATAGAAGTAAAAGTTGTAATGAGTGTAATTACAAAGACTTATTGTGACTTATAATAATAGAACACCAATACATCTCTAATGGGTTTTTCTAAAATTTGGTAGATTTTCAAATAAGGAAACAGAAGAACTCGCATCTAATATTGTTGAGAACATCTCAACATCCTATTACATACAGGATGTATGTAGACCAGAAATGACCTGCAAATGGCTAAACAGAAAACACTCTAATTAATGGAACTAGGCGTTACTTTGCGGAAATCCATCACAACAATTATTAGTTATTATTTAATATTTAGTGTTAATTCCGCTGTGTTGAGAGCGGAATTAACACTAAATATTAAATAATAACTAATAATTGTTAGAAAACACTCTTATCTGTTTAACCATTTGCAGAAATTCATTCAAGATTTAGATTAATGACATTCATTGAAGTTCAGATTACTTGAAGGCTGCTAGAGTCTATAAGTTGGCAGGAGCAGTACCAGCAATTGTTTTAGTGTAACAGAAATTACAGATGTTAAAAGAAGAATAAAAAAAAAAAACAGAAGTTACTGAAAATGCCATCAATATCAAGCTTAAGATTAGGTGCTGTAACCACTTATATAGAACCAGCTCTAAGCTTAGCCCTTGTGAAGAAATCCTTTCTCAGTGGAAGTCCACATCATAATAACAATTAAGTGTATTTAAATCATTCAGCAACTTAAGCAGTGCATTGTTAGATAAGTCCTTCTTTAATTTAATATGTTAAGATGTTTGTGGTTCAACTTTTAAAAAGTGATGTAATGTAAAATATGATTAATTTGCTAAAAACTCACATTTTCTTCTAACATATTCCTTTGATTAGCACTCCAAGAGGGATTAGGTGTGTACACATCTGTTGTAGCTGAGCCGAAGTCACACAATTTGATTGTACCTGAAAACATACATTCTATAGACATGAACAATACTAGTTGCATACATACATAAACACATCCATACTTTAACATAAATTTATAATATCTTACTAATATTATAAACATGAAAGTTTGTAAGAATGTATGGATGTCTGGATGTATGTTTATAACTCTTTCACATCTAAACAGGTGGACCGATTGAGCTGGAATTAGGTATATACAGATAGCTTAGACCCTGGAATAACACATAGGCTACAAGTACAGCGGGTAAAATCGTTAGGCACAGCTATGTTATAAATGTGTGATGATTTCCACTACCCTATGATACTGCTCCAGCTGTCTTTTATATCAATCTTTAATATAATACAGTTTTTAGCTAAGGCCACTACAGTGACAATTCTTCTATTATATAGCTAGCAACTAGCTTCACCAGGGGTAGACTTCCTTTGCAGGAGGTTGACTAGGTGGGTACCCCAACAGTGCCAGTTATTCTACCTGAGCAGTGATGTGCAAACATTACTGTGCTTTGGTAGGAGGGCACTGTAGCTAGTGAAATTACTGGGCTGAAGAGTCTAAACATCTTATGACTCTCAATTAAGAAGCATTGGCACAGTTGAATGCACAAGCGTGCACCCAGAATTTCACCTTTGTAAAATCCTGGGTAGTACTGTACTTATTATGGGCAGCATTATCTCTTACCATCAGGAGAGCTTCTTACTTCGTTGTATAAAAAAAAAAGCAACGACTAAAGTTATTTCAGATAAGTATCTGGAGAGATTTTATAGTAGGTAACAATTTATTAAGGAAAGGACTCACTAGCTTTTCTTTTGTGAGGCAGTATAACAGCAGAGATAATATTCTTACCTTCATTAGATATTAAGAAATTTTCTAGTTTGAGATCTCGATGTGCTATAGGTGGTACTTGAACATGCATATGTTGCACAGCCTTGCATGTCTGGTAAAACACCCTTAGAATAGTCGGCAACGGGAATGCATTTCCTCTATTTTGTAACGCCTCCATCAAACTACCCCCGCTGCATAAGTCA
This sequence comes from Hemithea aestivaria, assembly GCA_947507615.1. NCBI lineage: Eukaryota > Metazoa > Arthropoda > Insecta > Lepidoptera > Geometridae > Hemithea > Hemithea aestivaria. Next base: position 5,208,834 of record OX382325.1, on the reverse strand, counting down.
GTTAACAATAAATACTCCCCCATCCCGTGTGATGTTTTTGATTTATCTATAAATGATGCGGCTATGTATTTTATTATATTGGGGTGCCCGGATAATTTTTTCAGTAGACTAATTTCTTGTATGATATTTTTATTGGCTTGCTCATCCGCTGCCATTAGCCTTTTGAGGGCGTATTCTGTGCCGGTGGACACATCCTGAGCAACGAACACAAATGCAAATCCACCTGAAATTGAAATTAGGTATATGTGCACAAGTCAAGTTTTTGGTAACCTTACTAGTGAATTACATAGATCTGGATCTGGTGACCTGATATTTGTATGCAGTTGTATTGTAAATGTATAGTTGATTTAGTGCTAAATATTTTCAATGTAGGTATGCAAATCGTATTTAATTTGCTATACAGCCGTAAAACGACAATTTTTGATTGTCCAAACAATGTACTTAGATGAAAATCTTTTCATTTTAGTTCTAAAGTCATGGAAACTCGTACACCACTGTAGTGAAGTTTTCTTTTTTTACAAGCATATATATTAGTAGATATAAAACCTTTGGCACCAAGAGTTCATACTGCGGAAGACCCTGCGCCCTTCCGCCCCCAATAAGCTATGACGTACGCACACAATAGACCCACACAAAAACGATTTAGACATCAATAAACATTGATTTTACACATCACACGCTACATATGAAGCAAGTACTGGTTATTAAACAATGATAAAGAAATAAATAAACGCTTTCTTACCTTCTGCTATCACTTTTTTCACTCTTAATTTCATGTTACCAATTTCCACAAATTGACCGACGAAATCATTATCACTACCACCGTTAGCTCCGCCTGAGCTAAAGTAGCCCATTGCAGATTTAAAGACACTCATTTTGGTATGTTATTTATTAAATTTTGTTCAAACTAAAAGGAAAAAAATGAATAAATTTTATCAGCACCCCTTGACTGGGTCCATTTTACAATGGCAGAAAAAAGAATTGACAGATTGGCGATGGCAGATAAATGTTGGCTGGCAAATCGCTGATAAGTTGCCATTATTTGAGATTTTCCTAAGTTTAAGGGTAAAATTCTTCTATGATTTAAAAATTATGGACTTTACTACTGAAAGTTCGGGAATACAGTTATTTGATTTCAAAAGGCAGAAATATAATATGTTATGTTAAAAATTTAATTATACTTAAGACAAAATGTATGTAATACAAATGACTTGCCTTTTATAACGCTCATGTTATATTTATGGTTAAATAAATAAATTGAAATGATTAACATTTCATCAGAATATTTTATAACTGTGTGTCCGACCACCATGACATATGACATGACATAATATGCCGCCGAGACATGGACGCTAACCCATGAGGCTGTGTACTGTGTACCGAATCAGAGTTGCACAGAGAGCCATGGAGCGCGTTATGCGCGGCATAAAACTTCAAGATCGAGTTCCAAACGTCGAAATTAGGCGGAGAACAAAAGATCAAGATGCCGGATCGAGAGTTATGGGACTCAAATGGAGTTGGGCAGGACACGTGGCTAGGCGCGGTGACGACAGATGGAGCAAGACGCTGACTGAATGGTGGCCAAGGATAGGCAAACGGAATGTCGGTCGTCCAGCAGCTAGATGGGTGGACGATATAGTCAAAGTAGCGGGTCGCACATGGACGAGATTGACACAAGACAGGGTTAAATGGCATAACATGAAGGAGGCCTATGCCCAGAAGTGAGATATAGAAGACTATGGATGATGATGATGATGTGTGTCTGATAACCGTCCTAAACCGATTTAGAAAGTTCTTTTATGTTTTAAAGAGTAACTTTCTATTTCAATTTTAACAAAATCAGTTACGTAGTTTTCTAAAATAATTGAATCAAAACTGTCTCACATAAACATTTATTTAATTTTTTATGGAAAATAGTTCATTAGGTTTGGCAACATTAAACCATAGATACTTCATTATTTTATTTTATAATAGTGATGTGTGTAATCATTATCAATCAAACAATGAATCAATCATTTGAAAATCGACTAACAGAATGATTATGTATCTGTGTAAAATTAAAATTACGCGCTCTATAATCTATGTTGTCAAAGACGTCAACGTCAACGAGCCATCAATATTTTTTTCTGTGATTTTTGATTGATTCGCATCGGGGATATAGTAGTTCATATTATTTTTCTATTTGTTTATTGGTTTCTCTTGTTATTCAAAACGTTTCAGTAGCTACATTCTTTTATCTTACAACCGTACACAAATGTTTATCAATTCTTAGCGATCTTACTAAACATGGGCTTTGAAATCAAGAGGTTTCAAGGTGACGTTGATGAAGAGCTCATTTGCCCCATTTGTTCTGGTGTTCTTGAAGATCCATTGCAGGTATGATGTGATAAGTGATGAGTTTTGTGAATGGTTCTGATGAGGTGAAGTGATTAAAATGTTGTTCGTTGTGTGTGTATTGTAGGCGCCTGCTTGCGAGCATGCGTTTTGTCGAGCGTGCATAACTGAGTGGATCAGCCGACAACCGACGTGCCCTGTGGACCGCCAGGCAGTCACCGCAAGCCAGCTCCGGCCTGTCCCTAGAATCCTACGCAACCTGCTGTCCAGGCGAGTAAAGTTTCGTAACAATAATTACGCTCGTACCCGCGCGGGAGTTTGTAGGTCAAACACCTTATTGTTTCTTATATAATTTATAATTACTTATTCAGCACTTAGCTAACTATTCTATTGTAATATTACGACATTGTACATTGCTATCATTCTGTGTGACATTACGTTTGAGGATGTATACATGCAAATTTTAATTAAGCTCTAAAATTATCCATTTATAAGCAATTACATAAAAATATTGTTTGAATATGGATCAAACTGTCTGACAATAATGTTAAATATAATGTTAAACTTACTCTGAACACATTTTTTTTTTTTTTTTAGTCATCCTCTTTTCTTGCAATCTGCCCTTACGGGCATTGAGCGAGAGTTTGGTCGTAGTTGCAGCGTGTCGTGAGTGGTATGATTCCAGTGACTCAACCACAAATTGTCAGATTCTCCTAATCTTTAAGGATGTCTTGAGGAGCTCTTCTTTTAATCCTTGAAAATGTCACTGTCTGTGTGTTCATGAGGTCAGAGGCAAGTTCGTTTGGATGGCGGTTTAGGCGCTTAGCGTAAGATTTAAGTCTTGATGTTATTTCTTCTTTGACGGTTGGAACCGAAAGGTCACGATGCAGCAAGTTATTGTTGACGTAAAACGGTGCGTTTGCTATCATGCGTAACGTCTTTGATTGGAATCTTTGTATAATTTCTAGGTTTGAGTTAGATGCTGTACCCCAGAGTTCGGCACCGTAGGACCATATCGGTTTTAGAAGGGATTTGTATAGAAGAGTTTTATTGTCAAGAGACAGCTTTGATTTGCGAGCTAGGAGACATTGTAGCTTGCGTAGTTGGGTACTCAGAGCTTTTCTCTTGGTGAATATGTGCTTCCTCCACGTGAGGCGCCTGTCTAGGTATATTCCTAAGTAGCGAACATCTTCCTGCTGTGGTAGTTGTATTCCATTTAGCTCAATTGCAGGACAAGAGCCATGTTTTAGAGAAAAAGTGACCTGGACCGACTTGGATTCATTTGCTTTTATCCTCCAGTCTCTGAGCCAGATTGATATGCGGTCGAGACTTTCTTGGAGCATGTTAGATGCGATTGTAGCGTTTGAATGTGACGCAATCAGGGCGGTATCGTCTGCGAAGGTTCCGACTAGAACTTCGTTCAGTGTTGGTAGGTCATGGGTGTAAATGAGATATAATATGGGTCCCATTACACTTCCTTGAGGGACTCCGGCCTGGATAGAGTGAAGTTTGGTCCTATCTTCGCCATGTTTTACGTAGAAGTGACGCCCACTAAGGTATGATTTTATCACCAGATAGTGACTGATTGGTAAGGCTTTTAGAATTTTGAACAATAGGCCTTCATGCCACACACGATCGAAGGCTTGGGAAATGTCCAAAAATGCAGCCGAGCAATATTTTTTGTGCTCGAAAGCATCATTTATCTTAGCCACTAGACGGTGAACCTGTTCAATGGTGCTATGTGCCTCTCGGAAGCCGAACTGGTGAGATGGAATTAGCTCTGCTTCCACAAGCTTGGGTTTTAGCCTTTTCAGGAAAAGAATCTCGAACACTTTGGATACTATTGGAAGAAGGCTTATCGGGCGGTATGACGATACACATTCCGGATCTTTTCCTGGTTTAAGAATCAGGATTATTTCAGCTACTTTCCATTGTGCTGGGACAAATTCAAGTCGTAGTACTGCATTAAATATAGCAGTTAGTAGTAACACGCCTGAATTGGGAAGTTCTTTTAAGACTTTTGCTGTAATTAAGTCGTAGCCGGGGGCTTTGTTGGTCTTGAGGTTCTTAATTGCAACAAGTACTTCATTTTTGGTGAACTTTTTAAGCGGCAGGGCTAATTGATGAGGAGCGGACAAGCAGTCAGTTACTTCGCTAGTTTTTGATGAGCCAGTGTCAGGGTTTGGTACAAAAACGTTTGATAGATGATCCGCAAAGAGTTCGGCTTTATCGGCGTTACTACGAGCCCAAGTTCCATCTGGTTTACGTAGTGGTGACTCAAATGCTATTGGCTTATTAATGGACTTTACTGCTTTCCATAAAGAATACTCTGTTGCTGCGGTTGCATCTAGTCTCGTCACCTTAGTCTCAAATTCCTTATTTCGTATGTCTTCCATTACTATCTTTACCTTTTTTACCCATTTGTTAAATGTTGTCTTATCGTCAGGGCTTCTAGTAGTCTGCCACTGTTTTCTGATTTCTCTCTTTTTTTGCACAAGATCAATAACAACCTGTGGGAAGGTAGGTATGATGGAGCTACTGTGAATTGGTGTTGCCTGCCAGGCCGCTGATTGAATGCAGGTGGTAAAGTTTTCGACAGCTTCATTTATGTCTTCATTAGATTTTAGGGGTATTTGTAGGTTGACGTTGTTCTCGACCAAATCTCGGAAGTAAATCCAGTCTGTTTTCTTACTGTGGATTTTGCACGGCTTGCTCACTTCTATGGCTTCATTGTGTAGTTGTGCTATAATTGCTGTGTGGTCAGAAGATAAGTCATAGGTAGAGTAGCAACTTAATGACAATTTTGGAAGTCCTTTAGTCACAAGGAAGTCTACCAAGTCAGGTTTCTTTTTGACGTCGCTGGGCCAATAGGTTGGTTCGCCAGTGGAGTAGACTTTTAGATTAAGTTTTTGCACAGCCTTGATGAGTTCTCGTCCCTTGGTTGTTATAGTCCTGGAGCCCCATTCTGTGTGTTTAGCATTATAGTCACCACCAGCAATAAACTTGTTACCCAGTTGTTTGAAGAAGCATGTGTAGGCTTCGCATTTGAGATTGTGTTTTGGAGGCATGTAGAGGGCGGTGATCTGTATAGGACCTCTTAGGCTTTCTATAAAGATGCTGGTAGCTTGAATCTCGTTGGTGCAATGCGAGTTGGAAACATAGTGTTTTATCTTTTGTTTCACAATAATGGCTGATCCACCATGGGCTGTACCATCAGGGTGATTAGTAAAGTAAGTTTTGTATCCAGATATTTCAAAATGGGTTTTTATTGTGAAGTGTGTTTCGGAGACTAGCATAAAATCTATGTCGTGGTTGTTAAGAAAAGCTTCCACTTCAAGGGTGTGTTGTGACAGCCCATTGGCATTCCACATAGCAAGTGTCAGCGGTTTGCATTGCCGCGGGGGGGCAGGGTGGGCCGCCTGCCACCCCCCTGAACAAAATCCTGGCCGTTGCTTTGTGAGCTTTGTGGTCTAATTTCTGATATTAGGTTTAATAAGAGATTTGTCATAGTGGTCATTTGTGTCATCATTTGCTTGAACATTTCCATTAGTTCTTTGAAATTGTTTGGATCTTCATCATTTGTTGTTTCAGTATGTTGTTGTTGGTGGTGTTCTTTGCTTATGGCATTTGCATAAGTTTTGTTTTGGTAGACGGTATTTGTTTGGTGAGGTTGTTTAGTCAAGTCTATATATATTTGTTTGTTTTGTTGATTGCTACTGTGAGCTACATTTTGTTCATTTGTGTTATTTGGGAGTTTATTTTGTGTGAAAGTTTTATTTCGCAGCGAAGGAAACTTTTGCTTCTGCAGTTCTTTGTATACTGAACAACCTTTATAATTTGCTGGGTGGTTTCCGTCGCAAAGGGCGCATTTCACATCATTAGATTTGTCTTTTCTAGAGCAGTCGGCGGACGCATGGTAACCAGCACATTTGATGCATCTTGGTTTGCGACGGCAATATGTTTTGGTGTGTCCATATGATTGGCAATTTGCACATTGTGGGATCGTTCGTTTAGGCCTGGGTGGTTCGAATTTTACAATACAATGCAGGAGTTTATTCACCTTGTATATATCTTTGTTGTTAGGTTTAGGTTCTAATTCTACTACAAACATGTGTAGAGGGTTGCCCGTTTGTGTTTGTTTCATGTTCCAGATATTTCTTGCTGTGTGATCTAGGGCATTTAGAGCCTCTTTGATATCTGCTATGTTGGTGGATGGGTGTAGATATTTAAGAATTACTTTAAAGCTTCTCTCCTGTTTTGGCTTGTAAGTATAATATTCTGTGTTCTTTGCATCTAACTCTTTGACAATTGTTCTATATGCGTCTCCAGTTGTGGGTTGGATTCGCACCCGGTTGCCAGGCAGGATTTTGACAACAAAGAGCCCTGGTACGGTTTCTTTCAGTAGTTGGACTAGAGGAGAGATGTTTGCGACTTTGTCAATAAATATTGGAGGAGCTTTTGGCTGTCTCTCCGTTTGAGTTTGAGCTTTGTCCTCATCATCTTCCAGCTCTGAGAAAGAGTTGCTAGTAGGTACTGGTTGGCTTAGCCAGTAGGAGCCAAGCTTAGTCTGTTTCTGTCCTCTGTCGCTGTCAGGGCTATTCCGTTGCCTTTTCCGGTTCGGTACTTGAGTCCAAGCTGATGTTGAGGGTTCAGCACCCACATTTGTGTCACTATCTACTGGAGGCTGGTCGTTGTCTGATCTAAAGTCTGATAGTGACTGGGATCTTGTCCTGTTAAATAGGCTTGGGTGAAAGATCTGTTGTGTCAGTGTCTTGTTTGCTGGTTTGTGTTGTTGGTTGGTTGGTTGATTACTGAACACATAAATTAAAAGTGATTGAGCCATCTGACAAGCCTGATTTGAATAATGATACAATAACATTAATATTCATACCGCTAATTTACTAAACACATCTCAGTTCATGGCTAACAAGTTTTCTGACAAATCAGCTGATAATTTTATGGGCTTTTCTTATTGGAATTAATATTCTGTTTCATGATAATGGCCCTTATTTTATGTTAAACCTTAGAACTTTTGTAACAAGGGATTACAAATATCTTTCTTCATACTAATTAATAATTATTAATTAACACTTGGCTCCGGCGACATTATAAAGAACTATCCCAGGGGGCCTGAAATTAATTTTGTATGGAAAAATCCTTTGACAAAACAATGTTTGTTTTTCAGCACTCATGTTCAGACCTCAAAAACACAATTGTGATTTCAGCAATCAATGTGTTAAAAATACATAGGTTTGTATATTGACGAATGTCTGTGACTCTTTCACACCTTAACACCTTCACTTATAGGGAAATTTTGTATATATTTACCTCATGTAGGTAGGTAAGTACAATCCCACCAAAAACATTCTGTAAAAAACTAGCCAAGTCTCGATGGAGCTGCTTGTTTATCTCTAAAAAATAATGAAATCTAGACAAAGTTGTGCCAAGTCTAAGATTTCTTACTGCGATTTCTTTATTATTATAGTTAATGTTGTGTGACTTGGCCGTTAAAGGGTACACAAGGGTACAAAACCAGATGCTCCATGACACTTGGATCGCCTAAACATAAGTATTATTGAAATACGCAGCTTTATCAAGCCTACAATTGACTGGTTATTCAATCAACGTTTTCCAAGTGGCAATTTTCTATCATGAATGGTTAGCGGACAGATTGGTGCAATGGTGTCATGGAGCATCTGGTTTTGTACCCTTGTGTACCCTTCAACGGCCAAGTCACACAACATTAACTATAATAATAAAGAAATCGCAGTAAGAAATCTTAGACTTGGCACGACTTTGTCTAGATTTCATTATTTTTTAGAGATAAACAAGCAGCTCCATCGAGACTTGGCTAGTTTTTTACAGAATGTTTTTGGTGGGATTTCACTTCTTTTTGTAGAAACGCTATATTATAAGGTTACTATAAGGCCGATAGACAGACAGGTGAAAGTAAATAAAAGCTTTACACAATTATAACTATTGACTGCAAATGTAACTTTGTAATCCTATACATTTATGTGAGATTACAAAGTTATTTATGCAGATGAATTATCTCGAAAACGAGACCGAATTTGCATGTTTTTTTAGTTTTCCTATGGCTTATACAATAAATTCTAAGTATGTACCAAATTTCAGCTCTCTGAGTTTATGGGAAGTACTAGTTCTATTTTGATGATCATGAGTGAGTGAGTGAGTGAGTGTCGAAAATGCGAAACTTTGCTTTCGCTTAACATCGGAACTTAATGACCTACAGACTTGAAATTTTGGATTTTAAGTATGTAATTATAGCTTACTGGATGACGAAAATTTCTGTGTTCTGGTCTTATCCAGAGGTTCTCAAATAGGGGTCTGAAAATGCGGCGAAATGGTTCCTGTAAAGGATGGTACGGCAGTGCTTGCTTCGCGCTCGACTTGGCGGGGGCACTACCGTGCCCCCAGATACAATAATACTTTATTGCAAACCTGGTTCAAGAAATTGATGTTGATGATTGTTGTTTTTTGTAAGTAGTAAAATTTTTCTAAATTTCACTAACAATTTTTAGGGTTCCGTACCTCGAAAGGAAAAAACGGAACCCTTATAGGATTACTTTGTTGTCCGTCTGTCTGTCAAGACTCTTTTTTAAACTACCATGAGTTATCCATTTCAAATATGACATACCTGTATTCACATCATATTTTAGGGAGAATACCTTAACTATAGTGACTACATGAAAAATACCTTCCTAAGAATCAAAGCTCATTCTACAAGTCTACAAGAGACAGATTGCCTTGGAAATAGAAGAAAAAAAAAGTGGATATTTTCTTCATAAAACCTATCTGTTCCAAATTTCAATCTTCTCATTGTTGTTATCTTTGTTCTACAGCTGTGTATTGATGGATCTTTTTTACAAGCTTTTATTTACTTTCACCTGTCTGTTGTCTGCCTGTCTGTAATCAATAATAATAATTGGGGTTTATACTCCAACAGAACAGGTTACCCTACTTACACTGTCAGAGTCAAATCACAATTTAAAACAGAACCATTAAAAACTTGCAAGTTTAATTTGACTCACTTCCTTATTGAGCTGATATTTTGCATACATGTATGAATCGGATGATAATGCAATATTATAATGACATCGAGCTGATCTGATGATGGAGCAGGAAGGTGGCAATAAGAACTCTGTAAATAAATGATCCAACCCCATTGAGTTTGGGCTCATTGATTCGTCTTGACGAGTACTTTGATGCTGAATGGTAATAATAAAAAAGCTAGTTTTTAAAAAGCTTTTTTTAAAATTTCACTTGCTTAAAAGTATAATTTGTTGACAGACTGGCTACCACCTGTGATAACGCCCCACACGGATGCCTGACTATACTCAAACTGGACTCACTCCCCTCACATCTTGCTGACTGTAAGTTACAGGATAATTATATATTATAATAAGTGATGACTCATTTCTTTATCATTTATTGTGGCCGCACCATGTCCTTTTTTCTCTTGTATTTACAATCAGTAGCACTTTCAGTATTGGATTGTTTAATTTACCTAGAGCTTTTGGAATTTAAATTGTAGTTTTTATCAGTAACCTAACAAAAAAGTTTTTAAGTAGGTATTCTGTAAATCATAAGTGCATTTCTTAAGTCTTTAAGTATTTTGTAAGTGTTAAAATCACACTAATATTATAAATAAAGTATGAATGTGTATGTGTTTGTAACCTTTTCAAATGTAAATGGCTGAACTGTTAAGCTGAGATTTTGTACCTATATAAGACTTTTCAGCAGATAAAACCTTTGCCGCTAGTCACACAAACTCTAAATTATTTTTGAGTTTGTTCAAGGGCAATCACTAGAATATAGAATAGAATAGAAAATACTTTATTGTGACACCACAGTTATTTACAAAAAAATAGAACTAAAGAAATTTATAATATAAAAGTGAAGCTGAAAACGAATGATGTGAAGTGAAGCTAGAAGCTTTTGTAACCATATAACAATTTGTTGAAAGGTGAATTCAACCCAAAAAGGCCGATGCCATGCGAATCAGGATGCGGTCTGGTCATACCAAAGGATGAGCTAGCTGAACACAACTGCGTCAGAGAACTTCGGGCACTCATAGCCACGCAGCAAGGGAAGCTCAATGACTACCAGCAAGAGCTCGCCGAGCAAAGACTTGTTATCAATGAGCATAAACGAGAATTGGCGCTTTTGAAGGTAAGTTATTATTGAATTATGCTGGCGGGTAAGGATATCCTTTCGTTAAAGTCTAGTTTAACCTTAAAAAAGAAGGAAAACTACAAAATTCATTGAAACCTTCGGATTCATTCAAATGTATGTTTACTAATTGCTTCAAGCACTTGCATCAATTAAGTTAAGGTTTTTTTCAAATGTATATTAAATTATACTTCCCAGTCTCATTTGCAAAATCTTTCTTTGTTGGAAAGGGTATCTTCCTAGTACCATTTAAATTTTGGATATCGGCGGAGAGGTTTTAAAAAATAATTAAATTGTCTTAGGCGTTTCTGAGCAGGTAATCGGTGAAAACTTACAAATAAATTATATATAATATAAAAGATTCCAATGAACCATAACATATAAGTATACTTTTCCTTCTTTTTTGGAAGCGGTAAAAAAGATGCACATGATTTCTCACTTATAAACTTTGTTCAGTCAGTATAGATAAAAAATATAATTGTGTAACAATAATAATAATTATTATTGTAAATTGTAAAGTACTATGGTTGATGAAATACGAGTAGTAAACAATGTTAACATAATGCATTGTGATGGCACATATCACATACTGATTCATTACTATGCCTTCTTGTTATTTAGTACAACTTCTATTTTGTAGGTACAACTACTACTTGAGTTTTTGAACGTAATTGAGTCCCTGAATAATTCTGAGAATATATTGTTTGGGACTCAAATTATATCTTTATTTTTTATCAAATTTCATTGCTTTACATTAGAATAAAAAAATGTTTTTAAGTTAAACGGTTTTATTGTAAACATGTACTAAAAGGTAAAAAATAAAATCGTGAGGCACGTCAAATATCTACAATTGTCAGTGAAATTGTTCATTAGAGTTTTAGATATTTGACGTGCCTCACGATTTTATTTTTTACCTTTTAGTACATGTTTACAATAAAACCGTTTAACTTAAAAACATTTTTTTACATTTTTTTATTTTTAGACTTTTTAGTACAGTGTATTCTACTTGTCAAGCCCTTTCATTTGATACCCATATTAATGGGATTGAAAAAAATGGTTATCCGCCATTTTGTAGCGGCGGCCATCTTTGATTTTGATTTTGTATGGTGCACTGTATTCTACTTATCAAGCCCTTTCATTTAATACCCATATTGATATGATTAAAAAAAAATACGTTATCCGCCATTTTGTAGCGGCGGCCATCTTGGATTTACAACAATATTGAATATACATAATTGTATTGTCACCAGAACCAAAGGCGTATATCAAATTTCAGATCAATCGGTTGACAGGAAGAGGGTGAAATTTCAATTACTAAATTTGACCCAAGAAAAAAGAAAAATGAATAAAACAAACAGAGTAAGCTAAATAAAACCGTTTAAAAACACAATTATCTTGTTACAGAATAGTGAGTTAATACATAAACAGTGCTCTATCATTCAAAGAAAACCATTATGAAGTAGAATTAGTTAAATAATCGAGAAATGCTTGCTAAACGTTGAACTTACGTATTACTTACCACATAGGTACCTTGAAATGAATTTTATTTTCCTCATTTGCAATCTTGTTAACATAAACATTTAATTATGATATAACATGACTAATTAAATCGTTCAAAGACCTGAAACTATTTTTATCTTCACATTTGTCGAAATTGCAAGCAAATACTTCAAGGCAATCAGATGGGCGAGACAAGCTCAATAAATACTGATGCAAAACCGCTGATTTTTTTTTGTTTATACTAAATAGGCCTACGTTTGACCACAACTCACTCAGGTGGGGTCTGGTGGTCTGATGGAAGGTGAAAATGCGGTCGACGATGGATCACGTAAGATGCCTAGAAAGGTACCTATTCACTCGTGCCTTGAAGATACCTAAGTTGTACGGACGACGGCAAAGTGTTCCAAATGCGACCAGTTCTCATTAAAAACGACGAAGCAAAACGAATTTATTGGACTTAAAACTACTTGGGGAAGTATTTATTGATATAAATATAAGTATATGCCAGCAGTGGTACGATATGGCCAGACAATGATGATGATATTTACTCTAGAAAGCAAACAATTTTTAGGATAATACTTGTCCTTGTTCTGAACAAAACGTAAAGGGGGATCATCTTAATGTTAAATAGCGTTCTTAAGTGGTGTATCAAAAATGTAGGATGCAGGAGTTGGATGATGATTATAATTAAGTGAGGTCCGCGGTGGCTAGTGCGTTAATTTTTCGTGTTAGCCAATACTTCATTTGGTTTTTTAAATACTAAATAGCCATACTTTTGACCACGTACCACCTGTTTGAAAGTTCAGATGCGGTAGACGATGAATCACGTCTCATGTCTAGAAAGGAACCTATTCACTCGTGCCCTCAAAATTCCCTAGCTGTATTGCGGGGGACAGGATGCCAAGGCTCTGTCGATTCCCAGTCCTCCGTCACTAAGAAGATGCGGGAGTGCCGCCGAGTTGTTTTAGTGGGTATACCGTGCAGCCGTTCTGCACGGGAGTCCCACATAACCTTCCCATTCCCTCGATACGCGGGTATGCGTAATTCTTTTTTTCTCGGCGTCAACAAAAAAAAGATGCTGTATCGCGGGGAAACACGGGCGGTACCGACACGGTGTCTAGTTCGTCTTGAACTGTAGCGTCTGAGTAGCAACTGTAGCGTTTCTGTTCAGGAGTTCATGCGTGCGATGCGTGTGTCGAACCCGACGATGCGTGCGCTGGCGGAGCAGATGGAACGGGAAGAGGTGTCGCGCTGGGCCGCGTCACTGGCGCGCGCGCGAGTCACTCGCTGGGGAGGGATGATCTCCACGCCGGACGATGTCTTGCAGGTAACTATACTTTTTTTTTTTGAGCCAAGGAAAATGCGTTACTCATCGTCACCCCGCGCCAAGGTGCGCAGGGCGGTATGTGGGACTCTCCCACCGAAGTTGTGCGCGGCGGGGATACCCACTAAAAACCTGGGAGTTTCCTGGGGGATGCCATAATGCCGGGGCAGCGGGTACGCCGAAGCACTCTAGTTTATAAACTTAAATGTAAGAATTATAATGTTTCATTTTCGGTTTACAATCTGTCTACAGTTTTTGTCTCTGTTCAACTCTTTTGTGACATTATATTATCCCTTTTTGACTCACGAAAAATGAATTCAATAAGTCATAATACGTTAAATAACATCATCACAATTGTTTGAGAAAGGGGTGGTGAGGCCAATCTATAACCTGAAGTTTCAAGTCTGTAACGAAACAAGGCCTCCAATGTGATCTGACAACTGTCCCCTACATAATATATTATAGGTGACAACCGCAACCCACTACACTTCGTAGAACTAACGAAGTTAATTTTGATTCAGATGATGATAAAGCGCAGCCTGTCAGAGTCCGGATGTCCGCCACATATCATAGACGACCTGATGGAGAACTGTCACGAGCGACGCTGGCCTTCCGGACTGTCATCGCTTGAAACCAGGCAGAATAATAGAAGGTAATATCATACTAATATAAAAACGTCCGTGGCCCAGTGGTCATACGTCCGGCTTTTCATCCGGAGACCCTGGGTTCAAATCTCAATGTGTAGCAAAAAGTTCGCCTGGACGCTACCGTGTTTCGGAAGGCACGCAAAACTGTGGGTCCCGGCTGTTTCTTATAAGATATGTAGGAGGCAGTCGTTAGGTCATGTTGCAGGCCCTGTAGTAATCTCGGCGACCTGAAACTGCAACATATAGGTTCGCCACACAACCTATAAATTGTAATTTGACTCTGACAGTGTAAGTAGGGTAACCTGTTCTGTTGGAGTATAAACCCCAATTATTTATTAATTATTTTAACGTGGCAAGCCAAACCAACCAATCCAATTATCAGTGGATTATTTGTGTTGTTTTTTTTTAATGTAACAAAATAAAATGCACGATAACACAATTAAAATAAATTAATAAATTAAGCCACATAGCACGCGAAGCAGATGGCCAATGGCGCGGTGGGCTCATACCCGCCTGCAACACAGAAGGTTGCAAGTTCGATTCCCGCTTGGGAATCGAATATTTGTGTGATCTACAGATATTTGTTTCTGGTCTGTGTGGTTTTCAATATCTATTATAAGTATGTGTTCACAAAAGAAAAGTATCTAAGTATGTATTATATCCGTTATCCTAACTACCATAATACAAGCATTAAGTTGCTTAGCTTGGGGTTAGGTGGTTAATGTCCTGAAATATTTATATTTATTTAAAAGTGCTTGAGTGGAGACCAAGACTAGCAAACCCAGCGTAGGACGTCCACCCACAAGATGGTCAGACGACCTCATAAAGGTCGCCGAAAGACTATGCAGGTCGCTTCCAACCGGAACAAATGGAAGTCTTTAGGGAGGCCTATGTTCAGCAGTGGACGTCCTATGGCTAAGATGACGATAATGATTATAAATGTGAAAGTTTGAACAATGTATGGATGTCTGGATGTGTTAGATACTACTTCACGCCTAAACGGGTGGACCGATTGAGCTGAAATTTGGTATAGAGATAGCTTAGACATTGGAATAACACATCGGCTACAGTACAGCGGGTAAAATCGCTGGGCGTAGCTAGTTATAAATAAAATCACTCATAATTCCGAGAACTCTGAATACTCATTGTAATTTATGCACTAATAAGGTATTATTACTACGTTTGGAATTTCCATAGGTAATATCGAATGCGGTTTTCCTGAATATCTGGTCTATGCATTAATGACTGAACATATTTATAAAAAATATCTGAAATACATATATAAAAGTAATGATAAAAAAAAGATATAGACCTTTACCTAGATAAAATTCAAAAAATTAGTTCTAGCAAAATTAGTGATATATGTGCGAGCAAGAGAAAAAAACCCTTGACACTTTGACTGTGGAAAACACGAACGCGCACGCGCAGCACGTGTTTTTGATGTCGAAACGCGGTGTGTGTCAGTACCCGTGTCCCGCAAACATCGTGTTTTGTTGACTGATCTTACGATACTTTGGTAATTTCCGTCACTGCAGATAGTACCCTAAAACAAGTGAAATTAAAAAAAATCTTTTTATAAACAAGCTTTTATTATTAATAATAATCTAGCACCAAAGTACTCGTCAAGACGAATCAAATGAGCCCAAACTCGATGGGGTTGCGTCGTTTAATTACGAAGTTCTTATGGCCACTTTCCTCCTCCATCATAATAAGATCAGCTCCATGTAATAATAATATTGCGTTATCATTCGATTTATACATGCATGCCAGATTTGAGATCAATCAGAAATCGGGAAGTGGATCAAATTAAACTTCCAAGATACAGACGGACAGACAACAGACAGGTGAAAGTAAATAAAAGATTGTAAAAAACCGCTGCAGCCAAAGTGTTAAGTTGATAGATCGATAGTTGTGTAACCATCGATATTATTTATTATTGTATAGTTATTCAGTATGTGAATTAAAATACAATCTCATTCGAAACGTTTTATTTACAATACAATAATAATAATTATTGCAATTATCTATTATAATAATAAAATTAAAAATATTTTGTTTACAAAATTTCACCTGTTATAAATTAAACATACACGAACCCAAACGTAAACATATTATATTCTTAAAATAAAACTGAAAATAGATAAATTTCGCAAAATAAGTACCTATTTCAAAGTATTTTTTTCCAAATTTCACATTTCAATTCAGTCAATACGTCTTAATAACTTATTACACACGTATTATGTGGTAAATTCAACATTCATTCAAACACTCACTCAAATACTCTTGCACTATGTTTTCTCAAAATACCTATCACAACAGCTTCTTATGAATAATTGGTGAAGCATAGCAATGAAGAAAAGAGCAGACAGAGATACACACAGATATTGTTTACAGAGATTGAGATGTATGATATTCTTTGAAACAATTCTTTATACACAGTGGCACGTGACAGGATTCGCAGCAAAATGTCGTTTTCTGGGACTTCCGGCCTTTGCGCAGGCAAACAACACAACGCTTGGTGTAGTTGCGTTTGCGCGCAGCACTGTCCCAATCTGGCGGTGCTTCCAATTGAACGGGCCAATGTGTAGAAAGAACTATTCTGTCAGGTTGTTGTTCCCTAGACCTACTCATAGAAAGAGTATTCCTACGGTTTTGGGGACAAAGTGAAAGATGATTTAAGAGGATGGAATCTACAAGCTGAAGGCGAAACACTAAGTTATCGTGTTTCTTTTGCATAGATGACTCTACAAGAACGCGAGCGTTGTGAATAGAGACGTTAAGAAAGCGTTTAAAAAGTTTGATGTGCCATTTGGCACCACGTTTCCTTTCCAGTAAATAAGGCTCAAGCATTTGGTCCTTCAAGTCTACTCCCCCCATAAATTTGTTGTAATCCAGTACCACTTGCGGTTTAAATGCAAGTGGACGAGACGAGACTGATGACACTGTCGGCAAGGCAGTAGATGAACCATGACAAGTAGAAATCATGGTTACTCGATTCTTGTCTTGCCATGATAATACTGAGACATCTCCGGAATGTCTCGCAATTAGTTGTCCCCTGCTAAGCGGAGCCTTGTTTACTATAAAGGGAACGTCTCTACGTGAAGGCCACAAATTACCAACACAGTCGGTACCATTGCGTTTCAGAAATCTAGCTAAAAGAGGAGAATTATACCAATTATCCATAAATAGTCTGTAACCTTGGTTTAGTAGAGGACCAATGAGCTTCTTCACAACTGTTGTACTTTTGAGATTTTTGGGCGACTGCTCCAAGTCTGTTGTGGCTTGTTTACCGTCATAAACTATGAAAGACCACATGTAACCAGTGACACTTTCACAAAGCTCAAAGGTCTTGATACCAAACTTAGAAGTTTTGTTCGGAATATACTGTTTGAAGTCCAATCTTCCTTTCCATTGGGTTATACTTTCGGCTATGCAAATATCTTTACTTAAAACATAATTAGATTGAAAACGTGAATTTAAATGTGTTATTATTGGTCTCAAACGACATAATCGGTCAAAGCTTCTACCGCTGCCAGAAGTGGAGGGATTTGCGTTATTTATATCGGGATCGGCATCAAAATGTAATGCTCGAGTTAACATTTCATACCTCCTTCGGGTAAATATGCGTCTAAACACTTCTGTTTTGAGTAGAGGATTCAGAGAAAAGCAGCTATTTACAGTTGGCATTTTGTGAATCCCCAACATCATCCAGAAGCTAAAGAGACATAGAATTTCGTGACAATTAGTGGGAAACCATTCAGACTCGAAAGCAGCAGATTTAATTTTAGTGGCATTTCGGTTCGTTTCAGTCGCAATTAAGTCTAAGATGTCTTCGTCCCAATAGAGACGAAAAGCATCATAGCCCGAATTGAGAACGTGAACTGAACCAGTACGCTCCGGTCTAAAACTTTCCTCTTGACCTTGAAAGGAATCCATAGGAGACCATTCAAAGGAGAGATCTTGGCCTTCCAGTTGTTGGAGATCATCCGATCCATTACTGGCATTAAATAATTCATGCTCATTTTCACTCTCGCTAGCATTTTCTCGTTCATTACTTCTCCCAGCCCTAGATGCATCATTTATACTCATCTGTTGTCTCCTCGATACATCCGTCGCCAAACTTACCAATTCTGGAGGGACATCAGCGTCAGTGGTCCAAATCTCGATCAGGGGATTGCCCACTTCCCACTGATTCCTTCCCTTACGGCCCCGCGGGGAATACCCATGTCCACGTGTACTTTGTCCTCGCACACCTCTTCGTCCACCTCTACGAACATTTCTCCGTCCACCACTTCTTTCATTTCTGTCATGCTCCTGTTCAGGCGTCACAAACAAATCATGGGTATTCGGGACAATATACTCGCCTTCACCGTCGTCAGCGTCCATACACCCATATGTTAAGACACCTTCGTCGAAAACCTCAATCTTAACATCGACAGGCAGCGCAGTGTCAAACGTTTCGCTGAAAAAAAAATTGTACTATGAGTTTTCTTCAATACGCGTTTATATCGTTAAGATTTAAAAGTTGGCATGTTTGTTTTAACCGACTTCAAGAAAAAGGAGGAGGTTCTCAATTCGACTATATTTTTTAAAGTTTGTTACTATCTCTGAACCAATCACGATGATTATTTTTTTAATGAAATCTGGTGCTTGCCATGTGGTCCCCTTTCAATTCACGAACCCGTCAACCGTTTCTAATTTTATTTTTAAATTTTATTTGAAAGCTTAGTAAGTTCCATTTCAATGGCGATTATAGCGATTGATGTCGGGATAATTGACATTAATGTTTACTCGGGAAAAATATACATTCACAAACAATATAAGCAGCAGTGAAACTTACGATTCTGACGAAGAACGGCTGGTTAGTGGTGACCGGGACCTGTCGCGGGACATATAAGCTTGTTCGTCCTACACATAAAAAAATGTATTAAAATCAGTAACAAATACAGCAAAATATCACGAACCTTACACAATAATTAAAAAGACTTACTCTTAATTCGTGGGGCACCGGTGAAGTGAACGGCGAATAAGGTGCATCCACCGGTGACTCTATTGCTTCATTCTAAAATGAAAACAAGTGAACTTTAAAAATTAAAAACAAGCTTTTATTATTACCATCTAGAACCGAAGTACTCGTCAAGACGAATCAAATTAGCCGAAACCCGATGGGGATGCGTCGTTTAATAACGGAGTTCCTATGGCCACCTTCTAACTCCATAATCAGATCAGCCTCATGTCATAATAATTGCATTGTCATCCGATTTATACATGCATTATTCAGCATTCAGCTCAATCAGAAACCGGGAAGTGAATCAAATAAATCACTGAACATCATGCCGGAACACGGTCACAATGACAGCTTGGCGACATGGTTTTGTCCAGTGGGTGGTAACTAGCCATAGCCGAAGACTACCACCAGTAAAATAGTTAAAAATGTCTTACTTCTTATCTTACCAATATTATATTATATAAACGTGAAAGTTTGTAAGGATGTCTGGATGTATGTTTAATGTTTGTTATTCTTTCACGCCTAAACGTGTGGACCGATTGAGCTGAAATTTGATATGGAGATACAGTACAGCGGGTAAAACCGTTGGGCGCAGCTAGTGTGTAAATATATGTAGTTAAAAATAGTCACCTTAACCTCGTCCTCCAGGACCTCGCTGTAATCACATTCTTCATCGCTTCCTCCTTCACCATATAAAACTTTGAAGAAGGATTGTGGCTGCTCTTCATTATTCTGAGTAGACATCCTATAAAACAATTTCCTTTAATTTAACCTTTTGATCGCCAAAGTCACCTATACTTGACAAGTACTTGCGGGTCCTGTACGCCAACGACGTCTATAGACGACAAAAAACCCAGTCTTAATAAAATGAAATAAAAATATTTATCGACTCTTGGCAACACTAGTTCTTTCGTAGGTATTTTTTTTTAAATTGTGCCTTGGCGCACAGGGCACGAAAATGCGTTTGTGCCGTGGCGTTCAAAAGGTTATAAATGTTATGGACCAAGTGATTAATGCGAGCATTATTAATAATGCCCGGGCATAGGCGTACCCAGCTTTTGGCCTAGGGTGGGGCAGGCAAGGGCGGATTCAGATTTTTTTTACTGAACTTGAAATTTATGCCTGTGTTATGTACCTATGTATATGTTTTAACGTTAAGCAGGTAGGACCTATTTTAAAGGTACGCTATACTTTGCTTTCGGCTCACACAGAGCGGTAAGAAAATTAAAATATTCTTCCTTTAAATAGCGCGAGCAGCTTGCTGCGAGCCCCGAGAAAATTTTATATTTTTGGTAGCAAAAATACTGCAGTTAATTTGCTGTGATCGGTAGAAAAATTAAAATATAATTCCATTAAAAAGCGCGAGCAGCTTGCTGCGAGCGCCAAGAAAATTTTATGTATTGGGCAACGAAAAAAGTGCGGCTAACTTGCTCCGAGCGGTAGAAAAATGATAATATTCTTCCTTAAAATAGCGCAAGCATGCTGGGTGTGATCGACGAGAAAATTTTATATTTTTAGGAGTGCGGTTAACTTGCTCTGTTTGCATTGCTCTCTTGCACATTTTATATTTTTTCGAGGGGCTAAGAAATTTTATAAATATGATGACAAAAAATGTGCATTTAGTACGCTCCAAGTGGTGAAAAAATTAAATATTGTTACTAAAAAACTCAAAAATATATAATTCTGACTACGAAACGTGTGTGACCGCCTTATTGCGAGCGCCAAGAAAATTTTATTTTTTATGCCACAGATATAATATAAGACAGTCGATTACCAGGGGGGGGCAGCTGCCCCCCCCCTGCCCCCCCTGGGTACGCCTATGTGCCCGGGCATTATGTATAATGTCTAGCTCTATCGGGCCAAGTGATTAATTATTGTGTTACCATAGACTTATGTACAATTAGACTTGCTAACCTGTAAACTATAGATCTGGAAAATCCGAAATCTGTTGGTTAGGTTAGGTTTGAACAGTGGCCACAATGCGCGAGCCGAGCGAGCGAAGCGAGCGTGCCGCGGCAGCGGCCGGCGAAGTGCCAGATACGAGTTTATTTTTGATACCTAATTGATTTATATTTGTAGATATTCAGAGAGTTCATGACGCGTCCACGTCTCTGAACATCTACAGATAAAAAATATTAAGTAAAAAAAAACTCGTATTTGGCGCTTCGCCGGCCGCTGCCGCGGCACGCTCGCTTCGCTCGCTCGGCTCGCGCGTTGTGGTCACTGTTCAAACCTAACCTAACCAACTGTTTTCGCTTTTAGGTATCTGGCGCTTCGCCGGCCGCTGCCGCGGCACGCTCGCTTCGCTCGCTCGGCTCGCGCATTGTACGAGTTTATTTTTGATACCTAATTGATTTATATTTGTATATATTCAGAGAGTTCATGACGCGTCCACGTCTCTGAACATCTACAGATAAAAAATATTAAGTAAAAAAAAAACTCGTTTGTTGTGGTCACTGTTCAAACCTAACCTAACCAACTGTTTTCGCTTTTAGGTCATGGCCACTTCAAAACTTTCGTAGCTCTATGGTATAATAATGAAGTTTAGATAATAATTAATCACTTGGCCCGATAGAGCTAGACATTATACATAATGCCCGGGCATTATTAATAATTAATAATGCTCGCATTAATCACTTGGTCCATAACATAAATACCCCTCTAGATTTGTACGATTAATTTTCAGAACCCATTCTCTGTACATACAACAAAAACGCCAAAATTTCATCTAACAAAAACGGTTAAAACTCACTGTTGTATGAGAGGGGCTCTCATATTATTTATTTTTAAAATAAATACACAACTGCACTTGCTATTCTACAAATAAAAACGCCTAAAAAATCACGTTAGTTGTATGAGAGCCCCTCTTTATTATTTATTTTATTCTACTTTTAGTATTTGTTGTTATAGGGGCCGCAAAACTACATCTTCTGTGAAAATTTTAACCTTCTAACTGTCACGGTTGACAGACGGACGGACGGACAGCGAAGTCTTAGTAATAGGGTCCCGAGTCCCGTTCTTCCCCTTTGGGTACGGAACCCTAAAAAAACATTACATTTCACAGTAAATCTCATTACAATAGGTATATTATGTATACCACTATCAACTACGACTATAAAAAACCTCTATCGACACGATTCACGATACCCTATCCCTATCAGAACTATCGCTTCACAGAGATTTAGCTCTTTTAACTATCAAAATAAAGAACAAAATAGCGTGTAGTATGAACTTGAGCGACCATTTTGATAGAAATGTTCAAGTACTTTTGTGATGCTTTTATTTCACTAATCATGAATGAAAACGTTGTTACATTGATTTGAAAACGAGTTCTAATGATTTTTCAAGTAAAAAACTTTACATTTTTCTACAAAGTGATCCTATAAGGGTTCCGTTTTTTCCTTTTGAGGTACGGAACCCTAAAAACATCTCACAGAATAAATCTCACAGAAATCGGAAACTATCGTGTGGACTTTTACGGGCTTGTATGTTAGTTATTAGATACGTTGTATTTTTAACAACCAATTACCTGAATAGATCCATTAGTACCAATGG
This sequence comes from Hemithea aestivaria, assembly GCA_947507615.1. Classification (NCBI taxonomy): domain Eukaryota; kingdom Metazoa; phylum Arthropoda; class Insecta; order Lepidoptera; family Geometridae; genus Hemithea; species Hemithea aestivaria. Next base: position 5,186,273 of record OX382325.1, on the reverse strand, counting down.
AAACATATTACTAACAAAAACAATACTTACTTGAAAGAAATAGATACAAAAACACGGAAAAAATGCTCACGAACACACTTCGCGTATTTGAAATGACCATAGACTATAAAATTTGATGTCAAAGTGAAGGAAATATATATCAAAGAACGTACTTGACCAAACTTCTTCATACAAAAATGGCTTCTAACTGCCTTAAATTTAGGCTTAAAATCGAATGTGCGGTTGTGATTCGATCGTACCGCTTGGGACTTGAGTGAACGGCGCGGCGCGAGTATAGCCGCGCCGCTATCGATCCGCTTGGGCACGGTATAGAGATATACAGTAATGTGACTCCCTAGAAGCGGTTGAACTCAAGGTCGCGCGAGTTTGCTACGATTTGGGTAGTGTTCGGTAGGCAGCGAGGTGCCGAATAGGCGTTATTATTGTGAATTACTCAAAATATCAAAAATAATTAAATACTTTGTAATATTTTTACTAATTCACAACCATTATTCGGAAGCTTACTGTATAAAAACTTCTATTCGGCACCTCGCTGCCTACCGAACCCTACCCAAAATCGTTGCAAACTCGCACAACCTTAAGTTCAACCGCTTCTAGGGAGTCACATTACTGTAATATCTCTTTACCTTGGCTCTTTACCGCGGCTTGTAACATAAACAACGTATGATTTGTAACGCGCTGAAATTGCTTGGTGACTTGGTGGGAGTGGTAACGTTACCCAAAAACTTATAAGCTATACATCAGCCATTTTTTATTTTATTCGCAAACAAAAAAATACGTATCGAATAATTTTTTATTAAAAAAAATACGGACTAATTATTATTATTTTTTTTTTTACCTTGTCCGTACCCCTATTTCAAGTGTTTGTCTACTTATTTATTTTAAATTATATTAAGAACTCGATGTACCCAATCTTGCAATGATTTGAATTATAAATTTACTAGTGTACTCGCGCGCACTTCGTAGCGCCTAACAAAAAATATCAGTTTTTCTCTACTATTTTATTATGTATGTAATATACATTATACATATAAACCTTCCTCTTGAATCACTTTATTTATTAATACAAACCGCATCAAAATCCGTTGCTTACTTTTAAAAATCTATACATACATAGGGACAGACAGCCTGACGCGAAAAGCTACGTCATAATAATATTGCATTGTCATCCGATTTATACATGCATGCAAAATTTTAGCTCAAGCGGAAACTGGAAAGAGGATCAAATTAAACTTGCGAGATTTGATTTTAGACAGACAACGGACAAGTAATAAAAGCTTGGAATAAACAATAATATGAAAATGAAAAAAATAAAATAAAATGTAAATATATTTATTTCAGCATAAAAATATATATAACTAGCTGCGCCCAGCGGTTTTACCCGCTTTTCTATAGCCTATGTGTTATTCCAGGGTCTAAGCTATCCCTATACAAAATTTCAGCTCAATCGGTCCACCCGTTTAGGCGTGAAAGAGTAACGAACATCCATACATCCATTCTTACAAACTTTCACGTTTATAATACTAGCTGCGCCCAGTGGTTTTACCCGCTGTACTATATTGTAGCCTATGTGTTATTCTAGGGTCTAAGCTATCTGTATACCAAATTTCAGCTCAATCGGTCCACCCGTTTAGGCGTGAAAGAGTAACAAACACACATCCAGACATCCATTCTTACAAACTTTCACGTTTATAATATTAGTAAGATTTATGTACTTTAACTTTTTGGAATAACTTTTATATAAATACTCCGGAGGTGGGCGTTGATGTCTGCGACACAGTTTTTAACTAATGCGGACATCATCGTCTCAGCAATGTTTTGTGAATCTTGCTATTTATTCTAAAGGCTCGTCCACATATACCGGCCAATGATTCGCCGAGTGTGTGTTTTGTCTATGGACGAACAATTTTTGTCTATAGACGAATGTCTTCGGATATTTACGGTTTTTTTACCCGGTGAATTTCATGTATACATTTTGGGCTCCATAGCTGACGACTATAATTATATTTTGAAATATTAATCAATCATGGATCATTTGAAGCCATTTTGTGTGAATAATTACTTGAAACTAGTTAAATTTTCTTTATTTTTTGATTTATATAATCTGTGCCCCAAGTGCATATATATAATCTGTGCGCTCGGACGAACGTTGGGCCAACGACTCGCCGAGTCATTGGCCGGTATATGTGGACGAGCCATATTTTTTTTTTTTTTTTTTAATGGCAAATGCCTTTATTGAGAAAAACAAACTAACAATACTACAGCTACTACAGCAGTTAAGAACACTTTTATTAACCACAGATCGGCCACAAGCCGATCTACAGAAAATCCAAGTGCTCCAAACCACTGTCAGATGGCAGAGTGCCCAGAATGCTGGCAGCATTGCCACGTTGAATGGCAATACTTATACGTTGGGCCAAATATACCCCAGCATTTTGGTCACATGTCATAAATAAAGGTGATATTTGATTTGCCCGCAGATTATACGAGAAGTACGTATGCAAGCGGGTCCCAGGCAAGCAAGCGGTGCTCGTGTTACAGTGCGACAATACACACGTGGACGATCACATGATGGTGGAGCCCGGACTCGTCATGATATTTGCTCACGGCATCGAATAAACACTCAACTTAACCTGACTTCAATTATTAAGCCGCGTTTCCTCTAGGCAACATTTGGCGCGCGACATGTTGCACAACATGTTGCCCAACATGTTGAATGTCAGCGCGCAACTTTTGTTGAACAAACAAACAAACAATAAAAGAGCCGCGCGTCATGTTGCGCGCCAGCTGGCAACGTCGCGCGCTGTTGTGCAACGTTGCTGAACATGTTAAGCGTCACATGACGCGCGCCAAATGTTGCCTAGTGGAAACGCGGCTTAACTTAATCTTTTTATTCTTTATAGGTTACTATCTGAGCCTTTTTACCCGCTGTACCTACTATTATAACCTATGTGTTATTCCAGGGTCTAAGATATCTCATCATTCATCATTCTTTTATTCATTCATTCATTAATTCATATACCAAATTTCAGTCCACCCTCAATCGGTCCACCCGTTGAAGCCTGAAAGAGTAACAAACATAGGAAATGAAATGGTTTTATTTGCGAGAATGTGTACAATTTGGTCTTAATGATAGATTGGTATAGTTCTAGACACTCTGCCTCAGATTCTGCATCTAGACATCCTGAGATCCATTCTTACAAACTTTCACGTTTATAATATTAGTAAGATTCTTTGGCCACAGTCTCGCGTGTTAAGAGCGCTTGTGTTGGATGCTCTCGCTCGCAGTATTTGATACATTTTGCAATATAAATTTATAGTTTTTTTTAGTCTATGCTGTCCCACTGCTGGGCAAAGACCTCCCCAAATCCTTCCATATGTCCTTTTCTTGCGCCACCTCAGCCCAGCCGGTCTGGTAAGAGTCAAAGTCGTCTCTCCATCTTTTTCTAGAATTAACCATTAAACTTCCTCAAGAACCCTGCATAATATTATTGCACACATTTTGGGGGGGGGGCAAATTAAAATAAAAAATCTCACCATGCAATTTTTTAATATATGAAACTGAAAACACTTTTAAAATGTGTGCACAAATATTGTGCAAGGTTCCTCTTGAGGAATTTTCAAAAAGTTGAATCTATGAATTTATATTGCAAAATGTATTTAATGGTGCGAGTGAGAGAGCGCCCAATTGTATAAGCACTCTTAACCTGCCTTCAATGAATACTTAATATTTTTTAATCAAAATAGGTTAGTGTTTGACTACGGTCTCGCGTGTTAAGCGACGATGCGGCCGTACGGTAGCAGACTAACCTAGAAGGTGGGATAAATCTCTCGACACTGACAAGGGGCCCTAGACTCTAGACAAGCGCCGATCGTTTGTCGCTATCAATAAAAAAATGTACTGAGATGACAGTCGTTTTCGTTTGTTTTTCGATAACGAATGTCATCTCAGTACATTTTTTTAGCGATAGCGACAAACGATCGGCGCTTGTCTAGGCCCCCAGTGCGCGATGCACTCAATAAGCCTTCCTAACTTGTAAAAATTGTACTACGGATTTTTTGTATGTCGTGTTAATGTATTACAGTTTTGTCTCAGCTTTATTTGCCAATTTTTTTTTTTTTTGCTTATAATTTTCAAAGTTGCCGCCATATTTTTTATGTAATTTTTTCCGCTAGAGGCGCATATTTCGATTTGCCAAAATGGCGGGACCAACTGAAGTTTTATTTTTATTTGTGATTTTGTTCAATATTACTAAGATTTTAAGATGCCTTATTTAAATAGCAATCTATTCAACGAATTTACATGCACTAAATATTCATGTATGTGTTTGTGATTGATAGATTAGATTTTAATGAGTAGGAAATTGAGGGTGAAAAATATTTTTAAACTTTTGTACATACAATTTTGGCTTATCTTGAATTTAAGAAGTACTGATTTTTTTTAACTATTTGTGTTGCTAAACAAAAAATGTTCGCTAACACTATAACTGATTAATAAGAATATATTGTACAATAAATGGTGATTTAAAATAAATATATTGTTTTATGGCTTAAGTATTATTAAAAATTAACTAAATTGAATTGGATCAACATTCCGAATATTTTTTTTGTATGAAAATAATTTAGTTCATATTTTTGTAAATTAAGATTGCCAGTAAAATTATAATTTGTGTAATTTTAGTGATTGAGTGCTGTGTTATGTTTTTAAAGTGTGACATTGTTTTTATACTGCTGTTATCCATCTTGTTGCAGAATTATAAAAATATTTTGTAAAATAATTAGCAATTTATATTTTACGAATTATTTTAAGAGTAGTTAGCTCAATCTCCTAATAGTAGAATTAAATAAAATGTATGAACTGAATCAATCCGAGAATTTTATTTAATTAAAATCTATTTTTTAGTACTGCTTTGTAAAGAAACTACGTAGACGTAAAATAAGGCCCATACCTCAACCGAGATGCCATGGCGACGTGGCCAGCGACGTCGCCATGGATATGTATGGCGTTTCTTGTCGCCAGCCAGTCGCCAAGTGAGTTAGCCGTCATACATCTCAATAAGAACTACATAGTTGGCGACGCCGCTGGCCACGGTCGTCGCCATGGCGTCTCGGTGAGGTATGGCCCTAACTTAACACTGCTCGCATCATAGGTTTAGTAGGTTTAGGAATTTTTCTATGATAAAGCTCGCATTATGCAGAGATCTTCAAGGAGATCGGCTACAATAAATATCCACTTAGGAGCATAATATTATGAAGGTCTTATGTGGCTTGATAATGGTGAACGCACATCTATCCGCATCGACCACGTCGAACGAATCGAATTTTGAATTTTTTATATGAAATCTCATGAAATTTCGTAAACCGGAGTCCTGAGTCTAATCGGAAGGTTTCCGAAACAAAAATCTTTCGGCGCGGTCGATGCGGATAGATGTGCGACCACCATTAAAGTAATCTCTAATAATAATCATAAATAGAATCATCACTTTTCCAACGTGAAGGAATTAAGGTGAACGTGGGGTGAAGTTATATATGTTATTATTTTTTATGGCATCAGCGCAGCGTTTAAAAGTCAAAAGATCTAGTTGTGTATTATGAACGACCCAAAAATGATTGCGGGCCGCAGCTTGAGAATAGCTGCCGCTGTCATTTTTTCCGCTTTTTAATCTGTGGTTTGTAGCACACATCCTTAGGCCTATGCCCTTGGTTCTTTGACATTCTGTGGGCTTATTTCATTGGCTGTCTCTTTGTCAATTCAGCCAGCTGTCAAGCGCAAACAATATTTTTGTTTGTCATTCTGGCCGTAAGGAATTCTATTTCGTGGACGAATAAATCGCAACAAAATTAGAAAAAATGTCTGAAATGGAGGTGACGGAGAGCGGTAACGACTGCTCAAATGATTTGTGTGAGTTCTCATTATCACTTTTCCATAATTCATTGAGATAAGTGTAGATAACCTTATGTTTTGGAACCGGGTGTTTCAAGCAGATGTGCAGTGAAAATGCTTTGTTTTTAGTGTTACTGGATCGAGTGTTCCTTCGGCTCGGGAATGCAGATTCTGATGAGCAGCTGGAGAGCTGCCTCAACAGGTTTTTGCCGCCGGTTATATTGAAATTATCATCACCCCATGAACAGGTTGGTTCTTTTAGGCTGCACTAATTTGCATAATAAGACTTTAACATACCTCAAAATAAGGATGAATACTTTCATAAATAAACGTTATTTATTATTTATTTATTATACTATTCACTATTCTGTAACATAGAGTTGTTTAATCTTAGCAAGCATTGGTTCAGTGATGTAGTGTAGAAGTTAGGTAGGTACCATACTGTTATTGTTATTATAATTTATAGCTGTGCCTTAAATATAACTTACTCATATACTTTGGACTTAGAACATTATAGTGACTTCTTCCTGTTTATACCACTCAACCTTTTAATAGATTTTGCTATAGCTAAACTATTTACCAAGCGGTCATTAGGACTGTGTTCTGGCATGATGTTCAGTGAAGCCAGGGAGGGATTTATTGCACCTTTTAGGTTTAGTCTGGTATCTTTTGCTGCATCGTCGCCTAACATCACCCAAGATCCAAGACCAGTGGCCAGTGGTCGAAGGCTAACCTATCACTATATAGTATAACATAAAGTCGCCTCCCGTGTCTGTATGTCCCTATATATGCTTAAATCTTAAAAACTACATAACAGATTTCGATGTGATTTTTTTAAATGGATAGATTAATTCAAGAGGAAAGTTTATATGTATAATATGTGCATATAAAATAATAAATAAATAATAAAAAAGTATTTATTGCCATTTTTACAAAGTACTTAATATATAATATTATGATTAGTACTTAATATATATATATATATATATATATAGTGGAGAAACATTGAAAATGTTCAGTTAGGCGCAACAAAGTGTGCCCGGGTCCACTAGTAATGAATAAAAAAATGAAATAAACAGTAATCTTCTTCCTCTAAGCCATACACTCTTATCAGAGTGGTTATGGTTGCTCTGATGGTTTGTAAAACAGTAATGTAAAAGGTATTATGTTCCCCAGGTGAGGAAGAAGGTGATGGAGTTACTGGTCCATGTGAACAAGAGAGTCAAGTGCCGTGCCGAGGTGCAGCTCCCGGTGCAGACCCTGCTGCAGCTGTATGGAGATGTCACTACTAACAGCTTCATCATTGTAAGTTTACTATTATACCTACTGCATCTGGTAAAAAAATACTTAACGACCTGTTCTCAGATGTACATAATATTACATAATAATATGTCACAGCTAAAGCATAAAGCTACACTAGCTAAACCTGAGTGTTGCTGGTCACTTTTGGTTAATCTAGGCTTTGTGTGGCCTTGGCCACACTGCCATGCAGAGACTAAATCACAGTAAAAGTAAAATGTTGAAAATAATGTACCTATACTTTATTTTATGTGTGTAATAAGGTTGAAAATAAAACGGTACCAATTATTTTATTGTGGTTTAGTCTCTGCATGGCAGCACAGATGAGTGCTTCGGCGTACCCACATCCCGCAGGAACACCCACAGGTTTTTTAGTGGGTATCCCTGCCATGTGCGTAACAAATTTTTCCTGGGTCAAAAAAAGATACAAAAAAAACATACATTTACATACATTTTTAATTAAATAATGGTAAAACCGTTTTATAGGAGCCTGATAATGAACATTGTGACATGAGGTTTTCATAAATATGAAATTTTTTTTTTTTTGGACAATTCACACCGCGCCACCTAACCCCATACTAAGCAACTTAATGCTTGTATTATGGTGATTAGGATAACGGATATAATACTTATATACTTTTCTTTTGTAAACACATACTTATAATAGATATTGAAAACCACCCAGACCAGAAACAAATACCTGTGGATCACACAAATATTTGCCTCATGCGGGAATCGAACCCACAACCTTCTGCGTTGCAAGCGGGTATCAGCCCACCGCACCACAGACGTCGTCGACAGAAATTACAATATTACTGTGGTCTTCTAGATTACGACATAAATCTGAACCATATAATAATTTTAAAATGTGTTGTTTCAGAACTTTTCCATAATATACATAACAATGGGTTTCCCGAGGCTCCCTCGTGACCAGCAGATGGCATTAGCTCCTTCTCTATTGAACTCCATCGAGAATAAGCCTCAAGGACACCAGGACCAGTAAGTTTTTAATAAAGTGTTACACTGTTAACAATGATATATTTATACTCTATTTGGTTGACCTCAATAAATAAATAAATGTGATACATTGTAATTTTTGATTCTAATATCCCCAAAAGCTAAGCTAAGCTAGTAAGCTTTGTAGTTACACAAAAGTGCTTCCACATTCAGAATGGATATGTGGAAATGTTATAACAGGAAAAAGATTTTGCTGTAAGTTTATATGAACTTGAAGCTCTTTTAATATGGAGAAAAATTACATTAAATCAGTTATAGGAAGAAAGCCTAAGTTTTCTTTCTTTTTCAGGATTTTAATGCTAGTAATACCTTTGCTAGGCAACATCAAGGAGACAGATCTGAACTTAAAAGAAAAGCCGAAAGTGTCAAGCTTGATACTGAAATTTTCTACAGATGTTCTGTTGTTGCCATACAGGTTGGTATAAGATAACTTTATATTAAAACATAAAACATAAGTCCAATATCTGTTCAATCTACTAAATCTATTGACAAGATACAATGCGAGATATAGAATCATCATCCACTTTCGAGTGCTTGAGGCCTCACTTCGATGCTTTTGCTAGAGTGGGCTATTTCAAATATGTATTGAAAAATGTAAGCCCTGTGCGGGTGACGATGCATTACGCATACCTGCTATATTGTAATGTGGAGTCTTGTATGACTATATGTATAATGTATATGTATGTATGTGAAACATTATGTATCTATAATATATTATTATTAACACAGAGCTCTACCAAACCCTGGTGAGAGTGAGTTCCAAGTGCCACCCGGCATGAGCTTGAAGACGTACAAGAGAATCATTGATAAGAATCAACTCACTCCCAATCAGCTTGAAGAGGTAAGTTACCAAGTTAAAAGTACTTCCCAGGAATATTTCGAGGGTTTCCTGCAAAAACTAAGTGACAATTTTATGACAGAGAATTCTGGCACAATTTTTTTTAATTCTAAATAGGCATATGTTTGACCACATCCCACTTAAAGGAAAGTGCAGATACGGTCTACGATGAATATCGACCGTAAACGAAAAAGAGAGAAGTCGCTGATTCAATATTATATTCCAAAAACTAATAATATTTGGCTCCACGCACGCCTACCAAAGGACCGGGACATTATTGGCCTGTGATGCCTAAAGGTTGATATAACAAATAATAATAGAAGTATTGTTATTACTATATTATTATACAGGGCCGGTTTTAGCATTACCAGCGCCCTGGGCGAGATTTCTACGGCGCCCCCTAAAAAGCAATTCAAACCCATACTAATAATGAAAAAGGAAAAAATTCCAGGATTTTTTCTGGGCCGAATCCGATGGGCAAAATCATGGGCGTATCTAGAAATAAATCCACCTTTCCAGCTTGCTGCGAGCTCCAAGAAAATTTTGAATTTTTCAGCACGAATGATGTGCGTTTAGCTTGCTCCGAGTGGCAAAGAAACTAAATAAGTATTGTTATTTATAAAAGCGCGAGCAGCTCGCTGCGAGCGCCGCGATAATTTAGATTTTTTCAACACGAATGATGTGCGTTTAGCTTGCTTCGAGTGGCAAAGAAACTAAATGTCCTAATAAAAGCGCGAGCAGCTCGCTGCGAGCGCCGCGAAAATTTAGATTTTTTCAACACGAATGATGTGCGTTTAGCTTGCTTCGAGTGGCAAAGAAACTAAATGTCCTTAGTTATAAAAGCGCGAGCGCCGAGAAAATTTTGAATTTTTCAGCACGAATGATGTGCGTTAAGCTTGCTTCGAGTGGCAAAGAAAGTAAATGTTTTCATTTATAAAAGCGCGAGCAGCTCGCTGCGAGCGCCAAGAAAATTTTGAATTATTCAGCACGAATATTGTGCGTTTAGTTTACTCCGAGCGGCAAAGAAACTAAATAAGTATTCTTATTTATAAAAGCGCGAGCAGCTCGCTGCGAGCGCCGAGAAAATTTAGATTTTGTTCAGCACGAATGCTGTGCGTTTAGCTTGCTTCGAGTGGCAAAGTATCTAAATGTCCTTATTTATAAAAGCGCGAGCAGTTCGCTACGAGCACCGAGAAATGTTGCATTTTCAGAACGAATGGGGCGCCCCGGGCGCCCCATTATAAAGCCTGTGGCGCCCCTTTTATCCGGCGCCCTGGGCGGTCGCCCAACCGCGCCCTACCCTAACGCCGGCACTGTTATTATACAATACCAAAATTAATGATGGATAAAAGGAAATGACATAGACACAAACTTTAGAAATTTAATAATTGAGTTATTAGATTTCTAAAAATTGTGTCTAGCTCGTATTTAATATTTTTTTTACCATTCAAAATATCCTTCTTGGTCACTTCACCCTTCCAACTAAGAAATAGTTGCTCAGATGAAATCTACAGTTTATAACATGTCTGTGTTTTGAATTTTGTGATGGGCATCTTAAGTCAATAGAAAAATTGTCACCATTAACTACAGTATAACTTCTTTCTTCTTTTTGTAATTGGAAAATAAATTATTTATTTTTATTTTTTTTGTGCAGATGAAGCTATCGATAGTGAACTTCATAAGCAAGGATATATTTAACGTGAACGACGTCCTGCTTACTCTGATTGTGGCCGCTGCTGACTCGCGGTTCAGTGTGGCCAATCATGCCAACAGCCCGCTCATTAGGGCTAATAGGTAAGATTTGTGCACGTAATTTGTTCGTAAATGTACGTTCGTGTACGTTATTTTGCGTACATATGAGTCTGGATATTCTTGACATAATGACATAACCAAAGATATTATTATGTATATTGAAAGTGAATGACTTACTAAATGAATGACTACTAACGTTGATAGAGGCAGTTGGTACAATGAGCCTGTTTAGGGTTTTTCTTTTGTAATTAAATGATTTCAGAAAAATTCTTTTATTATTTAAAAGTCGATTTCAGTGAAATTAAGCATTATAATATGTACTTTAGACCATTTAACATATTATATTAAACATAATGTCAACACTACAATCCTAACACTACAGAGCTATAACTTTTACTTATGTTGCTCTATACAAAACCGTTAAATTGCTATTTTATCCGACTACAATGAATCAAACAATAGGGATGTTGAGAAATTTTTTTTTTTATCCTTTATGTAGACACCTATATAATTATTGAAAAATGTTGTACACCTCGTATTTTTTTATTTGTAAATCTGATTTGAAATTTTGACCATGTCAAAATCCCTATTGATATAATAATTTCTCTATGTTTTCCAGTTCAGTAGACTGGTCCCAACCTTCAGTGGTAGCCCCTCTGTACTCCCTATATCTGGGCACGTGGGGTGGATTAAAGGTGCCCCCGGATGAGCGCAAGGTGCCGGCCTGCACGCGCCTGCGTTTGAAACTCATCCAATACTTGAACAAAGCTACCGGCCCTGCCATTATGTTCCCACATTGCGTTCAGGTAATAACTTAATATTATAAACGTGAAAATTTGTAAGAATGTATGGATGTTTGGATTTTTGGATGTCAAGATGTATGTTTGTTGTTACTCTTTCACGTCTAAACGGGTGAACCGATTGAGCTGAAATTTTGTATAGAAATAGCTTAGACCCTGGAATAACATATAGAAAAGCACGTAAAACCGACACCGACCGACCGACAAGGAGTTCTGTGGTCCAGTCTTTCTTATTTGTAAGTAATAATGCTGTAGAAAATGTTGCACAAATGTCTATAAAATACCTATTTACTAGAGGACTTGAAACCTAATTATATTAAGTATATATACTTTTTTCAATAAAAACAAAATAAATAGTTATCAGTATCTAAAGTTAAGACTTGGCGATGACTTTTCAAAAATCCCAAAAAACTTCCGTACAAAAAGTTTATTTAAAGCCGACGTAGCCAAAGTACCCAATATACATTATAATAAATATCTATATGGATATAAGATTAAGCTTATTATTTCAGGTTGTATTTTCATCTTTGTTCGATGCAAACACTAACTCGAGGCTCCGTAATATGGCGCTGATGTTTTTGCTCAACGTTATAAATGGGTAAGTGGAAAGCATTATTTTGGTGGAATTTATCAAACAGACAGATGGTTAGTACTCGTATCTTAGTTTTTGGGATACTCGTCTAGAATTTGACGTTTTTGTATGCATTGTGCATTTATTGGCTAGCTTATGCTCGCGGCTTTGCCCGCATGGCGCAGTCCTTTCTTAGTGGAGGTCTACATCATAAAGTCTTTTTTTTTATGTGATGAAGTAGAAGACGAGCAAGACGCTCTCCTGATGTTAAGAGATAACGGCTACCCATAATCAGTACAGTGTAAACTAGGATTTCACAATTATGTGAAATTCTAGGAGCACTGCACCAACGCTTCTTATTCAAGAGTCATAAGATGTTAAGACTCTTTAGCCCAGTAATTTCACTAGCTACAGTGCCCTCCTACCGAAGCACAGTAATGTTTGCACATCACTGCTCAGTCTATCTGTGTTCTAAATTTTAAACCAATTCGTTCAGTGGTTTGGACTGTACGTTGATAGATCAGGCAGTCAATCAATCAATTACTCTTTCGTTTTATATATTTAGATATACAGCCGCGCTAGGTGTGACATGCATCGGCCGTTGATATTAATCTCGCCTACTCAATTCTTAAACTCTTACTTTTATGTTAGTACTTTACGGAACATATACATAATATGAGTATTGTTTCCAGAGGGGATGAGAGTCAGTTGAAGACAGTATCCACGGTGTTCCTGCAAGGGTTGTTGAAGATCATCAGGCAGGAGGAACATGTTGAACATCAGCCTAAAGCTTACATGTGTTTAGGTAAAAAAACAACTAATTTAATAACTTTTTCTTGTCTAGTTGATTGGCTATACGTTATTATATCGCACATCTAGATCTAAAAGGAAATAAAAAAAAACAGTTTTTTATAAAATGCGAAAAACTTTAAAGGAGGTCAATTTAAAGCATAAATTGCATACATTTCGACTCTGGAATATACCTATTATGTTATCATAATATAAAGCTTATGATCACCAATAAATGTTAACCACCTAGTACTTACACGTAGTACTTAAGTACAAACTTATTCTTGTGAGAGAAAATAAACGCTTTTATTATTATTATTAAATATTATTTTTTACTCTTGGGTCAAAATGTATGCATAGGTACTTTAAATTACTTTACGTTCAAGGTGGGATTCTTCAAATGTGACTATCATCTACGGACAGCAGGGCTATTCCACACGTAAAACACTAGAATCTATAGACAAACATGCATTACTTGCCTGAACCTCCTCATTAATATGGGACAAATGTTTGTGTGATCCACAGGTATTTGTTTCTGGTCTGGGTGGTTTTTCAATATCTATTATATGTATGTATTTACAAAAGAAAAGTATATAAGTATTATATCCGTTATCCTAACCACCATATTACAAGCATTATGTTGCTTAGTTTGGGGTTAGGTGGCGCTGTGTGAAACGTCCTGAAATATTTATTTATTTATTTTATTTAATATGAGTACATTATCAAACGCAGTAATGTACATTGAAGTTGTCATAAATCTCAGTGGGTGTGTGCTACTAGCCCTGCAGGTTGAATATGTGTTTTTGTTCAGGTCGCCTCGCAGTGAAATGTCCGGAGGCAGTGTGCAAACAATTTGAGTTACTAGAGGAGTTGGTGAAGAAGATCCCTGAAGCCGGTGCCGAACTTAAAACTGCATTAAGAGACGCCCTGCTCGAAATGGCTACTGCATTCAGGATTACTCCTGAAGGTACGCATTACTAATCTTTTGACAAGAAAGATGAATGTATGATAATTATTTATTGTAACATCACAATAAATATGCAGAACTTAAAACCCGATTAAAGATTTGTTTTGATATTCTAGGATTTCTTTGATTTTTTTTTCATAAATCGGTTAACTTTGCTGTGTACATCTTCTTTATTAGCGTTATTCAAGTTTTCTGTACGAAGATTTAAGTCTATACGATTTTGGCTTAAATAATTAATAAACTATCGACTTAACTTACTTAAACTTAAGTCGAAACTAGGCCTGACTCTGGGTATCGGACAATTACGATATCCTTCATCAGGAGCTCACGCCTTGGGGTCGCAATGCTGGCTATTGATATTTAAGACTGTATTTTCGCCCTTGTTTCAATTCGCTTTTTACCAAGTCATATGCACAAAATCCTTTATCCTTTATCCGCCTTCCCGATTTTAGGTTTCTTTATATTATTACATACTAGCGGACCGCGCGCACTTTGTTGCGTTTGATAATTGTCATTGTTGCTCTACTATAATATGCATGTATTATGCATATAAATCTTCCTCTTGAATCACTCTATCTATTTTAAAGATCTAAGCATACATAGGGCCAGACAGACGCAGGTGCGACTTAGTTTTATACTATGTAGTGATAATGTTTCCGATATTCTCAGATGCAGAGAAACCTCTCAACACCAGTTCTCAGCCGAGCACATCTCAAGTTGAGAAGATGGACGTGGAAGACGATGGAAAATCTAAGACCAGTCCGTTTGATGAACCACAAGCCCTTGCACTATTCGCATTATTGGACCAGTGAGTTTGTACTAAATTATTTTGTACATTTTAATACGCAATGACATATGATATGTACAAAGCGTGAAAAATATTTCGGATGGTCTGAAATGTGATTAACTTGAGTTCCAAATGTCCTGTCAAAATACATAAAAGATTTGTATTTTTCGATCATTCTAAGCCACTGTAAAATGTAGCCATGTTGTCATACTTTGCCTCTACGATTTTTTTTAGTTTGTGGGTGCACAAACATTTTTAACTTTTGTACCGAACAGGAAAAGTGAGATTACAGGAGCCAAGAGCTACATATTGGTGACATCCATTGGGAGTTGGTAAAAAGACGATATTATATCGAATTAAGTGTTCTTTACTGCTGTAGTATTGTTAGCCACTCAAACGTCCCGACCGCTATAGCGGTCCGAAAAAAAGTTGAGTTAAACGTTACAGCCGCTATAGCGGCTTTAGAGACTTACTACTTTTAAAACATGTTTTTATCCATGAAAACACTGAAAATTTGCGTAAATATGGTTGTAAATGGCTTTGTAATAAACGTTTTAAATCTGTGGTCATTAAATCTGAAGCTAAGCTCTTGGCAAAATTTAATTTTTTTTTTTTTTGTAATTATAGTTTCGAAGTTTTCATGCGTGCCAGTGAAATCTGCGTTTAAAATGTTTATAATTCACCTTTTTTATTAAAATTATATATTATTATGATCCTCATGATACTATCTTTCGGAATTGGTACAGATATTAAGGAAATAAACAAAATCAGGACAATTTTACATGTCTTAAAGTCGACATGTAAAATTTTTGTCGCGTTTGCCGCGTTTCCGTAATATTTTTCCATAATTAATTTCAATCAACAATTATTTTATTAAAATACAACGTAAATTTAGAAAAACAGTTCAACATGATTAATTACGTATACCTAAAATTAAAAAATATAAACAAAAATAGTTTGAATTCATTGATTTAATATTTCCATTCTCAGGATTTTGTTCTAGGCGCTGAAGATTTATACACGAATGGGTGTTTTGTTTTGATTTATTGTGCTACACTGTACTTTTCAAGTTATTATATTTTGGTATCAAATCAAAGCTTATATAATCTAGTTTAATAATATGCAGGTAAAAATAAGAAATATTCAGAGATGTTCCGTAAAAAAGTGTTTAAACCAAAAAATACCTAAAATAACACATATTGCCAAGTTCGAATTTTTTTTATATACTTTGTGTTAATATTTGAATCAAAATTTTCAGATATTTTATTTCTTTATAGTTTTAACTATATAATGCTATTTTTTCATAGAAAATGGTTCAATAGTTTACTAGAAAATAGACGTTTAGTAGGTATCAGTAGTGAGCGCTCGACGCGATTCTATTTGGATCGCGGACGCGGACGTTCGACGCTTTTTCAGCTGTCAAGGGCGGACGTGTGAGTGGTTAGTTTGTTTTTCTCAATAAAGGCATTTGCCACATGAAAAAAAAAAATTAAGTTAAGTGACAACCGAGAGGACAATTTTTAACAAATGTGGTTTTTGAGGTCTGAACGCGTGTGCTGACGCATACAAACGTTGTGTTTTGTCTATTGATTTTCCATACAAAACTAGTACAGTACTAAAGTACTAAAAACGCCGCTGCAACCCAATGTGTTAATAGGCCAGCCTTGCTATGTGTTAACACATTGACTGAAAACACAACAGCTATGTTTTTGAGGTCGAAACGCGAGTTCTGAAAAACACTAACGATGCGTTTTGTCAAAGGATTTTTCCATACAAAATTAATTTCAAGCACCTGGGACTGTTCTATAAAAATGCTGCCGCAGCCAATCTGTTAATGTTAAAATGTGATAGAATAGAATAGAAAACTCTTTATTAAAACACTACAAACATACAGAAAACTTAAAACTATAACACAAAATCACGACATAAGATGACATGAGATGTGATGTGTATTATTAACATGGTTGTTTCAGTTACATGGTGAACGAGGAGCCGATGATCCGTTACATAGCGATGCGGTACTCCGCCGCTGTGTTCCCGCAGGATTATATACCGTCTAGGTATCTACTGCTGCTGGCCAGCGGGGACAGGTAAACACATATTATAATATAGATAGATAGATAACTCTTTATTGTAACACAGTTAAAATAATAAATAAATAAATAAAATTAAAAATTCACGCTATGGACAATTAGAGATAGTAAGCTAGAATAACATAAAAATTGTAATGACAAAAGGTGCATGCGGTTCTCGCAGCAGCTGATAAATGTACAATAAAAAAAAAAACTCTTTATTGCAACAAAGAAAACAATTAACACTAAATAAGTACATTTCTTAATCTGTTTTGTGTGATAAATAAATAAATAAAAAAAAATTCAGTTAAGCAATGTTACAATTGGCGGTCTTATCGCTAATAGCAATCTCTTCCAGGCGACCAAGTTACCAAGTTTATATATTAAAAGTTTAAATTAATTATAACGCAGGTTTTTGTGATGGTTGTATGGAAACAACCCAAATGAAATGTCGTTATCATTCTCACCAGCCTACATTTGTCTCCATCGGTCCTCCATTTAACTCCAAAAAAATATAGTAACTACATAATATTCTGTCGCGATCTGCTCTGAGGGGCTATTGGCTAATTCTCACCCACTAAGATCGATGGCAACTTCAATGTACATTGCTGCTTTTGTTACTTTACTCATATTAATAAGGAGGTTTAAGCACGCAATGTACGCAATTTTGTCTATGGATTCTGGTGTTTTACATGTCTTTTTGCGATAGCCAATAGGCCCAATATGGTTGGATGGTTCAGATGACCAGGATAATTACTGGGCTAAGTGTATAAGATGTTAAGTCTCCCACTTAACATTTTTTTTCTCTGGATAAAAGCAGGGATTGAACGTGATAATTTAATAAAAAATTGGAGGCTATTTGTACACTCGTTGATTGATTTGTTTCAGTTTTATTATTTATTTGTAGCCAGTGCCTTTAAGTCTTAGTCCAGTAAAAGAAGAAATGTGGATCGAAAAGTCGAAAGCAGAAAAACTAACTTAGTAACTTTGTTTGGATTAGTTAGGAGATAAACATACTAAAAGTCCCCACCCCTCCGAGGTGAGCCCGAGGGGGGGGGAGGCCGAAGAAGGTCCCATTTTTAGGTTTTTTGCTTATATGTCAAAAACTGTGCGTTGTACGATATTTTGTTGGACTACATTATTAAACCTCATAAAATTTTCTACAACTTTGGCCTTGACACTTTTTATCTATCTTCAATCGTTGTCCAGCTATGAGCTTTCAAACATGGTCTATTTTGAAGACCCTTAAATTAGTTTTCCATACAAAGTCGGTAAAAAAATCTTATAAATAAAATTTGACTAACTTCTGGTTATCGTATCATAATGAAACTTTGCAAATGTCTAGAAATCTGATGACAGTTTAATAATCTGGTACCACTGAGCTGATCTGATGATGGAGCCAGGAGGTGTCTACTGAAACTCTTCAATGGCTATTAGTACAACCGGCGAGTTTAGGCTCATTACATTCGAATTGATGAGACGTAGGCACCTCCTGGTCCATTATCAAACCCTCGACAGCAATTGTTATGAAAAAGTCTCATCGGTTCGAATGTAATGTACCCAAACACGATAGGTTTACTAATAGCCATTGAAGAGTTTCATTAGACAACTCCTGGCTCCATCATCAGATCAGCTCAGTGGTACAAGATTATTGAAATGTCATCAGATTTCTAGACATTTGCAAAATTTCATTATGATACGACAACCAGAAGTTGGTGAAATTTTATTTGCAAGATTTTTTTACTGACTTTGTATAGAAAACTAATTTGAGCGGCTTAAAAATAGACCATGTTTGGAAGCTCATAGCTGGACAACGATTGAAGATAGATAAAAAGTGTCAAGGCCAAAGTTGTAGAAAATTTTATAAGGTTTAATAATGTAGTACAACAAAATATCGTACAACGCACAGTTTTTGACATATAAGCAAAAAACCTAAAAATGGGACCTTCTTCGGCCTCCCCCCCCTCGGGCTCACCTCGGAGGGGTGGGGACTTTTAGTATGTTTATCTCCTAACTAGTCCAAACAAAGTTCTTAAGTTGGTTTTTCTGCTTTCGACTTTTCGATCCACATACCCTTTTTGGGCACTCATTGACTGGGCTATCTTTCAATTTCACCTTATATTTGAGCCCTCTGAAATACTTTGTATCTTTTAGTCAGGACGAGATCGCAAACGAAGCTCTCAAATGCTTATACGGCACGTCTCGTTCATCCGAAATCGAAGATGTAGTAAACAACGTGTCAAAGAAAGAGACAAATACAGTAAATATAGACGAGGGCACCTCCAAGAGTGACAGAGACAGCAAGCCTGACGAGTTCAAAGTGCCAAAGTTTAAGGACATGGTGAATTACATGTTCGAACAAATGCAGAAGAGAAAGAAAGGTTCCAATTCTAAACATCGATATGTGATCAACAATCAAGTGTTGCAGTTTCATCCGTTGACTTATCAAGAGGTAAAATTTAAACAATTTTAGAGTTCATTTTTATTGAATCACAAAAACGACATTAATTTAATTAAAAAATATTAATGAGCTAAACAAGGTCTTATAAACGAGTTTCACAGGAGTTTCATCGGAGCTTTTTACATGTTTTTATTTAACTAACAAATGTGTAATAATATGTACCCACCTAATATGTACTCGTATGCCTACCTACTAAGTTTACCGAAACGCAAAACTTTCGTATTCGAAGGCTTTTTCATAAAAATGTATGTAGAAATTTTGCACCAGTTTAGCTAAATTAGTTTATTTGTGTTAATTATAATTAATGTATCGAATTTTGATAAAGAATTTCTGTTAATGTTTATATTTATTTTTAGATTTTACGTTACCTACGCATGTGTCTCAACCGAGACGCAAATCTGAAAGACTGTTCGAACCACCCGAACGCAACGTCGCCGATATTGGCCAAGTATTTCTACGAGAACCTACTCGACACTGAGGTGTTGGAGAGATATCTGACATTAATTACTTTGCTCTTGAATGCTAGTCCGGGTAAGTAGAATGTTTTTAAGAAAATATTGGTCTCTAGAAGAGACTAAAAGACTAATAGTCTTTCCGCACTATATACGATCTGAAACCGTGAAAAGACGGTCCGGCGTAACCGTGGTTTAACGAAAACTACAGTTACAATGCCGACTTTGGTCCGTTTTTCGTCCGTCCATTTTGACGGATATCGGTTCGGACTCAGATTCGATTGTGGTAAAGCAAGAATGAGTTGTGCAAGAAGTTGCATTGCCTGGAAGTTTCTTATGATATTTTTGTAATTTCTCTCCAGCCTGTATTGTTCAAAATGAAAAATTTACAGCGTTACTACAATTTAGTTATTTCTAGACATCCATAAATATGGCTATAATATAGTAACTTATTACGCTCTTAATATTTTTCGTGCGCTTAATAGTGATGAAATACGCTTATAGGTATAATCGTGAAATACTCAATGGTCAATAACTCATTGTTATGATGTGTAGTGTAATAAGTGACATAGAATCGAGTCCTAACTGTTCTAATATTTTTCTTGCAGACGTGATGCCCCTAACATGTTTCCTAGACATAGTCGGTTGCGTATCCGACCAAATATCATCGAAATACACCAACCTGTTACCATTCCTTCGCAATCTCTTCACGACCAGTACCAAGGAAGACGTGCGAGAGATATCGTCAGTGATCTACGCGATAATAACTGTGAATACTAGCGATAAATCAGCGATAGATAAAGAGATCAAAGAGTTCGTGGTGCAGGGGTTGAATAATAAGAGTTTGGAAGCTCAGTGCGGGTATTTGAGTGCGTTTGCGCATCTGTGCGAGCGGTGCGTGGTGTTGTCGAAACGTGGCAAGTTTGGAGGGAAAGGGTTTAAAGTTGCCGAGTGGGAACCGTATCAGGAAGCCGCTGTTTGTTTGGGTAAGTCAAAGTGATTACGTAGGTATTTAACCTACCTTACGTTTACACATAACTATACTGACCCATATAAATAAATGAAGCCTTTTGTTTGTCGTTATTTGAACTAACATGTATTTATAGATTTTTTAGTCTTGAAGTTTTGGTTTGAAAAATTTACCAACAAATACACACCTATTACCAAACTAATCTAAAGTTTCCTACCTTTGATAGTATTCGAGTCATATTTTGCGAAACTCATTCAAGACTAGTAATTTCATTAAAAAAGGCACCTTTTTACGTCTTTTTACGTTGTTTGGAAGAGCTCAATTTAAGCGATAAGGCCGCCCACCAATGTCCTTATTAAGTAGTTCATTTAGTTTTAAGTAAATGAAATGGTCTATTTATTTATTTATGGTTCACACACGATTTTTACATCATTTAATGTACATAATATCTTAATTAACATAATTTAATGCTAAATGCAAAATCTTTACGGCGAACACCTCATGCATAGTTAGTACTTAGGTAAATCATTTTAACAAGTAGTTTATTTATCCAGTTAACCAAGTTTTATTTTATTAGTATAGTACATTCCTTATTCGCAGCGTATAGTATGTTTATTTAGTATGTTCCAGAACATAATATATTTTGTTTTATATTGTACAGGTATATGTTAGACATTTTTTTATTTTTTTATTAAAAGAGTATTGTATTGTATGTTTAACAGACGTCTCAAGACTTGATGTTTTTTCCACAGCAACATTCCTAACAAGTCCCCAAACACTCTTAGTAAGCACATCTTGCAGCGCCGTCTCTTTACTGGCTCGCTGTAGCGGCCTACCTCTTCCTATAACATCACCCAAACAAGACAACCTACTCCAAACGGACAATCCGTTCGCAACCACAAACGTCATAGAAGATGACGTCATTACGAAGTTCAGTGTGGTACAAAGACTGTTCAAAATTGTGGGTAATGCGAAGTTACCGTCGAAGGTGAAAGAGAGGGCGCTGTTTACGCTCGGTTTGCTGTGCTGTGGGGAACGGTTGCCGTTCGCCAAGCAGATTGTTATTGGGTTCTTGCAGATGGCTAAAGATGTAAGTATTAATGTGATACTTAATGGAAGCGTGGAAGACATTTCTTTTAGCTTTAAAATTAAATAAATAAATATTTTAGGAAGTTTCACACAGCGCCACCTTACCCCAAGCTTAGCAACTTAATGCTTGTGTTATGGTCGGATATAATACTTATATACCTTTGTTTTGTAAATACATACTTATAATAGATACAGATTGATCTATATGTTGATAAAATAAGCAGATAGCTCACATATAACTCCAAACCGCTGTTGACCTTAACGTTAGTTTTAAACTTAACTAGGTGGTACAATAATTAACTGAAAACACTTAATTTCGCTATTAACGTTTACTTTATGTAAAAATAGTGTACCCGCGCGCACTTCGTAGCGCCTTACAGATAATGATCAGTGTTTATTATATTATGCATGTATTATACATATAAACCTTCCTCTTGAATCATTCTATCTATGTATTAAAAAAACACATCAAAATCTGTTGCGTAGTTTAAAAGATCTAAGCATGTAGTGGTATCATTTGTTCAAGTAATTTCTACCATTTCAGAGTAAAGAGTTCGAAATACACCTTCAAATCGGTGAATCTCTGGTGCTGTGCGTGGAAGGTGTCAACTCAAACGAAAACAGGGATCAATGGACCGAACTACCGAAGGAGGTAAATTTAACAATTTGACTGCGGAAAACATGACATTGCACCTTTTACTCATAATTATTAAAAAAAAACAACATGTTTTCAGTTTAAAAAGGCTAATATATAAATGGCCTTGATTTTAAAGTTCAATTTAATTTGGTTCTTATTGTTTCAGGGCATAGCAAAGATAAAAAGTGTGGACGCATTGAAAGAAAATGATGAATTATTGGAATGGCTTCTCCAAGAGTTGTTTAAGATGGGAAAACATCCCCATCCTCATTCCAGACAGGTAAGTCTTCTATTATTAATTGCCTTAATAATTGTTTTAGCTCTTTTAATAATTAATTTTAATCCTTAACAAGGTATAAATAACTAATCGCTTGTACAGTAATTCTAATTATTTTTATAATAGTTATGTGCTTGACAGCCTATAGATTGTTGTTTGCACGAATAGTTTATGGTTCAATTAATGTAAAATTTAGTAAACTTATTCCTTACCAGGCTACGAGCATTTGGTTGTTGGCATTACTGAAGAACTGTCCAGAACGCGAGCCGATAAAGAACAAGCTGCCCGTGCTACAAGATGTGTTTATGGATTTCTTGTCTGAAAATAGCGGTAAGACTAATAATAATAATATTATCTAACACTAAGATTTTTTAGGTTGTGTGGCCAAAATATGGGCATATCTACCTGAGGGGCTATTGGCTAATTCTCTTCTCACCCACTACGATTGATGGCAACTTCAATGTACATTGCTGCTTTTGTTACTTTACTCATATTGATGAGGAGTTTCAAGCACGTAATGTACGCAATTTTGTCTATGGATTGTAGTATTTCACATGTCGTTTTGCGATAGCCAATAGGCCCTCTGACCTAACGAATATCCACTGTATAGTGGAGAATGGTAACTAAGCCTTATAGTATAAAATCAAGGCTACAGGTTACTAAATGAGGTTAGATTAGATCATAATGTTTAGTATAACCCATCTAGTATATTCGCAATCCCCTACAAATTTTTTAACCCGTAAGTCCCCGAGCGGCTTGATCGGGCCGCACCCGCGCATGTAAATTTGAACCTTATTTTTAAGAAGCTAGAAATAATAGATGTCAATTTTGATTTTAACCGAAAATGTTTCCTGGATCAAGGGGTTACATTGAAAATTTGTATGTAACTGTGTGAGTATGAATGTTTGTTGCTATACCTGGAAAAACACAGAATAATATTGTCCTCATTTTCCCATGGGACAAACAAAAGACAAAAGTGCGTAAGCCACGCAGGCAGAATTGCGGGATGCAACTTTTATTTCATAGTCTCTTATATTTTATTTCATATTCTCTTATACTCAACATGCTTTATCTGGGTATAAAATCTGGTATATAAAACCAGATGTACAGTTTGCTAGTTTCTTTATGTTAACAAAACCCTATTTGTGTTGTGTACAGACATAGTCCAAGACGTAGCATCGAAAGGCCTAAGCCTGGTGTACCAGAACTCGGCGGAGAGCCAGCAGCAGGCGCTAGTTGGCCAGATCATAGAACAACTCACCAGCGGCAAGCGCGCCGTCGCACAGGTCACCGATGATACCAAGATATTTGAGGAAGGACAACTGGGGAAGGCACCGACTGGGTAACATATTGACGTTTTAACATGAAGCAACCAAATCATAAATCCATAATTCATGATATTATGTACTGTACATGCATCTATGTAACGTTGTTTTAAAAAGCCTTTATTTTACTTTTTGTAGCATCATTATTATGAGCACGGGCGTGAAGAGTTTTTGAATAGAAAATAGACTAAACAGATCTAAGGAGAACGTCTTTAGCGATAAAACCGCCAATTATGACACTTTAAATGAATGGTGTTCAATAAAAATATGAATCTAATCTAAAGTAATGACTGTCAGATTCCATCAGGACTATTCACTTATCGGTTAGGCAACCGAACCGAATACCGAATTATCAAAAATGTATGAAATGACGTGTCATTTCATACATTTTTTCATGTCACGACATGACATGTCAAGTGGTATCTACATAATACGTCATTTCATACATTTTTGATAATTCGGTATTCGGTTCGGTTCTTTCACGGCTAAGTGAATAACCCTGCTGATGTCAGATTCAAAGTCACCGAAAAAAAAATTGTAACTTTGACTTGCAAAAGTGCTTGTACCAAGTAAAAGTAATTGTATTTACTAAGTTTCGTATTTTCATAAATTTACATTAAAATTATGGTAAATAGCTATTGCATAACTACTTATCTAAGTTTTTTAGATTGGCCTAAAAGATTTGCAACCTATAATTTCTAATTTTTAAAAAAATTAATATTATTGAGTCTGGTGCAAGGGATTTTTTAAATCTCATTTATGTTTTCAGAGGAAATCTCTCAACGTACAAAGAACTGTGTTCATTAGCGTCAGATTTGAACCAACCGGATCTACTTTACAAGTTTATGCACTTGGCTCATCACAATTCCGTTTGGAACTCTAAAAAAGGTATGAAAACTAACACCTCTAACATACTATATAAAATGTTGTTGTAGGGCTTTATCGCAGAGGTCACCTAGGGAAGTACCACACATTTTCCAGCTAATAATAATGTTATGTTACCGACGAAAATATTGAACGCAGAACTTTCATGTTTAAACACTGGGACTGTGACTCTGTGAGTCATATGGGCAATCATGATGCATGCCACCTGATTTTTTCGTTTTGTCACCTTCATCATAAAAAAAACTTTTTTTTTCTGTAAACTATACCTTACCACAGCTGGGAAAAGACTTTTTTCAAGGTCGTTCTCGACCTAAAAGTTACCCTTTTTTTTTCAGGTGCAGCGTTCGGTTTCCATTCAATAGCTCTACAAGCGGGCGCCCAACTCTCGGAGCACCTCCCTAAGATAGTGCCGCGGCTGTATCGGTACCGCTTCGACCCCACTCCGAGGATACAGAACTCAATGGCTAGCATCTGGCATGCTATTGTACCTAGCACTCAGGCTACTGTGAGTACTGTCGCCTACAGTTATTAGACTTGACGAATTATTGTACGAGTATGTCTCAGGATGTCGAATACAATGCAGTGTTACGTACTTGCTTTGGTCTTCTCCGAATACCTAGCTTACATTGCGTATCTAATATCATTGACTAGACGAAACAAAAATTTGGTCATGAACAACGCTCACAGTGTGCATCGAGCTCGTTTCTTTCATCTGCTAACTTATCAATATTGTAAATTAACCACACTTTCGGCCCAGATTTCCAGGTACTGATTTTACACCGTGTAAAATGGGCCGCGACCCAGAGGCGAGTTTCCCCATAACCCGTGTTTTTTAACATGAAAATATTTTTTCTAGGTGCACAAATACCATAAAGAAATTCTGGACGATTTGGTGGCGAATTTAACTTCTAATCAATGGCGTGTCAGAATGTCATGTTGCAACGCACTCGCTGACCTGTTACGGTATGTTTCTTACTGGTTTTTAACCTTATTATGTAATGCTTATATTATGTCTATCATTCTTAGCCTTTTTGGTGGGCACCGGGCAAAGCCTTCCTTCTTTTACTAGAGGGACTTTCTATCCTGAGTGGATCGCATTACATCTAAATGTAATGCGATCCTAAGTAAACCTATGTTTACCTAGAGTTTACCTAAGTAAATCATTGTAAGCACCTATGACCTGAACTTTTAAAATATCCCATATCCTACCGACTGCACCATGTTAGACATTTTGGTGAGTATTTTTAAAGTTGAAATGATCTGGATACTAAAATAACTTATTAAGGTCATGCACTCTTTTTACACAAATGTTCATGCGTAATTTATGAATGCGTGAAAATTACACAATTTTCCTTTTCAGCATTTTGACAACTTTTTTGACTGGACTTTGATTTTGTTATTAATGGTCCTTTGACGTGATGTAATGTATCGCTAACCCTCGCTTTGAAGTTTAGATAAAAATCGTTTTTACCAAATTTTTTCTGCAAACATCGTAAATGTTAATTACAGTGGAGCGACAAGCTTGCACGAGTCGGTCCCGCAGCTGCCCACTCTATGGACGCAGCTGTTCCGCGTCATGGATGACGTACACGAGGGCACGCGACAGGCCGCCACCTCCACCGCTAACGTACTCTCTAAGGTAACATTATATAGCTCATGTTTCTAGCTCAGGCTGCGGTAGTATATGAACAATGTTTCGTCACGTGACTGAAAGGAATCTATCTTGTTCTAGCTTAGGATTTAAAAGTGATGAAGGTAAATATAATTTCATTCCGAAATGGTACGTGACTACATCCGAATGTGTGTCAATATATTTGAATTGAAAACAAAAAATTTAGCTCAAACAGATTATCATGTAACTACAAGTTAATCTCTTCAATCTAATACTGTTATTTCGACAAATATAAACATCTTGTTTGTTTTATCATATCCCTATACACGTGTTGAAAAACTCATAACAGTTTTGTCTTGTTGCAGCTTTGTATCCGCGCATCAGATGTCAGTCAAGGAAAAGACGGCAAAGAAATCGTATCAGTTATTCTACCAGTTTTATTGGACACTGGAATTACGAATGTCGTGAAAGAAGTTCGGAGCGTCAGGTAAATATATCTACTCTAAGATAATATCTTCATAATTCTTTATAATATACTTTATGGAGGAGCTCAATTCTGTTTATTTTTATGTCAGTCTCGTCATTTATGAACTTCATAAAATGGTACCTAACTATTTTTGTAAGTTTAGAATGATTCATTTTTTATTTAATAATAAATTTAAAATGTGATAATTTAGGTATGTATTTACTCCGTGAAAGAGGATATGTGTGCTACGGGAGGGAATTAAGATAAAATTATGTCGGACAGAGTAGAATGTATGAAGAAAGCGTGTTGTGCCGACCCTATACAATGTGGGATAAGGGCAGGGAGATGATGATGATTCCTCTTGACTAAGGTATTTTGGTATATTTGTATGAATTGGTATATTCATATAGCTATGATTACAAATATGTACCCTATATGTCTTCTTATATATCTACATATATGTTTCTTATATGTCTTATTTAATAATACACAGAAATAAGTGTTACAATTGGCGGTCTTATCGCTAATAGCGATCTCTTCCAGACAACTAAGAAGGGAGAGGAAAGACATAAAATATTTTATGTATTTCCTTTCCCTTCTTAGTTGTCTGGAAGATATCGCTATTAGCGGTAAGACCGCCAATTCTAACACTTATTTCTGTGTGATCTTAGTTCTAAGCTTATTTTATTGTATTTGTATAGAATAAAGATTTTTCTATTCTATTTTGTTTCAGCTTACAAACGGTGTCAAAGTTAGTTCAAGCGGCGGGAGACAGCCTCAAGCCCTTCCTTCCCAAACTTATTCCGGCGCTGGTCGGTGCGGCCGGTGACTTAGAGTCCGCTAAACTGTCGTACTTGAGTACTGCGCTGGCTGATACCGGGACAAGGGAACTGTTGGACGATATGAGGGCTAATGCGGCCAGGCATCATTATACTACTGATACTGTTGTTAAGGTTAGTTATGATTCTTAATTTTTACTACGGCAGCATCAACGTTGAGTTTAAAAATTCGGCAAGATCAAAGCCTACACGGCTGAGGTATTAAGCTGCGTTAAAAAAGAGTTATATTTGCTGTGAAACTTCTAAAACCCGGTAAAGACCTGAAATGTACACACCCTCGATGGAAACGTGAACGCACCGCGCGCATTTATCTGCACGCACTTTTGTGTTGTCCGAAAAATCAACAAATTACGAATCAAGAATGTTTTTGAGTACGCGTACGCAAGGTGTCCTGATTACGAGGATTGGTGATACATTCATGAAACATTGCAACATTGTGAACGGTATATTCTCTCATTAAATCTAGCATTTTACGATGAGTTTCACCAGTATATGTATAAGAAAATAATTACAATAACTAACGTTTCCAAAATCGTAATTTATTTCAGGCAATAGTACATAATAATTTACTTGCCATAACATTTCTATTATAATAAATTCTTAATTACCATTTTACAGTGCATGCCGTACATAGATATAGAAGTGATGAAGGAGATGCTGCCAAAGATCCTCGAACTGACCAAGTCTCCGCAGCTGGGCACCAAAGTGGCTTGTTGCCATTTCATCATATTAGCGGCACATTACTTGAGGATGGAGTTGGAGCCGATCGCCGGGAAAATAATGACCAACATGTTGAATGGCACGTTTGATAGAAATTCTACGGTTAGGAAGAATTATGCGGAGGCGTTAGGACAAGTTTCCGCGTATGCTAAGGTTGGTATTTAACTGTTGGTATAACTTTAACAGTTTTTATAGTGTGAACTTTACACGCTTCACACTGTGAAGCATCTATTGAGAGAAGCCGTCTGTGGAAGTATCACTTTACCAGTTATTCATCTGTCATGCAGTAATGTGCATGCAATAGGGGCTGCGCAGACGACAGACTATCCATGACCACTTTTTAGTCTGTGAAAATAGAACCTATGCAATTATATGCAGTAACGCACACGACGCGCAAAAAGTCCGGCGCACAAATAATCCGTGAAATTCGGGCAGACCGCACCGCGCAATGCCGCGCCACTCCGCACAAAAAGTGTGTGAAAAAAATGGAACGTTTGCTTCAACGCGCGCTAACGCAGACGGCACACACTTTAGTCGGCAATCTGCATTTGCTAGTGGTGGACGTAACGCTTCTTTCTTCTTTTTCTGTACTTCATGTACAAAATAATACTTCGCGATCTCTGCACGATTTCCATAGCGTCTACGTCCAGCCCTGGATTTACACTAGGGGCATTCGGGGCGAGTGCCCAGGGCGGCAAATTTTCAGGGGGCGGCAAATTTACTGAGGGCGGCAAATTTCGAAACGAGAAAAAAATATTCAATCCATAAACATCCGATGTTGAATAAAATTTGTATTCTCAATCACGCTGGTTATTATTATAATTTTGTTTTGTGCTCATAATAAGAAGTCTGGAATACTGGCCACACAAACTCAAGATTTTTGCTCCAAACGAGCTATCCGTCCACTTTTCGTAGCAAGACTTTTCTCGGCACTTGCAGCTAGTTGCTCGCCTTTTTTTTTTTTTGGCACTCAAAACGAACTACGCACTCACTTTTTGCAGTCAGATATACAAAATTTTCTTGGTGCTCGCAGCTAGCTTCTCGCGCTTTGAATAATATTTTTTTTTATTTTAACACTCGGAGCAAACTATGCATCCATTGTTTATATAGTCAGAAAAACAAAATTTTCTCGGTGCTCACAGCGATTTTGGCATTCAGGGTGAAGTATGCGCCCACTGTTGTGTAGTCAAATATATACAAAATTTTCTCGCTCGCAGTCTTTTTAGTCAACATCTAATATATAAAATTCTCGTGTCACAGTTTTCGTTGCCATACTCCTCCGAAACGGCTTGACCGATTTTGATGAAATTTTTTGTGCTTATCCGGTATCTATGAGAATCGACCAACATCTATTTTTCATCCCCCTAAATGTTAGGGGTAGTCCACCCCTAAATTTTTTTTTATTTTTTTTAGACAAAATTTTTAATTTCTATTTTTTTATGATACAACATACAAAAATACATACAATCCTCAATTTTCACCCTTCTACGATTAACCCTTATTTTTTAATAGCCATTTTAGTAATTTAATCATTTTTCCTCTCCGGTCGAAAACTGATCAATCGTCATTTAATTAGTTATCCCCGCCAGATGTCTACAGGTGTCACTTCTGACCCAGTAAACAGCACGGAGTAGGGATGAGAACGAAGCCGGTCTTCTTTCATTCTCACTCCCTACACAGTTGTCGGCCATCATTATTGTTTATGCATCAAGTGTAGTAGTAACGTTGACAATTATTATTTTGATATCTAAGTGTAAATCTAATATTAACTTTTAATCATTCCTATTTTATCAATAATAATTAAATTATTCAAAAAAATCAATCATTATGAATCTTTATTTTGAAATGTCAATGGAAATATTGGTTGTATGAAAAAATTATAAGAGACAATGTTTTCATAAAATTTTTCAATAAAATAATGTTTATTTCACGCATATACCACATTCTTACATACATACAATATACACATTCTAAAATACATACATACTTCCAATAAGTAAGCTATTTTTTGTCTACACTAGAAATAACTAGGAAATTATTTATATGGCAAAACAACGTTTGCCGGGTAAGCTAGTAATATTATAATTTTCTTGCCACTCCAAGCGAGTCTTACGCACACCTGTCGTAGACAGATAGATAGGTAGATAAAACACTTTATTGAAACATTGAAAAATAAACTTAAACATAAAAACCCGGTATTATAATCTACATATGTGTCACAATTCACAATCAGCGGTCTTATTGTAGTTAGCATTATAAAATTTCTCAATTATAATTTCTCTTTTTCAAAGCAAGCTATACACACAGCTTTCGTAGTTAGATGTATATTTTTTTTTATAAATATAATAATTACGTAATAAAAAAATAAAAAAATAATAATATGAAAGAACTCGACAACAAATTTCTTAGCAAAATGTCTAGCCGATGAGCGTTTATAAATAATATTTCGGCGGAGGGGGGCGGCATTTTCTCACTGCCCAGGGCGGCATTTTGGCTAAATCCGGGCCTGTCTACGTCCCTACAGCTCTGCCGACAGAATGATCGAAGATGTGTGCTCCGGTAGGAGGGCACTGTAGCTAGTGAAATTACTGGGCTAAAGAGTCTTAACATCTCATGACTCTTGAGTAAGAAGCGTTGGTGCAGTGCTCCTAGAGTTTCACATATTGTGAAATCCTAGGTAACACTGTACTGATTATGGGCAGCCGTTATCTCTTAACATCAGGAGAGCGTCTTGCTCGTCTTCTACTTCATAACATAAAAAAAAAAAAAAAAAAAAATGTGCGTCGTGTGCGTTGAGTCTGTGAAAAATCCGCAACCGACTTTTTGCGCGCCATGCAGATTTTTTGTGCGCCGCAGACTCGATCGTACAAAAAGTGTGCCGTCTGCGCAGTCCCTTACTGTGTTCCGGACTGAAGGGGGTAATACCTTTGAAATTACTGAGCATGCCGAGATTCAACAAGTAACGAATATAATATATCGGGGTCACAATGCAGTGTTGCGCTGAATGTTAAATAGCAGACCTTGGATTTTGTTTCTGATAATGGGCATTCATGATGCTTGCATGCATAGGCGGATTTTTAGCACGGGGCCAAGGTCCCCCGAAAAGCATTGTAGAGTTACGAATTTTGCACATATTTCATGGTCAAGTTTATATTTTTTTGTCGGCGCTCGCAGAAAGCTTCTTGCGCACTTATTATTAAGGATATTTGAACTTTCTAACTGTTCAGAGCGAGCTAAAAACACACTTTTCGTAGTAAAAGTTATAATATTTTTGCCCGTCTGCACCTTGCCCCCCAAAATCCTGGATCCGCCCTTGCTTGCATGAACTACCCAGCAAATCAGGTGCACCAGGCACCTGATGGATAGTTCTCGCTTTGTCACTCATTATCATAAAATAATCATATCTTGCAGCATTCGGCTCTCATGCTTCTTCTATATTGAAATTAAAATATTTTGTAAAGTTTTTCAAACTATTATGTTAGAATTTGTCAGCGGGGTTGAGCTTCTGCACAATAGCAAAATAATCCTTCTATATTCTAATGTAATGGTTTAATTTCAGAGTCATTCAATAGAGAAACTAATGAAGAAGCTAGTGAACCTGTACGAGACGAAGGAAGACGACATGTCTCGCTCGGCGATCGCTCTGACGTTGAAGGCCATAGCCAAGGCTAAGATAGAGCATATCAAGGACAATGAGGAGATATTAGCTCCCACAGTGTTCTTGGCCATGCACGGGCCTAAGGATGATGGTAAGAGAAAATAAATAAAAAATAATAATTTATTTTTAATACAATTTTAACACACGACCGAACAGGTTAACCTGAATATCAATTTTCTCCTCTCCCCGCGCGGTTGTCTGAAAGAGATCGTTAATAGCGATAAGGCCGTCAATTGTAACATTTAGTTTTTAAGTTATTTTTGTGCATTTTCTTTTGTATTTCAATAAAGGGTTATCGATCTATATTAAATTTAGTTTATATCGCTGAGCCAAGCGACGAACGCTTCTGCCTTACGTTTAAAAATGTACAACAAAGCAAAGGCTACAAAATTTAATTGTTTTAATGTTATTCTATTCTTTATTTTGTGGCTTGTGAACAATTTTGCCAATGACTTTTGTAAAGATAAACCACCAAACGATGGAAACGTTATCTTATTCTTTTAGATAGAAAAATATAGACCTATCTAGAATATTTAGCATACAAAAAAATGAATGAATCAAATAGAATGAGAAAATAACGTTTTTGTTAATCAAAAGTTATTACAAATGAACCACAATATTACAGAGTCATCAACAGTGGAGATGTACGAGGAGATATGGACGGACATCAGTCCTACAAGGGAGAGCGGCATCAAGCGGCACTTGCCTGCTATAAGGACCGCGGTGGAACACGCTCTGTCTTCTAGCAGCTGGACTAAGAAAGTACAGGTATGGATGTGTATTTTGTATTTTTACAGGCACTTTTTGATGTAAAAAGATCTTTAAATTAGAATAAGAATAAAGAATAAAAATCATTTATTGCCACACATAAAAGAAACAATACAATTATTACACAAAGAAAAATAATACATTGTAGGCAATAGGAGCAGCCTCAGCTGGTAACCATATTAACACCAGGTTTACACGGTTGCTGATTTTCAGTCTGCCCCCTACGTTCGAACTGAGATGTTAGTCGAATTATTGCGAATTCGGGTACCGTTCACGTTTTATCTATTACATAATATTAACAGATTAAAGAGTGGAGAAAATTATATCCAGCAGTGGATGAACGTGAACGTGGGTTAATAATATCTTTTTTTAGCAGTGTGATAAGAATCACCAAGGCAGTTTGGGTTAGTTTTTAGGGGCAACCCTACAGTGAAGCGGCCATCACTTTCTCTTCGAGTATTAGCGAGAAAGTGGCGCTCACAAGCCTTTTCTTCAGCCGAGTACGGCTGCGCTTTGGGCAATTCTTCGAGAGTCCAAAATTTAGATAGGTCATGCTCTAGTGAGTTGGGTTCTAAAAATTCTTGGGTGGGATATATATCCTGTTTCATTAATAGATTGCAAACTATAGGTTTATTAGGGCTTTTATTTGGTAAATTATTAGACACAGGCCCTCCAATGAGCCATCCTAGCTTGGAATTTTGAAGATGAGGCTTATGTTTGCCTAGGCTTTTTTGTTCGCTACCTATCAGGTCCCAAAATAGATCTGCTCCTATGAGCATAGATATGGGGGCTGGTTCATTGAAATTAGGGTCTGCAAGTTGGATGTTGCTCAAGTCAAATTGAGTTCTGTCGAAGTGTAGTGTTGGGAGGTCCTCTGTAATAAATTTGAGGACAAGGCAGTGCATTGTTGCCTTGAAATTTGAAGTGTTGGAATGGATTTGCACAGCACATCGTTCGGGAGTTAGATTTAGTCTATGATTACCTACAGCGACGATGCTGACATTTGAAGGCTGAGGTGCCAGTCCTAGCTCCTCCTTTACCCACTCAGTAATAAAGGAGGACTGACTCCCGCTGTCAAGCAAGGCCCGTACAGTGATTGTTTTCTTGGTCTCGGGATTGGAGAGAGTTACTTGTGCAGTGCAAAGTAAAATTTGATTAGATGCCACAATTGACATAGCTAGTGAATTGTTGCTGGGCGCGGGCTGAATTTTAGAGCCTATGTGCAGAAGTGAATTATGTTTCTTCTTACACACCCGACAAGATCCTGACAATTTGCAGGCTTGTACTTGATGGCCTGGTCTCAGGCAGTTCTGGCATAGATTGAGCGAAGATACAATGGAGTTTCTATCTTCTGGTGTCTTAGATTTGAATGAAGAGCATTCATAAATTCGATGGTGCCCTTTGCATATAATGCATTCAATGGTAGAGCTGGATTGATTTTCTCCAGATGAAGTTGCAGCTAAAGCTTTGACTTGGGTTTTATTATGTGTTTGAAGAGATTTGGTTTTGTAGTCTGGTCTATCTGCCCTATCTTTGTTGCGGTTGACAGTTTCGAAAACATCTGCTCTATTTTTCAGAAAGGAAAAGAAGTCTTCTAGACTTGGAATCTCAGGTAGAGTGTTTCGATGCTCTTCCCACTTAAAAACTGTACCATGATCTAGTTTTCCTAGCAGAATGTGGATAATGAGAACGTCCCAGTGCATTGTAGGTAGACCTAGGGTGCCTAAGGCACGGAGGTTCTTAGTTACATGATCGATTATAAGTTTTAAAGATTTGTCTGTGTCTCTGGACGTGGGAGTTTCAACGTTAAAAAGCGCGTTAAGATGGTTAGTGATGAGCTGTCGTTTGTTATCATATCGATTGCAAAGGATGGACCAAGCCTCATTATAGTTCTGCTCGGAAACTTCTAAATTACTTAGGACGCGACCTGCTTCACCCTCCAAATAAGAATTTAAATAATGAAACTTGTGAATATTCTTCACCTTAGGATTTTCATGAATTAATGATACATAAGTTTCTTTGAATTGGAGCCATTTGAAGTAAGTTCCATCGAAGCGTGGAATATTGATTACTGGTAGCTTAAACATTGAGTGCCCACAGCTTGAACCATGCTCACAACCATGAGAATGGGAGCAAGGAGGGGTGCTAAATTTTTCTTCATTCTTATTTGGGGTTGAAGTATTCTTTTGTATCAAGTCTTGAGCGAGAGCTATGCAAGTATCAAACTCTTGTTCTATAACATCCCTATTGGTTAATTCTGCGGCCTGATTAGCCTCATTGATTACTTCTAACTGATTTTGCAACTCGTCAAATTCAATGTACAAGGCTTCGATGCGTGTTAACTTCATCTGAAGCTTACTGATCTCGATAGGAGAAATTGTTTCTTGAGAATTTGTGAGAGAGTCTAAATGAATTTTAAATTTAGTAATGCGCCCTTTAACAGAGCCACGTTTGGCATTTAAATCTCTAAGTTTGGCTTCGTTCATGATGAAGTTAGCACGAGTAATTTTGTTCACTAATATAATAGTAAAATAATGCTCACAGTTTAAGCTCCTCACTTCACCGGTGATCCGTCCTCGGCGGCTCCTAGTCAGCTAGAAGTGAAGTTTCTAGAAGACTCACGATTAGGTTGCTGCTGGCTAACCAGCCGATGAAGTTTGCTCGGGGCACAGTTTAAAACAATGAGGTGACACTGCAAATGTAACGTAGGTTAAATATTTGGTCGTGGAAATTGTTGAAATTATTGTTTTTTTGAAAATTTTGATGTTATTGGCTAAAATAAACTGAAATAATTTTGAAGGTTACAATAGTGATTCAAAATTGCGTACGTGGATGGGTGGTGATTGCAAAGGTACCGGTCGTCGCAATTTGAATAATCTCATGAAAATTGGGGAAAAATGTGTTGAAAAATCGTTATCGTATGGAGTTAGATTGATTTTGATAAGAGTTATTGAATATTTCGTGAAAATATTGACGATTTGAAAATTTGTACGTACGATTTGTACAAAATGGAGGTAACCTAAAATGCACAAATTGACGAAAAAATATTGAAAATGTTACGAATTAGGGACAATGAGCACTCGATCTTCGTTGTTCTTTAGCCGACAGCAAGCGGCAGCTGCATAGAGCCCACCAAAGGCGGGTTTCTTCTTTTCGGTTGTAGGTGTTGGATGCCGCGTGAGGTCGATGAACTCCGAAAATATATTTGTATTTGGCTTTGGCCTAATGGATAAGTCATGTTTCTTTTCTTTTAGTTAATGGTGGGTCCGCGCGGACCTACGTTTGCCAGTGGTGCGCGGACATCCTCCCGGGCGTTGAAAGCACGGCTGCTTTCAACACTGTTCCATTTGGGTTGGTAGGAGACAGAGGCGGTTGAGCGCTCGTCTCATAGTGCTGCCGCTGGCAGTAACCACGTCTGCCACTCGAGGGATGTTGTCAGCTGCTCCCGGGTATAGACGAGTGACTCGGCCGAGCCGCCAATGTAGAGGTGGTGCTCCTTCATCCTTGATCAGCACCAAATCGTCGAGCTTCAGGTTTTGGCATTGAGTGCGCCACTTGGTGCGTTGCTGAAGTTCAGAGATGTACTCCATAGACCATCTCTTCCAGAAGTGTTGTCGGACTTGTTCCAGTCGCTCAAAGCGGTCGGTTAAGCGCATGGATTCCAAATAGTGTGGTGATGGGAGAGACGTAAGTGGTCTCCCAATTAAAAAGTGCGAAGGAGTCAGTGCATTAAAATCATTGGGACACTGGCTCAGGGGACATAGAGGACGGCTATTGAGAATAGCCTCAATTTGTGCGAATATGGATGTTAATTCTTCAAATGTTTTATGAGATTGGCCTAAGATTCTATGCAAGAGAAACTTAGCTGATTTGTTACCAGCCTCAGCGAGTCCGTTGAAGTGAGGAGCATACGGAGGTGAGAATTTAAATTCAATGCCTCGACTAGTTGCAAAATCGGTTATTGGATCACTGTTAGATTTTAAAAATGAACTAATTTCTTTGGATGCAGCTACAAAGTTGCCGCCATTGTCGCAATAGATGAGTTTGGGCAATCCTCTGCGAGCTATAAATCTTTTAAGTGTTAGTAGAAATGAATCTTTGGTTAGATCGCTCACTACTTCTAGGTGTAGACACTTGTATCTTAAGCAAACAAAGAGACAAAGATAGCACTTGGTTATCTTGCATCCTCGACCTTTGCGGTCTGTAATTAAGAAGGGACCAGCAAAGTCGGTAGCTACGGTGATGAATGGAAAATCAGTTTCGAGGCGTTCAGATGGTAGGTCACCCATTATGTTTGACATAGTCTGGCCTTTAAATCTGCGACAAACAACGCAGTTGCGTGTGACTTCCCTAGCTAACTTTCTACCACTGATGGGCCAGTATCGGTCACGGATGGAAGCAAGTAGGTGTTGGGGCCCAGAATGTAGAAGCTGGATGTGTTCATTTTGAAAAATTAATTTAGTCAAGTGATGATTAGATTTTAAAACAATTGGGTGTTTTTTGTCATATGAATAATTGGATTTGTTTAGGCGCCCACCGACGCGAAGAATTCCTTCATCATCAAGAAAGGGGTTCAAGGCGCATAACAGGCCTTTAGATTTTAGGCTAAGAGCTTGATTGTTGTTAGGCTTATTTTTGGCTAGATTTCGAATTTCGTTGTGAAAGGATTCTTTTTGAGCAATTTTAATTAGTGCTTTCATAGCTTGAGTAATTTCCTTTAATTTAAGAGGGCCTTTTTCTTTGTTAAATGGGTTTCTACAATTGTGAGTGAATCTGAATACAAAGGCATAGGTTCTTTGAAGAAAGGTTAGTTTAGAATATCTTTGAAAGTCTACATAGACTGATTCCTCAGAGCCTTCCGCCACCAAAGCAGAATTCGCTTTGACCTCGGGTAGTTCTACAATTTGTGATGGTGGGAGAGGCCATGAAGACTCTGTCTCTTTTAGGAAGGGAGGCCCGTGCCACCACAGGTCACAGTCCTTGACGTTTTGTGGTGTTAAATCTCTGACATCTCTTGAGGCAAGGTCCGCTGGATTTTGCAATCCAGGTACAAAACGCCAAGTCCCGCTGTGTGTGAGTTCAGTTATGGCAGCAACACGATTGGCAACAAATGTTTTAGTTTTGTTGGGAGATTTGAGCCATCCTAGTACGACTTGGGAATCTGTCCAGTAATATTGTTTGTCAATTTTAATGCTTAAGGCTTTTGTGACGGCGGCGCTGATTTGAGCGCCGAGAAGGGCGCCGCAAAGCTCTAGTCTTGGAATAGTACACGACTTCAGGGGAGCTACCCGTGCTTTGGCGCACAATAGGTTGACTGCAACGTTGCCTTTGTTGTCTGTTGATTTTAGATAGGCAGTGCCACAATATGCTTGAAGGGAAGCATCGGTGAAGACATGAAGTTCAACTATCTCGTAGTTGGGAATTAGAACATTCCGGGGAATCTTTAAGCTGGCTAAAGAACTTATCTGTTCTATGAATTTTTTGTATGAATTGTAGATGGGTATGGGAACTGGTTCATCCCAATTAATTTTGTCAGCCCATAGTTTTTGAAGTAAAATTTTGGCTTTGATAGTACAAGCAGACAACAGACCCAGAGGGTCGAAAATCTTTAGGGTTGTTGATAAAATGCTGCGCTTAGTGAATGTTTTTGGGTCATTTATTTCAATAGGGAAATGTAATTCGTCTGAAGAGGGGGTCCAACCAATCCCTAGAGTGCTAGTGGCGTTGCTGATCATTAATTGATTGTCCTGGGGGTTGATGTCTTTAGACAGCAATGGATCAGGCAGGTTGGAGCGGTACTTCCTTAAGGGAAAGCATCCTTTTGAAAGTTCGCTGGAAACAGCGCTTTGAATTTGTTGTAGATCGTCGATGGAGTTTGCACCTGTTAAGAGGTCGTCGCAGTAGAAGTCGGACTGAATCACTTTTTTAATTGAGGCGTCGGGGCACTCCTCGCCAATTTGCCACAAACACCTGGCGGCAAGAAAACTAGCGCTGGCGAATCCATATTGTATATAGCCAAAGTGGCGACCGTGACAGGACCTGCAGCAAATATATTTTCGGAGTTCATCGACCTCACGCGGCATCCAACACCTACAACCGAAAAGAAGAAACCCGCCTTTGGTGGGCTCTATGCAGCTGCCGCTTGCTGTCGGCTAAAGAACAACGAAGATCGAGTGCTCATTGTCCCTAATTCGTAACATTTTCAATATTTTTTCGTCAATTTGTGCATTTTAGGTTACCTCCATTTTGTACAAATCGTACGTACAAATTTTCAAATCGTCAATATTTTCACGAAATATTCAATAACTCTTATCAAAATCAATCTAACTCCATACGATAACGATTTTTCAACACATTTTTCCCCAATTTTCATGAGATTATTCAAATTGCGACGACCGGTACCTTTGCAATCACCACCCATCCACGTACGCAATTTTGAAATCTCGTCCACACGCATCCTTGCAATCTCATTCACATTCCACGACTCACTATTGTAACCTTCAAAATTATTTCAGTTTATTTTAGCCAATAACATCAAAATTTTCAAAAAAAACAATAATTTCAACAATTTCCACGACCAAATATTTAACCTACGTTACATTTGCAGTGTCACCTCATTGTTTTAAACTGTGCCCCGAGCAAACTTCATCGGCTGGTTAGCCAGCAGCAACCTAATCGTGAGTCTTCTAGAAACTTCACTTCTAGCTGACTAGGAGCCGCCGAGGACGGATCACCGGTGAAGTGAGGAGCTTAAACTGTGAGCATTATTTTACTATTATATTAGTGAACAAAAATTACTCGTGCTAACTTCATCATGAACGAAGCCAAACTTAGAGATTTAAATGCCAAACGTGGCTCTGTTAAAGGGCGCATTACTAAATTTAAAATTCATTTAGACTCTCTCACAAATTCTCAAGAAACAATTTCTCCTATCGAGATCAGTAAGCTTCAGATGAAGTTAACACGCATCGAAGCCTTGTACATTGAATTTGACGAGTTGCAAAATCAGTTAGAAGTAATCAATGAGGCTAATCAGGCCGCAGAATTAACCAATAGGGATGTTATAGAACAAGAGTTTGATACTTGCATAGCTCTCGCTCAAGACTTGATACAAAAGAATACTTCAACCCCAAATAAGAATGAAGAAAAATTTAGCACCCCTCCTTGCTCCCATTCTCATGCTTGTGAGCATGGTTCAAGCTGTGGGCACTCAATGTTTAAGCTACCAGTAATCAATATTCCACGCTTCGATGGAACTTACTTCAAATGGCTCCAATTCAAAGAAACTTATGTATCATTAATTCATGAAAATCCTAAGGTGAAGAATATTCACAAGTTTCATTATTTAAATTCTTATTTGGAGGGTGAAGCAGGTCGCGTCCTAAGCAATTTAGAAGTTTCCGAGCAGAACTATAATGAGGCTTGGTCCATCCTTTGCAATCGATATGATAACAAACGACAGCTCATCACTAACCATCTTAACGCGCTTTTTAACGTTGAAACTCCCACGTCCAGAGACACTGACAAATCTTTAAAACTTATAATCGATCATGTAACTAAGAACCTCCGTGCCTTAGGCACCCTAGGTCTACCTACAATGCACTGGGACGTTCTCATTATTCACATTCTGCTAGGAAAACTAGATCATGGTACAGTTTTTAAGTGGGAAGAGCATCGAAACACTCTACCTGAGATTCCAAGTCTAGAAGACTTCTTTTCCTTTCTGAAAAATAGAGCAGATGTTTTCGAAACTGTCAACCGCAACAAAGATAGGGCAGATAGACCAGACTACAAAACCAAATCTCTTCAAACACATAATAAAACCCAAGTCAAAGCTTTAGCTGCAACTTCATCTGGAGAAAATCAATCCAGCTCTACCATTGAATGCATTATATGCAAAGGGCACCATCGAATTTATGAATGCTCTTCATTCAAATCTAAGACACCAGAAGATAGAAACTCCATTGTATCTTCGCTCAATCTATGCCAGAACTGCCTGAGACCAGGCCATCAAGTACAAGCCTGCAAATTGTCAGGATCTTGTCGGGTGTGTAAGAAGAAACATAATTCACTTCTGCACATAGGCTCTAAAATTCAGCCCGCGCCCAGCAACAATTCACTAGCTATGTCAATTGTGGCATCTAATCAAATTTTACTTTGCACTGCACAAGTAACTCTCTCCAATCCCGAGACCAAGAAAACAATCACTGTACGGGCCTTGCTTGACAGCGGGAGTCAGTCCTCCTTTATTACTGAGTGGGTAAAGGAGGAGCTAGGACTGGCACCTCAGCCTTCAAATGTCAGCATCGTCGCTGTAGGTAATCATAGACTAAATCTAACTCCCGAACGATGTGCTGTGCAAATCCATTCCAACACTTCAAATTTCAAGGCAACAATGCACTGCCTTGTCCTCAAATTTATTACAGAGGACCTCCCAACACTACACTTCGACAGAACTCAATTTGACTTGAGCAACATCCAACTTGCAGACCCTAATTTCAATGAACCAGCCCCCATATCTATGCTCATAGGAGCAGATCTATTTTGGGACCTGATAGGTAGCGAACAAAAAAGCCTAGGCAAACATAAGCCTCATCTTCAAAATTCCAAGCTAGGATGGCTCATTGGAGGGCCTGTGTCTAATAATTTACCAAATAAAAGCCCTAATAAACCTATAGTTTGCAATCTATTAATGAAACAGGATATATATCCCACCCAAGAATTTTTAGAACCCAACTCACTAGAGCATGACCTATCTAAATTTTGGACTCTCGAAGAATTGCCCAAAGCGCAGCCGTACTCGGCTGAAGAAAAGGCTTGTGAGCGCCACTTTCTCGCTAATACTCGAAGAGAAAGTGATGGCCGCTTCACTGTAGGGTTGCCCCTAAAAACTAACCCAAACTGCCTTGGTGATTCTTATCACACTGCTAAAAAAAGATTTTTAGGGCTAGAAAACCGCTTCAAGAAGAATCCTGAGCTTAAGGCTCTCTACTCCAAATTTATTCACGAATACTCTGATCTAGGTCACCTAGAGGAGGCAGAGGAACAAAGGCCACCCAATGCCTTTTTCCTGCCTCACTTCCCTGTTTTTAGGGCACAAAGTGAATCATCACCCATTCGTGTTGTATTCAATGCTTCAGAACCTTCCCAATCTGGGTTCTCAATAAATGACCTCCAAATGGTCGGCCCAACAATTCAAAATTCCCTACTTGACATATTACTGCGATTTCGGCAATACCCATACGTGTTGTCTGGAGACATAGAAAAGCAATACCGACAGGTGCTCTTAAGAGAGTCAGACCGCAACTTTCAATTAATACTTTGGCGGGAAAACGAGGACGAACCCCTGCGCACCCTTCGTCTCAAAACTGTAACATATGGATTCGCTAGCGCTAGTTTTCTTGCCGCCAGGTGTTTGTGGCAAATTGGCGAGGAGTGCCCCGACGCCTCAATTAAGATGTCCGCGCACCACTGGCAAACGTAGGTCCGCGCGGACCCACCATTAACTAAAAGAAAAGAAACATGACAATTGACACCAAGATGACAAGATGCAAATGTCAATGTCATGTTTCTTTTCTTTTAGTTAATGGTGGGTCCGCGCGGACCTACGTTTGCCAGTGGTGCGCGGACACGAATAATAGGTGAATAGTAAACGTAATAAGTTATTGATTTAAATACCGAAAAGGTAAGCGATTGTTTCGCCAGCGCGACCGTACTTTTTATTTAAAAAAAAATAGCTATTTTTTGTTTGGGAATCAGTGGGTACTCGAGCAGTGCACCAATGTGCACTTAAATTTTGTGCCGAATCTACAACTTTTTCCAATGTGGAGCCTATTGGTCCTGTCTTTTGTACTGGGGTCTACCCATGCAGGAAAGTTTGGCGTGGACGGGGCAAAGAACAATTTCTGTATTATGTTTTTGTCTAACACTTTAAACTTCCGCGATCTGAACTCATGTTAATTTTATATGTTTTTTTCCTGTTATTATTATTTTTCTCGTGAACACGATACATGCAACTGTATCGAAACGTCGAGGTTGGTTTAATAATGTTTTTGCAAAACTAACATAATTGAAACTCCCGATTGATAAAATTAACATATGTTTTTGTCTGTTGATTTGCCAAGTTTTTCATAAAGTTTCTCATAAACATGATCACAAAGCCTATATATGTATTTATGTTCTAAGGGAGCGAACGCAGTGCAGACGATATGCAAGGAGGTGTCGGGGCTGGGCGGGCAGCGCGAGCAGCTGGCGCGGGCGCTGCTCGCCGCCGTGCACGGGAAGACATTCGACGGGAAACAACATGTCGTCGACGCACTCGCTGAACTGTGCATGTGAGGATATATTCATATTATTTTTCACCTTACGAACACGAAAAGGGGACCTTTTGTACTGTACGGTCTACCGTAACAATAATGTTATATTATGATGTGCGGACTCGTATTACATATCTAATATATAAAATTCTCGTGTCACAGTTTTCGTTGCCATACTCCTCCGAAACGGCTTGACCGATTTTGATGAAATTTTTTGTGCTTATCCAGTATCTATGAGAATCGACCAACATCTATTTTTCATCCCCCTAAATGTTAGGGGTAGTCCACCCCTAAATTTTTTTTTTATTTTTTAGACAAAATTTTTAATTTCTATTTTTTTATGATACAACATACAAAAATACATACAATCCTCAATTTTCACCTTTAAACGATCAACCCTTATTTTTTAATAGCCATTTTAGTAATTTAATCATTTTTCCTCTCCGGTCGAAAACTGATCAATCGTCATTTAATTAGTTATTTATTATGAAATCTATGAGAATCGGCCAACATCTATTTTTCATCCCCTTAAATGTTAGGGGTAGTCCACCCCTAATTTTTTTTTTTTAAACAAAATTTTTAATTTCTATTTTTTTTATACAACATACAAAAATACATACAATCCTCAATTTTCACCGTTATACGATCAACCCTTATTTTTTAATAGCCATTTTAGTAATTAAATCATTTTTCCTCTCCGGTCGAAAACTGATCAATCGTCATTTAATTAGTTATTTATTATTAAAATCTATGAGAATCGGCCAACATCTATTTTTCATCACCTTAAATGTTAGGGGTAGTCCAGTCCACCCCTAAATTTTTTTTTTAGACAAAATTTTTAATTTCTATTTTTTTTTATGATACAACATACAAAAATACATACAATCCTCAATTTTCACCCTTCTACGATCAACCCTTATTTTTTAATAGCCATTTTAGTAATTTAATTATTTTTCCTCTCCGGTCGAAAACTGATCAATCGTCATTTAATTACTTATTTATTATTAAATTATTATTTATTTATGTTTTTTATTTATTATTTATTTATTTATAATTTATTTATTATTTATTTATTTATAATTTATTTATTATTTATTTATTTATTATTTATTTATATGGCAAAACAACGTTTGCCGGGTGAGCTAGTACTAACTATATACTTGTAACTGTAACATAACATATTTAGTACTTATAAAGCATCCGGCTCGAAGGACCATAAAGATGTACGGTTTACACCTTTAATAGTTAGTTAAGAGTTCGTAGATAGAGGGCACGAGAATGAGTACGACACACGTGTAGTGAGCACGGATGCTTTATTAGTACTAAAAATGTTATGTTACAGTTACAAGTATATAGTTAGAATATGTAATACGAGTCCGCACATCATAATATAACATTATTGTTACGGTAGACCGTACATGTACTATTTTTTTTTTCAATTTTTATCGTGAAAACAGTCTGTTGACTATGAGCAGATAGGTTGTATGCTACTGATCATTTATAGGAGTCGTCTCCCGATCAGGAGTAGCCCCTTCTTTTACTATTTTTATCGCTTGTGGAGTTTACTCGATTACTAGAAGCAAAAGCCGTATTTGCTCAGTTGAGAGGAAAAGTTATTTGAGTTTTGAACACAATATTATGTCAAAAATAAAAGAGGATTGCTTCGCTCGTTTGCCAACTCACTATGGTCAC
Organism: Hemithea aestivaria; assembly: GCA_947507615.1. NCBI lineage: Eukaryota > Metazoa > Arthropoda > Insecta > Lepidoptera > Geometridae > Hemithea > Hemithea aestivaria. The sequence goes on along the minus strand of OX382325.1, from coordinate 5,141,330 downwards.
TTGTTGATCAAATAAATATTCTTTCATAGAGTTTTCCATCTTTTCCAGGGTTCTCTAGTCAACGAGGAATCCTTATAGTATAGCTTAGTCCGTTCGCAGCTTTTTAAAATTTTATCCGAATTATTTAGCCACTATATTATAGTACGCTATCAAAACGTATTATGTATATCGTTCACGTTTGAACAGGCCTTTTATACTAAGAGTCAAATCACAATTAAATTATACTCGTAAGTTATTGTTAAAAGTGTAATTTAATTGATTTTCAATATTTGTTGTAGTGTAAAGGAAGGTGATGACCAATTACCGACAGCGATAAGCAACGAAGTTATCACAGCACTCCTAACAGAGAGTCGCAAGCAAGAGGCCACGTACAAACGTCACGCCGTGCAGGCGCTGGGCCGGGCGCTGGCTCACACGCACTGCGACGTCTTCCATCACGTGTACGACATCGTCAAGGTTATATTGTCCAAGGTAAATGTTATTGCAAGAGGCCACGTACAAACGTCACGCCGTGCAGGCGTAACATAGAGATAATTTTATACTATTTTTCTAAAAAGTCCTGCTAAGAGTCGACATTTAATTTCCTATGATATAAAATTAGAAACTGTACATTATGTTATGATGACTTTGCCCCGCTGAAACAACTTTTGTAACTACTCGACTGACACCGGCGCTCGAGTATGGGATAGACTGAAAATCAGCGCTGCGCAGTGGTCTCCCTGTGCAGAAGGAAGCTGAGTCTATCCCATTTGACAATAGAATTGATCAAATTGTTCTATTTTTCGTGTGTATCTTTTCTGTTGTTTTTACTATCAATAAATTTGTTTTATTTTATTATACATTTTCAGGATGATTTATCAATGAGTAAAGATTCAGACGAGGAGGACAACGAAGGCGCCAGACAGAGGCGGGAACAACTCACCGCCCTGAAGGAGTCCGCCTACCAGTTACTGGGGAACGCTTGGCCTAAGAACCCTGACACACAAGGTGAATGTTGTATTGTCTATTACTACATCTTAATTTAAATATATAAAAGGAAAGAATAACTTTCTGATCTATCAACGCACAGCCCAAACCGCTGGACGGATTGAGCTGAAATTTGGCAAACAGGTAGGTTTTCAGGCGTAGAGATCAGCTAAGAAAGGATTTTGCCACGCGGGCAAAGCCGCGAGCGTAAGTTAGTAATATTATAAACGTGAATGTTTGTAAGAATGGATGTCTGAATGTTGGGATGTTTGTTACTCTTTCACGCCTAAACGGGTAGACGATTGAGCTGAAATTTAGTATAGAGATAGCTTAGACCCTGGAATAACACATAGGCTACATAAGTACTGCGGGTAAAACCGCTGGGCGCAGCTAGTTATATATAAAACAAAGCCACTTCCCGTTACTAAGTGTATATTTAGATCTTTAAAACAACGCAACGGATTTTGATGCAGTTTTATTAGATAGAGTGATTCAAGAGGAAGGTTTATACGTATAACAAATACATAATATAGTAGAGAAACATTGTTAATTTTCTGTTAGGTTAGTGTGTTCTGTTAGGCGAGAGTAAAACAACAGCTCTTTCATGCAAAAACTACTGAACCGATTAATTAAACCTGGTTCCAATTAAAATGTACAGCTGGAAACCTGGAAGAACACAGGCAATTTTTATGCCGATTTCACTCATCTGGACGGTTAAAACTTCGGGTTGCGGCTTGTTTACTAACAAAAAATAATTTAAAGTAAAAAAGTATGTTTTGTCCTTTTCCATTCCCAGGTTGTCTGTAAGAAATTGCCTAGTGCGATAGGACCGCCGATTGTTGACCTACTTCATAACATTTTATAGTAATAAGTTATTTTGTATATTTTTGGTTTGCAATAAAGCATTATTCTATTCTAATTTATTTCAGATAAATACCAAGACGTATTCTTCGAGCACTGTGCCTCGTCATACTCTACTAGCTCGCGGTCCACTCAGCTCGCCATACTCTCGTCCATCACGCGAGTGCTGGAAAGACTGACGATATTGACTGACGGGGAGCCGATGGAGACTGATAATGTAGCGGTCTCGAACAGGGATCGAGCCATCGCAGGCGTCGTGGATAAAGTCGCTAGTGTTGTGGAGTTTACGCTCAGTGAGTATTTTTTTATTGGTATCTTTATATGCAAAACTCACCTAGTCGCGCTCACGAAATGTTGGATGGCGTCGCGGCAGACATAGTCGAACATATTGGAGCGTAATTGGGAGGACTGTATAGACGGGAGCACTGATCTATGAGGAATGGTCTGGGAGTAGTCCTTTGCTCAACAGTGGGATCAAAGACAATTGTATTTCGCGTCAAACCACTTGATTCAAAATGAGTGTTTAAACATCCGTGTGCGACAGTACTTTAAGCATTGGGGCATGGGGTGATGTGCATTTGTAAATGTTCGAATTTAGTTACTGTGCAGGATTAAAGTTATTTGGCACGTATAATAAATAATAAGATATTGTTCGCCTAATTTTCTTAACCAAGACTTATTATGATTTGACTTTTTCAGAAAACAGCAATCAAGTAAGGCACAGGCGAGATGCGCTGAATATTATGGAAATACTTATCAAAAAATTAACTGGTAAGTACAGTAAAAACGAAATTATCATATACAACACAACAATAAGTTTTCGTTTTTTACTGGAACCTTGGAAAGTAAAACTTTAACTTTTTAATAAAATGTACACTTCGTATTATTTGTCACTAAGTATTTCTGTGGCCGTAGCATGACACATGACATTTATGCGGGATCCCACCGCAGAAATGTCAAAAGTAGAACTGGGCCTAAATTCTGGACAAAAAAGAGCAGACGGCGCAGCAAAAAAATAACCTATAAACACATAGTCCAGTAAAAGAAGAAATGTGGATCGAAAAGTCGAAAGCAGAAAAACTAACCTAGTAACTTTGTTTGGACTAGTTAGGAGATAAACATACTAAAAGTCCCCACCCCTCCGAGGTGAGCCCGAGGGGGGGGAGGCCGAAGAAGGTCCCATTTTTAGGTTTTTTGCTTATATGTCAAAAACTGTGCGTTGTACGATATTTTGTTGTACTACATTATTAAACCTCATAAAATTTTCTACAACTTTGGCCTTAATACTTTTCATCTATCTCCAATCGTTGTCCAGCTATGAGCTTCCAAACATGGTCTATTTTGAAGACGCTTAAATTAGTTTTCCATACAAAGTTGGTAAAAAATCTTACAAATAAAATTTGACCAACTTCTGGTTGTCGTATCATAATGAAACTTTGCAAATGTCTAGAAATCTGACGACAGTTTAATAATCTGGTACCACTGAGCTGATCTGATGATGGAGCCAGGAGGTGTCTAATGAAACTCTTCAATGGCTATTAGTAAAACCGGCGAGTTTAGGCTCATTACATTCGGATTGATGGATACCTCGGAGGGGTGGGGACTTTTAGTATGTTTATTTTTATCTCCTAACTAGTCCAAACAAAGTTACTAGGTTAGTTTTTCTGCTTTCGACTTTTCGATCCACATACCCTTTTTGGGCACTCATTGACTGGGCTAACATTTTTATTTTCAAAAACGCTACTTTGAGGCGCCCAAAAGATGCTAAATTAGAAAAAAATGTAGTTGCATTTGAGTTTTTACTGAACTGACATCGTAAGAATTTCCAAGATTTTTTTCAAAATTTTGTTAAAATTTGACAGTGGGCGCCAGCAAAACGAGAAGAGATTTTGGACCGGAATAACGCCGCAGTTTTGTCGTAGTGTCAAAAAATCCAGCCGGCCAAGCACATACATTGCGTAGATCTTTTGGGCGCCTCAAAGTAGCGTTTTTGAAAACAAAAATGTGTTTATAGGTTATTTTTTTTGCTTAAGTTTTGTTGCGCCGCCTGCTCTTTTTTGTCAAGAATTTAGGCCTAGTAACATCGTGTAGCTAACCTTATAAGGCATTTCTAAAGCATAACTCTTTTGTTTCAGATCTCAACAAAACAGAAGAACTGAACAAGCTGAAGAGCATTTATCAGACGTACGCACAAGACCTGTCGAAAGACTCGTCACATGAAATACGCAGCAAAGTGGAAAACATAAAAGAACTTATTAAATAATAAGCATTGTATGTATTTATTGTCGATTGTATTAAATGGAGTAGACAATCTTAAAACTGTTTTTCTTTTCAACTCACACTGCACACGTTTTATACAAAAAGTAGTGATGGTTGTAGTAAAAGTGGTGCAGTAATAGTTTAGAATTGTTATAGATTGATCTACTAACCATTAAATTTAATGATCTTGGGTAACTTTGAATCTTGGTCTAACTTTGAACGAGGTAGTAAAAATGGTTTAGTTATAACATGGGCTAATCGTTAAAGTATTTAGAAAATATTTAAAAGATCCGTTATATGCAGATTTTTTTATTTAAAAAATGTAATAAATTAATAAACCACATTAATGACCTTGTTCAAAGTTAGACCGAAAAGTTCAAAGTCACCCAAGATGACTGTATTTAATTTACTAATATTTATTTGATTGCTACGGTCATTATGTATCTAAGAAAATGCTAGTTTTAATAAGGAATTTTTGTTATCATAAACTGAAAGAACGACTTAAAAATATACTTACGAACCACTTATATCTTCACCGTGATGTAAAACGATGATGCGGTCGAAAATGGAATCATTAAACCTAAGTACAAGCAAAGTAGCCATTTTATGGCGTTAAGGAATATTATTTTATTAAGATCTTTAAAATAAAACTACAATCATATAACAATATCACATGAATATTTAATGCTATTTGAATAAAATTATGGAATGAAAATAAAAAAAACAACACAGAGCCATATAAATAATAATGCTAACGTGAGCTTCATATAATTTTATGTACAGATATAACAATAATACTCGTTCTACACAGATTTTGGGTTTTCCACATTATGATAGATAGATTTACTAAACTTATGACAAATCTTTGTTTAGAATAAAACAAAGTATCTTCCACCGTCTTTACTAAAGCATAGGTTAGTGTTAAAAATATGTCAAGTCTACATTTCAGAACTGAGATATAAATATAGTTCATAATTATTAAAAAAACTATTAAACATTTTATACAAGCAAAGCAAATATTTTCATATTTTCGGTTTTAAAAAACGCCCTATTTTTACTATGGATGCTTAGTGATTTAAATGCTAAACCTACGTACAGTTAATATTATAAATTAAAAAACGAGCAGAGTATCTCTACATAATGTAAAACAAAGTCGCTTTTGGCCGACAGTAGGTACGCTCAGATGTTATACTATGCAAAAAAGTAACGCGTTTTTCATCAATATAAATAATGACCCAAGACACAAGGGGTTGATAAAATGATGAGTATAAACGCCTGGGCACAGCCATTTGTAGGATTAATGACCTGCGCAGACGACGGAATTTTCTCCTCGGAGTTTTTTGCCCGCTAAAATATATCGCTTACAACTGTATCGAGTAACGCAAACGAGGGATTAAAAGTTCCGCGTACAAAGTCCTCGAATAGCCGAGGAAATGTAGAGAGCGGAACGGACAAAAGAACGGGCGAGTCCCCGAAAAAAAATAGAACTCGCGTGACTAAGCGAAGTAACGCATATTATGGCGGAATTAAGTCCGCGTTGTGCCTTCGAGAGTGACGTACGTATTCAAGACGATGTACGTATCACCGTGTGCGTTAAGTTCGCGGTAAATCCGCGGCGGAGTTTATATTCGCGGAGGGTACTTTTTCTCCACCGCGGAGAAAAGTCCGTCGTCTGCGCAGGCCATTATACATGTTTTAAGTTAAAATCAACATAATATTGTACCCAGAGGGGCTATTGGCTAATTCTCAACCACTACGATTGATGGCAACTCCAATGTACATTGCTGCTTTTGTTACTTTACTCATATTATAAGGAGGTTTAAGCAGTAATGTACGCAATTTTGTCTATGGATTCTAGTGTTTTACATGTCGTTTTGCGATAGCCAATACCTTCCCCAGCCCCCTCCGGGTGAAGTAAATCATAAACGATAATTTAATGTTACAAATTGTACATGAACAAATTAATTATATAGCTGCAATTGAAATTGGCGTTAAAGTGTATTGTGTAATCTAAATTTAGGTGCTGTAAACAAATATTAGTAAATTAGTTAAAATTGTATTTTAATATTTTATGGCTGCCTTGAAATGGCAATTCTTGCTTGTACATTATTAAATAAAGTGGTACATTAAATTGACACAACATGTAAACAAATTTTAATTATCTTTAGAACTGCTATTTGAATTATAAAAACATTTATAATGGCCACTAGATAATAATTATGAATTGATTCTGATATTATAATAACATTAACCTGTTCTGATGGTGTATCAATCCCAATTATTATATAAAATAATTTAGAAAAGTTTCATTGAGTAGTGAACTCACATAACATAAAAATAATTTGGGACAAAACCCGTAAACTGACTTTTCTTTCGGACTGAAGTTGGATGAAAATAAATGAAACCTAGAAAACAATAATTATAGTACAAAACTACAAATTGCATCTACAATCTTTTATATTTACATCTTACCCATAATTTAATTATTCATACGTGTTAGCGCTAGTTTTACAATTAATTTTATTTAGGTATTGCAATCTATGACTAAAATTATTCCGTGGTAATCGAAATTATGCTAAAAATATACTAATGACGCTAAAATATATTAATAATATAATTGCGTTCAGCGGTTTTAATCACTTAAAAGTAGCCTACGTGTTATTTCAAGATTTAAGCTATTTAGATCTAACACCTAGGATATAATTTTCAAACGAAACTGAAGAAAATAGGTACTAAAGTTTTTAATCAATATTAAAATTGTTGTATCGAGAAATGAATATTATATTAATATATTACCTCAATAAATGACTAATTATAATTACCATTTAATTTACTATTAACTAGAATTTCATTCAAGCCAAATGATCCCACCATCATAGATTCATACGTTTTTACTTTATAAAGGCGGCCGGTCATTTAGCTAACTTATTAATGTGAAAATAATTATGCCAAAATGTAACAAAAGTCGAATAAATCTCAATCTAGGTATATAAGTTAGTTACACAATTTATAACTCTAGAATGAGTGGACAGATTTTAACTATATATGATTTATTGGATTTGTTTTCGCCTGGGTTAGCAGAATTAGAAAAAAAATTCAAATATAACATAAGATTTCTTTAAAAAAATATTCTGTTGTTTTTCATTGTGTTATAAATTTGGCGAATACCGGGCAAGCAAGCAAGCCACAGCGGGTGCAAGTGGGTACACCGGTTAGTTAGTTTAACATAAAACAATAGTTTCAATGGATTTTATAATACCAGATCACAAGCTTACCACGACTCGTTTTAACTATTAATTCGTATCGCAAAATGGGAGTGCTGGGAAAGAAAAAAAAAGACAATATTTCATTGGCGACAAAATTATTACATTTTGGCATAACTAGATCCGCAAAATACAGTATATTATTGCACATAACATTTATATAATGATTCTATACATCGTCGAAGAGTCCCCGAGGAGGCATGGTCATCTTGTCGCGTCTCCGCTCCTCGAACTCTGAGCGGAGGGAGGGCATGGTACTGTCTCCGAACCTAACGAGTTACAATAAAGACATATTATAAAGATGATTATCATAGATTATGCCAATGGGATATTGATATGTCCCAGATGGGCGCGAACCTTCACCAATAAGGTTTGGGTATGCAAGCCACCAAAGAGCGCTCAACATGTCTATGCTCTAAGATTATATATTATTATTGTAACAACTTAAACACCATGTTGCTTGGCAAATAAAGAATTATATTATTTATTTATCAAAGGGCAGACCACCTGCACCCTGTACACTGAAGATTGGTGTTATAGTTAAATATGCCTATCCAGTCATAGCAGTCGCCGAGGCCGAAATAGGCCAGGATTGCATCATCATTAAAAAATTTGAATTTTAAAAACTGACGTGAGTGTGTTTCATATTAATATTATGCAAAAATACCGACTCAACTCACGGATATCACGGTATTTTTGCATAATGAAAAAGTAACATAATATACTCATAATATGAGCATCTAGAGCTGAAATTAAATAAATGTTTAGGTGAAACTAAAAATATGGTATAATGTCAGTTGTCACAGCGTGCTTTCCGCTTTCTTTTAATCATTCTAGATCGCTAATAATGTAATGCTTTACAAATATTTTCTCAAAGACATTAAATTGAGGTTCCTGCGCCTTATTTCTATTAATTGATGGACCCCAGCCCAGGAAGAAAATAATTTTGTAGATAAATGAACCTTGATAGGTAAATTCCACAAAGAAAGTCCATTGCGACTGCGCACTGTGGCGATTAGTTTCATATAAAACGAACGTCCTGCCCTTTCTAGTATTCTAAACTCACCTATGATCAATATCATCTTGCCTATTATAAGGCAACTCGGCCCGTTGATAGCCGGTGACATTTTGCGTGCGGTCGGGGCTCGGAGTGACGTAATAATCTGACTCCACATCATTCAGGAGCCCGGTGTGGGCTGAAACGTGGACACATGCACAATAACCCGTGTGAGTGATGGTATAGGAAAAGTTATCAGGTTGTGGGCCCAGCACGAGTTATTAACGATGGATACTTATTAAAGATAGATCGATCGATTATATTTCGATCAACGTCGAAATAATTTGAAATCTAAAAGGTTAATAGCTCGTGCCAGCATTTGTACGACAGCTTTTAGATATATTTTTTTCTCGAACATATAGGGTGTATAGGAGAATAGAAGTAGAAGTAGTAGTTCATAATGTACGTGTACGATACGAGAATGTTTCAACGTCAATATTTCTTTTTGTTTGCTATGTCTGCCGCGATAATACAAGGACTTTATCCTTATAGCATAAATTGCCGCATATTATACTTTATGCGGCAATTTATGCTTTTTTATACTATCTTATTCTGGATAATGTAAATTAGCGAGTAGCCACCTAGGATAGATTTGAAATGCACAAGTGCATCTCATGAACACTAAAAACCAACTGCAAAAAGGAGTTGTTAGAAATAAGTGGACTCGTATGTATATTATGGCTGAGATTTTTAGAAGAATTCCATCAAGTACAAGCACGTGCGAAACGCACGAGTAAAATGTCATGCGTCAAAATTCGTAATCATTACCTACATAAAAGGTTTTATAAGAACCTAATACATTTTATCAAGTAATCTACGTTACCTAGTTTATTTTGCAAATTCATTCAGAGTTACCGTGAAATTAAACAATAATTATAAAATATTTTCATTTTATTTGCAACACGGTACAACTTCTTTAATAGAAATATGAAATTAATCGGAAATAACATGTATTTTTTAAATTATATATACAAGCAATTCTGTTTTGTTTGAGCATTAATGTTGTTGGGTTCCATCATGAAGGCCTTTATAGGTAAGTTTTACGTGTCTTTTATTTTTTTATATTTATATAAGAGTGGTAACGCGTTCCACTCCATATTATAATGGCCCAGTAAATGGTTACGATAAATATGCATTGCTGTAAATAATATTAAAATTACTATTTTTTGTATCGCGGACGTAAGTCGAGACGATCACTCGGCAACACTCTCCAATGACGTTATTAACACGCTCGAGAGTCGCGCACGCAATGTGGGTTGAGCAAAAACTGTTATTGTCAGTTAAAATATTATTAATATTGTTTTTTTCAGCAATGTTCGTCGCTTTCGTAGCTGTAGGCATGGCCCTGGCTGCACCGAATAATCGAGTAAGTGTTTACTTCTGTTCAATTTTGACGAATTCAACCCTCTAGCCTATATGACGAATTTTGAAATACAAATTAGCAGTAGTTTACTCCTACCTTTTGAAAATGTTTCTAAGCTTTAAACAATATTTTTAAAAAGGCCTCACGACTCAAAACCCCGTAAGTTAAGACGCATTTTGATATCGAAATTCGTAGCATTTACTTTTTAAAAATGTTTCTTAGTTATGCTTTAGATAATATTTAGCGTATAAATTTAAACGTAGGGTTATGGTTTTTTTTTGTTCTGGAAAGTAGGGAATAATGTAGTTATGTATGAGGTATCATGATAAAAATCTAAAAGCTGTCGTAGAATACAATAGTAAAGATGTGCAAATGCGTAATGAGGCAGTGCAAAGTTAAAACTTTGATAAAAAATTATTGGAATTAGTAACAGAAGAAAATGATTTCTATTTTCTATAGGTATATGTTCAGGAAACTTTTCTTTCCCTTTGATTGTAAATATGGATATTTAAAATTGCGTCACTACTGAATCAGCAATCGTATGATTATACTAAGATTTCAGACACACACAAAAAAAGAAATTGTAATCCATAGTTTTACCATCTGTCTAGGCTACCAAATTTCAGCTCAATTGGAAATTATATAGATGTGTGTTTTCAAATTGATTCAATATTTGAAAACACGTACCTACATTTACAACACATTTAATTTGTACGTATGGGACGTTGAACTTTGATATCTTACTAATATTATAAACGTGAAAGTTTGTAAGATTGTATGATGTTGTGCGAGGTTGTGCTTTGCACGGCAAAGGGTCTCCTCGGCTTGGTGATACGGGCTTACGAAGCCCAGTGGACTGTATTTTGAACGGGGTAAAAGAAAGGATAACACGTTATCCTGAGTTGCGATCCCTGCTATTCCAAAATCTCACAAAAAACAATGCGGAAGCCACTAACCTGACGTGGACGCGGTCCACCTCCTCTCCTGCGCAGGCTGACGGCTTCGGGACTCCAAATAATCGCAAATATGGGATGCGATTGGGTAAAACTCGCACTGGAGGGTGCGTGACGATAATCCACGGGATTCTCACAACACATTCACTCTGAGATAGGTTTTTTGGAAACAGCTAAGAAAATACGATGCTAATGTCAGCAATGCGTAAATGCAACTGAACGCTTCCGCGTTGATAGTGGCGCCGCCTGGAGCGCATGCATTTTGCGAGGCATCGTCTCATTGGTCAAGGTCGCGACCCCGACATTGCATTTATTAGAAATTAAAATAACAGGGATCCAGAACAGATGTCTTGATGTAGTATGTTTGTTACTCTTTCACGCCTGAACGGGTGGACCGATTGAGCTGCAATTGGGTATAGAGATAGCTTAGACCCTGGAATAACAGATAGGCTACAGTACAGGGGATAAAACCGCTGAGGGCAGCTAGTTTAAGTAATAATTAAGTGTTGGTGTTACCTCCATCGTGCGTGTCTCTGGTTCGGTAATTGGAGAACCTCTCGCTGTAGTCGCGGCGTCGGTTCAACGATTCCTCTTGACGCTGACGCTTGCGTTTCTCTGTGAATAATTATAATTTAATAATTATATTTATTTCAATTTTGAGCTTGGATAGAAGTGTTTTAGTTTGCATACAACCTTTGGAATAAGTCGGAAGTTAAGGCCGGACGAAATCTACGACTGATCGATAAATAATAAGAAACATATATAATAAGATTTATACAAACCAAGTTCAATGTTTTTTTTACGTAATGGATAAAAAATTGGCAAGATTTTTTTCAAAAGTTTTTGTGAAACCACATTGATCAGAAGTAGATTTTTGCCTAACAAAATTTCCATTACAGTAAAAAAATACATAATATATCGCCGAGAGAAATATCGATTAAAAATATTAAATGGCGTATCCAATATTTCAATTCAAAGAAACCTACTCTGATTTGAAAGCTATTTTAATTTCAGATTCGACGCAGCAACAACCAAAATCAACATCAACAACTTGATCAACAACAGCAACAACAACTTGAACAGGCATTACTACAACATATAGTGGGTTTTTGATGGTTCTATTCTTTACAATATACTACATAACGAAGCAAAGATCATTAACTGAACGTTTTGTCTTTGCAAAATATATTTTAATATGAAAGATAATTTAATTTCAGTCTCGACGCAGCAACAGCCAACAACAACAACTTGTTCAACAACAGAATCAACAACTTGAACAGGCCTTACTACAACACCTGGTGAGTTTTTGAACTTTCTCATTTGTATAATATACTATATGATTTAGCTCAATGCTTCGTTATCGTAGAGAAATATATTTCAACTAGCTGCGGTTTTACCCGCTGTACAATGCAAATATGTATTCCAGTTTCTAAGCTATCTCTATACCATATTTCAGCTCAATCAGTCCACCCATTTAGGCCTGAAAGAGTAACAAACATACATTCTTACAAACTTTCGCGTTTATAATATTAGCGGGATTTAAGCGTTATTTTTATTTCAGTCACGACGCAGCAACAGCCAACATCAACAACAACAACTTGATCAACAACAGCAACAACAACTTGAACAGGCATTACTACAGAACCTGGTGGGTTTTTGATTTCTGTTCTTTATAACGTACTAGAGAACGAACTAACCAAATGACAAATGAAGAGCCTTTAGAATAATCGGATTAAAAAAACCAAATGCCATATCTAAGATTTTAATTCTGATATGATTTGAAAGCTATTATAATTTCAGACTAGACTCAGCAACAGCCAACATCAACAACAACTTGATAAACAATAACAACAACTTGAACAGGCATTATTAGGACACTTGTTGAGAAATCATTTCCTTGGTGGCCTATTAATGTTATCGAAATTGTTAGAGTAGTTTTTAGGATTTGAATTGCATTTTTTAAGATTTTTGTTTTGGTTTAGATTTGAGGGAACATGATGTGGTTTTTTTTAAATATAGGTACTATTTTTATTTTAGAGCCGACGCAGCCAGCAACAACAGCAGCAACAGGGACTTGAACAACAATTACAACAACTCCAGGTGTGTTGATTTTAACTTTCGTTACAAAGTGAATAACTTTTCAGGTGATCCAGTTTATATTTTATCGGAATCGGTAGAACGGTTTAAGATAATGAATAAGGAAACTTGGAATCGCTTTAATATTTTTTGTGTTGTTTTAATTTCAGAGCCGACGCAGCCAACAACTACAACAGCAACTCGGACTTGAACAACAATTGCAACAACAGGTCCAGGTGAGTTGATTTTTATATCTACAACAATTCTATGGAGAGATAAAAGGGTTTTGTAGATTGTTGTATGAAGCGTGGCATATACAGCCTTGGTCAAAAGTATTAGGCACCCCGATGAAACAAGTGCTATTCATAGAAAAATGTAAAAACTAACCAATTTGTTAGTCAAGTGTGTACTTTTGACCAAGGCTGTATACAGGTAACTACTGGTCCACTATTTTGATGTTTTTCAAGCGAAGAAACATATAATATAAAAATTAGCTGACCAACTAAAACATATCTAACAACCTCGTAAAGTGTCAGGTATCGTGACGTTTTTGGCCTTTGAACCATTTTGTCCACGAACAACTTAGGAATTAGAGATAATGCGAGATATGGCTAATATCGTTATGATTTAAAATAATAATCAACTGTTTCAGGGCATTCAACAAGATGTCGACCAATAAGCAAAATACATAATGCTACATGTTCATATAACAACTTCATAATTCGAATGAATAAAAAGTGATTCGCAACGTTTTGCTCGTTTTATTCCATCTCCATTGGACTTAGCACTTATCTTTATAAAATTAACGCTAAGAGATCGAAGAACCTTTTTTTAAGAACACGGAACGTCTTCATGGAGAGAATATTAGAGTCATCGGGAACAAGCCGCCTTGAGTTGCCTTTTATTGACCAATCACAGTGTTTTGGAATATTATAACATCGCCATCTTTGCACAGTGATTGGTCAATAATTATAGTCCACTGCACTCCAACCAAGCAAGTGATTTCGCTAGTACACATGTGTGTGTGTAGTAGTTACCTGTTAGTGGCTCTTTTTTTAATTCATTAAAGTGATCACTTCATAAGACCGATCGAGCTGAACTTTGGTATAGAGATAGCTTAGACCCTGGAATAACACATAAGCTCCGTACAGCGGGTAAAACAGCTAGTCTAAATATATAAAAGGAAAGAATGACTGACTGACTGATCTATCAACGCACAGCACGCACAGGGTTGAAATTTGGAATACGCATAGGTTTTATGACGTAGATCTTCGCTAAAAAAGGACAAAAAAAAACCGCACTTAAAGCCGCTAGCATTAACTAGTTTAACATAAAAAGGTCGACTAACCTCGTTTAACGATCTCCCTGCCCTCGTCCACGAGGTCGGTGGTGAGTTCATCGTCTCCCACGAACTGCTGGAAGCCGCACAGCGAGAGCAGCCGACTGCCCAACGAGAAGTATGTAGCCGTACACAGGAATACTACCAGCATGGGGAAGTATATGTTGAACCCTTCCGATATTATGCCCAGCACTTCCATGTGCCCCATTATCTGGAAGATAGAGGAAAATTAGTGAGGTTTGGACTACTTAATCAGGAGATTCACTTTTATTGGTCGACCGTGGATAGTTACCACCCTCTGGACAAAACCGTGTCGCCAAACGGTCATTTTGACCGTGTTCCGACATGCACAGTGAAGGAGGGATTTATCTCCTTTTTTTATCCCAGGAAAAATGCGTTACGCATCATCACCCCACGCCGGGGGGCGCGGGGCGGTACTATGTTTAGTCTGCTACGCCCGCATACTTAACATCACGGGAGATTGTGGTCTAACGTTAATCAATAATGAATAAATAAGGTTTAGCCGACTATCCAAATTATACTAATATTGCAATATTGTTAAGCATTATAGGGGCCAGGTAGAGATCTCCAGGACCTTTGAGTGTGCTTTGGGTATGTCCATGTATCCGCAACATCTTATGACTCTTCAGTAGGAAGCGTTGGTGTAGTGCACCTAGTATTTTACATCATTGTGAAATCCTGTACTGTACTCATTATGAGCAGCTTTACCTCTTACCATGTACTAGAGAGTGTCTTGCTCTACTTTCATTTATACTAAAAAGACCTACATTTGACCACATTCCACCTGATGCAAAGTACAGTAGATACGGTCGACGATGAATCACGTAGGATGCCTAGAAAGGTACCTATTCACTCGTGCCTTGAAGATACCCAAGTATCGCTCGGGAAACACGAATGATGGCAATTTATTAAAAAATTAAGTGACTTTACCTGGGTATAACAAGTCTCCAGAATCTTCTGTTTGATGATATAACATGCCATACTATGTAAAAGGCAGGGTTAATTTAACATCTGTAGAGCATCATGCTCGTTTACTTCTTTGCATAAAAAATGTATGACTTTACCTGCGTATAATAAGTCTCCAGAATCTTCTGTCTGATGATATTACTTATATATACTTATTGTTCAGTTCATACTATGTAAAAGGCAGGCGTTAAAATTTAACATCAGCAAAGCATCTTGCTTGTCTACTCCTTTGCATAAAAAAGCTACAAAAGTGACTTTACCTGTGTATAATAAGTCTCCAGAATCTTCTGTTTGATGATGTTAGAGTCCATATGAATGAGGCCGAGGAAGTTAAGGCACATGGCAGGAGTGAGACGGCACACCATCATGCCGGAGAATATCAGACTGTACTCGTTGGTCTGGTGGTGTGGGGCCAGGTAGTACAGGTTTAAGAGACGAATCTTTAGGACTGTTGAGTATGCGCAGTAGAACATGTATGCTATCACCAGGGTTGATATCGTCTGGAAATAAATTTAATATATTCTTATTAATCTTTATGACTAACCTCAAGAGCGTATATATCGAGTGACGCTCTCTCGCTCGCACTATTTGAAAAATTTTGAAATATAAATTCATAGAATTAATTTATTGAAAATTCCTTAAGAACAGCCCTCCATAGTATTATTGCACACATTTTAAAAGTGTTTCCAGTTTGATATATTTAAAAATGGCATGAAAAAAATTTATATAATATTATGTAGGGCTGTTCTTAAGGAATTTTCAATAAATTAACTCTATGAATTTATATTTCAAAATTTGTCAAATAGTGCGAGCGAAAGAGCGTCACTCGATATATATATATATATACTCTTAAAACTCAATTTTAAAGATTCATGAAGGTCATGAAGACATCCCTACGAGTTTCTAGCCTGTTCTTCTCATAAAGGTGTTTTTCGAACGAGCGGTAGCCTTAAAATTATAGAACTCATTGCAAAAGTGCTTAATTGTAGCCTATTTGAAGTAGCATCTATAAAGTCATGTTATGATTTTGTAGCATGCTATGAAAGTCATGTTTTGACTTTTTAGCTCACTCCAGCAAAAGGAGCAGAGTTAAAATTGGGTTTGTTTAGGATAAGCTGGGTACACATCAAAGAATTGAAAGCCAACGAACGATTTTTAGCTTTCGCTCTACATGCTCATTGGTTCGTTGGTTATGTTGTGCTTTACTACTGACTACCCCCTTACTCTTTTGAACCCCTTCCCTTGTTTGGTATGTACCCGGTACCCCCGGTTATACAAGATTCTTCTCGTTTGGTCTCATTACAATTTAAAGTATAATTTTTTGTTTGTTTTAGTTGTTAGTTTTTGCTTCAAAAAATAAAATAAAGAGGAATAAAAAAATACTAACCACAATAGCATTATAATTGTAAGTCCCCTTCGCTGCTATAATAATATTGGCGAATATCGAGAGCACGGGCGATTTGCAGAAGAACGTCATTTCAGACCAAACGACGGCAATCGACATGATGCCCGTGATCACTGCCATTGTCTTCAGGAAGTATTGCTTGAACAAACACTCCCAGTACCATTCTAAAACAATAAAAATTATTATAACACACACACTTTTTTTTTTTTTTTTTTATATTAAGAGCGGCAAACAAGCAGTCGGCCCACCTGATGTTGAGTGGTTACCGACGCCTATGGACCCCTTCAACACCAGAGGCGTTAATGGAGCGTTGCCGGCCCTGGAAGACTTTATAAATACCCCTTTTGAATTTTGGTAGATCGAAAGATTGAGGGAATACCCAAGAAGGAAGGTCGTTCCACATTTTACAGGTGCGTGGCAAAAACGAGCGAGAGAACCGGGATGTATGTGAGCTCCAAGCCTGTAAAATGTGAGGGTGGGCCTTTTCCCTGTGACGGGAAGTCCGGTGAAAGAACTGTGATGCCGGAAAAAGGTCAAAGAGCTCTTCAGAGCATTCCCCGTAGTAAAGTCTGTAGAACACACACAGAGATCCAATATCTCTGCGAAGACTAAGTGGATCGAGAAGACCGGAGAGCTTGGGATTATCAACAATTCTAGCGGCTCTTCGCTGTAGGGAGTCAAGAGGCTCTAGCAAGTACTTTGGTGCACCGTTCCACAGATGAGAACAATACTCCACGTGGGGTCTGACTTGTGCTTTGTACAACATAAGTCGTTGACGCGACGTGAAGTATCGCTTCGCCTTGTTCAGTACACCAAGCTTCTTTGATGCTAGTTTAGCTTTGGCTTCAAGGTGACTCCGAAACTGGACCTCGCTAGAAATTTCAACGCCCAAAATCCCAAGACTCTTAGATATTACAAGAGGAATGCTCTGAAAGCGCGGTGCTACAGAAAAAGGTGCCTTCTTCGCCGAGAAAGCACACACTTGTGTTTTAGATGCGTTGAAAGCAACCAGATTACGGTGTCCCCATTCTGAAACCCTTTCCAAAGAGTCCTCAATCTCAGAGACAAGGGCTCTCCTGTTTTCCTCCACCTCGGTAGAAGGAGCTCCGACTCGACCGGTATACTGTGTGTCACCCGTGCTGTCGTCCGCATAGCAATGAATATTGCTAATTTGCAACATATCATTGATATGCAGGATGAAGAGCGTAGGCGACAACACAGAACCCTGTGGCACACCAGCATTAATTGGCATAACATCAGAGCAAGAACCATCAACAACCACTCTGATGCTACGCCCACCAAGGAAACTGGCAATCCAAGAACAGAGGCCCTCAGGTAAGCCATAAGAGGGAAGTTTGGAGAGGAGAGCCCTGTGCCAGACCCGATCAAATGCCTTTGCGATATCAAGGCTTACAGCTAAAGCCTCCCCTCTACTCTCAATGGTTGCAGCCCAGCGGTGTGTGAGATACACAAGAAGGTCGCCAGCAGACCGACCATGACGGAAACCGTACTGACGGTCGCTGATCAACTGGCGATCTTCCAGATATTTAAGCAGTTGGACGTTTACGACTCGTTCCATTACTTTGCAGAGAAGGGAGGTAATTGCTATGGGCCTATAATTTGTCGGATCAGCGCGGTCACCTTTTTTCGGAATCGGGTGGACAAGAGCGACCTTCCAAGACTTCGGCACAATAGCAGAACTGTAGGAGAACAGAAATAGTCGCCGCAATGTTGGAGCCAATTCGTGGGCACATCTCTTCAGAACCATAGCTGGGATTCCATCTGGTCCACTCGATTTTCGCACATCTAAGGATAGCAGTACTTTCCTCACAGCAATCTGTGAGATGCGTACCTCCGGCATAGAACTCCCACACCACGGTAGTACAGGTGGGACGCTATCCCCGTCGTCGAGATTTGAGTTTGAAGCAAACAGAGAACCAAAGATATCGGCGTTCTCCTTTGCTGTGTGACCCAGACTGTTATCCGGCTTACGCAATGCAGGAAAGGTTGATTTGCTAAAATTGCCTTCAGCAGCCTTAGCAAGGGACCAGAATGCCCTACTACCTGCGGGGTAGCTTGCTAGTTGGTCACCAATCCTAGCTATGTGACGCTCTCTGGCCCTAGCTGCTGCTGCTGCTGCCTACTTATTCCTGTGTTACACTTATTTCTGTGTAATCTTAGTTCTAAGCTATAATATTATTGTATTTGTGTGAGCAATAAAGAGTTTTCTATTCTATTATTCTATAATACAAGCTTTATTTACTTTCTCCTCTATATTGTCTGTCTGTCTTTAATAAAATCTTGCAAGTTTAATTTGTGACCCTCTGCACGAGTGGATGCGGTATATAGCGAACGTATCCTGAAAGCGATGGTCCGGTGGCATAAGATAAAAAAAAAATTTTTTTTTCAATATTGTTCCCCATCCCATTTTTTAATATATCAAACTGAAAACACTTTTAAAATGTGTGCAATAATATTATGCAGGGTTGGTCTAGAAGAATTTTCAAAAAATTAATTCCATGAATTTATATTTCAAAATTCGTCAAATTGTGCGAGCGAGAGAGCGTCACTCGATATATACGCTCTTAAAGCAATATAAACAAGGTATAAATTAGCTTACCAACAGCGGGTGGATATAAGACCCTCTGGACCCGAGGACGCGGTGTAGCAAACGTGTGTTGGAATCGATGGTCCGGTGAACGCAAGTTGGAGGACACATCTTCAAGGTGGAATGTTCGCTCCATCATTATACCCCACTGGGTTTCTGTGCGTTGGAGGACGTGAAGGGCTTTGATCGTCTGTAATTAAAAAAGAAATCATTTAATAATAACATAATATATACATTTTATGTGAGAATATACATTAGATTGGTTTAGCGTGTAGAATAAGTGTTTCCCGAGGTCAGTCCACTTATCTATTAATATTCTTTTTAAGTAGATATGATAAGAGTGCATCTTTTTTATAAGGTGCTACTGATATAAAGAAATGCAGATGTATTATTTGTAGCAGTAGTAGTCAGTCACTTTATACAAAAGGAAAAATTCGATCCGAAATTCGGAGGGATAAGAGGAAAATATCGGGACAGTTTTAATCTAGCCAAGATTAATTTAATGGTAATAAGTAAAAATTTTAAGTCAAGTTTATAGCTATTTATTAAACAGAAAGGAAAATGACTAGCTGTGACAGATAGTGAACTCTGAGCAGATTTTAAAACTTTCTACAGATTTTGCGCATCTGGTGAGACAGGGAGAGCATTCCACAGATTGACAGTGTAATGGGTAAAAGAGTTAGAGGTGAATTTTGAAGCTATAATAGAGGTCGTGGTCTGCAGAAGATAGTTAGTACATTAATACATTACCTTTTTATGTAAATTAACAAGGGACTTGAAAGAGGGCGAGTTGGGCCTCTCAGGCGGCGGCCGGTTGTTGAGCTTGTCCCGCACAGTGATGGGCAACTTCTGCACTATTGTCTCCACGTGCCGTTGTAGAGGGTGACCGGGGCCCACTGCGGCGGTTATTGAGTTTAGACTCTGTGACGAAGAGAATAAAGTTGTATTTACTATGTAGGCTGGAGATTAGAAAAAAGGTTAAATTTACTATAACATCATAATATGTTTAGACTTTATACATAGATCTACCCCTCAAGCACAGACGCTGGGATCCCGAGGAAACTTCAAGAGTAGAGCTGTCATCCCATACATTGTACTTTTGTGAATGTATGGGATGATAGCTGACTTGACAGCAAGACAAGTCTACGCAGCATCTGTGGTTGAGGGGCTGGCATATTTTATGTAGATGAACTGACATTCCAAAATGCGAGTGCAATTTTGATATGACAAATCTACTATATAAAAATAAGTCGGGTTTTCCTCCCTGACGCTATAACTCCAGAACGGACGAACCGATTTCCACGGTTTTGCATTCGTTGGAAAGGTCTCGGGCTCCGCGAGGTTTATAGCAAAGAAAATTCAGGAAAAATTTCAAAAGAAATGAAAAAAAAGTAAAAAAAATAAGTTATTCAATTGGAAACCACGCGCGTATTGGGCAAATGTCAACAGCAGGCATTTGTCTTTAAGGTGGTAATGGCCGTGTCGGCGCGGAGGATATTATTTTATTTAATTGATTAAGTTTTATTGCAACCTTATTTCGAATTAATACTGGCAACGTAGTAGCCAATGGCTATCTTTGGATGAATACAAAAAAAAAAGCGTGTTCTTGGGCAAATTTTTATTAAATTTCAACAGCAGGCATTTGTCTTTAAGGTGGTAAGTTGAACTGTGTAAATTATGTGGATCGTGAATTTGAGGTTAAATAGGGATGTTGACACATGTTACGAATTGATATAAAGTTATGTTTTTCACATAAAAGACAGTATTTAAAAACCTACAATCACATTTTAAGGATCTATTTACAAGCCAAAATTGAATAAAATCAATTTTAATTTCAAAAAAATTTACTTATTATTACGCGAATGCGAACGCCAATCAGAGAGCGTGACGTCACACCATTGGCTGGACCTTACGCTTCCTATGAAATGTTCCTGATTTCGACACATTTTAATTATTCATAACATAAAAACCACTGAACCGATTTTGATGCAACTTATAGGTATACTGTGCCCTTAGTTGGTCCATACTTAAACCAAAAATAAAGTCAATAACTAAAATGTCTCTGAAAATATAAGATTCATTTTGGTTATTGACTTTATTTTTGGTTTAAGTATGCTCCAACTAAGGGCACAGCATAAGTTGCATCAAAATGGGTTCAGTGGTTTTTAAGTTATGAATAATTAAAATTTGTCGAAATCAGGAACATTTCATAGGAAGCGTAAGGACCAGCCAGTGGTATGACGTCACGCGCTGTCAGATGACAGTTCGAAACGTTTTAGGCAGTATTTAAAAAATTATTTTTATTTACGTATTTTTATATTGAAATTTCATATATTTTTGCATAAAAATATGATATCTTATTATATAAAATCTTATTATATAAAATCGTTCGTACACTTTTGTTCTATCAACGCACAGCCCAAACGGCTGGACGGATTGAGCTGAAATTTGGACATCGTATTCCTAGGAAAATTTCTTCGTGCAATAAGAAGCGATTTTTTGAAATTCCCTCAGGAACAGGAATTATTCCCGAAAAACGAATGTATGCAAATCTGTAACCGCTGAACCGATTGAGCTGAAATTTTGTAAAACGATTATTGGGATTGTAATTAGAAACATCAAATAGCTTTTATGTCAGAAATTTACTTTTAAGGGGGGGTAAAGGGGGGTCGAAGTTTGTATGGAAAATTTAGAACCGCTGACCCTATTGAGCTGAAATTTGGTACAGACGTAGATTGAGTCCTAAAAAATTGTATGGTATACTTTTTATCCCAAAAATCAACTTCTAAGGCGGGATAAAGGAAGTCAAAGTTTGAATGGGAAATCGGTAACCGCTTCTTTGTTTAAGCTGAAATTTGACCAGCGTGTTCTTTAGGTAACGTAGGCGACCTATAACAAAGGATTTTTGCAAAATTCCCCCGGGAACGGGAATTATTCCCGAAAAACGTTTGTATGCAAATCCGTAACCGCTGAATCGATTGAGCTGAAATTTTGTAAAACGATTGTTGGGATTGTGATTAGAAACTTTAAATAGTTTTTATGTCAGAAATTTACTTTTAAGGGGGGTAAAGGGGGGTCGAAGTTTGTATGGGAAATTTAGAACCGCTGACTCTATCGAGCTAAAATTTTGTACAAAGGTAGATTGAGTGTTAAAAAATGATATGGAATACTTTTTATCCCAGAAATCAACATTTAAGAGGGGGGAAAGGGGGGTGCAAGTTTGTGTAAGAAATCGTTAATCGCTACATTGTTTAAGCTGAAATTTGGTCAGCGTGTTCTTTAGGTAACATAAGTGATCGATAAAAAGAGATATTTGCAAAATTCCCCCAGGAACGGGAATTATTTCCGAAAAACGATTGTATGCAAATCCGTAACCACCGAACCGATTGAGCTGAAATTTTGTAAAACGATTGTTTGGACGGTGTTTAGGAACACTGAATAGCTTTTATGACAGAAATTTACATTTAAGGGTGGGTAAAGAGGGGGTCAAAGTTTGTACTGGAAATTTAGAACCGCTGACCCTATTGAGCTAAAATTTGGTACAGAGGTAGATTGAATCCTAAAAAATGATATGCGATACATTTTATTCCAGAAATCAACCTTTAAGGGGTTGGGGGGGTCATACAAGTTTGTGTAAGAAATCGTTAACCTCTTTTTTGTTTTAGCTGAAATTTGAACAGCGTGTTCTTTAAGTAACGCAAACGACCCATAAGAAGGGATTTTGCGAAATTCCCACGGGTGCGGCAATTATTACAAAAAATTAGTTGTATAGATTGTGTTTAGGAACATTGAATAATTTTTACTATTATTGGAGGAGGGTCAAAGTTTGTATGGGAGATCAGAAACCGCTGACACTATTGAGTTTCAGTTTAGAGAAAAGGTAGATTGGTAACCGCTTCTTCGTTTTAGATGAAATTTGGACAACGTATTCTTTATGTAACGTAGGCGACCGATAAAGAGGAATTTTGTGAAATTCTCACGAGAACGGGAATCATTTTCGAAAAACTTTGCATGGAAATCAGTAACCGCTGAACCTAAAATGAGCTGAATTAATGTTAAGCGATAGCTTAAGTTCTGTTAATGAATAGTTTTTTTATGTCTGAAATTAACTTTAAGGGAGAATCAGTATTAAAGGAGGGGGGAAGGAGGGTCAGTTTTAATGGAAATTCAGAAACCACGGAATTGATTTGAGTCGCGGGAAGGATAGTGTGAGAAAATAGTTACCAATAATAATTTAAGTTAGGTAACTCTTTAACGTATCTCTACTGTATAGAGATACGTTAAAGAGTTACCGGGAAAGGACTACAAATAGTTTTAATTCCTGAAAAGAGGCGTGAAAATTTGTTAATGCAATCAACAACCGCTAAACCGAGAAAGTTTGACCTCTAGGGAAGGACATAGGATTGGTTCCTACGGCAGCGAAACAAAACTGCATTGAAATACCCAGCCCGATATTCTTCACTACCTACAGCGGGAGCAAATATACATACGCTAACAAAGTCGCTGGGATGGAAATACAATCATAGTCTAAATTCTAAATGGCTCCACCAAATTTTCGCTTTATCAATTGACTGTCACGCGCAACGAAGTGCGCGCGGGTCAGCTAGTACAGTATAATATCACTAATCCGGCACTTCAATAGTCAGGCACGTCCAATAATTCGGCACTCTCCGCCTAGGCGTGGGTCTATGCAAGTACTCTACAAGTTGCACATAAGCAGACGTCAATTATCAAGGATTATTTTAAAACTATACAATAAAACACAATAATAATATTATGTATATTTTTCATGTTAATTTAATACTTTATAATGTACTAGCGATGGATGGACGATTTGATAAAATTGGTGGGTCACACATGGACCAGATTGGCACAGGACAGGGTTGAGTGGCATAAATGAAGGAGGCCTATGCCCAGCAGTGGGATGTAGAGGGCTGTGGATGATGATGATGAATGTGCTAGCTTATGCTCGCGGTTTTGTCCGCATGGCAAAACCCTTTCTTAGCGGAGGTCTACGTCATAAAACCTACCTGTTTTTCAAATTTCAACCCAATCCGTCCAGTGATTTAGGCTGTACGTTGATAGATCAGTCAGTCACTCTTTCCTTTTATATATTTAGATTGTCTCAATAAATAATGTATTGTCTCAATAAAAGGGTATATTTTTTTTCTTAGCAGATTAGGCTCTAACGCCGCTGTCAGTGAATGATAATTAAAATTTCATTTTATAATGCTTTTTTTTTAATTTCGAAAAATGAGTAGTTAAATAAATGTGTAATGAGCATAATAATATTATGTACAGCAAAACTAAACTGCTATTATAATAGTATTTTTATTGTTATTGATAAAAATCTACGTGACGCGTGAAATATATATATAATTGCATGTCAAGGACATCTGATAACAGCGGCACAATCAATAGCGTATTATTCGTATATGTGTATACTTATGAATCATAATTTTTTATTTTAAGATACGTTATCTATCTGTCTTTGCTAGTGAAATGGAGGCTGTTTCTTTTTATGAATTGTTACTTTTAAAACAATTCATGAAACAAATGTACATTATATAAATAAAAAAAGTTTTAAAAAATTACATCATCAATGGAATGAAGTTTGCCTTAAGCCGCGTCTCCAGCGCCTGTTTTAGTTCAAACATTCAACATGAGCATGACAACATCCAAAAAATTCTCGCCGATTTTGACTTCTTGTTTGCTCCAACAATATTTTTGCTTTCCATATGATGGAAAGCACGTACAACAAAACATAATATTAATATTCATCAAAATCGCCGAGATTTTTTTTTGATGCTGTCATGCTCGTGTTGAATGTTTGAACCAAAACAAGAGCTGGAGACGCGGTTTAGAATATGCATAATAAAAACTTTTATGGTGAACGCACATCTATCCGCATCGACAGCGATGAACAAATTTAATTTTGAATTATTTTTTAAAAAATCTCATGAAAACATACACACACACTCATGCACACTTGCTGGAGTCGAATCGTCTGAATCGGTAGATGTCCTATACAAAAATACTTTCGGCGCAGTCGATGCGGATATATGTATATGCGACCACCATTAGCTCGCCTTTTCAGGTCTAGTCTGCTGCCATCTTTGTGGCCCACAATCAGGCGTAATCGTATTCAAAGGCTAATTTACTCATATAATTAATAAAAAAATAGGTACGTAATTAAGGTAGAAATAAGTTTCATACTCACATCCAAAATTTCATCCACAGTTTCCTCCGCCTCACACTTATCAGTACTCAACTTTGCTATCTTAAAGTAACTGTACGTCAATGTATAATTTTTCTTCGAGTTATTCCACAGATTCCTCGGAACTTCCACTAGGGCATAACCTAGCAGCAATATCAGTAGGAATAGACCCCAGGTGTTACTTGCTGATGATGCTATAGCCTTAATTTGTAAGCCGCCTAATGAAACACCAGGTTTTAAGGCTATGTATATGAGCAATACGCCACATATAGACAAATATGATCCATAGTAGATAGCATTGTCTACTAGAGCCGATTTTAATTTGCCTTTGACTGTGAAGTCTCCTGCTTTACTGTAGGACTGCATCATTGGCATTACTAGCCTGGAAAAGAAATGTTTATGTTACATGCAACAATCTTAAGAAATGTATGTTACAAGATTATGGGTACCAGCAGTTAGTTTCAAAATACTTGTACTAAGGTGCTTTAAACATAATTTTTATCATTAAAACTTCAATCTGCAAAATGAAATAAAACCTCAAGATTTAAGAAATTCTGTTGTCTGTTTAAGATTTAATAAAAATAAATTGTTAGGGAACGGATCATGATATTGGTAAATTCAGCTCTTCGGTATCAGTTTACAATCAAATACCAGGGGGCCCAGACAAGCGCCAATCATTTGTTGCTATCACTAAAAAAAATGTACTGAGATGACATACATTATCGAAAAACAAACAACAACAAGTGTCATCTCAGTATATTTCTTTAACAATAGCGACAAACAATTGGCGCTTGTCTAACTCCCCAGGATTGGTATCAGCGAACCCAAACCCCAAGAAACTCAATTAAACCACTTAGTGCATAATATTACGTAATTTTAGACAACTCATAATGTACTTAAGACTTCAATTTGTTAGAACACTAATTAAATTCCATTACTGTTTATCATAGTTACTTGTTGTACAAGATAAAGGTATTGTGTACAATGTAAATACATATGTAGATATTGTATTATGCATTAAGTGAACAATTTTATCTGAAGGCTTGGTTATTATGATTTCTGTCTGGGTTCTAAAATTTTTTTTTATAATGTGGAAAAGTAAGAAGATGAGCAAGACACTCTCCTGATGTTAAGAGGGTGGTGAGGAGGGAGATGGGTGGCCAGGGTATTTGGGTGATTTCTCAGCTGCTGGGTATAACTAATAAGTTAGCAGGGATGTTGTACTATGTTAGCTAGTCTGACAACTCCTCTGCAATGATCAACACCACATCGGCAATGCTAGAGCTATTGAAGATTGCAGTATTCACACACACTAGCACACACAGCTAGAAGATTTTAATCAGCTTACCAAGTCAAACATTGTGAGGTCCAATAAACAACCCTCCAGAGGTTGGGGAACACACCGTCAGGCACATAGCTGTATGGTTTCTCACAGTTGTTGATTGGGGGAGCTATAGTAGTGGTATTATTGGCTGTTACAGCTTGCGATGGATCTGTTGTGTTCTCTTGCAAGCATGTTCGGTATACAGTCTGAAAATAAGTTAATTCATAATGTAGTAGTAGGTATATTATCTAAAATTAAGAAGTGACTGATTTTTATTTAATGGATAGCCCAGACTGCTGAACAGATAGGGTTTAAATTTGGATCACATGTAGATTTTATGACATAGGAAAGGGTTTACGCATGCAGGTAAAGCTACAAGCATAAGTTCAGCTAAAATATATAAATAAGTCAGCAGGGAGCGCTTAAATCTGCTAACTTGTCTGACAACTTGTCCTCAATGACCAACACTGCATCGGCAATGCTAGAGCTGTTAAAGATTTTAAAGATGCAGTAATAACACTGTTAGATGTTTGCATAGTCACCTTACATAGAGAAAAGTTAAGAGAAGTTTAAGGTTAAAAGAGCAATACTTACCGATGAGACATCCAATGGCAATATGAACATAATAACAAATGAAAAGAACCATGCTGTGAGTACAGACACAGTCACTATAATGTGATTCCTATAGCAATCACCATATCTGTAGAGTAGGGTCGCGGCTAGAATAAACGCCGATATTAATTCTATCACAAACACCGTGTAGACCATTTTGGAAACCGGTTTGACCACGTTAGCTAGTTCTTTTTAGCAGTTTTCTGCTTCTCTCTCCAAGCCCTCGCAGCTTCGTATTGGAGCTGCTCAAAACGTATCTGCGTGCTTGTCTTCAAAGGCAACAATCTAGGCCGCTCGATTTCGTATTCTATTGGACATTCTTCATAGAACAACACTCCAGTTTCGGGCAAAATTGGATCGAATTCGATGCTTTTACTTTCTTGTTGTTGGTTCTCCGCCTCTGACATATTTTAACAACAAACTAAATGTCGCATTATCATTGTCATAACTTGCACTGAATAAATATTTGTAATAATTGGCGACAGATATAATTTTATCGCATTTACAAGAAATTCTATTGTGATTTTTTGTGATATCATCAAAACCAAAATCAATGAAAAATGAAAATGACAGCAAATGAAAATTCGTCAGAAGCGTGTTCCAAGCTTTAAGAATTTATTTTTTTATTTTGACATAATCTCTATACCTCTCTTTTACTGACTTCTAATATAAAATATATGTTTGTCTTTGTTTAATGCTAAAATTAATGAATATCATTTGAAAAGTTAAACATTTTTGAAACTTGAAAATAAATTTGACATTGACATTTCATAGTTTTTTCTCTATAAAATTATAGGATTTGAGTTTTTGGCGGCAAGCCTTGATCATATCATTAGCTCCACGTCTTTTGCTTAATAATCGTGTAGAATTTGATTGTTAGCGTGTAATAATGGTGGAATATTGCGTGTTAAGTGTTTTTGAATGTGCACAGATGTAGGCAAGTGATATGGTGCTGAAATATGAATTTTGGTGCCCCCTCCAAAACTCCTCCGAACTTTCAGTAAAATTCCACCTATTTTACTGGAAGACTCACGTGACTAGACGAGCTATTAAGCTCACTCTGACTCTGACCTGACTAACTAACTTATTACTTAAAAAATAACATTTAACTTGACACTGGCAAAACACGAAAGTGGAGACCATAATTTAATATCCCGTGAACATTCACGAATTTTACTCGACACTGGCAAAATACACATGTTGCCATATTATTTAAAAAAAAAAAAAAAAAATTATAGGATTATTTAAAATGTTCTAAAATATGGCGCCAATTTTAAAAAGAGCAAATCGCTTTGTCCTCTATTTTTAGCAAGCGATACTCGTTGCAAGCGATATTATATTATTATAAATCGGTGTGTATATTAAAGTACTGTTATATTATGTACTACTCCATCGTTGGAATCATAATACTATTTTAAACTATAGAGGACAAAGTTTTCAAGCGTCTTCTATGTCTCTCTGAATATAATAAATACAATTTGGGAGGCTAGGCCCCCCAGATGGATTGTGGAATTTCGAATTATAAAATTCTCTTGACGCTTGGAATAAGCCAATCACACATTAGGTTTTATATAGACAGGATATATTTTTCTCGGGAATAGCATTAGGGTGAACGCTCACTACACCCTCCCGGCACCCACTCAGCACCGCCTCGCCGCGGCGTCCACCCGTCGTCAACGGGTGGACGCCGCGTTGACGCCGGGTGGACGCCGCGCGGTCAACCGGTGGACCCCGCGCGGTCAACGCGTGTACGCCGCGTGATTAACGAGTGGACGCCACTTTTACGAACATTAGTTTGTTAATTTTTCATTTCAATGTTTTCTTGGTATCATTTTTTGCTTTTACATGTTTAATTTTCTACAAGTGTTTTGGTGGTTTAATTTTTTGGTAAAAAGTTATAGCGGATTTTTGGAACGATTTTTGGGAAGAGGAGGGGAGGGGAGGAGGGGGAGAGGGGGGCTTAACTAGTAGAATACATTCAAGATGGTCGCCACCAAAAAACTGCTAAGGGGGAGAGGGGGAGGAGGATGGGTGAAGGGGAAGAGGGGGAGGGGGCGAGGAGGGGGGATGTATAGAGACCCCTCATCCCTCCCATTCCCCTCTTCACCCCCCCTTCCCTCCCCCTTCCCTCCGGTGCCGGGTGGGTGTAGTGAGCGTTGACCCTTATGCTGCTCGCGCACTTAAGAATTATAATATAAGTACCCATGTAATATTTTTCATTTGCGATAAAAAATGCTGCTCGCGTAACTTTTGTGGTCAGAAAAATATTCTGGACCCACCCCTGTATATACCTAAGTATACTACTACCTACTTATCGTCTGATAAAACTATTTTATACTCAGTATTTTAAAAGAAAATTGTCCGCACGAAGCGATTCGACTTTCATAATCCAGACGGCGAAGATTTGGAACTCCCTACCCGCTTCAGTGTTTCCCGAAAATTACAACTTGGGTGTCTTCAAGTCGAGGGTTAATAGGTATTTACAAGGCCTGTGTGATGTGTGTAACAGCTTCGACCACGTCTTCACTTACCAACAGGTGAGACTGTGGTCAAACGCAGTCCTATTTTATATTTAAAAAAAAGAAAATGAAGTTCTGGGACGCTTCAAAATCCCCATTCCATTATCCTCAAAGGGCGAGCAAAGGTGAGGCTACTATTATCAAATCCGTGCAAAGAACTTTACAGAAGCCAAGACATTAGAACAAATGGGACGGAAGGCGGATTATCTGCTTTATGTTGGAGGCTTTGATTGAATGGAAGTCTTTGTATGTGTGACGGTTGGTTTTTGTAGCAACAGGAGAGAGTAGCTTTATCAAAATGTCTGCCTACGCTGAAACTGAGATATGCCACGTAGAACATTTTGTATGGTAGGTAACTGACGCACTACAGTTTTTATTCTCGGTCAGCATCAGATTTCAGTCCATCATCGGATTGATAATTATCAATTATAATATTAACGATTAACCGATAACAAATCGTAGTGACGGTTTCGGATGAGGGTAGTACGAAAAACGATTACCGAGTTCGGTCCATGCTGCGTCATAGCTCAGTCGGTTTGAATTCAGGTCGGATGTAGAGTAGAAAGCACTTTACAGTTAGGTATACCTACTGTAAGCGGCTTTCGTCATTAATGCCTTGATACTTATAGGTAAGCTACTTAAGCAATACAAATTCAGAACCAAGCCATTCAGGTATTTTTCCAATGTATTTGTTCCGTTCATTCATATTAAATCGTCGTTTTGTATTAGAATTTTCCTCAAAAAGCTATCACATAAAATTCTGAAGAGATATGAGAAGGTAACGACAACCGCACGTGTTTTGGATCCCGAGCGAATCTGTCGGGAGCGATAAACGGCCTCCTTACACTGAAATCCTACAGACTGATCTTTATGGATATTTACCTCTCTATATCTACAGATACATATTATTATGTATACCTTTTCTGAGGTAGATATTTATATAGGTACCTAAATTCGAAGCTCAAGGGAGTGGTGTGTTTGGTTTACGAAACACTCACTCCTAAATATGCGGCATGCGCCGTGCGACTTTGTAAATCCCTCTACCTGCCTGGTTTAAAGTCACTTTTGACTGCTACCGTTGCATTATTTCATGAGGAGAAAGGTAAAGGCTATAGAAAATTAAAATGTGGAAGTGTTGGACAAAGTAGTAGAAGTAGGTAGCTGAATATTATAAAAATCGTCTACTTACAACGATCCGTTCCAAGTAGGTAAATCGTAAACGTAAGGAATATAGGTACTAGGCGTATGATAATCCATACATATAATAAGAATGGAAATTTCTCCCCATTCATTGTGATCCTTTACTAAGGTGAACTGTGAAAATACGCATATGAACAAAACGACGCGAAAAAGTCGCTTGCGCGATCTAGATCGTAAAACATTTTGTCAATTTTTCCTAGGGAAACGTAAAATAAAATAATAAAATAAATAATAATCATTTATATCGGACACATCGCCCCTAATTTACATCAAAATTTCGAAGTAAAAGTAATAGAATATAAAGTAAATTCAATTCAAAAAAATCAAAAAGCAAAAAGTGCGACAAACTAAAAATACGCCATCTATCGATGTGGCCATAAACGAAAATTTACCAGAGTAGTTTTATTAGGCTTAATTTGTAAAAAGGTTATTACTTATGTGTGATAAAACGGCACAACCGAATTGTATGCAGTTTTCGCTAAAACGTTGCAAATTTCTCTAATTTGTAAATAGTATTGGTTTTATTTAAATCGGTTTTTAAATAAAAGAGTTATATCTATCTAAAGATTTACTTATCTATTATATAAAATCGTTCGTACACTTTTGTTCTATCAACGCACAGCCCAAACGGCTGGACGGATTGAGCTGAAATTTGGACAGCGTATTTGTAAGAAGATTTCATCGAGCAATAAGAAGCGATTTTTTAAAATTCCCTCAGGAACAGGAATTATTCCCGAAAAACGAATGTATGCAAATCCGTAACCGCTGAACCGATTAAGCCGAAATTTTGTAAAACGATAGTTGGGATTGTGATTAGAAACATCAAATAGTTTTTTTGTCAGAAATTTACTTTTAAGGGGGGTAAAGGGGGGTCGAAGTTTGTATGGAAAATTTAGAACCGCTGACCCTATTGAGCTGAAATTTGGTACAGAGATAGATTGAGTCCTAAAAAATTGAATGGTATACTTTTTATTCCAAAAATCAACCTCTAAGGCGGGATAAAGGAGGTCAAAGTTAGAATAGGAAATCGGTAACCGCTTCTTTGTTTAAGCTGAAATTTAAACCAGCGTGTTCTTTAGGTAACGAAGGCGACGTATAAAAAGGGATTTTTGCAAAATTCTTCCGGGAACGGGAATTATTCCCGAAAAACGTTTGTATGCAAATCCGTAACCGCTGAACCGATTAAGCTGAAATTTTGTAAAACGATTGTTTAGATTGTGTTTAGGAACATTAATTTTTTTTTTTTGACGAAAATTAACATTTAAGGGGGGGTAAAGGGGGGTCGAAATTTGTATGGAAAATTTAAAACCGCTGACCCTATTGAGCTGAAATTTGGTACAGAGGTAGATTAAGTCCTAAAAAATTGTATGGTATACTTTTTATTCCAAAAATCAACCTCTAAGGCGGGATAAAGGAGGTCAAAGTTAGAATAGGAAATCGGTAACCGCTTCTTTGTTTAAGCTGAAATTTAAACCAGCGTGTTCTTTAGGTAACGAAGGCGACCTATAAAAAGGGATTTTTGCAAAATTCCTCCGGGAACGGGAATTATTCCCGAAAAATGTTTGTATGCAAATCCGTAACCGCTGAACCGATTGAGCTGAAATTTTGTAAAACGTTTGTTTAGATCGTGTTTAGGAACATTAATTTTTTTTTGACGAAAATTAACTTTTAAGGGGGGGGTAAAGGGGGGTCGAAATTTGTATGGAAAATTTAAAACCGCTGACCCCATTGAGCTGAAATTTGGTACAGTGGGAGATTGAGTCCTAAAAAATGATATGGGATACTTTTTATCCCAGAAATCAACCTTGAAGGGGGAAGAGGGGGGGGGGGGGGGTAGAAGTTTGAGTAGAAAATCAGTAACCGGCCATCTTTTAAAGCTCAAATTTGAACAGCGTATTTTTTTATGTAACGTAGATGACCGATAAAAAGGGATTTTGCAAAATTTCCACGGGAACGGGAATTAATTCTAAAAAACGTTTGTACCCAAATCTGTAACCGCTGAACTGATTGAGCTGATATTTTGTAAAACGATTGTCTGAAGTGTGTTTAGGAACATTGAATAGTTTTTATGTCAGAAATTAACTTTTAAGGGGGGTAAAGGGGGGGTCAAAGTTTGTATGGGAAATTTAGAACCGCTGACCCTATTGAGCTTAAATTTGGTACAGCGGTAGATCTAATCCTAAAAAATGATATGCAATACTTTTTTCCCAGAAATCAACTTTTAAGGGAAAAAAGGGGGGTGCAAGTTTGTGTAAAAAATCGTTAGCCGCTTCTTTGTTTTTGCTGAAATTTGGACAGCGTGTTCTTAGTTACATAAACTAAGACGACCGATAAAAAGGGATTTTGTGAAATTCTTACAGGAACGGGAATTATTCCCAAAAAACTTTTGTGTGCAAATCCGTAACCGCTAAACCAATTAAGCTGAAATTTTGTAAAATGATGGTTTGAGTTTTGTTAAGGAAATTTTTAATAGTTTTTATATCAGAAATTAACTTATAAGGGGGGGTCAAAGTTTGTATGGGAAATTTAGAACCGCTGCGCTGACCCTATTCAGCTTAAATTAATTTAGTGCAGAGGTTGATTGAGTCCTAAAAAATGGGATACTTTTTATCCCAGAAATCTACATTAAAGAGGAGGAAAGGGGGGGGGGGGGGGGGTTCAAGTTTGCGTAAGAAATCGTTAACCGCTTCTTTATTTGAGCTGAAATTTGGATAGCGTGTTTTTAGGTGGTTTTGGCGACTCACGAGAAGGGCTTTTGCTAAATTCCCACTGGAACGGGATTTATTTACAAAAAACAATTGTATGCAAATCCGTAACAACTAAACCGATTGAATCGAAATTTTGTAAAATCATGGTTTGAGTTGTGTTTAGGAACATTAAATATTTATTTTGACAGAAATTAATGGGAAATTTAGAACCGCTGACCCTATTGCGCTTAAATTTGATACAAAGGTAGATTAAGTCTTAAAAAAAGATATGGGATACTTTTTATCCCAGAAATCAACCTTTGAGGGGAGGAAAGAGGGATCCAGTTTGTGTAGGAAAGGTAACCGCTTCTTCGTTTTAGCTAAAATTTGGACAACGTATTCTTTATGTAACGTAGGCGACCGATAAGAAGGGATTTTGTGAAATTCTCACCAGAACAGGAATTTTTTCACAAAAACGTTTGCATGGAAATTAGTAACCGCTGAACCGAAAATGAGCTGATATTTTGTTAAGTTCTGTTAATGAATAGTTTTTTTATGTCAGAAATTAACTTTAAGGAGACTAAGTATTAAAGGAGGGGGAAGGAGGATCAGAGATTTAATGGGAATTCAGGAACCATGGAATTGATTTGAGTCGCGGGAAGGATGGTGTGAGAAATTAGTAACGAATAATAATTTAGCTGAGGTACATTACAGTAGAGATAAGTTAAAGAGTTACCGGGAAAGGACCACAAATAGTTTTAATTCCTGAAAAGAGGCGTGAAAATTTATGAAGGCGATAAACTACCGCTCAACTGAGATAATTTGACCTCTGGGAAAGGACATAGGATTGGTTTCTACGGTAGCGAACAAAACTGCATAGAAATACCCAACCCGATATTCTTCGCTACCCACAGCGGGAGCAAATAATATATAGCCATGCCTTATTTTACGCTTACAAAGTCACGGGGATGGAAATACTATCATAGTGAACATAGCAGCACCAAATTCGCTTTATTAATTGACTCTCACGCGCAACGAAGTGCGCGCGGGTCAGCTAGTCATAAAATAAATCCTTTTGCTTTTTTATGTTAGAGTCAAACCCACAAGAAGCCACGCCAAGCTTAGCAAATAAACTTGCAACTTTTGGTATAAACATTATTTTACAAAAAATTAAAAACTAGGTACTTAAATTCGTGCATGTTTTCGTGCCTAAGTGAGTTAACAATTTAAAATCTGTGCAAGGTTGTTTCATCAGGCCAGGCTACAAAGTTTAGAGTTAGCAAGTAATTCTAGCAGTAAGTACGAGGCAAACTGCGACTAACACGTGCCTAGAAAACAACCGGGGCGGAACCTCCCGATAAACAGGAATGATGCATCCCGATTACAACTCGCGTGTAAGCACATGCTCGCAAGCAATTTTACGCCCAATTTTTCCCTCTCACTGTTACCACTCGGATTTTACCATAATTTAAGGGGAAATTTTGTTTTCTACTAGCTTCGCATCATAATCTCGGAAAAAATATGATAGCGCGCTACAGATTTGTCGAAACAACCGTGGTTTTCCTCATACCTAATAAGACATTTTTTTAACAATAACATATTCAGACATATTTTCCGCCATTTTTGTACCTCTTTGATTTCTTTCTGTTTAATGCCTTGGTACGAGGCAAACTACGTCCATAACTGAAACTTTAGCAGTTACGCGCTTTTGAAAAACTTTAGGGAACCTTCCTAGTTTCAGAATTGTTGTTAGACCACATAGTAGAGGGTTTGATTGGATTACTTTTTAATAGACATAGTTTTTGTTTTGTCCTTTATTCCTTGTACAAAATAAACAAGACAAAGCAACCCCTCCATAACATTAATGAAGCTTTAAAATTTCTGACTTAAATTTTAATGAGTCCAAAACGGGAAAAGGAAATTAGGTTAAAAGATAATATTTTCTAAGTCGTTTCTTAAACAGAGTTATTAAGTAGGTTCCGAAAAACACAATCATTTTAATAACCTCCTTTTAATAAGGTACTCATGGGTTCTCAAATGCAAGTGTGAAAGTGCCATTGTATTTCAACTAGTTTTTAATTTCACCTATGAACAAACAAATTGTTACTGACGTTTAAAATCACGGTGTCCAAAATAAAAGTGGACAAACTCTACACACATCACATGAGAATAATAAATCTAGCCGTTAAAGTATGGGACACCCATTTAATTTTACACAAACGACAAACTTGGCTGACATGTTTGGGTATTATGAAGTTAGCAAGCGCCATTTTGAGGCGCTAAGTGGATAGTAAAGAGGGCAATTTTCGCCGTTATTTAGGGGATATAACTTCTACCCATGCGTTTTAACTGCTATAATGGGAATCAAAAAGACTGACAGAGTACCTACTTAATATCGTGATAAGTGATAAAAGATATATATATGATAGAGTTCCAAATGAGCCTACATATCAGACATACTAAACAAAATGGGCGGGTGTTAGTCATAATATGCATCGCTGGGAAAAGATCTCTGTAGAAGGGACACCAAGAGACAGATGGCGTCGACAAGGCCAGCCTAGAAAAAGGTGACCTGGATGCCAGATCAGACCAGACTGGTCTGAAGAGATTTGGGAGAGCCCAGTCCAGCAGCGGGACTGTTTAGACTAAGAAAAAAGTTTACGTCCCGGAATAGAGTTATCGTCTTGGGTGCCTCTGATCGTCTTAGGTAATATTCATCGCCAGAATTGTATAGGTAAGTATATAATCACGTAGGTATTTAATTTTATATGTAAAGTAATTAAATAAATTATTGCACATGAAATGGTAATTTTTCGCGTTAATGCCATGATTTATGATTCCATACGACTGCATAAACACCATAAATTACGCACATAAATTAACGCACAATAAATATGCGTAAATTAATTATATAAATAAAAAAATATTGCTTGGATAAGTGCAAAAGAATAACTGCTGTAATAGAATTTGGCCCCGCTTCGACGTGTCGTCATAATGTTTTTGGGATTAAGATAATATTGACACTGGATTGTTTGGACAGGTTTTCTTAGTTCTTAGTATATATAATAAAACTACACAATACCTGAGTGCTTTTTCTAGATGATTCAATTCCATTGTGAATTATGTAGTACACATGTATTGCTCGAAAAGTCAACATGCAGTGTCGACTACTTATTTATTTTACAATCTTAGGATTTCATTTAGTCGGTGAGTATAATATTTGAAATTATAATTATTAAATTTCAAGAGAATTTTGTTTTAAGATATGTTATGTACGTTTTAGATTGATTTGCTTACCAAATTACTTTCAGTGTCGTATCCAAAAATTCAAAGGAACTACCATCATGAGGAACCCGAACCGATACTAAAACTTGAACAACTGCAAAATGAAAACTATCCGAATCAGGGAAAGGAGATCAAGTCAATTTATGGAGGCAAATTTGATCAAGGTGGAGAAGAAATTCATAAAGCGCAATATGGCAACTTAAATCATGAAACATCTGAAAATTATCACTATAACCCTGGTGCTGTATATGACCGAGTATTGAATAGACTTCGAGACAGCCATCAAGATAAGGAGCTTGACTACGTAAGACGTAATCAGCTAAGGCATCAAATCTACACATTGTTGCGAACCCATCATAGCCCTGATCTTGAAGCAAATCGTAGATATGAAAGACACACTGAAAATGATGCTGCCAGTACTCATATTAATCCTGAACCGCAAGTAGATAAACATCAGAAAAATGGTGATCGGGGTTCTAAAAATAAAGATGAATACGAACCAGAGCATTCTCATACAGTTGACGGCTATTATGGTAATCCTAATGAACCAAGGGTATCAGGAGATCCATATTACAAGGCTTATGAACATGAATATTATTCACATCCTAACTATGGCTTAGATTTAAACTTTAATCAAGGTTATGCACATATCTATCAATCTGAGGAAGAGAGCGATGACCCTCGTTTAATAAATTTGGATAATAATGAAGATGATTTTGAATTACCTAAAATATCAAACACTGAACCAGTTAATAAAAAATATAATGATCAATACATAGAAAAATATTTTAAACCTGAATACTTAATACCAATTCAATCTACTACCAATAGTAGTCCTTTACAGAAAATAAAATTAAATGAAGACTCAAAATCCAACCTCAAACCTTTACCGGAAAGTCTTAAATGGGTTGAACATATTGAAGAAAATGATCCTTATGATAGAATGAGTGATATACATGAGAAAACTATACTTAAAGATGAAAACACATTTCATACCGATCAAGTGAAAAATGCCACGACTTCAAAACCAACAACCATAAAAGATACAAATATACTGGAAGATGTGTCTCAAAATAATGAAACAGATACATGTGATGAACCTAATCATAAGTTTGAAAGTATAAATAATTATTCCACTGAAGACAAAAATACTATTACAACAATTAAACCAAACATCACAGAAGATAAATTAGATAATGTTGCTCTTGATAATATAACTGACATACCTGACAAAGATATTGTTTTTAAAGATGAAAATTTAAGTTATGTAACTGAAGGGAATTTTTCTTTTGTAACAACTACAGAACCTACAACTGTAAAAGATCGAGATAACCTAGGAATTGTACTTCATGACAATGTTACAGAATTAACTGAAAAAACTAAGGAGGAAGACATAAATAATACTTCTATACTGAATAATGTGACTACAACAAAACCAACCGCTGTAAAAGATCAAGATAAATTATTAGAAAATGTTTCTATCGATCATGAAATTAATATACAAGAGAAATCTATTGTTATTAAAGACGAAAACTTAAATACTACTGAAATGAAAAACGATAATATTACAAAACCAATAATCACTAATGAAGACGAAGAAAATAAAAATAAACCAGAATCCGGTAAGTAAAATACAACGACGTTCTTATTTTAATAATATTTTACTACTTAGATTTTACACTGCAAATAAACCTAATATTTCTGTTTGAACAGTGGTTCCAGGAGAATCAACAACGGATCCCGTGGGTAAGCACAATAACCTAGGAATAAGCACGTCCCACAATAGCTCTAATTTTGATTCAACAATTTTGGGTTTTCGTGAAGAAAATGAAAGCAACATTGGTAATCCTTCAGGTGCTTTCCATCAGGTGGGATGTGGTCAAACGTAGGCCTATCTCGTATAAAAAAAAAAGGTTTTACCAAAGCTTTTTAATTTATGATTTGATATGGATGGCACCGTACTTGTGTTGACGAACTTTTGTTTAGTCTATTACGTATTATAATACGTTTAATATTACATCTCTCTGAGGAAGAAACAGAAAAATTTGATAGAATTTTGTATGTAATTTTTTTTAAGTGTAAAATTCCTTTTTCTTAACTTTGACTCTTGAGTATGAAGCGTTGGTGTAGTGCACCTAAAATTTATACATCATGACATAGGACCTGGGTGGCACTGTTTGTACTGATTATGAGCAGCATTATCTCTTACCATCAGAAGAGCGTCTTGCTCGTCTTTTTACTTCTTTGTATAAAAATCCCTTTCACAGATCTACCGCACATGAAGCCTATATCCGAACCTCTCATATGGCTCCGTCCTGATGAAGAGTTTTGGAAAAAGGTCCAAAACGGTGAGACCACTTACGATAAAGTGGTTTTTGTACAAGTGCGGCCTACTGCTGTGATCGAAAGGCACGTCAAAGAGGTTCATCATGCAAACGGCACTGTTATTAAAGACCATTATGAGGCCTTTTGGGATCATGAAGATGGTAAGTATATAATATAGAATATTTTTATATTTATAATATAACTCAAAGTAACTAAGCCCTGCGGGCCCTGCGGGTCTAACTTATCAAATTCTAACTTGTAACTAGCGAAATTATGCTATTTTTTATCGTAAATATGTTTTGGATTTATGATATCGTAATGATAACGGGTCTCTAATTACCATAATATGTATATTTTTAAAATCCTTTCCTTGACTAAAGTATAACCAAAACCAATTTAGATGTGTGTTTTTTCTCGCAATTTGCGCTAATTATACCTTCATTTTTATTTACATGATATTGATTAAAATATTTTGCTATAATTCTATTTCAGATCCATCACCTAAAGAAATTAAAACTAATCGAGTGATTGAGCATCCAGACGGATCGTCTTCATCCGTCTAGATTAAAGTTTATTTAATAAACTCTTCATCTCAAAATTGCAACATTTTTATTTTGTAAATATAGCATTAGAGAAACCCCTACGGTATCTATAGATAGTCTAGTCTTAAAGGGCACGTAGTCGCTACACTAAAAGTCAGGAAAAAATCGAGCTGTACGTTTTTTAAAAGGTGGATCCAGTATGGTCAGAACCAATCTGGCAGACGGTCCCAGCCGACAAAGTTTTTGATAAAACTATGATTTTCTGTAAATTTGCGTGGGCCGATCTGTAGTTAACACGAGTTTTCTTTACTGCTGTAGGTACTTAGTATTGGTCCTTATTTTCTCAATAAAGGAATATGCCACTAAAATCTTTGTCTGTATCTACCAAATTTAAATTTCGTCCAGCGGCTTGAGCTGTGCGTTAATAGATCAGCAGCCTAAACCTAAAAGGCGGGATAAATAGACTCCCTCGTTTCACTGAACTCTATATTTTGATATTGTTTTTTTATCCATTGTAACATTTTACCAAAATTTTACATAATATTAAATCGAGTCAATTTATATGAAATGCCACTATCCCATTCAGAAATGATTGCCCGCCCAGCTGTGTCGCAAACAAGGTGATTAATATTTTCCAATTTTCATACAAAACGCTCACAATAGGCTGGGCTCATGGCTCATAGCGTTTAAAATGATTGTACTTATAAAATTTGAATTGTTATTTTATTTAATAGCATTTGAAAACAAGCTGAGCCTAGTGGTAGTGGTGGCTATATGTGTAGATCTAAGATATCTAGGTACATATATCAAATTTAGGCACAAAGTTTAGACGTGTAGAGCTAACAAACATACATGTAGGTACAATGCACACATCCGTAGTGTGACATTTTTATTATATTAGTTGGATATTATTCATTTTACATTGGTACTATTACTGAAATATAATATTCAAAATTGGTACAAATACTGAATTTAGAAGTGCAACTTAGTTTAGTTTGAAAAATCGATAAATCTCTTAAAAAAGTATTTCATATTAACTTTACTTCTACTATATATAATAACTATAGCAATGTGTTACGGAATACAGCCAACTTCATTCTGTAAAGCACTTTCTGCTTTCTATAATGTTTTCCACGACAAAAGCCCTATTATCTGTGCTTACGAGCTTTCTTTGACCACCGTTTTTGATTATCCGCGGGGCATTCCGGTAAAAGGAGGTAAAAGGCGACGCGCTGCTCCGGTAAAATAATTCCATGTTTTCTACAAATACTGCAACATTTACTATGAAAGTAGTTTTATTAAAACAGATTTGAAGCACTCTCAGTAAACCCACTCGTTTCTACAGATACATTCGTTCATGTTATATAAGATGTATTTACACATTTTGGAGTAGGTACAGCGCGCGTCACGAGTCACGTACTTAACTTATATAATACTAAAATCTTTGCCGCTTCTGCAGGTTTGCCATAGCCGTTCCCGTAGCCCCAAAAATGACTTCCCATATCTACATTATAGGTCATTAGGTTGCGGACTATTATGCTGGTGCAGTCAGTGTTTGTTAGCGTGTGTGGAAGTGCAAGCGCGTGGGCTAACTATGGGTGCTTCATTTCCTTTTCAGAAAGGTAAGTCTAACAGATTTTGTTTCCATGGTTTTCTATTACGAAACTTCCGGCAAGATTATATACCAAGAAACACGAAAACAGTGTCGTTTCTAGCGAAACTGCATTGCAGATGAATATAATAAAATAAGGAAAATTCCTGAGAACAAATGGGTATGACAGTACAGGATACGAGTGGAATTTTCGGTGTAATAAAGGAGGTTAAACTGCATATTATTCCAAAACTCCTGTTTTAAATGGTAAAGTAAGAATGTGTGGTAGGAATTAACTGTGTGAAGGGTTTCTTGTGTGGGATTTCTTTACAATTTGGCTCAATTATCCACCGCCTTCAGTGCTAATGTAAAGAGTTTTGACAAACAATAATTATATAGGAGTGTGGTACCAGTTGTGCCCGTCAATTAGGTAGGTATATTATAATATCCGCTGAAAAGTGTGTTATTCCAGTATTTTATTACATAGGCTCCTAAACTATGAGTACCTTCTGTTAAAATTTTGCTAAATACCTATAACATTTCAGCCTAATTGGTTCAGACGAGGAGTAGATGTCTAGGTAATAAAAAAATAAAATTTTTATTTAAAAAAAAAAAAACGCTTAGCACGGTCTGTTATTTTAGGACATTTAGATGGTTTTCCTCATCACAGCATTTTTTTGAATTTTAATTTAGAATAGATATAGAATATACCTATAACATAAATCATGGTTGAGTAAAACTATGCTAACAACCAAATTGCGAATATTATTATGGTATATTTTAATAGCCGAATTCAGGCTGATGC
Organism: Hemithea aestivaria; assembly: GCA_947507615.1. Taxonomy (NCBI): domain Eukaryota; kingdom Metazoa; phylum Arthropoda; class Insecta; order Lepidoptera; family Geometridae; genus Hemithea; species Hemithea aestivaria. Next base: position 5,099,086 of record OX382325.1, on the reverse strand, counting down.
TCGATTAAAGCCAAACCGCGTGTCGCGTGCCCTGCCCTATTGCGGTTGCCGTCAAATTTAATTATAATAGCACCAAAATAACTACTAAATAACCCCATTGCACTATAACTAAAACCTATTAAAATTTTACCACGTGTAAATCAAATTACCCATTCAAAAGAAATTATATGAAAAGGAGAAATAGACCAACATATCAGAGGTTTACGAATTACGTTCGGTTTCTACCAAAGTGGTTAATATGCGAAGCTGAGAGAAGAAATATATATACCTGCTCGTAGGTAGCTTACGCATTACAATCACCCGAATTCTTAAAATGTACACAAAAATCGGATGTTGCATAGGGTAGTATGTAAATCTAAGTCCCATAAAAAAGTTCTAAGCGGATCGTCTCTACAAGAATTCGTTTTTCATGTAGTACATAAGCGCTCTTAACAGTTACATAATACTCGTATTTTATCCCCGTCATACATCCTCAAACATCTCTTCTTTTGTAAAGCCCGGGGCTTAAACCCGACTATCCCATTTGGTAAGTTCTCGTACAAAAAGTGGTGAGTATAACGGTACATGGACAAGGCGGGTCCTTGATACTGCATCGTCATTCACTAACGACGCATTTTCCCCACATCGTGAGGATTACATGCTTGCTCTACGTGGCTTTAACCGAATTTTCTTGGACTAATGGTTGTAATATTATGTTAAGTGCATTTTTACAATAAATTATGCAACCAAAATAAACACATTTATAAAAAACAATCCCTATGAGTTTCTTGCTCGTTTTGCTCATAGTACCTTTGCGTTAGAGTCTAAAAATAGAAAAAAAAATATTGACTTGCCAAAGTGCTCCATTGTAGCCTACTTTTTAAAGTTAGAAGCCTGCGCTACTTACATACCAAATTTCAGCTCAATCGCTTCGGAAGGTAAAAATCTGTGTACCAAATTAAAATTTCAACCCGTTGATAGTCAGTAATAGTGCGTAGTCAGTCACATGTATACTTAAATAGATACAAATTAGTTCTAAAGTCAAAAGTTTTGTTGTTTAGAGACTCCAAGCTCACAAAATTACTTAAAACTATCTTTTGCTGAAGTTTTGAGAGCGGAGGTGTGGTAACGTCTTAAAAGTAATTTGCTCTAAAGAGCTTTTTACAAAATAATGTTTGGATGTGTTTTCTTGAGAACAAAAACAATGACGGATATTTCAGTAACGAGCAAGAAATACATTACCGCGCAAATTGCCCATGTCGTTTTACTTGCAAAAGCTTTTTTCCCTTTTTTCGCGTCTTTTATTACACATTTCCTTAGGAATTGTAATAAAATTTTAATGAAGCCCAATAAATGCATACGAGACTTAAATACGAGTGGTTTAGCGACGGAAGCGACTGCGTTTTATAACCACTTTTGTGCAAAGTACAAAGAGCTGTCTCTTAATGGCCCATTTCTCAATGTGTTATGTACCCATTAAAGGTTAATAATCCACGAGACCATATGTTTTGGTTGACCTGTTACAGCGTTTATTGACTTATGGGAACTATTACTTATTTTGTTGTAGCTTTTATGTGGACACTGAAAATAAAACTTGGAAGGTTTTAAGCTGTGCTGGTGGCTATTACTGAGTCGGGAGTTTATTGGTCTCTTTATTCTGTTTTAAACAGCAGTCCAGTATCTTTAGTCGGCTTAGGTATATAAAAAATAATATAAATAACGAGTGAAAATAACATAATATTTCAATCTGACATCAAACTCGCTTTTAATAAGTGAGACGTAAATTTTAATTAATAACTTGAAAACCGCTCTACCGATTTCGATATAATTTAAATCAGACCACCAGAAAAGCATGTCTGCTGAAACAAAAAATAATTTGTAAATCAGTTTAGGCGTCTTCGAGAATTCGATAAACGTAAATAAAAAGAATTCTCCGTTCTTTGACGTCAGTAAAAACCAAAAAAAAATTGATAAGCTAGTTGCATTCTGAGGTCCACCACTACGTTACTGCTTCAGCAATTCATATCACAGACCTCATAAAGCATTTAACGTGTTAAGTCGTCAAAACTGCACTAAATCTACGTTTTATTGTTCTGTTACTGCCTGTTTACGATTTTCATGAATACGGACGAGGGCGCTAGCATCTTTGTACGAGAAAATTAATGTCAGCAGATCTGTATGGATAGACGTTAGTTCCATATTTAGCCACATGCACAATGATACTAGACAAGTTGTGGTCACTGGTAGCTGACGCTGTAATAATGATATAAAACCAAGTCATATTGGGTATTTTATTGTGATTTTAATGTGGCAGATGTACGATGAATCTGCTGACAGCTCGCAAACATAATATTAACAGTTTTTCGTATAATGAAAACAAGAAACTGAATATAAATTAAAGCGATGAAAATTATGGAAAGCCACTAAAATTATACTTTTATAGACCAGGATAAAACCGAACTATATCAACAGAATTAATAAAGTTTATAATTTCTCTATATGTAGGTCACCGATTTTTCAAACACGCCAGAGGTCATTTGGATTTTCATAAAAATTCAAAAGAATTCTTTAAATTTTGTCGAAATTGGTCAAGCATCTTAACCTTGCGTCTTGAAAGCGAGCTTGAGGTTTCTTTTTAATTTTTTTTTCTTTATTTATTTAAACAGGGAAGGTTTATTTTTAATTTTGTGTAATTATTGGCAGGACCTATATACATCTAATAGTATTTGACAGGAACTTTGTAAAATACAAATACTACCAAAATTGAGTCAAAATAGTAAAAAGATATAATATAAGTATGTACCTAAAGAACAAAGTCAGACGTGCCTATCATTCAAGAAATGTAATATGAGCTCCTAGCCTTTACAGACGGATCCTTTCACAATATTTCTATTCATAAAAATACCTAAACAAAACAGATATCGCTAGCTTTGATCTTTACAAAAAAAATCTCGTTAGCAAGAAGGCGAAAGCAATGGTTAGGCAGCGGATTTCATTGACAAAGCGCGCTTTTACAAAAAACACATTTAATTGTATGAAAAATGCCTGTGGAAATATTAAAAGGAAGGTATGGAAGAAAATCTCTGAGACAGAGCTAGATGAAAAATATAAATGAAGCAGCCTTAGTTAGCCATACTATGTAAAGGCAGGTGTATATTATGTGAAGGCATGTGCTTATGTGTGCAAGCATACAAACCAGTAGGCTTACTATGGGTGCTGCATTTTCTGTTTTTTAATCGAATTAGAAAAGTTCTTGACTTGTTTTAAGATGCATGCTTTCCGTGGTCATTTTAATAAAATTTATCGGTATCAAGGCCGAGTCGTTAAGTTATAACAGTTATAGATTAAAATGTGCGTTTCGTCCAACCATATATAAGAAGCGAGTTTAGAGTCGGTTTTTTTTAAATTATATGTACATAGTATATAAGTACCTACCTTGGTTTTTAATTCTTATTTCTTATGTCTTGTTATTTGTCTTGTTGTAACTTATATATTATGTATTTTTAATCTAGAATGTCAATAAATAATTTTTTACTTTACTTTACTTTACTTTAATTAGTCTATGCTGTCCCACTGCTGGGCAAAGACCGGTCGAACCGACCAAATTAATAAAGTCGGTTACATTTTATTAATTCACTTGACATGAAACTAATTCTAGCCGATGCGGATGAATGATGTTTCATAAAGTATTGAAGAGCTGAGATTCAAGAGAATCTGAATAGGATTGCGAACGGGTCACATTCGGGGCCTATTGTTAAGGGAAATTCACACCGATGCAAGCCTTTATATTGTATGAAGCTTATTGGAATCTACCACATAATACACATAGATAAGACATTCAAAGGCCTATGAATCCATTGTATGTAGGATATTTAATGGGTTCATTACGCCTATGAAGAAAGAGGAGGCTTTTAGTCAAATTTGAAAAAAAAAAAGCATTGGTAGTAGGCACATAACCAACATTCTAAAAACAACATAGACTTCTGAAAATGTTTTTATAAGTATGTATGTGTGTTTAAAAACTTTAAATGATTGTCCTATTTAAATAACTCGGCGTTTTATTAATATTACAAACAGGCTTTAAATCGCAATTATGACATCTTTTTGAATACGTCTTAAATAAATAACTTCACAACTGCCTAGGTGACATGAGTCTTATAATATTATCACAGCTCGAGCAATACGATTTACAAAGACCTATTAAAATCGAAAAGTTTTCCCAAAGGAAATATAAAAATAGTTTTATAACTTCTTGGCAATCGTCTGCGAGTTTATCCAGTTTTTTATCCATTCTCTGAGGAAATGCTCGTTCAAGTCTATTAACTCCGAGGCCTCGGTTTTTCCGAGACACTAACCTACATGAAAGTGACTTCCCAAATGTAAAGGAAGTGTGCTTTAAATAAATCTATTCAGCAAGTTGGGTTCGATATCTTAGATCACGGGCGATGACAATATTTACTTACTAACTTACCTCGATGAAGAAAATTTTAAATAATTACATATTATGTACCTACCACGATAAAGTATCCTGGGCTTGAAGAGTCTTAACATATTATGACTCTCGAGTAAGAAGCGTTGGCGCAGTGCACCCAAAACTTTTACCTTTAGTAAAATCCTAGGTAGCATCGTCCTAATTATGGACAACGTTATCTCTTACCATCAGGAGAGCGTCTTGCTTGTCTTCTAACTTCGTTGTATAAAAAATCCTACAAATATTAAAATGGGCAAAGTTTGTGTGTAGATAAATACCTAGTCAGGTCATAAGTATTGTCACACAGTAAAAACTTTTCTTTTAGAATGCTGGCCACAAAAAAGTTTATTGAATTCGAATTTCGAATTGTTCATGAAAATAAAAATGTATACTTTTTAGAATTTTACTCATTTTTAAATATGGAGTGGACGCTTAAAGAAGACCGTGTTGCAGTTATTGCGTTGCATCGTTGCGGTTACGCGCCAATTCAAATTTTTGACATACTGAAAAATTTGAATATAACCAAAAGATTCGTTTATCGTACCATCAAACGATACAATGAAGACTCTAGTGTAGATGACAGGTCAAGAAGTGGTCGCCCTCGGTCTGTTAGGACTCCAGCAGTGATAAAAGCTGTGAAGGCGCGAATTCAAAGAAATCCCAAACGTAAGCAGAAACTGTTGGCCCTTCAGATGGGGTTAAGCAGAACCACGGTGAAAAGGGTGTTAAATGAAGACTTAGGGCTTCGGGCATATCGAAGAAAAACAGGACATCGTTTAAATGCTCGTCTAATGGACCTGAGACTGAAGAGATGCCGCGCTTTGTTGAAGCGGTACGCGAGAAAAAAATATCGAGAAATTCTTTTTTCGGATGAAAAAATTTTTACCGTAGAAGAGAGCTACAACAAACAAAATGATAAGGTGTACGCACACAGTAGTGAAGAAGCGAGCAACCGTATTCCGCGTGTCCAACGAGGTCATTTTCCATCCTCGCTCATGGTATGGTTGGGAGTTTCTTATTGGGGCTTAACAGAGGTACATTTTTGTGAGAAAGGTGTAAAAACGAATGCAGTTGTGTATCAAAATACAGTCCTGACGGACCTTGTGGAACCTGTTTCTCATACCATGTTCAATAACAGGCACTGGGTATTCCAACAAGATTCGGCGCCAGCTCATAGAGCGAAGAGCACACAAGACTGGCTGGCGGCGCGTGAAATCGACTTCATCCGGCACGAAGACTGGCCCTCCTCCAGTCCAGATTTGAGTCCGTTAGATTACAAGATATGGCAACACTTGGAGGAAAAGGCGTGCTCAAAGCCTCATCCCAATTTGAAGTCACTCAAGACATCCTTGATTAAGGCAGTAGCCGATATTGACATGGACCTCGTTCGTGCTGCGATAGACGACTGGCCGCGCAGATTGAAGGCCTGTATTCAAAATCACGGAGGTCATTTTGAATAAACTTTATTGTCATAAGAATCTATGTTTTGTTAAGTTCATTTTGGTATATAAATGGTTACATAATAAATAAACTTGTTCCAATAATTTTATATTAAACATGTGACAGAATTTATGACCTGACTAGGTATATATCTAACAAACTAAATACATCTAATATATCTAGCAAACATAATATTATGTTTGCTTCACGGCGCGACTCATTTGATGTTTTGGTCAACTCTCCGAGGTTCTGTCGCGGTGCGTTGTATCATTGCAGAGTAGTTGCCCCTAGTGATGTTTTACCTTTAAGTTTTACTGTCATATTTATAATTTTGTAGTTTGTAAAGTGGCCATATCGTAAAAGAGCACAACATTATAATAAGCATAGATTATATATATATATATCTAACTGCCTACGTCCTAAGAAAACTGTTGTATTTGACTCATTTTATTGAAGTGACAAAACATACATCAATAAGAATATATAAAAAGAATGATTCAAATTTTGATTACAATGTGTATAACAGCCAGTAATACAACATACACCCCCGTAATCAAAATGAGACAATTAACATAAACCTATCCCTTTTATACAATTCTGATGCTTAATGCGTGCTAGCGGCTTAGTGAATACATCAGCCCACATCTCCTCTGTGTGTTTAAAGACAACATTGATAACTTTCTTAGCAACTAAATCACGTAGAAAATGATACCTAGTGTCTATATGTTTTGTTCTGTTGTGGTGGACTGGATTTATTGCTAATTTTTGAGCAGATTGCGAATCATTATAAATTGTTACAACAGTTGACTCACCTGTTATTTCCAACATTAGCCGCTTTAAAAATACAGCATCCTTTGCCGCTCCCGCTAAACTCATATATTCACTTTCAGTAGAGGAAAGAGCAATTGTTGTTTGTTTCTTGCTCTCCCATGAGATTGCTCCACCAGCCAAAGAGAAGTAAAATCCAGTGTATGAACGACGATCTATGGGACAATTAGCCCAATCTGCATCCGCATAGCCAACTAAATTTCCTCTATCTTTCCTGTAAGTAATACCCACATCGATACTTCCTTTTAAATACTGTAACACGCGCTTTGCCGCAATCCAGTGAGTTTTGTCGTATTTAGTATTGAACTGACTCAAATACGAAACAGCAAAAGCTATGTCGGGTCGAGAATTGACTGCAAGGAACATTAAACAGCCAATTAATTTCTGGTAAGGATATACAGTAGAGTCCTCATTACCTTTAGATGGCACTAATTTTTCCTTTTGTAAAGGTGTATGCATAGATCTGCAATCACCCATTTGAAATTTTTCTAACAAGCTCCGGATATAAGTAGCTTGATGTATTTTTATCTCATTAGGTTTCCAATCAATGTTTAAACCTAAATAATAACTCAATGGCCCAATCACTTTCATACTAAAATGATTCTGTAAGTCAGATATGACAGAGTCAAGTGTAGAATCTTTTTTATAAAATACGACAATGTCATCGACATGAAAGGCCAGAATAAGTAACTCGTTACCAACCTTCTTGGTATAAATACATGCTTCTGAAGGAGTTTGTTTAAATCCTATACATTGCAATATTTCGGTCAACTTTTTAAACCATGTCCTTGGGGCCTGTTTTAGGCCATAAAGTGAACGTTTTAATAAGCATACCTTATCTTCTTGACCAGGTTTAGCAAAACCTTCTGGTTGACTCATGTAGACCTCTTCCTCTAAGTCTCCGTTTAAAAACGCAGTATCAACATCCAAATGATGCATTTTCATTCCTGTTTCTGCAGCCAACGCAAACAACATGCGTAAAGAGGAGCTCCGGACAACCGGGGAGAAAGTTTCTGAGAAATCAACACCATATACTTGATTAAATCCTTTTGCAACAAGTCTTGCTTTATACTTAACAACATCACCTTGCGCATTTTTCTTTAACTTGTATATCCATTTGCATGGAATAACCTTTTTATCTGGTCTATCAACGAGTACCCAAGTTTTCTTCTCAAGCAATGATTGGTATTCATCGCACATTGCGAGACGCCATTTTTCACTATCTTCTGCATTAATAGCTTGTGAATAGCTTAAAGGTTCATCCAGTTCAGAGGATGAAGTCTGCACACATACATAGTTAGCAGAAGAATTAGGTTTTCTTGGTCTTAAATTATATCTTGGTTCTACAACCTCAGTATCAGAATTAATTTCTTCTGAAGAAATTGATGTATCAGCATTATGCCACTGTTCCTCACTACTATCAGGTACACAATTTTCTGATACTGGTGCAATATTAGGCTTTATTAACTGTTCCACAGTGACAGTATTTCTCTGCTCTGAACTATTTAATGAATTCTCAGAGAGAAGAGGTATGTACGAATATGCTGGTTCCAATAAATCATTACCAGTCTTACAAGTATTACCTTTACCTTTTAAATCATGAAAATGATCTTCAAAGAATGTTACATCTCTACTCTTCACAAGTCTTCTAGGACACGTAGCATCTCTAAAGAAATAGCTTCTCGGATCTTCTGAATATCCGACAAAGATGTGTTCCGATGCTTTCATATCCAATTTCTTCCGATTACAGTCGGGGACATGAATTAGAGCCCTACATCCGAAGACGCGTAGATGTGATAAATTTGGGACCATACCATACCACTTCTCGTATGCCGTCTTGCCTTCGAGAGCACGATGTGGAGATCTATTCTTAAGATATACAGCCATATCTGCTGCATCCTGCCAATAGGCAGAAGAAAGAGAACTTTCTGACAGCATAGACCTTACCTTCTCCATAATGGACTTATTCGTCCGTTCAGCAATACCGTTCTGTTGAGGACTATAGGGAACAGTAGTTTGGTGTTTAATCCCTTCATTTTGTAAATGATTCGAAAAAGCTGCATTAACATACTCTTTTCCGTTGTCACTCTTCAGTGTCTTTATCTTGGCTCCCGTTTCCCGTTCCACAGAGGACTGGAAAATACAAAACTTATTCTTTACTTCAGCTTTTGAAGAAATAAAGTAGACAAAAGTCATACGAGAAAAATCATCTATAAAAAATAAAATATATTTATTGCCTTGAAATGAAGATTCAGGCAAGGGACCACAAACATCTGAATGAATAAGTTCCAGAACTGAAGTTGATTTTTTATGTGAAACTTTCTTAAAAGTTTTCCTATTCTGCTTACCTTCAATACAGGAGATACAAGGTTCCTTATCGACTTCTGAATAATCAACGCCCACCGCGTGACCCTTCTTAAGTTGGTCCATTCCAATGCGGCATAAGTGACCTAATCGTCTATGCCAAAGCTTGAAACAAGATACATCAGAGTGCGTTTCAAAAGCGGATAATCGTTCATTGAGTTTAGAATTGACTGTAACATCTAATGAATACAGTCCACCACAAATAGAACCATGTAAAATTACATCTCCATTACAAGTAAAAGCATCAGAATCATAAAAATTACAACCAGTTTTATCAAAAACTAAACTAAAACCTTTATCTACTGCCTTCTTAACTGATATAAGATTCGAGTCCAAGTTTGGCACATGAACTACATCAAGAATCTTTTTGACCGATGTCAAATTATCACTGCAACTGGTAATCGAAACTTCACCAACACCTTGGGTTTCCAGTATATCACCATTTGCTATAGTTACAGTTCCAATAGGGGAATCCTTCACATTCTCCATCCAATCAGCTCGTGATGTCATGTGTGCTGACGCTCCAGAATCTATATACCATTTCTCATTATCTAATTTCTCATTTACATTCAGTGCACAGAGAGCATTCTTATGATTTACAGATTTCTTATTCTTGTCCTTCTTATGGGGACAGTCTGGACGCTTATGACCTGGCTCATTACAGTCATAACACACAATAGGCTTCTTAGGCTTGGATGCAGAAGATTTACTTTGATTCATCCGGGAACGAAGAGCAGTATCAGGATTATCATATTCAGTTTTATTCAATTCATTCAATAATTTTGTCTTTACAAGGTCCGAAGTTATATGTGTATTCGAATTTTCCAGAGCTAATATTAAAGGCTCATATCGTGGACTCAGACCTCCCAGAAGAATAGCAGCTATTGATGCATCTTCTATTGTTTTTCCGATGTCAGCCAAGTCTTGTATAGTAGACATGATGGCATTTATGTACATCTCAATTGAGTTATAATCTTCAAGACTGCATCTATAGAGTTTACGTTCAAGGCTTATACGTCGACCCAAACCTTTGTCTTCGTATGCGGACGAAAGAGCGTCCCATGCCTCCTTTGCAGTTTTTGATGACCTTACGTGGGTTATTGCCAGTCCATCCAGAGTAAGGCAAATCTTCGATAAAGCTTTCTGATCATTTCTTAACCTTTTATCGGTGGATACATTACTATCTTGGTAACCTACGACGGCTTCCCACAATTCTTCATGAATAAGGCACATCCGCATCTTAAACTTCCATGTAGAGTAGCCTTCCCTATTAACTAAAGGTTTTATGCAAGAAAGGGAATTATTATTTGACATAATTTTATAACTCACGAACAGCTGGTCAATGTCCAAAAAATACACATATGATGCACGTAATACTTTAGAAAAACTTTCTTTTCACTTTTAATGCAGAAAAACAGTTTATTCTTGTATTTTCTTATAAATTCGTGCTGATAACGTATGTTGTATTTGACTCATTTTATTGAAGTGACAAAACATACATCAATAAGAATATATAAAAAGAATGATTCAAATTTTGATTACAATGTGTATAACAGCCAGTAATACAACATAAACAACCATTAGCTTTAAAGTGTTATTTTCATGGACAAACAAGTCTTGACTTTTGACCTCTAACATTCTCATTTCCCCAGAAGTGGCGCGTATTTTTGTTTGATTACCCTCCTTTTTCTTCCAGCTTAGCCAATCTTTGTTTACACATCAGCAAGTCGAGTCCTCGACGAATGTTTCTCATCAATCTCCCTTGACGAGAGTTTCACTTGTTCTTGGCTTATATTGAAACCGAACATAAGTATAATGAAAATCTCTTTGTTGGTCTTCTGGCAGTATTAATGTAAGGTCTAAATATAAAAAGGGTCGAGATATTTTTATGCTGGACGTGATAAGTGCAAGGCCCGCCCACCAGGAGTTATCCCATTAAATAATTACGCTATTTGGGTCAATACCTAATACCTAAATAGATCAGATGTGCGCTTACCGTCACCACGGTTGGCTATGCAAGCCACGAAGGAGCACATCAATGGGTAACTGTACCTACTACACTTAATTATTTAATGTAATTTGACTCTGATAGTGTAGGTAGGGTAACCCGTTGGACTAAAAACCCCAATTATTATTTTATTTTATTCAGGGTACAGGTGCCTTTTTGTGCACTCTTTGATAAAGGCTGTTGCAATGGGCAACCCATGTAGAGGTGTAAGTTTCAATTTCAGTTCGCCGAGAATACTATAGGATCTGCAACATAACGAGTTTAAAACCAACAACGAGACAGGCCGACCATGGATCCGCAAGAAATACTTTTTGTAATATTTTTGCTTTGGAAAGAGATATTTTTTTTATTCTTTGTTCTTATATTCACCGCTTTAGCAAGGTTATTCTTATGCACCATAATTTCTATTGTCAGGGAGTGAAGAAGAGCGGACTAGAGCTGACCAGTCACAGTGCTCGAATATTTTCGGATGGAAATTTCAAGTACTGTGATTGGTCAATTCAGCCGGTTTTCTCCTCATCGCGTCAGTGAAAACGCACGTTTTGTGGCAAATTCTGCTCGTGAAGCAATAAAAACTTTTACGTTGGACGTGATGTTTTGTGTAGAACGCGAATTGCATATTGAAGACGTGTGGAGTGATGAAACTTTAGTAACGGTATGACAATGCTGTGTTTCTCGATGCTGCTGTAAGTATTATGTAGAGTGAATGAAAATTTGATAAGCTGAATTTTGTTAGTAAGTATTGTCTCTTTAGGTGCTCGCCAGACATGGAAACTATTGCAGAAACATGCACTAGAAACTTTCTACCAACTAGCTGTTTCATAAATAACTAATATAAATAATAATTAATGAAATAACTACATGGAACAGGCTTTACATTGAGGATTACGTCAAACAGAGATGCGCAGAGATAGTATTAAGACGTTCTAGGCTGATAAATAAAATGAATTTTGAATTTCCATCGCTGTCTGATATGGGCAATCATGAAACTTACCACCCAGCTCTTGATTTACTCTTCTTGACTCATTCCTAAAATATCGATAAGTACGTCTGTAGGGGATTCGGAGTGCCGTAAAGCACTGGAGGCCCTGGACGTTCATAAACAACGTCATCGATGATGTTCATGTGACTTTAAAAAACTAATCTGATTTTCAAAATCTTGTAATCGCTTCAAGATTAGATGAAAACCAGTCCGTATCTCTACGACTATTCGTGTGCGATACACGTTAGTATTCTATCCGGTGCGGGATGAAGCAGCGAGATTGAAAAGTAACTCGGGTGCAAGCAAATACCCTGTTCTTATAGGCGATGCACGAACGAAACTCAGTTTGGAGTTTGGATTTAAAGTGCTTATTTGGACCTGTACTTACTGAATACAGAAATCTAATGAAACCCGAATTCTATGGAAACACCTTGAAAAATTTTACTTATTTACGAGCAAAGCAATAAATGTTATCATAAGAATTTGTATTTTTTATCTATCCAAACGGGAGGCCTCGGAATTTCTAAGTAGCGCTGTACTGATTATGGGCAGCGTTATCTCTTAACATCAGAGCGTCTAGCTCGTCTTCTACTTCATCACATAAAAAAATCCATAGATCGGCCTCATGCTTATCTACAGAATAACCAAGTGCTCCTAGTTGCTATGGCATCGCTGTCGTGTTGATTGCTGTCGTTTTTATCAAAAGTGCAAGCGACTCGATGGCAACGAGTCGCTTTTGCGGAATTCGTCGTGAATAGTGTTTTTTTTTTATGTTATGAAGTAGAAGATGAGCAAGACGCTCTCCTGATGTTAAGAGATAACGGCTGCCCATAATCAGTACAGTGTTACCTAGGATTTCACAATTATGTGAAATTCTAGGAGCACTGCATCAACGCTTCTTATTCAAGAGTCATAAGATGTTAAGACTCCTTAGCCCAGTAATTTCACTAGCTACAGTGCCCTCCTACCGGAGCACAGTAATGTTTGCACATCACTGCTCAGGCGATAGAATAACTGTGTAGAGATGATTTATTTTATAAATTACCATGATACAACAGAGTAGGTAGGTAGATACTACGGAGAAGAATGCGAGAGCGTACCTCCGCCGTCCCCGTCGAAAAGTGGCTGGAAGGACCCCGGGGTTTTAGTGGGTATATCCGCCGGATTTTCCGGCGGGGAGTCCCACATAACCACCCTGAGACTAGCGTCCACTTCTCAGGGTGGTATGCGTAATGCATTTCCCCGGAAAAAAAAAATAAAGGTAGGTAGATACTGATAGTTACTAAGTGATTAACATAGTGCTAATAACTAGAGCAGCTAAGAGGATCTTGGTCAAACTTAGTCTTCGACCAAAGTTACTAAGTACATGGATGTATAATATTATATTAAGCATCGTGTTCTAGCATGTTCTCAAATGTTCTTGATGGAGACTCTCAAGGGATGTTTGCTGTTAAACAAACAATATAAAAATAGACCGACTGACCAAGACAACTAGTACTAGTACTCGTAGTACTGTTGTATGTACAGCGAATAAATCTTACGTTAAGTTAAAAAATAAAATAAAGTTTGTAAGAAAGTATGGATGTATGTTTGTTACTCTTACACGCCTAAACGGGTTAACAGGACAGTTTGAGCTAAAATTTGGCATATAGATAGCATCGACCCTGGGATAACACATAGGTGTAATACCGCTAGTAATACAGCTGGATGCAGCTAGGTTACAAATATTTGAAAAACACCTTTGGAGGCCTGTGTCGCTAAAAAAGGCTTTTTTAATTTCAACGACAGGTATTTCTGTTCCCCTGTGAGGTAAATGCTTTTAAGAATAAATTATGCTTAAAATAATGAAATGGAAGGGAGTGTACGGGACGATAATGTCCCATAATTCAGAAATTGTTTGCAATATGGTGCTATCGTTTATTAAAAGAAATATTTTCTTAAAAATATGTAAGAGGTGCTAAAGATAATGGTTACAATAAATTAAAATTTGTTTGAAAATAATTTACTTGAACTTGATTGAACTTTTTTAGCGTGACTCACAGAACTTATTATTAAAAGTAAATCTTTTTAGTATTTTGGTTTTAAGTTTTCAACTTTAACGAAAAATACATCAGGACAAATAAAATAAAACATAATACGAGTATTTATTTTTAATAATTTAAACTTAAAGCGTACATATGATATCTGTGTGTGATTTCATTGCATAATTCGACTAGTGGAATAACTATGCGTATTGTACATTTGTCGAATATGTCTTTAGAATTATTTGACGTATCCTGAAGACCCATCGAAATAACTGACTAAGCCAGTATATTCTTTACCTGTCGACCTAAAGTTAATTCTAGCGCAGTCATCCAAATGGGAACAATTTACATTGGACCGGCTAACTTGTAACCCTGACAATGTCTGTGCAAAATGAAAAGAATTGTGGAATTTCAAGGAGCGCTTGTGACACTGAAGTTTTCCTACGTTACACTGGCAAATACATTTACGTGTGGGACCATCAGTATATACCCTAGAAGTAAGCTACTAATAGTCTGTGAAGTGATTAAACAATCCTTTGACTGCTTTCATAAGAAAGTGGCACATTATTAGCTATAAGTTAAGCTGTGTAAGTTAAGTAAGTATAAGTTCACGTAAAAAATAAAGCCATTTTTGCTTAAAAAAAAACGTATATTTCGTCCCACTGAATAAATCAAAATTCAGTGGTAAGTAAATTCACCCGTAAGGCAAGATACCTACTAATACCCAAACCGCGCGACTCTTTTTATTTCGCGCGGCTTAAGAATTCCGGAGCCACTTTTATCTGACCTTTACAAAGATTCACCGTTTCCAGTGAAGGAAGGTAACGATGTGGGATCGAAGTAGGTTTCAATAACTGACCGGGTTTGGCACGTGTTGTCCCTTGAGGCATCAGCTACGATTGGATTATGATTCTACCATCGACAATATAATCACATAGACGAGACATCTATTTGATTATATTGACGAGATTTATTGTTATTATTTTTTGTGAAAACGGGAGCGAACTCAACTGTATCAAGCCTAGTCAGATATTACAATTTACAGGGACGGTATTAAGCTCGCTCAAATGTACACACATGCAGTCTTAAATTCTCAGACACTGCGGAATAAAGCCTGTTTTTTAGAAAATTTCCTAACTACGTAAACCGTAAGTATAATGCGTGTACTTACACCTATCCCTCTGAATACGGATGAATAGAACAAAAAATAACGAGATAGGTGCTGTTTTCAATATCTAATCGGAAGTGGCGGTGCGGGCACTGCTTGGCTTTTTATAACTTAACCATGAAAAATTGCTTAGAATTAAAGAGGTAAGAGTTAAAAGACTAACTAGCAACAGACTTTAATATAACATGTCCTTCCATCGCCTCAACCGCTTCGTGCGTATCGCTGCGATTCGTATAAATGTTTCCGATATCTTTGATATTCTTTCATTCTTCCATTAGATATAAACTAATACAAAACAAGAATCCCAATATCTCCTGCCATTGTGTCCAGATGTTTCGTAATATCGGAGCACATAATATTTATTATGGTTATGGCTATAGGTAGGTAGGTACATTATTTTTCGACATATGACAAAATGTGCTTAGTGAAGACTAGAGATAGATAGATAGAAAACTATTGTTCACACAAATACAACAATATAAACTTAGAACTAAGATAACACAGAAAGGAGATGTTGTTTTTGTCGTGTCTCGTGTGTCGTTCGTCCTCGACTCAGCCTTTTTCAAAAGGAAGAAGGTGTTAAAAGTTAAAAAAATATGGAAAAGACGCGATTTTTTCCTTATCGAAGTTGAGTAGAGGGCGTTAAGGCAGTTGAATTTGGCACTGAAACGGACCGTGGTATGATTGTTTCAACCATTTCAATACTCTATTTATGTAGATGATATTACAGGTTCTTGCGTACTTTTTAGCTTAATTTTTATTAGTCAGGTGTTTCAAGGTAAATATTTTTGAATTTCCCAAAATAACTTTACAACATGAGGCAACAAATAACCGCACACACGTTCACCTCACTCAGATCCTTCTTAACTTTAACCATTTATAATATTAGTGGGATGGAAAGAAACTTTTCGTGGCTCGCAAGAATATTATCTACGTAGGAGTTTTAAAGAAGTACGCCATTATGTTTAATTTTATGAAATACAGCTACACATAAATTTGGATGCCCATGATGGACATCCAACATTATTTATATAACTGATTAGATTTTGTTATCATTGAAAAGATAATTAAGCTGCGTATTATGTGATTTAAAAGCTGAAAATCGACAACAATGTTGCAATTTTTTAAGGCAAATAATATTTTGATTATTATTTCAAACAATTTAAGGGACACCGCCGTACAGGATAGATATTTATTAGTAGGTGTATTTTAATAGTAATTTCCTTAGTTTGATCTGCGATGAAAAATATTACATATATAAATACGTAAGCCACGGCATCAAAGTAAAACCTTCTTATTATTGATGTAGGTATCCCTGGAAATCCACTCGGGATTATGACGGGCCTAACTTTGGCTACGTGAACATTCCCTCACGTCAAACTTGGGACCAAAGCCACTAAGTTTCTGATTGAGAACTAAAAATAGATTCGGATTTGATTGGCAGGATTTTGATTGGATCAACAATAATTAAGAAACAAATAATAATTATTGGGACTGAATATTTATATTCACAATCACAAATATATCAAACGGTCAGTCAAGAAGTAACATAATATACTTATGATATAAATAGAATTAAATTAGTAAATAGGATTGGATTATAAGTAAAGCAAGCCTTTGTAAAAGTGGATTTTACAAAGGCTTGCTTTACTTATAATCCAAGTGTGGTCCCTTATAAATTTGGAAAAAAAATACATCCCTTAGGGCAGAAAAACAGGTGATGATTTTTTTAAAGGCGCTGATTGCAAGAATATGCACACTAAAAATTATAAAATAAGTGACTCAAAGTTACTTAGGTATACTAACATCATATTATAATTTTTTTCTTTTTAGTGTTGTCGTCGGTTGTATTTTTTGCTAAAAATCTTTACTAGTTTGGTTAGTCTTGTGCCTAAGTTATTGACTTTGAAGACTTTGAAACAGACTAAATGTGTTGAGGTATTCTTGAGGCTTCATGTATATCCCTCAAAATCCAAAAAGCCAAGTTGATGGCAGAAAAGCCAAAAGAAGCTTGAAACCTTTTACAGCCGTTTGAGTTGAGGCAACTTTTAAAAGCGCATCCAAAGAGATTTAGCGTTATAATAGACTTGGGTATCTTTTGAGGATAACACAGGTATGTGAATGTAATGATGCCGTAAGTAGGTACAACAATTTGTGAGACATTAAAAAAAGTTCTACCAATTTTTAAGTCGTTTTTAATAAGCGAGCACTAGACGTAATCGACTGATCCATGAACGCTTTAACCGATTAGAAAATTATTATTATTTGTCAGGAGGTTTGATTTAAATTTTATCAAAATTGGTCGAGCGATTTTCAACCAATGAAAAAATGTGCGTCTAACTCTCCCTTTATAATGTAAGCGAGCTTGAAGTCGGTTATAATATAATTTCTTATTTAATTACTTTTTCTTAAAAGCTTCACATTGTACTGTGAAGACAATAAAGAATGTTACAGTTACTTGAGACCTGCCTACTAAGTAGGTAAATCTTGGCATCTATCTTGATACACATCTGTGGAGGACAAGTACCTTCCTACGTATTTGAATTCTTCCAATTGATCAGTTACGTAGATTGAAACGCAAAGCTCTTGTCAATACGCTTAATATTCTTTGAGAGAATAAATCTAACGTAAAATTTGCTTAAAGGATCAAGTCTCAAAACTAATAGGTATAAGATGCCTTGCATTTCAACGTGGCACTTTCTCATAAAAGGTAAGATCTAGTCTAGAAAGGGCAAATTCACAAGCGTGAACGCAATGCCCATGCTTTGCCCATACATCGTCTCTTGTATTAAAGTCGACTTACGTGCGAGTGAATTCGCGTGAATTAATTCGTAATGAATTAGCTCTTTCTGGACAAGGCCTAAGTGGGGTTTGCTGCAGATCGCTTGTTATTTTCATAGAACTAATCAAGATCTATCTGTTTGTCTGAACTATTAAGGCTATCATTGTATTCCTGAGCGCACAAACTACCTTTTTTTCTTAGTCTATGCTGTCCCACTGCTAGGCAATGACATCCATGTGTCCCTGTCTTGCGCCACCTCAGGCCAGCTGGTATAATACGAGTCCAGGTATGTCGACTCCCAGGTCGTCTCTCCTTCTCTTTCTGGGTCGACCTCAGCGACGCCGTCTTTCTCTTAGCCCACTCTGTGATGATATTTGCCCAGCGTTCGGGATGCATGCGACTGACGTGACCTGCCCAATCCCATTTCAACTTAGAGGACTTGTAGTCGACATCTGTGATTCCCGTCTTAGTTCGAAAAACGGTGTTTCGCACCCTATCGGATCTCCTAATATACAAACTACCTATATAATATTATATTCTTTATTAAATATTTGAAAAGTTGGCCAATGCCACCAAAATTTCAATCGTATTTTACAAAGCAACAAAACTTAATGCAATAGATATTTTACTAGAATCTACGAGCTAGCGTCCGAGAAAAACTAGTCCATTCATTTTATAAATCCTTCGAAATCGTACAAAATAGCATTGTGGGGAATAAAACAAGTGAAATTTAAAAAATACTTTTTAAAAACAAGCTTTAATTATTGTTATCATCTTGCATCATAAAGTACTCGTCAAGACGAATCAAATGAGCCCAAACTCGATGGGGTTGCGTTGTTTTATGACAGAGTTCCTTTGGCCACCTTCCAGCTCCATCATCAGATCAGCTCGATGTCATAAAAATATTGCATTGTCATCCGATTTACACACGCATGCAAATTTTCAGCTCAATTGGAAACCGGGAAGTGGGTCAAATTAAACTTGCAAGATTTGATTACAGACAGACAGACAGACAGACAGACAGACAACAGACAGGTGAAAGTAATATAAAGCTTGTAATAAGAGAAACAATCCAGTGTTAGTTGAGGCTAGACGTTTATTTAATAATGGGTCACATCTGCGACGAGGATATTGCGGCGCTGATATTATTTTATGTGCTAAAAACACTGTCTGATTCGTTATAAGCTTGAGTAACTGCTGCATTCTCTCATGTCTTACGTAAGGCGGTGACATGCATTTTAAGACTGGTGTTAGTTTATCTAGAGATGTGCTATGATTTATTAATACTTATTAGACTTAATAGTATTTAAGTAAAATCAAGTTTAAAAATGTGTATGGTTCTAAAAGTATCTACTGTTACTGAAATGTGCTAAAAAACAATAGTTACAAATGTTAATAGTTAGGGGTCTTAACGAGTACCTACCTATTTTATATGGTTTTTCTATATAATAAAATAACCGAATTCCAAGTACTACCTACTGATGTAAACGCAAAAATTTACAACTCTGATATTTTTGTTAAGAATTTACAAATAAATCACTTCGCGTTTGTAGCGTAAAACACCACAAACTCTCAGTGTTTGCCCAAAACAGTCCTTTTGCACCACTAAAACATTTATAGCCTGACTCAGCTAGCTAGCATCAAGTATTCACGCAACTCGCCTACATGGAGTTCTTATAAATTCATTGGTGAACTTCGCTACTCTAGAGCTGTTTACGCAAACAGGCACCGAGTTTGAAACTTTCTGACTTGTGGTTAAAAATAGAACTAATGACACGACTTGTTACTTTTTTTTATTCGTTATAGGTCAGCCTTTGACTGAGATCTCGTCTGATCTTAAGCTACGATGCGGCCGTAGATAGTAGCAAACTAAACCTAGAAGGCGGGATAACCCCCCTGGCTTGAGTGAACATCATGCCGGAACACGGTCACAATGGCCGCTTGGCGACACGGTTTTGTCCAGTAAATACCAACCAGCCACGGCCGAAGCCTACTACCGGTACAGCGAGTGCAAAAACCGCACATAACTAATTAAAGTCATTGGGGCCGAGATTTGAACTCGGTTGTCCAGATTTATAATAGAACCACATAGATATATATCACTTTATTGGAACACAAAAAATATACAAAAAAAGAACTTAAGAACTGAAACAATAAAAAAAACTAAGTGTTACAATTGGCGGTCTTATCGCTAATAGCACACTGCACACCCCTTGGCCACCATCGTTTAAACTTGTATCGCGATGTAAAAACCCTTTTTTACAATGACATAAGCGCCCCCACTCGCTAGTTTACACCGTAGACACACTTCGGGTAATTAAGTCCGTTCTTTTTCATCAAAAGCACTTGGGTCTGACTCCTAATTGGCTGAAAGCTTATTTTTGGAACTAAGTCGTAGAAAGCGGTAGAAAATGTCCTCTACAAAGCGAATTTGTAATTTAATTATAATTGTTCCGTGAAGGTTAAATCTTAATTTTGGCGACTAACTAAATTTTCTCTACAATTTAGACGGTTTGAAAATCTCGGTTCGTATTCTTATTGTTGCGAAGGTCAATGGATATAATAAATTGGAGAAAAAAACGAAATCATATTATGATACTATTTATTAAGTCAAAGACCTGCCTAGGTACCTACTAAACAAAACTGAAATACTTGATCGCTTATAGCGATAAGACCGCCAATTGTTGCACTTCTTATATTAAAAATTGTTTTAGTTCTAAGTTTAATATCAGTGGTGTCACAATAAAGTGTTTCTATTCTAATACTAGGTAGATATGTCAAATACGCAACTATTTGCTTCCATATTAGTCTGTGTATAAGCCCAGATTGAGCCTAGAGCCTTGAGATTTGAAATAGCTCGAACACGTAAACTGGTTTAATCCAGCAAAATCGAACGAACATTAACTTTATATCGTATCGTTTGGAGCAATAAAACCTCTTACAAGTTCGCCGAAGCACTCGGAGTCTGGAGACGCATTAATCAAACATGTTGCTAACAAATTCGCAGTCCGCGGGCGTTTAAAACTACGCACCCAACCAATAAATCCATACCTTCCAATATAGTTTGAGAGCTGACGCTTAATAGCTTTACTTTAGTAATGACGATAATTATAATAAGTTAATTTTAAATCACAGGAATAAACTTAATAAAGGTTTTATTCTGGTTTTTAGGTATTTTCTTCTTTGTCCATTTCGTCTGACCCATTATTAAATTTGTTCTTGGCTTTACGTTCACCGTTCAATAGAATTGGAATTAAACAAAATAATAATTTACGTGACGCGCAACACAAATTCGTTATATTTTCGCGCAACATATCGTGCCAGCAACATGACATGACATAACCAAATATAGCAAAAAAAACTTGAAACATCAGCTCCCTATTCAAAGATTTCCATAAAGTATTACAATCGGGAATTTCTTCGTAGCGTTGTATTCGCGCGGGCGTTTCGATAAGTTAGAAGTTTCCCATTTGGATCGTGCAGCCAGAACCGAGCAGCGCCGGACGTTTTGCATAAACTTGCACGAAGTTAGGCATCGTGCTCAATTGTTACCGGGGTCTTGGAAACTTTTTAGCAATTACATGGCTTGAACGGTGAATGAATTCGTTAAACAATTAAGCTTTTTAATTTGCCAAATGTTTTCGTAATCACATTTTTGAAATAGCATGATGTGAATACAGCGACAATTTAATTTTGATAGGCTTTTGATAGGACCTCACTTGGATATATCAACCTTGCCAGCCTTGGCAGTTATTCATCCGTCAAGTAGTAATGTACAGGAGTTAATCTGTTTCAGACTGAAGATCAATATTACCCGCGAAAACTTTGGGCATGATGAGGTTCAACAACTTATATCTCAAGGTAACAAGCGCAGTGCAGTGCCGGTCAAAATTAGATTTTCAAAACAGCCCAATGTTTTAACAACCCAGGCATTGAGTCTGCATATTATGATGCTTCCTACACCCTGATATGCCCGTCTTGTTCTTGCCCTCTATACTCATCATCAGCCTATGTTCGTCCATTGCTGGACATACTCATTGTCTTTATACTCATTGTCATAAAAATCTTTTAAAAGGCTTATATTTACTTTCACCTGTCTGTTGTCTGTCTGTCTGTTGTCTGTCTGTCTGCCTGTAATCAAATCTTGGAAGTTTAATTTGATCCACTTCCCGATTTCCGATTGAGCTGAAATTTGGTATGCATGTATAAATCGGATGACAATGCAATAGTATTATGACATGGAGCTGATCTGATGATAGAGAAGGAGGGTGGCCATAAGAACTTCGTAATTAAACAACGCAACCCAAGTTTGGGCTCATTTGATTCGTCTTGACGAGTACTTTGGTGCTAGATGGTAATGAAAGTTTGATTTAAAAAGTTTTTTTTTAATTTCACTTGTTTATAACATAGGTACCTGTACCTATTTATTATTTTTTTACCGGGGGTAGACTTCCTTTGCAGGAGGTCGTCTAGGTGGGTACCCCAACAGTGCCAGTTATTCAACCGCCTGAGCAGTGATGTGCAAACATTACTGTGCTCCGGTAGGAGGGCACTGTAGCTAGTGAAATTACTGGGCTAAAGAGTCTTAACATCTTATGACTCTTGAGTAAGAAGCGTTGGTGCAGTGCTCCTAGAATTTCACATAATTGTGAAATCCTAGGTGACACTGTACTGATTATGGGCAGCCGTTATCTCTTAACATCAGGAGAGCGTCTTGCTCGTCTTCTACTTCATCACATAAATAAATAATAAGTATGTAATAGACCTGTATTTAAGATCAACCATTTTCATCAACCATCAACCTCTTGGGATAGGACGTAGTGGTTTTAAAGTTATCCAGGCAGTGTTATAGGCGCACTATAGTCTATGTAGACTGTGATAGAGCGATACTGAACGCGAACAATTTTCTGTGTCAGTAACATATTGAAGACATGGCCCCAGATGAAAATGTAAGTTCGATATTGAACGAAACTCTAAAGAATACGGGAAGCTAGCACCCCGATGTTTTATCTAGTGAAGGATGTATATTTTATATAACATTGAAATAACTAAGTATTAACATCAGGCGCGGATCCAGGGGTCAAGGGGGTCATGACCCCCTCAAAATCCTTGTTGGAAAAAAATCCGATCAAATCAACTGGTTTTACGCTACTTTCATAGAATTAGGAAATTTTCTCATTCGCTGCTCGCGCTTGTATAAATAAGAATATTTAGTTTCCTTGCCTCTCGGAGCAAGCTAAACGCACATCAATCGTGCTCAAAAATTCAAAATTTTTCGGCGCTCGCAGCGAGCTGCTCGCGCTTTAATATAAATAAGAATATTTAGTTTCCTTGCCTCTCGGAGCAAGCTAAACGCACATCCTTCGTGCTGAAAAGTTCAAAATTTTCTCAGCGCTCGCAGCGAGCTGCTCGCGCTTTAATATAAATAAGAATATTTAGTTTCCTTGCCTCTCGGAGCAAGCTAAACGCACATCCTTCGTGCTGAAAAGTTCAAAATTTTCTCGGCGCTCGCAGCCAGCTGCTCGCGCTTTTATAACTAAGAATATTTAGTTTCCTTGCTACTTGGAGCAAGCAAAACGCGCATCGTTCGTACTGAAAAATGTAAGATTTTCAAGACTACGCTAAAACGAGTCTCCAAAAAAAATTCTTAGTTTGAAAAAAATTCTAGCCGATGACCACCCCCAAAATTATGGTCTGGATTCGCGCCTGGTTAACATCCTCCTTAAGTATTGACCTCTGCGGCGCGGTGGGCTAATGCCCGCCTGCAACGCAGTAGGTTGCGGGTTCGATTCCCGCGTGGTACAAATATTTGTGTAATCCACAGATGTTTGTTTCTGGTCTGGGTGACTTTCAATATCTATTATAAGTATGTATTTACAAAAGAAAAGTATATAAGTATTATATCTGGTATCCTAACCACCATAACACAAGCATTAAGTTGCTTAGCTTATTTATTTATTTTATTTAAGTTGTGCATAGTAGAAGTAAACAATCTTTTAAACGTGAAATTCCTGTCAAAAGAGATGATTTTTTTACAGGTAGCCTGTGTTACTACGTCCGAAGGGGTAACAAACACACACATGCATATTTTTGCGTTTATAATATTAGTAGGAATTATTTTTAAACTGAAAGCAAATCAGACTCAGCGACTCTCGACATTGCGGCATTTTCAACTCTCCGGTGAATTTCGTCATGAGAGTAACAATGTGGGGTAGGCCTGAATTTGGCATAATTTATAATTTTAGCAGGTACCTATAACACATAATATTGTTACATAAATATATCCATAATATTGTTACATAAATATATCTGCGGTGACCGCGGTGACCATGTTTGCTGAACAAATATGCACATAATTGCAAATTTAATAACTGATATCAAAGTCGTAGTTATGAAGCCGCAATATTCAATTTAATATCACGAATGACAAGAATATTTGTACAGTAGGCGCAATTATAAATAAGCAACCATATTTAAGGCTGATGCACATAAAAGCGCTGGTACGCTGCATCATTCCGTCCCTGTTCCTGTATGGCTCACGAATTAACAAAATATTTAAAAAATAAAGCAGCCAAGTCCGAGTCCAACCCATGAACTCACCCATGAAGGGTTCCGTAACAGCAAGTAACATAATTTAAAAGTTTTTGTAGTTCGTTGTTACTTAAATTGCGGTTCTATTTTTGTGTGAAAATCTTAATGCGGTTCACCGAATAGGTACATCTACTTACCTAGTTTCAACAGTATAGTTCTTATAGTTTCGGAAAAAAGTGGCTGTGACATACGAACGGACGGACGGACGGACAGAAATGACGAATCCATAAGGGTTCCGTTTTTTGCCATTTGGCTACGGAACCCTAAAAACGACGTCGAGTACCTACTGTAGACTGTAAGCGTGAACTCCTGATATAGGACATCGTAACTGTCCGAAACCGTGGATAAGATAATTTCAATAAAAAATATTGCGCGAGTACAGCCGTGTTGTATTTGTAATAGATACACGGTAGTTTCCAAAATCGTTATTATCAGGAGCTAGATATGATATATATCGTTTAAGTGGACTATAGTGTCGTGTTCCTACCTTACAGATCCCAGTCCAACGACGTTTACAAATTACAAAAAGGATCACATCGCATCACATGAAATATCATAAATTCAGTAACTTTACGTACCTAAGTATAATAAACATTTCATCTTAATTTTACATTATGAGGCAGGTATATTAATTAGGTAACATGTGAAACTTTCGCTAGAAAGGATTAACGTAAATCCTCAGCTCAGGCCCCACAATAAAAAGCCACACAAACTTTGCTCCACAAACTAGGTTCATATAAAAGTTTATTCAGCTTCAGTTACTGCGTTCACATTTATCCTTAACAAAAGTATTCATTGCTAGACCGAAGCGAGCGCGGCCAATGTCCACTTTATTCGCCCCTTCATTGCGAAGCTTCGTCAAGGGGCAGTAGATAAACAATTTATTTGGAGCGAGCGAAATAAAACGTAACAGTGTATGTTTGTTACTGCGCTGCGGTGTTAACTGGACGGTCTTGGAATATGTAGACGTTTGTAGGGCTTGACTCGTAACTCTATCTTCTTTTGTGGAAATATATAAAAGGAAACAGTGACCGTTCACTGATCTACTAGCTTAAACCGCTGTATGGATTGTGATGAATTTTGAACATAGATAGATTTTATATGACAATGAGTGACAAGATGAACAAATCAGGTGCGTTGATCATATCAGAAATGTAGGTAAGAATAAATGATTCTCCTTCCGGGCAAAACCACGAGCATAAAAGCTAGTTTTATAAAATATACAATATATACTCGGATTGTATAATACTTTCAATCAGGACGATGTTTTAATAATAAACAAAAATATTCTATAGGTGTCCACAATTTCCGTTTCGTACACTTCGTACTGAGGCCTCGCTTATATTTGAACTTTACAATAATATTTCGAGAAATGGAAGTCAAAATGTAAGCAAATACCAACATCGAGTTATGGTTAAGTTCATCCAATATAAACTGCGTCCGCTCGACAAACAAAATGTTCCTGACGCTTAGGGACTGGCGAGCATTTTAACTCTGAACGGTTTCTGCAGAGTGCCAGCGTTTCCACGAAGCTGTGAGCTTTTCATTACAAAAATAAACAACGCTCCTGTAAAAACAAAACACGGCTAAAAACTTAAGTAAAGTCAGATGCCACGTTCCGATAGCGATCAAAGTAAAAATTACACCGTGTTATAAACAATACGTTTTTCCAATAAGTAGGATCTCTCTCTCTCTCTGCGAGCCTATTGTACATAATACAATAACCATAAAGAAAAACCTTGCGTTTAGATGTGAAACTTTTTTTAAAAACGTCAAGATGGCGGGACCAAGGTTTTTCCTGTGCCGCAGCTTTTCTGTTGAGGTACTAATTTTTTGATCGGAGGTACTAAATAGGTACTAAATATTGGTACAGGTTTCATGCAAATCCAAGACTTGGTCCCGCCATCATGACGCTCGCCATTCCATGTGGTCACATATACATATAATAATAGGACCGATTCCGTACACACATTGGTCTTAACAATTTTTCTACATTATTGTGTATGATATTAAACTTACTACCGCAGCATACGGTAACACTTGTCAAGACAATCCAACTCTTATCTTACTTCAAGAGTAGTCTGACGTTTATAAGAGCTCAATAACAATGGAAGTAGCTACAAATTGTATGCAATGACAGTGTGAGTAGCAAGAGTAGCGTCTTGATATATATGCCATATTACTCTTGATGTATTGTCAAAAGGGTTGCTAGTTGCTACTCTTACGTCAATGTTGCGATGTGCTACGGCTGCTGCTGAAAGCAGTGACAGTGGAAATAGCAAGAGTATTTTTTTTCAGTATCGTTTGTTCCTCTGCTGGGCAAAGGCCTCCCTTCTCTCTTTCCAATCATCCCGGTCTAGGGCTATTATGGTTGTCCAGTTATTGCAAAACGAATCCCGTTCGTCCCGCCATTTCCGTTTGGGCCTGCCGCGACGTCTGACTCTTTGTGGCGCCCATAAGGTGGTGGTTCTGGCCCATTATTCGTCGGACATCTTACTCTAAGCGTAAGATAAGAGTTAGCTAGTGTTGAAAGGTATCACCGTTTGCTGCGGCCGTTAGCTTCACTTATTTTATTTTAATTGCGCGGTATCTGCTCACAGTATGTGAACAAGGCCATGACTTGCCAAGCCCTTAACAAACCGGTATTTACCGTAAAACTTACATGTGTATATAAGCCAGGTTGAGCACGCCAGGGTTTCTTTGCATCTCTTATTTTGCTTTGAAACAGTTTATCGGTTATATAAAACATACAAGTTTACATTAAAATATAAATTGTTAGTTGTTTAATTAATAAAAACATTAAACTATTATATATAAAAAACCATGGATCAACATATAATAAATGTTTAAACAATAAAGGTGGTCGCACATATGCATTCTGTATAATGAAATCTCATGAAACCTCGCACACTTAATTCTTTTAAACTACGCAAACTGATTTAGATGCGTGAGAAACACATAATAATAATTTGCTGTTAGGTAGGCGTCCGAGTCCACTAGTAACTTAATAAAATAACGTGTACCTACATATTTCATGACGTGGTTAGTAAACCCGCCGTAATGGCACTACGATCCATTTGCGGGCGATTATTTCGAGTGGCGTTTCATTAACACTCGTCGGGGCCGATCCGCCCAATGAATTGAGATTTGGCTGCGACTGTTCCCGTCACGCTCTGTTATTAATTATATAGCCATTTGTTCGCAATAGGCATAATGAAAATATATATTCAAAAAATAATTTCCTTAATTTAAATTATTAAAAATATTGGATACGGATTTTTTTTTCTTGTAAATTTAATGATGAGTAAGTTACAGCGCCTTAAGTTACGGAGAAGGATGTAATGACGTCTCGCCTAGGTACGATTTGTACCTAGGTGTGACGTAGCGCGTCTCCCCCCACAATTTTACATTCCTTATATCTCAGTCAAATTCAATGATATTGACAAACAAAAAATACGTATTAAATATTTTCTTTATTTAAATTACGGATTAATAACATAAGCTAAATTATAAGCTATATTATCGTATTTGTGTGAGCAATAAAGAGTTATCTATTCTATTCTACATTTTAAAAATTTTAAACTTGTCACGCCTCTTTCTAACACAAAGTTTAGTTTTTTACCCTGCCTATTTGACCGACAATACGTTGATAATGACCGACATCACCGCTTATGGTGCTGTTATCTATTATATCTAATTACCGTGTCTATATGCGACGGTAACCTCTCACTATCGTGGGCCGTCTGTTCGAACCAAATTTGTGCAAACAGAACACAAAAAAAACTTTTTTTTTAAACTATTCGACACTAAAACTTTTGATTGATCCTAAAAAGTCTTATAAAATTCCTCTTGATTTCATGTACCTATTAGCAAAGGCCTCCTAGAACGATGATTTGTCCTGTGCCACCCTTTTCTAGAAGCTGTCAATTTTATATCGTCTCCACACATTGTGTGTTCCTTGTCTTTCCATCGCTGTTATTAATTAGGGGATCGCAAAAAGGTGTCGAGGTCCAGTGGCTGTGACGCAGGCTCCTGCGGCAATGCCAGTATCAACCCGACCGCCGAAGGGGACCCACGTCTCTCCTGTCCTCCCAAAGGCCCTCCGCGAGCTTACTCAAACTAACCTCTCAACGATCAATCAAATTTCGAACAATTTATTCTTATGTGATGTATTCATGTGCTATCCGAACATTTCAGCCAGTATTTTATATTTAATTTTTCGGTTATGTAGCTGCGTGCGGCACTTGAAGGAAATTCTACTTGTTTGCCCTTACAAGGTATGTGTTAATCCTTAATTTATTAGATTTAGACTGAATTTAATTATTATTTTTTTCATAATATTGGTTAATCATCAAGTCATCATATTAATGAATGAAAGCATAATTTATTTGTATAATTTGACAAAAATCTTATATTATTATGTACGACACATGAGTGAGTATGTGCTGTGATGCTATATCCTATTAAATCCATTTGATTTTTAAGATAAATTATTATTAATGAAAGTTTAATTATTGTGATAAAGTTGATGGGTTTGTTGCCTTCTCACGTCTATACTACTGAATCGATTGAGTTAAAATTATGTATGTAGATAACCTTTTCTTAAAAACACATTACCTACTTTTCAGAGAATAAAACCGCTTGTCACAAGTAAAGTAAAGTATATAATATTTACTGTCTTACTAATATTATAAACGTGAAAGTTTGTAAGAATGGATGCCTGGATGTCAGGATGTGTGTTTGTTACTCTTTCACGCCTAAACGGGTGGACCGATTGAGCTGATATTTGGTATACAGACAGCTTAGACCCTAGAATAACACATAGGCTATAGAAAAGCGGGTAAAACCGTTGAGCGCAGCTAGTATTATTATAATTCATCAAAACTTTTCAAGAGATGAAACCACGAGGTGCAGCTGGTTAATTTAATTTAGCCGGTTGATACAATGTATCCAATTCATTATCATCATCATCTCAGCCATTGGACGTCCACTGCTGAACATAGGCCTCCCCTTTGGACTTCCATATGTACCGGTTGGAAGCGACCTGCATCCAGCGTCTTCCGGCGATCTTTATAAGGTCGTCTGTCCACCTTGTGGGTGGACGTCCTACGCTTCGTTTGCTAGTCCGTGGTCTCCACTCGAGCACTTTTCGACCCCATCGGCCATCCGCTCTACGCGCTATGTGGCCTGCCCATTGCCACTTCAGCTTGCTAATCCGCCGGGCTATGTCGGTGACTATATCCAATATGTATCCAATTAATCATCCGAAAACATAATATTTTACTATCGCAATATCATTGTGCGTTCCATTAAATTTAACACAGTGTTGTGGTTAGTGCGCTATAAATTAGGCTTATGTCGTTGTTATATGGGAACTGGGTAGTGAAAAACCAAAACTGGGACTTTTACTGTTGACTAGTGGCCCCGCGCGCACTTTGTAGCGCCTAATTTCCTCTTGAATCAGTCTTTCTATTAAAAAACCTGCAGCAACATCCGTTGCGTAGTTTAAAAGATCTACTAGTCAGGTCATAAGTATTGTCACACAGTAAAAACTTTTCTTTTAGAATGCTGGCCACAAAAAAGTTTATTGAATTCGAATTTCGAATTGTTCATGAAAATAAAAATGTATACTTTTTAGAATTTTACTCATTTTTAAATATGGAGTGGACGCTTAAAGAAGACCGTGTTGCAGTTATTGCGTTGCATCGTTGCGGTTACGCGCCAATTCAAATTTTTGACATACTGAAAAATTTGAATATAACCAAAAGATTCGTTTATCGTACCATCAAACGATACAATGAAGACTCTAGTGTAGATGACAGGTCAAGAAGTGGTCGCCCTCGGTCTGTTAGGACTCCAGCAGTGATAAAAGCTGTGAAGGCGCGAATTCAAAGAAATCCCAAACGTAAGCAGAAACTGTTGGCCCTTCAGATGGGGTTAAGCAGAACCACGGTGAAAAGGGTGTTAAATGAAGACTTAGGGCTTCGGGCATATCGAAGAAAAACAGGACATCGTTTAAATGCTCGTCTAATGGACCTGAGACTGAAGAGATGCCGCGCTTTGTTGAAGCGGTACGCGAGAAAAAAATATCAAGAAATTCTTTTTTCGGATGAAAAAATTTTTACCGTAGAAGAGAGCTACAACAAACAAAATGATAAGGTGTACGCACACAGTAGTGAAGAAGCGAGCAACCGTATTCCGAGTGTCCAACGAGGTCATTTTCCATCTTCGCTCATGGTATGGTTGGGAGTTTCTTATTGGGGCTTAACAGAGGTACATTTTTGTGAGAAAGGTGTAAAAACGAATGCAGTTGTGTATCAAAATACAGTCCTGACGAACCTTGTGGAACCTGTTTCTCATACCATGTTCAATAACAGGCACTGGGTATTCCAACAAGATTCGGCGCCAGCTCATAGAGCGAAGAGCACACAAGACTGGCTGGCGGCGCGTGAAATCGACTTCATCCGGCACGAAGACTGGCCCTCCTCCAGTCCAGATTTGAGTCCGTTAGATTACAAGATATGGCAACACTTGGAGGAAAAGGCGTGCTCAAAGCCTCATCCCAATTTGGAGTCACTCAAGACATCCTTGATTAAGGCAGCAGCCGATATTGACATGGACCTCGTTCGTGCTGCGATAGACGACTGGCCGCGCAGATTGAAGGCCTGTATTCAAAATCACGGAGGTCATTTTGAATAAACTTTATTGTCATAAGAATCTATGTTTTGTTAAGTTCATTTTGGTATATAAATGGTTACATAATAAATAAACTTGTTCCAATAATTTTATATTAAACATGTGACAGAATTTATGACCTGACTAGGTACATGTGAATCTTTCTATTCAACAAAGTCGCTCCCCGTGTCTTTCTACACGGGAAGCGACTTTGTTTTATACCATTTATTTCTTACAGCAACGGGTCGACATATTCAATCTTGACCCCGATGTGAAAACGTGCTATAAGTATTTCCGATGAGCTTAAACATGGAACTCTTCAAAAGGAAGGCTTATATTGGGCCTCCTACACTGTATCTAGGTTAACTTTATTAAAATAAAATAAATGAAAAACATAAGTCCTTATAAGTTAAAGTACCAACGGTACTGCAGGTATTCATAAGTGTCGGTATTCATGCTTAAAGATACCGCGACTGACTGACTGTTCTATGAACACACTTCTCATACTACTTAACGGATTGAGATGAAATTTGGCTCAAATATATTGTCACACACATCCACGATTCTGAAAATTAGGATAAGCCGCGTGTATACGCTAGTGACATATAAGCAAGTTATTAATTTTCAAGGATTTTTGTGTGTAAGAAATTGAATTAGACGAGTACGAAATTAATCAACAAGTTATTTCCACGTTAGATTAATCTACACAGAATTAGACTCTCGTATTTAATCAACTCTTACATTATAAGGAAAGACGAAGGGAGTTGCTGTCTCCCTGCCAGCCTACTTAATATAGGTATGTACATATGTGTAGCGTAATGGTATAGATGGTACGCCATCAAGCGCTAAATTAACTTGAACGTTCGAAGCTGATAACTCCAAGCTTTAGAGGAGTAATTAATTGGTTGTAATTAAATATTAAAAACTTAAATGTGGAACTCGTATCTAGTGTAATTAAAAAGTTTGCCGTGAGTCACGAACATAGACTTCATCATCATGTGAATGTCGAGGCTATCCAGCTCCTCGATAACACAGACCTAGTGAGACGACTCAAAAGAACAAAGCCTTTTGAACTAGTGTAGTGATAGTGAAATTAGTATAAATAGTGTAGTGCTACAACAAGACACATGAACAAAGTGTACCTCACCAATAATAGAGACTGTAAGACGAGTGTTAATGGATACTATCTTAGATATTATAATTTTGTAGAAAAATACGTTAGAGTTAAATTACTCATTAGCCTAGAAAGGCTAGATTGTAATACTATAACAGATCCATATAGTGATATGTTTTAAAAAAAAAATTAAATATTAATTATAAAAATGTATGATCGTCAATGTATGAAACGTTATATTTGGATTTTTACTTCAACAGAAAAAATTACGCTACTTACATCCTATAAATTCGATACGCTACTTCAAGACGCTATACAAATACAAATCCTAATCACTATAACATATTGTGTGGCTAAACCTAATTGTTGCAGTTTTATGGCACCTAGAATTATTTCTACAATGCCTTTGAATGCGATGTGTTAGCCACAAAACGCATGGGCCTCCTTGGGACTGCGTACCCTAAACCGGAGGAGTATAGGTTTCTTCCATTTAAAGGATCACCGCTATAATAAACCACTTCTTTAAATACTAAGAAACATGGAGTTAGGGGTGAATTTTGGGGCGTCTCAATGGGTCAATGTTTTGCCGGATTCAGGCAGCCCCCTTTATAAGATACTTGGCCTTTAACTATTTCCTACATATGTCTTATACGGTGCATTGGGACTGAAACGACTCAAACATACGGATTATTGAACCACGGACGTAACATATATAATGATATGAGGATGGACAATCGATGATCTTACTTTAAGGGGCCACAATTTAATCAAGCCCTTTAGTAAACCGTTGCTCAATATTTTCAGTTCAAATTTCAGTATAGCAATTTTTTTTGCCTATGCATAGCACGTAAAACTGTGAGTCCCGGTTGGGTTAATTCTATATCCCTATTTCTCATATCCTATTTCTTATATAAAATATGTCGTAAGCTCATGTAACTAGCCTTGTAGGAATCTTGAGGACCCGAAACTACAACAAATGTTTGGCCACACAACCTATAATAATTGTGATTTGACGCCGAGGATTAAGTAGGATAACCTTTTATGTTGGGGAATTAATCCCAAATATTATTATCGACAAATACCGGGGGTAGACTTCCTTTGCAGGAGGTCGACCAGGTAGGTACCCCAACAGTGCCAGTTATTCTACCGCCTGAGTAGTGATGTGGAAACATTACTGTGCTTCGGTAGAAGGGCACTGTAGCTAGTGAGATAACTGGGCTGAAGAGTCTTAACATCTTATGACTCTAAAGTAAGTAGCGTTGGCGCAATGCACTGGGTAGCATTGTACTAATTATGGGTAGCGTTATCTATTACCATCAGGAAAGCGTCTTGCTCGTCTTACTTCTTTGTATAAATAAAAAATGGACTCCTAAATAAATAATTTATATAGGTTAATGGAATTATAGATGATACACCATTAAACGTCAAATTACCGTTATCTTCGATGATAACTCCGAGCATCAGGCGGAATAATTAATAGGTCTTAATTAAAACTTATCTAACGCTTGATTTCACTTTACCCTTCTAACTGTCTAACTTATTACCTACTTAGCGTTTGATGGCTGATTCCCTAATTTTTCATCCGATCAAAGGCAGATTGAGGCTTCTGGGGTTAGTAATTATGTAGTTTTAGGTTAAACGTAGGCTATGTTACAAAGATAATTTTAATTTGACAGTCTGTAAAAAGACGGGGAAATTTACAATTCGTTAAAGGAGTTTGATAATTTCAAAATATATTTTGTATGTTTTAAATGGTTGGTTCCATTAAATTATGATCACTGTAATATCCATATTATCATTGAAATAAATTCTACTTACATTACATTTTTATGTACCTACAAAAAATAGGGATAAACAGTTGTTCTAATAAAATACACAGAAGTACAATAACCTAAGGGTATGACATAAATTTCAAGGCACGACGCGACATACTCGTAGTGCTACGCCGTAGACAATTGCGTAGAGGGTCTACGACGTAGGGCCAGAGATGTGCTATAATAAACAACAAACGAGTACTGTTTGTAGAAAAATGCGTCTCTTGGGTTCTCAGTAGAGTAAATGGAAATCTAGTTTATAGATTTTGTCGTCCGTTTTAATGGTTAGTTATATTTGTATGTATTTCAAACAGTTGGTCGGCCGTGTGGCAACACTGGCGCAAGACGCCAAAATTTTAAAAATTATATTTTTAATTGTTTTTATTAAGTGTAACTGTTTAAATATACTAAAATCAAATGCAATAATTATATAAATATCCATAAAGTGGAATGTGTAAACCGAAAACAGTGTATTTTCAACATAACCTGATGTCATGTATGTAACGGACAATACGACGACGAAAACTGGATTCTGGAAGAAACTACATTAAACCCGGGGAGTACTTAGTGATAATTAGCATACACAAGTCACCTTTTCCTATAAATTCCCATACTTAACCAAAAAAAAAACACCTTGTGAGCAACATCCAACTAACATTTCGCCGCCACAATTTTTACCATAACTTTTCCTTAGTACCTATTGAAAAAACTGGTTAAACATTCACAAACCACAGGCTCTTAGTATTGAACAATAATATCAGTAGAAAAATAAACAGCAAATCTATAAATTAATTATTGAATAAATAAATAACCTACAAATAAGGTAAAAGTACCTACTTAGTATTTTTTATATAAAAACATTGAAAGTACATTGTACTTACCTAAGAAATAATCATTATTTGAAAACATATTGTCAGTACATATAGTGTTCAATAAAGCTGCAATCTAAACCTGTTTTATAATTATTAAACTTTAAAAAATTACAAACAAACCTTAAAAACACCAACATATTATTTTCATTCTTTTAGAACATAAACTGTATATAATTCTATCAGTAAGGAACTGTTATCTTATCTTATAATCTTAGATTCACTTGTGGAAGGGTGCACTTTTACCATAAGTTTATGTTTTTATAATATATTGTATTGTAATATTATAATATTTAAAGTAGAGAACATTTTGGTGCGGTCAGGCTCACTCAAACGCTCAAGCTTGTGGCGGCATTGCCTGGTGGGCCGCCCTCTTCCCTCTAATATGGTTGAGGAGGACGGCGCTGGCAGCGGTGTCAACTCGTGAACGGGTGCTGCAAGCGGGGGCAGGTCCGAGCCAGAGTATTCTCTGCTATTATATGAATATAGTTGTATTTTTCATTTGTTATACCACAGGCCTAGCTATTATCTCCTTTACTAAAACTCTTGCTCCTTAATTATATTGTATGGAAGAAATATTAATACAAATTATTTTTGATGAATGAAATGGTCAAAGTGAACCCTTTTGTTGTATGAGAACCCTAATACAAAAGACATACAGGAAGGTGACCAATTTCACTACTTACTACTTGCCATAATACTTAAATAAATAAAAATAACTTTCAGAAGCTGCACCATGATGACCCGCAGAGCTACTGTCAAAGACATGGAGCAGCAACTCAGGGCAGCACTACAGGAACTAAAGACCTATAAGGACCTCAATGAGCAACTCCTCAGAGAGAGAGAAGATAGTGAGATTGAGGTTCAACGAATAATTTTGAGAAATTCTAACCTAAAGGATGAGTTAGCCGAGTTGGACATTAAATACACAGACACTTTACACAAGTGTGACCACTTGCAGACTATTGTGCAGTCATTTGATGAGTGTGGTATGACCTACGTTAAGACTCTAAGCCGTGTAAAAGACCTTGAGCGTGAACTAGACAGCGCCCAGTTGATAATATTAGAATTGCAGTCTAAAATTAACGCTCAACAGGTTGCCGACACTCAGTGCCAGTACAATGAGTTAGTAGGTGGTGGTGGAACTCAGTGCGCTCAGTCCTCGGAGATCATAGACCTCACGAGTGAGACATCCTATTCGGTCCCCATATTTAAAAGCCACAAAAAAATTAAGAAATATATAAAAGTTAAAAGACTGGTCCGTAAATATAAACAAAAACTAAGAAATAATAAAAAATACTTCACTAGAAATGTACAATTAATTAAAGAGAATATAAGCATAGAAGAGCAATGGCAAAACTGTATTGAAGAGTTAGAAATAACTAAACAATTATATGACAAGGATATACTGGAACTACGCTGTGAGCTCCTCCGCAGGGAACGCACACTTCAAGACATTTTTAATAGCTATGCTGCTGCTCAGACTCAGCTAGCAAAACATTACAATACTGCCACAGAACTAGTGCAGTTAGTTACATCTAATGCAGAGAGTGTGATATCCACATGTGACGCCGTCACCCTGTCACCGGTGACTGCCTCACAATCACCGCCGAGTACAGTTCCTGCGCCGGCGGCTCCCAGCGTGGACAATAATCCGAATAATAATATTAAAAATAAGGTTTATGTATACTCTGACCAAATCGGTGTAGGTTTAGGTTCCTTAATAAGTAATGAATCAACTTGTGAAGTTTCCAATTTTTGCTTCCCTGGTGCATCATATTCTCAAATATGTGACCAAATAAATCAAAACCCAAATGTAAACAGTGACACACTTATAATACTTATAGTAGGTTATAGCATAGGTATAGACAAAAGGGAGGTTATTAATAATATAACCTCTCTTCTTGAACTAAATTGTTCAAAGATAATGTTGTGTGCTTTCCCATACTGCGCAACATTAACGGCAGAACATAATAAGCACACTCATGTTTTGAACAATTTAATTCATAATCTGACATGTCGTCATAGTGACAAACTTTTATATTTTGACTGTAATAAGTTTATTACAAATTTTTATTTGACCTCTGACAATGTATATTGTTCAAGAAAATCTCTTTTAACTATTGCCAAATTGTTGGCATATAATATACATATAGTTATAAGTAATATAACTAGGTTATACAAAGACTCCACGGTGATTAGTATATGTACTAATGAAGTCACTGTGGAACAAAATTTAAACTAAGCTGTGAGACAACAGAGGGCGGCACTAGTACATTAAATCTATTCTATCAAAATATAAACCGCTTCTCTGGCAAAATAAATGATATTGAACTGTTAGTAGATAAATTTAATTATGATATATTGTGTTTTTGTGAAACTTGGCTAAAAAGTGACAAAATGGCATTTAATGTAAATAATTTTCAAGTAGCTAGCACGTTCAACAGAACATCCGCCGAAGGAGGTGGTTCCATTATACTGGTAAAAAGATGTATTAAATATAAAGAACGAACTGATATTGTCGGCTGTTCTGTGGAACGCACTTGCGAGGTGGCTTGTGTAGAGGTTGGAAGGCACATACTACTATGTGTGTATAGGCCACCAAGCTCAAATTTCTCGGCATTTTTGTCCACTATGGAAACTATCCTGAACAAAATCTCAAGGAGTAATAAATCAATACTTGTCTGTGGAGATTTTAACATTGATATATTATTAGAATCATCAGATAAAATTAACCTAATTAGTCTTTTCAATTCTTTTGGCTTTAAATACTTATTCTGTGAGCCTACGAGAGTAGCCAGCACATCATCAACCTGTATCGACAACATTTTCACTAACTTCGAATGTAACAATTTATCAATAACATCAGGTGTCAGGTCTGATCATAGAGCACTCTCATTAGGATTTCAAACCAATCATACTAAAAGTAAGACTGTAATTGAACATAGGCCGCTCACTACGTATAGATTAGAGAAACTAAATAGCAGCGTAGAGGTAAAACTAGCAAATACTAACCTCACCGCGGAGGATCCGAATATTAACTATGAAGCCATGTTCTCAGTGATAAGTAAGGAATTCAAGGAGATATGTCCTAAAAGGAAATTACAGGGCAATGGTAAATTAGAGTTTGCCGACTGGGCGACAAAGGGAATCAGAATAAGCAGAGACAATATGTATCAATTGTACAGTGATAAAGTTTATAATAATTCTGAGGTTTTTATTGAATATGTCAGATCTTACTCAAAAACTTTCAAAGCTGTCTGCATCCAAGCTAAAGCCATAACTATTAGAGAAAAAATAAAGAAATCAACCAACAAAATCAAAGCTGTATGGAATACTATTAACAGAGAGACCGGTAAAACTAAAACTAAGGATGCAGAATATAAATTATTACTTAATAATCAAATAATATCGAACTCTGAAGAAATTGCAAATGTCTTTGCAGACTTCTTCTCAAACGTCGCGTTAAATTCGACAAAGTCTCTTGATTCTTCCCCCGATTTGGCAGTAGCATTACTAGAGGAAAATTTTAAACAATCCATACCAGATTTTTCCTTTGCACATGTATCATCTAATAATATTAGGAAAACGTATAAGAGTCTAAACGTTAAAGCTACTGAAGACCTATGGGGCTTATCTGTTAAATTGGTTGACTCTCTTATAGATACCCTTGCTCCTTACTTATCAGAACTGTTTAACCTGTGTGTAGATAAGGGCATTTTTCCAGATCTGATGAAGGTTAGCAAAGTCACCCCAATATTTAAATCTGGAGGAAAGACTGATCCTTCCAACTACAGGCCGATCTCGGTCCTTCCGGTGTTGAGCAAGGTCTTTGAAAAGCTGATGCTGAACCAACTTCTGTCTCATTTCAACGAACACAATATACTTCATCAAAGTCAGTATGGTTTCACCAAGTGTAGATCTACGACTGATGCAGGTAGTCACCTTATGGCTTTGATCCTTCAGGCTTGGGAGAGCTCACAGGATGCTGTTGGTGTATTCTGTGATCTTTCCAAAGCTTTTGACTGTGTTGACCATCGAACATTGTTGTGCAAGTTGGGGGTATACGGTATTCATGGAAATGCCTTGAGCTTGGTGGAATCATACTTATCTAATAGACAGCAGAGAGTAAATATTAATGGTGTCACATCATCTAGCCACGCTGTTAAGATAGGAGTACCACAGGGGTCAATCCTAGGTCCCTTTTTATTCTTGGTATATATAAATGATCTCCCTTATATGGTTAAAGATCTAGCAGACATAGTTTTATTTGCCGATGATACCTCGCTGATTTTTAAAGTGGATAGGAGAGATATTGAACTTGTTCATGTTAATAACACTTTAGAAGTAATATCTAAATGGTTTGCAGCTAACAATCTGTTATTGAATGCAAAAAAGACTAAATGCTTGAAATTTTCACTACCCAATGTTAGGCACTTAGAATCAAAGGTAGTGCTTGACGGTGAAAGACTAATGTTTGACAATGCAACTTTGTTCCTTGGCATTAACATAGATTCAAAACTGCAATGGGGTAATCACATTAATATATTGTCAGGGAAATTAAGCTCTGCAGCATATGCGGTATATAAAATCAGGCAACTAACAGATGTAGCTACAGCGAGATTGGTTTACTTTGCGTACTTCCATAGTTTAATGTCATATGGAATTTTGTTGTGGGGGTCAGCTGCAGATATTGAAACTATTTTCATACTGCAAAAACGTGCAATTCGTGCCATTTATGAGATGCGCCCACGAGATTCTTTGAAGGAGGTCTTTAAAGATATTAATATACTGACCCTACCATCCTTGTATATTTACGAAAATATTATGTATGTTAGGAAGAATCTCGAAAAATTTAAACTAAATGGTGACAAACATAGCTTTAACACTAGAAATAAGAATAAGATAGTTGTACCTAGATTTAGATTGACCAAAACAAACCAGAAATCATTCCTAGGGAATGGTGTACGTTTCTATAATAAAATCCCTGAGGAAATAACGGGGCTCACAGAAGGTAAATTCAAAAGCCATGTTAAAGCCATATTACAAAAGAAAGCATATTATAAAATAAGCCAATACATCGACGACAAAGATGCCTGGAAACCTCTGCATAATAAACCAGCTGGTGCCCCTCAAACGCACAATAAATTATGTAACCAAGATAAACATTGTAAACACATATTTAAAAAATGCAATCCTCATGAGTTTCTTGCTCGTTCTTCTCATAGAGGTGCCTTGCGAACGAGCAGTAGAGTGTTAAAATAGAAAAATGTAAAATTGACTTGCAAAAGTGCTCCGATGTAGCCTATTTGAATAAATGAATTTTGAGTTTGAGTTTGAGTTTGAGTGAAGTCGGCGCCCTTCTTAGCTAAAATGTTTGCGCGTAGTGTCAAATTCTCAGATATAGAATAGTTTTGACATTTTTGTACTAGCTACTAACGAGCGTCATAGCGTAGTGTAGTTTGCATTAAACCCGTATGTAATTCTAAAGTTTAAAGTCCTTAAACACTTTCCAAATATCAGTTCTATCAGCTCAACCGGTTAGGCGTGAAGAAGAATTAATCAGACATAGATACATAAGCTTTCATAATATTACTATGTGATCCTAACAACTTTCCAATTTAATTGTATTTTAATTCGATTAAACTTCATTTACTTAAATGATTTTTTATGTTAGACACACACACAAGAAGACGGCTCGCCTGATTATATATTTATTTATTTAGTGAAAAAAAAACCGACTATACATTACTAATGTTTATCATAGTCAGCAATTATGGTTATTTCGGTTTATACGACAAATGTCTAAAATCCAAAATGTCCAACTAGTATTAATGTCCAACACTAATTTGGTCAAACACTAATTTCGTCCAACATGGATTATGTCTAACTAGGAATAATGTCAAACACGAATAATGTCCACCATGTGTAACATGTAGTTATCGGTTAAGTATGCGGTGTAAATCTCTCTTTAAAATTAATTTGAAACAAGTGCTTTATTACTGAAAACTAATTAAGGAAATATTAAAATATGCAACCGCACGTTAACAGAGAGACCGCAAAACCGCAAACAATAAATGGCTCATTCTCATGGAATCGATTCTCATCGTCACCTTCATGGTAATTCTTATTTATTGCTTTTTTGTAATGTTTATGTATAATATTGTATAGAGCTGGATAACACGAGTAAACTTTTATATAAATGATTTAAATCGTACATTTCATTTCGAAGAAAAACAAGTTTTGAAATTTTCGATGCCACGAAAGTGATTCAGTCATTATTTTTTCACAACTTTTTCAAGTAAAATCCTTTTAAAAGACTAAATCTACCAAAAATGTACAATAAAACGACATTCTACGTAACAACAAACCTCACTACAGAAGAAAATATGCGTAATTTGAGATATTACTTTACCTTTCACTTTACTTTTTTATTAGGCAAAAATTTTGTATGTATGTTTTAAAACCCTAACATAACAGATAAAGTACTTATTAGTTAGTAAAAAGGTTCTTTCTAAACAAAACAATACATAAAATCACTTTCGTGGCTTAAAAATCACCTTCATGGTAAAAAACGCTATGAAGGTGATGCCACGCTGGTGACGAAAATATCCCTTTTTGGTGAAATTCTGGAAAGTTTAAGTATAATGTATAAAATTAAATACTACATCTTTATCTCGCATATTTTGGCGTTTCGAAAAGCTGGCTTTGATTTAAATAACTAAAATACAATGCATAAAAATGTTGTCCATGCAAGTGATCGATACACCCATGGATAAATTGAAACTTAGCAATTATATTTTTTCCCACGGCTCGATAAGTCCAAGATTCTACTTCTACGATTGCAGAACATGGCCATCATTGAAATGAATCGAACTCTGTATTGGATTGTTGATGTTGTGTTTAACAGCAGTTGTTAAACTACGCAAATTTAAAGCACCTAAAATCGTGTGACCGCCGCATTATGTCATTTTAAATTCAAAATAATAATGAAAGGTTTTTTTTTTACTATATGCAGTAAAGTGTATTTGTTTGTGCAAATTTTGGTATATGTTATATACAGATACACCGAAATTTGTTAAAGTAGTGCCCAAATGTTTTACTGCAACGGAAAGTGTGACACCATGAGAATACGAAAAATGGCCCCGTTTTTGACCTTTCATGTTAAATTTTAGTATTATTTTTTGCGTTTATTATGACAATCTTTATTTATTTTGTAGCTTAATATATGTTTTATCCACCTTCCCAAAATTCATGTCTCTTTCTTTAAGCGTTTAGGAAATATAACCGTGTGACCATCAAATTTGAGCTAAAATGAGAATGAGCCAAATACGGTTCGGTCGAAGTTTAAGCCGCGATGATTAAACCTACGGCTTCAATTTATAATAATAAACTTAACACACAAATTTCCATCATATCTACCGAGTTTATTTGAAGTTTTTTTTTTCATATTAGGTTTTTTTATTAATAATAATGTGTTTATTGCAGAACATAAGAATTCCAAAAAAATGTAATTAATAATTATTCTAAATTGTTAGTAATAAAAAAAAAAATCAAAAACATTTATTTATTTGCCAATAGATAAATAAGTATACAAGATTTCCAGTGGTTCCCGCACTAGGGCTCGCCTGTATCGCGGGAAACCTTACAATTTGACCAGAACGATTTGGTTTGCAGAGAATAATCTAGACTATAAGTCATTACAAGAGTATAATCGCGAGAAAAAGTGAAAGATATTATATGTATTTATTTTTGTTAATAAAAAGAAAAATAAGTAAAATCTAAATTGAGTCCTGTAGAAATATGTAATGGGTGTTTCTACTTGGATGTCTTTTGTTTGCTGAATTTGTACAAATGTGTGTGAGTGTGTGAGTATGTGAGTGTGTGTGTGAGAGTGTAATTTTAAAAACTATTTTAGCGAGTTAGGAACAGTACATTCAAGAGCTGCTGCGAGAATCACCACCACTACAGTCACTCTTTCCTTTTATATATTTAGAATATTATAATATTCATAGTTTTGTGCAAAGTAACACTTAATTCCATTAGGTCCATTTATTTTTGTATAGCGATAAAGTAGCGTTAAAAACATGCCCATATGAACGCACATTAACTTCCTCGACCAAAGCTGCGATTAACTGCGCACTCACAGATAAGGACAAGGGGCGTCTTCATTAAGTTTGTTTGTGAAGTAGTGGCTTTACGAGCCTCCGTTACAACCAGCGTTTATTGTGACAAAGTATTTCATTAGTCATGTCTCTTTGTTACTATGTCACACTTGCTACTTTGGCTAATTGAAAAGTTCGAGAGCATGTCGGGGTTCTTCGCGATTTAATATAATTATAAATAAATTTTTAATTGTAAGCTTTTTGCAAACCTAAATATTGCTGTAGTGGCTCACCTTACTTGCCTCCATTACAACCAGCGTTTATTGTGACGAAGTATTTCATTAGTTATATTATCTCTTTTTAGTAAAAAAGAGATAGACTAGATAGGGTATATTAGCCAAAGTAGCAAGTGTGACAACAGTTTTCGTGTGACATAGTTGTCACACTTGCTACTTTGGCTAATTAAAAAAACTAAAGAAAATTGGGGATCGTTGCGATTCAATATTTGATTGTAAACTTTCGAATATTGTTACAAATTCATATTATTAACTATTTCATTACAAACTCAGTCATGGCAGGAAGTGGCTTAGAATCGGGAACAGTGACGTTATCTTGTATTGGAGGCCAAGACTCAGTTTGGGTCGTTGCACCATAGTAAGTAAGTAATTTACTATATTTATCAGTAGTCATGTATTTGTGTTACTATGTCACACTTGCTACTTTGGCTCATTGAAAAGTTTGAAAGAATGTTGAGGATCTTTGTGATTAAATATTTGATTGTAAACTTTTCGTCGTCTGTTTCGTGTTTTTAACTTTTCGGATTTGGTTTTACAATTTAGAAGTTTTCGCTTTCTGGCATTAAAATTTAATTTGTTTAGAAACAAGGATACCGAAACTATTGGTTGGATTTTTATTATATATTCTTTGTTATTGAGAAAGACAAAGGA
This sequence comes from Hemithea aestivaria, assembly GCA_947507615.1. Classification (NCBI taxonomy): domain Eukaryota; kingdom Metazoa; phylum Arthropoda; class Insecta; order Lepidoptera; family Geometridae; genus Hemithea; species Hemithea aestivaria. Next base: position 5,054,925 of record OX382325.1, on the reverse strand, counting down.
CCGAGTTGAATGGCATGCTATGGGGGAGGCCTATGTCTCGCAGGCAGTGGACATAGTCTCGATGACGATTATTGGCTAACATTTATTCCAATTAAGGTAATTCACATCATCAGAATTCTCAAGATATTAATCATATTGTGACACCTACTACTGAAAAACTAGAAAGATTTCACATATTTTCTGTAAATGAAAAAAATCAATTTAAAAAGTGTAGAAGTCTGCAATTCTACACTTTCCCTTAACAGCTCAAAAGCTCAGAGAAAATAAAATAACCTTAGTACAAAAGACGCACCTTAACCCATTCAATTCAGAAAGCATTTCGTGGCGCAGGTAACCAAAGATTTCAAAATTACAGGTCAATGTTTTGACCCAGTCAAATCGAGGTGACCTATTTCGGTAAGCTTTAGTTGTAAGGAGGTATAGATCCTCCTAGTGCCGAATGCCTGGCTGCCATCTGGCAGCGGCGCAATTTATATTGTGTCTCTAAGCAGAAATACTAGCTTTTCTTGAAGTGTTGAGACAGAAAAATTGAATTTTTTAGTTATTTAATGATACAAATTCAATAACTCTGCTTGAAAATAACAATTTAGCTTACATTTATGTTGTTATAGTTTTTTTCTTACTCTTACTAACTACTCGCGGCTTTGCATGCATGCGGAAAACCTTTATTAGGTTTAGAAAACAACACATAGATTTTAAGCGAGTAAAACTAGCTGTTCAAAATAAACGGAATTTTGTTATTTGAAAACCACAGGCACCCCAAAAAAATACACGAGAAATGTCTCATAGTTAAAATTATATTCAGATCTCGTTAACCAAACATGATTTTTAAATACCAAAGGAAGCTTTTGCTCATTAAAATTTGTGTACATGTATTTTAAGCGTATAAGTTTAGACTTGGTTCACATGGCAGTCGTTAATCACGCTTTTTTATAACGCTCGTTGATTTTCTATCGTTCAGATGATAAAGCGTCCGCTCTCAGCTTTACTCCCGTCGCGAAATCCTTTTTCTTAATTTCAACTCCTGCTTCTGTTTAGCGATAAAATCACCTAGTCCACCATATCTGTGTTTAGTTCTAACTTTTTCTTTTCTTTTAGGTATCCACAAAAAGTAACTTATATTTTTACATTTTTTAACTTCTAATTTACTTGTATCTAACTTAAAGTAAACTTCTCGTATCTAACTTAAAGTAAACTTTTAAAGTAAGTTACTTTAAAAGTTTACTTTAAGTTAGATCATACAACTAACAGTAAAAAACGAATTTCCCCTTAAACAACTTAGGCTGCAATTTGACAAGCTTAGGCTCATGAATAGTAAAATATAAAACTCTTTATTGTACACCATAAATATAATAGAATAGGAAAAATAAAATACACGTTAGAAAAAGAGTGTTACAATTATTGGTCTTATCGTTAATACCAATCTCTTCTTCAACCAAGCAGGGGACGGAAATGTAGAAATTAGCGCGTCGGTGGTCGTATCGAAAAATAAGCTAACAATAAATCGACAAATAAATTCATCAGCAAAAATCCATTTGAAATTTGAATGTGACCCGCCGCACCGGTTGCCCTATATCTTTGTACCTCGAATTGAAAGCTTCATTAATGTTTCATCAGTTCGATTCAGGATTGTGTTGATCCGGCTCCGGCCGACATTCGTGTCGCCGATGTCAGGGTTGTATGGAACTTTTAGTCGATTCAATTAATATAGGTTATTGCGGTCTCATTTTATATTTTTCTTTTTGAGTATAATTATGTGGCAAATGTATACTGGTGGTAGGCTTCGGCCGCGGCTAGTTACCACCCACTGGACAAAACCGTGTCGCCAGGCGGTCATTGTGACCGTGACGTCATGATTTTCAGTGAAGCCAAGGAGGGATTTATCCCGCCTTCTAGGTATAGACTGCTGCCATCTACAGCCGCTTAACATCACGCGAGTTCGTGGTCAAAGGCAATCCTATAATGAATAAAAAATGTCTTTATTGAGAAAATATAAGTAAACAATACTACAGCAATAAAGAACTCTTGTACTAACCACAGATCAGCCACACGTTAATCAACAGAAAATTCAAGTGGTACGCACAACCTTGTTGATATACACAAGTAGTTTCTTTTTGATCATTATAGAGTGGATATTTTCTCTATGATTAATATACCTACAGATTAGCCTTTGCGACCACGATCTCGCCTTATATCTTAACCGAAGATGCGGTTGAAGATTAAAACTAAGCGGGATAAATCTCTCCCTAGCTTCACTGAACATCATGCCGATAAACAATCGTAGTTCTCAATCTTCTGATTTCACGTACCTAAGCAAAAAAGAACAGGTTTGCAGCCACACCCAGTAGAGTTTGGCTGAACTTAAAACATTAAAAAAAAAAACAAACTTGAAAAGATAATGCTTACGACGACGCCATACCCACATCACAGATAAAAGAATACTAGTACAGATACCTCATCTCATACAAAAAATTTGGACCGTCCTAACTCGGGCTATTCTGCGGGCTATTTTGTTTGACCTCTGTTGTCGCTAGATGACGCTATGACAGGATCGATTTCAGGCGATTGCAAGCGCCATCTGTCGCGTGCCTATGGATTTACTAAACGCTTAATAGTAAGGGGCCAACAGATGGCGCTCATCGAGTACCTACAGCAGTACTGCCGTCCTTATTTTAAAGTGCAATAACGTCGATGAATTTAATTTCGAGAAAAACGCAGATATATATTTTAATTTTTGTTTTGTTTGTATCTCTATGCCCATACAACGTATCGACTCGAAACTTTTACAAGATTATAGATAAAAATGTATAGAATATTATGAAATAATAAAATGTATAGACTATTATGAAATAATTATTAGCTATTATTAAATATTTAGTGTTAATTCCGCTAAAACCGGCGGTGGTTAGCGGAATTAACACTAAACATTTAATAATAGCTAATAATTGTTGTGATGGATTTCCACAAAGTAACACTTAGTTCCATTAATTATCTATTATGAAATAATAAAACATGAAAAAATCGTTTTTTTTAACAATAATTATTTAGAAATAATAAATATGTTAATACAGCTATTTAAAAAGATGGTATTGTAATGATATCTAAGATTATTTCATAAATAGAAAAAATGTTTGCTAGCCATAACCGTAACAAGTTTTGTAGTTATTGCCCTTATCTTTAGTTAATCAACATATTTTTCAGTTTTGAGTTGCAGATAGGTACAAGTACCTACCTATTTTCTAACCATAAGTGCAATAAGTGCCTGAGCTTTTGTAGTTTTCATTGGTAAGACAAGCTAAGTTAAAATGCAATAATTCATTGTTATTGCCCTAACGACTAGTGAATGAGACTTTTAAATTTTGAATACTTTCTACAAATAAAGTAACCACACATATTGCAGTTATCGTTAGTAAAATAACGCATTATTTTAGCTCACTTTGCCATTACTTTAGTCATTTCACTCTTGTTAAGTAAACCAAGACCATATCTCAGAAATATTGCGGTTATAATTTAAAAAAAAGCGCCAAGTGCTAGTTGGACTCGCCCATGAAGGGTTCCGTAGCATTAAGTTACATAATATAATTTTTTTCATAATAAATTCTTTGAGTTGATTGAATGAAAGGTAAAATGCGGTTTAAGATTTATAATTAAAAAAAACTAATTATTAGATCTCGTTCAAACCAATTTCCGGTGGAAGTTTGCTTATTTTAGAAGTTACGGGGGGGAGGACACACACATTTTTCCACTTTTGAAGCGTCTCTCGCGCAAACTATTCAGTTTAGAAAAAAAATATTAACGAAACCACAATATAATTTTTTAAGACCTATCCAGAGATACACGTTTGGGTTTGATGAAAAGTTTGTTTTTTTTTTTTTCTATTTTTGTGTAAAAATCTTAATGTGGTTTACCGAATACATCTACTGACTACTGACCAACTTCCAACAGTAATAGTAATAGTTCTTATAGTTCCGGAAAGAAGTGGCTGTGACATACATTCAGACGGATGGACGGACAGACATGACGAATCTGTAAGGAATCCGTTTTTTGCCATTTGGCTACGGAACCCTAAAAATCAGCATATTCAACAGATAAGTTAAAAATATCAAAGAAGGCAATATAGAGCTCGATTTGCTGATCATGAATATGTAAATAACTCTGTTACACCCAAAAACCGAGTTATTGCACTTTTACTTTTGATAAGGACCGCAGAGTAGTAGTAGATAGTAGATTGCTTTTCATTTATTAAGTGGTCCCGCGGAATTTATGATCCATGGCGGAACTAAATTGAATTTAATCGATTAAGTTACTCTACTTCATATTATGCTGAATATGAATAATTTCGTGTAGGTACCTAATTCATGATATTTACCTACTATTCATAGGTACACGATAACATCTTACTAAATATTATAAACGTGAAAGTTTGTAAGAATGGATGTCTGGGTGTGTGTTTGTTACTCTTTCACACCTAAACGGGTGGACCGATTGAGCTGAAATTTTGTATAAGGATAGTTTAGACTTTGGAACAACACATAGATTATAGAACAGCGGGCAAAACCACTGGGCACAGCTAAGTGGGTCTAAAATTAATTATAAACGTGAAAGTTTGTAATAATAGTGCGGCTCCTTAGCTCGATTTTGTATGGAGGTACGACCCCGAGCGGCAGAAAGCATGAAACTTAGCATGCGTATAGCTTTACCGTTTATAAGCAGAAATTTTAGTAGAAACAGCCCCCCACGACAATATTTCCACCTCTCCCCCCCCCACTTTTTTGTTCCTATTTTTAGTTTTTTGAGTTTTCCTTAAAAACTATGAGAGCTAGAATAACAAAAGTTTAATTCTCCATAAAATTTTCTACAATATTGTCCTTTATAGTATATTCACAGGACTTATAGTTTCAAAAATATGATATTGAATATTTTCAAAATGCCATGTAAGATGTTCTCTGGGCGCAAAACATGTCGTTTTCATGCAGAGGTTTGAAACTTGGCACAATGATTCCTTATCTCCAAATAAGCTGATTAAGATCAAAAACCCTATAACCCCTCTGGCAGCAAGGAGGGGGGGGGGGGGGGGGCAAAAGGGGCCACGCCACCTTGCTTTATTTAATTAACTCTGGGAGAATATTACTTTAAATTAAATGTTTTATTATTTAATGCCAAAAGAAAATATTTTAGCCACGAATTTATTGTTAGAAAATTTTTAGTTTACTTACCTTATTTTTCTCAAAAACTAATTGCCCAAATAAAGATCTACTTAATATAGACTATATTATGATGTTTTAATTTAAAAAAAAACTACCAGTGTAAAATATACATACAAAGAATTGAAACACAAAAAATTGATAATTTTTTTAATTTTTAGTTTTTTGGAAAAAAAGAAGTGAGATCTAAATGGGTGCCAAGTTGAATAATTAGTCCTGAAATATATTATAACATAAAATATTCTAAAAATAAATATTTTATAGCCTGAGATCTAATTTGGCTAGTTCTCATATACGAAATATTATTAAGTAGATACCTGCTGTAAGTCTTTAATCAATGTGTGTTACCGATGATGACTTACGGCACCGAAACGTGGTCCTTCACTATAGGTCTCATCTCGAAGCTCAAATTCGCACAGCGAGCTATGGAAAGGGCTATGCTCGGGGTTTCTCTACGTGATCGAATCAAAAATGAAGAGATCCGTAGGCGAACTAAAGTCACCGACATAGCCCAGTGTATTAGCAAGCTGAAGTGGCAATGGGCAGGCCACATAGCGCGGAGAGCGGATGGCCAATGGGGTCGAAAAGTGCTCGAGTGGAGACCACGGACTAGCAAACGCAGCGTAGGACGTCCACCCACAAGGTGGACAGACGACCTTATAAAGGTCGCCGGAAGACGCTGGATGCAGGTCGCTTCCAACCGGTACATATGGAAGTCCAAATGGGAGGCCTATGTTCAGCAGTGGACGTCTTACGGCTGAGATTCTAATAAATTTGGTTAATAAATTTGGCTCTAATAAATTTGGTTAAATAAAATATTTTGTTTTAAAACAAGCATTTATTATTACCATCTAGCACCAAGGTACTCGTCAAGACGAATCAAACGAACTCAAACTCGATGGGGTTGTCGTTTAATTATGGAGTTGCTATGGCCACCTTCCAGCACCATCATCAGACCCTGGTTACTATATAGTATCAAAGTACTCGTCAAGACAAATCAAATGAGCTCAAACACGATGGGGTTTCATCATATAAATCAAAATATTTTATTTTTTCTTGTGTTCCAATAAAGTGTTATATCTATCTATCTATCTATCATATAATGACGGAGTTACTATGGCCACCTTCCAGCTCCATCATCAAATCACCTCCACGTCACAATTATATTGCATTGTCATCCGATTTATACATGCATGCCAAATTTCAGCTTAATCGGAAATCGGGAAGTGGATCATATTTAATTTGCAAATTATTACCATACTTTAACATTATTAGAATAGAATAGAATAATTCTTTATTGCAAACCAAACAATTACAAAGAAGCTAAATGAACTAGATATCTTTAAAAAAATAAATTAAAAAAATTATTAAATAATTAAAATAATTAATTAAAATTATTTATTTAATAATTAATTAAATTCTGTTATTTTTTTTTATTAAATTTAATTTTTATTTAGTTTTTATTTTTTTTTAAATTTGAAATTATTAATATTGATAAAAATTTACTAGTTTCTGATTTTTTCCTATGTTACTAGGACATTACCTATCTGAATGCTAAATTTGAACTTTCTAAGTCATCTGGAACTGGGATATTACTTTTGATCTATCCCTCAGTATGTGTTAACTTCACCGATTACTGGATGTTTATATCTCAACAACCGCTTGAGCTGTGTTATTGGAATTTGGAACACAGATGTAGTTCGTATATTGGAGTATATGTGCCAAATTTTACTTGTCTATGTGCAATAGTTTTTGTATAACGAGGGTGTAAAAAGTCGTCAAAACGTGCTTCAGATGACTCGTGTAATATAACACACGGTGCGGTCGCCAGTTCTTTTGCTTGACCTTAGCTTGACACGCTACCGCGTGTCTAGATCAGAAATGAAGTCTATATCATCGGTTTATCCGAAATTGACACATAAATTTTCCTGGCTCTAAATGGTCTCCTTGAGTTAATTGGCTGCCAGGAAGCTAGGTATTTTGGCAAAGGTGAGGCAATACTTCACACCGAGACAGCTTCTAACGCTGTACCAAGCACAAGTCCGGTCGTGTATGGAGTACTGTTCTCATCTTTGGGATGGTACTGCCAAATACCAGCTTCAGACACTGGAGTCGATTGAGAGACGTGCCAAAAAGCTCGTAGGTGACCAAAAGCTCACGGAATCTCGGCTGCAGAGCCTTGAACACCGTAGAATGGTCGCCTCGTTATCGGTCTTCTATAGGATTCATTTTGGTGAGTGTGCGCAGGAATTACACGAACTAATTCCTCCAAGCCCATTCTACAAACGGACGCGGACGTCGCGGCAGACGGCAAAGCGGCATCCTTACTTAGTGGCGTTACCTACTGCCCGCACTAAGCGTTTTGCTTCGTCTTTCTTAATGAGAACTGGTCGCGTTTGGAACACTTTGCCGTCATCCGTGTTTCCCGAGCGGTACAACTTGGGTATCTTCAAGTCACGAGTGAATAGGTACCTTTCTAGGCATCTTACGTGATCCATCGTCGACCGCATTTTCACTTTCCATCAGGTGGGATGTGGTCAAACGTAGGCCTATCCCGTATAAAAAAAAAAAAATGAAGCAAGGTGGCGCGGCCCCTTTTGCCCCCCCCCTCCTTGCTGCCAGAAGGGGTAATAAGGGGGTTTTCGATCTTAATCAGCTTATTTGGAGATATGGAAACATTGTGCCAAGTTTCAAACCTCTGCATGAAAACGACATGTTTTGCGCCCAGAGAACGTCTTGTATGGCATTTTAGAAAATATACTATTGAAGTCCTGGCAATATACTATTAAAAACAATATTGTAGAGAATTTTATGGAGAATAAACTTGTCATTGACATTTTTATTCTAGCTCTCATAGTTTTCAAGAAAAACTCAAAAACCAAAAATAGGGTCATATAAGTGGGGGGAGAGGTGGATACATTGTCGTGGGGGGGGGGGGGGGGTGTTTCTACTAAAATTTCTTCTTATGAACGGTAAAGCTATACGCATGCCAAGTTTCATGCTTTCTGTCGCTCGGGGTCATACCTCCATACAAAATCGTAATTGTAGATTCATAAGAATTTTAAAGTTTCTTTGATTTTTTACAAATATCGCTCCAATAATATTTATAATCAATTATAATAGTTCAATAAAATATTTTAATAGTACTTATTTAATTATTTAGATAATAAACAAAAATATTCCTAAGCTTAAATCACTGTACTTTTTGAATTTTCTATAATTTTGACCAAAAACATGCTTTGCTTCGCGCCGCCGCGCGCCGATTCCGCCGCCGGCGGTTTTACCCCTCGGCGCTCAATCTCATATCTACTGACTCCGCGTTCCAGCCATTAGGTGTTACCACGGGTGTTACCTACATTACTGTATATATACCTATCTCTTTACCGTGACATAAGGTTGCTCCGACAACCCAAGCAAAATCTTAAAAAAATATAATATGCAAATATTGACTTTTGAAAAAAACTTGTTCTTAGGCATGAAAATAATGATATTTTTTAATTCTACTTGTTACATTGCGTCACGAAGAATGTATGTGTGGAACAATAGTTTATCCCATAATGACCATTATTCATGTAATTTCACGCTACTCACTACTCAGCAATAAAAAAAATCATACCTACCAACTAAGTTCATAATAATTTAAATTTCAATATAAAATACCTATTCAGGAATAAAATATCATTCACGAGGAAAATTAATTCGCTAAAGTTTTTTTAAGTATCCTTTGTAGTTCATTTATCAATTATATATTAACACTATACAATACATTATACTAGACATGTATAAAAAACAAAACGCGAGAAAAACTTTATAACAGCGCCACCTTCCTAATTTGAACTAAGTGAACAGTGACTGTTTGCCAGTCTCAACGTAGTACCAAGGAATTTCCGCCAGAGGAACGCCAATAATTATTGAATTTTGTAAAATTATCGAAATTTAAGTTAAAAGCAAATTATTTTCATTTCTCTATACTAAGGGGATTTTTTAAAAGTAGTATATACAATTTTTTACCTATAATATTTTCCTGCTCTGAACTTTTCACAACCTCTATTAATTTATCGATACATGTAACGCCATCTAGCGAAATTATTTTGAACTAAAAAATCATTGTAGGGAATAAGACCCCATGCCCACATTTAGTTTAAATTCAAGCCATTAAATGTATAAACATAGTGCTCGAATATAATTGTAGTTAGGATACAAAACCTAAAAAATTATCACCTATACAAAAAAAACCTTGCTTAAAGCAGCTTATGTGAAAGCAAGCCTTAGATCCCCACAATATTCAACCTAATAAATTAAATTTTGCAACTAATAGGTTTCCCGCCAATAAAAGGAAAGTTACCCCAAAGCGCGGTTCATCTAAGAAATGTACTAACTAGCATAACTCAATAACGAACTAAATTACCTATCAGGAAGTCCTTAACTAACTTGTAAAACAAAAGCTTCCTTACCAAAGTTTTTCGTCGCCTAAAGGCTCTTTAATCTAAAACGAAAAGGTACAGAATGGTGGCTTTATTAGATTTATTTTCATATTCTTTATTCCTCGAGAAGTGCTCTACAACCCTTTACGGGTATTCCTCGAAAGGTGCTCCCCAACCCCTTACCATACTTGAATCTAACGATGGTTAACTTTTATTGCGACTTATAACCACAATACACATTAGGACTAATATTTCTATAATAATATCATAATATAAGCAGCACTCTAATATAATAGTAAGCGTAGACCTTTTTACAAGCTTTTATTTACTTTCACTTGTCTGTTGTCTGTCTGTCTGTCTGTATGTGTGTAATCAAATCTTGCAAGTTAAATTTGACCCACTTCCCGGTGTCCGATTAAGTTGAAAATTTGCATGCATGCATAAATCGGATGACAATGCAATATTTTTATGACATCGAGCCGATCTGATGATGGAGCTGGAAGGTGGCCATAGAAAATCTGTTATTAAACGATGAAACGCCATCGAGTTTGGGCTCATTTGATTCGTCTTGACGAATACTTTATGGTGCTAGATGGTAATAATAATAAAAGCTTGTTTTTAAAAAGTATTTTAAATTTTCTCTTAATATGCTGAGCTGAAACTATTTTGGGAAATTCTCTTCTTGCACTGTAATTTGCCGCAATATGAGTTTTTCTAATAATATTGGATGTTAATAGCCCTAGAATGAAACAAATTTCGAATTGGATGTGAGTTGAATTGATCGAATGATTAGCAGTGATACGTGTGCGTAGGTAGTTACTCATTTTATTGCAAGAAGTCGGTCTTCTGCACCGATTTGTTTTGCTCTTTAGCCCTCCGGCTAATGAATTGGAAATTGCGTTTGGTTGCTTTTTGGCCGAGAGATAAACTTTACGATACTATTATGTGATTGAATGACCTACCCTGACTGGCCGCGAGTTTAATGTCCTTCGACTGTCTGTTTATCTCGTAACAAAAACCTTTTGTGGATGGCAATAAAGTTAATGTCTCTGTACACTACATCTTGGCTTCTGTTTAGAGATTTTACGATTGAAAACTAAGCCGCAATAAAGATAATGGATACATCAATAGGAATGATCTGTACTGATGGGAAATATTACCCCTTTTTAGGTTTCACCAGTATCGTTATAACAAAATGACTCATTATGATAGTCTTAGTATCCCAAAGGCTGTATTGGCAATTTACACTGGTGACAATCACTATACGCCGAGATATAGAACGGTTAAGAGACAAGGTTGGCCCAAGTTTGGGTCAAATGCCGTGGACGAGTGCTTCAGCGTACCCGCTGCCCCAGCATTATGGCGTCACGCAGGAACACCGCCAGGCTTTTTAGTGGGTATCCCCGCCGCGCCAGAGACAAAGCTGGCCTAAGTTTGGGTCAAATGCCGTGGATGAGTGCTTCTACGTACTCAATGCCGCGGCATTATGGCGTCCCGCAGGAACATCCCCGGGTTTTTAGTGCCGCCACGCCTATCTTTTGCGGTAGAGTCCCCGCGCAGTGCGACGAAGCGTAACGCATCTTTCCTGGGTAAAGAAAAAAGTTTGAGACAAGTACCTAACAAAGTATGAAAGAGGTAAATGCCCAACAGTGGGCTGTGGAAGGCAGGGGATAATGATAACTGATAACTTATTCATAGAGTCTCATTAAAATACATTTGTATAATTCTGGTAATTTTAGTCTTTATCTAACGAAAGCCGGATCTCTGAAATTTTCAACGCTAATTTGAAATTTAATGCAAATGAGAACTATTATTTTAGTGTAGGTAGCTCTCACAGACCAAGAGAATATGGCCACATTAAGGCGTGTGCTGAACTAAAACTATGTTAGTGTTTTTTTATTTAAATTTCATGAATGTATTAAAAGCGTTGTATTATAATATAAAACATGGAGCGTAGGCACATATTATAAGTAAGGTTTAAATCCATGCGCAGCAAGGGTATTTCTGTTTTATTGCTCGGCAAGGGCAACTTTGCTCGGACTCTTATGTTGCTCGCACATCTATCCGCATAGACCGCGCGAAAGAATGTTTGTATAAGAAATTTTCTTCTGATTCGGACGATTCGACTCCGGCAAGTGTGCGAGGTTTCATGACATTTCATATAAAGAATTCAAAATTCCTTCATAATTCCTTCTGTGTGGTCGATGCGGATAAATGGGCATTCACCATTAGGATGATACTTTTTTGCGTAACAATATCAGTACGCGATCAGTCAGTCGTGCCTGTATGATTTATTGTTACCATTAATTCAAATGATATTGCCTTGTCTGCCTGCCCCGCCTGTTCGACAAACGCTGACATTGCCGACCCGGTGTCAGTTTATAGGCGACGGTAACCTCCCACCATCAAGTGAGTCATCTGCTTGTCAAGTGGGACACTGTTGCGTTGCTGTAATAAAAAAAAACAATAAGGCTTGCTATTAGCACAAAAGAAATATTTGGTCTAAATTGATTCGGCGCGTCATTGAATATTGAATCACGATATGTAAAGCAACTTATGAATTTTTGCCTATAATGCAATAACTTATAATGAACAGACGCCCACAAACCCAAAGATCAATCAAGAATGACCGGAGCACGAGCACCGCAGATATATAGCCTTTTGCATAACAATTAGAACCCTCGCACATTTCCCAGCTAACTGCGCCCTAAGGGACAAGGCCGACCGTAAACACCAATATATTTTTAACCTTTAATATTTAAGTACATGTATATGCATTAGTCCTTTGAAAGCCAATTTCCTTCGAACCCTTTTACCGTTTACGAGTCCTCGTTGATTACATCTGGGCCAGTAGGTGGACAGTTTCGCTAATTTATTATAATGGCACCAGGAATGAAAATATTATAAGCGAATCTTTGTTTATTTGCATAATACCTACACATACTATTAACATTTATAAGAACGGACAAAACCGTGTCGCCAAACGGTCATTGTGACTGTGTTTCGGCATGATGCTCAGTGAAGCCAGGGAAGGATTTATTCCGCCTTCTAGGTATAGTCTGCTGCCATCTACGGCTGCATCTTCGCTTAACATCGGGCGAGATCTTGGTCAAAGGCAAAAAAAAAAAGTAATTAGTTGTACTGGCGGTTTTACCCGCCCATGTATAAGCACTGGTACGGGTTGGTAACGCTACCTTTATACCAAATTTAAGACAAAAAACACAAGACTTACGATACTATAAATAACTTATGTCGTCAATTATATCGCTTGGGACCTTATTTTGTGATAACACGGAATAGATTGTGCGCACGAAAATTTAGCGTCGCCGTGTGAATTGAACAGGACTTTTCTATGAAACCGAATTCAGCAGTTTCGCGACCTAAGTTACGCAGCTGATAACTCAAAAATTTACACTACTACTTCTTGGTCTCACCCTTACCCAATTTCTCTCTTTGAAGTATAACGTATCGTGACAGAAATACCAACCAGCTGGAATAAGCTGGAAGCGCGAGACGCGTGCTCCATATTCACATACATATTGCGAACTATCGATCTATTTGCATAGAAATTGGCCAACTGTTTATACTAGTGTCTTAACTGAGAAGAACAATAATGTTTTGGGATAGTTCAATATCTATAAACTTCGTAATACGGAATTACTGAGAAACTGAGAACCAAAGAGGTCTTTGAAGGCGAGGCGTCTACATGTTTTAGGTTGTGTAAAGCGTTTACTTACGTGTCTTCTAAGAAATTCCTATCCCCATACTCCACCCCGTGCACTTGTACGTGCGCATTAACAAAACGCATGTGAAGCTGGTCCTTTAAAAGATGCTCGTACTTTACATATCACGTTATGTAAAACACCAGTACAAAAACACAACACACTGGTTGTGCAAGTTACATAGAACAAAACTAAGGATTCAGTTTTTATGTTACATTCTGTGTAGATACACTAAATACACATTTTAGAGGTACATATTCGTACTAACAGGACAGTGAAAATCGGCCAATCTATAAAGATCTTTTAGAAAGCCTAGAGTCGAAATGAACTTCCAGGGTGGTTACAAACGACTGTCTTGTGAAAGCTCTAAAGTCAGTTCAGTGGCTCCCCTTCAAGTACCCCGTGACCAATACTTAGTAACAGCCTGTCTAAACAATGTGCTCCGAAACAATAATACGGGTAACGGTTATTGTATAAATAAAACTGCCTATGCTTCAGTACCCTAATCTCGGAAAGTTTTGAAAGCTGTTTTAAGCTCTTTCTGGCAGAATTGCTTACCTTTCGCTGACGGTTCAACAGTTGGGATCCTACGGCTCATTTTCTGACGGATCAGGTTAAACTTGGGTTGTCAAAAAGTGAAATTGTAGGCCGTGTTATGAAAAATATGTAAAGGACTTTTTGCTATTTTTTGTTTGACTGAGTTGTTATATTGATAATAATATATAATTGGTAAAATAAGATTTATAATATTAAAAGTTTTTTTTTTACATAGAAAACCATAGGAAGTTAATTGCACAATACTTTAGATTATTTACTTTACTTTGTTAAGTAGAGTTTTTCTCAATTACCTTACCTTAACTTTCAAACATAAGTAAAAAATGTAGAACAGCAAGAAAATATTACGAGAAAATATTTGATTTTTGGTGGTCAAAAAAGAATCACGACATTGATTTCCAACATTTGATTTCATTGTTGTATGCAAGCTTAGATAAACTGGAATTCTCAGATGTTTCGCATACAGAGGGTATATTCGGAGGTCCTATTACATTTTCATACGGCATACGAGGCGTGTGTCAAACGAATACCTTCTAACTCGCCATGTTTTTAGGCCGCTACCCCAACGGCGATTTACGAGTTAGCATTTTTTCTAACAGACGGGACATTTTTTTAATGACATGCCATATAGATAACTAGCTTATGCTCGCGGGTTTGCCCGCGTGGCAAAATCCTTTCTTAGCGGAGGTCCACGTCCTAAAACCTATCTGTATTCCAAATTTCAACCGAATCCGTTCAGTGGTTTTGGCTGTGCGTTGATAGATCAGGCAGTCAATCAATCAGTTACTCTTTCCTTTTATATATTTAGATATCATTGTAATTTAATCTAACTATTTCAAGTAAAGGCTAATAAAAGGTAAAATTAGATTTCGACTACTTCTATATTATATAGAGGTACTTTAATAATCATGACATAGTCGTGTGTTTCTGCCTTAACTATCGGTCTGACGTGGTTTAAGTTATAATATATCATCATAAATGATATGACGTGAATGATTCAGAATAAGGTTCTCATTTATTGTTAACTTCACATCACTGTGCTCCGGTAGGAGGGCATTGTAGCTAGTGAAATTACTGGGCTAAAGAGTCTTAACATCTCATGACTCTTGAGTAAGAAGCGTTGGTGCAGTGTTCCTAGAATTTCACATAATTGTGAAATCCTAGGTAACACTGTACTGATTATGGGCAGCCGTTATCTCTTAACATCAGGAGAGCGTCTTGCTCGTCTTCTACTACATCACATAAAAAAAAAAACATGTGATGCACACAGTCAGAACTTAAAGTTTAGTACTTAGATTTGTCTAGATTCTTTTATATAATAGCTTATAATCATGTCGCAGTAGTGTACTTCTGCCCTAACTCGTCATGTTTTAGAGAGTTCCTCACGCACGAGCGCAGCGGCCCGCCCCCGTTTATAGCGCTGGGTTGCCATAAATTCACTGTTATTTCATGGCGTTTCGTGAGTTTGTTCTCTAACGCCATTTGTGTCAAGATATCGCGAATTTTCATATTTATAACCCAAAGTTTAATTTTAATATTGACAAAATATACCTTTTTAAATAGTATTTACCTATACAGCGAATTGGGGTTCCATTTTTGTAATTTCTTATATAAAAATAGCTGGCCGACATTTTTAAAATAAATTATGCGGCCCAAAACAATATACTCAGGGTACTTTTCACTTTACACTGAGTAATTGAAGAGGTACAGTACACATTTATTATTATTTATTGTCATGATGAAATATTATCATCTTTTAGTTTTTTTTATCGTTTATTCAATCATAATATTATAATTCATTATGTGGAGTATTTAAAACATATTATTTAAAAATACCTCCAGTAAGAAAACCAGAAGGCAACGCTCGTACGATCTAACTTAAACAGTTCAGCTTTACGAATATTTGTTCAGTCTTCAACTGAAAGCGCCTTAACAAAATATGTATGTATATATTAGCTTAGCTTCTATTTTCCATATCAAATGGTAGATAGTGTAGATAAAAGATACACCTACTCTTCATGTAAAAGTTATTATTTGGAGTTGATTTTTGTAACCTTTGAACATAATAAAAAAAAATATTAGGCAATCGATAAACATTGAAAATTACTTCCAGAAGGTGAAAATCATTTTTTTAATTCAAATCACCGTTATGATTATTTGTAGTAATTATATTGCTTAACAATATATGTATGTGTATGAAGAAAAGCTTAGCAAATAAGACCCTTACCCTTACCCTACGCTACCCCCCCCCCCCCCACGTTTTGTACATATTTACATATATAATAAGCGAGTAGTGAAAAATTCACCAGTAAATGTTAACCAAAAGTCGTTTAACCCCCCAACAAAACCTATTACACTCAAATATTGAAGAAGAGGGTAATTTGATACGAGATTTAAACGAAATTGTGCTCACAGCTGTTTGTATTAAAGCCATAATACCTATAATGGCATTTTTAAAATTAATCGACGTGCCGAGTAGGTATAAATGTAATATTGTAGCTTACAACGTTAAAACTTAGCATAATAGGAACAACGTCAACTTTTTTTGTCCATAATGAAGATTATTCATATTGGATTGGATTATTTATATTGGACATTTAATTTTTACCTCTTCAATTTAATGAAATCGAGTAAGTTACAAAGCCCTCAAGTTACGGGGCTTACCCCGGCAGGTCATGACGTTATTTTTGGGTAATTTTTGGATTTAAGCCAAAAGTAAAAAAACAAGTTTTAAAATCAAACGTATTTAATATTTTGTAATTATTATAGTATTCAATAAAGTGTTATCTAATCTTATTTAATTTTAGCTTCTGCAGAGGCAATAAACATTTTCTCAATTAAACGTTTCTGGAGGCTACCTAACTTGAACTCAATGAAGGCAGTCGGTTCCTTCTCATCAATGTTATTGAAAATTAATTTGATTGGGAGCAATCACGATGAATCAAATTCTTATTGAAAGTAATTATTTTGGTATTTAATTAAAGTTTATTCTATTAACGAATAACAGTAATTACTTAGTTACGTTACGTATGTAAAAAGACACCAGGTAAAAATGGCAAAGATTTATGAAATTAACCCTTAATTTGGCAAAGATTGTTGGTTTATGATTTTGAAAAAAAAACGAATTCTTTCTTTTTATTTGTGTCTAAGGAAGCCTGAAAAAATAAAAAAAAAATAAAAAAACCTGTAATTTCGCGATAATCATATGTATCCTACAGTACACGTTGCCAAATACTGAGAGAACTAATGTCTTTTGGATCTGTATCCTTAAAGACACATTACCAAATAAATTGTGAAATATAAATAAAATAAAAAACTGATTAATTATTAATTTTTATTATGAAATTGGTAAAAGCAGTTTCTATTTTTTGTGAAACACAATCGTACCTTACATTTCATACACATCGTTATAGCTTGTCCTGTTTTACATAGGCGACAACGACCTTTATTGTCAAAACCAGGCAGATGACCCATTCCATCGTACCTGATGTCGTCTATAGGTCTTGCCACAATCGGCTTCTTTATTTTTAGAATTGCGTCAGGCACTCCCATGTCACTTCCCTGCACAGTTCCTTGGTGTGCCAACGATTGGAAAATCTGGCAACGAAATTCCTTAAGAGGCATTGTTTTTATAATACCTTTCTGTGCACAATGCCTCTTGTACAAGATCCATCCGTTGTTGACACATATATCAATGATTTGTGCGAAAATGCCCAAATACCACCTCCTCGATTTAATCTGTGTTCGATAAAGAGCAATCAGCATGTCGGATAAATCCACGCCTCCCATATGTGTGTTATAATGTCTAATGACTTGTGGACATTCCATTTCGATTCGCAATTTTTGTTCTTTGGAGTAGCGTTTTACTTTTGACACTGGGTAGGCATCAGCAAATGAACACGCCAAGGTAACAGGTTTGTTGTCCAGCCATTTCACAACAGCAACTTTATTTTTATTGCACACTATTTGGGTAAAAGATCCACGACCTTTCTTTTTTAAGTGTTTGTCTGATTCCAGTTTGTGTTGACTTCCACGTAGGCGGTTAGCTTTTATAGTTCCGAGACTAAATATCCCTAATTCGTTTCTCAAATACACCACTAGCTCAAGTGAGGTGTAATAATTGTCAAAATATACAAAACAAGGCCTGCATTTGATTGTCTGACAGAGAGCTAATACCACTTTGGCACCAAAACCCATCGCTTCCTCTTCTGGAGAAAATGTTATATTCCGGAACGTGTCATCGCCTCCATACAACATGAAGTCATATACATACCCCGAAACACCAGATCTCACAAAAGCTTTAAACCCCCATTTTTTTGGCTTCTTTGCGTTGTATTGACGTCTACTTCCGGCCTTAGTACCTTTGTAAGGAAGAGTCATCTCATCAATGCTAAATTTATTCTCTTCATCTGCTGCGGCTAAACAAGCTTGTCTTACTTTTTCGACTATAGGACGTACTTTATGAAACCTGTCAGTAGTTGTGTCATTGTTGTCTGCAAAGTGTATAAATCTTCGAAGGTGTTGATATTTTTTTAAGGTCATAATGTCTGCGATTGGTGCATATCTGAATTTTGTACTTCAATAGTCTAAGTAGCTTGGCATTTTGACAACCCCCATAAGGATGTGAATGGCGACAAAGTTCTCAATATCTACCTTGGTTATGTTAACACTGCGTCCAATTTTTTCTACAGCATACATGTTTGACTGCTTGACAATCTCCTCAAAAATATCATTACAGAAGAAAATTGTGAAGTATTGTCGTGGCGACATTATTTCGGCAGGTGGATTCGATAATGGCACCTCTTCGATAGTGGCATTATGCGCAAATGGTGTCCTTTTTTTCCATTTGAAGTCGATTGGCACGCGTTTAGCTCGTTTAACTACTAATCGAGATTGGATATTAGGAGCCTGAACCCTGCGCCTCTGGGATCTTGTATGAATTGATGTGTTTGGAGTTGGTTGCTGGCTTGCAAGTGACTGTACAGCGGGTGACTGGAAGTGGTTGGTTACTAGCTGGCTGACTGGCTGTGCAGCTGGTGATGGCAAAAGAGGGATTGAACTTATGGATGGTATGGAGTTATAATCTGTTTCATTTGCAGAAGGAAATACTTTTTGTAACACTGTGGAAAGGGTAACGTCTGAAATTACTGGAGAAAGAGGTATATTTTCAGTCACTAGAGACTGCGATGTGGTTTGAGTTACAGGCACAACTGGATCTTTATAGACTATTTCATCTTCAGAGGTTTCAAGTAAATTTAATCGTTCGTAGGAAGAATTCAAAGTAGGTGGACTAGAGCTGAGATAAGACTCATCTGGTGATTGAGCAAATTCTTCGTCATCGTTTGATGGCTCACTGTCATCCGACGGGGCATCTCTTCCAGGTATTAGTGCTAATATACGGTTAGCTCTAGCACGCTGAAGTACCTACGGACAATAACAAAAAAACCACATGCAACCAAACCCAAGCCAAACAAATAAAATAAATTGCTAAGAGTAAACGAATATGCCCAAATAACAAGCAAATTATATTAGTAATAAAAAATAACACCATATAAAAAACATACGGAACCATAAACAATAAATACCCACTACAAAAACGGTTATTAATCTTAATTTAATAACAAAATCATGCAAAAATAATAAACATTAATATATTTTAATTATTTGGCAATGTATCTGTAAGGATACGAGTCAAAAAATTTGTAAATTTCTGAATTCTTGGCAATGTGTCTCTGAAGATACAATTTTGAAATTCAGTATATTTCCGAACACTAGGCAATGTATCCGTGCGGATACAATTAGGTTAGACAGTTTGCCATTTGTTTATAAACACACATTTATGCTGGATTTTTATCTAAATAGTGAGTTTGTTTCAATGTCTCAAGATCCCAATAAAAAATTGTTGTAACAACATAGAAAAATAGGTAAAAATAAATAAACTTACATTTCTGTTGCGGAAGTTTCGCGACATCTTTGCTGACTGACGTAAATAGGGATGGGCAATGATTGGAAATGCAGTCGAAAATTAAGTTATAGTGTTGTGAAATGTATTTTCTTTCATACGAAATCGATCAATTTTTAATAAAAATATTTTCTGGGGCGTTATATTTTTTTCAAAATGTTGTATCCGAGAGGATACTAAATCAAATTAAGGGTTAAGGAAAAATAAAATGGGAATGGGAGAGGAAAACCTTTTATGCCGACTCTATCTAGTGTGGGATAGGGTAAGAATGATTTCAAAGACTTAAGAAAGAATTGTTTGATTAACAGGTGCAATTTTTGAGTTTGTACTGTCCTATAGCTGAGCAAAATAGTCCTTCTAATCGTGCCTCTTATTCCTTTTTTCCGTCACCTAGGAGAAAGTCACATCCGAATCGTCTCATATCTAGTTTTTTTTTTGCTGCCTTTATTGAGAAAAACAAACTAACAATACTACAGCTATTACAGCAGTAAAGAACACTTTAATTAACCACAGATCGGCCACAAGGCGATCTACAGAAAATCCAAGTGCTCCAAACCACTGTCAGATGGCAGAGTGCCCAGAATGCTGGCAGCATTGCCACGTTGAATGGCAATACTTATACGTTTGGCCAAATATACCCCAGCATTTCGGTCACACGTCGCCTCGACCAAGCGCACCAAATTTTGGAAAATGCGGTGAGCTCCTGGACCCCAAAGACCCAAAGTCTCTACCCCAAATGACTCAAAAATATAAAAATATCTAGATTGTTTCTCTCTAGGTATCATTATACCTTAGGACCATAGGAGATAATAATAACTGCCTTTTCCGTAAAAAAAACCTTATTGTTTTTAATCATCCATTTTTCTTTTTGCCTTAGTATCCATTTTGTTTTAACCTTAGTCGATAAAAAATGTTTGTCATCTTGGAGTTTTCACAGCTTTATGGAGTTTTTACCTTTAAAACTCCAAGTCTCAAGCTTTCAAAGCATCTACATACGAGATCTAAGGATCCTACATACAGCTACCTCAGGTTAATAAACTATACGTTATTTGCAGCTATAAATAACTGGTAACGTTATAATGTGCTACACATTATTCTGCGGTCGGAATTTGTGAAGGCGATGTAAACACCTTGTAAAATATCCACATCTCATACGCTGGGTAGATTTATTACCGCAGAGATATTCCAGGCCATTTGAGGCGTCGGTGCCGCGGTCTCACAGGTCTTAGGTACTTTATGTACTTACTGTGAATCAGTTATCTAGCTCAAAAGGTTTTCTGCCTAGCGTGTAAAGTACGTATAGTTTTTTTTAATAATTTTGAAAACAGGGCGAATATAAAGCTCGGGTCGGTATTTAACTGGTCCATTACAGTTTGAGCAATTCTATAAGACCCGCAAAAATAGATTTCGACCAGCTTTAAATCACAGCAATCTCCTAAAGACCTATTTCTTGCAATAAATAACTATTTATCCTATTCTTTAGTAACGAAAAAATCTTAATCAATAAATTTTGCATTTCCTATTCATTATGTATGACTGCAAAACCAATTTGTCTCACGTTTGAATACTACTGAACTATTTATAGCTGAAAATAAATTGGATACGCCAATAGTGGCCGCTGCTGTGAAAGTGAAAGCTGAGACTAGCCGGCACTTTTTTTTTTATACGAACCTCTTACATTGGCAGAGTCTATTTTCTCTAGACCGCACTTTGGTAATTAGCCGCAACATATACATATATCCTAAGTTTAGTTACTGTAACCTACCTAAATGTTTCCAGGCAAAGTGAGTAGGCACCTATGTGCGATAGATAGCAGGTTAGATCAAAGCTCCAGACATCTAGACCTTTTTCATTCTATTATCGCGCGGTTGCCGTCAGCGTCAATGGTTTTTGTCAAAGACTAGTCTGTTCTAGCCGCAAAACCTAACTTTACATAGATTTATTAGTGAATATGCTAATTTTACTAAGGTAATATACCTACGAGTACATATATTAAGTTTGCTAAGATAATATTTGGAAATTGAATACCTGAGTACTTTGTAAAACAAAGTTTAAAGTTACTTGGCTATTGGCTTTTTTTTAATTAGTCTTTGCTGTCCCACTGCTGGGCAAAGAGCTCCCCCAAATCCCTCCAAGTATCTCTTTCCTGTTTTTGGTTACCAGAAATTGTATTTGGTTACTCTTTCCTGATTTTGGTTACCGGCTTTTGGTTACCTGAAATTAATTATTTAGGTCCTTATTTTTTTTTTTGTATTATTTTATAAGCTAACTTTTTAAGAGTGTAAGATTTTGTAGAGAGGCACGTGAGGGAACAAGTTAACTAATTAATAAAAGCGCTATGGAAAAGTGTAATAGTATTATTTGTACCACATTTTTCATGGCATTCTTAATCGCAACTATATTTTTCGTTAGATAGTGAGCGACTAAATATAAACCACTAATCAGTAAACAATCAAAGTTTTAACATTGAATAATTGCTGTTCTAAGAAAAATAGGCGTTTTAAGCAACATTTAAATGGCTTTGTTAACAAGGCCTCCGTTAATCCAAGGCTACATGTTTCGGAGGTAGTTTATTCCGATCCGTGAAAAGCTTTTATCGCCGCGAATCGCACGTTTTAGTGGTTTGGAATTTGACCGACGTTCGCGGTCGTAACATTTTTGTTTTTGTACGTTTTTCTCACCTGAACAAGGCAGCGGCAAAAAGTTTATTGAAATGGCATTTTTATTCTGTACGTTCACGTTGAGCGGTTGGAATGTTATTTACTTGTTTGCACGCTCTGTTTTGTAGGGTCGTTGAAATTATCATTAACAAAATGCAACTTTTTAATATGGTCAGCATAAAAATACTAGATTCGTATTTTTGGTTTATGTTGGTTTAAATAAAAAATGGGTGAGAATAAAAAAAATCGAAAAACGACCGAACGACGAATGGGTGAAAGGATGATCGGAGGGTGGTTAGGTAGCGCTTAAAAGATTTTAGTTTGAAACGCGCTATGTCATATTTAAGTAGGTATGAAATGTTCCGGCCAAGTCATGATGCGAGAGGGGAGGTAAGTGAGGAGGCCAGAGGAAGGAGTGATTACTCAAGTAGCTTATGATAGACCATCCACAGGGGTCTTTTCTCAAGACAAAGTATAATACTAACTCATAAATGTAGATTTCTCTCTTCAGTCGGTCCCTCAATGTTGAGGATCGTGACTCCCTTCATGCTGCTTTCTCCAAACTATTTTCTTCCACTGGGCCCGATCTTCGGCTCTATTTAAAAAATTAAATTAAGGTAATAAATAATAAAAAGTATTATCAAAATACCAACTAAAATAAAATTAGTAACATTTAGATCGTAAAAGAAACAACTAATGAACAACCAAAAACCAGGAAGTATCACAAAAGGACCAAAAAGTGTCTCACCTCCATAAATAGTGTCGCACATACATCGCGGCAGTTCGCAACTGTTATCCCTCAGGAGTTATGGCCAATATGCCATATCATAAATTCACGCATTGGCCCTCGGTAGGCGCGAGTTAACTGGGATATGTCTGTCTTGTCTGACTCGTTCACTTGAAGGGATCGTTACCCACCTGTGTATGTACCTGTACCTACGAGTTACGACATATAGCTACAAGCAAGGGTTACGAGTCCTTGGCACGAAAATTAAGCTAACAATAATTTTGGATGGTACATGTACGTATGTGGGTGTATTCTAAAAGTTGACGTGGTAAATATATTAAGTTAAATTTGATAAACTTCCAGGTTTCCGATTGTGCTGAAATTTTACATACATGTATAAATCGGATAACAATGAAAAATTATTATGATATGGAGCTGACCTGATGATGGAGCGGGAAGGTGGCCATAGGAATTCCGTAATAAAACGACGCAACACTATCAAGTGTCCTCCTTTGATTCGTCTTGATGAGTACTTTGGTGCTTGACGGTAATAATTAAAACTTTTTTTAAAAATCTTTTTTTAAATTCCACAAATATATTATTATTACCAAGTTTATTTTAAAACGTAAGAAGTAAAACATCCCATCTACCACTTTTAAAAGAAATAAAGTATAATATCCTAACAGCTTTTTAACTCCCGTAATATGAGTAGGTGATAATTGGGCATTCTGGCACAGTTTTTACATGCATCGTTTTTACTGCACTCCGTTCGCTTTGCTCTCTCCGTTCCGTTCAACGATGCATGTAAAACTGTGCCAGAATGCCCAATTGGTTTTCGGGAGCGTCAATAAAGTAAAATCTTTAAACGTTGGTAAACACCGTTCGCTAGGATCACTGCGCTCCGTTCAACAATGCATGTAAAAACTGTGCTAGAATGCCCAATTGGTTTTCAGGTCATCAGTGTTTTACTTCTTTGGTTCAGGATTTTAGAACGTTAATGAGGTAAAAAACTTTTGGTTAGTTTATATTACTTACTTAATTATTATAAAAGGATACTAGATGGTTTTTTGTAATCAGCCTCGAAGTCTCACACACTTGTTCACTAAACACAAAAATAAATTTTACTAAAAACCAAAATCAGAATAATGAAAATGGGTATGCTAAGGAACATCTCAATATCAAGGCCGTTTGCTCGTGTCTATAACCATGGCTGGTGGTACCTAGAAAGCATCCATTCTATCGCAAGGTGATTTTGCATCTTGCTACAAACGTGCTTAGGAAAATTTCATTTCTAGGCCGGTTGCTCGTGCCGTTCTCCAAATATGGAGTTTAACGACACCTAGAATTGATAACTCCATCGCAACAATATTGTAACGTTGTACAGAAAAACCAATGCAAAAGAATTTCAGCAATCTAGACCGTTTGTTCGTACCAGTGACCAAATTTGGTTGGTGACACCATGAAACGAGAGTCCTTTTGCAAGGCCACACACACAATAAATCTGATTTTTGTTAGTAAGACTAATATAACTTTCACAAAACACGACTTATTAACACAATTAGACTAAGAACTGTAATGGCCAATGGTTGGACATAGAGTTGACCGAAAGAGATTATCGATAAATTTTGTTACAGTACTTAGAACTATTTATCGATAAAAGTAACGTTGCACCCTGCAAAGTGTTTAAAGTAAGTATCTAGTAAAATAATAAATGTACTATTTGATTACCGTGATAATTAAAGATGATAGATCCTTTAAAATTAAATATACAACTTTGTATTATTGAACAAAAACATTATGAATATATATATAATTTTATAAAATAAACATAATAAAATGCCATTTTATTACATCTGGATTAATAGCATTCATAATCAATTAATCCTGCTAAGGTTAAGACATAAAACAATGCACACACCTGTTTATCGATATGTTAAATCCAAAAACAGGTAGCTGCACTAGTTTAATTTTGTTGAGTTAGATAAAAAAATATTGTTCACAATCACACGCTCCGATGTAACTTGATCGTTGGAGCTAACAAACAATAACATGGAAATATTTTAATCGCTTGTACAACATGTTTATTACGGCACCTGTTTTCATTGTCATAGCGCCTGTGGCTCAGTAGTAGAACTTCCTGCCGGATCCTAGGTTTGAATCCTCGCACAATAAATTTCTCATTAAGACGCTAAGTCATCGTGTTTACGTAAAACATGTAAATTCGGTTCTGGCTGTATCCTATAAGATATATAGGAACAGTGGTTAGGTTATGTTGCACACCTTGAAGGATTGTTGATAATAATATGTAAAAATATTTTTTTATCAACTGTATGAATTGATACTACCCACCTCATCTATTTCAATGTCTTAGGTACACGAAACGTGAATTACCTATATTTGTATTGAACAATAATTAACTGATCCTAACATTGTAAACCACTGAACATAGTCGCGCGTGAACATAGTTTTATTGCAATGGAAACGCTCACATTTGCGGCTTTCTTTGAGCGCTATGTTTAAAATATCAAAGTAATGCCGAAAGAAAATAATGTTATTTTACATATTTTCAAGGAAATGCCATAACCAAACGCTGCAATTTATTAATTTGCTTACGTTTCAATAAAAACAGTGGTAAAGAACAATTTTCCCATTTTCATAATTATTGTTTTATGAAAGTACTAAGAAAATAAAACATTTTTGTTAATTTATAAATGCTTACAACACCTGATAATGGTGTATTTAATCGGTTTATCCGTTGAACAAAATTAATTAAGTTCGCGGCTCCGATCAAGAAGTACCAGAAGATCAAGAAGCATCAGAAGTTCAAGAAGCATCAGAAGATCAAGG
Organism: Hemithea aestivaria; assembly: GCA_947507615.1. Taxonomy (NCBI): domain Eukaryota; kingdom Metazoa; phylum Arthropoda; class Insecta; order Lepidoptera; family Geometridae; genus Hemithea; species Hemithea aestivaria. The sequence continues at coordinate 5,028,824 of OX382325.1, read as the reverse complement.
CTCAAGAAGTTTCCATCTGCAAGTTCCTGTGCCGGCTCTACGTGATAGCGCTCGCCGTCAGCTGTCGCTGTTATCATCAACCGCTGGCTCGCGGCTTGACCGTGACCTTCCGTACCTAGCCGTCACAGCTGATCCGCCACAACGAAGATTCGCTGCGTTGCAATCATGTTCGTGAGTTTATATTATAATTTTATTCGATACTAGTTTATGCTCACGGTTTTTCTGTTATGCATATAAGCATGTGTAATCCTTTCTTGGTTCTGATACGTCTTATGTGTATTCCAAATTTTAACACTATCGGTTTGGGGTGATGTTGATAGATCAGTCTCTCTTTATATATTATACAGATTACACTTTATATTTTTTTATAACCTGTGTATTAATTATTACTCGTATTGTCTCGCAGGTCTGAATCCGAATATTCCGACACATACAAGGCTCGCTGCAAGAAGGACCCTCCGACCGAGTCAATCTATACGGACAACGACGAAGCCACCACATCTTCTGGAAAAACGTATGTACTACTTTATTTAACTAGCTGTTTTATTAGTGCTCTAACTATGTATTATCTTTACAAGGAAAATTGTTTATTTACCATAGTCATTTTGCATACTGTTCTCTATGTCTACTATCTTGCAAACAATTTAGTTTGGGCACAGATAAAAGAATACTAGGTTTGGGGTAAAAGCACAGCGCACAAGTTTAAAATGGTGTATTAGAATTTGTATGGTTTAATATTCAACCTTATAATGCACAAAATAAAAGATACATTAATCTTGATATTTTCCTTTTACAAAAGGCGTTGTAGGGCAATATATGAATAACTAGTTGGGCCCCGCGGTTTTATCTGCTGTACTGTAGCTTATGTGTTATTCCAGTGTCTAAGCTATACCAAATTTCAGCTCAATCGGTTCACCCGTTTAGACGTGAAAGAGTAACATACATCCATATATCCATTTTTACAAACGTTCACGTTTATAATATTAGTAAGATAGTAAGATTATAAAATGTAATATACAAAGATTTAAATACCTAAATTTTATTTATGCTAACATTTTATTCTCTTTTCAGGAACAAGAAAGTTGCAAAGCGCAAGGTGCCAACGAAGGCGGCTTTGAAGAAGGTACCGACGGTGTCAGCAAGCAGGACTGTGTCTGACCTGGGGCTGGACTCCGACAGCGACACTGATGGTGCCACACCAAGAAAACGAGCTACTCCACCCTTACAATCGTCGCTAACGCGCCGAGTCGCTGACGGCGTCATTCGGCGAACGGCCACCTTATCGGGTGATGTTTACATAGAAGTTAAAGTATATAACAGTAAGGACATTCAGTCCGTTCCGTCTGTTGATCGTTGGCAGCAGGCGCTTGTATCGTTAAAGTTTCAGGGCGGAACGGACTGTCCGGAGTTTAATACTATAAAAAAATTTTTGAAACAATGCAAGGGATCCTTCACAACTGAGGGCACTTTTTTTGCAGAAAAAAAGAAATAGTTTTTTTTCTAAATTTTTTATTATTTTTTATCTTAAATAATTATCTCTTATAAATTACTTTTCTAATTTTATTCTTCATAATTCAGAAATTAAAACTATAGGAAAGTGTCCTTACTGTTATATGCTTTAGACATAAGTTCCTAATTGATTTTATAATTATTAGGTATATCATTGTTTTTATAAAGTATCTTACTGTTATACGGTTGCTAAATCGAGCTTAAGTTACTATTGAGGGTCAAAGTAGCCAAATCTCATACACAGTATTTTCAAAATTATGTTATGTAGGTACAACGCGTGATAGGTTGATTAATTATTGTGTTTGATTGATCATTTCATTATAAGCAAGTTAACCTTATTCAATAGTTAGAACAATGCCTAAAACAATTTTTTGTACTGTTTGCGACATACAAGTCAAAAGTAAAGCTTTTGCTGGTCATTTAAAGAGTATAACACATAAAAACAATAGTTCAGTAAATGAGAGTAATGGTATTGAAAAAATTAGTAGCGCTTTTCGCGGCCGCATATCGTCATACCGCGTATCGCATAGCAACTCGTCTAGCGCTGAGCCAGACGAGCAGGCAGATAAGGAGCGCGCACGCGTTCCTTTCGAGTATTTGACTCTCTTGCGACGCAGAGTAAGGACTTTGCTTCAGGCACGAATGCAAACCTACTCTAGTCTCAAGGTTAATTTCGAGTTATTTTCTGAATTTATCTTGCATAAAGATAACTCAAGTTCAATAAAATCTTTTGCAACAGAAAACGTAGTCCTGCATCAACATTTTATATTTGATGATTTTTTTTCTGATATCATTCAAACAATCAGTAAAAAAGTTGACGAATTCGAAGACAGAGATAGTGGCTGGGCATTTGTTCGTAACTTGTATTTAGAGGTAAACTTAAACAAATTTAATCCCTTGCGTGCCTCAAGCTACATTGAATTGCCTAAAAGTATCAAGTCTAAACATGCTTGTATCAATGTTCAGAACAGAGATTCTTTTTGTTTCTTGTGGTGTATAATGGCATCGTTATTCCCTGCAAAGAATAATTGTCAGCGAATTTCTGCTTATCCACATTTCGATCCTATTCTCAACACTGAAAATATGACTTTTCCTGTTGGTTTCTCTGACATTCAAATCTTTGAAAAGAATAACCCCGATATAAGTGTAAATATTTATGGACTCAAAAAGAAATCTGTAGTTGTTGGACCTCTTTATAAAACAAAACGTCGTAAAAAACATCATGTTAATTTATTATTACTTGAAAACGGCTTACGTTCTCATTATTGTCTTATAAAAAATTTAGCAAAGTTAATTCGTAGTCAGATAACTAAACATCATGCAAAATTATTTTTTTGCGAAGAATGCATGATATTTTTTGATAAGGAAGATAAGCTGAACTCTCATGTTTGCAGTGGTGTGTCGACTATTCTTCCAAATGAAGGAACTGTAGTTCAGTTCAAACATTACGAAAGAATGCAAGATATGCCTTTTGTGATATATGCCGATTTTGAATCCATATTAAAGTCTGTAAACAAGAGCTCTATTACTAGCGGTACTACATCTTTACACCAACACGTGCCAGCGGCGTTTGCTTACTATGTTGTTTGTGCATATGATAGTTCGCTTAATAAATATATATCCTATCGCGGTGCTGATTGTGTTGAAAAATTTATAGAATACATAACGCGTGACATAACTAACATTCACAATATTTATCAATCCCCGGTAACAATGAATTTTACTAATAGAGATCAAACTAACTTTGATCAATCGTCACATTGTTTTCTTTGCAATACATTGTTATTTGATGATAAGGTCAGAGATCACTGTCATCTTACAGGACGTTATCGCGGGGCAGCTCACTCTTATTGCAACATTAAGTTTAGACTACCAAAATTTGTACCAGTATTTTTTCACAATTTAGCTGGTTATGACAGTCATCTGTTCATTCGAGAATTAGGAAATCTACCTGGTAGAATAAAAGTCATTGCAAAAACTAAAGAGAATTACTTATCATTCACAAAATTTTTTGAAATGAATGATCAGGATATTATGTCAGTTCGTTTTGTTGATTCTTTCAAATTTTTGGGGACAAGTCTTGAAAAGTTAGTTGCAAATCTAAACAAAGATGATTTTGTACACCTACCGCGTTTTTTTAGCACTGAAAATAATTTTAGATTAATGCTTCGTAAAGGGGTATACCCATACGAATATATGTCAGCTTGGAATGTATATGAAGAAAAAGAACTTCCTCCAATAGAGTCATTTTTTAGTACATTAACCAACAGTACGATTTCTGATTCAGACTATGCACATGCTAAGAAAATTTGGAAATCCTTTAAAATAAACAATTTAGGCGAATACACTGACTTATATCTTAAATCAGACGTATTATTACTTGCAGATGTATTTGAAAGTTTTCGAACTACTTGTAAAAGAACTTATAAATTAGATCCTGCTTTTTACATAACTGCACCGAGTTTGAGTTTTGATGCAATGTTGTTAAAAACAGCAGTAAAATTAGAGCTTATTACTGATTTAGAGATAATTAGAATGATTCAAAAAGGTATTCGCGGTGGCATTTGTTTGTGTTCTAACAGACATTCTAAGGCTAATAATAAATATTTAGAAGGCTATAACCCGTTAGACAAAGACAACTTCATAGTTTACATTGACTGTAACAATCTCTATGGTTATGCTATGTGCTCTTATTTGCCGCATTCAAACTTCAGATTATTAAAGCTTACGTCACACTGAGCGGACAAAGCGGACGCGAACCGGGACGGAATTTTTGTAATGTTCTAGTTTGTACGTGAGGCGTCACACATAAAGCGGACGCGAACAGGCGCGGTCCGGTCTGCCGCGTCGGGCAGATCGCGTTGATGACAACTGACAACTTGTCAATTGGACCGCTTTCCGCGGCGGAATGCGTTCGCGGACGCTGTATTGTAGGGAAGTCAATACAAGCCGTCACACAGAGCGAACCGGGCGCCGTCCGTGCCGCGACGGCACGCGGTGCGGTAGAACGAGTTGTATTTTATTACAACTTCGGTGCGATTTTAATCATGAATCTAATGGAAATTTCCAATGAAAAATTATGATAATTAAAGCTAAGCTTGTACTCTCCCGCTGCTGGGCTTGAAAATCAAAGGTGCAACTCAATTAATATTATCTTACTTATGTAAAAAAATCTTACAACTCAGTTATAACGCAGAATTAGCTAAATAATTGTAGCATAATGGTAATTTATAATAAATCTGGTTTTTTTTGTGTTATCGAGCTGCACTGATGATGGAGCCGTGACACACCGACTGAGAACCCTATGGTGACTGAACGGTTGTTCATTGTTCATTCCACATGATGTAGAGAGGGTCTGATGAGCCGTAATATAGTTATCGAAACTACCTTACGAAAATTGAAGAGCTGGCAAATGAATATCTAGCGACATTTCATCAGTTAAATCAGTTCTGTTTGTTAAATTTTTAGTAATGTCAAATTCACATTGTTTTTCTTTTGTTCTCTTTGAAAAATTAAACCAACAGGAAACGAAGCCAGATCTAATTTTTATGTGAAAAAATTGCTAGTTTCTGCAAGGGGGAAAGGAAACGCACACTAATACTTATAATGATATCACTCATTATTACGCACTACGCACACGAGAACACATAAATATAAACGACACACAAAAAGACAACCTGAATTATGCCAACTAGTTTTATGTTCATCTTTGGAAATAAACGGCATACACTAACTTGAATTTACTTCGGCTTCGTGCCTGTACGAGGAGCGGGGCACGGACGCCGGCGCGTAACCGCAGCTACTCCCTGAAGAAGATCCTCGTACAGGATCGAAACGGTCAACAAGAAGCTCAAAAACTCACAAGCAACAACTCACGAATCGTTTAGTGTTAAACTAGTTTTATGCCCAGCGCTTCTTGTTTTGGTGGCGGGAGACGCCTAACTGTTACGTATCTGGCTGGTATAATGATCTAAGAAAAATTAAGAAGCGCGAACTTTTGAAGTTTCAATGTCATAATAATAATTTATTCAGTGTCAAACCGCTGTAAACTGTCAACCGCTTTTTCTGTTGGATCAGGTGAACTTGGTCACATTCGCAAAATGCCATTTCGACGAAAAATGTAATTTTCTCACATTGTCATGCGAGGCAAATACATTCGCCAAGAGCGGATTATTAAGAGTATTCTTTCTATTATCGCCCATTTTTACAAGCTTTTCTTTACTTTAACCTATCTGTTGTCTGTCTGTCTGTCCGTCTGTCTTAATCAAATCTTGCAAGTTAAATTTGACCCACTTCCCGATACCGGGGGTAGACTTCCTTTGCAGGAGGTCGTCTAGGTGGGTACCCCAACAGTGCCAGTTATTCTACCGCCTGAGCAGTGATGTGCAAACATTACTGTGCTCCGGTAGGAGGGCACTGTAGCTAGTAAAATTACTGGGCTAAAGAGTCTTAACATCTTATGACTCTTGAGTAAGAAGCGTTGGTGCAGTGCTCCTAAAATTTCACATCATTGTGAAATCCTAGGTAACACTGTACTGATTATGGGCAGCCGTTATCTCTTAACATCAGGAGAGCGTCTTGCTCGTCTTCTACTTAATCACATTAAAAAAAAAAATAAAAAAAAATATCCTATTGAGCTGCAATATTGCGTGCCTGTATAAATCGTATGACAATGCAATATTATTATAACATGGAGCTGATTTGATGATGGAGCTCGAAGGTGGCCATAGGAACTATGTTATTAAACGGCACAAACCCATCGAATTTGAGCTCATTTTATTCATCTTGACAAGTACTTTTATATTAGATGGTAATAATAATAAAAGCTTGCTTTTTAAAAAAAACACTTGTTAACTACTCTGTTTATGCACAATGATATTGAGAAAAGCTACAAATCTCTTAGCAATGACAGCGGTAGTACTCTTGACGCAACGTAAGAGTTGATAAGTCTTGACATGTGTTTTCTTGCGCTACCAATAGTATATTAACTTTTATTAAGTATTTTTATTACCAAAATGATAATATTTGCTACAATATCTTATTGCTACTTTGATGATATGCTGCTATGACAATAATATTATAATGCTACTGCGACATTCTGCTAATATGACAATCCGCGTTTTTTTATGTCCATTAGAGAATGTGACCAAACACGCCTGATCCATTGCCCGCCTGCCGCCGCGAACTGCGGACCGGTCCTGTGTGACGTGGTTCGGTTCGCGACCGTTCGCGTTCGGATCGCGGCCAGTTCGCTTTGCCGCCGTGCCGCCTCAGTGTGACGTATCCTTAAGTGAATCAGAAATTAATACAATCGATTTTGTCAGTATACCCCTCGATGCACAATATGGCTATATCCTAGAAGTTGATTTAGAGTATCCTGAAGTTTTGCATAATCTACACAACGATATCCCATTCTGTGCGCAAAAGTATATGCCACCTGGTTCGAAAGATTCAAAGTTAATTCCAAATTTACATGATAAATTCGAGTATGTTATTCATTATGAGCATCTTAAAGTGTGCTTGAACCACGGTCTTAAGCTAAAAAAAATCCACAGAGTCATAGAATTTAAACAAAGTCCTTACTTAAAACAGTATATAGATATGAACACTGAATTGCGTAAAAGGGCAAAATCTACATTCGAACAAGATTTTTTTAAACTTTTAAACAATAGTATTTTTGGTAAAACCATGGAAAACACTGAAAAATATGTCGATGTTAAATTAGTTAACCAATGGACTGATGATAGAAATAAGACAAATAAAACTATAACAGCAGAACAATTAATAGCCAAGCCCAACTTTCGTAATGCAACTATTTTTACTGAAAACTTTGTAGCTGTACAAATGAATCCAGAAACTATCTCTTTGGACAAACCCATATATATTGGATTCGCGGTTTTAGAAATTTCTAAATCTCATATGTACGATTTTCACTATTCTGTTATGAAACCTTATTATGGAGAAAACATAAAATTGTGTTATACTGATACAGATAGTTTTCTTTATTCCATAGAAACCAAAGATTTTTATGAAGATTTAAAACTATCTTTTTTGACTTACTTCGACACGAGTAATTATCCTCAAAATAATATCTATAATATACCAATCATAAACAAAAAAATACCGGGTTTATTCAAAGATGAATTCGGAGGTAAAGTCATATCTGAATATGTTGGTTTAAGGTCTAAATTATATTGTATTAAAACAACGCAAGATGAATTTAAAAAAGCAAAAGGTGTCCAAAAGTCTGCTTTAAAAAATGTACATTTTAAGGACTACTATAAGGTACTCCTAGACGATAAATTAATAAGAAGAAAAAACATTATATTTAAATCATTAAAACATATCATTTTTACACAAGCTCAAAACAAAAGTGCGCTCTCGGCTAGAGACGACAAACGTATTATTTTGAGAGACAAAATTACTACTTTATCTTATGGGCACAGGGATGCTTTCTTTTAACTCATTAGGTACTCGTTTTGTGTATTTCATTGTAGTTTGTACGTGAGAATATAATGATGTAATATAATAGGTTTATGTCGTAGTATAATATTGTCTACAATAAAATTTAAAAAATCAATATTATCAATGTATTCTTGTTGTTATTTTAATTTGTGTTAACAGAATAAAATAAGCAAAAAATCCTGTATTAATTGTAAGCTAACATATTGTGTAAGATAAATTAATAACATTTATAATTAACATTTATAATAAATATTGTTGTATAAATTTTTTTTGTCTTTTATTTAAACAGATCTCTTAGTATAGTTATAAAGCACTCCTATGAAACATGTTATAACATGTTGTCAACACGTGGTGTAGGTAACATTATTTTACTGTTGATATTATGAAACATGTCACAACATGTCGAAGGTTCTGATTTAGTTCAAGCAAATGCTTTGATGATAGTAAATTAACCGAGTTCAAATTACGTAATACGATATTGCATAAACACCTGCGCTGCATTGCGCGGATTTTATTATTCACTTCATTAGAGTCACTTGTTAGCGACACTTGTTCTTCTTTTATAAAAATGGATTTAACTGTAAGTATTAAGTTATTCTTTTAGGTTAAAATTGAATCCAAAATTTTCTTTACTGAAAATTATATAATATTAATTCTATGTTTGTTACAGAACGAGACACAGGTGCAAGATTATTGGGTTCTGCCATGCGGGCAAGATCCATTAGCCGACTGGGACGAGCACAATGAAAAAATGAAGAAACAGCTGGCCGCCGAAGCTGCAGCCGAGGCCGCCGCCAAGAAACAGGAATCTAAATTAAAAAAGCGCAAGAAGAAAGAAGCATTATCTTATGTAATAACGAAAATGCCACAAAGAGGACGACGTGTCTTAAAACTTCAGATATATGAATACAACGAGCGGATAGACACCACTTGCGAAACGATTAGAGTGCAATATTCTGCAGTGGGAACATGTGATGAAATAATGGACCTAGCAGAAAATATAGTAGGCAAAATATCGACAAAATTAAGCGATAATTTAAATGATTAGGTACAGTAAAAAATATTATGTAAAAAGTTAGATATAAGATATTTTAAATAAATTTTATTGTGTGTAATTATTTTTGTCTTTTATTTCCCTATAGGTTAGATATTTATTAAAAATAATGTTTCATTATTAGATCATAATTAATTAATAAAATTTAATTTAAGATTTTATATAAATAAAGAGAACAATAATAATAATTATACACATATACAATCTAATTATGACATCAATAATGAATCATCATTTTGAAATAAAATTCAGGTATTTTAAAAATAATTATTTATTAAAATCATAAAAATATATTTCTTACAATAATAATCATTAGTAACACACACACACACACACACACACACTTTATACATAAATAATTGTGTTATTACAATTAAAAGCTTAAATTAAATTTATAAGTAAATTATAATTAATTAGAAAACAATTCAAAACTATCTATATTATTATCGTCATACCATTGTTTAATACACATTACATTTTTTAAAGCACAATACTTAGTATGATTTGCACAAGTAATACAATATTGTTGATATTCAGAAAAAAGTTTTGACAAATTAGGACACCCTTTTTCTCCTATATCCACCACTTCACAGTCATTACACAGATTATGGATCCATTTTATTTTCTCTAAGCCCTTGGTGAAAATTTTTTTCTCTTTTAAATATGGCATGATAATGCGTTTAAATTCTTTATAATCAATGTGACCATTACTCCAACGAATGCCTCGGTTAATTTCAATCCATCTCACATGTTGTCTTTCGTTATTTGTCAAGTAGTGATACGAATAAGGAGGTTTAACCAAAAATGTTTGAGTATGATTTTTATATGCAATAGCCAGTTCTTTAACAATAAATTGATTACACGAATCTTTAAATCCCTGGAGATCAACAATTATTGTATCTGAATTCATGATAACTTTTTCACAATATTGCTCAATGGTTTGTATTCTACAATACAATCATTAAGAATAAGACAATACGCTGTTGTATTTTCAGGAAATTCTGAATCCGCTTCAAGGTCTACACGCACATCAATTGGGCCACTTTTCAGTAATTCGTTTTGACGCGAACAATCAATCACAAATAATGGAGCCTTATCTTTAAAATCCTCAAAACCTAACAACGCTTCTGGTCGACGATTATAAAATGAATGCTGGAACTTTGCGTATTGTTCATATATTAAAGAATATTCCTCTCTTCGAAAATCAGTATTTAAATTTTCATATGGAAAGTAACATGAATTCAAGAATACTTTTACATTGCGTAAATAACAGTGATCAAATTGCGACATGTCTTTGTGCGGTTGCCTTTTGCGATCTGTTTGTAATCCGATAATTACAAAGCGAGGTTTTTCTATTTGCGATGATGTTTTAATTGACCAAGTATGTTTCGATGATTTTGGAAGTGCTGGGTATTCATAAAGATCCCAGTTTCTAAACACCATATTAATTGCTCGATCTCTCTCTAAATGCTTAAGTAAGTTTATTCTTTCCCGATCGGACACTTTGATATGTGGTACGCGCCAAACTATTTTTTTAATATCAATGGTATCACTAACAAGTTCTCCTGTGCCTACCTTCAATGAGTTTAAATTTGTGTTACTACGCAGTAAAATTAATTCATGTTTACAATTTATAATTATTTTTTGATAGTCTTCTGCGAATCCTAAAATTCTACTTAGTGGAATAGATACTGAAAAATTTCCAGAATAGGTACTTTTCGTACCATTAATATCCCAACCCCAGAATTTTGATGATTTTGACTCATTTTCGTTCATGCACAAAAGAGACTTCATAGTTGTTGTTATCCCAGCATTTTTAATTTTATCAATTTCTACTCCATTTAATTCATATCGAATGTCTTGGAAGAAAAAAAGGGCAGGATTATTCGTGAAGTTAACTTGACTAACTTTTGTTTTGTCGCTTTTGTGTACATTAACATAACCTTCTAAGTATAGTGTACTTGCTGACGGTAATATGTATAAATCTTGTTGGTTGATAGGAATGCGTATTTCATCATTGACATTAAAGCTGGTTACGTATGGCTTATATGAGTGATATTCAACACTCTCTATTGTGTTGTCGTGGACAACAGGATCTGCTATACTTAGAATACTCATTTTAGTAGTCCAATCAATTTAAGAAATTGTCTGTTTTCTTTGGTTAACCTTATCTTAGGTGTTCGCTTGGCGATGGTAAGTTTTGGAGTGATGTTTTTCACAGGTGTGGTCGAGTTTTTATTATTAAAATTAATCATTTTTTCTTTATATGTAAGTATAACTGTATATCTTCACCTCGTAAGTTAACCAAATTGTTTTCAGCGTCCACAATTCTTATAGTAATAGAAGTGACACTGCTTTGATTAACTGGAAAGTATATGACGTTATTAGGTATTTCTATGATTCTGTATCCTGGAGGCACGTTTGGTGCGAATTCGTGGATTATGTGACTAGGTTTTCCGTTTACATAAGAACCACTCACAATATCACATTCAATCCTTAGCACAGTTGTTGATAGAATGCTGACTGGAAATTGAGATTCGTGTAATATATTTGCTTTAAGTAACTCCGCCCCAAAGCCAAGAACTTTCCCCAGAGTACAATCTTTTTCGAAATGAATGTCTTTAGTACAAAATATAGATGTTTTTAAAGTATTGTTGTTACATATCAATTTAAACGAACAATCTTCAATATGTTCTTTTAAATAATCACTAATGTCGTGGAGTTCATATGAACCTTCTGGTATTTCAATTAATTGGTCACCATAATAAAATTTGTTATTTCGATCATCTATATTCGGTATTGAATTAAATGTAGAAAAATACAATAATCCACATTCATAATCTCCTTCCAATGGCAAGGCAGGTGAATAATTTGTAGTGGAAATTGAAGAAAAACTTGTTATTGAAAGTGTGAAAGACATTTTGCTACTAACAGTATGCGATTAAAAACATTTATTTTATATCACGGCTTCTCCAATATTTTTTTAAAAATTTTAAACATAAATGACCGCAATTAACAGTATCAAATCCTTGATATTGGATATAATTATATAAAATATCTTTACATTTTAAGTATTTGATGAGCTCTAAAGGTGGTTTAAGATCGCCGAAACTGTCAAAATATTCACAATATTGTTTATTTTTTACATACGCTACCCAGTGAGTGCCTTCACTATTTTTGTCGTCTAAATTGACTACAGCACATTCGATATGTTTTGGAAATTTAGGTAAATTGTCTCTCATATAAACTCCTCTGAAATATGGAATGTCACCTGCATGTTCTAATATATCAATATCAGTTAATGCTCTTCTGGGCAGCCTTTTACTCAGTTTTTTGAATTTCTTAGATACAAACCACTTCCTTTTTTGTATGGTTTAATATACATGCCTTTTCCTAAAGCAATGGCCTCCATTGTCCTGTTATGGCGTTCAGCTTCTTCTAGACTTTTCTTAGAAGCTTTATAGTCATTGACCGCTTTCGCTATACCTGCAGCACCCCCTGACAGTGCACCCAATGCTGATAATCCCGCAAATATTGGAATCAAAGGCAAGATTCCTCCAGTTTTAGGAATTGGTATTATTCGAGGTAAATTGAAATTTTTGTTAGAAAATAACTTTTTTGCCACTGAATATGCAATCTTTATTGCGGAGTTGTTGCTCTTCGGTTTGAGTTTCTTTAAATGTTTCTTTATTTGACTAATGACTGAGCTAAACTTTTTGGTTCCAGCACCTACTTTAAGTTTAGTTTTCATTACTTTGTTCACTAACCATGAGGCTGCTTTTTCGCCCGTACTAGAATTTTTTGATTTCATTCTTTGTTTCGCCATATTCATTAACTGTAAATCTGCCTTATGTCTGACGTCTAAATTAGTGTTATTTGCATAAGCTATGTCGTGTTGTTTGCAAGCTTCGTCTAGCCCATTAACCCCTTTATCCCCTCTCAAGAGCCTTTCTTTAAGTTTGGTGCCGGGTCCGCAGTAATTATATCCAGGTAAATGAAGTTCACACGGTAAATTATTTATCAAAGTATTAACAAGTCCTCTTCCCTCCATTGGTTGTATGGTAATGAATATTAATTACAATTTTATGCAATTTTATACTATGATTTTATTTTTGTGAATCCATGAATTTTCATTTTCGTTCAAACCCAACCACTTTACAAATAGTTTATTACCTTTCTTTCTTATTACCTTTTCAATTAAATAGACGTTAGGATGTTTTGTTTTAAGAAGTTCTTGCTCATAGAATGCTCCTAATATAGGTTGTTTATGTTGATCTTCTATATAATAAGTGATTGGGGTGCATTTATCATTAATATCTTTAATTTTAAATATTTCTGTTGACCAATTAGGAGTATATCCTTTTTGAAAAAATCCCTTATACTTACTAATGCGAACAAAATCTCCTTGTTGAAATTTAGGTTTTTTGTTATTTTCTTGCTTCTTTAATCGGAAAATATTATTTCTAATGTAAAATTCATTGGCAGCATTAACAGCAATTGGTTTACATTTTATTGTACTATGTGTAGTGTTATTATAATCACCAGTAATTTGTTCTAAAGGCTGTCCTATCCATTTATAATTACCAACTAAATTAAATGTTTTGTATAACCTATTCTTTAAAGTTCTAATTAATCTCTCAACAATGGAAGCCTTTTTAACTGAGTATGTAGAATAGTGGTTGATATTATATTTTTGCATCAAGCTTTTGAATTCATCATTATAAAATTCTTTTCCTTGGTCGGTTTGCAGATTTCTCGGCATTCTTCCATCTCTAAGTATATTTTCAAATGCTTTTGTTACTTCAGTTTTACATTTTGATTTTAAAGGAACAGTCCAAGAATATTTGGAAAAACAATCAATTACTGTCAATATATATTTAAAGTTTTTATTATTTCTACCAAAACTTTGCATATCAATTAAATCTGCTTGCCAAAGATCATCTATTGATTTCAAAATAACAGAACGCCTGACAAAGTTTCTTCGCACTTGTTTGTGAATCTCATCAACTATTTCTTTTTTGCTCATCTTTATAAATTTCTTTAGTTTGATGATTGGTTATATCTCCAGCATGTTTTAGTTGAAACTGATTTACTATCATTTGAATTTGAGCCTTTATATTTTTAATTTCTGCATCTATTTCAAGTTTATCATAAAAAGCTGTAAGTTTCTGGTCGATATATTGCTTGTTAGCAGCTTCATCAGGAGACACTGGTAATTTTAATCCTTTAAGTCTTGATGATCTCAAGTCATAATCACCACCATTATTTTTCATCAATTTCTCATTTAAATTTGAATCTCCTGATCCTCGTCGCATCCTTTTATGCACATAATGCCCAAATTTGTCCATGTTTTTTTTTTTTAATCTGCTCTCACCAAATTCTTTATGATGACTGAATTTATGAAATGTGTTTTTCTTTATAAATGAATAGAAATTTTCGATGATGATAATTTCTTCTTCATGCAATTTCTAGCGTATGATACCACATTCTCGTAATTCTTCAATAATTGATATTATTTCATTATCAAGACTGGTATTACCAGCATCACGAGAAGCTAAAAGTAGTTTTAATCTTTCTACGAGTTCATTTGGATCGTCCCAATAAACATAATCGGTATGTGGTTTAAATTTTTTCATCGAAGGCAATCCTAAACCAGTGTGTGGAAGACTTTCAGTACTTGAACAATTCTTAGCTAACTTAAAAAGTGGTTTTATGACTTTTAAATATTTGAGCCCTTTATTGCTTTTTATAGGCTTCCTTGGATTATAGTCACGTCTATGTGCATTGGTATCTAATAAAATTTTTTTGTATTCAAGTAAATCGTTTTCAGTCAATAAATCCATATTAGGAATTTTTTTAAACAGTAATTCATTTAGCCCAGGTGTTTTTTTATATTCTTTGTTTCCTATTAATATATTATCTCCCATTAGAGTTACCCGAGACGATCCCATTTTAAGCTTGCCACGATCTGATCTAATACCGAATGGAGAATCGCAGAATACTTCAGAACTTAAAGACCAGTTATAGTCATCAGGATTTTCTGCCGATCTAAACGATGATCCACTTGTATTTTGCTCATTATTATTATTATCTTCATCACTTATTGTATTATCTGAACTATTTTCTTCCTCTGAATAAGACTTGTTTATTACAGTTGCGTCAGATCTCCTACGTTTAGCAAAACTATCGCCACTATCTTCATTATATGATTTAAGTGTTGCCAAATCGTTAAATTCTAATTTCTTGGTGCTCCAATTCGGAGAATTTTTTCTGAATTCATTGTTAACCGGTTTATTCATTTGCACCATTTTTTCGAGTGGATTTGTCAATGGTTTAAGTACAGCTTCAATAGCGTTATCTGTATCTAATTGTAATCCTCGCATCAACTTAACTTTCTTTTTAACAGCGTCAGCTGATTTTACAATTTGTGCTTTTATGGATTTTTCCGAATTCATTTTAGTAATATAACTTAACTGTATGAAGTCAGGATAGAAAATGAAAATAATATTAGATACACGACGATAAATATAAAAATATTGTTACCTAATCAAATTGTACAAATGTGTCAAACTTCCTCCTATAGCATCCTTGATTTTTATTACAATCTTTGTTTATAACTAAAAAATCATAGGAAACACTCCAAATTTTGGCACACATTTCACGAAACTGTTTCCACGTCATATCTGTGTTGACGTGTTCATCATACACATGTTTGAGATTAATATCATCTTGCTTGAATAAAATAATAAGATTAGCATTGTCCCTAATAAGTTGTTTTGGAATTTTGCTATAAGTTTGATTCAGGTAAAAACAGTCTATATTTTTATGTCTTCCCATTGAAAAATAATCACGTACATGATCTTGTTTTTCACAGGCAACATCATCAAAAATTATTACAGAATTCGGTTTGGCTTCCTTTGGGTTCAAAACACTATCATGTTCGTGGAATTTTGAAAAATGCACTCCAGGTACCATTTTTAAAACATGTTCAAGATATACGTATTTTGGTTGGTATAGTGTTTTGGAATAAATATATACATTCAAAAATTGTAATCCATTTTCATGTAAGAGAAGACCCACTAAAAGGTTGGTTTTTCCACAGTTAGACGGACCGCAAATAATACACCGGATTGTGTTTGGTAAAAGTTTTCCATGCCTTTCAACTTCATGGCTCAATGTTGCACCCACTTCATCAAACTGCAAATTCTGAGGTTGTTTTACAAATATCATGTAGTTGTTTAAATGAGAGCTGATGGAGAAATGAATAATAATACAATATTCGATCACTATATATACAGGCACAAATCAACTCATATCTCTCGACTTTTAAGTCATCATGTCAGTCATTTCAGAAAAGTAAAACACTGACGACTTGAAAACCAATTGGGCATTCTAGCACAGTTTTTACATGCATTGTTGAACGGAACGCAGTGATCCTAGCGAACGGTGTTTAGCAACGTTTAAAGATTTTACTTTATTGACGCTCCCGAAAACCAATTGGGCATTCTGGCACAGTTTTTACATGCATTGTTGAACGGAACGCAGTGATCCTAGCGAACGGTGTTTAGCAACGTTTAAAGATTTTACTTTATTGACGCTCCCGAAAACCAATTGGGCATTCTGGCACAGTTTTACATGCATCGTTGAACGGAACGGAGAGAGCAAAGCGAACGGAGTGCAGTAAAAACGATGCATGTAAAAACTGTGCCAGAATGCCCAATTATCACCTACTAATATGCACTATGTCAGTAAAACCAGTTGTTAAAACCTCTCGAAAATCCATGAACTTCAATAATTTCAGGAAGATTAACATAAGCTTTAGCGAGAACTTCTGTCTAGAGGATTTGCGCCTAAATCCGTAGTATTCTGCGCTAGAGATAAAATTATATTCTTAAAAAGTTCAGCTAAAAGCTTTTTATTCGAATTTATTCGGGTGAAGTTCATTTGGAAAACGAACACGTATAGATATCGAAGCAAGCGTTTCCGTTAACGAACGAAAAAGTTCTAAGTGTGTAGAGAATTATATATAGAGTAGACTTGCTATAAAACGAAATATTAAGTAGGTACCACGCGCCAAGACCCTTACTTTGCCGGATTTCTTTAATATTCTTATTTGATTTTTTTCGTACAAATTCTATGTATATCCTACCTATTGAACAGGATTACGGAATAGCTTAGAAAATAATTATGATAACGAAATAAAGTTGTTAACGGTTAAAGTGCAGTGTCACTGCAAAGAGGTGTAGTTAAAGTATTCTCAAAGGTTTCAGAATGATAAAATTGTTAAAAACCAACAGTTAAGTTTAATGTCATAAATTCAGTTATTTTTTTTCAAGGGTATAAAAACATAATATTAAAAGACTATACAGATTTCATTAAGAAATTCAACCATATTATGACTGGGCGCATATCAAAAAGTCAAGCAACGATCGCCATTATTAAGTAAAAGAATATGCGTTCTTTCTCCATGTCAATTTCTTTTTTGTATGAACACTTATTTAATGTTGCGCAACTAGTAGGAAATATTTTCATATACTCATAGTAACTGCGTAGTGTAACAAATTAAGGATTCCGAATGGGTTGTATTCGGTTCGTGGAATAACTGAAACGATTTACCGTTCCCGTTTGATATTCGGCAAACGTTTATCATTACATAACCCGAAATCCGAGCGCGGTGATTAATGAAATTTTAGTAACATTTACTAGGAAATAGCTTATTACAAGTACGTAAAAATATCGGAGCGCTTTGTTGATCTATGGATAGTAAATACTAGGCTCGTACAAGTGTTTTTTTATTGTTCATTAGATTGTAGCAGTTGAATTGTTTCTTTTTCTTATAACACACATTAAAAAGTTCTTTTTCACATTTACAGTAAATGATAACATCCATATTTTCGCATTTATAAAATTAATAGGATTTATATTGAACTAACGATATTTAATATCGAAGACGCTGAATGCAGGTTGCTTCCAACCGGTACTTATGGAAGTCCAAAGGAGGAGGCCTATGTTTAGCAGTGGACGTCCTACGGCTGATGATGATGATGATGATTTAATATCAATGGTACATGGTCAATGGTACATTACACACTCAATTCTTTTCAATTTGTGGATCACAGGTAAGAAAATTGAAAAATATATAATACTATCGCACACTAACTATGAATCAGGTAAAATCCAATTTGACATTATCTTTGTAAAAGTTTCCCTCTACAAATCGCAAGTAGCTTCTTTTATCTCGTGATTTGTTACGAAGGTCCCACGATTTGAATATCGTTTCTTTTTCTTGGCGTTAAATTGCACGTTTTAAAAGGGTTCTAGAGATTTTCTCGCAATTTACCCTTTGTTGTGGCCTCAAAGGGCTACTTTTGATAATAACGTGCATCATTAAGTGGGTTTGGCCCGTTTTCAACTTTATTCCTGGGTTACCTGTGTAAATTTAGAAAAATCTGTTCCTAAAGGTATAAAAATATAAAATAGGTACTAACTACTTTAGATGATAGGTGAATTAATATAACTTCCAACAATCAGCTTTCAGCAATCAGCTTGCGTCAGCCATCAGCCAACAAGCGTCTCTAGAGACAATATTTTGGAGCGAAACTGCTTAAGTTGGCTACTCATATTGTGACTCATGCTCGCTGGAGCATGGCACTGCAGATCATTCTTCTGACAACAAATTTGATTATACCCGAGAGGCTAATGGCAAATGAAAATGAAACAAAAAAAACTTCTAATTAATCACGAAAGCAGGGTCTAAGGTAATTTGGTTCTTTTGTCCATGAGTTGCTATAATAAATTTTGATTGTGTTATCTTCTTAATAGACCATTAATAAACATTGAAGGTGTAAATTAAAAACTAAGAAACACTAAAGATAAATCCTACGCCTATTTACTTTACAGTAAAGGCGTTATTAAAGTCGTGCTATTCCTCGGAGTACAGGCTAATTAAGTATTCCCCTCTTTGTTCTGTAAAACGAAGTTTGTTTTAAGGTTTTGATGTTAATCAACAACATTATAACTTTTGTTCCTCTGTGCGGGTTTAGGCTTGACTAAACTTTAAGAAGGTAAAATGTTATTTAAATAAGTAGGTACATCCTTCATACCTTCAATTATAGAGTTTGGAGAACTGTAAATCCCTACTTTTGTTTCGAGTATAAGTTCATCAATAAAACGGGGGTCGTTCCTGGTGCAAAGAATGTCCATCGCCATACAACGCGAAAACGTAGCAAATTTTATGGGCACCTTTCCACCAGGTACGGTCCGGAGCGGTCATTTTGACAACTTTTAATGTTAAATTTACGATATATATGTTAAAAATATTATAATTTGTATAATATACAATAAATAAATCAAAGAAACTACGTTCTCCGTATTTGCTTTCTATCTGTATGCACCTATATTCTCCAGCTACTAAGATAGCATCGGAGGAAAATCTAGTCAGACAAATAGATTGAGTTGGAGCCTTTTAGCTGTTCTTTTGCCTTCTACTTTACAAGTGAAAATAAATTAATTCTCAATTAAGAATTAATTTCCACGTTTGGAAACAAGTAAAAGTTGAACTTTTTATTAATATATACCACACACGAAAAAAAAAACTCATCACAGTATCGTAAAATTATTAGCACAGTCATATTTCCTTAATCCCAGAAAATGTATTCCGCTCTATGCTTACAAATCGAAATGTATTGGCTTACTTCCCATTGCTGTTTATCATTTACCTTTCAAGTAAGATATCTCAGTTATTAATTAATGTGGGTAATCCAAATCCTTGAATTCAACACCTGCGAGGGTCGAGAGCGCCATTCCAGCGGTTTCATTCAGTGGGGGTCAGTAGGTCGGCCGAGTGCCCTACACCTCGCCAATTCAAACTTTACAACTCTTCTCAAACGCTCATATACGAGTAATTCGGCGCAACGTTTTTCTAAGGGCTCGCCTTTATAAGCAAAACGCGACTGAAATTTTTACACGCTGCGCTACGAGACATTTAGTTTTGGAGTGAACGTGATTTGTAAATTAATATACTGTTTAAATTAATGAAGGCATGTCTTATTAATTAATTTTGCTTATAATTTATTTTAAAAAATTACGCTCAAACGAATTAATGTTAATTCGACTGTGCGTATATGTAAAAAATAACAATAATAAATGTGTAATTTACACGGAACTAAATAATCTAAATATATAAAAGGAAACAGTGACTGATTGACTAACTGACTGATCTATCAATGCAGCCCAAACCGCTAAACAGATTCGGTTGAAATTTGAAACACAGATAGTTCTTATAATGTAGACTTCCGCTAAGAAAGGATTTTGCTAAGCTAGTTTTTTATTAATATAAACTTACACCTATTTATTTTCTACTTATTTATCACAAAACAAATATTTTATTTTATTTATTGTGTTATTATTCTAGAAGTTTAAGTAAATTATCTTTATAGTAAAACCGTGTAACATTTTATCTCTTTTATTTTTTGTTAACAAGTGCTATTTAGAAAAGGTCCTATTTGACCTCTCTAATTGCAAGTATATAATGTAATTATCAAACCAGATTTAGTGACACCATTACGTTAACTAGATCTTGTATCTAAAGTTACATTTATAGGAAACAGTTTGCCTTAATAAAGGATCCATGGTGTGATAAAGCCTGATGAAAGCGGTCGATAAAGCCTCCCAAACAGGAAAACACTTCGCATAATACAATCCTGCGGTAACATTGTTGGTAACATATCAGGATTGATGCCGTAGGGATGGTAACATGACGATCATAAATCATAGCAAGTGAGCAAATAAAAAAAGTGACCTAGGTCTATTTTATCCTAGTATAGCCATTATTTAGTTTAGTGTTTTAGTTTTTAAGTTGTTTTTGTAAATTTTCTTTTGTGTTTCAATAAAGGGTTATCTATCTATCTATTTACTAAGATTCTTAGGTTCTTCAAAAAGAGAGTGGAAAGAGTCTTAAAAGGTCGGCAACGTGCTTGCAATACGTCTGGTATAACAGTTATATCCATCAGATGGGCCGTTTACTTGATTGACAAAAAGTGCGAGTATGGTAGTCCTCTATCGCAATAAGCTTATCTATTTAGATATATTAAAAAAGCTGCTAATTGCTTCGCACGATTTAGTCATGCGTAAGAGATACAATGCACCAGCAATGTAAGTACGCCTCATATTTCCTACGCGTAAGTGAGTTAATTCGCGCGTATAAATTCGCAGAGTATTCGCCCTTCCTGGACAAGTAAGCAACACCATAACACATACCTACCCATCCTAATAACTTTTGAAAAAGCAAAATAAAATGACACACTTGTTTTTTATACAAGTTGACTCGGTTTCTATCTCGATATCTTATCGGCAGACACCCGTCAAGAGAATTTTATTTTTGACAATATTGCGGATCAAATTGCTGAACCCTCTTTATTGAAATCGTAACTAGATAACGTTGAAATGGTCGCCACAAAGCTTGGTGATAAAAACGAAAGATGCTTTGCATGTTAACTCCGTATTGTTTTCATGAGTCTTTTTCCCAAAATAGTAGGTGAATTATTCGTTTCTATGAGTAGTCCTTGAACTTGACTGCTTTGATGAAATTCATTATGAAAAAACACATGTATTATAATGATTTATTTTATTTTCGGCTACATTTTATAGTGATTCTAAAAGTTTTGCGACCAGTTGAGCATAGTTAGGCAGAAATTTATAATGCTTAATTTTTATTGAAGATCAAGTTCAACCGGGATGTATTTTCAATAATGGAACGTCTTATTTATTTGCAAACATTACCATGCTTCGGTAGGAGTGAAATTACTGGGCTGAAGGATCTTAGCATTTTATGACACTTGAGTAAGAAGCATTGTTGCAGTGCACCTAGAATTTAACTTTTTTTTTAGTGATGAAGTAGAAGACGAGCAAAACGCTCTCCTTATGTTAAGAGATAACGCTGCCCATAATCAGTACCTACAGTGCTACTTAGGATTTCACCATTAAGTGTTATTGTGAAATCCTGGGTGGCACTATACTGATCATGGGCAACCTTATCTCTTACCATCAGGAGAACGTCTTGCTTATCTTTTTACATCTTCTCTTCTTTACATACTCATCCCTAACATTTGTATATAATAATATACTCGTATAGTCATCCGCTAAGAAAGAATTTCTTAATTTATTCTTCGCTATTAGCGATAAGACCGCCAATTGTTACACTGTTTATATTACAAATTGTATTTAGTTCTTGTTAGTTGTTTCAATAAAGTGTTATCTAATCTAATCTAATGCAGGTGAAACAGCAAAAAATAGCGTATATAACAAGCATCCTTATCAAAACACAGATCTATATCATAACCATTAGTAAGAATAGTCTGTCCCATTACAACGGCTGAGTGGTCCGCAGCCGAGATAACGATTCCAATTTTATCTAACTGATAAATAGACGCGTCGGAAAATGGAAATGTGTCCTTTCAGAATGGATTCTTGTGAGCGAGTGTAGTCTATAGAACCCTTCGATTAGATATTCAACTGGATACGTTACTGTCAGGCGACTCCCGCTGCCAAAAAATAGACTGCCAGCGGCCGTAGCACATAGCAAAATATTGACGTAAGAGTAACGCTTGACAATACTTCACGAGTAATCTGACGTATTATGAAGACGCTACTCTTGCTACTCGCACTGTCATTGCATACAATTTGCAGCCCTTCTAGCATGGACAATGCGGAGACTTGTCTTGCTGTCAAGTCAAACTGTAATCCTATACATTCACAAAAGTACAATGTATGGGATGACAGTTTGACTTGACAGCAAGACAAGTCAACGAAACGTCTGTGCTAGAGGAGCAGCTACTCCCAATGTCATTGTGTTCTTACAAATGTCAATTATGTTACTCTTGACAGTGGGACAGGAGTTGCTATTTTAACGTCAATGTTACGGTGAGCTCGAGCCGCTGGCACAAAACTAGTTGTAACAATACACGTTATTCCTGTTTGTATTTGTACTTGTGCGAGTAAATTAATATTATGTTTGTGATATTGTCGAGTGCGTGCGTTGTGACGTTATCGAAAATTTATTAGTTTAGGATCATTATTGGTGTGCGTTGTCTCTCTCCACGCTGCAACTAACAGACTTTTTACAAAAAATATAGATATGGTTTCTATTCCCGTGGTTAAATGTTCTAAGATAGAGCCAGATTTATCTATTTTTTCCCCCGAGGGTTCAAGGCTATATCGACCAACAGACCGGCAGACGTTTGCAAATCATACTTTTGATACAGATCTGATTATCTTATCCTTTCTGAGTTCCGCCATGCGGAAAGCCTACTTTGATAATATTTTTGTTGTCACAAATAAAATTATTATAGACGGGAGGGTAAAGTGGTTTTTGAGGTATGTTTGATTTAATTAATTTTGCATTTGGTTGTGAGCTGATGTGATTTCGCAGCTCTTGCATATTAGGTGTAAAATTGTTACATTGGTTACCTTACGTTTTGTAAGTTCGCAAAATTTAAACAATCAAAAAATAAACTGGGCTATTTTGGCAAAATCCTTAATTATAAGAACTAACTCTGACAAAATCAGAATTTGAAGAAATAAAGTTAAATAATAACACTTATGACCTATTATTCGTAGTAGGTACACCAGGCACCATACAAAAACCTTCAAGCCCCTTTTAGATCAAACAAAATAAATTACGCGATACTGTCGTTTTGGTAGGTTTTTTTCCTATTTTTGCATATATCAGGATATATCGACAACGTCAGGCGTTACAATATCAAAATGTTAGGGTATATTGACACCAAAAAAGCTGTCTACAGTCAGATTTTTAATATAAAAAGGCGTGTAGATCACAAAGGGACAAACTCGTGGCATGACATAGATACACCGCAGTATTGCTTACCCTTGTCAGTTCACATAACCGACAGGACGGAACGGTTCATATGAAGCGGATGTAGGGATATTACCGACTGTATGGAACTTGAGATTTAAGTGGGACTGCGGACTTAGAGGAAGATTTGGTTAGGCACGTGATTTCTGTGACATGTAATGTTATTTTTAAACGACGAAAACAAAATGCGAGAGGCTTATAATAACTATTATATAGATACAAACTATTTTTTATAATCTACCCTAAAAAAAGAGGCATAGTACACTACTGTATCTTTTTATAATTTTAACTTTTTTGTATAATTTATTAACTTGCTCGGAGACGCCTGAAAATTGTATGTGATTTTTTTTGGTTTCAAATTACTTTCCGAATTAAGATTTTATCAAGGAGGTTTTTAACTTATGAATGAAAACTGGAAACGTGCGTCTCGCTTTCACTCAATGAAAGCTATCTCTTTAAGCGATTTCATATGATTTGCTGCAGAACTATAAATAGAAAAAAACCTTGAAATCATTCTGTTACGAAATATAATGCTATTATTTTTTGACGGAACAACGGAATTATCAACCATTCTACTCCAACACACGATTGCCCAATTTGTGCTCGACTCTGCCACTCCAGAATTGGTTTTATTAGCCACCAACGCAACGGAAGTACCGAGTAACAACAGGCAATGCTTAAGTCGTATGTAATAGACGCAAAGACTTTTGTTGGTGATGTATTTTTTTGATATCTCACATCTTTAAGCAAACTCCGAAGAGAGGTGTTTAAAATAATGATATTTACCTATATATGTGTTATTTACCACCAAAATACCTATCGTTTTGCTACTCTCTCAAGCGATTTAGAGAAGAATCAACACGCTGACTTTCTATCTAGTAAGCGGTTTAACACAAACAGCAAATATTTTTCTTCTAAATTATTTTACAATATGGAAATTTGAGGTAACAAACATAAAATTATAAGACATAACTGAATTCAAAAACTGTTCTACCTATATTATTAAAACTCAATTAAAAGTTTTTGTTATAATCAGAAGTTTTTATCCAGCGGTTCACAAATTTCCAGACAAAATTGGCCAGAGTTACACTAGCTCAACTAAAACTGGTACAGAGGCTTGAGTATTCTCGGCAAAAACATTTCATTAACAATGAACGAGCCTGGGGGAATTTGCACACGATGTCTTTGTCCCTTTAGTATTGGTCAGTCGACTTTGCTGGTATTCTAGGAAACAGAATATTATTATTGGTAGTTGGAATAACGTAAGATTTTCTTAGCTATTCGACTACTACAATTACGTAGGTACTTTCTTATTATCTGTTGCTTTCAGCCTAAAACGGAGCAACTATTGCAGCTAATGGCAACTTTTTTGCAAAATTCTTGCAGATAGCGGTTTTCATATATCCACATATTATTTATGACCGCTGCCGAACTTTAATTGAAGCAACATGCCAATTTAAGATATAAATATATGAATTAGTTGTTGAAAGAGTTGCCAGTCCCATTTCCTGCAATAGTTGCTTAGTTTGTTAAGTGTTTAATAGAGAACCGTCACTTTTGCCTATACCAGCAACATTAGTATTTTTGCCGGAATGTTGCTGTAATATAGAACTATTGCTAACCTTCGTTTAAAGCAGCCTTGAGGAACCCAAGAAGGAAGGCCACTTTTTTTAATATTCAGTCTTCACAATTTTCTAAGAAGATTTATTATATGAAATCGATCATTCAAGTTGACAACGATCGACCTACTCGTAGACTTAGATAATCTAAAAGCTTTGTACAAAAACTTGTGCAAACCACTTAAGACTGTCACATCAATAACGAATTTGAGATCATGCCAAAACTCTAGAGCTAGTTCTTCATCAAATCTGAGCTCTCCTCATAGTGTAGCGATCCTTCAAATATAGTGCCACTAAACTATCTGGCCCGGCGATGGTTTCGCTAGTAGGTATCTTTTTAAAGTTTCCGTACCTCTAAAGGTAAAAAATTAAACCCTTATAGCATCACTCGTTTGTCCGTTTGTCTGTCTGTTAAGATCTTTTTACCCGAGAACGCGTAAAGTCATCGACTTGAAATTTTTCACTATTGGATACCCTTTGACCACGAAGTGGCCTGATTTTAAATGACCATGTGGCTTTGGATAGTAGAATAAACCTGGGTTTGTAATAAATTTCTCCCTGTCTTCACTGAATATGGTACTGAGACACAGTTCAATATCCGCTTGGCGACATGGCTTTGTCATTGGATAAATAGCCATTCCTAAAGCCTAAAAATATAGTATAGAGAGTGGAAAACAGCACCAACATTTTGTTTAAGTTTAAAAATAGCGACGCGAGAAGTTTGTATAAAACATTTTTTTTATTCATTAAAGGTAAGGTAGCCTCTAACCACAATCTCGCGTAATGTCAAGCGATGATGCGGCCGTATATGGCACCAGACTGTTAGAAATATTAAAATTGAACTGGCAACCCTATCTTAATCTGTGGCTGTGTACGTTGTGTGTATTTCGTTTTACTCTTGAGTTATTTCGATAAGAATATAAGTTTACTGTTTAAATACAAGTAGTTTTCTATCAAATACCCATAACCCGAAGTGGTTATGGGCCCAGGAATCTCTGAGAATAAAAATTCAGAAGAAATCAGCAAAGAAAAGTTCAATCGTCGTTGAAAAGTCATTGTAAAACCAACCTCAAAATGGATCCCACGCGAACAATGAATTTGGAAAAATTTGATGGAAATAACTTTCGTCAATGGAAATTCCAAGTAAAGTGTGCTCTAAAAGCTAAAGGAATCGATATTTCGAAACCGAAACCGCATGGAGACAGTACAGAATGGTTGAAAAGTGACGGCATGGCTATGTTCATAATAACCTCATCGATGGATTTTAAACAAATCACATTAATAGAAAATTGTGAAACTGCTTTGGAGATTATGTCAAAATTAGAATCCATTTACGAACAAAAGAGTGAACTGTGTAAAATGTTGATCCATGAAAAGTTTTACCAATACAAGATGTCAACGGGTGACAGCATAGCACAGCACATATCAAAAGTAGAAACATTAGCCAAACAACTTAAAGAAAGTGGTGAAACTATCAGTGATATGGCCATTATTACAACAATATTGGGAACATTGCCTTCTAAGTACAGATCGCTGCGACAAGCATGGATGTCATTGGATCCTAAACAACAAACTATTGCTAATCTAACTGCACGTTTGTTAGATGAAGAGGCGAGCTTAGCAGGTGAAGATGAACAGGAGACAGCTCTTCTTGTTGCCAATAAAGGGTGGAAAGCAAAGTCTAAACAACATAACCAAGCGGCAAGTGATAATAATGCAAATCAGAGTAACAAAGTGAATAAACACCGTTTTGAATGCTATAATTGTGGTAAGCGGGGGCATTTCGCCAGAGAATGTCGTGCTCCTAGGCAGTCCAAAACAAGAAAACCTCATCAAGAAGGTGCAGATATGTTAGCATTTTATGTGGAAAATAATTCATGTAATGCCGAAGAGAATATTTGGATTCTAGATAGCGGTGCCTCGGCACACATGACATTCAGAAAGGAATACTTCGTGGAACTATTTGAATGCAGCCAGAAATCATTGACATTAGGAAATAAACAATCTGTGGAAGTATGTGGCATTGGAAAAGTGATGATACAGAGATATGTCAATGAACAGTGGGAGACCAGTCAACTGAATGATGTATTATATGTTCCAAGTTTAAGAAGAAACTTGTTCTCTGAAGGTGTGATTATAAGAAAGTCCTATTCTATCATAAAAAAGGACACAAGTGCCCTGATTTATAAAAACAATAAAGTGGTTATGAGTGCAAATATAAAAGATAACAATTTATATGAGTTGAACATTAAAACAGTGGTTCCAGATACATGTAACATAGTACAAAAAGGACAAAGTGATGTGAAGATGTGGCATGAAAGGTTAGGACATATTAATGTGAAACAAATTAAAAACATGAGTGAAAATAGTGTTGTGAATGGACTAGATTTGATTGACAATGGACAAAACAGTTTTGTATGTGAAGCCTGTGCATATGGGAAGCAGTATAAGTATCCTTTTCATAAATCAGAGCGAGGAGAATTACAGCCAGGTGACCTAGTATATAGTGATGTTTGTGGACCTATGAATATCTCATCTATCCAAGGTATGAAATATTTCTTACTCTTCAAAGATGCTGCAACAAGTTACAGGCATGTATATTTTATAAAACATAAAAGTGATGTCCTGGAAGTCTTCAAAAAGTACAATGCTATGATCAAGAATAAATTTAATCACAATGTCAAAACATTACATACTGACAATGGAACTGAGTATGTAAATAAAGATTTTAAGGAGTTTTTGGAAAAAGAGGGAATAAATCATGAACGTACCGCACCCTACACACCGGAGCAAAATGGACGAGCAGAAAGGGAAAACCGTACCTTAGTAGAGAGTGCACGTTCAATGTTGTATGCTCGAGATGTCCCATTGGAGTTGTGGGCAGAAGCTATACAGTGTGCTACATATATATTGAACAGAACATCCTCCACCCAGACTCCTAAGACAACAGCTTTTGAATTATGGAATGGAATAAAGCCCCAATTAGGACATGTCAAAGTATTTGGTAGCATAGGTTATGTGCATATTCCAGATCAATTAAGAACAAAGTTGGAAAAGAAAAGTAATAAAATGGTACTAGTTGGTTATGACAACAACAACTACAGAATGTATGATACAAATACAAAGAAAATAACCATCTCAAGAAATGTAATCTTCGATGAACAGAATATTCCAAGTACTAAGAAAAATATTGCTAAAATAAGCTTTATTGATGATGAAGTTATAAATGATAGTGAAGTACAAGAAACTGGTGAGAATGTGACTCTAATTGACAGCCCAACAACAGAGAGTGAGGATAGCATGTTGAGTTATACCACTGATGACCCAGACTATGAACCATCTCAAGAATCGGAAGAGTCAACAATAAATTTGAGACCACGGATAAATAGAATGTATGAAGCAAATCTTGTAGAGCTGTCATTACCTCAAACATATGTAGAGGCACTGAATAGTCCTCAAAAGGCTGAATGGTCGGAAGCTTTCAAAGAAGAATTGTCAGCACATAAAGAAAACAAGACCTGGACTGCGGTTGAAAGGTCTGGTCAACGAACCCTTACTACAAAGTGGGTTTTTACTATAAAGAAGAATGAGAATAATCAAATTGTACGCTATAAGGCTCGTTTATGTGCACGAGGTTTTAATCAGGTTAAGGATGTTGATTATCAAGAAATATTCTCTCCAACAACCCGTTATGATTCTATAAGAATTTTACTTTCTATTGCTGCAAAGTATAACTTAGAAATTCAGCAATTTGATGTAAAGACTGCCTTTTTAAATGGGAATCTTGAAGAGGATATTTTTATAGATATACCTGATGGTTTGTCGATTAAAGGTGATTATGTGTTAAAACTAAATAAATCATTGTATGGTTTAAAACAGGCATCTAGATGCTGGAACAAAACATTTACAGAATTTTTGTTAAAATATGGTTTTGTTCAATCTCAGGCTGACAATTGTATCTATGTAGGACATTTTGATGAAACTAAAGTTTTCTTAATAATTTATGTTGATGATGCTCTTGTAATTTCTTCAAATAAACAGCTGATTAAAGAAATAATAGAATATTTAAAACAAGCTTTTAAAATAAAAGAATTAAAGCTTAAGTATTTTGTAGGTATGCAAATTGAGGTTATGAATAATGGCATATTCATTAATCAGGAAAATTATATAAGTCAAATTATTGAGAAGTTTAATATGAGTGATGCAAATCCTGCCAACACTCCAGCAGATGTTAATGTTATTATTTCAAAGAATGTTGATGAAATTGTTGTTGATTTTCCTTATAGAGAAGCTATAGGTTGCTTATTGTTTTTGAGTTCTGTCTCTAGGCCAGACATTTCATTTGCTGTAAATTTAGTAAGTAGATATGTTAGCAACCCGAGCCCACAACATGTAAGTTCTCTGAAGCGTATAATTAGATATTTAAAGAAAAGTAAGCATTTGTGTATTATGTATAATGGAGAGATCAATAATCTTGTAGGTTATTCGGATTCAGATTTTGCAAGTGATGTTGATACCCGTAGATCCACTACAGGATATTTGTTTATGATGAATGGAGGGCCAATTACATGGTCCAGTCAAAAACAAAAGACTATTGCTCTCTCCACCACAGAGGCTGAATTTGTAGCGGCTAGTGAATGTGCTAAGGAGATATTGTGGTTACAACAGTTATTATCTGAGCTAGGTGAAAATTATGATTGTATCACATTAAATGTAGATAATCAAAGTGCAATCAAATTAATTAACAATCCTGTTTATCATAAAAGAACAAAACATATAGATGTGAAATATAATTTTATAAGGGAAAAGGTTGAATTTGGTTTAGTTAAAATTAATTATGTTCCTAGCAAGTGTCAGTTAGCAGATATTTTAACTAAAGCATTACCTACTCAAACCTATGTATATTTGAGAGATCAGATTTTATATGATGTTGCATAATATTGTAGTTTGTTAGTTTATAGAGTTAAATTTTAGTGGGAGTGTTAGAAATATTAAAATTGAACTGGCAACCCTATCTTAATCTGTGGCTGTGTACGTTGTGTGTATTTCGTTTTACTCTTGAGTTATTTCGATAAGAATATAAGTTTACTGTTTAAATACAAGTAGTTTTCTATCAAATACCCATAACCCGAAGTCAGACTATACCTAGAAGGCGGGATAAATCCCTTCCTAGCTCCCTGACTATTTAAGCGTATACTCGTACTTGCATGTTGTTTAGTACATTTTAGTGGCAAACAGATTTATTAAAAACTAGTTTTTCTCAGCGGTTTTACCCACTGTACTGTAGCGTATGTTTTAATCCAGGGTCTAAGCTATCTCTGTACCAAATTTGAGCTCAATCTGTCTACTCGTTTAGGCGTGAAAGAGTAACAAACATTCATCTAGAGAATATGGATGTCTGGATTAATGGATGTCAGAGACATCCAGTAATCCAGACAACCATATTTTTACAAACTTTCACGTTTATAATATTTGTAAGATGTTAGGGAACTGCAGCAGTAGAGAACACTTTTATTAACCACCAATCGGCCATACACCAATCTACAGAAAATCCAATATATACTTTTATATTCTCTATCTCTATGCGAACTGGAGGCGATGATTCTGATAGATAAGATAAGAAACTCTTTATTGATCCACATATAAAGTTAATTTTATAAACAGAAAATTAAAACTGTGTGTAATTAAAAGGTGTATCAATTGGCAGTCTTGTCGCTCAAAGCGACCTCTTCCAGCCAACCGTACAGAGAGCGGAAATATACAACACTGGAACGATGGTGGTTTCACAAAACTTCAAAAGAAATTTAAGTTACAAGTAGACAATATACACAAATACGTAAAAATATTTATTTACCTACATAGAGATCCTAGATGTATGCTATATTGGCCGATCTCACCTCACAAGTAACGTGTGGTAGTGTACAAAGTTTAATTAATCGACTACCCTCAAAACTGAAGCCAATCAAACAAGACAGCCTGATTAAGTGAGACAAACCTACCCAATTTTCCACTAACTAGTTTGTGCTGTGCAGTAACATGGGTACACTTAGCGGCGAAAGTTTTGCGCATTGTTTTCAAGAGAGACATAATTAGATAGCGTAATATGTTAGTTCTGTATCTATAAGAACCTAAGTTTTATTATTTTTTATAATTGAAAATCGAGTAATTTAGCTTAAAATAAATAAATAAACTAAATAAGTAATTGTTTATTTTTGTAGTATATTTTACATAATTTACATTAACTACTATTATTTACTAACTTGCCTATTTGGCTCCCCGCCGACTCAAAATTACTTAGGTATACGAACATTATAATATTATTATTTTTTCCTTTATAGTGTTTTCGTCGGTTAAATTTTTGGCTAAAAAGCTATATCTTCTTCTTCGCACTTATATCTGTGTAATCTTAGTTCTAAGCTTATTTTATTGTATTTGTGGTGTGCAATAAAGAGTTTTCTATTCTATTCATACATACACACTCACAAACTCTCGCCTTTATAATATTTGTGTAAAGTGATTTCCCAGCGACGTAACCCTATTTGCAATTTTATCTGTCACTGACTGTACTTCGCTCGACATTCGACACACTGCATTAATCCATTAATAGTTCATAGCCTTGTTTACGGAGGCGAGATTTTCGGGAAAATAGTACTAAGGGAAAGTGAGGGTCTGGTGTAAACGATGGGCTTACGTCACGGCATATAATGCTGTTTTGTGCCAAAAGCAAACCGTGTCAGCGATGTTATGATAGATGGGAGTTTCTGGCAAGGATTGCAGTTTTGAATGCTGATAACTGACATCTCAGCTAGGAAACTTAAGATATAGGAAAGGTACCTGGATTCTTATATAAATTAATGGTTGAAAAGTTACATCTTGGTTGCAGGGACTATGGCAGGGAATATGGCACTAGATTTAGGAAAGGTACCTCGATTCTTATGCAAATCAATGGTTGAAAAGTTACATCTTGGTTGCAGGGACTATGGCAGGGACAATAAAAATAATAATATGGAATATGGAATGATAAAAATAATAATATGAATATGGCATTTTATTTCGATTTCATCGGTTTGCTACTAAAATTTATTATATACTAGCTGCGCCCAGCGGTTTTATCCGCTGTCCTTTAGCCTTATATGTTATTCCAGTGTCAAAGCTATCTTTATGCCAAATTTTAGCTCAATCGGTCCACCCGTTTAGGCGTGAAAAAGTAGCAAAGATACACACTCACTCACAAACTTTCGCATTTATAAAAAGAATTTCATCAATATTTTCGACTTCTGTTTAACAACTTACGATTTTGATCTATAACTTTTACGTTTAGTACGAATATAATATATTCGTATACGGAACATATCATGTTCTGTAGTCGTGTTCATGTTACTTAATGACCTATTTGTTCTTTACAGGTTGAAAGACAAAATGCTCCAGTGCAGTGCCAATAACCTCGGACAAAAGCCATTCAATCAAAGTGAACAGTGCTGAGTGTTAATTAACAGTGTAATTTAATTAAAAACTGTAATGTCAGTGACCAACGTGATTGGAGCAAAAATGCAATGGGCCGGTGGGGGGGAGGAAGCCGCTGTGATTGGCTGTCAGTGTGATACATTACATTCGATACAGCGCGTCCATTGAGAACGGACGTCTGGACCAAAATGTCGGCAGGTAATTTACGGCTTGAGATCTAAAATGAGAATGTTGCTAGAATCTGAATCTGCTATTTTTATTTCTTTTTTTAAAGTATCTAAGAAAGCTTACACCAAAACGCTAACTATGACTATACGTATAAAGTGTACATCTTATTAAACAAACTAATAAGTAATAAGCAACTATAAAATTAAGCGATTTGAAATTTTGTAAACGCTATCGTCGCTTATTGAAAATTATTTGCAGAAAAAGTTCATAAATTTGCTGCCCTTCTTACTTTAATTTAACTGCGATTAAATCAGCCAATTTCATTGTTTTTTATTATGCAAAAAAGTCACTATTTATTATTGATTTTATAACTTATCTATACCTAATTTATAACTTACAGTCATTTAGTTCCACAATGCAGTAAAAATCATTTTGAAGACTATCACTGATCATATTATATTAGGGAAATTCCTCTGTTAACAAACAATAGAACTGCAACTGAGATGTTTTACCATTTGACTGCGTAATTTTGTAACAGAAGGCGTAAACATTTGACATTCTAGCAGCGTCCTCGTTTTAGACCTTTCTCATGCAAATGTTCCCTAGGCGCCATGGTTTATAACTTGTGAATGGAAGACTGTCATTTTTCATTGTAAATGGCTCCCTAAATCATTGTGATGAATGGTTCCAACTGCGATAGACATCTATAGGCCGGGGATGTTCGGTTTATCTTTACCTGTAAAGAGTTATACGTGCTCTGTTACAGATGATAATTAATGTTTGGCCAAAAATTTAAGTAATTTTTCGCTAAAATGAAGTACTGTTATTGAAAGTCTATCGTTTCTTAAAGTTAAGGTTAGGTAAAGTCTTCTTAACACTAAGTACTTGTGGTGATGTGTGCCGTGACACACAACGACACAACATGTTAAGCGTGTATCTACATATATCTTATACTCGATAGCTACCTCTTAAAAATAAAGCTCAATTTAACCCCAAAATGCGGCACATTTAAATGTCATCTGCTCACTTGGGAGACCAAACACGCTTGAAAACCGATGGATCTCACACCCATCGTTTCGCGTTTGGTGGCATTCAGCATAAACCAAATAAGAATTAAAGAAATATTCTTGTATTTAAGTCTCTATATTTAACAGCGCTTAGGTAAAAAAACAATTTCGTGGAGCTCTGTATTTTAGTGCTCACACGAATGTGTGAAATTAATTACGGTCGCTGAACCAGCAATTTCGTAATTAAACTTAATCCCACAAAACCTCACCTTTCATCTGCGTGGAACTTATATATTTTGCTGTATTTTTATTCATGAATAAAATGAGACGAGAGGGACGTATTTCTAATGTTAAACGTCCTATTAGTCTAAAAATGTATTCAGGTTTTAATTAAAATTGCTTACGTAACTACTGTGCTTGTGACAAGCACCTGAGAGTCTCAGAGGCCATAGTAACGCATCCACTTAGTTCATTTTTCCTTAAATAAATGATGTCCCTAGTGCTTTTGTCTGTATACCATACAGTTCATGATAATAGGGCCAGTTTTCCTTATGCTTGAAAGGCTTGTTCAATACGTGATATCGTTTTCGAAGAACCTCACATATCGTTGGTATGTATGTAGTCGGTAGACTAGCTAATAGGACCCTCTTTCGGCTGTCTTGGATCTTGCACAGGATTATCGACTTGGCATGAAATTTGGAAGAATAATAATAAACATAAAAGCAGGATGGAAGTAGGTCTTCGTTAAAAAGAACATCAATCTTATTATAAACCACCTATTTATAAAGATGATAAAAATAGTAAAATGAAAGTCGAGAGTATATGAACGATTGCTTTTTCTCCATCAAGCAGAGACTTAGATTATTAAAAAAATATTAGGCATATTTTTTTTCTTTATTAATATTGATTAAAAACGTGTAATGTACAACGCACTAAAGTTTAATCGTCATGTCACTGGCCGAGAAATCTAAGGTATACTTATGTACGGGTTAGTGACGTCACACGTTGGGTTTTTTTTACTTTATCAATATCCCTATTGTCACTGTAACTTTTCGTTTCGTTTGCAGCAGGGTCAGCGGTAGCAATGATAGGCGCAAACCTGAGGTTTGGATCAGCGGGCGCGTCCAACTCGTCCATCTTGAACAACACGAGGCACTGTCCACCGGGCGGCGCTGCGAGTGCGGCCGCTTTACTCGCCCTGTCCGGGCTGGGCATGTCAGCTAACCTTGCTCTAATGACGGTTATACTGAGCAAGAAGCAACTGAGAAGGTAACGCAATTGAAATTTAGATAAGTTTAATACAATTAGAATCAAAAATGTGTGTTGTGTGAAAAATGTGTAAGGATGTTGCTAGCATCTGAATCTGCTATTTCTATTTCTTTTTTAAGTATCTAAGAAAGCTTACATTTGATAATGCTAACTATGACGAACAATAATAATAGCGCGGCCGCTTTACTCGCCCTGTCCTGGCTGGGCATGTCAGCTAACCTGGCTCTAATGACGGTTATACTGAGCAAGAAGCAACTGAGAAGGTAACTTAAAATTTGGATAATTTTAAATACAAATAGAATAAAAAATGTGCATTAATTAAGGTGGTGTCTGTATTCTGTATCCATCACGCACAATAAAGTATTTCTAAGCTTTAGGAGCTTCTAACTTTTTATATAAAACGGGTCACCCGATTGGTCTTATTAAAATTTAATTTGTTTTTCTCTAATTCAAAATAAGTAGTCAACTGTCGAAAGAAGAAAGTTTTTATTAGACGAACGACAGCGGATAAAGTTTGGGCTTGATTCTTCTATCAGTTTTAGTTTTGATTCAAATTATACTGTTTGACGTCAATAATATTATTATCTAGCTAAGACAGGTAAAATTCATCCTAACTATCCTATTCTTCTTTCAGAACTCAAATGTTGTCATAAAATACTTTCAGCAACTTAATATTTTGAATTCTTCTCTGTTATGCTATGCTATATTTTGCATCGTTTAAATTTCCCGAGTCTCGTAACCCGTATACGAGTAGTTGGAGTGTTCTTGATATCTTTCCAAGATTTATCGTCGACCCAGTTTGTACGAGTACTCATATTAGCATCGGAGAGTGACTTTTCAAGCCAATTTTATGATGAAAAACCATTAGGAATATTTTTAAAATTTTAAACTATCTTCATTAAGTCTAGAGCGAGTATAATACTCGCAATGAATTTATCGGTAGCATCTTATTTGTGATCTTTTTTCTAATGGAGCTCCTTGGATTTATGTACCGATTTGTTATGCAAAAGAAGTAAAAAACAAGAAAGACGCTAGCCTGATGGTAAGAGATAATGCTGATATGACCATAAAATCAGTTTAATGCTACCCAGGATTTCGAAATGTAAAATTCAAAATGCCAATGCTCCTTACTCAGGAGTCTTATGATGTTAAGACCTTTCAACTCAGTAATTTCACTAATGTGAATTATTGACCTTCTAGATATTTAGATATTTAAGCATTCGTAGGCCGTAGGCCAAATAGGTTTTTGTATACAATTGATTCAGAGAATTGTCATTGTTCAAATGATTGTAACTTCTTTACACCAAATTACTGCTACTTCAGTGAAACATCAAAAGAAACAAACAAGGTTAATTCTTCGAAGAAGATCTCGTTACGATGGGCCAATTAAACAGTTATTTCATTACAAAGCGCTACAATATATCTAGCAATGTTATTGATAGCCTGCCAAGTAATGATACCTAACGAAGAAAAACAAAAGGTTCCTGGTTATAACAATATATCTTCTGGCAGCCGAAAAGGCTTTAGATTCTGTGCAAAAAGAGATAAGTCGTGGGACGGTGAACCAAAATATTATAATCAATCCTTATCGCCAAAGGCCACCGAGATGGCTGTAAACGTCTCTTATAAAAAT
Source organism: Hemithea aestivaria (assembly GCA_947507615.1). Lineage (NCBI taxonomy): Eukaryota > Metazoa > Arthropoda > Insecta > Lepidoptera > Geometridae > Hemithea > Hemithea aestivaria. The sequence continues at coordinate 4,991,764 of OX382325.1, read as the reverse complement.
AGGTGACGATAACCGCTCACTGGTCCGCTTACTTTCATGTATGTTTCTAACATAACAAAATATGAAAGTTGAAGGTAACTGGATCTGTGTCACTTTACGTTGGAAAAATTAAGTCAAACCATACCACTCAAGTCAAATCACTTGATAAACTTCTTCTTTTTACAAGCTTTATATTACTTTCACCTGTCTGTTGTCTGTCTGTCTGTCTGTCTGTCTGTCTGTAATCAAATCTTGCAAGTTTGATTTGACCCACTTCCCGGTTTCCAATTGAGCTGAAAATTTGCATGCGTGTGTAAATCGGATGACAATGCAATATTATTATGACATGGAGCTGATCTGATGATGGAGCTGGAAGGTGGCTATAGGAACTCTGTCATTAAACAACGCAACCCCATCGAGTTTGGGCTCATTTGATTCGTCTTGACGAGTACTATATGATGCAAGATGGTAATGATAATAATTAAAGCTTGTTTTTAAAAAGTATTTTTAAAATTTCACTTGTTAATTCACAAACTCTCAAACAAAATTTTTGGTGGCAATAACTTTTGGTCTAAGCTACCTTGGCATGGTAATGAAATGCTGACTCGTAATACAATCGTATTCTGTAGTAGGTACATTGTACATTCTATTTTTTTGTTGAGTTTAGGTTTTTAGTCATAGATTGGCACACGCGTGTCCTCGATTCCTACAACTCTTTCATTTTTGCTCATACAATATCGAAAGAAGTTGAAGGTCATGTAGCAATAACATAATACAAATACCCGATGGGACAACAAGATTGCCCACGTTCGTATTCTGGAACACGTCGTGGACCCACTTATCAGGAGGTTCGGTTGTGACATGTCATATTGTCAGGGGTCTGCGGATATATTTGCGTCCACGCCTTTGTGTCCGTAAGCATCGCGGGACCCCGACCTCGTGAGCTTTAATTTTTTTCGTGATGCTTATAATAATATAAATAATTATGCTCGTGGATGCAATATACGGCTAGACGGCCAATAAATATATGCAAGACGACAAACCTTTATTTCGAGTTTTTACGTCAAATGTATCTTTCTCACATGTAATATTCGAGTGTGTTATTCTTTCACATTTGTCTGGAAGAGATAGCGATAAGACTGTGTGAATTGTCTTTAGTTCCATCCATGTATACATAGTTACAATAATTTTCTTTTTAAATTATTGATTGGTCTCCTACCGCTGGACTAACGGAGCTTTATATACCTGTCGAATTTCCAACTTTTTTTCAGGGGGACATATTTCAGGGAACCAGTGGGCTCCTTCCCTTCTAGACTATGAAAGTAGTTTATAACATTAGTTGGATAGTACGATTACTCTCGTAAGCCGTAAGTTGCCCCATTTTCTCAGTGTAGATGATAAATACTCCCCCAGATATGATTTACGTGCCACAAGGTCTGGATCTCTAGCCCGATCTAATTACCGGCCTCGATGTAAGGATAAAATGTATTTATATAATTCATGCTGTTAAGGCGGGGCTTTACGAGCAGATTAGGTATTTAGTGCGGGCAAAAGTTGCTCAGAACGCCCGTTGGAAACGTGTGGCGTACGCTTATCGTAAAACGTGCGCGGTCATTGACCCTTGGTGATTGATTCTTTGCATGTAGTTAGCACACACACATTCACAAACACGTCAAACTTATAAAACCCCGTCGATTTTGCGTCGGGGGTTACAATGTGCTAAAATTTTTGGACAAGATCGAAAAAATGAGACACGAGATAAATATTATAGATACACGTATTTTTTGTTGAAAAAAAAAACAAAATTAGATTACATTTAATTGATTAGATTAGATTAATTAAATTGGACCAATTAATTAAATTAAATTAAAACAATAATTCAGATAAATTCAGAAAAAATCTGATAAATTAAGATAAATTGAGAAAAATCTGATAAATTCAAATAAATTCTAAAAAAAGTCTGATAAATTCTGAAAAAATCTGGTAAATTCAGATAAATTTAAAAAAATCAGATAAATTCGAAAAAAAATCAGATAAATTTTGAAAAAATCTGGTTAATTCTGATAAAATCAGATAAATTCGAAAAAAAAATAGAAAAATTCTGATAAATTCAGATAAATTCGAAAAAAATCTGATTAATTCTGAAAAAATCTGGTAAATTCAGATAAATTAAAAAAATCAGATAAATTCGAAAAAAAATCAGATAAATTCGAAAATAAATCAAATAAATTCTGAAAAAATCTGGTTAATTCTGATAAATTCAGATAAAATCAGATTAATTCAGATAAAATTAGATAAATTCTGAAAAATTCAGATAAAATCAGATAAAATCAGATAAATTAAAAAAATCAGATAAATTCGAAAAAAAAAACAGATAAATTCGAAAATAAATCAAATAAATTCTGAAAAAATGTGGTAAATTCTGATAAATTCAGATAAAATCAGATAAATTCAGATAAATTCTGAAAAATTCTGATAAATTCAGATAAAATTAGAGTCCGACCGAAACTGGTTTTACGGCCGAAACTGAAACCGAAACCGAATGTTCGGCCGGGGCTTTAGTTTCGGCCGAAACCGAAACCGAAACTCACGTGGTCAAGTAAAAAAATCTTTAAAATACTGAAATTTGGTGCATTTTACCCATTATTTTGCATTAATTAGGACATGAAATGGAAGCACAGCGTATATAGTAAGTTGTAATATAAAAAATATATCAATAATATTTTTAATTTTTTTAGGCTTCCGTGGTCAACAAGGAAGCCTTGTAGTTTCGCTTTGTTTGTCCGTCCGTCTGTCCGCGGATTTACGGAGAAACTATAAATCCTAGAAAACTGTAATTTTGGACAGAGGAGGGCAATGATTAGGGTAAGAGAACGGTTACGAAAATTAATAAATTTAAATCAATTAATTTAGGGTAGCTCCCATACTTGTAAAATAGGGATGATATTTTTTCTAGGTGATCCCATCAGTTAGGGTATTGTTGAATAGGTATTTTAATGAAGGACATATTTCTAAGGAAATTTTTCGATTTTAATGATCCATTTGAAAGATATTCAAGTTTAAATTTTTTTTGGGCGTCCCCGCCCTCTATTATCTAAACTACTGGCTTTCAAACACTGTTAAAAATCACGAATATAGTTTCAACCATGAAGTTTCCAGGAAAACCATAGCGGTTAAGATAGTTTTATAAGTTTTAAAGATATCGTTGATGAAAATTCCGGCAGTAGATATGTATACGATTTGCCAGTTCTGCGGAAGCCTACATTGCGCGTAGTCTGAATAGCGCTTGGCCTATTTATTTAAATTAAGTTCTTATAGCAAAATGTTTATCAGTTATCAATTTTGATTATACACAACACTAATTGTTACTGTTATATTAACCCCTTGATTCAGGAAAAACTTCCAGTTCAAATCAAAATTGACATCTATTTCTAGCTTCTTTAAAATAAGGTTCAAATTCGCATGCGCAGGTGCGGCTCGATTGATCCGCTCGGTGACATACGGGTAAAATACTAAGTATTAGTATTTTGAAATCTTACTAATTAATACTTTGGTTTGTACCTATTTGTACTTAGAAGAATCATCAATCTCTTTAAGGTACCTCTATTTAAAAATAATAATTCCTTAAATTGCTATTACACGCTTAGTTCCAGTCTCAACAAAGATAATATCAAATCACATTTAAAATTAACAAACCTATATTACAATTATTAGTCGTCCGCCAAAGCGTTGTCGCGAGAAACGAAGCTAGGCGAGCGTGCACGATAACTTCCGAAGGGAGTTTCGGTTTCGGCAAAAGTTTCGGCCAATTATGGCCGAAACCGAAACTTTTGCCGAAACTCGATTTTTGGCCGAAAGTCGGCCGAAACCGAAACCGAAACCGAAATTTCGGTCGGACACTAGATAAAATCAGATAAATTCGAAAAATCAGAAATATTCGAAAAAAAAATAGAAAAATTCTGATAAATTCAGATAAATTCGAAAAAATCAGATAAATTCGAAAAAAAATCAGAAATTCTGAAAAATTCAAATAAAATCAGATTAATTCGAAAACATCAGATAAATTCGAAAAAAAATCAGATAAATTCTAAAAAAACTGGTAAATTCTGATAAATTCAGATAAAATCGGATAAATTCGAAAAAAAAAACAGATAAATTCGAAAAAAATCAGAATCCAGATTTTTCTGAATTTATCTGATTTTTCTGAATTTATCTGATTTATTTCGAATTTATCTGATTTTATCTGAATTTATCAGAATTTACCACATTTTTTCAGAATTTATTTGATTTATTTTCGAATTTATCTGTTTTTTTTTCGAATTTATCTGATTTTTTTAATTTATCTGATTTTATCTGAATTTATCTGAATTTATCTGATTTTATCTGAATTTTTCAGAATTTATCTAATTTTATCTGAATTAATCTGATTTTATCTGAATTTATCAGAATTAACCAGATTTTTTCAGAATTTATTTGATTTATTTTCAAATTTATCTGATTTTTTTTCGAATTTATTTGATTTTTTTTAATTTATCTGAATTTACCTGATTTTTTCAGAATTAATCAGATTTTTTTCGAATTTATCTGATTTTTTCGAATTTATCTGAATTTATCAGAATTTTTCAGAATTTATCTGATTTTTTTTCGAATTTATTTGATTTTTACGAATTAATCTGAATTTATCAGATTTTTCAGAATTTATCTGATTTTTTTTCGAATTTATCTGATTTTTTAAATTTATTTGATTTTTTCGTATTTATCAGAATTTTTCAGAATTTATCTGATGAATTTTCGAATTTATCTGATTTTTTCGAATTTATCTGATTTAATCAGAATTTTTCAGAATTTATCTGAATGTTTTTTCGAATTTATTTGATTTTTTCGAATTTATCTGATTTTATCTGAATTTATCAGATTTTTTCAGAATTTATCTGATGAATTTTCGAATTTATCTGATTTTTTCGAATTTATCTGAATTTATCAGAATTTTTCTATTTTTTTTTCGCATTTATCTGATTTTTTCGAATTTATCTGATTTTATCTGAATTTATCAGATTTTTTTTCTAATTTATCTGATTTTATCAGAATTTATCTGATTTTTTTTTATTTATTTGATTTTTTCGAATTTATCTGAATTTATCTGATGAATTTTCGAATTTATCTGATTTTTTCGAATTTATCTGAATTTATCAGAATTTTTCTAATTTTTTTTCGAATTAATCTGATTATTTCGAATTTATCAGAATTTTTCAGAATTTATCTGATTTTTTTTCGAATTTATCTGATTTTATTTTAAATTAGTTCAATCTAATTTAATAATTAGTTTATATTAATATTTAATGTGAATTAATTTAATCGTATTTAATAATTAATTCATATTAATATTTAATTTAAATTAATTTAATCTAATTAAATTATTAACTTATAATAATATTTAATTTAAATTAATTTAATCTAATTTATTTTATATAGTACGTGTGTGTTATATTTTTTAATAATCGACTAGAAGGACAAAATAAAGATTATAATATTTATTATCTAATTACAAATAAATTAAACCCCCTACACGCTTCTGAGATTTGGAAATTCACAATATATGTAAGTACTCCTAAATAATTCAAACGCGCGTGTGTAATCGTAGTGGAGGTGAGATCGAAGTGCACAGGTCCGACGCTGACAGTGGTCACCGGCGTTCTGAGTGCGTGCGGTAATGCTCCGTGGGAATTAAAATTCAATTAAAAATCATTAAATAAACTTATCGATAAAATACCTATATATAGCCATCCGTTTGAATGTTATGTATCAAATAAAGTACTCTAAATGTTTATTTTTGTCCTAGTTTTACAAATATTTAAATGGAAGGAAGAAAATTAGGCATATTTAAAAAAAATAAAACTATCGAGAAAAAAAACAATTATCATGTTTCTGTTAATTAAGATCTCTTGTTCAAAGATTGAAGTTACACATACTAAAATATAAAGTAGTAGATCTTCTTAAAAGTTTGCTATATTAGGCTTTGAAAAACATACATTTCACTTACCATAGCGCCTTAACGCCACCTCTTTATGCTAATACTCGCTTTGAACATTTTTGGAATTGGATTATAAATTTTAATTTAGATTAAATATTATTTGAATTACATGAAAATTTGGTTTTATACTGAACCACTGAACCTATATAATGGGTCCCTGTTTCTCTAAGGAGTTACAAAGTACGAGTATATGACACCATTTCAGCAGGTGAAGCGTAAACTCTGCAACTTTTCTCAGAACTGAAACTGCTTACAATTTCTTAAAACACATAGAATACAAGTAAGGAACACTTACACGTGCCTAAACTTCTTAATTTAGTCTTATCGGAAAGTTGAAGAACATGTTCCTTCTAACATAGAAAGTCGTTGTTTTGTACCATAATAACAAAGCCCGGGAATCGTCGAGATATATTTTCAAGAGCGAAATAGGATCGTAAAATTTCATTATGTTTCAACTCGAACGAACACAAAACTTCCGAGAGCATTATAAAAGTCTTATTGTTTCCTAAATAAAATTAAGCTTCTTTTAATAAAAGTAACAAGTATAAATGTCAAGTTTTTCTTTTTGAGAGATTAATTCTTTGATAGGTGTTATTGGTTTGTTCGACTTTCGTCCCAGATTTGAGTTCTGAGCCCCACTTCTGAGATATTGATCGGAGATTGACATGATAAGAAGTGAAAAATTATTTCGGTTCCGATATTCTTGCTCTCTTGAAAAATAGGTGAGCTGGAACAATTTGCGTTTCCTTCTTCAACATTTTTAACACTCTAGGTTTTTTACATTTATTATAGCGACCGAAGAATTTTTACAAGACACCGTTTCGCTCGTTGTCACAGTTTTCTGAAGTAGAATTCACGGGATCGTTATTTCTCTTTCATCTTACAACTTCATGAAATCCGGCGAAATTGTGTAAGAGACAGAGAAACCTTCACTTGACAAAAATGTCTTTCTTAACTCGTTCACTCGCTCGATGAAACTCGATACATTTAATACAGACCTAAGTCAATATGGACATTGCAAAGAGTTAACTTGAGATACACTTATGTATTGATCCCAAAAGCTTATCCTTGTGGCATAGTTAAATATTTTTATAGGAAATATCGGAGCTCGCTAATCAGGGATTTTCAGAACCGAAATAACTTATAGCCAATTTAAACATTTACGTGCCGCCGTTTCCAATTGTCCCTCAAATTTAGCAAGATTAACTACCTGCTCCTTCACGACATTTTCCTTATATGTTTCGAAAATAAAGTAGTGCCATAGTAAAATCATAGTAAGTAGGCCGACTGACGGTGTTTAGGAAAATAAATAACTGAAGATCGGTCGGAGCATAGGGTTGACACAGTGAACTGGAATTAATAAATATGTATGTAAACAATTTTTTATTGATAACATTTTTTTTTCGGTCATCTGCTAGGACTAAAGCGCAGTGCGTGCTTGAATGGCTGATGCCGAGGGAGATTGAGATTTCGTGTGTAAACACGTACATGTGGCCCGCGCACTCATACAGATCGTGTTATACACCTTTTTTCGTTGTCGCTCTACTTGCTACAACTTTACTATGGTAGAACGGTATAAATATAGAGTATCGTACACTACATTATTCATTTGATTCAGGACGCGTCGCCGAAGGGTACTTTAAGGGCCGTCACTCACCAAAAGGTCCTTTTGCTTGACGTTTTCTATGATTGATAAATTGCTCATGGATCATGGATGCCAATACAGATTTTGTTGACAGAATGAAAGATGATTGGAGTATACGATTACGTTTATTTTGGTGATATTTGGTTCGAGATTGGTATTCGTTTTAGTAGAAGAGCCCAGTTTATTCGTACGTCAGATTTCTGACACAAATATCGTACCTACTGTTTTTAATGTGAATTATGTTCCACAATTCTTAATTTGAAGTTGGTTATTATAGGCACCAATAACATTTTGTTAGGTTCAGGGCCGGTTTTAACGTTACCAGCGCCCTGGGCGAGATTTTTACGGCGCCCCCTAAAAAGCAATTCAAACCCATACTAAAAACGAAAAAGGAAAAAATTCCAGGATTTTTTTCTGGGCCGAATCCGATGAGCAAAATCATGGGCGTATCTAGAAAAAATAAACACCTTTCCAGCTAGCTGCGAGCTCCGAGAAAATTTTGAATTTTTCAGCACGAAGCACGAGCTGCGTTTAGCTTGCTCCGAGTGGCAAAGAAACTAAATAAGTATTCTTATTGTCTTTTTTTTCTTGCCGCGAAAATTTAGATTTTTTTAACATTAATGATGTGCGTTTAGCTTGCTTCGAGTGGCAAAGAAACTAGATGTCCTTATTTATAAAAGCGCGAGTAACTCGCTGCGAGCGCCGAGAAAATTTTGAATTTTTCAGCACGAATGTTGTGCGTTTAGCTTGCTCCGAGCGGCAAAGAAACTAAATAAAAATTCTTATTTATAAAAGCGCGAGCAGCTCGCTGCGAGCGCCGAGAAAATTTAGATTTTTTTCAGCACGAATGATGTGCGTTTAGCTTGCTTTGAGTGGCAAAGAATCTAAATGGCCTAATTTATAAAAGCGCGAGTAACTCGCTGCGAGCGCCGAGAAAATTTTGAATTTTTCAGCACGAATGATGTGCGTTAAGCTTGCTTCGAGTCGCAAAGAAAGTAAATGTTCTCATTTATAAAAGCGCGAGCAGCTCGCTGCGAGCGCCGAGAAAATTTTGAATTATTCAGCACGAATGTTGTGCGTTTAGCTTGCTCCGAGCGGCAAAGAAACTGAATAAGTATTCTTATTTATAAAAGCGCGAGCAGCTCGCTGCGAGCGCCGAGAAAATTTAGATTTTGTTCAGCACGAATGATGTGCGTTTAGCTTGCTTCGAGTGGCAAAGAATCTAAATGTCCTTATTTATAAAAGCGCGAGCAGCTCGCTGCGAGCGCCGAGAAAATTTTGAATTTTTCAGCACGAATGATGTGCGTTTAGCTTGCTTCGAATGGCAAAGAAAGTAAATTTTCTCATTTATAAAAGCGCGAGCAGCTCGCTGCGAGCGCCGAGAAAATTTTGAATCTTTCAGCACGAATGATGTGCGTTTATCTTCCTTCGAGTGGCAAAGAAACTAAATGTTCTTATAAAAGCGCGAGCAGCTCGCTACGAGCACCGAGAAATATTGAATTTTTCAGAACGAATGGGGCGCCACGGACGCCCCATTATAGAGCCTGTGGCGCCCCTTTTATCCGGCGCCCTGGGCGGTCGCCCAACCGCGCCCTACCCTAACGCCGGCACTGGTTAGGTTAGGTGTAATTTTAAAGATTTCCGGTTAATTCCACCACTCCCTTTATAATTATCGATGGGGAAGTACCACATCTACACTTGGCACAGGCGATGTATAACGCATTCTTCCTGGTTAAAAAAGATATAATTGTTATGTAATTTATTATGATTCGTTTATGTTGCGTACCTTTAGTATATTTAAATTAATTCCTTTATTTTCACCATGTTCAAGACACGACATTGAAAACAAACCATTGCTAAAATAACATCAAAACCTTACACTGCATTCACTCGAAAAACGTCTGTTGTGTAAAATGACACGACTGTTAATAAAAATCCTAGCTATTATAGAAGCTAATGATAACGTTGTTCGCAGATGGTCCCACGGGCTTCTCTTCCATCAAGCGATGGTGGATTGTGCGCGGGCCGCTATACTGCTACCCCTGGGTATAGCTGTGTTTAGATGTCAACCAGTTTACAAGTGCTCGCTTGTTGAAACTGCTTTCCTTTTGCTAGTAAGTACATGTTTATGTAGCTTTTTAATGAGAATGATTAGTATAACGTTTGTTTGATGTTGACTACTACTACAGTAGTCGTCATGGTTTTCTACAATTTATAAATGCTAAAGTAATATATTATGTCTCTACACATCTAAACCAATTGTGCTGAAATCAGGCAAATAGTTTGCATAGACCGTGAAATAATACATGTAATATAACACACGGTGCGGTCGCCAGTTCTTTTGCTTGAACTTGGCTTGACACGCTACAGCGATTCTAGATAAGCGACTTTTCAGGAAGATCCATGGGTATTTTATATGAAATCTGCGCTCGTCTCCCTGAAACAAACATGTATACGTAATAACATAAATTGTCAAGCATCGTGTGCGCAATGATTTTCCTCGTTGCCTTTTTAACCAAAGCGAATCGCTGCAAAATATTGGCCATTTGATTTTATTCTCTCGCCTCTCCAAACTCTGCCACAACAAAATTGCCTACTTATAGAAATTCAAAAGTACATTGAACAAGCTTTATAGTTTAAATGTGGCAATTTTCTTTTCTTGTTAAAGCATAAACCTCGTAAAAGTCAGTAAAAGGTCTCGTATATTAAGCCTATAGAAATAAGAAAGTTTTTTCCGAGACATTTACCTATATTGGTTTTATTCGCGCAGGCAATGGGGTGTAAATTGCTAAAAATTGGGATAATCAATAATTCTCACGTTACTGAACTCCAATTTTTCGTGTGTCTAACAACGTATAAATCTTTTGTTAGAAATCTCATCAGAAAAGAGTAGATATATCACTGGGTAAGTCATCAATTTAACTCAAAATTAAACGCATTCTGAGTGCGGGAGTAACAAATCAAGGGAATCTGTGACTTGAATTTGTGTAACAATTGAGAAAATTTCGAATGTTGGGAGCTAAAGTGGTGATTTATTGGCACTTAACTTCTGAGTTCAGACGAACGAGACCCGCTCAGCTGCTGAAAGTAATCTGTGCCGCTTAATTTTGATCGCGTCTTGGAGGGAATTCTGTAAATAAAGAGAAAACTGCTGGGAACGGATGTGGTTGTTTGTGCGAAGTAAAATGTTGACGAGACGATATATTGTTGGCTCCTTTTATTTGTTTCTTAATATAAAACGGATTAGCTTGTTCTCATGGCTTTGCTCTCATCATAAGATTATTTATTAGCTAATGTCTACGTCCAAAAACCAATTCTGTCAATTTTCAACCCGTTCCGTGGCTTAAGCGGTGCGTTCATTTTTATCAATCAGTCACTTTAATTTATTTTAAAATATATGCTCTTTAATGCCTTATACAGCTACAGCTACTTAAACAGCACAATTTTGTGTATAATACTGCCATCGTGAAAAAGGGTACTCGAAACAACATTTTTTTTATTTTATAAAAGGTTTATAAAATATCTTACATAAAATATTATCCTATTTTTCTTGTGCCCTTTTTCCCTTACGTTGGCAAATAGTTCTGGATAATTCATAAAATAACATTTTCAGGTGACTGTGTCTACAGTAAACATGCTCACGACCGTCCTAAACGACAGCCCTATTTTCCCGGAAAACGAGGAGGAGCAAGCTGATTTATCTGCACCATTACTGATGGACAGTCCGCAGGTAAAATGGCGAGAAATCTTGCGACAACACTCTTATTACGACCTTCATTTATTACCAAAAAAGTTTCATATCTTTCCCGGAAATTGCGCTCTAAGTCAAATTAACTTGCTGAAATATTTAAGGGAGTTATTAAAATTAAAGCTGATTAATTTTGTTCCAGTGCGTCTTATTTGGGTCGTTCATGATATGGTTCGCTTCTATCACAATAAATCTCGGGCCGACGTTCTTATCTGGAGCTTTGGCTGCGAGCGCCGGGTCTTACGGCTCCTATGGGCCGTCCCCGTCGTGTCCCTTGGTTCGAGGACCCTTCAGGCACTACGTACTTAACGCCCTTTGGATAGGCGTGAACGCCGTCTGCGTCGGGCTGACACTTTTCCACTTGAAGAAACTACATCGAGATCTCACAAAGGTTTGTGTCGCCTGTTATTAATGTCTAACTTGGGTCAAGTGACAGCGCGCATCATGCTTGAGCAATATTAATGGTGTTAAAAGTCTAGTGAAACTTCTAGGTTTCTTCAGTTATTTATTAGGTGGATAATCGTTATAATAAAATTGCTCGAGTATAATGTGTACTTAATATATACCCTTACTATAATATACCTACAAAGGGGCCGAACATGTGGCATGGAGAGGTTGTAGCGTAAACCAAGCTTTGTTGTTGCCGACCTTCATCAACGCTCCCATTTTCACGCTGACAAACTTGTCCACATTCATCATGGGAACTAAAACATCCCGTCATCTGCAGCTTTGTGAACTGTGGCAGTTGGACATCTCAGACTTATCGTAGTGCAGCGCTAATGTTCACAATCCCAACTCTCAGAACTGGAGCGCTCTCAAATCGTCGAAACTCACGAAGTCATCCACATAATTTCAAATATCCATAAAATATGTGTAAACTAGTCTCACGTTGGCCGAACTAGGTATTTTCATTGGTACCATGCCAATGTTCTTTGCGGCATGCCGCAAATAAGATTTAAATTTTCCGAAGTTTCGGGAGGGCGTTAAACCGCAACCGCTTCGCTTAAAAGCAACAAAAGTCCATCGTGTTTTGAATGTACGTCGTACGTGCGTTTGCCAAATTGTGATTGGGACGGCGACTGCTCGATAAATTTAAATCTTATCGCATGCAGGCTAACGTAGAGGCAGTTCGGGTAGCTGGTTTAGTGACAACGCTTGTCAGCATGGCTGGCGACAACAACCGCCGCATGGACTCTTTGCCCAACAGCGTCGGACCCAGGGTGAGTACTGGTACTTGCACGACTGTCTGTCATACGAATGATCTCTTCTAGAAGATGCACTATAGTCATAGACTGTAACATAATAAACATGACCACTACTTTTCTATGTTAACATAGAGTTGGGTTTTACTCCGCCTACTAGTCCGATAATACGTCGGTAATGACCAATACCGCGTCGGCAGTAACTGACACTGCGTCGGCTTCGCAGCACTAGAACTATAGACACCAATTATTATTTATTATAGGCGATGGCAACCGCTTACCATCGAGTGGGTCGCCTGCTTATGTGTGAATACCATAAAATCACAATTAGAAATTAACAGCTGAGGTTCTCTTGTATCTCGGTTGTCTGAGTATTCAGAAATTGCCTGTCGTCATGTCTATTATGTTATTCATAGCGTGAATGTCATGCTTGTAATACTGATTCGCCCTATTTAGAAGCATTGTCACATTATCAATATTAATTATTCTGGCTTTAAGCACTCAGGCTTCTGTTACGCACGATAATTACAAGCACGCTCCGGGAATTCAGTTGTGGTTTGTCTTTGAAAGATCTATATTTAAACTTACCTTTATAATTTTACTAATTAAATTATTATTATTAACTACCTTGGTACCTATATATTTCTTCTTTAGCTCTATTGGAATACTAAACTCAGACATTAACGCAGTTTTAAATGTTCAAATCCAACTAAATTATTAGATACGTTAATTTTGAAACAGTTCTCACAGCGAATTTAAATTATGATTAAATTTTCTTGCTTTTCTTTATTTTCTCTAAATGAACTTTGCTTCTGAATTTTTATTAACCTACCACTTTTCCGATAAATGCATTTGAGATTTTGCTACCTCTAGTTTTATATTAACTGCACCGAAACTTTGATTCCTTTTCTATGAAACAATTACGTTTTTATACCTTCTTTTTTATCTGTATTTCTCTTCTATCTTTCTGTCCTAGATTTCTTTCTATTTTTCTTATAGAGGCACTTTTCCTTTTTTGTTTATGTTAGTGTTTTTTCCAGACTGTAGATGGTACGTTGTCAGACGGTCACTGCCGTCCATCAGGGAGTGCCAACCTGCCTCTTGGTGGAGGCCGTCGGCTTCGAGGGTACCTCGCAAGGGTGGAAAGGGAGGGCGTCCGAAGAGTGAGGATGTTCTTGGTCATCACCGCTGCTTACGTACTGTTCTGGGGACCACTGTTTATCATCACCCTGCTGCATCACCCGGCTTTGACATCACACATAGCGTATGAGGTAAGTGCTCGGGAATAGTTTGAAACAGGTTCTTAATAATTGAGTTTTTTAGTTCAAGACTTGTGATCTCATTTAATTTATTTTTTACGTTCTCTTTTTATTGATTTTAAATTATTACAAAACAAAGATTCATAAAATTTGATTTACCACTAAATCCGAAAGTTAAAATAAAAACGAAATTAAAAACCAACATTTCATCGATAACACTTTTAACTAACAATTGTAAACCAGTTTTGTAAAGTTCACAAATATTATTCAGATGTACTTCCAAATAACGCTTCACATCTCATACGTTCACGCGGCGGTGAATCCACTCCTGTTCATGGCGTTACACCGCGCGCTGCGTCGTGCTGCGCTGCAACTGTGCTGCGGCTGCTGCGTGCATTGGAGCCAGTTCGTGCTCGCGCTCACTGCTGCAGGTAACTTCTACAATGTTCTGGATAATGGATGGAACCGCTTCGTCGGTCGGACTTTGACTGATGACTAGGAATTGTTAAACATATCAACGAAGCGGTTTTGTCTTGATGTTTCAACCAGTTCATCTTATTATAAATTCGTTCATACTGAGTTATGTTTCTTTTATGTGTTCCTATAAATGTATTGGTGTCGTTATTTTCGTATCATTAACGTAGTCAATTTAGGTCGGCGGCTGTTCACATCAGGTCGATTTCTTACGCAGTACTGACCGTAGCGACGGGCTGCACTGCAGTTGTGTTGTGGATGCTCCGCGAATGGGAGCCGTACGTGCAGGACTTCAGTGCGTCCGATGAGTAGTCTTTACAATTCGAGGTTCGCCTCCGCCCGCCTTGCCTCACTCGCGCTGCTGACTTATAGAACGGGTCTTCTCTCGCACGGTAAGTAGTCAATGTAGAGCATGTGCACGTTAGTTGTATCATGTAGACTATCATCACCGAGCGTCCGGCCGAGTCACGGCTCGACGGGATGTCACTAGTATGGAGGTGATAACTTGTGGGCTAAGTGAGAATGTCGGCTCTTGTCTGCAGCCCAGTCCCCGCTGGCGCCGTCGTCATTCTCGCCGGCGGCGACGTCCCCGGAGCCTCCCCCCACGCCGCCGGCGCCGCCCGCGCCCGCGCCTCCTCCCGCACCTCCAGCACCACACACGATGATGGTAATTACTTCTTATATGTAAGTGTCGACACCGTAATACGTGGTTTAATCTCGCACAACCCCGCACACCTCCCCGTAGTACCCGTAGACGACCGCTCACGTCCTCACGTCGCGTCCGCCCCGTCCGCGTCCACTAGCGATTAGATCCCGCCGTTAGTCATTTGATGCAATCTCGATCTCAGAGTTGGGAAGTTGAGGAGTGTGACGCTGAGAGTATGTCGAGTGCGCGTGTGCAGGGAGACGAGGATATGATGGAGCCGTGGGGCGGCGCGGGAGTGCGGCGGCCGCGCGAGCCGAGCCCGCTGCTGCAGCCCATCTGAGCGCCTCGCCCCGTTCCTGCCGCCGCGCCGGCCGCTCCTGCGTTTGCCGCAACGCCGGCCGCACCCGCGCCAATCATATACCGACACATATCGGCTATGCGACTATCACAAGGATATTAGTGCCAACGTGTCTAAACTATTGGATTTTATGTGCACAGTGAAATATATTCGTGTTTGTCTTCGTAGTTTGATAAAGTTTGTATGATAATCATTGTGTCTAAGTCATCTGAAACTTTTAGCTCGTGAGTGTGGAACTAATTAGAGTCATAGAATGTTAAGACTTCTCTTATGAACTGTACCTATTAATGTTAGAAAGCTCAATTCTAAACTATTTTGTGTCAAGAAATATCTACCTACATCTATAAAATTTGCACTTCTCTAAAATGTAGAAAAGCACTTTATTGATAGAAATGGAATATGCATAATATGTGTGTCATTAAATTAAATATTATATATCTTAATAATAATATATTTTTGTGACTCGTGAAAATAAATAGGTACCTCTGACATTAAAACACCAAAGAGACGATAACAGAATTTTAGGTATTTATTATAAAACTAGACAAGCACATTACTATGAATATGTATGTATGAAAAATAAAAATTACAATTAAATACCTCGATGTATATAAATAAATGTGTCAAATATTATTAAGTCAATATTGGTATATATTAAATAATAATTACTATTTTATCGAATTAGAGATGTTATACAATAATATTATATTAATAGACACACATCAAATAATGTAACGTTATTGTGTATAGAAAATATAATTATATAAATATATGTATGTGACATTTACCATTACAATTAAATATATTAAAAATTATATTATTTCAGTTGGCCTGTATTGATTTTGTTGATGCAAGAAAATTTATAAAGTTACACAAAAGAGCTTCAAAGTAGTCATTTCCTTAACTTTTGTAAATATCTGTCAAACTATTTTCAAGACTGATATTTTATTTATTTCGCTCCTTACGTATTCAATAATACATTTGTGCTAACCAGAAATTTTTATCAATAGAAATAAAGGCAATGAGTAGAAATTATTGTTTTTGTCTACGTTACAATAATAATAATATTATATCGGTTTGTGATTTTGTTATATTACATATTTTTCAAGTATATTAAGATTTATATTGTAATTGTGTTGTTTTTATTGTTGTATTTATTAATTTCGTAAATTAATTATATAGATATAAAAAAATAGATGTTTGTCATTGTTTTCTGAAATTTACGTAAGTTACTGCATTACATATAATGTATTTAAATTTTACTTGTCATCGAAAAATCAAATAATATATGTATTCATAAATTACAATTTAAAAAGCAAAATCAAATTGCGTGGATATTAAAATTATATTTCTAACCCTATTTCCGTGTGTATTTCTCATACAATAAATACGTAGAACTTATTTATCATAATATAAGAAAATTAAAATAATATGTATCATAAATCAGTGTACTTTAATATTAATAAAGTGAAAAATAATTGCATTAATATGTTTCTTAAACTTTGTTTAAAACACTGCAGGGGTAAAGTGTGGTCAGCTTAGTGAATATTTTTTCCCATAAGCAGTAAATATGCACAGAATACGGTGCAGTCCAGAAATAATGAGAACATTTTGGAATAGGCGTGATGACAAGGCTAACATTTTTTAAATGTTATTGGTCCGTAATTTAAACAATAAAAAAATATTTGATACGTATTTTTTTGTTTGTCAATATCATTGGATTTGACTGAGATATAAGGAATCTAAAACTATGGGGGGAGAAACGCTACGTCACACCTAGGTACGCCTAGGTACAAATCGTACCTAGGTGTGACGTCATTACCTCCTTCTCCGCAACTTTAAGGCGCTGTAACTTACTCGTTTTTCATTAAATTTACAAGAATAAAAATACGTGTCCAATATTTTTTTTAAATCTACATTATGGACAAAAATATTTTTTTTACTCATCATATTCGATCCGCCTCCCCTACATACACGTACATCTAAATAAGCCTTTATTGAATCATTATGTTTATTGATGTAAACCGCATTGAAATCCACTGCGTAAATCAAAAAACCTACTCATACAAACAGATCGTGGGAAGAGACTTTTTTTATAATCATACACAAAAAAATATTATAATCATAAATTATTTTATCACTCCCACGAATGGCGCTTAAAAACACGTTTCAAACAGCACGTAAAAGCCCTAACGACCTTAATGTACTCAAATTGTCGGGATCGATATCTAATATCGTAATAATATTTCTTTTTCGACACTCCAAAATTGCGCCTCAAAGCTCTACTGGACAAAGTCGTAAAAAAGATATCCACTATCCATGATTTACGACATCCTGTATATTAAGTAATGTATAAAATAAAGCATAATATGTTGGCATCTTGCCGTAACGACTATGTAAATGTTACCATATATCACAATCATTATTTAACAATACATACACGAGCCATTATTTTACTTTCATTTTTGTAATAAACATAATGTAAGCATATTTGTATCTTTTTGTATAAGAGAAGTGAGGAATCGTCCCGTTTACATTTTTCTTATTAATATACAATATTTTTTCTTATACTCGGTTACTTTTGTACAAAATATAAATGTAGTCATGATGTTAGCGAGTAAGTGACTATGAATAATAAATTGTGAAATAATAGGGGAATATAAAATCGTGTTCTTCATATTATTATAAAAAGAGAAAATGATAAACGAATGAAATAAAATGATTTATTAAATGTTACAAGGGTTTTATTTATATTTAAATTGAACCATTATTCGTATCGACCTCGATCGTAAAGGAGCATAAGTTATAAATGGATATGTATACCTATGTGTCTAGCTAAAAACTACTATAGGTAGGTATATACTTGAATGCCAGATGCTATACAGACAAGTCGAGCAAAAAACTTACATAATAATAATATATTTTGTAGGTTACCCACTTATCCTACTTTGACCGTGTAGTAGGGTAACATAATTTGTTGTTGTTTTCGTATGATATTTTTCTCTCAAGATCGAAATAATTTCGGCACATGAGTAATATGAAACTTACGGACTTAAACCAAATGGGAGTGGAATTGTCAAAGGAAGCGTCATTCTACAGGAATTTTCGGACTATGCGATTAAATGCCGTTGGCATTAACCATTAGGGTAAGCAAACGTGTACACTTAGCTTAGTCCTCTGAATGGGTAAGTTAAAAGTTAAAACTCCAACATATTGTTTAGCGTCCCATTAGAAGAGAATGGGCAACCGTGTGCACTTCGCTGAGCCCTGAGATAAAACAGTAAACAACAAAAAAAAAAGATCTTCGTCAAATGGGACAGACAGACAGACAGATGGACGTACAACAAAGTGATCCTATAAGGGTTTCGTTTTTTCCTTTCGAGGCACGGAACCCTAAAAAGAAGCTTAACAAAGCGGCTTAAAGAACCCGGCCCTAATTGATAGCTAATATCACCCCGGAGCGACCTTGACGACAGCGACGATAATAAGGTAACGCAGAGCATGAAAATCCAATTACCCTCGACTCTGAAGGCGTAGGTAATGCTGTTATAGACGGCTACATGTGAATACATTATACTGGCTCTATTGTCTACACTGTGGCATTGTGGCTTCGGATAAATTAATGTGTTTTGTATTCTGTAATTCTGTTTTCTGAGACCTTTATTCTTTTGTTGGCTTAACGATAGGAGTGGCTGTCGCTGAATGCCTGACTAGACAGTGCTTCAGTATTTTTTGTTTCGTTTGAGTTAAAATCTGATAGATTACTTTATTTTAAGTGTTATTATTGTTGCCCAAACATAGATTCGGCATATTTTTTACCTTTTGAACATTACACATTATGACAGTACCGGTGCCCAGTGCACATTCTTTAAAGAATATGTTTACGGGTCACAACTAAAGTTGTACTAAAGTTGTGTGACCGTTGTGTGATGATCCTGAGAATAAACTTGAAGCTTTGTAGACAGATTAGTTACAAACACACTCTTATTACTAATACTATTCGTAGAAGTTTCACATATGGGCACTTAACATACAAGTATTAATTATGGACATGGACGCATCTTTTATCTTTATAGTTGCTTAGCTAGGGGTTAGGTGGCGCTGTGTGAAATGTCCTGAAATATTTCTTATTTATTAAATTATATATTTAAATAAGAATAAATAAACAAGTTAAGAACCATTCACAATCACAATTTCTTCAAAGAAAGCGAAGACTAGAGGACAGTCCTCATTAACGTAAAGCTGATTTAAGCTGTAACTTGTAAGACGAGCTCAAACCCCGAGCAACTTCGTTAATTGAAGTTGGTTTCGTTGAAAAGTGCTTTGTTTGGAATCCGCAACACATGTCCCAGTTTCGTAGGCACTTGTCATTTCTAGCTGTCAAGGTTGTCCCGGTTACAGAAGGGGAATTAGAATGAAATACTGCGTGAACTAAAACATTATTGTACAGAACGTAGACCGTAGCCGCAGTCATAGATCTAGCATAATAAACGGAGATAAACAAATATTCGAAAAACGTGTGAACAATGTGATTTGTCAATTTTCGGTCTTTGCAATCCATAATGGAGGGTAGTTTTGAAAACTGCTCCACCAACATCTTAAATACTGCGTCTCGGCGAAAGCGCAGTCAGTACGTCAACGCGTATGCAAATCGGAACTGAGGCACGTTGTCTTCGCTCCAAATTTCTCCGAACACCCTCAACCTCAGAGGTGTGCCTAGTGATTCAGTGCCGTGCATTATTGCTAAACCTGCTGAATTCTACGGCGCCTTCGCCGTGTGCGTGTGATATACTATTTGGAACCCTTCTTGTCAGTGACAAGACTGTTTGCGATCCTTTGGAGGTTATTCTTGGAGTGCAGTGGTTGGCCAACCTGCAGGACTCTCGTGCTGAACTGCGTCTGCTGTTGCCCGAGGCAGCGTAGATTTGAAGGTTGGTGGTGCCCATCAATTCTATTTCTTCAGTGTTTTGCATAGATCTGAATGGTCGTTCCTCACCTCATATAACACGTACACATACATCATACAGTCCACTTATATCACCCGAAATAGTGTGTAGATCGCACAGTCAATGTGTCAAAAATACAACATTCTGAGGTGCTAGTTAAGTCTAGTGACGACTATTCAATCAAACCTGTCAACCAAAATCAGTCACAGTAACAATAGAATCACTTTCCTTTTCTATCTTATTATAATATTTCCGTTTTTGCATTTTATCATTACTCTATGAGACAACAGAATGGGACTTAAAATGAAATACGCGAACTAAAGCATTATTGTAGCGTCCGTGGCTCCGTGCTTTACGAGTCTGGCTTGTATTCCGTAGAACCTAGTTCCAAGTTTCTTGTGGCAAAATTTAGCCTCGAGTACTTATTATTGTGCATCGGACGGCACGTAAAACTGTGGTCCCGGCTGTTTCTTATAATATATTACGTTAAAAGCAGTCGTTAGGTTGTGGTGCAGGTCTTGATGTAATCTTGGCAATCTGAAACTGTAACATTTAACAATTTAGGTTGTGTGACAACTACAACTGTAGTTGTCACACAACCTAAATTTAACCATGATTTGACTCTGAAAGTGTATAAAAATAATTGACCAATCGCATAATTTCACTTTAGACAAACATTCGCCTTCATAATATTCAGTCAGTCATTACATCCAGAGGTTTTACCCGCTGAAACCTATATGTATCAGCCCACATTTTACCATATATTATAATATTCCAGTCCAATCAGTTTAACAGACTTACACATACGAACACAAAAACTCTCTCTCGAAAATATAACTCAATAGAAGCCTGATGAATTTTTGAAAAGTTTCTATGGATTCTATGAATTTAAACATAATTTAATGTTAATTATAATAATTTAACAGCTTTTTCATATTGCAAAATGTATCAAATAGTGCGAGAGAGAGACCGTCCAACTGTATAAGCGCTCTTAATTAACACGAGAACGTCTTGAAACTGATTAGGCTCAGTTCACGCTGCATTTCCGTGTCATTATATCTAGGACAGGCGTGACAGTTGACAGTTAACAGACAGCCTCCGCACAAGCGGTGACGCGGCTGGACCGGGACAAAGGAATCCCGGATTATGGTTAACACAACGAGTGGTATACATGTTTACATTTTACTCTATACTATAAAAATATATTAAAATGCAACTGCCAACTTACATTATACACACTACACACACACACTACATTATAATACTACTTACTACTTACTTATATTATTATTAAAAAGGGAAGGTTTCAGGAGTCTCGCAAATGGACCGCTCCGATTAGGTTCATGCACACAATTTTACTTCGGCACTAGTCGGCGCGGCAACCGACGCTTTCCGACCCAGCAGGCACACCTTATCGTTAAAAATATCCAGATGTTGAGTGAGAAAATTATTGATGACACTTTAAACTTTCGCCCGAGAAATTTGAACTCACTTTTGACCGAGTGGGGGTAGATGTTAATCTACCTTCTCAACGCCGCAGGACCGTCGCATCTTCAGTATTCTCGTGACCACGGCTCATGTAACTGAGCCGAAACGTCAAGGTTCATTTTATATTTTTTTTTTCTGCTTTTTTTTTTTTTTTTTTTTACTTGACAAATGTTATTTTATATTGTTTTTGAAACATTAACATCAAAATAATTGCGCGATAAGTCCCGATTAGTAAAATTAACATGAAATTATTGATGAGTCTCGGAAGAGAGGGATTATTTGCACAATTAAGGGGAATTTTGGTTAAAATAACGTTTATTTTGTATTTGAAGCTATAATATTACATGCGTTTTCATGTTACACAAGCGATAACAGTTAAACTATGCATATTTATACAGTAACAGAATCAGGATCCCACTGGAGAGACGTCTGCTTAGTATTCAGTTTGAAACTACGGGCTGTAGTAATCGTATTAATATTCATGGGTCACAATTTACGGATATTGTTGATGAGTGAGCACTGAATTATATCTGCGCGTTTTCATTCTGTGCGGCTTAGCTTGGAACTAATGATTTATTTTCAAACCAATTAAAAAGGTGGGCATTATCTCGCCTTATAGGTTAAGTGTTCTACCATCTACGACCGCGTCGTTGGTGCGAGATCATAGTCTTGAAAGGAGGAAATTAAAAACTGAAATAGGTGGATCTCTAGTATTTTTTTGCTATACGAGTATGTTTAAATTTGTAATAACTTTTAAGTTACATCTTTTTTTTGGAGTTAGAATGGTGTACGAACGTTGTTCCCGTGATTTTGTCCCCCTATATACATATAATTAATAGAATATATTAGATATTATATGATTGCCCCCATAAAATGTGAAGCTTTTTTGTTAATAATTTTTTTTAATACCAATCATTAATTGACTGCGGCACCAAAATCTTATTACTCGTATTATATGGTTGTAGGAAAATGTTCTAAATTCAGAACAAACATCGCAAAAAAGTAGCCCACATTCAATATTTTCTCATCGATATTTAGATAAAAATTGGCTTCTTTGAAAACAGTTCTTTTGTGTCGCAGATTGGCTACATTCACTCCGTGAGGAATCACTGAGGTAAATGCTGTAAGGTGCGATATACACCTGTATTTCTCTGCCACATGTTTGTAATAAGAAATGCTGACTTTATCTTGAGAATTTTGTCGAAATTTACGCGCGCATTCAATTCTGGAAGCTCGAGTGTTACAGCATTAACTTTGCCAACAATAAATACAAAATTCGACCTTATTTATAAACCTGTAGGAGTTATATGACTTGATGTGATGTTGGTAAAGTGTAGTCAAGTTTTATGATAGAAAAAAGTGCGTGAACATTTTATAGGCACGATGATTGAGCCGAATCCCGCTGGGTTCCAAATTAACGTGCTACGTTTATAATACTTGGATGCTTCACTTGATGCGAAAATTTTATTGGAGTCGCAAATTCTTGTGAAATATTTGTACCTAGATCTCGTACCTCCTTGATATAATTATTTGAGAATTATAAAAATGTGAAGAATGACTCGACTGGAGGTAATTTTGAGCATTTTTATTACCAAGAGAATTACAGCTTCACGAATATTTCTGTAACATGATTTTTTTAAATATATTATGTGTAATATCTTTGTTTTCAAATAAAAAAAAAAACTTGATAAGTATATTGAAACTGCTACTAATAATTTGGTACATAGGTATTTCGTACATATGCTATATTTGCTTAGGGTCTGGATTCTAAAGTAGGTGTACAAAATGTTAGGTCAGTTACTCCGAAGTTCTAACGTTTTATTCGATTAATATTTTACGAAATTTGCCTGCGTTTATGTGTGTATAAATTTTCGTCATACTAGTAATGGCTCAATTTTTATACGCAACAATCTTATACATGTAAACAATAATTTTATAACAAACAATTGCATATCCTGAAAAGTATACTATAATAATATAAGCATATATTATGCTACTCCAGTGCCCAGTGTCTAAGATATACGAATTCAGCTGAATCGATTTAACTATTCTAGGTAACAAGTGAAATTAAAAATAAAACTTTTTTATTTAAACAAGTTTTTATTATTATTATTACTACCTAGCACCAAAGTACTCGTCAAGACGAATCAAATGAGCCCAAATTCGATGGGGTTGCGTCGTTTAATTACAGAGTTCCTACGGCTACCTTCCAGTTCCTGCATAATAATATTGCATTGTCATCCGGTTTATACAGGCATGCGAAATTTCAGCTCAATCGCATACCGGGAAGTGTGTCAAATGAAACTTGCAAGATTTGATTATAGAACACAGATAGACAGACAATGGACAGGTGAAAGTAAATAAAAGCTTGTAAAAAGAGGTAAACACACACACACACATTCGCATTTATAATATTAGTCCAATTAGTAACATGATACAGTAGCCAGTTATTCTACCGCCGGAGCAGTGATGTGCAAACATTACTGTGCTCCGGTAGGAGGGCACTGTAGCTAGTGAAATTACTGGGCTAAAGAGTCTTAACAGCTCATGACTCTTGAGTAAGAAGCGTTGGTGCAGTAATCCTAGAATTTCACATAATTGTGAAATCCTAGGTAACACTGTACTGATTATGCGCAGCCGTTATCTCTTAACATCAGGAGAGCGTCTTGCTCGACTTCTACTTCATCACATTAAAAAAAATAGTAAGACGTATGATATAAAATTATCCATAATATTAAAAGTGACAGGATATTATCCCAATGTTTAATAACCCGTTTAATTAAGACAAGATAGCGCGGCCTCTGACGTAGTTACAGAGATAAAGCTTGATAAGGGCCCGTCAGACCTCAAAGGCCATAAACATGCCGCCAGTGACGAATGGCCAGAACACCCACATCTGAAACAGATTAGACGATGGTTAGTAGCGGTTTATTACTTTTTTACGTTTTTCTTTATAGGTATTTTGTCACGGTTTTTTCCTTAGTAGTCTGAATACAAATATTCTACGAGATTTTTTACTAGCTGTGCCCAGCGGTTTTACCCGATGTACTGTAGCCTATGTATTATTCCAGGGTTTAAGCTGTCTCTATACCAAATTTCAGCTCAATCGGTTCTCCCGTTTAGGCGTGAAGAAGTAACAACACACACATCCACACAACAACATATGTATACACTCAACTTTCGTATTTATGATAACGAGTCTCAAGACACAGGTTTCCGCCTAGTTTGAGACTCCTAGAAATACTTGTATGGAATGCAGAAACTCACCTGTAAAGCAGTGTACTTTGTAATATTATTAGCATGTAGGTAAGTCTTTATGGGAAATAAATCATTTATCATAATATTAGTTTGATTCATTATAAAGGTAAGCCTTTGACCACGATCTCGCGTGATGTTAAGCGATGATGCGGCCGACTTAACCTAGAAGGCGGGATAAATCCCACCTTCTCTCTCGTTCTAGTGATTTATATATTTACAACGCTATTTTTTAAATATTATCAAGTACATAATAAGTTATTGCTATTTTATGAACAGCAGAATGAAACCTTTGCTGCAATTACACGATATGTCTAGTCCAGATCCTTGAGCCGTATTATCGCTTAGAATAGAATAGAAATACTCCCGTCTGCCGACCTTCATGAAGGAGGACTTCTGGCCGCAGGGAGTCGTGTTTCGGAAATTTCGAGGTCGAATTCCTGCTGACTTTGCGCGCAGCACGTCGCCGGCGCTACGTGTGACCTAGTTTTTAAGTTTATAAAATTTTATGTATGTTAGTCTGTAAGGTATATATGATATGGGCCTCTGGTACACTGCGTCTGTGGAAGTGTACTATTGCCTGAAATAAATGAATTATTATTATTATTAACATCAGATGAACGTCGATTCGTCTCTTTCATCGAAAAATTAAGGCCTAATTCACAAGCATACCCCTTCAAAACACGTACCTATGTATATTTAACGGCACTTAGGTATGTATAACGCAACCCAAATGAAAGGACAGGGGAAATTGATGGACGCACTTAGTCATAGGGCTTCCAGCTGGCTTTACGAGCACGAGAGAAATAGCCGCGATTTTTTGGGCCCTAGATGAGCGGACGGAGAGGTCAGTAAGTCAAAGAGCAACGTAGTGGAAACGAATGATGTCCACGTTATTACAAAAATACGTGTCGTCATGTTGCTTTAGTCTTTGTTGAGTCTAAAAAATAAACAAGTAGGTATACTCATATAAACTAGTGCATCAATGCGATATTATATCTTCTTTACCTATTACATCTTTTTACCAGAAATCTTAAAAGGGGGAAAAAAGAGGGGTGCAAGTTAGTAGTAGGAAATCAGTAGTCTCTGACTCTATTTAGCTGAAAGTTGGACAGCTTATTTTATAGGTGGCGTCGACGACAGTTAAGAAGCGATTTTTCGAAATTCCCACTGGAACGGGAATTATTCCCGAAATACGTTTGTATGCAAATCAATAACCGCCGAACCGATTGAACTAGTTCATCTTCTCTTGATTTTTCTTTATTGACACCACATTGAAGAATAAATTTTTCGAACAAAAAATTAAGTCAATTGTTTACCAATTTCCAGTCTCATAGCTCAGAGTGTTCACTTTCAGAAAACTACAAATACAATACAAATAGTTTATTTTGGAAAAGTGTTACAATAAAACTTATGCTATTAATTTATCCTAGAGAGAGATCCTTAACTAATCCTAGAGTTAATTGTATAAGGTGAGTTGAAATTAAAACAAGGTTAGAAAAAAATTAAAATGAATAAGCAGGTTAGTAAGATTAGTTAAATAATTCAAATGAAGGGTTTAATCTAATGTTTATACATAAGCAATGTAAGATTAGCAGGTGTGTGTGTGTGTGCGCATGTGTGTGTGTGTGTGTGTGTGTGTGTGTGTGTGTGTGTGTGTGTGTGTGTGTGTGTGTGTGTGTGTGTGTGTGTGTGTGTGTGTGTATGTGTGTGAGTGTGTGTAAGTGATTGAGTGTGAGAGTGTCTGTTTTTGGTTCACTGGTCTCATCTAGATTGAGTATATAATAAGATGTGTATACTTTAGCGCAAAAGATCTTCTGTCTCATCATACTGTGCAGGAAGAGGAAAATATAGATACAATACTGGAAGGAAAAAAAAAAAAAAAAAAAAAAAAAGGACGATAAAGGATATTTTTTTAAACTTTATAGGCCTACGTTTTACCACATCCCTCCTAGTATGAAGTGGGAGACTATTGACGAGGAATTAACATTAATAGGGAAAGAAAAACAATGTAAGTAAACCTAACTAAAATTAAAATCGATGTACACAAAATATAAAAAATACTACTTTACGATTTTGAAAACTAACGCGAGCGTTATCCATATTAACTATGTAAATATACCAGGGACCCAGGGTCGAGCCTAGCTTCGACTTTTATATCCGTAAGTTTAGTCGGTATATTTACATTGTTAATACTACTTTACTATAATTTGAAACTTTATTGGCTTGATAGTAAAAAAAAAGTTTTGAAAAAAATTATGAACATTATTTATTTTCTGTTTACTTAGTGTATATTTTTATATACACTAAGTAAACAGAAAATAAATAATGTTTGAGTATTGAAAATACAAAAGGATTAGTTGAAAAATATATTGACGAATTTAATCTAAAAAGAGTAAAACTATAAAGTCAGGGGAAGTCTCTAGTTAACAAATAATAGCTTTTTTACCATTTCATAATTTTTGCGTCAGGCTTAATGAAAAAGCTGCAGCGAATAAATTTTAATTTTATAATACTTAGTAGTAAATTGTGACTCTAACCCAGAATAAATTATAATTATTTGTAATTTACTGGACCGCATATTATAGGATAACACCTCGACTTATTAAAATGTATAATATTTTATAAAAATGAATATAATAATGATTAAAAAATTTAATTAAAAATTTGTAACATTAATTAAAAATGTGCTTGTGGACTTACAATAGATAAATCTCACTCATAGATTTTTGTCCTCTAATTAAATTAGACTACAGAAAAAAGGTCAGTTTTAAAACTGGAAAAACTATTTAAATTAAAAAACGGTCCGTAGTCCGTAAAGATTTCAAGTATATAAATGTAGGTGATAAATAAAACAAAAAAGATATTGTCAGCGATGTAACTAGACTACATTTCGTTTATTACTATGCTTTGCATAGACCGATTTCGAAGGTTTAAAAAAACATCATTTTTATGGCACAATATGGAATGTCACTCTATGGAGTTATAGTGGTAGTGAGTAGTAGGGAAGGGATTTACGCCTTTTAGGTTAAGTTTGCTACCATCTACAGCAGTACGCAAGATCGTGGTTAGAAAGACTAACCTTTAAAATATATAAAAAAGTTAAAACTTTAAACGTGTGATTGTGATTTGGTATGGTTAAGTAAATTTAGATTTGTCTCTTACGTATAATCTGGTAGGGGTTTAAAAACATTTTTTAATTAAGAATTAAAACATCTGGGTATCCTAACAGTATGTTTCTCTGCCAAGTTTTCCGTAGGAATAAATTTAGGCTAGACGCAATTAGCGCGTAGCATTTTTGTAGCACTTCGTAGCTATTCGTAGCACCCGCTACGATAAGCGTCTACGAACATATTTGCACTTACAAAGAAATTCGTCTCAAGTAGAATCATTACTCGGGGTTCTTAAAAAAATAATTACTAACATTGAACATCTCTAAAAGGCACTTTAGAAAACAATTAGCGATTTTTTTCGCTCAAATTACATGCTCAAGTTGAATTGAAATGACTTTTTAACTTGAATATTCGCTTATAGAATTATAGAACAAAAGAGACGAGAATTTCTCTGGCGTGGGTGGATTGTATTTTCCTTCACAATTAGGTTACCGATGAATTTTGGTGGAAATGAGAAGAATGTAAACGTACCGATAATTATTTTTAAGTGTATATCAAGATGAGACGAGCATAACACTTAAGATCGCCTCTTGTTAAGATATTTTTTTTGTACAGTCAACTACAAAGAGATGTATCCATGTTAGGCTGACAAAATGAAGTAAATTTTCATTTGCCACAATGAAATACCCTTGGTTCGTGACATTTCTAGTAGCAATCAAACTTTATATTATCATCGACTGGTTTAATATGCAACAATGATGTATCCCATGATGTTCTTGAGGCAGAATAATTTAAACAACAGCAGATTCTTGAAGATTTGTTTATTCCGGTTTCCAAAATACATTCACCATTACGTACAGTAGGTAAGAGAGCGAGCGCGCACACATGAGCGAGACAACTTATATTTTAAAGTGACAGGTGACAGTGGCATCTGAACGACTTTGACATAATTTAATCTTATAATAATATATTCGGTTGTATTACATTACATTTGCCAAATTTCTAACACTGTCCCTTAATACAACGAATGTATAAACTTATTACATTAAACATAACAAGCAAAAACAAAAATTACATCATATTGCTTGTAACACATATCTATCAAAAATACATTACATAATTAGACACTAAATTAAACATCAACCACATCTTATTATAAGTTTAGTTGCAAATTCTTCACAAACTTGTAATGCTTTAATTTAGTAAGTGGTTTAGTGAAAATATCTGCAGTCATCTGCTCTGTTGATAAATACTTCAAATTTACAATATTGTTTGATACTACTTCTCTTACAAAATGATGCCTGACATCTATATGTTTTGTTCGTGAATGAAACATACTACTATTACACAATTTTTGAGCAGATTGACTGTCATTATACATAGTTATGTAACATTTGCCAAACAATTCAATTAATAGTTTTCTAACGAACAATGCTTCCTTACATGCATCAGAGAGAGCCATGTATTCAGCCTCTGTGCTGGAAAGAGCTATGGTTCTCTGCTTCCTGCTCTCCCATGACACAACACAATTGCCAATAAAGAATACAAACCCTGTGTAGGATCTGCGATCCACTTCACTGGCAGCCCAGTCTGCATCAACGTAGCAGCTGATCTGGAGACTACTCCTTGCATAAATTAAAGAATAATTTAGTGTACCTTTAAGATATCTTAAAACCCTCTTCGCTGCTTTCCAATGAGTGTCGTCATGACAATCATTGAATTGACTGAGTATACTGACTGCATGAGAGATGTCCGGGCGAGTACAAACTGAAACATACATTAAACAACCAATCAAGTTTCTATATTCCATACTTGAATCATTCTTCTCAGCTTTGACAAGCTTGACGCCAGCTTCCATGGGTGTGTCTGCAGGTTTGCAGTCTGACATCTTGAAGCGTTGTAAAACTTTCTTTATGTATGTAGTTTGATTTAAAAGAAATTTATCATTTTTCTTTTCTAAGCTCATCCCCAGGATGTGACGAGCTGGTCCTAGATCCTTCATCTCGAAGATTCCCATGAGCTGTTTCTTGATTTTAATCTTTTCTTGAGAATTTTTCGAGCTAAACAAGAAAATATCATCAACATAAAGTGCCAGAATAATCATTTCTTCTTTATGACGCTTGAAATAAACACAAGGCTCCGACGAGGACCTGTGAAACTGTAACTCTTCAACCAATACTCTGTTTATTTTCTCATACCAGGCTTTGGATGCCTGTTTTAATCCATAAATGGCTTTATTTAATTTATAAACCTTATTTCCTTGACCTTTTACTTGAAAACCTTCAGGTTGTTCCATATAAATGGTTTCCTTTAAATCCCCATTTAAAAAAGCTGTTTTGACATCCATATGGTCGATTTCCATATCTTTCTCTGCAGCTATAGCTAATAATGAACGTATTGTGGAATACCTCACAACCGGAGAGAATGTTTCATCATAATCTATACCATATTTCTGAGAATAGCCCTTTGCCACTAGTCTAGCTTTAAATTTCAACATTTCCCCATTTAAGCCATACTTTCTCTTAAAAACCCATTTACATTTTATAGCCTTTCTTCCTTTAGGCAGGTCAGTCAATGTCCAGCAGTCATTATCAATAAAAGATTGATACTCATCTGACATAGCTTCTTTCCAGTGCTTGGAGTCCGGGCAATTTAATGCATCTTGCACTGTCCCTGGATCATCACCGTCGCAGGTCAGCTGCCCAAGACCAGCAAACTCACTGGTGTCAGTGAACTCATCATCTTCTTCATCCAACCGCATTTGCTCCACAGAAGAATTTCCTGGAAAATAATTTTCCGACGAATGACTGTCTTCAGGACTAGAGTCAATGAGTGTTATGATGCTTTGTCTTTCAGAATTATTGTTTTGAAAAACAACTGTATCATCATGAAGAGAATCTGACTGATTTTCTTCTTCTCCCGTTAAACTTTGACTTAAATTTTCCTGTTCTTTGTTCAAATTAATCAATTGGATATTGTTACAATTTGAATCTTTCTTTTCAGAGTAAAATCTATCTTCCATAAAAGTTACATTTCTAGATTTTATACATTTCTGTGTATGAGGATCTATTAATCTATATCCCTTACTTTCATCACAGTATCCTACAAAAATACATTTCTTCGATTTTGAATCTAATTTTGTACGATTCGTTACTTTTGTATATGCCAAACAACCAAAGATGCGTATATGCTTGAGGCTTACTTTTCTCCCTGTCCACTTCTCCTCCGGTGTAGCTCCAAGGACTGCTTTAGTAGGGCTGCGATTCTTGAGGTAGACCGCTGTGTTCACTGCCTCTGCCCAGAATTTCTTCGGCAGACCTGCATCCTGGAGCATGCAGCGAACCTTCTCCATGATTGTTCTGTTCGCCCGCTCCGCTACGCCATTCTGTGAAGGTGAGTGAGGAATCGTAGTTTGGTGCCTAATACCATTCTCTTTTAGGTAACTTTGGAATTTTATATTCACATATTCCCCACCATTGTCTGTACGCAATACTTTGATCTTTTTGTTCATTTGATTTTCAACTTCCCGTTTGAATAATTTAAAATTTTCAAAAACTTCAGACTTAGACTTTAAAAAATACACATAAGTCTTTCTGGTATAGTCATCTATAAAGGTCAAATAGTATGCAGCACCGCTAAATGATTTTACAGGCATAGGGCCACATAGGTCACTATGCACAAGACCTAACACTTCTGTGGACCTATGTTGGGATCTCTTAGGAAAAGGAATTTCACTTTGTTTTCCTTCCACGCATGCAACACATGATTTAAAACTATTAATATTATAATCAATGTCTTTAGCCATACCTTTTTTAAGTAAATCCATGCTGCGCAGATTTAGGTGTCCCAGTCTGCGATGCCATACCTCCTGTGAAGTTCCTTCAGCAGTCACACTGTCCAGAGACGCCGCCTGGCCTGGCTCGCCTGACTCCTGCGTCCTGTCCTCTACCTGTTGAGAAACTGAACCATATCCTAACCCTGTACACAGAGACTGATACACATTTTTACCCTTTGAAGCATTTAACTTATAAACACCATTATTTGCATCTGCTGAGGCTACTGTTCTATTACATTTGTTAACTACTTTGCACCCTTTGCTATCAAAAATCACTTTATATCCTTTTTTAACTAAGGAACTAACTGATAATAAATTAGCAGCAAGTTTCGGCACATAAAGTACATCACTAATAGTTTTTTCACAATTGTCTATGATAACGTTAACATTTCCACAGCCAGCCGTGCTCAGCTTCTCACCGTTGGCAACTCGTACTTCCGTTGGTGTGGTGTTTTTGAAGTCCTCCATAATGCTTTGATCGTTACACATATGGTTAGTCGCCCCGCTGTCCACATACCAATCTATACTGCTTATATTGGCCGATAAAGCAGTAAGGAGAGCATCTTTTTTCTTATTTTCCGCTGCCTCTTTCTTTTTCCACATTGGGCATTCTTTTATTCTATGTCCAGCCTTCTTGCACTTGTAGCACTTGTACGATGTAGACTTTTTCACTGTGGACAGTGCAGATGTGTTATCGTTATTTTCTTCTTTGACCCCCCTTCTTTCGCTTTCTTGCAGTAATTTATTTCTGACAATATCGCTGTTCAATTTGATGTTTGAATTTTCTAAGGCCATTATGAGTGGGTCATAATCTGGGGTGAGCCCACTGAGTGTAATGATTGCCACAAATTCATCTTCCAGAGGTGAACCTATCTCATGCAATTGATGTGCAATATCTATGATTTTGTTTAGGTATGTCTCCATAGACTGATCTTGC
This sequence comes from Hemithea aestivaria, assembly GCA_947507615.1. NCBI lineage: Eukaryota > Metazoa > Arthropoda > Insecta > Lepidoptera > Geometridae > Hemithea > Hemithea aestivaria. The sequence goes on along the minus strand of OX382325.1, from coordinate 4,958,848 downwards.
AATTTTACATTGAATAGAGTTCTCAGTAACGATAACCGCCGGCTAAGCCCTGTGTCTTGGTAGGCCTTCTTTAATATATCCCACGCTTCCTTGGCAGTCTTGACTCTTCGCACCATCGATATTATCACTGAAGATATCGAAAGACATATTCTTGCCAATGCTTTCTGATCTTTTCGCGTATCGACGGCCTCTGCTGTACCTTGAATGCAGTCCCACAAGTCTTCGTGAATGAGAATCATTTTCATCGAAAATTCCCACGTCGCATAATTTTCTGCGCCCACGAGTTTCTCAATGGGAATTGTGTTGGACATTTTTGTTGTCTCCATTTTTGCCGTGCCTCGCAAAAATCATATAGTTGTTACGCCGAGGGAGCGTCCTGGGCCCATAACCTGATGTTCTTGAGGCAGAATAATTTAAACAACAGCAGATTCTTGAAGATTTGTTTATTCCGGTTTCCAAAATACATTCACCATTACGTACAGTAGGTAAGAGAGCGAGCGCGCACACATGAGCGAGACAACTTATATTTTAAAGTGACAGGTGACAGTGGCATCTGAACGACTTTGACATAATTTAATCTTATAATAATATATTCGGTTGTATTACATTACATTTGCCAAATTTCTAACATCCCACTACTTTTCCTTAGGTGATACATAATAATAGCATTTAAAATGAATCGAATATAGTATAAGATTTGGTGAATACTGAAAATGTCACGAAGTAAGGGTAAATAATTTTTGCATACTAAAAGTTCCTTCATTTTGTAAGACTAACATGGATACATCTCTTTGTAGTTGACTGTACAATAAATAGTAATTAAAAAGCAGTTTGTAGTTGTATTATCAAGTCTGATCGTTTCTCTCTGTTCTTTATTTTAAATTTATCACCATACACGAGCTCATTTATTTTTATTTTTTTAAACCCGACCAACATTTTCTGAGCGCTAAGTGTTTCTAGTTAGACTTCCTTTGTTGATTATTTTCTAGTACTACATTTACACACTGTACTAGCCTATGTGCCATATGCCATAACGGAGGGTCTGAGCTACTAATGTGACAAATTCCAGCTCAGTCTGTTCAGCCGTTTAGACGAGAAGAGATAACACGCACACATCCAAATCTTCACATGTATAACAACAGGATTTATACAAAAACGCTTTTACACAAACAAATATTAAAAACGCATATTTAGCACCTTACTTACGACCGCTCGCGGCTGAAATTCTTAGCGGAGGTTTACATAAAACCTATCTGTGTTTTGAAATTTCAACAAAATCCGTTCAGTGGTTTGAGCTGTGCGTTGATAAATCAGTCAGTCACTCATTCAACCAGTCATTCTTTCCTTTTATATATTTATATACATTTAGACAATACCAATCTATCTGAAGCACAAATCCTAACTATTTGACCTGAATATTTGACCTACAAATTAGGTGCTTTCTATATCAGAATGCATTGGAAATGCATAATGAATTAAACGCCCGTTGAGTTTAATTATGAGATAGCGATCGAACGTCGGAGTCGAGAGCTTAAATGCCGCGTGAATTCACTATAGTTTGAACTGGCTCGAATAGGATAAGATGCTATTGTGACTGGGGCTTACCTATTTCCTGATAGATATAATATGATCCATTAAAATAGGTTGTACTTATTTCTTGTTAGTTGAAATGTGTTGAATTTAATTATGAAATATAGTGGATCAACCATATCTCTGAATAGTCTGTGAGTTCACTATTATTTAAACTAGCTCGCTATATAGTTCAAGATCCCATTATACATGGATCTAACTTATTATATCCTGATAAATAAAATATGTTGGATATAATTATAGGTATGAGATAACAAACGAACGTCGGAGCTTGAGTGCCGCGTGTATCCAATGTAGTTTGAACTGGCTCGAAAGGATAAGATCCCATTGTAAGCCCCCGTGGCTTACCTATTTACTGATGGATTATGATCCCATTATAATTAAATCGTACATACTTTTTGCATCACACTTCACGCTTATATTGTAAAGCCGAATGTTTGTGAGTGTACTAGTGTATATGTTTGTTACTTCTATACGCCTAAACGGGTGAACCGATTGAGCTGAAATTTGATATAGAGATACCTTAGGCCCTGGAATAACACAAAGTCTACTACAGTACAGCGGGTAAAACCGCTGGGCGCAGCTAGTACAAAATGTATCTCCAATGTTTTGAGAAAGTACTCATAAATAACATGCATGCAAAATTTAGGAATTTGTTAAACATTTTCTTGCACAATATTTGATTGTTATATTTATTCCAAGCGCGGTTTTGCCACATTTTATTTTTGTATAGAATAACGAATGTTGAGCTTTCAAACATTGCCATGAAAAATATAGAGATGTGTTTTTGTAACGGGAAAATGGGAGTCGTTCATTAATCTTGTTTACTGTTCGCTCGCTGAAAGAGATTTCGCGTAACTGTCAATAGATATGTTTCACAAAAAAATAGCTCTGACATAACGACGGAAGCATACTTATAAATACATAACAATATGAGGCTATAAACAATATTATCGGGTAAAGGCACGCGCTAACTATTTGGCTACGGACTGCGGATAAGTGCTCCGGTGTACCCGCTGCCCCGGCATTAGGGCGTCCCGCAGGAACATGTCCCCAACCCCTCAAGCACAGACGTTTCGTAGACTTTTCTTGCTGTCAAGTCAACTGTCATCCCATACATTCACAAAAGTACAATGTATGGGATGATAGTTATACTCTTGAAATTTCATCGGGCTCCCGTGTGTCATGCTACGGCCACAGGTTTTAGAGGGTATCCCCCCGCCGCGCCCATCTTCGGCGGGGGACCCCCCATACCGCCAGTAACGCCCGCCGTAAAGAAAATCCAGTACGATATCGATTTAATGAATAGAATAGAACTAAGCTAATCATGTCTATTTGTTATAACATATGCTAATTGATTTTGTTAATTGTTGGGCGAAAATAGATTGACCTGAAATTTAGTATAAAGGTACAACTAGCCCCTAAAAACTCACATAGTTTTCAAATGGAAAACCGTATTTCTAACATATGCTCGCGGCTTGACCCGCTTGAATAAATCCTTTCTTAGGTCATAAAACGCATCTGTTTCCCATATTTCAACCCAATCCGTTCAGCAGGTTAGTTCAATCCGATCAGTCAGTCAATCAGCTACACTTTCCTTTATATATTCACGAGATAATAACTAACATCTGACAACTGAATCTACAACACAGTGACAAGACAAGAATAGACACATGACAGTGCTCTAAATGGAATAAACCCACAATATTTGATATGATGTGGAAAACGTACATCGATTTTGGATAAAAATATAGACTGTACGGAATAAGCAATCACTTATATCTCTCACGCTTGGAAGTATATTTTTTTCTACTGAATATCAGTGAACGGAAAATAATCTTATATACCTACGAATGAACGACGATAAAATAAACACACGCGAAATAAAGAGGAAAAACTATGTTAGATCCTTCGCACATGATGCTTAAAGAAATTTAAGATTTTAAACCTTCAGAACTTTTATTTAAAATCGGCCTTACGAGCCATGCGCGTAAGTGTCGAACACTTAATATGGACGCTGCTTAAATCATCTTTTATAGATGTAATAGACCAGTGATGATGATGAAACATGAAGAAATCCACCAACGTAAGGAAAAGATAGTAGTATTATGATATAGGAGAAAATGAAAACACTTTAATGTTTTTAAATTAATATAACGATCATAAATTCACGAAGTGTAAATTCTCCCTAAAATTCTCAAAAAAGTTGTCTCAAAGAAAATGTCAAATTTTCATTTATTTAAGTATTTGACATTTCTCGCAAACATTATCTCCAAGTGAGGCTGGCCTATACAGCTACATTCATTCGTAAATTATATGAAAGAATCCAATAAGACGTCGTAGGCAAAAATTCAAGTCGTCGCTCTTTTAAATTGAATTTGCTCGTAATTGCTAAGCCGAGAGCACGTACCGACGTCGATTCTCATTTGTTTCGATAAATTATCGCAAATACGTATCGATCAGCACCTAATGGTGAAAGCACATCTATCCGCATCGACCGCGCCGAACGAATCGAATTTTAAATTCTCTAAATGAAATGTCATGAAACCTCGCACACTCGCCGGAGTCTAATCGTCCGAATTGAAAGATAATTTCCTATACAAAAATTCTTTCGGCGCGATCGATGTGCGAGCATCTTAACGTCGCCGCCACTCGATAAACAAGTGCTTTATTAATTGGATATTTTGCTCATTAGGGAACTTGTATGGAGCCAGGGAAGGATTTATCCCGCCTTCTAGGTTTAGTCTGTAACCATCTACGAATGCAACGTTGCTTAAGATCGTAGTTAACCTATAATTATTAATTAATTAAAAAAAACTATAGAAAACACGTATATTAACGGCCTATCCGGAGAATAAAGTCTTATCTGAAAAATCACTACTTTAAGAAGAGCAATTAAAAAAAAAGGAGAAGAAGAAAGGTAGAAGTTTTAAGTTTTAAAGTCTTGCATACATTTTGCCCAAACTTTTTTTGGCCCTGTAAAAAGGGGTCCACCCGACAAGGCGTGCAAGCGTAACAAACATACATCCATACATTCTTACAAACTATCGCGTTTATATTATTAGTAGGATTATTAATTAGCCTTTTGTATATGAACCCCTATTTTATATTGTTTTTGATTTAGAGGTGTATTTGGTTGAATGTTGTAGTGTTGTTTGTGAGAAAGGGAATGACAGAGTCAGCTTCATTATCGCGAGTCTGATTGCAAACTAGAACGCTAACAATCAACTAATGAGCAAAGTGCCCAATCATTACGTGTTTAATTATTCACCGCTTTATTAGGAATTGTATACCTACTTATCTTTTTAGTACAATAATTATAGAGAATAATGAGTATATAATTATAATATATTGTATTATACTCATTAGATTTATTTTTCATCTTACAAAATGATTCGTACAAAAAGACTTCTTTTATAAATTGTTAGACACATTTTTTTTATTCCAAATTTAATATATTCTCGAGTTTAAATTTTAATTATGTGTTTTAACTCCTGATGACTTAGTCCAAACAAAAATGTAATTGTGTGGATTTGCACATAATGATGAAAAAACAAAACAAGTTACCTAATACTGCTAGAATCTAATCAAAATGACAAACTTGTCATTGTGATTAGATTCTAGCAGTATTAGGTATATATATATATATATATATATATATATACCTATATTATTATCTTATAGCCGACATAATATTGTCGAGCAATCACTATGCTCGTCTCGTTCTATAACAAAAATCCACGGCATACTAACCCATTTTTTGCCGAATAAAATGGTAGTTTCGTCATTCAGAGCTGTACATTACATATTTCTGTCACATCAACTCGTCATTCCCCGGATTGAATTGGCTCAGGGCCCACAAGGGCACGATGCCCTGTCGATAAATATTGATAGGAATATAGACGAAAACTAATAGACAGAGCTTGCTGGAAAAGAAGTGAGCCAAACATAGTAAGCCCACTCACAGATACACATTTTATTTTTTCGCAAATAATAAAACAAGCAAACAACACTACATCAGTAAAGAACACTTGCACTAACCAATCAGCCACACGGCAATCTACAGAAAATCCAAGTGCTCCAAACCACTGTCAGAAGGCAGTTATTTTCTTAGAATACTGTACCTTAAAAATTGATTTGATGCAGTAGTTCAGGTAGGTGGGAATTTCGAAATAAGACGTCCGAAATAGGTTTTGATGTGTTGAAGAGGATATATAATGCGTGTTAGGGGAGTAAATGAAGATATGACGGATGATAGAGTAGAATGAAATAATAAAAAAGTTTTGTGCCGACCCTACGTAATGTGGGATAAGGGTGATGAAATGCTGTAGTTCATCGATTAAGATCGAGATAGCTTTACCGGACAGACGTTGATTGCAGGGAGCACTCGACCCAAAAGTTTTTTGGGCGATTAGCTCAAGGGAACCTCACACACCAAAGCCGCGTTTTATCCGTAAAACTCGGGTTGGGTCGTCCCCAGAACCGTGGGTCGGATTTGGGTTGGGAATGTTGAACTCTGCGCTTGGACGACACGCGGCCTTGACTTTATAATGCTTGCAAACTACTTCACGGTATCCCGTAAGGTATTAATTTTTGTATTTGTAAAAGTAATTTGAAATTCCTTTTTTAACAAGTTTTTTGGTTTGACCAATGGCTACTTTCATTACGTTTTACACACACATGTTTAATGTTTGTATGTATGCAGAAAGTCGAATAGGCTAACTACAGGTGCTTCATTTCTATTTAATGAAACTCCGTCTAGTATTTTTTTATATTCTTTGGCTACAAGTATGTGCCGGCCAGAGCGATCGGTTTATTCAGTTCTGTATATTATGTGGAATAATATTGTTGAAAGCATCTGCCGCATTCCCGTATATACTCTCGACTCTCGAAGATAAACTAGTCAATTGGAATGTAAGAGATACTATCATTTTATTTAGGTTAAAAACACTGCAGTGTGCGAACGCGACGCGGTAAATAAGGCTTTGTATTTTCACTCCATAAAATAAATATTGAAATTGTCAATCCATTTTAGTGAGCTCATGGATCAAGTATTAATACGTAGATCAACTGGCATAAAAAGAAACCTTTGTCTAATTTTGATTTGTCAAAAAATCAAGTTCTGATGCGATAAATATAGATATGGATGGATTTTTGCAGGCCTGTCAACCTAAAAAGGTTACCGTAACAAACAACGAGTTCAGTAATGCTTTCTCTTTCTATCTTGTTTTATGCCTTGTTGTCTTGGCTTATGCCTATAATATTATGTAGGAATAATTCTGAATTCTGATATCATAGAGGATCACTCGAAAGGTTGTAGTGAGGAAGTACCTACTCTTAATAACTAAAAGTTTATTTGTATTTTTTAATTCAAATAAAGATGAAAGAAGAAATGTAGATATAGAGAAGGTACTTATATCTTCATATTTCCTTATACTGGCACAATTTCCAAATAAAAAATGTAATAGTCATTAATTATATCTCTTAGACCTTTAAAGTTTCGTATTTTGATAATTAAGTAAGTTTTAAATTTAGTTTACTTATTGCATACATTATATAGAAGATTTGAGCACAAATATCAATTAAAATGTATAAATGTTTGAATTAAAAAATAGAACGAACTCAATATAATTAGGAACTGCGGTGAGTCAAAGGATTCAATCCTATAATATCATGCTTACATCACAGTCCCTTCGCTCTAATAAAACAGAATTTTGGTCACGAGTGCCATCCGAAAAGAGTAGATAGATCTTCGAAAGTACGTGAGTTAATCGAGTAAGAACCCTACATGCTATCAGGGAATGACATCCTTGTTTTCTTTTATGGCTTTGTGACCAATTTCTCGTGAAAGATACGTATTTATAAACCTTTTTTCATATTGTTCTAGATGTTCTTGAAATTAGAACACTATATAAAGCTATTATCATCTAAGTATATATGTTATTGGTTACATTACCTACTCCCATATGGGAATTTATTAATTACTAGCTGACCCGCGCGCACTTCGTTGCGCGTGAGAGTCAATTAATAAAGCGAATTTGGTGCTGCTATGTTCACTATGATAGTATTTCCATCCCCGTGACTTTGTTAGCGTAAAATAAGGCATGGCTATATATTATTTGCTCCCGCTGTGGGTAGCGAAGAATATCGGGTTGGGTATTTCTATGCAGTTTTGTTCGCTACCGTAGAAACCAATCCTATGTCCTTTCCCAGAGGTCAAATTATCTCAGTTGAGCGGTAGTTTATCGCCTTCATAAATTTTCACGCCTCTTTTCAGGAATTAAAACTATTTGTGGTCCTTTCCCGGTAACTCTTTAACTTATCTCTACTGTAATGTACCTCAGCTAAATTATTATTCGTTACTAATTTCTCACACCATCCTTCCCGCGACTCAAATCAATTCCATGGTTCCTGAATTCCCATTAAATCTCTGATCCTCCTTCCCCCTCCTTTAATACTTAGTCTCCTTAAAGTTAATTTCTGACATAAAAAAACTATTCATTAACAGAACTTAACAAAATATCAGCTCATTTCCGGTTCAGCGGTTACTAATTTCCATGCAAACGTTTTTGTGAAAAAATTCCTGTTCTGGTGAGAATTTCACAAAATCCCTTCTTATCGGTCGCCTACGTTACATAAAGAATACGTTGTCCAAATTTTAGCTAAAACGAAGAAGCGGTTACCTTTCCTACACAAACTGGATCCCTCTTTCCTCCCCTCAAAGGTTGATTTCTGGGATAAAAAGTATCCCATATCTTTTTTTAAGACTTAATCTACCTTTGTATCAAATTTAAGCGCAATAGGGTCAGCGGTTCTAAATTTCCCATTAATTTCTGTCAAAATAAATATTTAATGTTCCTCTAAAAACACAACTCAAACCATGATTTTACAAAATTTCGATTCAATCGGTTTAGTTGTTACGGATTTGCATACAATTGTTTTTTGTAAATAAATCCCGTTCCAGTGGGAATTTAGCAAAAGCCTTTCTCGTGAGTCGCCAAAACCACCTAAAAACACGCTATCCGAATTTCAGCTCAAATAAAGAAGCGGTTAACGATTTCTTACGCAAACTTGCACCCCCCCCCCCCCCCCTTTCCTCCTCTTTAATGTAGATTTCTGGGATAAAAAGTATCCCATTTTTTAGGACTCAATCAACCTCTGCACTAAATTAATTTAAGCTGAATAGGGTCAGCGCAGCGGTTCTAAATTTCCCATACAAACTTTGACCCCCCCTTATAAGTTAATTTCTGATATAAAAACTATTAAAAATTTCCTTAACAAAACTCAAACCATCATTTTACAAAATTTCAGCTTAATTGGTTTAGCGGTTACGGATTTGCACACAAAAGTTTTTTGGGAATAATTCCCGTTCCTGTAAGAATTTCACAAAATCCCTTTTTATCGGTCGTCTTAGTTTATGTAACTAAGAACACGCTGTCCAAATTTCAGCAAAAACAAAGAAGCGGCTAACGATTTTTTACACAAACTTGCACCCCCCTTTTTTCCCTTAAAAGTTGATTTCTGGGAAAAAAGTATTGCATATCATTTTTTAGGATTAGATCTACCGCTGTACCAAATTTAAGCTCAATAGGGTCAGCGGTTCTAAATTTCCCATACAAACTTTGACCCCCCCTTTACCCCCCTTAAAAGTTAATTTCTGACATAAAAACTATTCAATGTTCCTAAACACACTTCAGACAATCGTTTTACAAAATATCAGCTCAATCAGTTCAGCGGTTACAGATTTGGATACAAACGTTTTTTAGAATTAATTCCCGTTCCCGTGGAAATTTTGCAAAATCCCTTTTTATCGGTCATCTACGTTACATAAAAAATACGCTGTTCAAATTTGAGCTTTAAAAGATGGCCGGTTACTGATTTTCTACTCAAACTTCTACCCCCCCCCCCCCCCCTCTTCCCCCTTCAAGGTTGATTTCTGGAATAAAAAGTATCCCATATCATTTTTTAGGACTCAATCTCCCACTGTACCAAATTTCAGCTCAATGGGGTCAGCGGTTTTAAATTTTCCATACAAATTTCGACCCCCCTTTACCCCCCCTTAAAAGTTAATTTTCGTCAAAAAAAAATTAATGTTCCTAAACACGATCTAAACAAACGTTTTACAAAATTTCAGCTCAATCGGTTCAGCGGTTACGGATTTGCATACAAACATTTTTCGGGAATAATTCCCGTTCCCGGAGGAATTTTGCAAAAATCCCTTTTTATAGGTCGCCTTCGTTACCTAAAGAACACGCTGGTTTAAATTTCAGCTTAAACAAAGAAGCGGTTACCGATTTCCTGTTCTAACTTTGACCTCCTCTATCCCGCCTTAGAGGTTGATTTTTGGAATAAAAAGTATACCATACAATTTTTTAGGACTCAATCTACCTCTGTACCAAATTTCAGCTCAATAGGGTCAGCGGTTTTAAATTTTCCATACAAATTTCGACCCCCCTTTACCCCCCCTTAAATGTTAATTATCGTCAAAAAAAAAAATTAATGTTCCTAAACACAATCTAAACAATCGTTTTACAAAATTTCAGCTTAATCGGTTCAGCGGTTACGGATTTGCATACAAACGTTTTTCGGGAATAATTCCCGTTCCCGGAAGAATTTTGCAAAAATCCCTTTTTATACGTCGCCTTCGTTACCTAAAGAACACGCTGGTTTAAATTTCAGCTTAAACAAAGAAGCGGTTACCGATTTCCTATTCTAACTTTGACCTCCTTTATCCCGCCTTAGAGGTTGATTTTTGGAATAAAAAGTATACCATTTAATTTTTTAGGACTCAATCTATCTCTGTACCAAATTTCAGCTCAATAGGGTCAGCGGTTCTAAATTTTCCATACAAACTTCGACCCCCCTTTACCCCCCTTAAAAGTAAATTTCTGACAAAAAAACTATTTGGTGTTTCTAATCACAATCCCAACTATCGTTTTACAAAATTTCGGCTTAATCGGTTCAGCGGTTACGGATTTGCATACATTCGTTTTTCGGGAATAATTCCTGTTCCTGAGGGAATTTTAAAAAATCGCTTCTTATTGCACGATGAAATCTTCTTACGAATACGCTGTCCAAATTTCAGCTCAATCCGTCCAGCCGTTTGGGCTGTGCGTTGATAGAACAAAAGTGTACGAACGATTTTATATAATAGATAAGTAAATCTTTAGATAGATATAACTCTTTTATTTAACAAGTGAATTAAATTAAAAATTTAAAAAACCCCCAACGCAATACGTATTTCACCATTTTTTGTATGGCGGCCATCTTGGATTTTAAATTTTATATAGGGGACTGTAATCTACTCGTTAAGCCCTTTCATTTGATACCCATATTGAGGGGGTCGTGGAAGAAAAAAGTAATCCGCCATTTTGTAGCGGCGGCCATCTTGGACCGATTTCCACCAAACATGGCTAAGAACACTCTCGACTAACTCTACTTTCAAACAAAAAAAACAAAATTAAAATCCGTTCATCCGTTTGGGAGCTACGATGCCACAGACAGACACATACACACACACACAGACAGACAGACAGACAGACAGACAGACAGACAGACAGACAGACAGACAGACACGTCAAACTTATAACACCCCGTCGTTTTTGCGTCGGGGGTTAAAAACCGATTTAAATAAAACCAATACTATTTACAAATTAGAGAAATTTGCAACGTTTTAGCGAAAACTGCATACAATTCGGTTGTGCCGTTTTATCACACATAAGTAATAACCTTTTTACAAATTAAGCCTAATAAAACTACTCTGGTAAATTTTCGTTTATGGCCACATCGATAGATGGCGTATTTTTAGTTTGTCGCACTTTTTGCTTTTTGATTTTTTTGAATTGAATTTACTTTATATTCTATTAATTTTACTTCGAAATTTTGATGTAAATTAGGGGCGATGTGTCCGATATAAATGATTATTATTTATTTTATTATTTTATTTTACGTTTCCCTAGGAAAAATTGACAAAATGTTTTACGATCTAGATCGCGCAAGCGACTTTTTCGCGTCGTTTTGTTCATATGCGTATTTTCACAGTTCACCTTAGTAAAGGATCACAATGAATGGGGAGAAATTTCCATTCTTATTATATGTATGGATGGATGGATATGGATATGGATGGATATGGATTATAAACGCCAATTTATTATTATTTATGTGCGTGTGAATTAGACATTTATTCCTTAAAAAAATCTAGTCAATACCCCTTCTAAAAATTCTTTACATAGGGTATAACAAGACTGACGTACAATGCCTATCCGTAGAAGCATAGTAAAATTATTATTATTGTTATAGCGCCCAAAGGAGCTGTGTTTGCAGATTCAAGAGTCATAAGATGTTAAGACTCTTTACCCCGGTAACTCCGAGAGATCTTCAGTTATCTATTTGTTATCCAAAACACCGTTAGTCTACTCGCTATAATTTTACTATGGTGCTATTACTAACCCAAGCACTAGGTATACATGTTTACTTACTACTAAGTAAATATAAGTCAGTGTGTCTGTGGTAACGGTAAGAAATCCCAGTTCCCAAGCAAGACGATGCAGGGAAGGCAAGGCGACCAGAATGCATGTTAAATTAGACAAACAGACTTCCACAAAGGGACGCGACGAGTTGCAGCTGCGTTCGTACGGATTTATTCATAACGTACAAATCAGAATAGCAAATATGTGTTGACACTCAGATAACGGGGTGGTTACCGCGGGAACGTCGGTAACACGGCAAGTCACTTTTTTGTTTTTTTTTTCTCTTCAACCCACCTCGTCAATTTCAAACAAAAGTGTTAAGCACGCATATTAGGCAAAGTTGCAAAATTCAATTACAGAGTGACACAAAAAGTGGAGTAGAGTGGTGGTGGGATGGATTTATCCCGCCATAAACGTAACCAGCCATGGACTTAGGGTGGGGCAGAAGTTTGAATTAATATGTATAACTAGCATACTAAACATTTCAAATTCTTCATAAGCACAAACAGCTTGCTTTGAGCGCAGAGAAAATTATATCCTGACTATGGAGTAAGTTAGAAGTAACTTTGGTAACTTTTAGGTCATAGCCAGGGTGGGGCAAGCGCCCCACTTTTCCCCACCGTGACTACGCTCATGTATCCCGCCTTCTATGTTTAGTCTGCTACCATCTACGGCCGCATCGTCGCTTAACATCACGCGAGATCGTGGTCAAAGGCTAACCTATTATAATGAATATAAAAAAGAGAGTAAGAGGAAAAGAGAGAAAAGAATTTGCGGCATCATTTCATGTAGAGGTAAGTTACTCGTATCTCGTGTGGTTTGAAGTTAAGACCGGGATTGAATGTTGCGGCTTTGGCGCCACTTGACTATGCATTTTGGTCGTTGACCGTAACAACGTTACTAATTCCAGCTGATTGCCCTGTTTATGCACTATGACAAAAATATATGTGAGCATATGAGTTTGTTTTTTTATACTAAATAGACCTACGTTTGCACATCCCATCCGATGGAAAGTGTGGTTGACGATGAATCACGTGAGGTGCCGAGCAAGGTACTTATTCACCCGTGCCTTGAAGATTCCCAGATTAGGTACATACATGACTCGGGAAACACAGATGACGGCAATGACGTTGTTCTATGGGAAATCCCTAGAGAACAATGTTACATTAGAAAATTCCCCACTTTACAATTTGAAGGCACACATTTTGCTATAACTTTTTGACCCTCGAATACATAATATAACTTACTCCAGGGACAAACTTAATGCAAGTCAATCTTCAAATTACTTTTCTATTAAGTAGAGATATTTCAAATGTAACTTTGTTATCCGGTTACAACGATAAATGGAATTGAATGTCCTATGCTACGTTTGCCGAGACGCGCTCCCACTCCAGAACTCGCCGAACTCAGTGGTTATCGGTTCTGCGGCAAATGTGACCAACTCATTGCCACTTCAGTCTGCTAATCCTTGCGGCTACGTCGGTACTTTGGTAATCTGCCAGATCACTTCATTTCTGATATTTTTTCGTTAGACAGACACAAAAGCCCCCACAAAACAGGCTTGCCTAAGTGTGGGGTCTACTAGATACTTTTTAAAATGTAACCATGTGTACTTTAGACTAATAAATATTCTTCTGCATTCTTCTTCTTTAGATGGATCGCCATAATATATTTCACTGGTAACATTGCTCTTTAGTCCGGAATCCGGAACACAGTCATGCTTGCAGATTACCGCTTGGCGGATGAATAACTGGCAAAAGTATATGGTTTCTTCCCAGGCGGTCTGCTCTAGACCTCTAGTCTACCACTAGAGAAAAAAAAAAAAGGTAGCACTCCGGGAGTGCCGGCAGAAGTGAAAACTTCAATATTAACGTTGTGTTTAATTATAAGTATAAAAGTACTATCATTTATGAGGTAGAATACAATGTTTATTTATTGCGCTATCGTACACAAATATGACAATTTATATGTTGTTATTTATAATATTATATCGTTATTTATATATTACATTAAATTTTATCTCTCAGAAAAATCAACTTCCATCCATAATTTCGACGACTTTTACACCATCAACAGAGCAGCACACTCAGGCACGGTAGAAAGAGTGGGAGATACTAGTTCCTCTCCCTTCCCCTCGATCTTACGCTTTTTCGATCAGCATCACGTGACCCTGACGCGAGTTTTAAAGTTTTTACCCATACAAAAAAGTGCTCAGCGCCGCTAAAGAAGTTTTCACTTCAAAAAAAAGACGCAGGTATTACATTTATTAAGTTAAAAGCTTAATTCTTGCTCTTAAGCGATTAAAGCTTTATAGTAATAAATAAGCTCTTTTCTAACTAGTTTTTTGTCGCAAATAAATAATACATTTTCTGTCTTTCTAATAAAAAATTCATCATATAAAGTGAATATTTCCCATCAGAAACCCCTCGCTTCGCTAACTCAATAATGTACTCACAAATAGGTAATTAATTAGTGGCCCGGGCTGCAATGTACTCGCGGGCAAAATACATTATGTGATATTGTCGCTCGACATCACATCTCATCGTATTAGAAAGGCTCGCATTCATTAGCTGAGACTGAGATACCTGGCATACAAACTTAGTAATAAATGGAGACACCGCGATCTTAATATAAACTTGATACATTATATTTGTCCAGTTAATACGAAAGAATATGTTTCCTTCATCGGAATATTAACACATTCGGTGTCACCGACTCGCGAACAAAATGAACGTGAACTCGCATGGCGAGTCGGTGGCACCGAATGTGTTAAGGATTGGTCTTTGTCTTAGGTCCCTAGCAAGAAAATAATCCCATTGCTCTATTAAAATTTCATAACTTTGTTATACGATTGTTAAAACTATCGCGAGTGTTCTCCATAACTAAAATCAACAAAAACGGCACAACGCACGTCCAATATTGTCGAGAAAATGTCAACCACGGTTTCGGGCAATTACGATTTCCTTCATCAGGAGTTCACGCCTGCAGAACCCGGCGTTCACTCAGTGTTATGAGGGACATCATAATTGTCCAAAACCGTGGTTGAGATTTTCTCGACAATAATATTAAACGTGAATTGTGCCGTTTTTACAAGCTTTTATTTACTTTCACCTGTCTGTTGTCTGCCTGTCTGTCCGTCTGTCTGTCTGTAATCAAATCTTGCAAATCTAATTTGACCCACTTCCCTGTGTCCGATTAAGCTGAAATTTAGCATGCCTGTATAAATCAGATGACAATGCAATATTTTTATGACATCGAGCTGATCTGATGATGGACCTGGAAGATGGCCATAGAAACTCCGTTATTAAATGACGCAACCCCATCGAGTTTGGGCTCATTTGATTCGTCTTGATAAGCACTTTATGGTGCTAGATGGTAATAATAATAAAAGTTGGTTTTTAAAAAGTTTTTTTTTAAATTTCACTTGTTACTTTTAGTTATGATTTTGTTATCTCTATGGTGTCAGTTTTACTATGAAGCACGATATCTGCCATTGTAACTATAATCTGTGAGATGGGTTCGACTTTATTTTGAAACTCAATCTAGTCCCACGAGTTTCAAAAACTTATTCAAAATATTTTAATCAATAGTTACTGTTTATATTATACAACATTACAAAGTTTAATAATATCGTATAATAGTTTCATTTTAAAGGGAAATTATACGAGCAAAGGGATTTGTTTAGAAGGGATTTGTTAGTTGGAGGACCCCTGGAACAAAACTGTATAAATCTAAATATATATGTTTTTGAATTACGATCTTTGCAGGTTTTGGTAAACAATTTGGAATTTATGGTGTTGTGTTTATGTAGTGGTATGTAAATAAACTTTTTATTATTTATCCTTTCCATTATGAAATGTAAGGGAACTTAGATGGCTTAAATTTATTTATGATCCGAAATATGCTTACAAAGCTCTAAAATACTATATTTACTTATTGCCATTTCATTGAAACTGGTCTTTTTAAATATAAATGTTACGGCTAAAGTAGAAGTGCGGCTAGGCCTAGGTTTAGCCGGTTAAACCTAGGTGTAGCCGATCATTTTCGGTAACATATATACACGTGAAGCTTTTTAATAGGCTTTTCTAGCAAATAATTCTACAACACATACCTACATAGATATACTCGTATAAGCCTTAATATAAGATAAGTAGTAATACCCCAAGTCTAGTGAATAGTACGCTTAGTAATTAAACTAGAATAATAAGCGTTTTGGATTCTCTGTTAGCTTGTTATATAATTTTTTTTTTATTATAGAGGTAGATAATCGATTTTTTTTTATACAATGAAGCAGGAAGACTAGCAAGACGCTCTCCTGATGGTAAGAGATAACGCAGCCCATAATTAACAGTGCTACCGAGCGCACTGCGCCAACGCTTCTTACTTGAGAGTCATATAAGATGTTAACCCTTTCAGAACTGGCGTGCACAATTGTAGACATAAGATACAATGAAAAAAATTGCATACCTTAATCTTAATACTAAGTAGAACGGGAGTCCACATTTATGCACATTAAGAAAAACTAGATTTTCCGAAAAGTTGAAGACTAAATTTTTTTAAATTTTTTTTTTAATAGTCTCCGTACTATACTTTAGACACACGGAATTTACCAATTCCACAGGATTAAAAAAAATAATTCAGGTCTGAAAGGGCTAAGACTCTTTAGCCCATTAATTCAATTTTTTAGTATTTTTTATTACCGGGTTATATTCCGTAGCGCCTCATTTACATCAGCTCAATCTATAATGGATGCGAGTGCGAGTGCGGGGACGGTCGGCTGTCGTTTCTAACGTATCGATATTTAACAAGGACACCGATTTTAATTGTTAACGATACCCTTGTGCTTAGTAATTAAACTAAAGGGTAGAATATCCCTCAGAAGTTTACGTAACGCAAACTTCAACTGAATTACAGATTTTTTTATTCATTAATTGTAGGTTAGTCTTTGACCACGATCGCGTGTTTTGTAAAGCGAAGATGCGATCGTAGATGGTAACAGACTAAACTAAGAAGGCGGGGTAAATCCTTCAATCCTTCTCATTCATCATAATATAATCATATTATATAAAAAATGCTGAAACTATAGCCTATGTGTTCCCAAAATCTGTCTGGCCTCCTTATCCTTCTAACCGGAACGAATCTCAGCAAATGAATACTATTTTTTAGTTACTGTCCCACTCCCAGGCAAAGAATCTCTTTTCTGTGCCTCCTCGGCCCAGCCATCCTGGTACGCTTAGAAGCGTACCAAGATATCTATAATATCAATCATCTTACCATATTTTCCTGAGCCGCGGCTGCGTAGAATATCTTTCGGTCATAGTCACAGAATGGGTAGGCCATTCTGTGACTATGACGAATATCAATTTACGATTTTGGAAACTACCGTGAGTTATCCATTAAAAATACGATACGGCTGTAACATAATAATTTTTGTTGAGATTCTTTCAACCACAATTACGATGTCCTATATCAGGAGTAAATACCCGTTCCTGAATATCCATTTCATAAAATTGGGATGTTGACAAGGTCAACATTTTTAAAATACATTTAGTCCGTAATTTTAATAATAAATAAATATTCGATACGATTTTTTTTCTTGCAATTAAAATAAAACATGGCTGAGATATAACGCTTGTAAGATTCTGTGTTGGTAACGTCACACCACTTAACAAAAATGTACTGGATTTAGTGGTTAATCTTCATTATGGACAAAAAAAAAATTAGTCAACATCCCTATTATCTAGAATTTACATGTGTAATCGAGACTCCAAATCAAATTCACAAACTTCCGAGTGGGTTTATCTTTATAGCATGGTAAAACGTGGAAATGTTACACAACTTTTTATAGCCATTAAATTAGGGACGCCAAATATGATTCATAAAAACTTATTTTATAACGTTTTCCTTTGGGACATTTAACCAAATATTACGAAAAGTTTTATGAATCAAATGGAGAATTCGTCATGAAAATTCTACTATTATGAACTACTAATATTATAAATGCTAAAGTTTGAATGTGTGTTTTACCTCTTCATGCTTGAACGACTGAACTGATTCAGCGAATTTCGTATATTATAATTGGGGTTTATACTCCAACAGAACAGGTAACCCTACTTACACTGTCAGAGTCAAATCACTATTTATAGGTTGGCGATGTGTGGCGAACCTATATGTTGCAGTTTCAGGTCGCCGAGATTACTACAGGGCCTGCAACATGACCTGACGACTGCCTCCTACATATCTTATGTATTATGTACTATTTTAGACCTTTTCAGCAAGTATACGATAAAATTTTGAAATAAATATCCGTAGAATTAACTTTTTGACAATGTCTATCGGTAAGGTTCTATCTAGATAATAATACTTATTTATAGAATATTTTTCAAAGTTTTCCTAGTTTGATATGTGTACTTTAAATTATAGCAAAGATTTTTCAAAATACAAATAAATTTACTTATATTAAAATAAATGAATGAACTGAAAATGCTTTCAAAAATATTATAATATTAGCTGATCCGAGAAATATTTTCAAAGAGTTACACTACACTACGATTATACGAGTATATACTAGCTATGCCCAGCGGTTTTACCCGCTCTACTGTACCCTATGTGTTATTCCAGGGTCAAACTATCTCTAGACCAAATTTCAGCTCAATCAGTCTTTAGGCGTGAAAGAGTAACAAACATACATCCAGACATCCATACATTCTTACAAACTTTCCAGTTTATAATATTAGAGAGACTAATAAGGACTAGTTATATTAAGGGCTGTTACATTAGTTACCTATATGTAGGCTGCCAACTTGTCAGTACCCACTGACATATAAAAACCTAGAGAATACAAGAGCAGACAAACAATTTGATAGCACCTGCGGTACACATATTTTAATATCCCTAAGGGCATAAAGTCTAACCGCGTGTTATTATTACGCATCACAGAACCTAGACGTGGAGGATGTTTTATCACATGAAAATATATAGCTGTTTCAGGGAGTGATTCACTACTCCCTGAAACTTACACGACTTGTCGGCTACTCGTCGCTTGCCGTTCAATTTCTACTTTTTTTTCTTTATTCTGTACTGTCCCACTGCTAGGCAAAGA
Organism: Hemithea aestivaria; assembly: GCA_947507615.1. Classification (NCBI taxonomy): domain Eukaryota; kingdom Metazoa; phylum Arthropoda; class Insecta; order Lepidoptera; family Geometridae; genus Hemithea; species Hemithea aestivaria. Next base: position 4,939,687 of record OX382325.1, on the reverse strand, counting down.
CCTCCCCCAAATCTTTCCATTTGTCCCTTTCTTGCGCCACCTCGGGCCGTATGGACTCCGACCGCTGGGCAAAAATCTCCACAGAATGGGTGCCTAGAGAAAAGCAACGCCGCCGAGGCCGGCCTAAGAAGCGATGGCGAGACGATTTAGACACAATTTCTACTAAAAATTTTAAAATTACAAATGCTTCCTTTACTTTATTATATTGTTTCTTTTTATTGTAGTAACACAAAAAGGTTTTAGAATGATTGTATCATTCAATCAAATTAATAAATAAATTCTAAAAAAATGTTACACCCACATACTTCCACCTCGCTTTTATTACGAGGGGGTGAAATACACTTTTTAATTCATAACTTGAAACCCGCTCCATAACATTAATTGGGGTGACGTACCTACATAATATTAAACTTTGAAACAATAAAATAATTTACCAAATCGGTTCAGACATTTTTGTACTTGAGAAAGTTGAAGCAATATAAAGAACCCTAAAGGTGAATATAAATAATAAAGTTCTTTCATTATTAAAGTCAGTTAAAAGTACATTTTATAACCTACGAGTAGCTGTCGTATTGCTTGCGCTCTGCTGTTGCCTTAATACTGAATCAACATGAAGGTATCGTCTCAGGAGGATTACAATGTTTAGGTTTAACCTTTTTCAGACTTTTTTCCCGATCTGCTGTAAATACTTGAAAGATGTCGGGTAAGGCTCGCTTGCTTAGTTTGTTGTTCATCGGGGATCTATAAAATTTAAAATGTTACATTGCTCTTTCATACGAATACTTTTACGAACTACGTAAATAAGTATAGTATCATTGAACTAATTTGTCGATTATATGAAATAAATTTTAGGTTTACTTCTAAATCTAAATTGTATTTTAGCAAAAAAAACCTTTGAAAAATAATCTGCTAGATATTTATAATATCATCACAAAGAAAGTAGCGTCACTGAGCATGCTGAACGAAAATAATTGAAATTAAACACACAGATACATCAACTTTTCAGAGAATAAGCTCAAAGGATGCCGCCACAACAATCGGCTACTGAAAGGGAGCTTAATATCGACTTTTTTTATTTCACTTGTGTATCATATTATAGTAGGAAATGTTTAAATGTAAGAGAGCGTAAATATTCTACAATCTCCTGGGTAGAGTTTACAGCGGAAATAATAGGTAATAAATTCGAGGGCAAAATATTGAAGATTGGCTTTATGTTCGACGTAAAATATTATCAGATTTATGTTTTGGTACATGTACTTGTAATATACAATTTTGAGTAACATTTAGTAACTGGCTTAGAATAATTATTAAATATAAATGAAAATAATTTAATTTATATGACTTATAAGAGTAAACATTAAATTATAATATAAAAAATAATAAAAGAATTTTGGTGTTATTGCCCCTGCCGAATGATTTTTTCAAAAGAATAATAATTAATAGAAGAATAAGTAAATAATAGTAGCTGATCGTTTGCGTCAAGCAGGTCGGCGGAGTTCGATAACGAATAACACTAATAAAAATATATTAAATATTAGAATAAAAATTACCTAAGAAACTAACAATAATAATAACAATACTGTAACAATATTGTAATATATGGAACAAAAATCTGAAAAAAGGTCCTCCTACAAATTACAACATCACATCGAGAGATTCACAGGAGCTGGAAGCGGATTTCTTATCAAATTTTATTCAAGCTCCACCCACTCTGATGGAATCGAGCTTTAGTTGATCTAGAATCACCGTAGGCAGGTTCCCAGCCTATCGGTCTTTTACAAAGTGCATTTCGGAGAATGCGTCCGAGAGCTGCATGATTTGATTCCGCTGTCTCAATTTTACTACCGAACATCTAGAGAGACGGTACGACGCCATCGCTACACGGTTGATATTCCGTTTGTCCGCACGAAGCGATTTGCTTTGACCTTCATTATCCGGACGTCGAATATTTGAAACTCCCTGCATTTGAAACCTGCTTCAGTGTTTCCCGAAAATTACAACTTGGGTGTCTTCAAGTCGAGGGTTAATAGGTATTTGCTAGCCTGTGTGTAACAGCTTCCACCACGTCATAACTTACCAACAGGTGAGACTGTGGTCAAACGCAGTCATATTCTATGTAAAAAAAAGTATTTTAGCCTATACTAGACTATCCTAGCCAGTATTGTGTTAGCAGAGTATTGGTGTACAGTATTCAGTTACTAATATGGTATTGTCGCAGCAGCTGTTTATTGTTTATCCAGTGACTAAGCCGAGCCGAGCCTGCACAAATAAGCTGGGCCTATCGAATGTCCAAATGGATTTCTCGTGTAACTTCCCAACAAAAGAGACGGAACAATTACAAATTTATACTGAGCTGAAATATTGAGGAATTGTTTATCTCGCTTTCAGATGCTTCTGATGTTAGGTGTTTGGATTTGTGATATTTTCGGTGATTTTACCCCATGAAATATATTATGCAGGTTGGAAGGTGAATTACTTTAGTAAAATATCAATACACTACAATATTAATAAAATTTAACGGACTATTATTATCATGCTCATCTTTTTTATAGCTGGTTGAAAATTTTATAGCACTTTGAAATTTTTTTCATGATTGACTGTAAACTTTTGATAACTTAGTAATATTGTAACCTCTCCAGCAGAAAGATTTTTTTAAGTTTTGAACCTTTAAAATACTGTGCTTTGTGCACTGTGCTTATGTCTATATTTAGATTGAAATCCAAACTTCTTCACCAGTTCGTAATTAAATTTTGCACTCTTTTAGTGTTGAAAACTAACTTTTATCCTTTTCAATGACGATTTGATTTAGAGCCTAAATAAAAATAAAATACTCCTGTAAACATAATAACTATTTTATATCCCCCTTTTTATAGTCAAAATATAATACCTTTGGCAGTAATATATGACTGTCAGTAAATTATTCACATAACATATTACTTTCTAAGGAAAAATATCTCCATATACACAACAAAACACGGAGATAAATTCATAACTTTAGGATAGGTAATATTATTTAGGAGGCATTCTTATTAGGAGGTAATAAGGGTCAAAGTGGCAGGGTTGTAGGTTAGAATAAAATATAAGGTTCGAAGAAATGTTTCGCAATTTATGTATGTAAATATTAGTCATATTTGCTGAGGTAGAGAAAAAATGGAATTTACCTTTGTCTATGCAACCTTTATAATATATAGAGGCAGGTAAAATTTGTTTGCCGCGGATGAGTGCTTCGGCGTACCCGCTGCCCCGGCATTATGGCGTCCCACAGGAATACCCTCAGGTTTTTTAGTGGGTATCCCAGCCGCGCCTGTCTTAGGCGGGGGAGTCCCACATACCGCCCCGCGCCCCCAGCGCGGGGCGATGATGCGTAACGCATTTTTCCTTGGTAAAAAAAAAAGCTAAAATTTGTTTATTAAATCCTCGAAATTAAAATACACAACAATAACTTAATTCACGTATGCAATTTAAATAAACAATTTAATACACAACATCCAACACAGTAGGTAACAACTAAAAAATCTGTTTAAATGAAAATAAACCAGATTTGCGCAACTTACATGTCCTACTTATAAATATTATAAATACATGACCATTGATGTATCTTTGTTAGATCTTTATGCCTAAAATGGTAGAACTAGTTGGGCTGAAATTTATTATAAAGGCAATTTTTCAGCGGGCACATACGCCAGCCTTAGCTAATACTCGTATCAAAAAAATGTATGAGATAACAAACAACAAAATTTATCTGAGTGGGAGAAATGGAGGCTGTTTGAATGAAGTCAAGTTTCAAAATAGGGTAACGAAAAAACTAGCAACCTGTGCGCTGTTGCAACCCTCATTAAACATAATTTGCAAAAATAAACCATTAATTGAAACAGGCACCAGTTTGCAATCGCGAAGTCGCACCACTCGAAAACTGATAAAAATGTAATCGTCCAAAAGTTTACGATTGCTATTCTCGTCCGTTTCTGTCAGTTTTAATTTCCTCCGCTGTTCATTGTTCAAACTTTGTTTCATTTCAAAGTTTGGCTGCTCTACATGCCTTGGTATCAGGAAACGTCGAAAATAAACTGTTTAAACCATAGAAAACTGTATATATTTGTTCACTTTAAAACAGGAAGCATACATGACCAACCCCCGCTTGCAACGCAGAAGGTTGCGGATTCGATTCCCGTATGGGACAAATGTTTGTGTGATCCACAGATTTGTTTCTGGTCTAGGTGGTTTTCAATATCTATTATAAGTAAGTATGTATAAACATAAAGAAAAGTATATAAGTATTATATCCGTTATTCTAACCACTAACACAAGCATTAAGTTGCTTAGCTTGGGGTTAGGTGGCGCTGTGTGAAATAGCCTGAAATATTGTTTTTTTTTTATTTTAAGCAGCTCTTTTGGCCTGAGGATAGTACCACACCTTTTGCCAGTTATTAATTCGCCAAGCAGTTATGTACAGGCAGAAGAGAAATGTTATCAGCAACGTTACTAGGCATGACGAGATTCAACTAATAAGTTGTCTCTTAACATTTCTCTTCTGCCTGTACATAACTGCTTGACGAATTAATAACAGGCGAAAGGTGGTGGTAATATCACCAGGCCAGGCCTGACATATTTCTCAGGGTGACTGACGCAATCTAGTCCCGCTCACAATTTTCACAACCAGTGTTTTGAAATACACAATTGTTGACACTCATCGTCATAAAAAAGGATATAATATATCAACCGAAAGACGTTAACTGCTAGTTGGTCGCGGTCTAAACTTGAATAGGCTGTACCTATAATTTGACCCTTAAGATCGATTATCTTACCAATATTATAAACGTGAAAGTTTGTAAGAATGGATGTCTGGATGTGTGTTTGTGAGCTGAAATTTGGTATACAGATAGTTAAGACCCTAGAATAACACAAAGGCTATAGAAAAGCGGGTAAAACCGCTGGGCGCAGCTAGTATACTATATTTATACGAGTAAACCTAGACATAATTAGGATCATATTCAGCAAGTGAAACCAAGGAACACATGTAGTGTACAATGTACACAGTTCTCCATTAAGTCTCCTTGTATGTTGACCGATTCCCGGATCGATCAGCTCACTTAGTAGCGTTGAGACACTCGATCGCGATTGATTGCTCTACGACGATAGCTTAAACGGATACCAAACATGCATTATGTAGGGATAATTTTATATAGTAGGTACATATATCTATTAATTAAATACCTACTGAAGATTTCAGTAAAAGATGAATAGTCCACTCGCTGTACTAGATGGTAGGCTTCGGTCGTGGTTAGTTACCAGTTATCACCTACAAACTAAAACAGCACATAGTACTTAGTTTAGTCGGTATGTTATATTTTTTTGTATGGTAGCTTACGAAATTATCATCCGATTTCCCTGCATCTCGGATGGTTAATGGTTAATGCCTTGTGTATCAAGCACTCAGGATCACTCACGGACACTCAGGGATACTCAATGACTCAGGCTTTAGATCCTAATAAGTACGTTAGGGCTCTGTAAGATAAATATAGATAATAATTAACTATATATTTGAATTTTAGTCGCAGGGTCATTCCATAAGTTTAATTTTGTAATTTAGATAATATATTTTGTTATAAAAACAAGTAAAAAGACGAGCAAGACGCTCTTCTGCGCTCTGTTGGTAAAAGATAACGCTGCCCATAATCAGTGCTACCCAGGATTTCGAAATGATTTCACAGTGCCCTCCTATCGAAGCATAGTAATGATTGCACTGCTCAGGTTATGGAATATACTCGTATTATACTTTATTATATATTTTTTCAAATTAAAAATTACTAAAGCACATCTAGTCGAACATAAGTAATTCTCCATGTACGTTAAGCAATCCCCGGATCGATGAGCGTTCTCAGTAGCGTTGAGATGAGACACTCGATCCCAGGCGATGCATCACGTGTACAAACATCAGTGATTGCTTATCTATATCACGGTAAAGAGATAAACAGTAATTTGACTCCCTAGTAGCTGTTGAACTCAAGGTCGCGTGAGTTTGCAACGAAGTGGGTAGGGTTCGGCAGGCAGCGAGGTGCCGAATAGGCGTTATTATTGTGTATTATTTGTATACTTAAGATATCAAAAAGAATGAAATAGTTTGTGATACTTTTACTGATTCACAACCATTATTCGGAAGCTTACTGCATAAAAACGTCTATTCGTCACCTAGCTTCTTGCCGATCCCTGTCGACCGCGTTGCAAGCTCGCGTGACTTTAGGTTCGCTTCTAGGGAGACAAATTACTGTATATCTCTTTACCGTGTCTAAGTCGAGACTCGCTGTTTGTACTGCGACAGGTTGAAAGCATAACAAACATGATTATGTTACATAATATAGCTTCATTTCTAAGAATTACTGAAAAGCTGGCTCTTACCTAAACCGACGCTACGTTTAAGTTTGGCCATTCAGAGGAGCAAAGCTTTTTAGGCACCTTACCTGCAGGACATGACACCTAAATGACGTTTTTTTTTTAATTCTTATAATTTAAAGATAATGTTTTTTAGTAAAAATAGTTAATATCTTTTTTTTTAGTAAATACTGTAGTAAATTTTTAGTTCTGAAAAATATTTTGTTCAGTGAACGATGATCATCGTACTGGAACACGGTGACAGTATAATCGCTTGGGACACAAATTTGTCCAAGGATGGTAACTAACCAAGGCTAAATTCGATGACCAGTGTAATACTCACTACCTACTTAAATTTAAATTAAAGTAAACGCCTGAAATACATCTAAACATGATGACTTTAAACATGATGATACAGAAAGGTGTAATAATTTTCAGGCAGTTTATTTACACACCAAACTAAATATAATATAAAAAAAAACTATAAATAGGCTTTAGTCCATATTTATTATTTTAGCAATGACTTAGCGACATGCTACCAATAAATCGATTGACATAAGAGCCTACTTAAATAGAATACATTTTTCCTTTTTTGTTCACGTTTATTATTTTCTCTCATTAAATATTACTTCACCTTTCTGCAACGCTGTAATTCTCTTTCAAACTTAAATTTTAGGGATCCCACTCGAGCTTTAAAGGAGGCAAGAAACAAGTTCTCATTCCTTCAAACTTTTAATTAGTTACTTAAATATTTCAAGATCCACGTAATCTCTTCATAAAACATAAGTTTATAAGAACTCGCAGCTTTTTAGTCACTTCGTAGTCCTATGAAACAATTTGGAAGTGTCTAAGTTAATACCCATGAAATATTATCAAGAATATCTGCAAGATTTCACACTAAAATAAATAAATTATAAAAATATATCACCCTCTCTAACATGTCCTATGAAAATAAATTAGGTAGGTAGTCTTATTTCATTTCTTAATTTTAATAACAATTATTGTACCTTCTAAATTGCATGTGCCCATCAGGGTCCTTAGTAATACTTATGTGCAAACTAAACTAAGACCTTATTATGTACCTAATTCTAAGGAAGCAAATAAAGTATTGAGTATTGAGTATTATATTGGCCGAAAAATACCGGCTACCTCAGAAATCTTCTACATTAGAGTATTTAAATAATCCTATGATATTTGGACTAATATTTTGGCTTGAAAATGCGATGTTATTATAATTTGACTGATGGTCGATCGAGTGAAGAATCAGCTTTTTTTTGTTCAATAATTGATAACAACTACTTATATAGAGGGTCTCTCTAGATTAATTTTGTTTAAAATTTTATTGCACTTCCTTGTTTTAGATACTATTTGCTCACAATGCATACTACACAATAAAAACAATTACAATTAAAAACAAACGTCTTTAAAAAAATGGAGATATTAAAGATTCAATGATAGACGAGATTTATTAATCACACTAATTATAATTATAAATGCGAAGGTTTGTGAGTGAGTGTGTATGTTTGTTACTTCTTCACTCCTAAACGGGTGGACCGATTGAGGTGAAATTTAGTTTAAAGATAGCTCAGACCCTGGAATAACACATAGTTGACAGTACAGCGGGCAAAACTGCTGGGCGCAGTTAGTCCTCAATAAATTATTATTTTTTAATACTTGAGACATTCTCGTAACTCGTAACCTAATCTGAAACTTTAAGTATCTTTAAGTACCTACCTAGTTATATTCATCGCCAAATTAGATCGCGCAGATTCGATTATATCAGATGACATGCCAATTTTTTTCAAGTATTTTCTTCGACAAATTGCGTCCTACATTTTTAAGCAGAATATTCCATTATCCATCTCGAGCGGCGCTTCAAATCTTTTTATTAAACTTAAAGCCCTCGTGCCTCGTAATATCAAGATATTGAGCGTCTTTACTTTAAGAATAGGGATGTTGACAAGGTTCAAAAACTGAAAAAAAAAAAAACTAAATAAGTAAATATTTTTGGGAGAGAGCCCACTTGTCTCCCAAAATTCGTCTTCTATCCCCAATCGACCCCAAAATTTTATTTATTTATTTATTCATAACAACAATGTAGGTTTTTGAGGTTCTCACTCGTTCTCTGATCTTTTTTTTAAACATTTTATTTTTCTAAGAATTTAATTGAAAATAAGATAAGACAATACTTTATTGTACACCACATAATGTTAAAAATGACTGAGAAATAACTCATCAATTTTGGGTGGGGACTGGCGACGCGCTACGTCACACCGAGTCACACGTCAGTATAAAAGTAAAATGTCTCGGCTGGTGTATCAGTCAATGACGTCACAATCTCTTTACCAAATAATTTTAAGGTAGCTGATTTTATTTTTAATTAAAATCACTAGAGTAGGTTTTTTATTACATATTATCGTACAACTTAATTGATTTTTTTGAAGTATTTTTTAACTTTTCCACATCCCTATTGCAGTCGTTTAGGTAAGTAATACCGCATCTATCTTGATGACAAGTGATAGATTGTCTACAACATGGAGATAAAAACTAAGCTTGAGGACATTGAAGGATTGGCTACTTAGAGGATCGTTCATGACTGAGGATCGGAAAAGCTGTCTTAATTAATCTATACTACATCATTATTAAGCCATAGAGAGAACCAGACATACCGACATTGCCTAAAACAAGCAAGCTGAAGTAACAACGGGCTAGTCACATCTGCCGTAGACCCGATGATCGCTGGGGTAGACGAGTTCTCGAGTGGAGACCACGCCTTGGCAAATGTAGTGTAGGGCGCCCATGGGCAAAATGGGGCAATGATATTTGGAGGGTCGCTGAGAGTGGGTGAGAAGGCAGACGGAGGACTGAATTGAGTGGCGTGCCAGCCAGCAGCCTATTCCAGGGAATCTTCCAGGCTCCAGGGGAACCTGGAGGCCTATTTCCAGCAGTGGACGAACGTAGGCTTATAATGAGGATCATTAGTAAAAGAAAGGTTCTCAAGTCGTGGCGATCAAAGTACGTAGGTCCTCCCGCGCGGTGGACTGACGCGAGACAAGATTGCAGAGTCCCGCTGGATGCATATCCCTCAAATCCTACCAAATTTCAAACCATTTCTTGCACTTACTTCATTAATAACTAACATTATAATGTATGTAATATAAACTTTCTCACATAAATATTCTGTAACTAGATATTGCACACCGCCGTCTATTATTGTATTTACCTGTCCTGTTCCATTCCCAGGTTGTCTGTAAGAAATTGCCTAGTGCGATAAGACCGCCGATTGTTTACCTAGCATTAAGATATCTCTATCATTAAGCTTTTTTGTAATCGTTTGGTATGCAATAAAGTATTATTCTATTCTATTCTATTATAAATGTAAAAGTATTAATGTGAGTGTTCGTTACATTTTTACGTCTAAACGGCTGCTCCAGTTGAGCAGAAATATGCAGATCCTATAAAATCTGGAAGTAGAGTTAAGGCCTTGAAATAACACAAAGCCTACTTTTCAACGATTAAAACAGCTGGACGTTTTTTTTTTTTATGTGGAGAAGTAAAAAGACGAGCAAGACGCTCTCCTGATGTTAAGAGATAACGCTGCCCATAATCAGTACAGTGCTACCCAGAATTTCACAATGATGTTCAATTCTAAGTGCACTGCACCAACGCTTCTTACTCAAGAGTCATTAGATGTTAATACTCTTTAGCCCAGTAATTTCACTAGCTACAGTGCCCTCCTACCGAAGCACAGTAATGTTTGCACACTACTGCTCAGGCGGTAGAATAACTGGCACTGTTGGGGTACCCACCTAGACGACCTCCTGCAAAGGAAATCTACCCTCGGAACGTGTTAGTTTATTTATTGTTTTTAGATGTATTTCAAGCAATTAATTAAAACGAAATAGGCTGGTGTGAAAATAACTTTTTCCTTAAGTTTTTGGGGTTTTCATGTACAACAAATATCGTGTGCAAACAAATATCGTAAACAGTACCGTTTAGGGATAAGAAGTGTCCTTGCCAACATTGAGATCGTCCGCGTCGTAAATAAAGTCAATGTTTTTTGGCATCCTCCGCTGTCTCCGTCCTGATGAAGCCATTAGCTTAATTATTTTATTAATTGTTTTACTCTTCAAATGTAAAAAGGAGTTTTCATAAAATGGTTATGTAAAAATATTTAAGGACCGGTCTATATAACAGGCGTGTTATTTTAAGTGACAAAAGCCCTTTCTAAAAATTCCTGAATGAGCATGACAAATAATACGCTTTTGCACGCTGCGCTGAAAGGCAGTATAAGGTAATAATTTTGTTCTTTATATTATACCAACCGCATGTACCCTTACCTACGCAAAAAAAAAAATGTTTTTATTTATTTATTTGATTTTATTTTAAATTATTTTTCGTTTTAATAGAATAAAAATAATTTCTACTGGCAGTAGGCTACGGCCGTAGCTATAGTTGCCACCCACTGCTGGACAAAACCGAATCGCCGAGCGGTCATTATGACTGTGTTTCGGCATAATGTTCAGTGAAGCTGTGATTTATTCCGCCTTCTAGGTTTAGTATCTACGGCCGCATCGTTGCTTAACATAACGCGAGATCATGGTCAAAGGCTAACCTATAATATGAATTTAAAAAATTCTATTTAGTACCTAAAAACGCCACTTTTTCCACTTTGCATAGGTGAAACCGCAGAGCATAGCTAGTTTTAAATAAAACCTTATCGCGGTGACGACGGTCCCATATTAGAAACCATAGTGACAGGTAAATGGGGAAGCATTCAATAGTATGGAGATTGGTGACGTAGGTAAATGCTAAGCAGGGGTTTTCCAAGCCCAAATATTTGGCATGTTTATTTGACAGGCTATAAAACAAAATACAATGATGAATGTGTGTATGGTATGCTCACATCCTACTAATATCATAAAGGTGAAAGTTTGTATGGATAGATGAAGAGTAGATAGAAAGATAGATAGATAACCCTTTATTAAAACACAAAAGAAAATGAACAAAAACAACTTAAAAACTAAAACAATACAAAAGCTTTGTGTTACAATTGGCGGACTTATCGCTAATAGCGATCTCTTCGAGACAACCGTGAGAGTAGTAGAGATTGTATCTATGGTTGTTATTCCACATCTACCTACCGACCGGGTGTACTGTATATGATGATGGTAGGATAAAATTTCATAGGCAGCTAAAAAACTTTTTGACTCAGGAAAAATGTTTCCGTTTGGGTGGGCAGCGGGCCTCAGCATTTATTCGCGACAGAGCTTGGTCCTGAGTCACAGTAAGAGCCCTCCGCAGTAGCTTAGACCCTAAAATCAAATTATTTTTCAAATCAAATGATTTATTCTTAGAAAAACACGTTACATATGAAAAGAAACGATGATGCCTGCAGTTGTCGCTAGACTGTGTCGCAGACACCAACGCCCTCCTCCGGATAAATAGGTTTACAGAATAGCACATAGGCTACTTCATATTGGGTAAACATGCCGTGCACTTACTCATTTTATGGCTACATTTATTACATGTACGTTTGTCAATACCGTTTGTTACAGATACTTAGCCTTGGGTCATCCGTTGGGGCAAGATGGTTAAAGATAGCGCGACCCCATCTTACCTCATTTCGGCGGTGGACTGATTTGTTAGGGGTTTTAGTGGGTGCAAGTCCCACACTCCCCCTTTTCGTTACTCCCGTAGCGAAAGAGACGTGCGAAAGAAAGAAAGAAAATAAATTTATTGCCAAATTTTTCAACATAATTTACAAACACAATGAAATTAAAAGAACAAAGACATTTTCCCTTCTTAAAAAAAATTACGTTTGCCAACCGGCGTTTATAAAACACGCGTTTTACACATGCAATATATTCTCAGCCTTATAACCAACAGTGCGGCAAACCTTTCGATTTACACGTGAACAGTCAACAAATTGGTTACAAATAAAATGAAGTACATAGTTAAATAAAATTTATCACGCACCTAAATAGCTCACATTCAGGTGGTACATTTCCATTAACTTTATACGGGCAATAAAACTGAAAGGAGATACCAACGGAAAACAAGTGCTCTATTATTTGATACTTAGAAACTAATATAGCCATGGGCGATGTTGATCTTGGGAAAATGGAGTTGTATTATTTAGGCTATATAAGCCTTTAAGGAAACAACTGCCTACTTACTTAATATTTATCTCATTCCTATCGGGCCGCTCGGGAGTTTAAGGGCTAAGTAATAAATATAGTAAAATAACATTATTGGCTGACATAATGAAGTACGGTGAATGAATATGTAGTAACTTTAGTTGACAAAACTATATTACTTACCTACATACCTGAGAATTCGCATTTATTAGCATACGTTTTTATACGAGTACTAGTTTATGCTCGCAGCCTTGCCGGCGTGGCAAAATCCTTTCTTAGCGGAGGTCTACATCAAATAACCTATCTGCATTCCAAATTTCAACCCAATCCGTTCAGCGGTTTGAACTGTGCGTTGATAGATGAGTCAGTCACTTTTTCCTTTTATATATTTAGATTATTACGAGTACATACTCGTAGTTATAACAATTTTTAAACACTAAACTTTCTGAAAAGTAAAAAAAAACGAGATATTCCTCGATTCTAGCTTAAAAATAAAAGTTAGTACATTTAAAATGTGCAAACACCTGCAGGTTCTGTCACGAATCACGGCGAGAACGTTCCGATTCACGTGCTTTAAAGGAAAAAGGTGGAATATTCAGTGAGATTAAATGGGAACAACATCGGGCGAATAATCTGCTTGTTAGAGATGATTGTTGTGAGTCCGCCGGCGCCGCCGCTGGTGCATTATAAATAAGATTAGGGTCTTCATAGTTGGCGGTATCTGAATTGATTTTCCAACTTATTCTGCCTGTGTTTGTTGGTTTTGTTTTTTTATATTTTAAGTTAATAGTGGACCTGCGCGCACTTTGTCGTGCTTAATAGAAATTATCAGTGTTTCTTTACTATATTATGCGTGCATTATATACAGATAAACCTTCCTGTTGAATCACTCTATCTATTATTGAAAACCACATCAAAATCTTTGCGTAGTTTTAAAGATATACACACACATAGGGACAGACTGACGAAGCAACTTTATATGTTCTAAAGCTATGTAGTGATTGATGATAGTGATGATTCTACTAAATTCCACTCTTACTCCTCCAGACAATTTTTACTCCGTATAAAGGTTGGTTGCCTGGAAGAGATCGCTCACAGCAATAAGGCCGCCCATTGTAGACCGAATTGTTGTTTAGTTTTAAGTACTAGTTCTAAGTCCAATTGTATTGTTTTGGTTCCAATAAAGAGTATTCCTATCTTATCTTATAGTGACAAATGAATTTATTGAGAACAATAATAATAGAGCTAATATTACAGTAACTCTAATATTAACCACAGATCGGCTATACGCTAATTTACAGAAAATCCAAGTGCTCCAAAGCACTGTCAGGTGGCAGCGCGCTCAGAATGCTGACAGCATTGCCACGCTAATAAATGAAAATAATTAAACTTGTATGTTGGGCCAGATATATATTTTTTGTTTTGTTTTATGCTATGTGCATTTTGAGATAAGGAAAAGATAATTCTTTATTGTTCTCTTCTTCTCTCTACCTCTTTATTGAACTAAGTCTATGAGCGTCGAGCTCGTGTAGTTCATCTACATATAAAAAACTGAAAAAACACAGTTATCGTAATAAACCATATTGACTAAACACAAGAGAGGCATTACAAAAGTCTCATTAACGTAAAATAATATTTATTACGGGGCTAACCTGAAATTCGATTTGAATTTCAAAATGCACACTAATTTAATGTTCGTTCATTACGTAGAACAAAGCCGCGACCCAGATTTCAAGTGAAATACATGTACAATGTACAAAGAAGTTTAAACCACCAACCACCAAATAGTTTCAACGAACGAGTTCCCGGGGAGAACAGATAAGTCCAACAAATTAGAAATTTTCCGGATGGAAAGACGCTTTCATTGAAATGTACCTTCGTATTTCTGAATCCGGTAATATTCCGATTCCATCCGGTCGCGCTTCAGCCGCCAAGTTGCTGTGAAATCAACATTATTAATTAAAAGGAGAGGTTCCGTCAAGTTTAATATCAATATTGAAACACTCTTCTGATTGTGATTCTGGCTCATTTTGTCTGGTAGTGTTTTAGTCAAAGATCTTTAATTTTAATGGTTTTTGTTTGTGGTGTGATATGAGTTTATGATCATGATATGATTTATTGATGATCTTACTTGTTGAGTAACGCGGCACCAGTTGCTGATCCAGGATTTTAATTGTATATATTTATATTTTTTTAATTTTGACCTAAGAAAGGCCACTTAGTATGAGATACTCGTATAAACAGGATTTAAGAGCTTAGGTGCCTCGTGTATTCTCAAAGTAGGTAAGTGATAGGTAATAATCATCGAAATAAATGTACCTAATATAATCGCTTAAATTTTAATCCAACTTCGAATCGACTTCGAAAAAGCAGTAAGAAACATTCAGTGTTGATTAAACTTTAACAAAAAAAGCAGAAATCAAAACATGAATTTTCCAATTTACTTATTCCTTTTCAAATATAGTTTGTGAAGTCTAAAAGCATTTTTAAAGTAAAAACCCTCCGCCTCAAGTTCGGGAATGCAGTAACTAGATAGAGGTCAGCCGTTGGAAATGTTTGAGTTCCAATTCTGGAGGAAATAACGTAAAATATTTCATCTGTAAATTTTAGACGTCTTCATCGGACTTCCTGGGAATGCATCTTCCTCAATTTTCCATTTACTACATTGGTAATATATTTGTTTCCAGCTATGTGAACAGTCTTGCCCGCTGAAAATTAGCTTAGGTGTTATTCTGAGAATTCTTTTTTGTTACAAAGATTATAATTTCTAATTAGACCCAAATAATTTTTATTGGAATTAAATTTAAACGAATTTAAACATGAGGTTTGCCCTCGCTTGAATGTTTCAAAGTTTGAAATTGTTTTTTTTATTTCCTTAATTATAATGTACCAAGGTCTTTGAATGTACCTAAGATGTGTCGTATCACAATAATGTTGTTATAAACGTTGAGGGTTCTTTTTGTCAGCGGCCCATGATACATAATTATGAATAGAAAATAATGGAAATAATAACATACACATACGTTTAATTTAAAAGAATTTTAATAAAATAATTTATAAATCGCAAGAAAGGCGACGTCGCCGAGGCCGGCCCAGAAAGAGATGGAGGGATGACCTCGACTCTTACCAGGTCGGCTGGCCTGAGGTGGCGCAGGATAGAGATAAATGGAAGGACTTGGGGGAGGTATTTGCCCAGCAGTGGGACAGCATAGACTAAAAAAAAATATAAATAAACAGAACATCGTCATAACTATTTCTATATAATATATTAGTAAAATATAAAGCGTGTCGAATGCTATAAAGTTGGAGCGTTGTTGGGGCGGACAAGCGGAGCGACTGTAGGCAACTTGTAGTTCACATCTGCTCCCGGTTTACTTTCAGTAATAGCACTGCAGCTGGAGCTGCACTATACGATGTTTCTTGGAGATATTTTCTTTAAACTTAAGTATATAAGTTAACGGTTTTACTCGCTGTAAAGAAGACTATGTGCTATTTTAGGGTTGCAGTTATCTACAAAACAAATATCAGCTTAATAGGGTCAGCCGATTAAAGTTGAAAAGGTAACAAATAGACACACATAAATAGCTTCGATTCGCATTAGCAAATTTATAAAATTAGGATTTGATTTACATTTATGAAAACACCAAATTAATTGTATTTTACTAAATTTATTATAAAAGGATGAAACATAAGAAACAGTATCATAATTAATTTTTTATTAAGATTATTATTCGTCTATTCAAAAAAAGTAATATTTCACTAACACGAAATTTACATATTATACGGAAAGAAGAAAAGAAAATGCGATAAGCGGTAGACTCCCAGTAGGACTTCATTATTTAAAATAAAAGACGTTCAATTAACATATGGATGTAAGCGTTTTATCTGCGCTCAACGCCTATCATGTGCCCTAAGCCTTACGATTACGACGCGATATAAACAAAACAACACCTAAACATTGCTAAACGGAACTTCCGTTTTGATAAAAACATTATCGATAATGGGACATGCAAATGACAGCCTGAATAAGTACTTCCAATAAAGCCTCAATTTCACGAGCATGTTTTTTGCCTAAAACCTGTTTTATCAACGTTCAGTATGGGTTGTGCACACAAAAAACATATTATTGTGGAAAAGTCCGTTCACCCCGGATGTGGAGCGTGGGGACTGTATCGCCGACATTACATGCGATTATACAACACTTGTGGTATAGGTACCTTCTTGTTATACACAGATAGATAACTCTTTATTGAAACACAAAAATATACACAAAGAAACTTAAAACTACCTACCTGTCCTTCATTTAAAAATACCTAGTCAACGATACTCCACATGATGGAATAAACCAGAAAAAAATCATCCGCATCTTTCGTGTATGGGAGGTACCCTAAATTAATTAATTTAAAATTATTTTTGTTACCGTTTTCTTACTCTGATCATCACCCTCCTCTGTGCAATATTACGGCTTTCTAGGACTTATTATATTGCTCCGCAAAGCCGCGGTCGGACGGACAAAGCGGAACTAGAGTATTATAAGGCTTCCTTGTTGATTACGGAAGCCTAAAAAATGCACAAGTCTATTGTTGTAGTTCCTGTAAGTTTCACACAACCAGTCTGCTATGGCAAGCTGCCAGCTGAGCTGAGAGAAATCGACGACAGATAAATTTGAGCGCACGCCCTCTACTCGTATTGTCGGCTACCATGTACAGGGAGATAGTCGCGCGGCTGTTACGCAATAGGTGTCAAGACATTATCTGGAGTTACTGGGATTAAAAGATTTTTCATCGTGTCTTTAATTTGTATTAGAAATTAACGATAAAGCTAGGTGAGCGATGTTCAGTGAGGGACCAATAACTTGTTAAAAACCGACAACACCAATGGTGTCGAAAACATCTGTAGGCATGAAAATGATTGAATTTTTGTATTGGTTTTTAAGTTATTCTGTACATTTGTGGTGTTACAATTAAGTGTTATTCTATTATATTATATAGCCAAACTAGCAAAGAGTGACTGATTGACTGATTGGCTGACGACA
Organism: Hemithea aestivaria; assembly: GCA_947507615.1. Taxonomy (NCBI): domain Eukaryota; kingdom Metazoa; phylum Arthropoda; class Insecta; order Lepidoptera; family Geometridae; genus Hemithea; species Hemithea aestivaria. The sequence goes on along the minus strand of OX382325.1, from coordinate 4,922,143 downwards.
TATCTATCAACTCACAGCCCAAACTACTGAACGGAATGAAATTTGGAACAGACATGAGTTTTATGACGTAGACCTTCGATGAGAAAGTCCACGCGCGCAATGCCTCAAGTTGTTTTACTTAATTTATTTAAATACTATATATTTATTTATTTATTTTAATTTATTTATTTGAATACTAGCTTATGCTCACGGCTTTACCCGCGTGGCAAAATCCTTTCTTAGCGGAGGTCTACGTCATAAAACCTATCCAAATTTCAACCGAATCCATTCAGTTGTTTGGGCTGTACGTTGATAGATCAGTCAGTCAGGCAGTCAATCAGTGACTCTTTCCTTTTTCATTTATATAGAATAAAGATTATAAATGAGGTAAATTAAGTATATAATATCTATTCGACAACTTAATCGGGGGGACTACTATGGCACCATTTTTAATCAAGATTTACAATATTTTTTGAGAAAATAAATAATTAATTAATAAATATTTAATGCTCAAACAGTATCTATGTGTAAAACAATAAATGATCGTCTGCAAATATAAACAATCAATTAATTTATGTCATTGGCCTGCACCTGTTTATCTTCAATCTCTTAATTGGATGGAATCACAGAACTTTTAATTGAATTTCAAGTCTCGTACACATTTTACAATCGTGTTCCTGAAAACAACAAGCTTTCAGTTGTGAGTTGACAGCCACCAAAAGCAGCGTCTAATTCCCATTTTCTAAGGGAAGCCGAAGGCACCACTAATTAAAGAAATAGATTGTAAGCCTCAATAGCCGCTTAAGGAAGTACTACACCTTTGCCAGTTATTCATTCACCAATCAGTAATATAGGTATACTAGCTTGTGCTCGTGGCTTTACCCGCATGGCTTAATCCTTTCTTAGCGGCGGTCTACGTCATAAAACCTATCTATGTTCCAAATTTCTACCCAATCCGTCTAGCGGTTTAGGCTGTGCGTTGATAGATCAGTCAGTCAGTCAGTCACTATTTATATATTTAGATTACATTAGATACTGTGTAGCCCAGCGGATTAGCAAGCTGAAGTGGCAATGGGCAGGCCACATAGCGCGGAGAGCGGATGGCCGATGGGGTCGAAGAGTGCTCGAGTGGAGACCACGGACTAGCAAACGCAGCGTAGGACGTCCACCCACAAGGTGGACAGACGACCTTATAAAGGTCGCCGGAAGACGCTGGATGCAGGTCGCTTCCAACCGGTACATATGGAAGTCCAAAGGGGAGGCCTATGTTCAGCAGTGGACGTCTTACGGCTGAGATGATGATGATGATGAGATACTGTGTTATAAACTAAAGGGCAAGTAACCAGTAAAATTACTGGACATTAAAATTTCCCTAATTCGTTGGATCTAACAAATAAATCTCAGGGTGATAGGCGCAGTGTAGAGCCGCCATTGCAGAATTTGAATTTCTATGTGAGTTTTTTAAAAGACTGGATTGAACTGTGTCTGATATGGGCAATCAAGATGGTAAGAAATCAATAAAACATCTATAAATCATTGTTTAATAAAAACAATACCTAAAAATTTTGGGTGATACAATAAAATAAAACATAAAACCTTCCTAGCTAAACGTAGTTCGTAATACAGGTACAGATTATAACAAACAGTATCTAAATTACCAATAAGTCCCAGTTAAAGGATGGTGCATATTTAACAAGAACACTCCAATCTATCTCCAACCTCAGGAATGGTACGAAACAAAATGCACCGAGCTGCAGATAAATTGCTGTGAGACGGCGGTGAGGCTTACGGAGCTACGGACGTGTAGACTAGACGGTACGAAGGCTCACTGGGACTCATTTAGGGAGATTTATTATAAGAACTTAAGTAGTTATGACAGTATTTGTAAACCATTATTTTTAGTTTACCCTGACCCATTCTACTTGTTGTGGTAGATGTAAATTGACGATTGTAAGTCACGGACGACGGATCCATTGTAAGTTACAACCACGGTTCTTCTGATCTGTGGTTACAACCCACGGAACAAAACCGTGTCTCCAAACGGTCGTTACGACTATGTTCTAGCATGATCTTCAATGAAGCATGGGAGAGATTCATTCCACCTCTTGTAAATTATTAAAATTTACATCTTACTAATACATATTATAAAGTGAAAGTTTTTAAGAATTTATGGATATCTGGATGTATGTTTATTACTCTTTCACGCCTAAACGGGTGGACCGAATGAGCTGAAATTTGTTATAGCTTAAACCCTGGAATAATACATAGGCTGCTAAACAACGGATAAACGGTAAAACCGTTGGGCGCAGATAGTATATATATATTAAGCCCCGTAATGATACTAATAATTCTAAGCTTCTAAAAAATGTTTTGTTCGAGTCATCCATAAAGTTAAGTAAGTTGGTAAGTTATCCATATACTACATTGGTACTAAATATTACCTATTTAGTACCAATGTAGGTATATGTAGGTACAGCACAAAATGCTGAATAATACATAACAGCTACTATAATTATGACTAAGAGTTACACGATAAGCGTTGCAATTAAAAATTCCGATGAAATGTAGCGTGGTGCATCGATGCTTAAAACGAAGGCAAAATAATCCAAAAAGGGTTTAAGCCCGTCTCTCAGTCGGACAGTGATCGAACGTTATTCAAGTGCATCGAAAGCTCTTGGAGAGTGTAAACCAATCGTGTCGGGGAATAAATGGATTTTAAAACTCGACGTGTTCACGAAACGCATATTAAAACCCGTCCGACTATTTGTGTACTTGACAGCTTTGGACGGGAGTTACATTATAGAAAATATATTTTTCCGACTTTAAATAAGGAATTTAGCAGTTCGATATGTGTGTATGTAGTAGTGTTGTAACAAAGAGAAATGTACATGGGACAATTATTTGATGACTCTTAACCAATATATACCAACATTTTAGATTTAACGATAATCGCGATTAGAACTCGGTCGTCCAAAATCCGTAACCAGATCTACATCACTATCTCCTCGGCTACAACCGCTTCGATGCTTACTCAAAGATAATTAAAAAAAAGAAAAATCTTTTCTTTTCACTGTGCAATATTATAGGACATATCTCTAGTCGGCTTTAGCAAGCTTTGAAGTCACGATTTTATTTCCAAATAACCTTAGTGCCTATAACTAACTAGGTACACCCAGAACCCGATTTCCTCTAACTTCAAACGAGTGTATAAACTGTCCACAAAGTAAAGTAAATAAAACCCGCAGGTCACTCGCACAACTACCTAAAAGTCGTAGCGACCCGGCCAATTCAAATTTGTAGGTCTTGGCCAAATAGACGAAGCCTCGCTATCCAATTTCCCCGACAAAAATAAGTTTTGTGACAGCCACTAGGTTTCTACTTGGTTTATTTTATGTAAATAAGATATACGTCATGTAACATTACTGTTGATCAATCACAGTTGTGTAACTTCTTGTTGGGTGAATTTCATTAGTAAGATTGCTTTTTGTCGCTTCGATTATTATTATGATAATGATTGAAAAGACGAACGATCCAGATGCCCGTAGGTAAGCATCATGATAACCATTATCAGACGCAGTTTTACCGGTTTCAAATTAAAAACTCTACGCGGAATCTGTCACCCCGAGATATTAGTGGTTAATGAATCTTATCCTGCTCAGTAATTGCCGCTGGTAACATTGCCTTTTACGCTAAAAAGTCTTTCGTTTTTCCGACTATCATCTCTTTTTTTGTGTCAAACACAAGCAATTTGCGCTTGCCAAGGGCCATATTCCCGTGCGTCTTAAAGATGCTAAGAAGTGGCAACGGTTGGGCAACCACACACAAATCTCTTAGGTCTTCTAAAACATGTAGATGAATGAATGTAATGTAAATATCGCTCCCAGCGGTTGAAGATTTACTTCGCCACGCTCACTGCTCTTCTCGCCTTGCGGGCCGTAATTTATTAAACGTGGAATAAAATGTATTCGACCACTCGGGAAATCCAAATGTGGTAAGGATTTAATTTTATGACTTTCGATAGATTCTCTGTTAGTCGATAAAGCATTTCTCGTAAAAATTGTTGTTTAAAAGGTGCTTAATGGGTACACAACCGGCGATATCGGTGCTGATAAGTTTTCTAATCCTATAAAATTTCAAGATGAAATGAATTCCTAGATGATGATTTTCTTTTTGGTGATGATGATGTTTTTTGTAGATTCCTTTATGTATTTTCTGCTAGCAGTGTATGACAATTTTATTATATGCCAATTTGTAAACAATAAACTTTATTATTTCATGATCACAGCTTTTCTCCGGTTACGAAATCCTTACGTAGCAGATGTCACAATAACTATGTCTGTGCCAAATTTCACTTCCATTTGTTAGCAGTCAATCAGTCACGTGTTCGGGTTAAAGATATTTATTTCTCAACAAGAATTCACAATTCACTTATTTGAGAAAATATAGGTTATAATGCTTATCTTAGGTAAGTACTTACTGCTTATTCTAAATCTCAAAATCTAAGGTAACAATGTTTTTAACGCAACGAGAAAACAACAAATACTAAATTGTTCAAATAGATAATATAAAAACAATCGAAATATTTTTTTTACCAAAGCAAAATAAATCGATTTTTGGGGGTAACACTCAAAAACAACTTTGAGTGCGATTGTCGTAAACATCAACAATGATCGGGATCACTTCGTGTTCCTTTTATTATATATTTAGATTTCTAAGATAAAATATACCATACCCATTTTGTAAAACCTAAAGTTAGGTACAATGCATACCTTCGTAAACTGCCGGAGGATTTCCTGAAAACTATTTGTAGATAAATAAAAGCCCTTAGTATGTAGATTTTAGCATCCCTTCGAGAATAAGGTAGCAAATGGTTAAGGACAAAGGCTTTTATCCAAATGAAGTGCTATAAACTTCATAGGTATTTCTGGGTCCATGCACAATACGTCGAGATAGATTCAAGAAGCACTCTGCCGTCCAAAAGGGAGCCAATTATCCCGGAGTATCGGGATTCTAGTCGGGGAGCTTCGACTATTAAAACTGAGTCACTTTTTTTTAAATATTTATTACTCATATTATTGCCGAAAGTTTATGACTTATTAACAGCTGCCCCATTGAGCTAAAAAAATTGTGTAGACAGTTTTCTGTTATAGTCTACACTGCCCAACAGCTTTTAAAAAGCTTAATTTTGATTTTTTTAGTATTGTTACTGTGGATTTCAATAAATTTTATCTATTCTCTACCAATTTATCTATCTATCTTAAACTTTGGAAAAAACTTACCTACTGTTTAGCGGATCAATCGCTAACAAAGAAATTATAATGGATTCACACAGGATAGTTTTTATATTAGCAACTTAGCTGCGCGAAGCAACTTCTTCACACATCAAACATTGTTTATATATCATCTGCAAAGACGCTAAGGCCATTATATGCAAGCAGCAGGCAGGCCCTGACTCCAGTGCTCATTATTTATAAAGCCTCCAGCTCCCAAATAGCAGCGTGTTGTCCAATAGTGCTCTCAGTGTCGCCCGAGCTCGGTTTAAACCAATTTGTACTCGTATCTCGGACTGGAGACCCAATTTGGTGTTACTTTGAACGTCTCATTTCAAACACCACTTTAAATGCATATACACATGTGTTTTGTTTCAAAAACGAGACAATACAAAAGGTATTGAGAAGTATTCTACCTGCAAAAAACTTTTTTTAAATGCAAAGCAGTAAGAAGGCGAGGAAAATGCTCTCCTGATGTTAAGAGATAACGGTAGTAGCCAATAACCAGTACAGTGTCCAGGATTTCACGATGATGCAAAACTAAGGTGCACCAACAATTTTTACCTAAGAGTCACGAGATGCTAAGACTCTTCAGCCTAGACATATTATCAGCTTCCTCCTACCGAAGCACAGTGAAAAGAAAAAAAAACAAATGAACGAAAAACATTTTTAAGTTCCTCATACTAAATGGATTTTAAGAAAGCCAGCCCTCGTCAGCAGCGAATCCTTTAAGATCTTATCTATCCACCACCAAAAATATAATACAAACTTTCTTACTAACTTTTATTTTATCTTACTTACTAACTTTTAATTAGCAGTTGAAAATAACGTGACATTGATATGTCCTTTCAGTACCTTACCTACCGTAAATTTTCCACTGAAAATTTCATTCAATTACAACGTTTAAAATAAATCTGACGTGCTGTCATCCAAGAGATCACTGAGGGCGGCGCTCACTCGTAATAACTTCAAGTCATGAATATGCAATGAACTTTTACCTCTAGGGTCCGAAATTAAAGGATTTAGAACCTTCTAAAATGTGACTACGTTATTAGCACTTTGCAGCTCATTTGGTATGGGATGTCATCAAAAAATTATAGGGTGCCTTTATTAAGGGACGCGTGAATGTGATTTTACATGGCGTCTTTACGTCTGTAATAAAGATTTCCATGTAAGGCCGATTCGAATCAATATTGATGTAAAGAACGAAAAGATACTGTTTGCGTCGACGAGTGTTAATAAATAAATAAAATAATCCATAAGTAACGTCCTTCACACAATAGTAGATATATAGATAATGCTTTATTGTTCCCTATACAACACACAACAACATTACAACAACATACAACACAACAACAACATTACTATATTATATTTTTTACAGGAGCGCATTGCCCCGTTGTTGTTAATGTCCTGACAGGAGCCTACAATAAATTACAAAGTTTAACAGAGTCTCAACAGTGAGGCTCAGTTGGCTGAAACACCTCAAGATGGAGTAACCCACATCTAACACATACATATATATTGTACGTACGTACGTACGTACGATTATCATGCGAACCTAATTGAAATGCCTAATTTTTTTTATTTTTTTTAGCTCTTTTTTACTGATATTTTTTTATGAAAAAGTAAAACCAGGATTCTTAAGCTACATAGCTTAGTTTCTCTCTGTTTCACAAGACAAGATAAACTTTAATGCCAATACATGTCATGCATTTTATAACCATTTTATTCGTTAAATAACTGCAAAATATCAGCCACTGGCAGCTTTGTGGAATGCAAATTTGTGTATTTCGGCTTTGGAACGCTGATAGTGCCACAAATGTTGCAAAATAAATGCACTGGATTTTAAAATATTTTGTCAGAACAGAACCGCAGCCTGCGGCCCTAAAACGAGCACGCTATCAGAATTTGAATCGAATAAAATTATGACTCGTCATTCCCAACAAGATCCATATCGTCCCGTGGTTGCAGTACGAGCCTGCTAAGGGAATACACCGGGAGATGGGCAGCAGCATCTACCGGCTACTAACACTAAACAAAAAAAAAACTGCGCGCGCCAACCCGCCTGCCAAGCGTGGCGCGTATGGCAAAACCCCCCTAACATGACGAGCAACATATATACCAGGCCCCCAGTCCCCGGCAGCTCCCTTGTTCCTGACGCGGGTAGCAGTCAAGGTAACGACGGAGCAGGGGGTGCTAAGAATCACCGGAAGATGCCCGGCTACCCATCCCCACGACGACTGGCCCTGGTAACACACAACATACGCACTTTGAGGACTGACGAGAAGATTTGCGAGCTGGAAGAGGAACTGAGCAGGTTACGTTGGGACATTGTCGGGTTATGTGAAGTCCGTAGAGAGGGGGAGGACACCGTAACCCTGAAGTCCGGTAACTTGCTCTACTACCGGGAGGGCGACCAACAGTCCCAAGGTGGTGTCGGGTTTCTCGTTCACAAGTCCCTCATAAACAACATCATAACCATCGACAGTGTGTCGAGCAGGGTGGTATACCTAATACTTAGAATATCTAAAAGATATTCGCTGAAGGTCATTCAGGTATACGCACCGACCTCGTCACACTCGGATGATGAAGTAGAGGCTATGTATGAGGACGTTAGTAGAGCCATACATACTTCCGAAACCTACTTCACTGTTGTTATGGGGGACTTCAACGCAAAGTTGGGAAAGAAAAGCGGTGATGAGTTGAGAGTGGGGCAATTTGGGTATGGGCAACGGAACCCTAGGGGACAGAGGCTGGCCGATTTCCTGGAGAGAGAGGAACTCTTTATGATGAACTCTTTCTTCCAGAAGCCGCCTCACAGGAAATGGACCTGGATGAGCCCCGATGGTTCCACTAGAAATGAGATAGACTTCATCATGACCGACAAGAAACGGATATTTAGTGATGTGTCGGTGATCAACAGGGTTAAAACCGGCAGTAATCACCGACTTGTACGAGGCTCACTAAATATTAACGTTAAGTTAGAAAGGTCCAGTCTGATGAAGTCTACGCTCCGACCTACCAATGCCCATATTCAAAACCCCGAAAGCTTTCAACTCGAGCTCACTAACCGCTTTTCTTGCCTTGAGAACTTAGCATCAGTGGACGAGATCAACGACGGGCTAGTAGAAGCTGTACGCACGGTAGGGTCTAAGTTTTTTAGACCCCGTCGTAATGATAGGCCTCAGAAATTGGCTGATCAAACCTTAAACCTCATGGCTGAACGACGCTCGTTACAGCTGCAATCTCCCGACGACGCCGAGTCTTATAGGCAGCTCAATAGACGTATATCTAAGTCCTTGCGCCACGATCTGCATCTCTTTAACACTAACCGTGTTAAGGAGACAATTGAGCGAAACCAAGGCTCCAAAGTGTTCGCAAAGGACAAGTCTATTGGGCAAAGCCAGCTGACGAAGCTATAACGGAAAGATGGCAGCATAGCGTCGACCAAAGCAGAGGTTTTAGGGGAGATCGAGAGGTTCTATGAACAGCTATACACTTCGGTCGCAAAGCCCGTTGACAGCTTGGTAGGAGATCCAAGAGCCAAACTGTCCCGACACTTTACCGAAGATATCCCGGACATCAGTCTGTACAAGATTAGAATGGCCCTGAAGCAGCTTAAGAATAATAAGGCGCCGGGCGAAGACGGAATCACTTCAGAGCTTCTGAGAGCGGGTGGAACACCTTACTTAAAGTCCTCCAGAAACTTTTTAATTCCGTCTTGTCCGAGGGCAAAACGCCTGAGACGTGGAGCAGAGGCGAGGTGGTACTGTTCTTCAAAAAAGGTGATAACAGCCTATTGAAGAACTACAGACCCATTACGCTTCTGAGCCATGTCTATAAGCTGTTTTCAAGGGTCATCACGAACCGTCTCGAACGCAGACTTGATGACTTCCAGCCTCCCGAACAAGCCAGTTTCCGAAGAGGCTATAGTACCATAGACCACATACATACGCTGCGGCAAGTTATACAGAAGACCGAAGAGTATAATTTGCCATTATGCTTAGCGTTTGTGGACTATGAAAAAGCCTTTGATTCGGTGGAAACATGGGCGGTGCTCGAGTCACTTCAGCGATGCCATATTGACTATCGGTACATTGAAGTGTTGAAGTGCTTGTATAAGAACGCCACTATGTCAGTCCGAGTACAGGAGCAGAGCACGAAGGCGATTCCATTAAGAAGAGGCGTAAGACAGGGAGACGTAATCTCTCCGAAACTGTTTACGGCCGTAATGGAAGACACCTTCAAGCTCCTGGAATGGCAAGGACTTGGCATCAATATCAACGGCGAATACATCACTCACCTTCGATTTGCCGACGACATCGTAGTCATGGCAAAGTCGATGGAGGAACTCAGCATGATGCTCGATGACCTCAACCGAGCTTCCCAACGGGTGGGCTTAAAAATGAACATGGACAAGACGAAGCTTATGTCAAATGCCAATGTTGTGCCCATCCCAGTATCTGTTGGAGGCTCGGTACTCGAAGTTGTGGACTCATATATCTATCTAGGACAAGTAGTCCAATTAGGTAGGTCCAACTTCGAGAAAGAGGTTAACCGCCGAATCCAACTCGGTTGGGCAGCGTTTGGGAAACTTCGTAACGTCTTTTCGTCCGACATACCTCAGTGCCTCAAGACGAAAGTCTTTAATCAATGTGTGTTACCGGTGATGACCGAATGTGTGTTACCGGCACCGAAACGTGGTCCTTCACTATTGGCCTCATCTCGAAGCTCAAAGTCGCACAGCGAGCTATGGAAAGGGCTATGCTCGGGGTTTCTCTACGTGATCGAATCAGGAATGAAGAGATCCGTAGGCGAACTAAAGTCACCGACATAGCCCAGCGGATTAGCAAGCTGAAGTGGCAATGGGCAGGCCACATAGCGCGGAGAGCGGATGGCCGATGGGGTCGAAGAGTGCTCGAGTGGAGACCACGGACTAGCAAACGCAGCGTAGGACGTCCACCCACAAGGTGGACAGACGACCTTATAAAGGTCGCCGGAAGACGCTGGATGCAGGTCGCTTCCAACCGGTACATATGGAAGTCCAAAGGGGAGGCCTATGTTCAGCAGTGGACGTCTTACGGCTGAGATGATGATGATGATGATGATGATTCCCAACAAAGGGAGGGAAGGGGAGGGGAGAAGAAAGATGGAGGACCGAGTTGAGTGGCGTGCCATGGGGGAGGCCTATGTCCAGCAGTGGACGAACATAGGCTGATGATGATGCTGAAGATTCTCAACAAAATTATTAAGTTCAGAAGTAGAAGAAAGATTCAGGTAGGCATTTGGCAAACAAAGTGTACTTGTAGAACTTAACCTTGCATAGCTTCAATTGTTAAAAATTTTACCTATATCCCACCTACATATATAGTCTATAGGTATAATAAACCAATGGCAAGCAATTTGTATTGTAATATTTATAATTTGTAAATTCTTGTAAATCATTATATTAATATAGCCTATATTTTTTTATAATTTGATATTTTATAAAAAAATGACTATTTTACACTTTGAGCACATAACATAGATACATAACCCTCAAGACCCCTATGCCACCACCGCACTGATCTTAAATTTATGCCACCGAATTGCTCGTTTTATACAGCTAAAATAAAAAAAATTGTGTGCGAATGAAAATGTTCATGACCACTACATAACATGACGATTTCAATAACATGTTCAACAAAATTTTCCTTTTATATGCTTCAAAACTCATCACATTTTGATGTCATTTTCTTATTGCGAATGCATATTGTTTGCGATAAAACTGACTCTGCAGACAGAACTCAAACAGAACTAAAGTATTTGTGTAGTCGCGGGAGTGGCAAAGCAATATTATTTTAGCTTTTATTCTGAGTGCAGTAGATGGTACGAGTACCTCTTCTTAAATAAGTATCGGATGTTTTTATAAATGAGATCGAAGTTAGAGAAAAGTGGATGAGTGTTATTTAGATCTCTATAGCGATACCACGATAGAAAGAAAATAACATCGTATCGCAATTTTTCTTTGAAATACACGAAAAACTTGTTTGGTAGGAACAAATTTTAAAGGAGCTTCTAACGAACTTTTAATATCAAAGATAAGATGAAAAGTATATAATATACAGAAGATCAAATAAATAATTTGGAATTTACTCGTATTCAAGTGAATCAAAAATATATTAGCAACTAAAGGACGAAGCAAAGGCGAGACGGAAGTTTTATTTCATAAGGAAAGCAGTTGGTTAGTATCACGGAGGTTAGTATCAATTGCCTGGTAAATAAATAAAACGGGCATATTATTATACGCTATTATAAACTAGAATTATTATTTTATAATATAAATAGTTACATGGCAAAAAAATAAAAAATACTTAGACCTACATCTGTCTTTCTATATGACCTTTAATTTTTAATATAAAAAAGTACTTGACTAAAGATTCACCATTAGGTACTTCACGCTTATGAATACGTATAGGCAGGTATTCCTAAACATGACCTAATTAAACCTCGCATCTTTTTGATATGAGCTTAAGGCCAAATTCACATTGGAAGACTTTCAGTGTCGACTTTAAGTCGCACTACTTTTCTTCTATATCCTGAATCTTTTTGTAGCAGTGTATTTGCGTAGTAGCACGACTTTTAGTAGCCTTTAGCCGAATTTGTGACGTACATTATGATGTATCTTCTATTTTTGTTCTAAAATTTATGAACATTTTTGAAATAAGGTTTTTTGTTGTAATCTTAATGATTTTTTGATATAATTTCTTTTTACAATTGTAGGTATTTTATGAATGTATTGATTGAGATATAGGTAATCTATGTTAATATTGTTTATAATGTAGTTCTGGTAATATAATTAGAGTAATAAAAGATAACCTAGAGATACAGTGAATTATCTTCTATCTAAATATATAAAAGGAAAGAGTGACTGACTGACTGGTCTATCAACGCACAGCCCAAACCGCTAAACGGATTGAGTTGAAATTTGGAATACAAATAGGTCTCATGATGTAGACCCACGCTAAGAAAGGATTTTGTACGCGGGCAAAGCCGCGAGCGTAAGCTAGTAAAATATATTGCTTTCAGATTTTCGCTACGCTATGTCTCCAGTATGAATTATACCTTGTGCTGGCAAATACCCTATATCCACATTATATTATATTTGTTTTATATTTTATAATGAAGAGCGCTTTCATTTCAAGGTACAGTGGGTTCGAGAGATTACAAGATGTTTCATATCGGGCTTTGGCTCATTCACGATACCTTCCTTTGTGATATTATGCAAGCTGAGGAAGTAATTTCCGGACTTTGAGACTATCCGGCATTAATTTCTATGTAGCTGAAACAAGGTATATAAAATATATATGAATATTTTAGCTGTAATAGATTATTACCAAAATAAAAAGGATAATAAATAATAAAAGTTGGGGTTTATACTCCGACAGAACAGGTTACCCTACTTACACTGTCAGAGTCAAATCACAATTTATAGGTTGTGTGGCTAACCTATATGTTGCAGTTTCAGGTCGCCGAGATTACTACAGGGCCTGCAACATGACCTAACGACTACCTCCTACATACTCGTATCTTATAGGAAACAGCCGGGACCCACAGTTTTACGTGCCTTCAGAAACACGGTAGCGTCCAGGCGAAAATCTTTGCCACACTGAGATTTGAACCCAGGACCTCCGGCTTACAAACCGGACCAACGACCACTGGGCCACGGACGCTACAAAAAATATTTAAAAAATAATAATGTGAGTTGTTACTACTCACATTAGGGCTAAAAATGTTAGGATTTTTTAAACTATGACTATAAATGTTAGGTGAATAGTTAGAGAACGATGTTGTTCATGCTCTTCACCTTTCACCGGTTTTTTGACCCTGTCAAAAATATTAATCTTGTCAACAATATTGATGACCCTGTCAAAAATATTGCTGTTCTTGTCAATTATATTGATGAAAACTACTTACTGACTACTTACTTATTGACTGTTGACGCAGAGGTCAATAGTATTGATGAACTGGTTAATGATAATATTCATAAGCCTTTTTGGATGAGGATTTGATACTTAGTACTTAGCCCGAAATTTTACGTGAAGTGGAGCGTCGGCAGTTATTGTCGTTTAGAAACTCAGAAAGCCACTTATAGTCATAGTTAACTATGTGTAGTTAACTAACTCGTATTTATCCAAGGTGATGACAATAGTAACGGAACAAAGGCTCGTCACGGCTGAGCTTTATTGCCGCAGATGTATATCAGAATAGATGACGCATAGCACGCGCGTCACCTTTTATTTTTTAACTGATTTCAAAATATCAACTCCTATATATAAGATACTAAATTTCCATTTACGAAAGGTTTTTTCTACGATATAGGATACGATATTTCCTCCTAGGAAGGCCAAAACAGGCTTACAAAAACGCAAGAAATGTAAGAAAATTAGCGCTGTCTTCAAAGACGCTCAAGCGTTTATGCGCTACATCCGATCCAAGTCCGATCCGATTTCTTAAAATATATAAAATAGTATGATTTTAAATATGGTATTTTAGGCACTAGACCAAGTTTACGATAACGGTGAATTACATATTTTTGGAATTAGGATCGGACTGGGATCAGACATGCATTTGGTTTATTTAGACCCCTCACTTCTCCTTTATTTATTCCATTCCGTGTTTTTTAGTAACTTTGTGTACATTTTTGGCTATTTTGTATGAATACGAATACATGCCAAAGACGGCCGAAACTCAGGGTTACATAGTATTATGGAGCATTGCTCCACTACATTAGACAGGTAAAATAATTAAACTGGCGATATATCTCCTAACACATATCAGTGTTTATTACCCATTCTCGGGTAAATAAAGTGCTTTGTGGGGTAAATGTTGTGCTTAACGGCAACACTGAGGGGAGAACAGCTTTTGAAAACGGTATATAAGGGTAGTTGAATAAAATTATGACGCGGCTTAAGCTGGCGCGTTAGATTGTTTCATTTTGAACTTGAGTACAATAAGGAAGCTAAAATATCTTTATGGAGGCATTTAATGTGGAGGACATCCTCTTAACTGTTAATCAAATTAATTTTCCGGGATATAAACGACTCGGTGGGATGGTTTCAATAGACGGGTCCACACAGAGCGAGCAGCCTCTACCTCGCGAGGCTGTTTGTTATGAGTGGTCCCGCCTATAGAGCCGATACTCAATGGCTAGGGAGCTCGGGCGAGGCACATCCACGCTAAGCGAGCTGCTTCGTTCGGAAATTGCTTCGCGAGGCAATGCTCGCTCTGTGTGGACCCGCCTAATGAGTGATTTCCTCTTGGATAGTGACCACGACTTCTGCTGTAATTCACACCAGTTTCCATCAGGGAAAAGATGCGCAGGCAAATTATAACTGAGGTAAAGATTTATTAAACGTCTTATATGTCTTTGGATAGTATACAAAGTACTTCGTACCTGATTGAAATTGTAAGGTAACATAACCAACGTCTAGATATAGTTTTTGCATTAATATTTTTAAAAGTTACAATCATACTACAGCTTTAACTCTTATTCGGTATTTTTAGCTTAAAAGAATAACAACAAACATAAAATAGCTTGGTTTTTTCAACATTTTCAAAACGGTTATCTTTGGTGCCCGAATTTGGTGCGAAATCATAAAATACCAGTTTTCAACAGCTCGGAGAATTTTGTATGTCAGCGCTCATACTCGTAAAACATGTTTGCTTTCAAATAATGCAATAAGAACATGAGTTTACGATGCCAACTTTGGTTAAACGACCAAATACACAGGATAATATCATTTGAGGTTATATCACACTGATATTTTAAAGGTGAAAGTTTGTGAGTGTGTAAGATTGTTACTTCTTCACGCCTTAACCAACCGATTAAGCTGAAATTTGGTATAGAGCTTAGACCCTGGAATAACACATACAGTACAGTGGGTAAAACCGCTGGGCGCAGCTAGTATTTTTATCTTATGTGGCAAATGCCTAATTAAGAAAAGAGAAGGAAACAATACTCTACAGCTACTACAACAGTAAAGATCACTCGTATTTACCACAGATCGGCACACGCTAATCTACACAAAGTCCAAGTGCTCAAGTAAAAGTTTGTAAGTATGTTTATTTCGGTTTTAGTGCTTGTCATTTATATTCGTTTCATGTTCGCTTAGACCCTGGAAAAACGCATGCTGCTTTTCAGAGGATAAAAACTCCGAGTACTGTTTTCTTATGTACATATTATATCTAAAAGTTACCTAAATCGGTCTTACTATATCTACTTATCTGAAAGTCCAATTTCCAATTCAATCACAAAAAAAGGAAACTTGCTAACTCACAGACTAATGTATAGGCAGACACCGCGGTCCAATGGCGAAACTGAGGCAATGCAACATTAAAAAGCAAAACATATAGTAAATGAAATACTAACATGAAAACTGGGGCAATTAGTAATAAACACGCGTTCTCCATCAGACATCTTCCTCATATCTTCATTCACTGGTCTAGCACGCATAATATCTTTTTTCAGGCCGTTCTTCCAAACCAAACTTTTAAGACTTTTCAGACGTCCCTTCCCGGATTACCACCTATCACTTATATTTATAGACTTTTTGGCTACATGATTTTTCCCCCTCCATACCGAGCCGCAAATTTCCACTGTTCAATATTATTTGTCTGTGCAACTTTCAGGCTTTCCCTCACAATGTAATGATTATGTCACAAACACATTACTGATTTTGACGTGTTTTCCATCAGTGCGAAACCAAAACTAATAATAAAGCGACAAAGCCTGCCAGACAAGTAGAGTACTTGTATTCATAACTTGTACTTCGATGATCGTATTTCGAACACAAATTTAAGTTCGCCTAATTTTTCTCAAAGTTTTCGAGGTGCGATATCTTTCTTTATCTCAATAATGTGGTCTAACTCTATATTCCCGTAACATTAGCATATCAATGGTGCCGCTGATTAAACCGTCGAGTTTTGTAGAGTTGGGAACTTTAATTATTACCTAATAGTTGGACGATTCTGAACATTTAATAGTTATTAGAAGTGAGTTTCTTAGTTCTGAGTGTGACACGCTGCTTTTTGATTGTTTCAGTTTTTAACCGACTTAAAAAGGGAGTTTCAATCCTTTAATCCTTCCTAATTTATAAAATTGTTATCGATGAGTTATAGAATAAATAAATACCTACTTTATTATGTACAAAATTACAAAAAAAATGTTATAATTACAAAACCAAATGAGAGATAAACAATCGGCGATTATCATTATTACAAAATAGAATATTTTTTTATCGCATACCATAATATTATGAGAGAAAGAGTTAAAGAGAATATAGTTAAATATCCATAACTAGGTATAGGTAAAACTTGAGGTAGTCGGGGGACTTATCGCATACAGCAATCTCTTGAAACCTAGTTGGCCAGGAACATCTTTCGCGAGCAGGTGCAAATTAAAACTGGACAAACTCTCGCAAATTTCCAAAGTTGTAACAAAGTAGACACTATTAACTCATCTGTGGTCTCCGTAGAGCAGTTACATAAAATGTCGAGTTTGATCAAACGATTGCCTTTATCCCTTACAATAGAAACTTTAGGTAACGCTTTTGTACGTGACTCGACTGTCTGTTTCCAACCAACTTATGTTCAGATGAATGATCACTCCACAAATATATCTAAGTTCTAGATAGATAGAACTAGCTGCGCTCAGCTGTTTTACCCGCTGTACTGTATTGTTATGTTATTTCAGAGTCTAAGCTATCTCTATACCAAATTTCAGCTTAATCGGTCCACGAGTTTAGGCGTGAAAGGGTAACAAACATATTTTAAGAGTAAACTGATCTTACACAGTTTTCTTAAGACCACGAACACCCAGCAACAATAAATTTTGTATGGAAATTGTCTTGTTATAATATTATACACGCAATTTAATCGAGTTTGGATGAAGCAATCTCAAGTGAGCAATTCTGCAAAATTAATGTTATTTAATTCATAAACTCTATTTACACGACCAGAATAAACAAAAACAGCGAAAAATAAAGCAAATGCAATAGTTAATAAAAAAATCATAATATAAATAAATTATAATAACAGATTTTATATTTGAAATTTTAGCATTTTGTTGTGTTATGAAATTAAAATTGACACTGTGTTCAGACATTTTAGTCAAGAGATTTGAATGCTTTTAAACACATTTACCGATCACTCTAATCATGACCTTTTCTGGAGTTTTCTTTAATTCAATAAACTGCCATTAATTTTGCAGAGCTGGAAAAAATAAGACGTCTGTACAAACTTTTATAAATTTTTCCAATAAATCATAGGCTTTTAAAAAGTTAAAAAAGTGTGCTGAATAGGAAAAATCAAAGTTAAACTGTTAATTTATGTAATCTTACGTAATAGGGCACTTTTTAATAGGCAAAACCGTGTAGTTTCATAAATGCAGTTTTCAAGTACCAAGTAACAAAGTTTGTGCGGTGTATAAAAATTTCGAAATGTTTCGGTCATAAATAACCAAAGTTACGAAGTAATTTGTCACAGCCGGCTGCATTTTACCTTTTTGCGTTTTTAAAAACATTAAGCAGTTTTCTACGGTCGAAAAAGCAAGAAAATTTTACCTTTTTACGAATAAAATATTGGTTTTCATATACATTGATTTTGATCGTTGATAACACAACAATCACAGGAAAGATCTGGATACGATCTCGGGACAGAGATGCATGGTACACAGGGGAATTGGCCTTTGGGACGATATGGGCTGATAATGATGATGCCATTGATTTATGTTTGAGAAATAAAGGTAAATAAGTAATTTACGTCTTTGCATATTCCATTGGTTTTTATTCATTGATCTAAGAAAAAGTAAAAGTAAGAAAGAAGTAAGTGATAGACATGGAAAGATGACACATGGACATGTTTGGTGTTTGTTGGTGGACATGTTTGCATGTTACTACGAGTATTTTACATTCGCCGTGATAGATGTCTTTAACAAACGAAGACCAATTTGTATGAAAAACCAATTGTTGTTTTAAATATACATAAAAATAAAAGAATAAGGCATCTAACACTGCAAAATTAATATATTTTAATGGAAGCAAAATTAATTATACAATTTTGCTTAAGACAAGAAGAAAATCGGATGATTAATTTGGCGCCACCTGTGTATCATTTATGAAAACCAATATAAAAAAATCCAATTAAACTTGTAGGATACAAAAATTATAGCTATTCACCAATTTTCTCGGCCTCGTTGATTTCGGGTAATATTTTATAAGAAAAGAACATTTCACGAAGAAAGCAAGTCATTAAAACCAATTTGCCATTCTCGTGAACTTTGCCAACTGAAAAGAATAACAAACGGATGACTATCTGAAAAATGTTGATTGTGAAAGAGCTTTGGGCAAATATAATTAATTACTTCTGAAACGAATATAATATCTTAAATAAACAAAATAAATCATTAATGAGTAATTTTTGTTTTATGACTTTACCTCGCTGTAAGCGAAAAGACCGCAAATTATATTGTGACTCATTTTTGTTATGTGTAATTTTTTTTTATTATTTTATTGTATTTCACCATAAACAAAGAGTTTTCTATTCTATTAACTTACTTTTATTCTATGACTTTTATTTATTCAAATTACTAATTAATACTAGACGAGAATAATTCTTACTCCTTCACTCCTAAACGACTGAACAGATTAGGCTAAAATTTGGAATGTAGGCAGCTTAGACACTGAAATAACATAGGCTTGCGTTTCAGCGGATAAAACTGTTGGTCGCAGCAAATAATTTTATTTTAGGCTAAATTTGGATGGATGTACTAAAATATTTTCCTTTGAATCTTGACACACGTTACTTATATTTCAGCTAAAGCGCTATATTAATTTGCCACTTTCCTTTACTAACATTTTCTCAGAATAACTCATATACACTTAGTAGATGTCCTCCAATGATAAGAAAATACATCATCTCTTAAAGTAGAACCATCAACCTTTTGTCTAAACAGCGCTGAATTTTTCGAGACATCCCATAACTCATAGATGTTTCAGTGATAAGTCCGTCCATCATCTCTGGAGGTGGAAGAGTGAGGCGTTTGCAACCTTTTGTCTAAGCACGACCCTTCAGTGCCCTCATTAATCTTTCATTCCCTTGTCTCCGCTTGCGGTGTGCCACGATGATACGGTGGTAAGGTGCTGCTTTGGGAATTACAGTTGGAACATTTACCCTAATTGTAAAAACTCATTTAAAATATATATCTTAAACGGCAGAGACTTTATTGTTTTATTTTTGTGCCAAGAAGTAAGAAGACGAGAAAGACGCTCTCCTAATGATCGTTCATATATAATCAGTAGGTACAGTGCAACCCAGGATTTTACAATGATGTAAAACTTAAGTCCACTGCACTAAAGCTTCTTACACAAGAGTCATGAGATGTTAAGACTCTCCAGCCCAGTAATTTCACTAGCTACAGTCCCCTTTGACCATAGTACAGTGTTAGCACATCACCGTTTAGGCAATAGAATAGCTGGCAAAGTCGGGGTACCCACCTGGGTACTGGGGTACAGCAAAAATGTATGATTAATTTTACAGTTATTCTATTGCGACTAGGTAGTCGACCTCCTGTAAAGAAAGTTTACCCCCGGTTTATATTTTACTATTAATTATACTCGTATTATTTGTATCTTGAGAACTATTAAATTATCGAATTTTATCTCGTAGCTCATATACGACGATATGGACCAAATGTTACCAAAGAATATTAAAAGTTCCAAAAATATCTTTGCAATAGACAAACGATGTCTTTAACTTAATTTGCTATTAATAAGTAGTAGGTATAGTTTTTAACCAGGTGCAGCATTTTAGGTATTCCAAAAAGAAAAACCTAGGTGAGTCTAAGGAGAATAAAAGTCTCTTATCTTAAGTGGCGGTGCCTTTGTGAGAGATCCCTTTGAGGCGTGTCACGAGCCACCTGTAACTTAGAGGTACTATTGGCATAATATTAGCCACACACACACACACAATCGCGCATTTTAAAATCATTTTCATCATCATTCATCATTATCATTTTAATTTCTTAATTAAATAGGTATTTACCACAGAGGTATATTAACTTAATCTAAAAACACTCTATGCCACGCTACATTAAAAATCTTCCAACCCCATTAGACAGTTTTAGCATATCGTCTCTTACAGCAAATTTACAGCGACTAAGAGACACATAGACTAAGAGCACAGAATAAATATTTTAAAGCATTTTCCAAGCACAGCTATAATTAATTAAAACATGAGCAGAGTAATAAATAGTAAATAAGCTGTCACTGTCTGTAAGCAACACGTCGGCATTCCAGATAATTATCCCGCGGGAGCTCTGCTCCGGGCGTTCGCTGTAAAATGTAGGTTTTATACGTTGAAGTGCTAAAAAAAACTAGGTATTAGATAGTGGCGAGTTGCAAGAACATTATTTCAAAGTTTTTTTATTATATTCATTAGGTATAGGTTAGCGTTTGACCACGGTCGTGCGACCGTAAATGGTAGCGCACTTAACCGAGGAGGCGGGATATAATATCTCTGCCTGGCTACTCTGAACATCATGTACGTACACGGCATTTCGTACTAGAATAGAACTTTATTCACGGCTATAAAACACAGAAAACAAAAA
The DNA here is from genome assembly GCA_947507615.1 of Hemithea aestivaria. NCBI lineage: Eukaryota > Metazoa > Arthropoda > Insecta > Lepidoptera > Geometridae > Hemithea > Hemithea aestivaria. The sequence continues at coordinate 4,901,245 of OX382325.1, read as the reverse complement.
AAATGTGTTCTCAAAAGTAGAAAAGACAGCAAGACGAGACCCCAGACACTCCGTGCTTGACTCATAAGACGTGATATTGCCACTAGTCTTGCCCTTTTTGGAACCGCATCGATAGAAACCATTTTCATTGTCACGGTTCAATATTAACAGTGTAAATAGACGTATTTTATTATTACGCCCGTCTAAACAATTTCCATTAAATAAACCGAGCGCAAAATTGGAATGAATTGAATAAACGACAGTATTTATTTACGTATCCCAAGTTATAATTGCCCAAGTTCGCGTATTTGCGATTCAAATCATTCGTCAATGCTTTTTAGAACCTCCCTAACTTTTTAATTGGCGGAAAGCTGTTGATAATGGCTGATAATTGGCAGTTTTCTTCATTCTGTTTATTGTTTTAACTGTTTCATGGACACGTTAAGTGGTTTTATTTATTTAATTTGCATACAAATTGGTTCGTCGGTTGATAAGCTCATAGTTAGAATCGTTTAGAATTATATTTAACTGTATAACTGTAGAATTTTATTAGGCTCGTTGTGTAAATGTCTGTTTAAGGTTCTTCTCGATCGGACGAAATGACGATCGTACGCCTTCTACAGATCTGTCTTGAAGAGATTGCTTTAGGAAATAAGACTCCTAGTTATAAATTTGTATTTTTTTAAATTATTTCTTCTAACTTGGTATGCAATGAAAAGTTCTATTCTATTTGTATCGAATCCGCAATCTTTTGAGATGCCAGCGGGTGATAGCCAATTACGTCACAGAGGTGGTAATAATATAATTCCTCGGCAATATCGAAATAACATGTATGTACGTCGTACGTACAAGCAATACGTATTATCTGTAGTTACAGCAGTTAATCATGTGGAGCCTAAAGCTTATCGCGGAGCCGCAAAGTGCCAACACTAACTCCAAAGTTGGGCTTCTACGAAAGCGGTCAAACTTTAGGATTTCCTCCACTACTGCGGTCAAATACTTGCGCCAGTTTCCTAATGTTACTTTGCAGCTTATGGACGTGAAATAATGTTTTCAGCTTCAAGTTAGGCTGAATTTAGGCACTAATACACCTGAAAGACCTGACATCGAATTTAAAATATTTTTACTCCACCTATCTCTATCTATATTCTTGTTGAGGACGTACTTACAAAAACAAAAATAGCACAACAGCTGTGTGGGAAAAGCGTCGCATAATATTATGTACTTACTAAAAAAAAAAAAAAAATATTAAAATACTCCTGCTCTGAACACGCGTACTTTTTTCTCACCAAATGGAATATTTTTGTGAGGAAGCACATACTAATATCTCTAAATTTGGGGATTCCACCTAATCTAGCATCAGTGCTCTCCTCTTTCTCTTTGGGATTTAGGTTTAAAGATCTTTATTATCAACAAAGGCTATTCGCCACTTACGTGATAACATAATTCATGTAGTATTAAGACATTTTTTGACTATTATGCTTATTACTTGGTAAATATGGGCTTCATGAAGTTAGTCATCATATTACTTTCCCTATCTTTCGTTTGGAAACCATTAGATATATAGATATAATGATTTTATCTTAATGTACGTCTATTTCCCAAATTTAAAATACTCTTATTTTAAAAGCTCAGTATTGTGTGGCCAAACCTTAGCCCATTTATATACTCGTACCATTCATTATGATTGTAGACGGACTTATTCATTAGAACAACTTACGATATCTTTCTGGAGTGAAGCCAAACAAGACAGTTTAAAACATTTGGTACATTATCTATAAGACATGTTAGGAATTAGGTCCAGGGTTTTATCGGTCACAAGAATTTATTTAGAGGTAGCGCCCGTTTTCGTGAAAATGTTTAAGATCTTGCGCTACCTTCTACGATCCTCCTTTTTTAAAAGCTTTTATTTTTTGTGTACTTAGACATTGTACTTGTTTAAATAGTAACAGTATTGAGGGGAAATATCTTCACCATAGATCTAGCATATTATACATTCCAAAAATGCATGGTCAATTTTGTCTAATTTTAAAGATTAGTTGAGGACTTTTGCAGGCTACTACCCTGTCAACCAAAAACAGTCACAGGAACAAAAGATTCGTTCCTGTTATTTTATATCCGTAAGAGATAATTATTTATTGTATTGTGGCTTTGTTTCTAAACGTAACTTTTTAAAAGATCCTTAAATTCTTTTGTATTTTTACATGCATTAGAGGTCAAGCTAGCTGACCAACCTGATAATATGCGATCTTCTTCTTTTTGAGTCGAAATAGTTTTTGTAATTATTTTAATGTCGTCGAAAGAATGGGAGAAGATCGCGCCGTAAAAAGAGCATATGTGGGACGGCCGAATGGTCGTAGACCAGTGGGTCGCCCCAGGTACCGCTGGAGGGATGAGGTGGAGAAGGACGTGCGCGCCCTGCAGGTCGAGGACTGGCGGGAGGTGGCACAGGACAGGACCAGCTGGAGGCTCTTATTGTCGGAGGCCAAAACTCACTTTGGGTTCTCGCGCCAATCTAGTAAGTAAGTATAATGTCTATAACTGTTTGAACCTGTAAGTGGCCTCAATGCAGGATATATTATACATGACTAGCTGCGCCCAGCGGTTTTACCCGCTATGTGTTATTCCAGGGTCTAAGCTATCTCTATACCAAATTTTAGCTTAGTAAAAAACCACCTGTTTAGCCGTGAAAGAGTAACAAACATACATCCAGACATCCAGACATCCATACACACACATACATAACAAACACATACATTCTTACAAACTTTTACGTTTACAATGTTAGTAAGATAAAACAGCTGGGACATTGGGGTCGGTGGTCCATCGATTGAATGGCTCCACAGCACTTATCGTTTTCATAAGATATACGGTTACTGTTGCTCATGCTACGGGCACTTGGTGCTGTTAGGGTGTTGATCTAGTGAGTACGTAGATCTAGTAAATGCCCTTTTTGAAACGGGCTATGTCAAAAGAAGTGCTTATATTATGACTTTTGGCAATAAATGTCACATCTAGTAGAGACGAAGAAGCCCAAGAAATGATTTCTGCAAAACCCGGGCCGACGATATTATCTCCAATATGGCAACTCGCCATCAAACTTTCAAAGAAAATTGAAGCAAGATACAAACTTCGATACCGTGGAGCTGGTACAAGAATCAAGAAATGCGGATATTGCGGGAAAAATGACTGTCCCAAAATCTTTAAAATGTAATCGTCCTTTCCGTAATCACCTTTACAACATCCTAAGAAATTCGAATGATCTCATGGACAATTTCACGATGCCAGTGGGGTCATTCCCTTCGAAGGAAACCAGTCGCCGTCAAGCTGGTCTAATTTGACGGAACCTGTGTCCGATAAGAATGAAAGTGCGAAGCTAATAGAAACTATACCAGTTATATGATAATTATATATAATACTTTAGTGAGAAGATTTTTTTTACCTAGGAAAAATGCGTTACGCATAGTCAGTATGTGCGACTGTCTCGGTGAAAAATGGACACAAGACGGGGCTTAAAAACTTAAAAAGGGTGTTGTTACGGGGCGCCATAATATAATTATAATATGGGGTCAGAACGAAGGGACAGCAGGTCTACTTATACATTGTCATCTATCTAATTGTTATATAATAATGCCATATTAGTTTTCTGAATATTTGAGGAGTTTCAATAAATATTTATATATTCTATTCTATCTTTCTGTAATCCATCCCTTTTCACAACGACCATTGCGATTTACCTCTTATCACAATCTCCATTGTTCTTGTCCACGTTATAAATCTTAGGGTAGGTATGCAATAAATCGCCAGCGGCCATGCCTTGAGCTCGCCTCGCTGCCGAGTCATTACCTCGCAAGATAACAGTCAGACAAGTGTCAACCGCAATTTATCTATTGAACTGTATAACTGTACGAGTATACTACTTTTATTGCCCAAGTTTCCTTCGAATAATGTTATCGCGCAGAACTTAGCTCCATACGTTTTACATTAATTGTGGTGAAATTATTGATATTAGAAAGTTTTAATTGGTTTTATAGAATAGAATAGAATGATACACATGTTACCAAAAATGAAAACCCATGAAAATCATGTTACCAAAAAGTCCATGAATATGGCGATAAGGGGGCGCCCGAAAAAGGTTTGGATGAACTGTGTGAAAGAGGATATGCGTGCTAGGGGAGTGGATGCAGATATGACGAATGATAGAGCAGAATGGAGGAGAAAAACGTGTTGTGCCGACCCTACCTAGTGTAGGATAAGGGCAGGAAGAAGATACACCTGAGTAATTATAGAAAAGAACTTGACTTGATTAGCTCTGTACTGAATTGACGCAAAAGGGAGAAGGGGTATCACTACCAATGGGTTGGAATAAGTATAAAGTAATAATGATGAGATATTTCGTACTCATATAGCTAAACGTACGCAAATAGTTTTAAAATAAATAATTGGGGTTTATATACTCCAAACTACAATAAACCCCAATTATTATACTGTCAGGATTCAATATTTTAGGTTGTGTGATCCAATTCCGGTGGCCAATAACCCATTGCAGCTTCTGGTCACAAAGATTCCTGCAAAGATTACAACAGGATACCCTCAAAAATATCTTATAGGCTTAAAGAAGACCAGACCGTGGCCTACAGTTTTAAGTGCCTACCGAAACCCGGTAGGTGAGAAATTAAAGGAGAATGTTAATGAATCATCATTAAGTATAATGATCATCATAATGAAAAGAATAGAAAATAAGTTATACAAGTTTCTTATAAGGCGTCTTCTGCGCTAAGTAAACTTTTGCTTCACAATTTGAGTATTTCCTTTCAATATTTCTTTTTAAAGAAACATTCAAGGTCAAAGGTCATCGTAACCCAAAACAGATTCGGGCTCGAAATAGACTTGGGAGTCTAATCGAGTCGACAAACGGGTGCCAAAGTGAACTGAACTGTGAGGGCTAGATAAAATATATCGCATCAACACGGTTCAAAATGAACTTTTAAAAAGGTTACAGTTTATTTTTAGCCTTACAGACTTGCGTACATTCGGGCATCTTTTCAAATCAAATAAAAATGCTTTTTTTTTAAATAAACCACATTGGATTATGGAGTCCTTTGCAATTCAATATTAAAATTATTTAGTTCTATTTTAAGACTCTACCGCCCGATTGGAAAGTACCTCTATGAGAAGAAAGAGCAAGAAACTCAAAAGATTCTTTAGAGATTGTGTTTATTGTGAGCTTACGGGACCCCACTGTAGGGCAAATAAATATTTAATAATAATAACGTGCCTACTCGACTGTATTGTATGTACATTAAAGTACAGTATTTTAAAGATGAAGATAATAACTCTTTATTGGTACAACATAATAAAGTAAAGTTTACAAACACAAAACTTAAGGCTAACAGTAGGTAATAGTACCAATTGGCGGTCTTATCGCTCAAAGCAATCTCTTCCAGACAACCGTGCAAGGAGAGGAATTGTACAATAATGTAAGGACGGACGGACGGACGGACGGACGATTTTAACTATCTATTAATACATAATTAATGGTTTCATGTTTATTTAGACTGTAAAAACATGTAAAAACATATTATCCGCTGCAACTTTGATAAGTTTTTTTTTATTTGAAATTGTGCAATATACCTGCAATAACCAGTTGTGTTTTTTTATTATTAAAGTAGTCTTTTACAACAAATGAAAAACCATAAAGACTGCTATATAAAGTATTAGGTAAATGGCTCAATTAAAGTTTATGCCTCTTGCAAAATTAACATTAGAAAAATACCTATGTATCTAACTTTCTATAGGGAATAATGTATCATATCTTTACGGAATATAATCTTACTAATATTATTATACACGTGAAAGTTTGTTAGAATGTATGGATATCTGGAATCCAGACTTCAGACTCTGGATGTCTGTATGTCTGGATATATGTTTGTTACTTTTTCATGCCTAAACGGATTGACCGATTGAGCTGAAATTTGGTATTGATATAGCTTAGACCCTGGAATAACACATAGGGTACAGTATAGCGGCTAAAACCGCTGGGCGCTGCTAGTATGATATTAATTCGATATCGTTGGGAGTCACTGTTGCCTAATATAATTTCATTTTAAATAGATGGAGTGATTCAAGAGAAATTTATTATACAGAACGAAGACGAGCAAGACGCTCTCCTGATGGTAAGAGATAACGCTGCCCATAATTAGTATACTGCGCTACCCAGGATTTTACAATGATGTAAAATTCTAGCAGCACTGCGCCAACTTAAGAGTCATAAAATGTAAAAACTCTTTAACCCAGAAATTACACTATTTATTATATTAATTTATTATGATTTTCGGAGCGTAGGGAGTGCGGTCGCTAGTGAAATATAAAATTAAGGTTTTATATAGGTACTTTAGATAAAATTAAGTATTGTCATTATAATCTCAGAGAACGTAGCTCGGAGCTTAAAATTAAGTCTATTTTCATTAAATATTTCCCTCGCTCGTTAAAACGGTATCCCCAAATTAATATTCGGTGACTTGACCTTGCATTAAGCTGCTTAAGTACTCGCTGGAATGGTTAATTCAGCCTTATTAATAAATAATTAGATGAGCCTTATTATAATGGTCCATTAATATTAGTCCAGCTTTGTTTGTATTTTTGTTAAAAATTTTTAGTTGATAAGCAATATTTTAACCTTTTGAGTTTATTTTGTTTCTACCTAATTATTTTTACCCTTTTTAAAATAAAGGGACTTTGAAAATATCATGCCATAGCATAAAGAAAATATCCACAAAAGAAAATACCATGGACACGTCTTCACCGGGAACGCCCTCTTAAAAGACTGCTCCGGTCTTTTTGACTGTTTTTAATAGTGTCCGACCGAAATTTCGGTTTCTGTTTCGGTTTCGGCCGAGTTTCGGCCAAAAATCAAGTTTCGGCAAAAGTTTCGGTTTCGGCCAAAATTGGCCGAAACTTTTGCCGAAACCGAAACTCCTTTCGGAAGTTGTCGTGCATGCTCGCCTAGCTTCGTTTCTCGCGACAATGCTTTGGCGGACGACTAATAATTGTAATATAGGTTTGTTAATTTTAGATGTGTGATTTGATATTTCTCTTTGTTGAGATTATCTTTGTTGAGACTGGAACTAAACGTGTAATAGCAATTTTAGTAATTATTATTTTTATATAGAGGTACGTAAAAGAGATTGATGATTCTTCTAAGTACAAATATCAACGACAAAGACTCAACTACAAAGAGATGTATCCATGTTAGGCTTACAAAATGAAGTAAATTTTCATTTGCCACAATGAACTACCCTTGCTTCGTGACATTTCTAGTAGCAATCAAACTTTATATTATCATCGACTCGTTTAATATGCAACAATGATGTATCCCACTACTTTTCCTTAGTTGATACATAATAATAGCATTTAAAATGAATCGAATTTAGTATAAGATTTGGTGGATACTGAAAATGTCACGAAGTAAGGGTAAATAATTTTTGCATACAAAAGTTCCTTCATTTTGTAAGACTAACATGGATACATCTCTTTGTAGTTGACTGTACAAACCAAAGTATTAATTAGTATGATTTCAAAATACTAATACTTAGTATTTTATTAGTATGTACCCGAGCGGCTCGATCGAGCCGCACCTGCGCATGCGAATTTGAACCTCATTTTAAAGAAGCTAGAAATAATAGATGTCAATTTTCATTTGAACTGGAAGTTTTTCCTGGATCAAGGGGTTAATGAAACAGTAATAATTAGTGATTTGATTATAATTGATAACTGATAAACAATAACTTAATTTAAATAAATAGGCCAAGCGCTATTCAGACTAGGCGCAATGTAGGCTTCCATAGAACTGGCAAGTCGTATATCTACTGCCTTAATTTTCATCAACGATATCTTTAAAAGTTATAAAACTATCTTAAACGCTATGGTTTTCCTGGAAAGTTCATGGTTGACACTATATTCGTGATTTTTAACAGTGTTTGAAAGCCAGTAGTTTAGATCTAAGATGGCGGGGGACACCCAAAAAAAAATTAATCTTGAATATCTTTCAAATGGATCATTAAATCGAAAAATTTCCTTAGAAATATGTTCTTCATTAAAATACCTATTCAACAATACCCCAAATAATGGGATGAGCCAGAAAAAATATCATCCCCATTTAACAAGTTTGGGAGGTAGCCTAAATGAATTGAATTAAATTTATTTATTTTTGTAACCGTTCTCTTACCCTTATCATTGCCCTTCTCTGTGCAAAATTACAGTTTTCTAGGACTTATAGTTTTTCCGTAAAGCCGCGGACAGACGGACGGACAGACAAAGCGAAACTATAAGGCTTCCTTGTTGACCACGGAAGCCTAATAAAAATATGATTGATATATTTTTTATATTACAATTGATACAACGTTAAGATAGTGTTAAGTTTTTAAATAAATAAATAAACAAGTGAAATTTTAAAAATACTTTTTAAAAACAAGCTTTAATTATCATTACCATCTTGCATCATATAGTACTTGTCAAGACGAATCAAATGAGCTCAAACTCGATGGGGTTGCGTTGTTTAATGACAGAGTTCCTATAGCCACCTTCCAGCTCCATCATCAGATCAGCTCCATGCCATAATAATATTGCATTGTCATCCGATTTACACACGCATGCAAATTTTCAGCTCAATTGGAAACCGGGAAGTGGGTCAAATCAAACTTGCAAGATTTGATTACAGACAGACAGACAGACAGACAACAGACAGGTGAAAGTAATATAAAGCTTGTAAAAACAAACTTAATATTAGGCTGTGCTTCCATTTCATGTCCTAATTAATGCAGAATAAGCACCAAATTTCAGTATTTTACAGATTTTTTTACTTGACCACGTGAGTTTCGGTTTCGGTTTCGGTTTCGGCCGAAACTAAAGCCTCGGCCGAACATTCGGTTTCGGTTTCGGCCGTAAAACCAGTTTCGGTCGGACTCTAGTTTTTAATGTTACCTATGTTATTAGTTATTACTAGCTGCGCCCAGTGGTTTAACCCGCTGTACCTACTGTATTCCAGGGCCTATATGTTATTCCAGGGTCTAAGATATCTCTTTATAAAATTTCAGCTCAATCGGTCCACCCGTACAGGCGTGAAAGAGTAACAAACACACATCCAGACATCCATTCTTACAAACTTTCACGTTTCGAACAGGCGTTCCTCCTTATCTGTATAGATTAACGGACCTAGTTCTAAGTATTAATAAGTACCTACATGTATTTAATTTGATTTTAGAGTACGATATTATCACTAAGCGATAAAGTCTAAAATAAATTATAAAAAGAACAATTATAATATAGTAGGATTATTACTTTCTTATTACTTACTTACTATATCATATATACACCCTTAAACCACCTATTCAATAAAGGCAGAAGCTACCTATACCAAGAAGTTCAGAAAGTCATAGCATGCATATTTAGGTTGACCGCAAGTTGTTTATGTGGCCACAAGCCGCCGGCGATGCCACGCTCTGAATGTTGTAGCAGCCCGTATTCTGGCACTCAAACGATATCTATATTATGTATCTACCTAGGTATGTGGTATATGTTGGGTTATTTAAAAGCGTTATTAATGACCAGAAATTGAATATTTCTTGGATAAGAGAAATGTTTTAACCTAACCAACTGATGTCGGTCTAGGAGCCTAGGCCCCTGCCCCGCCCCCCTAAATCCGCCTATGATAATATTTAACTTAAAACTACATGCCTTGTTCGTAGCTTAAAACGTAATAAAAAACTAGTTTTTTTACAAAAACTTTGTTCACCCCTATTTTAACCGACTGGGGTCGGCTACACTTAGGTTTAACTGGTTAAACCTAGGTGTAGCCGCACTTCAGACTTTAGCCGTAACATATGTATTAAATGTTAATTTTGTTTATAATTATTGTGTGCAATAAAGAGTTATTTATGTATCTATAGCGATAGATATTTTATAAGTAGTCATAATTTAGTAATGTAGTCAAGTAGTACAGCCATTTTATAATATAACCAATTCACACACAAAACTCAAATTCGATATATCTGTAAATTTGCACCTTCAGCAAATAAAATCGAATAAAATGTAGCCGCTTTAAAACACTAATTGGTCGAGATAACTGGAAAAACGAGTTTTTAACACATAAATAAAATCAAAAGCACCAAAGAATATGTTGAAAAAGTTTAAAATAACTACACAAATTACATGGGAAATCAATATACATAGGCTAATCAAAATTTACAGATTTTCCTAGTTATATTTAAATCCGGCGGTTTTCTTCACGCAATTGTTCGCACAATTTGAAATTCTCTTTTAATGACAATTTTGTTTGGTTTCAGAATTTGTCGAATGAAAAAACTTTCCATACAAATTTCAAAAAGAAAATTTTAACTTTATAATTTTTTATTATGTGGAGAAGTAAGAAGACGAGCAAGACGCTCTCCTGATGTTAAAAGATAACGCTGCCCATAATCAGTACAGTGCTACCCAGAATTTCACAATTATGTGCAATTCTAGGTGCACTGCACCAACGCTTCTTACTCAAGAGTCATAAGATGTTAAGACTCTTTAGCCCAGTAATTTCACTAGCTACAGTGCCCTCCTACCGAAGCAAAGTAATGTTTGCACATTACTGCTCAGGCGGTAGAATAACTGGCACTGTTGGGGTACCCACCTAGACGACCTCCTGCAAAGGAAGTCTACCCCAAAAATTGAAATTGAGAAGGGGTGGAATTGAGAAAAACAACAATACTACAGATACTATAGTATAGTATAGTGTGGTGTGGTGTGGTGTGGTGTGGTGTGGTGTGGTGTGGTGTGGTGTGGTGTGGTGTGGTGTGGTGTGGTGTGGTGTGGTGTGGTGTGGTGTGGTGTAGTGTAGTATAGCAGTAAAGAACACTTTTAATTAACCACAGTTAGGCTTGTGGCCTGACTGATGAATTTGTGGCTGACGAAACTTGGGCATATAGTGCGAGGGGGAGGGTCTATTGTTTAGATTTTTAAATACTTATTTTTAGATAATGCTCGTATATTTATGTATATTATTTAGATTAATCCTATATCCATAGGTTTCAATTAGTAGATATGTCACGATATCTCAATTTATCCAGCTGCAGGTGTTACAAATGTATGAGATTTACGCCACACGATTGTAATGAAGTCAGACACCACATCCCAAAATAAAATCATAATATTATTATGTTCATAGTAGGTAGGTACGTGTGTGTAGCCGATGGAACGTTTCACATGTTTCTACGCTGTTTTATAAAAAAATCCTTGACGTCGTATTTTAGCAAGTTGAATTATTGGAAATGGGCAGAGGCCACATTGCTCGAAATAATAACCGTAATAACCACTGGGGAAAGTTCGGTGGAACGACCTGGTCATGATTGCAGGATCCCGCTGGATGCAGATTGCATCGCAGACATGCAACCGCGAGTGGTGGCGTTCTAAGAGGGAGGCTTATGATCACCAGCCTATGACATCTTGCGGCTGAAGATAATGATGACATGCCGCAATAACCGTTTTCATAATAATAATTTGGATTTATACTTTAACAGAACAGGTAACCCTATGTACTTACACTGACTATTATAGGTTGACGTTAACATTACTAAATATGAAACATTACCTTTTAATTAATAGCTCTATGTCTATTTAGTGTACCTCTATAGAACACTGTTTACATATTACATCAAAATCAAAATAGGATTTACTACACAACTGCAAAAGCTAGCTTCAGTTCTGTATTCGATGCGCGTTGTCTACCTTTACAATAATTCGTGTGTGGTTCTCGCTAGATCACACTGTTCGCCGCATATAACTAATTAGTGACCGCTTTACATTAATTATAGTGCATAGTGCATGCGCATTTACTGCTGCGGAGATCATTTGCTCCATTCAACGTTAGTTCGGGCATTAGCTTCTAATTTTGGATAGATCCAAATGGTTCTGGTTTCAGATTATATGGATCTAACAAGCACCTACTTCAGATTCAAAATCAAAAGTAATTTATTCAAATAGGCTGCAATAAAGCGCTTTTGCAAGATTTTTTTTACAAATAGTTTATTTTAGGACCTTTCGAAAATTTGGTCAGCGAAAAGAAAGGGCAGTGATATTTTTTTTATATTTGATTATAACGTTTGGCTTGGTTACAAGTACCTATTTGTTTGTGAGGCACGAGTTCTAGGTTTTTAGGATTCTTCCAGTAAAAAATTCAACATTCAATATTTGGTCAAAATTTGTGTACCAAGGCAACCTGACTTTAAAACATCGTAATTAATAATTAACCTATTTTACTAGAAAAAAAAAATGTTGAAAATGTTTTGACAAAATAGGAGCGGAGTTTTGTATGCAATTCGATAGGTTATTTTTTTTCCACTTGCTCTAGGTAAATACTGGTGGCAGGCTACGGCCGTGGGTAGTTACCACCCACTGGATAGAACGAGTCGAAAAGCGATAATGATGTCCATGTTCTTGATCATGATGTTCAGTGAAGTTTCTTCCTGTGCTTCGGTAGGAGGGCACTGCAGCTTGTGAAATTACTGGGCTGAAAAGTCGTACCATCTTATGAGTGAGTCAAGAGGCTTTATCACGGTAAACCTAGAATTTTATATGATTGTGAAATCTTGGGTAGCTCTGTTCTAATTACCCCTACAGAGAGGAGAGTGGGAGGCTGAGAGAGCTGCTGGAGAAGAAAGACGAACAATTAAGGGCCCTTCAGACCCAATATTTTAACGTACGAACTGCCCTCAACATCTTGGGCCACATCTTTCCTGACTCCAGACAAACTGTGGGAATCCACGAAGCTGAGACGAGAGTACCACCCAATATCTCCCCTTCAAAAAATTTGTGTTCTTAAGTAAAAATTAAGTCTAGAATTATAAGAATGATGAGTCATAAAAAAAAATGTTAAAACAAAATAAAGAACAAACCGTTACATAATAAAAAGTAACGATAAATTAAGAAAAAAAATGGTCCGAATTCCCACTGGACACTGTCAACACAACTGTAATTTACTCGTCGACAATTTTGGCTCAAATGAGTTTTTGCATCAGCTACCGATGAAAACAAATTGAATCCACGTGTGTTTCGATTCAATGAATGTGAAATGAATTTGTTAGTTTATTCGCTGTTAATAGGGATAATTAAACGTGAATTTTTATGCGAATAGCGGTACCTATTTTTTTTTTTTTTTTTCATGCAACAACATTAAAGCAGTAGAAAAAAATGTATAAAAGTGGAGGCGTTAGAGATATCTTACGACTCAATTTCAAGAACCTTTTTGTTAGGCCGACGTTAACAATTATATAAAATGAGTTAGACTTACTTGATTAATATAATTTTAAGTACGTACCTACAACCTGAAAAACACATATAGGCACTCTCTGTACTACATAATAAGAACAATATTTTTGTGATGATTACATTTTTTTACGAAAAAAGGCGGTAATGTGATAATTAGAAGATAAAATAAACCAAGCTAAAGATTGAGTTTATAGTTATTAACCCTAACAGAATGCTAACTGGTAGAATTTAACTAATATTATAAAAACGTGTATGAATCTATGGATGTCAGAATGTTTGGATGTGTGATTGTTACTCTTTCACCCCTAAACGGGTGGACCGAATGAGCTAAAATTTGGTATAGAGATAGCTTAGACCCAGGAATAACATATAGGCTACATACAGTACAGCGGGTAAAACCGTTGGCTAGTTTTATATAATATGAAAACTTACCACTATTTAGTCTCACTCGTAAAAAATATAAAGGTTTTATATTTAACAAATTGGACATAACCAAGTTCATCCCAAAATACTTTTTCAAAAACTACTTACTTTATCTCAAAGTCGTTAAAACATTTTTAATATTCACATCTACGCTGACAAATGGACTAACGTGTGAGGCCATTAAAACATTTTTCAGAAACGTATGAGCTCTTTGCGAAAAATGTGAAAATAAATAATAAATAATGGTCCAAGATTAATGTACCAAAAAACCAGCTGTACCTCCCACGGCGCTCGCAAGAACTTAAGCCTAAAGCCTAAACACATAGGTAAGCAAGATGCAGTAACGCTGAACTGCTATAGAGAAATAATAATATGTATATTATATATAATATAATAATAATATATATTCCGTCTTTCAACTGTCACATAATATGTATGTATATATAGTTATGATAAGTTACCGATTACCTGAAACAGTTTGTAATTTACATTTTGGCTAAGGCCCCACGAGACAGGCTTGCCGCTGTGGGGACCACTAGATACTTTCTAAAATTTTGTGAACATGTGTTTAATGGACAAATAAAATATTCGTATAATTATTAAATTGGCCGCCGCTATAGTTTTCCTCAAATTTCCTTCCTACCAGGTTGTCTGTAAGAGATTGCTTTATGCGTTAAGACCGCCGATTGTTTACCTCTAGTTTTATGTCGGTTATATTATGTTCATAACTATTTCTTGTATTTTGGTACGCAATAAAGTCATTTAAACTTAACGTTCTATCTCTCAAAGAACTATTATTTTTTATCAGCTAATAGTTGCTGCCACCAGTGTCAGTGTAAATTAATAAATAGGTATCAAACGGTCTCTGAAAGTCAGGGATATCGTTTATCTATAACGTTGGAGGGGTGTTATCATTATAATTACCCTATAGTAATCCACTATTGGGCCTAACTGTGTTTTAGTATTATAGTTTTAAATTTCTTCTGGTCTCAATAAAGAGTATTCCTATCTTATACTTCTTCTTCTTCCTGTCCTTATCTCACACTAGGTAGGGTCGGCACAACACGTTGTTCTCATCCATTCTGCTCTATCATCCGTCATATTTACACCCACTCCCCACGCTATCCTCTTTCACACAGTTTATCCAAACCTTTTTCGGGCGCCCCTTTCCCAGATTACCTATCACCATATTCATGGACTTATTATTATTATCTTATACTTAGTATTTTTATTATATACAAAGTCCACTTTTGTCGGCAGATAAATAAATTTATTATTAAAACACTGGAATGCACGGCACGACGAAATATTTCTCCAAATCCAGCGTCACTATTGTGTTTTGGCATTAGGTAGGTCCATCTCGCAAGAACTCGATTAGAGCGAACAAAAACTATATTGTATCCAGTATTGTGCGCCTCCCGAGGAAATTATATTGTGCTGTCTAATGGATAATCAATTTCTGGGAATCATTAGGGTTTCCTCGGTGGGATTGGCATTTCTTGTTAATATTTTTTTGATGATACACGAATACTCTCATACCCTATGATTGGTTAGGCTTATCGGTTTGATTGCTCTGAAAAACAGTTTGTTCTCCAATTTCTAGAATCAAATCGAAGTTAATCATTCCCTTTACCACTTACTACCATTAAAAAAAATATAATAATAAAACGAAAAAATAAAAATCGAAATCGAATCGTGTAATCGAATTAGCGATCTCTTAGCTCAGAACGACTTCTTTCAGACAACTAAATAGGCACTTCAGTTCGTTTTTTTTTATTTGCGGAAATCCATTATAATTTTTTTGTGTTTAATCCGCTATAAATCGTAATTAACACTATTATATTTATATTTAATTAAAAATTATAATGGATTTCCGCAAAATACCCCCTAATTCCATTAATTATTATTTTAAATGCGTACATTAAACGATATTATAATATCATACTGAGTATATTACTCAAAGCAGTTCATAATAGTCATATAAAACGTGCAATTTGCATGCCTCCAACTGTTCTAATTTAAATTCCAGCTTCCTTTTATAACGAGGAATGTTCATCGGCGCGTAATGAGCGTTGCAGTCGTAGATAACATATCAGAATAGATCCCGATAACGTCCTATCTACGGAACAGTTACATCTGAAAAATCATTTCCAGTTTATAGGATAGCGTTTTGAAATTTGACTTAACCCCTAACCTAACCTTTTTTTTTTGACCCAGGAAAAATGCGTTACGCATCATCACCCCACGCTGGGGGGCGCGGGGCCATATGTGGGACTCCCCCGCCAGAGATGGGAGCGGCGGGGATACCCACTAAAAAACCTGAGGGTGTTCCTGCGGGACGCCATAATGCCGGGGCAACGGGTACGCCGAAGCACTCATCCGCGGCCCCGACGGCGTTTGGTCCTCACTGACAGGAGGACCCCTCCGCGGTGGGGTGAATCTTGGAATACATGACATTGTATGTCTCATAGTTATGATATTATCCTACTAATGTGGTATGGATGTTTGTGTTTATTTGTTACTAGCTGACCCGCGCGCACTTCGTTGCGCGTGAGAGTCAATTAATAAAGCGAATTCGGTGCTGCTATTTTGACTATGATTGTATTTCCATCCCCGCGACTTTGTAAGCGTAAAATAAGGCATGGCTATAATATTTGCTCCCGCTGTGGATAGCGAAGAATACCGTAGGAACCAATGCTATGTCCTTTCTCAGAGATCACACTATTTAAGTTTAGCGGTTATTGATTTCCATCACAAATTTTCACGCCTCTCCTCAGGAATTAATACTATTTGTGGTCCTTTCCCGGTAACTCTTTAACTTATCTCTATTATAATTTTTCTAAGCTAAATTATAATTATAGGTTACTAATTTCTCACACCATCCTTCCCGCGACTCAAATCAATTCCGTGGTTCCTGAATTTCCATTAAAACTCTGACCCTGAAGGTGGGGGAAGGATCAATACTGAGTCTCCTTAAAAGTTAATTTCTGACATAACAAACTATTCATTAACAGAACCAAAATTCTGAGTACTGGTGAGTTCGCAAAATCTCTTCTTATCGGTCGCCTACGTTACATAAAAAATACGTTGTCCAAATTTTAGCTTAAACGAAGAAGTGGTTACCGATATCCTACACAAACTGCACCCCCTCTTTCCTCCCCTCAAAGGTTGATTTCTGGGATAAAAAGTATCCCATATTTTTTTTAAGTCTCAGTCTACCTTTGTATCAAATTTTAACTCAATAGGGTCCTATTTCCTATACAAACTTTGACCCCCTAACGCTTCAATTCGAAGGTAATTTTTGACATAAAACTTTTTATTATTCCTCAACACATCCCCAATAATCTTATTGTGGATTTGTATACAAAAGTTTTTTAGGAATAATAATTCCCGTTCCCGTAAGAATTTCGCAAAATCCCCTCCCCTCTTACGGGTCGTGAAAGTCACATAAAGAACACGCTGTCTAAATTTTAGCGTAAAATATAACTGGTTACTGATTTCCTACTCAAACTTCTACCCCCCTTACTCCCCCGCACCCCTCCCTCTTAAAGTAAATTTCTGTCTAAAATAATATTCAGTGTTCCTAAACAAAACTCAAACCATGATTCCACAAAATTTCACCTGAATTGGTTTAGCGGTTACGGATTTGCATACAAAAGTTTTTCGGGAATAATTCTCGTTCCCGGGGGAATTTCGCAAAATACCTTCATATCGGTTGCTTTAGTTACCTAAAGAATACGTTGTCCAAATTTCAGCTAAAACAAAGAAGCGGTTAACGATTTCTTACCCAAACTTGCATCCCCCCTTTATCCCGCCTTTGAGGTTGATTTCTGGGATAAAAATTATCCCATATCATTTTGTAGAACTCAGTCTACCTCTCTACCAAATTTCAGTTCAATAGGGCCAGCGGTTCTAAATTTCCCATACAAATTTTGTACCCCCCTTACCCCCTCTTAGAAGTTAAATTTTGTCATAAAAACTATTTAATGTTCCTCAAAACAATCCCAACAATCGTTTTACAAAATTTCAGCTCAATCGGTTCAGCGGTTAAGGATTTGCATACAAAAGTTTTTTAGGAATAATTCCTGTTCCCGCGGAAATTTTGCAAAATCCCTTTATATCGGTCATCTACGTTACATAAAAAATACGCTGTTCAAATTTCAGCTTTAAAAGATGGCCGATTACTGATTACCTACTCAAACTACTACCCCTCTCTTCCCCCTTCAAGGTTGATTTCTGGGATAAAAAGTATTCCATATCATTTATTTGGATTCAATCTACCACTGTACCAAATTTCAACTCAATAGGGTCAGCGGTTCTAAATTTTCCATACAAACTTCGACCTCCCTTTACCCCCCCTTAAAAGTTAATTTTCGTCAAAAAAAAAAAACAATATTCCTAAACACAATCCAAGCAATCGTTTTACAAAGTTTCAACTCAATCGGTTCAGCGGTTAAGGATTTGCTTACAAACGTCTTTTAGGAATAATTCCCGTTCCCGTGGAAATTTTGCAAAATCCCTTTTTACCGGTCATCTACGTTACATAAAAAACACGCTGTTTAAATTTCAGCGTTAAAAGATACTGATACTGAAGTTACTGATTTCCTACTCAAACTTCTAACCCCCCTCTTCCCCCTTCAGGGTTGATTTCTGGAATAAAAAGTATTCCATATCATTTATTTTGACTCAATCTACCTCTGTACCATATTTCAGCTCAATAGGGTCAGCGGTTCTAAATTTTCCATTCAAACGTTGACCCCCCTTTACCCCCCCCTTAAAAGTAAATTTCTGAGATAAAAACTATTCAATGTTCCTAAATACAATCCAAACAATCGTTTTACTAAATTTCAGCTCAATCGGTTCAGCGGTTACGGATTTCCATACAAACGTTTTTCGGGAATAATTCCCGTTCCCGGGAGAATTTTACAAAAATCCCTTTTTATAGGTCGCTTACGTTACCTAAATAACACGCTGTCCAAATTTCAGCTAAAACAATGAAGCGGTTAACGATTTCTTTCACAAACTTGCAACCCCCCTTTCCCCCTTTTAAGGTTGATTTCTGGGATAAAAAGTATCCAATATCTTTTTTTAGGACTCAATCTACCTGTGTACCAAATTTCAGCTCAATAGGGTCAGCGGTTCTAAATTTTCCATACAAACTTCGACCCCCCTTTACCCCCCCTTAAAAGTAAATTTTTGACAAAAAAACTATTTCATGTTTCTAATCACAATCCTAACAATAGTTTTACAAAATTTCAGCTCAATCGGTTCAGCGGTTACGGATTTGCATACAAACGTTTTTCGGGAATAATTCCTGTTCCCGAGGGAATTTAGAAAAATCGCTTCTTATTGCACGATGAAGTTTTTCAAAGAATACGCTGTCCAAATTTCAGCTCAATCCGTCCAGCCGTTTGGGCTGTGCGTTGATAGCACGAAAGTGTACGAACGATTTTATATAATAAAAGAAGATAAGTAAATCTTTAGATAGATATAACTCTTTTATTTAAAAACCGATTTAAATAAAACCAATACTATTTACAAATTAGAGAAATTTGCAACGTTTTAGCGAAAACTGCATACAATTCGGTTGTGCCGTTTTATCACACATAAGTAATAACCTTTTTACAAATTAACCCATCTATTCCCAACGTTGCGCGAGTGTTACCGTTCAGATTTGATTTTTTTTTTGTGTTAAAATAAGTAAATAAATCTATGATATGTAAACCAATCTCAAAAAGAAGAACTAAGAGATGGATTATTATTTTTTTAAATGGTGGTTTAAAACCAAATACATTTTATTTTTATTTTTCAATCACTGCTACTTGATTCATCCCAACATCGACAGATTCAATAAATCATAAAAAATATTTTTTTGAATAAAGCTATACTTTTTACACTGTATAAAGGTTGAGCAATATATTTTTTACGATAAAAACCCTTTTTGAAGACAAAAATACTCCTACGTTTTGTTTATTTTAGACTTACAGAGAGCGTTGCACGTGCGTCACTTTGGGACAAACAGGGATCAGTTTTTATTGTTATACTGCTTGCCATTGATGTTAAAAATTTATTGTAAACAATAGGTCCTCGGTATTCAATAAGAACAAACACTTTTGTTTTATGGGTCACTTTATTTTAAAACGTCAAGCTGACCGGGTCCTATTGTAATTCTTATAAAAAAAAACAATAGATAGTTATAAGTGAGCGTACAAAGAGCGCAGTTAATACAAAGTAAAAAGTTGTAACATAACTGCTTGGTAGGCGACCATTGTCTTCTCAAGAAACTCTGAGTTGACCTACACTATAAGAGGTAAAGATGTACTATTACACCGGCTGTTGATAATTTTACAGACGAGGAAGACATAGATGATAACGCGCTATGTAATTAAATCAATAACTGATAGCGCTGAAATGCTTGAAATGTACACTAATTGTGAAAAAGCCAAGACTGCCGAAGAAGTCACCAAAATAATATTATGTTTCGGACTGGAAAATGAACATCCAACTCGTAAACATTTTCCTTCAGGTGATGAAGCAGCAATGATACTAATTACTAAATAATTTTTAGGTAGAAAAACACATTTTAAAGTATTTTTTTGTGATGAAGTTTGGAAATAAACTATAGATTTTTCTTTAAAAAATATTATATTCGTAACCATTACAGTTACTTACTGTCATTTTTCTAAATCTTTTCCAAAATGTTGCTACTGTCACGGTATTGGAATTCAAAGATATTTGGTATATACTACTTTTATTTGGATATCATTCTTTGCCTGGTGCTATATTATATTTGTCAAAAGATGAAGACATAAATGTATCAAATCTTACGAAACTCTATAAATTTAAGGAAAACCAAAGAACTAACTTGCAGATAATTCACATTTTTGGTAATTCAGATACAAATCAAGGAAGATCATCAAAAAACCCGTTACCTTCTTGTATTCGCTTCAATAATATTGGTAATTTCATAAAAAAAAGCATGAAAATAAACACCAAAGAGATGTCAACAGTGTAGAAGTACAATTTATATGTATAGAAAATGTCAAATACACACTTTATGCTGATTGTTTGAAAATATTTCACTTAGGCTAATACTTAAGCGTTGTTCAACTTGCTCGTAAAATAGAAGACCACTAGTCCCAACGTTACGCCGACGCAACATGTTGTAGAATGTATACTAATTAATTAATATTTTTTTATACTACAATTTTCTCTTTTTGAATGTATTTAAAAACATAATTAACAAGAAAACCTATAAATATGCGTTTATTTTTACCCTTGGGAATTAATGGGTTAAGCCTAATAAAACTACTCTGGTAAATTTTCGTTTATGGCCACATCGATAGATGGCGTATTTTTAGTTTGTCGCACTTTTTGCTTTTTGATTTTTTTGAATTGAATTTACTTTATATTCTATTACTTTTACTTCGAAATTTTGATGTAAATTAAGGGCGATGTGTCCGATATAAATGATTATTATTTATTTTATTATTTTATTTTACGTTTCCCTAGGAAAAATTGACAAAATGTTTTACGATCTAGATCGCGCAAGCGACTTTTTCGCGTCGTTTTGTTCATATGCGTATTTTCACAGTTCACCTTAGTAAAGGATCACAATGAATGGGGAGAAATTTCCATTCTTATTATATGTATGGATTTCATAACGCTTCAACGGCTGAACCGAGCTGAAATTTAGAATGTAGGACTTAGACTAGAACTTAGACTCTGTATTATGTTACAAAACCTTTCAACGGGAAAACCATTTGGGTTGCGCATTTTAAACTATTCAATAATATTTTTTAAATTCAGTACAACACTATACTTCGTTTCAAAAACAAAGATAATTTTTGCGGAGTTCGAAGGTTATATATATCTATGAAAATATCATAGATACATTCACAAAAACTGTTATATCCGATATACCTTATGATATATATCAGATATATAATGAAAAATATCCGATATATATTCAATTTATTAAGATATTGAACCTTCGAACCCTGCAAATTAGTTAAAAAAATATCTGTGTTTTTGAAACGTAGTATCTGTGTTTAGACCGCCGATTGTTAACCTACTTCATAACATATTATAGTAATAAGTTCTTTTGTATATTTTTGGTTTGCAATAAAGCATTATTCTTTTCTATTCTATAGTAAAATTAATTAGCCTTTGACCACGACATCGCGTGATGTTAAGCGAAGACGCGACCGTAGACGTTAGTATGTATAGCTGCTGCCTCTTTTGACTCCATTGATGGGAGACAAGCAAAGAAAATTTGACACACTCCTTTTTATTTAAATTGGGGCTCTCGCGGCATATACCTACTCGTGTATCTACAGTATTATTTCACGTTCTAAGTCGTTGTTTATTTTTGAAACTTTGGAACAGAGCGGCAAGGGTTGAATCTTAAACGTTCCTTAAAAAGGTATTGTTATTCTTCTCGACTGAAATATTTTAAGGGAAAATTTTGATCAATTCATTATATCTTTGAGTATTTCTTGTTGAAAGTTCAGCCCTTTGCTCAATCACTAACATTTTAGAAGCCGATTATCATGGTATAGGCTATAGGTAAATATAACTAATATCGTTTTATCTTTAATTTGTCTGATCTTTTTCCTATTTTATCAAATGCAACAATGGAGCTATCAATTCGATTTCTATGTATGTAATAATATAGAAACTACAAGATTTACATGTGATAAAGTGATTCTTTAAGGTTTCCAAACAAAAAAAATTGCAGGAGTACCCATGTATAGTATAATTTTTGTATAGTGTATGTTGATCCTCAAATGTCTATGTTAATTTAATTTATTTTACATGTAATTAAAATTAATTAAACTGTGCAAGTTTCATCAAAATCGGCTAGGCAGTTTTTATGATATGATGAAAACGTAGGAAGACCACAATGCTTTCACCAATGTGTTGTCACAGCAATCAGATTGACATTGGCTTCAAAATCCTGCATTGTACAAGCTGAGAGGCATCTAAATCTAAATCTCTACTAATTTAGCTGTACATAAATAGAAATCCAGTGAGAATTAGTTCCAAGTTTCCAAGTTAACATGGGCCATCATTGCGACATGGTTCCATTTGGTTTCGGCAATGAAGCTCATTTGGAACCTTGCCATGGTTACCGGAGCATTTCCTGCAAGTA
This sequence comes from Hemithea aestivaria, assembly GCA_947507615.1. Taxonomy (NCBI): domain Eukaryota; kingdom Metazoa; phylum Arthropoda; class Insecta; order Lepidoptera; family Geometridae; genus Hemithea; species Hemithea aestivaria. The sequence goes on along the minus strand of OX382325.1, from coordinate 4,878,378 downwards.
ACCCTATTGAAGAGATCTATAGGTATAAGTAGTTAATATATCTTTGAGTAGGTATAGGTAGGGTGTGCTACTCTTAAAGACTCCTTCTCACCTTTTTACGTTATATACATGATAGCTCATTTGTTAAAAATGACTATTTTGAATGACCTATTTCCGTTAATGTTTTAACTGACTTGAATTGTTGCTCAAAAGAAGCCATAATTCAAGGAATAACAATTTATCAGTTAAATGTAAAAAAATAGTCTTAAGAATTTAGACTTATTGAAACGATTTCATGATGTTAATGAGATTTTATTTGATTACAAGTCCACCTCGCGATTATGCAAATCTTTCTCAAGTTTGCAACCTAAAAATTGTTTACACTCAAATTAAGTTCGAGCCGAGGTTTATCAGCAAAATATTATTGAATGTGATTGTAAAAATAGGATTAAGAATTTAGAAATAATGAAATGATTTTATTATTGAAATAATATTGTGTAAAATAGCAAATTGATTATGGGTCGACTGTAATCTTCCTCAAGGTCGCAATGTGAAAGTTGTTTACAATAACCGAGTCAATGTTAAGGGGGTAAGCTCCTACATTTGTTACTCTTTTGGTGGCATAGCGTGAAGAGCTCTAATAAAAGTGTTACTGCATCTCAACTGGCATTCTCATTTTACAAGAACCTCCATGGTGGACAGGAGTCTCAGACACCACGTCAAATTAACCAACAACAGAATTATTCTCTTACGTACATATTATCCACCTTTCGTAAAACAAATCCACAATTGTACAAAAAAGCAAAAGTAAGTCAGGTATACAGAAATGCTACATTGAATGCAAGAAATGTCTTTACTGTAAAATTGTAAGAACTGCAATTGTGCCCTTGTTCTAACAAAAGTGGGAATATGTTCATAAGTTCATATCACCTACAGTTAGGAAATCCCTTCTATTAGGACCACCCTATCTCAATGTTGTTCTTTGGGTAGATGTTTGCTAAATATCCAGCTTAAACCTTTATGTGTAACTGTATTTATCATGATCGATTAGAATCCTGGTATTTTCTGAGTAGTACTAAAGGACCCGCTAAAGCGAGATAACCGAAATAGATTTTGCTAAGTAACCCCCTTGATTGATGATTCTCGTAAATTGTTTTGGCAGCCGAATAATCTCCAGAGGACGATTATCTGCTTATTTTAATTGGTAGCGGTTTTCGAAAAACTGATGCCGTATTGGTAATTTACGGGAACACTAAATTGCTAAATCGTAGCTATTTTAAATTATCACTATACTCGTATAGCTAATAAATATATCACTACATAGCATAAAACAAGGTCGCTTCCCGCGTCTGTCTGTCTGTCGCTATGTGTGCTTAAACACATACCTATGTACAAACTTTTTTTTCAAAACATTAAAGAAACCTTACTAATTTAAAAACTTAGGCAACATTTTTGTATTCATACATTCGTCTCGCTTACTGTAGGCTAAAAAAAGCACCCAAGTTAAATTGCTTTTTACCAAGTCTAAACTTTAACCGCTGTAAGTTAAATAGCGTTTACAGTCTTGTTGGTCGTGTCCAAGCAGACAACTCAACCATAGAGTGCGCATTACCGAAGATATGCTGTCGCCGACGATACGCATGACGCTGCATATCTAATACACGTCAAAATATGTCTTTGAACCAAGAAGGTTGTATTCAATGGAGTTTGGAACGTAAACACCAAACTGAAGCAAGAAATATGACGTCAGGACGTTTGCCATCTCACTTACCTGATAAATTTAAAAACAAAATACTATCGTCAACAAACGTATTTAGTATGAGTAAGTGAGATGAGATGGCAAACAACCGTGACGTCATTTTTCTTTTTACAGTTTGGTGTTCACGTTGCAGCCTCCATTGTTTCCTTCTTCAGGCTTTGAACTAAATAATTTTTACTTTGAACGAGGCAATCAAAACTATCCATCTCGAGTTTTGGCGATTTTGTTTCACTTGAAAAACACTAAAGCGGGGTCTATTTTGTTTCTCTTGTCTATGTGTCCAAGCAATGGAAGAAGTTTGTAGCCTTTCGCCCATTGTGCTTACGAAAGCGGACCGCGTTTAATTGTCTTTCCACTGCTTCATCCGGGAAGAGCTTAATTTGCTTAACAAACTATCTCTGTACGTAATAATTTAATTGCTGTTTTTAAACTTAGTTTCGCGAATTTTATCCTTGATGGCAAGCATTATTAGGTGTTTTAGGTCGGTACGCATCGAAACGTGCGCTTTGGAAACGCATGTCTTGAAAGACCGTTGTTCTAGGCGTATAGATTAGTTTTTTTATGACTATACTTATTGTTCAGATGTATTTATGACTGTAATTATTCAGAATCTAGCAGAAATAAGCTTTTTACGCCTCATAGACCCGATTCCCGATACCTACCCTAGAAATAGGACTCCAATCCGAAACTGTTATCTCTCATCTAAAAAAAATGGGGCATAAGTTTGACACGTGTGCGTTAAATCAACACCTGTTGCAGCTTTAGGTAATGTTGCCTAAATGAATGTTAATGGGTACCTAATACCTTCGTTTTAGGAGCGGAGCATCAAGTGAATCCCTCGGCGCTTATAAATTGATTTATTATTTTAATCGTCGAGCCAAAAGTTTAGGTAACACCCGCTATTTGCCGCCGGGGACAACTAATTTGGAAACCAAATCAGAGAATTAAAATTTCTTTGCAAGCCTACGCAATTGCTAACAAATGTTAACCGTGTTTATCTGCGCATACTAACCATTAAACCAAAAACCATTAAACATTTAAAACTAACAACCACAACAAAAATCATTAACCATTTAAGTTTTCCTAGTAAGACGGATTTAACATCATCATCGCCGTCATAATATTAGGCCGGGTGTCCGGCATAAATAAGATTCTGAGTTCAAATCTCAGTATGTGGCAAAATTTACGCGTGTTTTGGAGGCACGTCAGCACCGTGAGTACCGGCTGTTTCTAAAAGATATATGCAGGAGCTTGTCATTAGGTCAAAATGCAGGCGATATAAGAATTTTAGCGACCCGTTCTCGAAATCATTATACTTCTCTATACAAAGTTGCAGAAAACCCATGAATTCCATTTTTTCGTGGAAATAAATGAAAATCCAATCATAGTCAAAATGAGTGCACCAAGTACATCACTTTATGAATTGCCTGTCACGCGCTACGATGTGCGCACGGGTCAACTAGTCCTTTATTTTTTCATAATCTGAAATCTGAACCAGAGATCATCAGTTACTTCATACTATTATCTGGGTAACTCAAGTATGCAATAAGGTACCTATGACTTCATAACAGTGAAAGTCTATAGGCACAACGAAGTACCTATAAAACCTATCCATTTGAAATTCAATGTCCTCAGATCCCACCGCGATACCTTTGTAGGCTCTATACGGCTTATTCTCATTTTAGCTCAAATTTGATGGTCACACGGTTATATTTCCTAAACGGTTAAAGAAAGAGACATGAATTTTGGATAGGTGGATAAAACATATATTAAGCTACAAAAGAAATAAAGATTGTCACAATAGACGCAAAAAATAATACTAAAATTTAACATGAAAGGTCAAAAACGGGGCCATTTTTCGTATTCTCATGGTGTCACACTTTCCGTTGCAGTAAAACATTTGGGCACTACTTTAACAAATTTTGGTGTATCTGTATATAATATATACCAAAATTTTCGCAAACAAATATACTTTATGGTATACAGTCCAAAAAAAGCCTTTCATTATTATTTTGAATTTAAAATGACATAATGCGGCAGTCACACGATTTTAGGTGTTTTAAATTTGCGTAGTTTAACGGGTGCTGTTAAACACAACATCAACAATTCAATACAGAGATCGATTCATTTCAATGATGACCATGTTCTGCAATCGTAGAAGTGGGATCTAGAACTTATCGAGCCGTGGGAAAAAATATAATTGCTAAGTTTCAATTTATTCATGGGTGTACCGATCACTTGCATGGAAAACATTTTTATGCATTGTATTTTAGTTATTTAAATCAAAGCTAGCTTTTCTAAACGCTAAAATGTGCGAGATAAAGATGTAGTATTTAATTTTATAGATTATACCTAAACTTTGCAGAATTTCACCAAAAAGGGTTATTTTCGTCACCAGCGTGGCATCACCTTCGTGGCGTTTTTACTATGAAGGTGATTTTTAGGGCACGAAAGTGATTGTTTTGTTTAGAAAGGGTCTTTTTACCAACTTAAAAGCACTTGATCTGTTATGTTAGGGTTTTAATACATATATACCAAATTTCTGCCTAATAAAAAAGTAAAGTGAAAGGTAAAGTAATATCTCAAATTACGCATATTTTCTTCTGTAGTGAGGTTTGTTGTTACGTAAAATGTCATTTATTGTACATTTTTGGTAGATTTAGTCTTTTAAAAAAGTTTTACTTGAAAAAGTTTTGAAAAAATAATGATTGAATCACTTTCGTGGCGTCGAAAATTTCAAAACTGTTTTTCTTCGAAATGAAACGTACGATTTAAATTATTTATATAAAAGTTTACTCGTGTTATCCAGCTCTATACAATATAATACATAAACATTACAAATAAGCAATAAATAAGAATTGCCATGAAGGTGACGATGAGAATCGATTCCATGAGAATGAGCCATACAACGTAATCGACACTCCAGCCGTCGAGGATTGTGATAAAATTTTACTACATTCGTAGCTGTTTGAGTTTTTTACTCAGGATTAGGTACTCGTACCTACGAAACTTTGTGAGGTAGTTCGAAGGACGTTAAAGCAGTTCGAATTGAAAAGGTGTGGTAAGAAGATGAAGCCATTAGGAAGAACCAACGGAAGAAATCTCTCAGAGAGTTTTATAGAACCTTACATTTTATAGCAACGTCGTCTGATACAGGGCCTGCCTATAGTTACCTACCCATAGTTTATAGAAATAGATGCCATATTATCATGCCAAGATTAAGTATATTTAAATTTATTGTAATATACCATTGAATACGTAGCTTCGCACCTTTTCAACTAGGTATATAAAAACAGGACAAAGCTGTGATTTACCGACTAAGGTCACTGAAGCACTGAAAACGCCTGACAATATAACCTCTAAGGAGTGGTAACACACACAAACCCCACTTCTGAAACAATTAAATAAGTACTTACAAAAAAGGTGGTTGAAGATTTAAGGGTCCAGTGACTCTTAACCACAAGCGAAGGTACCAGACATGAAAGTATTAAACTTTCCAGACATTTTATGCTAATATTTCCCATATTCCGTGCTCCTTGCCACCAATATGAAATCTCAAAGAGCATTAAACCTTTAAGAGGTTTAACACCGTTCGCTCACGTCGAGTATTAAATTACCCACGTCTATTCTTTGCGCTGATTACTTATCATGGTTAGATAGGCATCATTGGATGGATTTACGGTGGGGGACTGGATGTAGAGGCTCTGCTCGTTTCCCAGACGTCCATCATAAAGACGAAACGATAGGTGCCGCTAGGTTTTTTAGTGGCCCCTACCGCGCCCATCTTCGGCGTGCGAGTTACATTACATTTTTCCCAGTATCAAAAAAAATAAAGGCTATCATTGGATCGGCTATCCGTGCCAGCGTGCAGCCAGAGACAGAATGTAAATCGGTGACAATATCACTATGAGCGCTTCCTTGCTACAGCCAATCCATCAATAAATGTACTATTAGATAACTTACCAACCACCGACCGCAAGCATTCACAGCAGTATTGGTACTAAAACTGAATATGTGACTACTGCGGTTCTTATTGGTCCGGTCCGTCAAGAAAGTCTGATGATGAATGGAAATCACATAGCAAATACATAATATAATGTTTTACAGCTACGCCAGACTTTCAATTTACGGATTCACATTGGAGTAGTTCAGTTTCAGAAGTTCGGAAGCGCTGTCTCCAAACCGTATTTAGCTCAAGCTAAATACAGCTTTCAAGAAGGTGCCAGTTCCTCTCCCATATTTATTCCTTCTATTCCTTTGTGGGATATCTAGTGAGATTCCTGCCTCGGCTTGTATCGCACATTTCCAATAAACCTGCATCGAGGTCGTATCAGGGCTTGTTCGGGATAAGCTTTTGTGATTTTCACGTTGAGGATCGAATTTTAAAATCCTCTATGGAAGAATTGGAGTCATCGTCAGTAAAAACAATTTTTAGCTTTACATACTTTATCTTATAGGTATAGGTGTCCTATAGGTACCAGGTACTTCCTACTTAAGCTAATGCGATCCACACATTATGACGTCGATCTCTTCTAGTTCAGTCAATTTGTGATGTTAAGATGACGCTGCCCCCTCTACTGATTGAGTGCCACCCAGGATTTCACATTGATGTAAAATTCTGCCCACCTGCCGGAGCCGCTGCCTTTTCTCTGGCTTCTTGTGGGGCTGCAGAGACTAAGGGACTATATTATCTATAGACATATTTCATCATCTTAGCCTTACAGCACTACGGTGGACATTGCGTCTACACGGGTCGTCAGAGCCTCGATTGTTATTCAGGAGGGCCCACCACGGGCAGGTTAAGGATGACTTATAGGTGCCGAGGGTTATTTTTAAAACACCTGCATCCTCGCAGGACCAGGCTAACATCATAAACAACTTGTGATATGTGACTTATATAATTTGTAATTTTTTTTATACAAAAATAATTGTTCAGAGCATTCTTTTGTTTATTTTTATTTAGTCTCTGCTGACCCACTGCTGGGCAAAGACTTTCCCAAGCTTTTCCACGTGATTCTATGCTGCGCGATCTCATTCAGATGGAATATTAAATTATATTGATTTTTATATGAAAGTAACAAATATTATATATCAAAAGTCACATATCACATGTTGTTGTTTATGATGTTTGCTGCTTGGTACTGCGAGGTTGCAGGTGTTTAAAAATAACCCTGTATAGTTATACCTTACAATTCCTAAATTCCTAACCTATACATTGCAAAAATAAATTATTTACCTACTAGTCCGTCTGCTGGAGCTGTACGTCAATAGATCAGTTAGACACTTTCTTTTTACACAGATTTAAGTAGATTTCTTATTATAAATGGACAAATTCAAGCCCGAGACAAGAAAACCATGAAGAATAATGTTCCATTTGCCCTTTTATAAAACAGCTCTTCGTAATGGAGAGATTATAAAGAAAATAACTTTGAAGAGTGCCCATTAACATTATCCTGAACGACTCTACTTCCTTTTAGTAAAGTTATTGAAGTAAAATAAGTAGAGGTAAAATAAGTACTTTTACGTAAATTAATGGACAAACTCTCATCGAATATTTTAGATGCTCCGAAATGGTTAAAATTTAAAGTTGATTACAACTACCGATAATAGGTACCAGGTACCTACCTATCTCACTGTGAAGTCAGAAAGGGGTTAGGTTTAGACAACCTTCGACCGTATCGTCGCTTAATATCGGCCGAGATCTAAGGTCTAAGGTCTGCCTTTTTTCATCTTTGTAGGTCTTCTACCAGAAGAGGGTATTACAAAAAGATATTTTCAAAAGTTGTCGGCCTTAAGCGATAAGGACGTCCATTGTTATAAATGTAACCTATCCTACTTAGGGGAATTTGCGGAGATTATTGCCCAACAGTGAGATAGTACAGACTAGCAAAAAATACATTAAGAAATCTAGGTATACAGCATGGGACCTTTTTTATCATGAAAACCTCTTCCGTATCGTCTAAATTAGAAATACCAAGATTAGGCAAACGGTTTCTCCCGCATTCACACAATAATTACCTCCCCGTCTTTTGAAAAAAAGCCTTTTGTCGTTCGAAGGCTTTTTGTTTGAATAAACGTTTAATCTGGTAAATCGCTTTGTGGGAGCGTGGAGGCGCTGGCTTTTTCTTTCAGCTGAGTTAAAAGGAGAATTCTGCGACGTATTTTTAGAAGGCATGCCTTTGATGTCAACATTGAAATTAATGATACAGATTTTACTGTTTGTAATGCAAATATTGTGGTGTACTGACTACATTTATTGCGGGTTGACAGTTGTTAAGTAGCCAAAGGGTCACAGTAACAGCTGTCTTATTTTATATTTTGCATTTTAATTGTATAATATAAAAATGTTGGCAAAGACATGAGTAGGTAAGCCACAACGTACATATCTACCTGAGTAGAAAATACACGTGAAATAGCTGGATTTAGTTGAAATTTATCCTACAGATATTGTGACCCAGACTGCGGACTTTGCAAAGAAAGAATTTCTGAATGGAAGCGCAGCTGTGAACGTAAGCTAGTAATCTTATAATAGGAATTTATAAAATGTGACTGGTTAATTGACTAAACACAAAACAGTGAACAGTTTGAGTTAAAATTTAGCACAGAGACAGATATTATGACATAGATGTACGCCAAGAAATAAGGCATTAACTATTAAGGTACTTTTATAAAATTATTAATTTCAGCTAACGTGCAGAGAAATAACTTAACAATTTAATAAAGTAAGAAGATAAACACAAAACGCGATAAAAATAACTCGTAAACACGAACACCAACACAAAATGTTTTCTTCCAATCCCTCAGAGAGGTCTTCGGTCCTCAAAATTGCCTTCATGTATTATTTAGCTTGGAAATAAGATGGCTCAACATAAGAATATACATGATACAGAGGGCTTTACGTTTCTTATATAAAAATATACCTACTGTCTACCGCCGTAATGAATGGTCGAAAGTATTTAAGTTTTTTTTTTTCTTTTTTTAAACTACATAATATGAAAATAAATATTATACAATGTGCACTAAAACTATGTAAATGACACATAAAAAAGCAGTAGCATTCGTAAACCCACTAAAAACATAACAAATACATATTTATTACATAGAGTCCATTCATTATATGGATCTGCCCTCTCCGAAACTAGACTGGAAGTCTGTGTCTCCGGAAAGAGCATGATTCCTCACATTCTATGACACGAAATAGGTGTTTAAAAATACTCCAAGTATTATTTTAATTCATGTTTTTTTTTTAAATAAACATTAAAAAAGTATAACTATAACCCAACTTCAGCAGAACTATTTTGGTGAAATGTGGCACGATATTAGAGTAGATGCCTAGAGTTTGAATTTGAACACACTGGCTCCAAAATTAGCTGCAATTGGAAGTTCCCATAATAATGTGCACATCGCAACTCGTCGATCAAAAGTCGCGGTATTCAAAGGCTCAGCAACATCTTGTATGACGATAGGTGTAAAATAAAATTATACTCTACCTACTTAATTCAAAATTGTGTCTGTCGTTTTGATCTTATTTCGTCTTCTTATAGAGCAAGACTCAACGCAGACACCATCGCCGTTGAATCAAGAAATCCTTAACCAAAATTAACTTTTCGTTAATTAGATATTTATTAAATTTAGAAGAAGACAACTAATAGCTCCAAATAATATTTACCTGCGTATCTTATAAGATAGCTCATTTAACTGCCTAAGAAAAACATAAAAACCTCATAATTTAGATACGCATGACGGCCGTTACGTGGGCACCAGGCCATAGATAAGACTTATTAGTAAAGACTGACGACACAAACCAAAACGCCGGTTTCGGGAAATCACAGCTAAACAAAGGCTATAAGGTATTGATGAGATCATTTTACTAGGTTATTATACATTTTTATTCATTGTTATGCGAGTCTCGGATCAGTCATGACGCAATCTGCGTTTATATTATCACTTGTGTTTATAGTCACGACCTGTGCTTCAGGTGAGGAAAACTGTTCTATTTTATGAATATTAAGTATTTTAGGCTTCTTCCTGCCCTTATCCAACTCCCTGCAAAACTGTGGCCCTCAACTGTTTCCTAAGGATTCCTTTTTCCTATGTGATATGAAGGAGGCAGTCGTGAAGTCATGTTACAGGCCTTGTTACAATATTGGAGACCTAAAACTGCATTATATAGGTTGGCCAGAAAACCTATAATTGTGTTTGACTTTGAGAGGGTGATTAAAACAACCAGTTATTCTGTTGGAGTCTTGGAGTATATAAACCCTAATTAATACTCGTATTATGTCGGCTCTATACATGTTTATCTCCTCAATTCGTTGTCATCCCTTAGCTCCGCACTTATCTCACTTTCACGATATTCCTCTTTCATACGGTTCATCCAAGTCTTTCTAGGACATAAATGTTCCTAATAACTAGGTATATATTTATACTCGTATATATTTATACGTTTGTTTTATGAGTATTACTTAGGTAGGTACCTTAAAGGTATAATCTAGATATTATGATATTTTTATCAGCCATTTTATCCTCACTTTCCGTAAAATACAACCCTGTACCCAATAACACTTCTAATACACATTCATGAATATTTTCATTATTTTCTGTAGCGTATTATCCGCAAGTATTTGGAAAATGTTATGACACAGCATTATTTTGTCGCAATAACAAATTAGCAAAAGGATGGCTACGATACGTCTTAAATGCTTTAGAATTCTGAGCAAACCACAGTGAAAATATTGACACTTCGTGAGCGCTGTCTTGGTCACAAGTTTGTATCTTCTTCTTTGTAGGTACAGGCAATGATTCTTATTCTTATTATAAAAGATTAGGATTACTAGCCCATATTATGGGTTAGACCTTCACGTTCCCAATTGTTCTTCACAGTGATAACTAGTGTTCTCTAGGACAGCAGGCTTTTTATATTTATAATTACCTACCTATAATGTTTTAATTTATTTAGGTAGAGTCTCAAAAAGGACCTTTAGGCTTAATATAATCCTAGTACCTACTTAAAATAAATTGTTAAAACCTGAAGGCTTTTTAAGACGGATATCCTTATTAAAATGACTGCGTTATTATCTCATGCGTAAGATTTGCCTAATAGGCTTAATTTTAGAGATGAAAGCCTTAAGGCCTTGGGAGCACTAGTGGTGACAAATGAGCTCAAGTTAAAATCCGAACTATCCTCACTGGAAACAAAAGGGTGGGAAAAAGTGGGACTAACGCAGATGAATTAATTTAATATTAAATTTAGAGGTATATATGCTGCAGTCTCATCACTATCCTACGTTGGTCTACTGCTGGACATAGTCCATGCCACGCCAGTTAGCTCAGTCCTCCATCTTTTTCCCGATTTTTATGAATGTTATTTTTACTTATAGCAGAACTACAATGTGGAGCGGGAGAGATAGAGGAGAGCTGTCCTACCAAATGCGAAGTGCACCACTGCCCTAAAAATGAAAATTACGTCCGTTCATGTACCAGACCAGAGAAATGTCCACCGCCTGCTTGTCAATGCAGGTTCAACTACAAAAAAGCGAGTAATGGGACTTGTATTCCAACGCGGGAATGTCGTAAGTAATATTTTTAGAATTTCTTTGCAATAGGCCTAATAGCACGGATTGACTGAGGTCTTCCCTTACTGACAAGTTGAACTGTCAACGCTTAGGTTAGGTACCTAAATTCTATTGTTGCGATCGTATGGGATGACCAAAAATTTTTTACCTCCCTCTTTGGGGATGACCGTTTTACTTGACAGAAAGATTAGACACTCCATGCTAGGCCCACTAGACTAGAGTTTATTTTCCAAGCAGACTTCAATCAGTTAGAAATTGGATCAGTCCAACAAAATTTTCCTGATGACTATGGAAACGATATGTTATTATGGAGTGGTCAAAGACTACCTCATTGCGAGGAATAAAAAGATGAACACTTTACCTATTATATTATTATTATGTAAACTAAGGTTTTACAGACAACATAAATCTAGACACGCGGCAGCGAGTCAAGCCAAGTTCAAGCAAAGGAACTGGCGACCGCGCCGTGTGTTATATTACACGAACCGTCCAAAGTGCGTTTTGACGACTTTTTACACCCTCGTTATACAAAAACTATTACACATAGACAAGTCAAATTTGGCACATATACTTAAATATACGAACTATATCTCTGTTCCAAATTCCAATAACACAGCTCATACGGTTATTTAGATATAAACATCCAGTAATCGGTGAAGTTAATACATACTGAGGGATAGATCAAAAGTAATATCCCAGTTCCAGATGACCTAGAAAGCTGAAATTTGGCATCCCGATAGGTAATGTCGTAGTAACAAAGGGAAAAATCAGAAACTAGTATTTTTTTATCATTTTAAATTATTATTAATAAAGTTTGGGACGCCTAGGAACGCATAAAGCAATACATGTTGCATGTTGCTATAATTTTTGTGTAGGCGGCTATTTTCTGTTAGATACTACGAAGTGTGCGCGAGTCCACTATTCCTACTAATATAATTATAAATACAAACTTTATACCTACTGTACGTATGGATATATGTTTTTTACTTTTTCACGCCTAAACGGGCGGGGCCGATTGACTTTAAATTTGGTATAATAAAAAATATAGCTTAGACCCCTGGAATAACATAATATACACTACTGTACCAAACTGTATAGCGGGTAAAACAGCTAGGCACAGCTAGTCACTAATAAAAATAGGTTCCTGGTACCTACGTAACAATTGTATATCCTATGTAAATACCTATCAATATATCGACTCACCAGCACAAGGCGGCTCAGTAACATAGAGGTAATAATATTAACATTGTTTACAATAAAAATAATGTATGTATATCGCCTTAGGTGCTAGTTGGTGTAAACATTTTAGATAGGTACCTACGTACCTGTAACGTATAGTCATAATATTATAGGTATGTGGCGGTATCTGGGGGCACGGCAGTGCCCCCGCCAAGTCGTCGTCATTACAAGTCTTGTCGGCTTAGGTTTCTTTTGATCGAAATTCTAATCCAGTTCCAGATGATCTAAAAAGTTAACTTTCAATCCAGGTAGGCGGTAGGTTTAAGATGGCTGGGTGAATATATGTAGATAAATTTATCAGTAACTAGTATTGTTTAAAAATCAATTGATTAGGTACAATATTCAAATCAATAGTGCACATTGCACATAAATGCTATATATAAATAAGTACTAAATTAATAATTATAGATATAGGTATATCGAAGCACGGCGAGGCTCACAGGCCGCGGTGCGCGGTGCGACGGCCGTGCCATGGGGCGGTGGGGTGGGGTGAGGTGCAATAAAATAATCATTTGGTATTAATCTTATTATGACTGGGTGTCTTAAACCTATTACATACAAAAAAGTACTGTACAAAAAGCAATGATATCCCATCAAAAACATAAATGTGAAAAGAGAGCCAAGTTCAATATTACGATGTATGTACTCATAGTTATCTATGATTTGGTAGTTGAATTCAACGACAAAAGAAGTGAGATCTAAATGGGTGCCAAGTTCAATGGTCAGTCCTGAAAAATATTTACAACAACATAAAATATTTATTTATTACAACTTAAAAGATTATTTCTTCTTATCACTTAGAATTAATATTATTTTGAAGCCCAAAGTTTGACTTGGCTAGTTCTCATGGGTACCATACGACGAAGTATCATTAAAATAAGACAATAGATACTTTATTGTACACCACATAATGTTACAGAAAATACATAAGTACATAATTAAAATTAAAAATTACAATGTACAAGTGCCGGTCTTATCGTTAAAGAGCGATTTCTTCCAGAGAACCAATGGATGGAGGGGACTAATTTACACGATAAAAGACGGTGGCGCACTAATTAGCATTAAGTGCGTTTAATAGTGATCAAGCTAAAGTTAAGAGAGTACCTACCTAGTATATTATGAGAACTGGCCAAGTCAGTCTTTAGGCTTCAAAATAATATTAATTCTAAGTGATAAGAAGAAATAATCTTTTAAGTTGTAATAAATAAATATTTTATGTTGTTGTAAATATTTTTCAGGACTGACCATTGAACTTGGCACCCATTTAGATCTCACTTCTTTTGTCGTTGAATTCAACTACCAAATCATAGATAACTATGAGTACATACATCGTAATATTGAACTTGGCTCTCTTTTCACATTTATGTTTTTGATGGGATTAAAACATTCAGGCAATCTTAAGCTTGTACCCACTAGCTGCGGTTTTCAGCAGATGTTACTATTAAGCTAAGGATTCCATTAACGACATAGAGTTCCTATTTCAGTGATTAACGATCATATTTTTTTTCAGCACCATTTGAATGCACTGATCCTAACACAGAGTTCAATTCCTGTCCTTCATATTGCCCCACCGATGACTGTTCACAAGCCACGCCTGATGGGGGGTGCCATATCTTCGGCCATATCCTGGTTGTGGTAGAGTGCCAACCAGCTTGTCGGTGCAAGAAAGGCTATTGGAAACTCAATGGTGTCTGCGTGCCTTATGATCAATGTCGTATGTAAAACTTTAATTTTAAAAATAAGCATAATTTGTCCTAATGCAAAAACAACTTACTACACTCGATGTGAAGATGTCAACGCTGTATCATCACTATTTATTGTATTATTGTTTACTCTAAGCATCTAAAATATTATATTTTATTTCTTTTCAGCGAAGAAACTGGAAAACAACAGCATAGAGAAGTTTTTGTTGAATTTACAATAAATTGAAAAAAAAGGTAGAAGTAGATTTATTATAGTGCCTATGAAAATATACTTAGGCGAGAACTCAGGTACCTACTTGTAGGAAAACACAGGAGACGTAAGGTATTATTGTAACATAATTATTTGATATTGTATGTTGAAAAACAAGAAAGTATTTAGGTCTCTTTATTACAATATTTTGTGCAATATGCCTATGTAAATACATTAGATATGTATGTAACGGTAGAATGTAGATCGAAGGTAGATACAATTCAACATTTTTTGAATGCACCTAACGAACCAAATCTTTTGGACTGTAAGAAAGTAAGAACTGAAAAAGAGTGCACGTGTAATCTAAAAATGGTTCAATTCTACTATGATGTATACCTACTATTTTAAACAAAACATGTTTAACGATCTAATAAAACAAGTTTTTTCAGACATGTTTATTAATTATTTCCTTCCATTAATTTGCTACAAATCTGTAACGGGGACTTTTTAGAATGAAGAACCTATCTAATCACATTGCAAAATTATCATAATATATCATCTATATATCTACGCAGCCCTTATCCTCATGAACACACCAGTCTTGCGTGAGTCTCATCCAGATCCTTCCGACATGCCTACTTGACAATATAGTCTGACCATCGGGCATTGGGCTGGTGGTCTGCCTTGATATCTTGAGTCCGACGGACTCCTCCGACGGACAAATCTCAAGGCAACGGACAATGTCCGTGCCTTGGGTAGGTACCATATTACAAGTTAAATACAAGCTATGATGAGTTCGAAATGTAGGTATGCGAACTATAAGACAGATTTGCCATTATCTTAAAAAAAACTATATAGTGACTAAGTAGATATATGTTAAAATTGGCTAAACTCTAAGTATTCTATTTCGATAATAATATGATTAAACCTCATAAAGTCAGTACCATTGTTTCCAGTGTTTTATGTAGGTACCTACTTACGTAATTTAGTTTACAATAAAGGTCTAACCTCAATTAAAAATTTGAAGCACGATAGCGTAGTTTTATTATTTGACTAGTTCCACGATTTTATAGCGTCTGGCGTTATTTGATTGCTTCTTTTATTATTTTGAAAAAAATCTAAGTGTTTCAAACAAGTACCTGCCTTTTTAACCCCCGACGCAATAACGACGGGGTGTTATAAGTTTGACGTGTCTGTCTGTCTGTCTGTGTGTGTGTCTGTCTGTGGCATTTGAATCCCGAACAGATGAACGAATTTTGATTTTTTTTTTTTTGTTTGAAAGTAGAGTTAGTCGAGAGTGTTCTTAGCTATGTTTGGTGGAAATCGGTCCAAGATGGCCGTCGCTACAAAATGGTGGATTACTTTTTTCTTCCACGACCCCAATATGGGTCAATATGGGTATCAAATGAAAGGGCTTAACTAGTAGAATACAACCCACTATAGAAAATTTAAAATTCAAGATGGCCGCCACCATAAAATGGTGAATTATGTATTGCGTTGGGGGTTTTTAAATTTTTAATTTAATTCACTTGTATATATAAAATAGAATTAGTTCTTGTAACTTGGTATGCAATAAAGTGTTATTAATTTCCACGTTAATATAAGTACTATATTATAATTTACTGTACGATATGTTAATTTGATTGTTTACATGTAGGTTCCTGGTACCTACCTAATCCATGTTTTAAAATTATAATTTTATTTAGTTTAATAAATGCTTTTGTGTTCTCCTTTTGAAATTAATTTCCCCCCACATTCCTATAAAGATTTTTTTTTTTTATGTGATGAAGTAGAAGACGAGCAAGACGCTCTCCTGATGTTAAGAGATAACGCTGCCCATAATCAGTACAGTGCTACTTAGGATTTCACAATTATGTGAAATTCTAGGAGCACTGCACCAACGCTTCTTACTCAAGAGTCATAAGATGTTAAGACTATTTAGCCCAGTAATTAGATGTACTAAATAGATAAACAATGATCGATAGTTACCTACTGATAAAAACATCATAACTTAGGTAATATTTAAATTTATAGATTCTCACAATTCCTCATACATGGAATATAATAATAATCATTCCTAATGTAGGTATATTATTGCCTGAAATAACGGAGTTATTACTATAATAATATATCTCTTGAACACACAGGTTAAATCCGGATCTTTTTATAGGCATACACGGAGACATACAATTTCAACGTGCTGAGGCTCTTTTAGGCTTTTGATTAAAATGTACCTAATAGATGACACACAGCGGAGTCTGTCTGTGAGTCCATCTATAGAAAATGGGTTCAAAGACAGTCTAGTGCAAGGACTATTGTTAATTAATGGAATAAATAAAATTGCTTATGAATGTGCATTCTAAAGGGATGGTAAATGATGTTATTGCTAGAGACTACGGCACCTGCCTCTTCCGTCCCATAACAAAGCCATCAGAAAAGCCAATTGCACCGATGTTGCCTCATCGGTGCAATTGGCTAGAGGAGGAGAGGTGTCCCTGGACTACTTGCCACTTATGCTTCACATCCTCCCTCGAGCACGACGATCTTGCGACTCCACTCTAGTCGCCCAATCAAGGCTAGCACAGAGGTGGGTGACTGTTCCTCGGCAGTTATTACTCAACGAATTATTACCTACCTACGACCTACTGAAAGAGAAAATAAAACCGGTCAAGTACGAGTAGGACTCGAGCACCCCGTAGGTTTGTACGGAACCCTAAGGAAAAGTGGGTATAATATTACTGGGTGTGGGTTTTATATACTGTAGGTATTGATTCCCTTGCGAGTACTTGCGAGTTTGAAAATATGGGGCTAAAGTTGCTGTTTCTTTTGATTGCGTTGACATAGATGTTTGATTTTTAACAGCTTAAAGTTATTATAAAGCTGAGTATTTGAAATGAATTTCAATTTAATACTTGTGCGCGTTTTTGAGGAAAGGAGTAGTAAAGGGTGATTCCTGAGAGACAAAATTTTACGTGTCTGGGGGAATAAACTACCCGTAACATAAAAATTCTACCCAAAGGTATTTTTTTCCTGTTAGTCTAAGGTTCAATCTACCTAATGCATGATAGACATCAGGTTATATTTAGCTGCAAGTATCTAAAAAAAAATGTAAAAGCCCTGAAATTTGATTACCGTGGGCTGTCCCTTACACATTTTCGGAACAAAATATATTTTTTACACTAATTTATAAAAGGAATTTAATTAATTCCTGTGATCTAAGCTGTAAAGGGTGAACTGTTATATGATCAAAAAAATACGCGAAGGCTGTACTCAGCGTAGTTTTAGAAAAAATAACAAATTTAGGTTTGTCCCCGGACAAAAAGTGATTCCCATGGCGCGCGACATAACTACCCACATTTCACAAACCACAATACTTAGAAGCTTGTACGCACGCTATTGGCTAACTTCGATTGCGCTCTAAACATAGTGAAGAGAGGCTCCTCCTGTCGTTGTTATAAACTGGATTTACGAAGGTGAGAAATTGATTACCGTTATTTTGGTGCACTAGATCATTGATTACCTTTTCCATGTTTAAAAATATTTTTTTATCCATTACGGTTTTTTGACTAGGGTGTGCAGTTAGGAAAAGGGTATTGTCTATCATATATTTTATTATTTTTGGTCTATAATTATGGTATTTAAAAATATTGACAAAAAACTATACAATTTTGATTTCCATGGTATTGATTTTCATGGCATTTCACCACGGTGATCAATTTTCCTCTGAGTTTTCTTGCGCATTCTTTCACTTTTTACCCATATACAGCGAAGCCGCAGGTATGGAAGTGATTTTGATAGTTCATATTTGTATATTTCATTATTTCAGATATTTTTTTATGTTGTATACATCAGATTTTTTATATTGTACTATAGTAGACAGCCGCTCTGGCTTATGCGGCACCATTATATTTTTTTTTTTTTTTTTTTATTTATTTAAAGACCAACAGCTTTACAAAAATATCAGAAAGTATACATTGTTTAGTAATACCGCCAATAACAGGTCTCGAAATATTATTATTTATACTATCCGATCCATTAACGCTTAGCAAACTCCAAAAATAAAATTTATGTGATATTCTTGCGAGCATGGTAACCATAAACAATTTAATAACTAAAATATGAGTAGATGAGTCAGTGTGTGTATGTGTGTGTGTATGTGTGTCAGTGTGTGTATGTGTGTGTCAGTGCCTGCTATGGTTATAGGTACTAGGTGAAGAATTAACTATAAGTTATTACATATTCTATTTTATAATATATTATTAAGTTATAATAATACAGACAGAAATCTTTTTTATTACTTACCTACTGCTCAGAATTTTATTCCCTATTCTTGTGTATTATATCTTTTACTTTGGCTTTAAAGGCGGTTTTGGAATGTGCAAACATGTCTGCTTCTGAGAATATATTATTGTAGGTAGCCGCAGTACGTACAAAGAAATTGTTTTTAGCATAGTTTGTGCGGTGAAATGGGATATGAAAAAGTTTTGTGTGCCGGGTTCTACGAATGGGAGTGCTATAATAGAAGTTCCTAACAAGATCTGGACAGTCTAAACGGTTATTTGTAATATCATGTAAGAGTGACATATCTAGGAGACATCTGCGTTCTTTGAGTGTTAATAGATTGTGGAATATACAGTCCTCCTCATATGTAGTTCTTGTGTGTCTTGATCGGAAGTTCAGATGTCTTATGAAAATGCGTTGTATACGTTCTATACGATCATTGTAAGTCGCGTATGCAGGTGACCAGATAGGGCTACCATACTCCAATATACTACGTACATATGCGCGGTATACAGAGATTACGCAGTGTATGTCCTTAATATCATTACAAGTGCGTATAGCGAAGCCTAGCATACGGTATGCCCTGCTAGTTATATGATCAATGTGATAGGACATTAGAAGTTTGTTGTCAAGCATTATACCCAAATCTCGAACTAGTGTTGTTTTTTCGATTGGAATACTATTAAAATTATAAATGAATTGAATTGGTTTATTTTTTCTAGTGAAAGATATTTGTTGACATTTTTTAAAGTTAACTGAGATTTTGTTGACTATGTAATACTCTGCTAGACGATCAAGGTCATCTTGTAGTTTGTGACAGTCTTCTACAGATTTGATGTTATAATAAACTTTTTTGTCATCTGCATACATTAGAAATTTTGAGTGTATGATACATGAGTTAATGTCACTGAGAGTTGCCACATAGAATAGTGGTCCCAGATGTGAACCTTGAGGCACTCCCGAATTTACTGTAAAATAATCTGATTTGTACCCTCCTATAATAACAGCTTGTGAACGATTTTGTAAATAATATTATATCCCCACATTAAAAAGTCGCTCAGCGAGCTATGGAGAGGGCTATACTCGGGGTTTCTCTACGTGATCGAATCAGGAATGAGGAGATTTGAAGATGAACCAAAGTCACTGACATATCTCCGCGGATCAGGAAGCTGGAGTGGTAATGGGCAGGCCACATAGCACTGATGGGGTCGAAAAGTGTTCAAGTGGCTACCTCAGGCAAGCAAACCCAGTCCACCCACAAGTGTGGCAGACGACCTTATTTAGGTCGCTGAAAGACGCTTGAAGCAGGTGGCTTCCAACACCGGTGTTATATAATATGGAGGTCTAAAGGGGAGGTTTATGTTCAGCAGTAGACGTCTTATGGCTGAGATGATGTATGATGAAAAAATAAAACGAAACTATGGGCTGACTGCAACTTTCAGTCCAGATTAACCTAACTAATGATAAATGTACAATCTGATGACAGCTTCTGGAGTGAATCCTGTTAGTAACTGTGACTGAGAACTTGATCTCATATTCTAGGATATATATTCTTCTATATATTCAATATTTTTACATTGTTTAAGACTGCAATACGTTGATTTTATTTAGTTTACATGATTATTATATAGAGAGCCAATATAGACCTTTTTTAATACTTTATGTTTGGTGTATATCTGTTTGGATCACCGTTTTAAATCATTTCTATTTTATATGATTAGTATGTAGATGTCAATATTTAAATAATAACATAGAATTCAAACAAAATAGTTTTAATTTTGATTACCATGCCACACTTTATTGATTCCCGTGGCACCAAAAATTTGAATTTAAATATCTTCTGAACAAAACAAGTTATAATGATGCCTATTTGATTGATGTGCTTATAATTATGGGAAATTTGATGTTTTACATGTAAAATGCAATAATACTTTGATTTAAAATCTGCCACGGAAATCACCTAAATACGCCCGATCTCAGGATTTACCCTAAATACAAAATTATTAAAAATATTTTTTTACACGATGTTACCTAAAATTTACAGTTTTCGCAATTTTTCCTGTGCCTATGATCTAAGACGTTGCTGCGTACCAAATTTCAAGATTCTGAGTTAACGGCAAGTACCCTGTAGGTTTTGATTCCCTTGAGAGTAGTCGCGAGTTTAAAAATGCGGGTAAAATTGCCGTTTCTATTGAATGCGTTGACAAAGAGGTTTGATTTTATTACAGGTTAAAGGTATTATAAACCTTAGTATTTGATATGACTTTCAGTTTAATACCTGCACGCGTTCATGAAAAATGAGGTAGTAAGTATGAAATTATGAAAAATACTTTTTTATATGATGTAACAAAAAATTTACAGTTTTCGCAATTTTTCCTTTATTTGTGCTCTAAGGAATTGCTTTTTACCAAATTTCAAGATTCTACGTTCACGGCAAGCCCTGTAGGTTTTGGTTTCTTGAGAGTAGTTGCGAGTTGAAAATTGCGGCTAAAATTGCTGTTTCTTTTGAATGGTTTAACATAGAGGTTTGATTTTATTACAGTTTAAAGGTATGATAGGCTTGAGTATTTGATATGAATTTCAATTTAATACGTTTACGCGTTCATGAGAAAAGGGGTAGTAGGTACAAAAATATTCAAAATATTTTTTTCATATGACGCAAATAAAAATTTATAGTTTTCGCAATTTTTTCTTTATTTGTGCTCTAAGGTGTTGCTTCGTGCCAAATTTCAAGATTCTGAGTTCACGAGAAGTCCCCGTAGGTTTGATTAATTTGGGAATGTCGAAAATTTTCTGAAGTATGCGACATATTCGTCTATATCTTTTGATTGCGTTGGCCTAGAAGTTTGAATTTTTCACAGCTCTAAGAGGCAATGGACCTTAGTATTTCCTATAAATTTCAGCTTGTTAACTCTACGCGTTCCTGAGAAAAAGGGTCTTGACAGACAGACGGACGGACGGACGGACGGACGGACGGACGGACGGACAACAAAGTGATCCTATAAGGGTTCCGTTTTTGCTTTTGCGGTACGGAACCCTAAAAAAAAAACAGAAAAATGAAATACAAAGTCTTACAGCCAAAATATTAACAAGTCGAAAAAAGACTTATTTTACTTTGCTAGATGTACCTATGTATTTTATAACTGTAGATCCTATCAGAGTTATTGTTAGTCGTCAAGGTTTGATGTGCAGTTGTACCTACCTACTAACTACTATTCCATAAAAAATTTATAATAGAAAAAAATAAGGTGATATCGGTAGTTAAGGAAGTTTCTAAACACCATCAAGATAATAATATTATGTCTTTACATAAAACAACACAAAGAACATGTTAAAGAAAAGAAGGAAGACATCCTATTTTCCATACTGCCGATAAGTGGAGATGGTCGGAAGCGCATGGTACTTACCATTTTATGAAGTGACACTATAAAGTTTAAACAACCAGTTTTAAATGTTAATTTATATAAGGTGTATCCACTGCCAGCATTTGGCGCAGAACCATTGTTGACGATGGGTGGTGCATTTCTTTGTATAAGTGTAAATGTTGTATTATTTTTAAGTCTATCAACAGGTAAGTATTATCCAGTTTGGACTTGACAAACAATTTTATTTAAGTGCTAGTTTTGGTGTTTTAAAATTATTAAGGAAATTAACGGAACTAAAAAAACGGAAGGACACCTCTATAATAGATGTTGTGATGTTTTTAGTTACCGGAAATGCTGTGCACCATCACACATCATCAGAGGAAGACGAAGCGAAAACTTGTCCTGATGACGGTGATGATGGAGGTACAACTTTCTTAAACGATGTTCAATAATAAAACGATCAAACAGGGTAAAATTCTGGGTAAAAAAATGTATTTGTTTCTATTATTCAGAGGCAGATCCAGTGTGCCCACCCAATGAAGAATATGTTAAGTGCACACAATCTATATGTCGAGCCTTAAATTGCACTCAAAGAGGAAAATCAGTTCCTTGTGCACCAGTTAACAAGAGTTCATGCACCAGTGGATGTGTGTGCGAAGCTGGATACCTAAGGACTAAAAGTGGAGACTGTATACCATCAGATCAGTGTTACGGTAATAATTAATGTACCTTAATTACGTAGAATTTATAAAATTTTGGAAAAGTCATGGTTACTAGGAAATACTTTTTAGTGAATCCAAAAACAACGGATGAAATGCGTTAGATATTATAAGTTAATTCAGTTCTGGTGATTTAGGAAACCTGGAATGCGAAGACGATGAAGTCGTAGACACTTGTCCAGGCAAATGCCTCGACGACTACTGTCCAACAAGCGAGGATGACGAAACATGTCCTTTCAAAGCCGATAATCCTGACAGATGTGGACGCCCAATCTGTAAATGCAGGTTTAATTACCGAAGGGATAATGATAATGGAACTTGTATACCTACGAGAGATTGTCGTGAGTATTTTATACTTAACTCTTTTATAAAATGAAAAACAACGATTTCAAGACTACACACAGAATTTAACACAAAAATAGATATAAGGTCGTGCACAAATAATAAATTATCTCTACATGACAGCGAAGCCACAGGTTCTCCAATTATATTATGTTTGCAGCTCCGTTCGAATGTTATGGAGAAAATGAAGAGTACAACCCATGCCCACCAAGTTGCCCGTCCGATGACTGCAGTCAAGCCACTCCACAGGGTAACTGCCCAATCCCAAGAAGATTTGGTACCGTAGTCGAATGTAAACCCACCTGCAGATGCATCGAAGGTTATTGGAGAGATGAAGGAGTCTGCGTGCCATATAACGAATGTCGTAAGTAATTACTTGGATTACTGGGATAGGCTGAAAACCAGCGCTGCGCGAGATCCCCTCACGCATCACGCAGCATTAAGCTGAGCCTATCTCAATTGACAGCAAAATTACGTGTACATAGTATATAAGTACCTACCTTGGTTTAAAGACTTATGTCTTGTTCTTTTGTGTTCTTTTTGTAACTTATATATATAATATTATATATAGTCAATAAATTATTTTTTACTTTACTTATTTTATTTCAACGACCAAAGCTCTTAACATTATGAAATAAGAAGAATGTGTTAAGAAAACTAACAAGAATAATGAGCTGAAAATTATTATTTTAGCATATCCTCCAGAAATCACATGTGGCGAAAACGAAGAAGTAAACGAATGCCCAAATGAATGTGATGACGACAGCTGCCCGGACGCATTTGAATTTGACACTGATAAATTTCGCAAATGCAAAAATCCCGTCGAATGTGAACCAAATCCAAAATGCCAGTGCATGGAAGACTACAGTCGTAATGCGAAAGGCATTTGTATTCCCACCAAAGATTGTCGTAAGTGGTTATGCCTATTACCTATACATTTTTTTTTTTTTATGTGGAGAAGTAAGAAGACGAGCAAGACGCTCTCCTGATGTTAAGAGATAACGCTGCCCATAATCAGTACAGTGCTACCCAGAATTTCACAATTATGTGCAATTCTAGGTGCACTGCACCAACGCTTCTTACTCAAGAGTCATAAGATGTTAAGACTCTTTAGCCCAGTAATTTCACTAGCTACAGTGCCCTCCTACCGAAGCACAGTAATGTTTGCACATTACTGCTCAGGCGGTAGAATAACTGGCACTGTTGGGGTACCCACCTAGACGACCTCCTGCAAAGGAAGTCTACCCCCGGTATCTATATCTCAAAAATATTGACACTTACCTACTATTTAAGAAGGGTTAGCAGAAATGCAATTAACATTAATACGTTAAATTACAGCTATCATATGTCCCACTAACGAGATATACTCCAACTGCACACAAACTTTGTGCCGAGCACAGAACTGCAATCAGGCCGGACGACAGGTGCCCTGTGCCACCAAGATCAAACAAGCAAGTTGTCGACAAGGTTGTGTTTGTAAGGAAGGCTACTTAAGAAACGACGACGGCGCTTGTGTTTTAGAAGATCTTTGCGGAGGTAAGAACCACCTGTAGATGCCAGAGCTCCTCTATTATAGACGACTAAACGAACTCTTCTCAAAATTACAACCTCTATCATTGCCCACAGTTGATCTGGATTGTGACATCAACGAAGAGGTGAACTACTGTCCTCGAGTGTGCGACAACGAAAACTGCCCTAAAAACTTAGGTTCGACCGAGCAGCCCAAATGCAATAAATACAACGGCGTCTGTCAAACTCCAAAATGCTCGTGCATCAAAGGTTATGCGAGAGATCCCAGTGCCAATGGAACTTGTATCCCCACTCAGGATTGTCGTAAGTGCTCCTTCATAATGATCTCTTTCAGGTGAATATACTTTAATGCACACATATTGCACTAGCTTCACGTTATAACATTTCAAAATCCTCTGTTATGTTGACAGAACATGCGATCGCCTCCTTTTCATTTCGCACTTTTAATTTCAGCTGACGTGTGCCCCAAAAACGAAGAATACTCCGATTGCACCCAATCCATATGCCGGGCACAGAAGTGTAATCAATACGGAAGACCAGTGCCATGTCCCAAGGTCAAGAAGGGAAGCTGTGAGCAGGGTTGCGTCTGTAAAGAAGGCTACTTGAGAAACTCTGCGGGGGAATGTGTTTTAGTCGATCTTTGCGGAGGTAAGACCTACTTATGTTTAAACCACACACGTTTTCTTTAGAGCGGTAGGTATGAATATTGTGTGTTTATTTTGGTCATGTGCTGAGTCGCATTTATACGCCGTTACCTTTTTCTCATCTAGGCTGCTAGTGCTGATAACACTATTATAACCCACAGATGATCTCGAGTGTGACATAAACGAAGAGGTGAACTACTGTCCTAGAGCGTGTGACGATGAAACTTGTCCTAAAAACCTTGGCTCAGATGAGCAACCCAAGTGCAACAAATACAATGGTGTTTGTCTAACGCCAAAATGCTCGTGTATCAAAAATTACGCCCGAGATCCCGACGCCAATGGAACTTGTATCCCTATTCAAAACTGCCGTAAGTACCTAGGTCATTGTGCCTTATTATTTTCAGTCTGGGAGTAATATTAACACTACATATTCTATTATTAATATTGCGTATGTGTCTGTACAGCTAATGTGTGTCCGACGAATGAAGAATACTCCAACTGTACCCAAACCGTGTGCCGAGCACAGTACTGCAATCAGTCCGGACGACGGGTCTCCTGTCCCAAGATCAAACAAGGAAGCTGCCAGCAAGGGTGCGTTTGTAAGGAAGGCTACTTGAGAAACGACGACGGCGCTTGTGTTTTAGAAGACCTTTGCGGAGGTGAAAATCATCTGATAATTATGCCGGTGCACCTCTTCTAGAAACGAACTCTTCTTAAATTCACAACCTTTATCATTGTCCACAGTTGATCTGGATTGTGACATCAACGAAGAGGTGAACAACTGTCCCCGAGTGTGCGACAACGAAAACTGCCCTAAAAACTTAGGTTCGACCGAGCAGCCCAAATGCAATAAATACAACGGCGTCTGTCAAACTCCGAAATGCTCGTGCATCAAAGGCTACGCGAGAAATCCCAGTGCCAATGGAACTTGTATCTCCATTCAGGATTGTCGTAAGTGCTCCTTTATACACGCTTTAATGCACGACATAACTAAGCTCACACTGCACTGGCTTTATGTCATAATATTTAAAAATTCTCTGTTATGTTGAAAGAACTTGCGATCGCAGATTTTTTATATAACATTTTTATTTTCAGCTGATGTGTGCCCCAAAAACGAAGAATACTCCAACTGCACCCAATCTATATGCCGGGCACAGAAGTGCAATCAATACGGAAGACAAGTGCCATGTCCCAAGGTCAAGAAAGGAAGCTGTCAGCAGGGTTGCGTCTGTAAAGAAGGCTACTTGAGAAACTCTGCAGGGGAATGTGTTTTGGTCGATCTTTGCGGAGGTAAGACCAACTTATGCTTAAGCCGTAAATATTGTATTAAGAGCGGTATTAATATTGTGTGTTTGTTTAGGGCAAATGCTGATTTGCATTATACGCCGTTGGCTATTGCCTAATTAGCACACCACGCCGCGCCGCTGCTAGCTCTGATAACAATATTTTATAACCTACAGATGATCTCGAGTGTGATGTTAATGAAGAGGTGAACCACTGTCCCAGAGCGTGTGACGATGAAACTTGCCCTGAAAACCTTGGCTCAGACGAGCAACCCAAGTGCAACAAATACAATGGTGTATGTCTAACGCCAAAATGCTCGTGTATCAAAAACTACGCCCGAGATCCCGACGGAACTTGCATCCCTATTCAAGACTGCCGTAAGTACTAACCTCATTGTGCTCCTTAGTGCTGTTCCGTCTGGAATTAAAATAAACACAATAGGTACACACATTTTTAACAATTCATATTGAGTTTGTGTCTGTACAGCTAACGTGTGTCCGACGAATGAAGAATACTCCAACTGTACCCAAACCGTGTGCCGAGCACAGAACTGCAATCAGTCCGGACGACAGGTCTCCTGTCCCAAGATCAAACAAGGAAGCTGCCAGCAAGGGTGCGTTTGTAAGGAAGGCTACTTGAGAAACGACGACGGTGCTTGTGTTTTAGAAGACCTTTGCGGAGGTAAGAACCACCCGCAGATGCCGATGCACCTCTATTAACACGACTAAACGAACTCTTTCCAAATTCACAACCTCTATCATTGCCCACAGTTGATCTGGATTGTGACATCAACGAAGAGGTGAACTACTGTCCCCGAGTGTGCGACAATGAAAACTGCCCTAAAAACTTAGGTTCGACCAAGCAGCCCAAATGTAATAAATACAACGGCGTCTGTCAAACTCCGAAATGCTCGTGCATCAAAGGCTACGCAAGAAATCCCAGTGCCAATGGAACTTGTATCCCCACTCAGGATTGTCGTAAGTTCTCCTTTATAATGATCCATTTCTGGTGAATATACAATACACTTCAATGCACCACTTGACTAATTTACATCACTGTACTAACTTCTCCTCATAATGTTTCTAAATCGACTGTTATGTTGACACAACTTGTGATCGCAGCTTTTAAAATTCGCGCTTTTAACTTCACAGCTGACGTGTGCCCCACAAACGAAGAATACTCCAACTGCACCCAATCCATATGCCGGGCACAGAAATGCAATCAATACGGAAGACCAGTGCCATGTCCCAAGGTCAAAAAGGGAAGCTGTGAGCAGGGTTGCGTCTGTAAAGAAGGCTACTTGAGAAACTCTGCAGGGGAATGTGTTTTAGTCGATCTTTGCGGAGGTAAGACCTACTTACCTATATATTTTATCCACAAACAGTGTGTTTAAAACAGCACCAATATTGTGTGTTTATTTTTGAGAAGTGCTGATTTACATCAACATAGTTGCCATTTTCCAATCTAGCGTGCCGCGCCGCTGCTTGCGCTGATAACATTATTATAACCCACAGACGATCTCGAGTGTGACATAAACGAAGAGGTGAACTACTGTCCCAGAGCGTGTGACGATGAAACTTGCCCTGAAAACCTTGGCTCAGACGAGCAACCCAAGTGCAACAAATACAATGGTGTATGTCTAACGCCAAAATGCTCGTGCATCAAAGACTACGCCCGAGATTCCGACGGGACTTGCATCCCTATTCAAGACTGCCGTAAGTACTGACCTCATTGTGCTCCTTATTAGTGTTCCGTCTGGAATTAAAATAAACACAATAGGTACATACATTTTCAACAATTCATATTGCGTTTGTGTTTGTACAGCTGACGTGTGTCCGACGAATGAAGAATACTCCAACTGTACCCAAACCGTGTGCCGAGCACAGAACTGCAATCAGTCCGGACGACAGGTCTCTTGCCCCAAGATCAAACAAGGAAGCTGCCAGCAAGGGTGCGTTTGTAAGGAAGGCTACTTGAGAAACGACGACGGCGCTTGTGTTTTAGAAGACCTTTGCGGAGGTAAGAACCACCCGCAGATGCCGGTGCACCTCTATTACAAGCGACTAAACGAACTCTGCAGATTCACAACCTCTATCATTGCCCACAGTCGATCTGGATTGTGACATCAACGAAGAGGTGAACTACTGTCCCCGAGTGTGCGACAACGAAAACTGCCCTAAAAACTTAGGTTCGACTAAGCAGCCCAAATGCAATAAATACAACGGCGTCTGTCAAACTCCGAAATGCTCGTGCATCAAAGGCTACGCGAGAAATCCCAGTGCCAATGGAACTTGTATCCCCACGCAGGATTGTCGTAAGTTCTCCTTTATAATTTTCCTTTTTTTTTTTTTTTTTTTTTTTTTTCATTTCTGGTGAATACACAATACACTTCAATGCACACCTTGACCTATTTACATCACTGTACTAACTTCTCGTCATAATGTTTCAAAATCGACTGTTATGCTGACACAACATGCTCATTAAGAGTTGGTAAATCCAGTCAAAATGCAATCCCTGATAACTTAAACCTAGATTCTCTTAATAAACACTTCTCTTCTTCGTCTAGCGTTGATGGTTTGACGAAACTTATTACTCTACAACATCTTTCATCCATACCAACTCCAGATTATGACCCTTTTATTCTCAATCATTTCACTGCTTGTGACGTTAAGAAGAGTATTCTGTCAATCTCGTCAAGTGCAGTTGGCGTCGATGGTATCAGCCGGAATATGATTATCCCCATTTTAGACACAATTCTTCCAATTTTCTGTCATATTCTGAATACATGCCTAACTACATGTGAGTTTCCTTCTCAATGGAAGGAAGCGCAAATAATCCCATTGCCCAAGAAATCCAATCCTGTATCTTTCTCTGAATATCGTCCCATTTCAATTCTACCTTTCTGTTCTAAAGTCTTTGAACGCCTCATCCACAATCAACTTTGTACTTTCCTTTCTAATCATAACCTCTTTAATCCTATGCAATCTGGCTTTCGAACTGCTCACAGTACTGTAACTGCTCTCCTTACTATTACCGATGACATTCGTGCAGCCATGGAACAGGGACAATTGACTGTCTTAACATTATTAGATTTTAGCAATGCCTTCAATACCGTTGACTATGACATCTTACTGGCAGTACTACGCTCTATTAACGTATCTCCATCAGTGATCGATTTGTTTCATAGCTACCTGCATGGGCGCCGGCAACGAGTACGCGTGGAGGATACTTTTTCTTCTTGGTGTGATACTTCTGCCGGTATACCTCAGGGCGGCGTGCTGTCTCCTCTCTTCTTTGCAATCTTTATTAATTCCATTTCACAACATAACACTTCTTCCTACCACTTGTATGCAGATGATCTCCAAATATATTCTCACGCTCCTTTAAGCGACTTAGCGAGCGCTGTTAGTGTTACCAATGCTGATTTAAAAAATATTGCCAAATGGAGTAAATCTTATGGACTAAGGGTAAATCCATCTAAAACGCAAGTAATGATTGTCGGTAGCTCAAAATTGGATTGGTCAACTCTACCAAAGGTAGAATTTGAAGGCGTTGTCATACCTTATAGCCGAACGGTTAAAAATCTCGGGCTTATAATGGATCAATGTCTTACTTGGGATCCTCAGATGGAGACCGTCAGTCGCAAAATATTTGCGTCTGCGGGTTCCCTCAGACGCCTTAGGAATTTCCAGCCTATTGCTACTAAGGTTGCGCTAGCAGGTTGTACGTTGTTGTTTAAGGTTGTCTCTACTGCTTCCTATATTAGATTATGCCGATGCCTGCTATCTAGATCTCAGGGAGGACCAGCTAAACAAGCTTGAGCGACTTCAGAACTTTTGTATAAGATTTATATTTGGTTTACGCAAATATGATCGTATTTCCCAGTTTCGTAATAAGCTCGAGTGGCTGAACATTCGCCTTCGCCGGAATACTCATATACTCGCTATACTTTACTCTTCTCTGTTTAATCCTTCTGCCCCATGCTATCTCAAAAATCGCTTTCAATACCTTCACTGCCAGTCCAGCCACATCGTACGTAGGTCTGCTGAAAACCTCACTTTGAGAATGCCTTCTCATAGTACTACTTTCTTTGATAGCTCCTTTAGCGTTCAAGCAGTCCGCCTGTGGAACTTTCTCCCAGTCGCCATCAGACTTGCGCCTTCATTGGCCGTTTTTAAAACCCGCTTAAAATCTCACTATCTAGCCCAGCGGTTGCTTTAAAATCTTATGTACCTAGTTTATTACATTGTCGTGTTGTACCTACTCATTTATGACGTATTTATAATTATAAAATTATTTTTAAAGACATAAATATTTATATTATATTTATTTATGTAAGTTTATTATACTGTATGTAGTATGTATAATATTAAGAACCGTAATATATAATATGTATATTTGTATTTAGTTACCATAATGATATGTATATTAATATATCTGATATTGCTTCAATTTCTAATGTTATTAATGACTGCTAAATAGTGCGCCACCGTCTTTTTATTTTTGTAAATTAGTCCTCTCCATCCATTGGTTGTCTGGAAGAAATCGCTCTTTAGCGATAAGACCGCCGCTTGTACATTGTAATTTTATAATTTTAATTAAGTACCTATGTATTTTCTGTAAAATTTGTGGTGTGCAATAAAGTATTATCTTATCTTTTCTTATCATATCTTAACATGTGATCGCAGCTTTTAAAATTCGCACTTTTAACTTCACAGCTGACGTGTGCCCCACAAACGAAGAATACTCCAACTGCACCCAATCCATATGCCGGGCACAGAAATGCAATCAATACGGAAGACCAGTGCCATGTCCCAAGGTCAAGAAGGGAAGCTGTGAGCAGGGTTGCGTCTGTAAAGAAGGCTACTTGAGAAACTCTGCAGGGGAATGTGTTTTAGTCGATCTTTGCGGAGGTAAGACCTACTTATATTTTATCCACAAACAGTGTGTTTAAAACAGCACCAATATTGTGTGTTTATTTTTGACAAGTGCTGATTTACATCAACATCGTTGCCATTTTCCAATCTAGCGTGCCGCGCCGCTGCTTGCGCTGATAACATTATTATAACCCACAGACGATCTCGAGTGTGACATAAACGAAGAGGTGAACTACTGTCCCAGAGCGTGTGACGATGAAACTTGCCCTGAAAACCTTGGCTCAGACGAGCAACCCAAGTGCAACAAATACAATGGTGTATGTCTAACGCCAAAATGCTCGTGCATCAAAGACTACGCCCGAGATTCCGACGGAACTTGCATCCCTATTCAAGACTGCCGTAAGTACTGACCTCATTGTGCTCTTTTTAACACTAAATGATTCGTGAGTGTTTATATTCATCATTGTAAATAAACGGCTTAAACTCACTTGTATTTACTTCGGCTGCGTGCCGACCGTTTCGATCCTCATTGTGCTCCTTATTGCTGTTCCGTCTGGAATTAAAATAAACTCAATAGGTAGGTACATACATTTTCAACAATTCATATTGCGTTTGTGTTTGTACAGCTGACGTGTGTCCGACGAATGAAGAATACTCCAACTGTACCCAAACCGTGTGCCGAGCACAGAACTGCAATCAGTCCGGACGACAGGTCTCCTGTCCCAAGATCAAACAAGTAAGCTGCCAGCAAGGGTGCGTTTGTAAGGAAGGCTACTTGAGAAACGACGACGGCGTTTGTGTTTTAGAAGACCTTTGCGGAGGTAAGAACCACCCGCAGATACCGGTGCACCTCTATTACAAACGACTAAACGAACTCTGCAGATTCACAACCTCTATCATTGCCCACAGTCGATCTGGATTGTGACATCAATGAAGAGGTGAACTACTGTCCCCGAGTGTGCGACAACGAAAACTGCCCTAAAAACTTAGGTTCGACCGAGCAGCCCAAATGCAATAAATACAACGGCGTCTGTCAAACTCCGAAATGCTCGTGCATCAAAGGCTACGCGAGAAATCCCAGTGCCAATGGAACTTGTATCCCAACTCAGGATTGTCGTAAGTTCTCCTTAAAATGATCCATTTCTGGTAAACACCCCTCTTCCTTTGCAGGAGGTCGTCTAGGTGGGTACCCCAACAGTGCCAGTTATTCTACCGCCTGAGCAGTGATGTGCAGACATCACTGTGCTCCGGTAGGAGGGCACTGTAGCTAGTGAAATTACTGGGCTAAAGAGTCTTAACATCTCATGACTCTTGAGTAAGAAGCGTTGGTGCAGTGCTCCTAGAGTTTCACATAATTGTGAAATCCTAGGTAACACTGTACTGATTATGGGCAGCCGTTATCTCTTAACATCAGGAGAGCGTCTTGCTCGTCTTCTACTTCATAAAAAAAAAAAAAAAAAAAAAAAACACACACTTTAATGCACCACTTGACTCTTGTAGCGTCTCGTCATTATGTTTCAAAATCCACTGAAATGCAGGACACAACTTGTGATCGCAGCTTTTAAAATTCGCGCTTTTAACTTCACAGCTGACGTGTGCCCCACAAACGAAGAATACTCCAACTGCACCCAATCCATATGCCGGGCACAGAAATGCAATCAATACGGAAGACCAGTGCCATGTCCCAAGGTCAAGAAGGGAAGCTGTGAGCAGGGTTGCGTCTGTAAAGAAGGCTACTTGAGAAACTCTGCAGGGGAATGTGTTATAGTCGACCTTTGTGGAGGTAACACCTACATACTTATATTTTATCCACAAACAGTGTGTTTAAAACGGCACTAATATTGTGTGTTTATTTTGGACAAGTACTGATTTACATCTACACCGGTGCTATTTTCCAATCTAGCGTGCCGCGCCACTGCTTGCGCTGATAACATTATTATAACCCACAGATGATCTCGAGTGTGACATAAACGAAGAGGTGAACTACTGTCCCAGAGCGTGTGACGATGAAACTTGCCCTGAAAACCTTGGCTCAGACGAGCAACCCAAGTGCAACAAATACAATGGTGTATGTCTAACGCCAAAATGCTCGTGTATCAAGGACTACGCCCGAGATCCCGACGGATATTGCATCCCTATTAAAGACTGCCGTAAGTACTGACCTCATTGTGCTCCTCATTGAAAGAAAGAAAGAAAACATGTTTATTCGACAACACAGAAAGACATAGAAAAATATAAGAGAGACACACGTAAAATAAAGTGATAATACCTATTAAGATACTTATTTAAGTACAATTAAAATGTTACTAAAAATAGATATCTGTGGGACAATAATACCTTTTAATTACACTTAAAAACAATATAATATAAACAATTAATAGATGAGGTAAATAGGAAGCTATCTCAAATCCTTTGTGCCGGTGCGTCAGTGTATATCGATAGGTACTAACTGTGTGTTGCCGAATAGGCGCTAACTAAGCATTTGCTGAAATGAGACATTCAGCGCTGATTTTCAGTTAGCGCCTAAGGTTGCGAAGCATATTATTACATATTAATATAAACAAGTTAAAGTTGGTTGAAAGATGAGTTAGCGATAGATTATATTCAAAAACACTAATTGAATTGTAGAGTTTTATGAAGCAAGACATTGCTGTTCCGTCTGGAATTAAAATAAACACAGTAGGTACATACATTTTCAACAAATCATATTACGTTTGTGTTTGTACAGCTGACGTGTGTCCGACGAATGAAGAATACTCCAACTGTACCCAAACCGTGTGCCGAGCACAGAACTGCAATCAGTCCGGACGACAGGTCTCCTGTCCCAAGATCAAACAAGGAAGCTGCCAGCAAGGGTGCGTTTGTAAGAAAGGCTACTTGAGAAACGACGACGGCGCTTGTGTTTTAGAAGACCTTTGCGGAGGTAAGAACCACCCGCAGATGCCTGTGCACCTCTATTACAAACGACTAAACGAACTCTGCAAATTCACAACCTCTATCATTGCCCACAGTCGATCTGGATTGTGACATCAACGAAGAGGTGAACTACTGTCCCCGAGTGTGCGACAACGAAAACTGCCCTAAAAACTTAGGTTCGACCGAGCAACCCAAATGCAATAAATACAACGGCGTCTGTCAAACTCCGAAATGCTCGTGCATCAAAGGCTACGCGAGAAATCCCAGTGCCAATGGAACTTGTATCCCGACGCAGGATTGTCGTAAGTTATCCTTAAAATTACCCATTTCTGGTAAACACACTTTAATGCACCACTTGACTAATCTCACATCACTCTTGTAGCGTCTCGTCATTATGTTTCAAAATCCACTGAAATGCTGACACAACTTGTGATCGCAGCTTTTAAAATTCGCGCTTTTAACTTCACAGCTGACGTGTGCCCCACAAACGAAGAATACTCCAACTGCACCCAATCCATATGCCGGGCACAGAAATGCAATCAATACGGAAGACCAGTGCCATGTCCCAAGGTCAAGAAGGGAAGCTGTGAGCAGGGTTGCGTCTGTAAAGAAGGCTACTTGAGAAACTCTGCAGGGGAATGTGTTTTAGTCGATCTTTGCGGAGGTAACACCTACATACTTATGTTTTATCCACAAACAGTATGTTTAAAACGGCACCAATATTGTGTGTTTATTTTGGACAAGTGCTGATTTACATCTACACCGGTGCTATTTTCCAATCTAGCGTGCCGCGCCACTGCTTGCGCTGATAACATTATTATAACCCACAGATGATCTCGAGTGTGACATAAACGAAGAGGTGAACTACTGTCCCAGAGCGTGTGACGATGAAACTTGCCCTGAAAACCTTGGCTCAGACGAGCAACCCAAGTGCAACAAATACAATGGTGTATGTCTAACGCCAAAATGCTCGTGTATCAAGGACTACGCCCGAGATTCCTACGGAACTTGCATCCCTATTCAAGACTGCCGTAAGTACTGACCTCATTGTGCTCCTTATTGCTGTTCCGTCTGGAATTAAAATAAACTCAATAGGTACATACATTTTCAACAATTCATATTGCGTTTGTGTTTGTACAGCTGACGTGTGTCCGACGAATGAAGAATACTCCAACTGTACCCAAACCGTGTGCCGAGCACAGAACTGCAATCAGTCCGGGCGACAGGTCTCCTGTCCCAAGATCAAACAAGGAAGCTGCCAGCAAGGGTGCGTTTGTAAGGAAGGCTACTTGAGAAACGACGACGGCGCTTGTGTTTTAGAAGACCTTTGCGGAGGTAAGAACCACCCGCAGATGCCGGTGCACCTCTATAACAAACGAATAAACAAACTCTTCTTAAATTCACCACCTCTATCATTGTCCACAGTTGATCTGGATTGTGACATCAACGAAGAGGTGAACTACTGTCCCCGAGTGTGCGACAACGAAAACTGCCCTAAAAACTTGGGTTCAGCCGAGCAGCCCAAATGCAATAAATACAACGGCGTCTGTCAAACTCCGAAATGCTCGTGCATCAAAGGCTACGCGAGAAATCCCAGTGCCAATGGAACTTGTATCCCCACGCAGGATTGTCGTAAGTTCTCCTTTATAATTATCCATTTCTGGTGAATACACAATACACTTCAATGCACACCTTGACTTATTTACATCACTGTACTAACTTCTCGTCATAATGTTTCAAAATCGACTGTTATGCTGACACAACATGTGATCGCAGCTTTTAAAATTCGCGCTTTTTACTTCACAGCTGACGTGTGCCCCACAAACGAAAAATACTCCAACTGCACCCAATCCATATGCCGGGCACAGAAATGCAATCAATACGGAAGACCAGTGCCATGTCCCAAGGTCAAGAAGGGAAGCTGTGAGCAGGGTTGCGTCTGTAAAGAAGGCTACTTGAGAAACTCTGCAGGGGAATGTGTTTTAGTCGATCTTTGCGGAGGTAAGACCTACTTATATTTTATCCACAAACAGTGTGTTTAAAACGGCACCAATATTGTCTGTTTATTTTGGACAAGTACTGATTTACATCTACACCGGTGCTAGTTTCCAATCTAGCGTGCCGCGCCACTGCTTGCGCTGATAACATTATTATAACCCACAGATGATCTCGAGTGTGATATAAACGAAGAGGTGAACTACTGTCCCAGAGCGTGTGACGATGAAACTTGCCCTGAAAACCTTGGCTCAGACGACCAACCCAAGTGCAACAAATACAATGGTGTATGTCTAACGCCAAAATGCTCGTGCATCAAAGACTACGCCCGAGATCCCGACGGAACTTGTATCCCTATTCAAGACTGCCGTAAGTACTGAAATCATTGTGGTCCTTATTGCTGTTCCGTCTGGAATTAAAATAATCACATTAGGTAAAAACATTTTCAACAAAACATATTGCGTTTGTGTCTGTACAGCTGACGTGTGTCCTACGAATGAAGAATACTCCAACTGTACCCAAACCGTGTGCCGAGCACAAAACTGCAATCAGTCCGGACGACAGGTCTCCTGTCCCAAGATCAAACAAGGAAGCTGCCAGCAAGGGTGCGTTTGTAAGAAAGGCTACTTGAGAAACGACGACGGCGCTTGTGTTTTAGAAGACCTTTGCGGAGGTAAGAACCACCCGCAGATGCCGGTGCACCTCTATTACAAACGACTTAACAAACTCTGCAGATTCACAACCTCTATCATTGCCCACAGTCGATCTGGATTGTGACATCAACGAAGAAGTGAACTACTGTCCCCGAGTGTGCGACAACGAAAACTGCCCTAAAAAGTTAGGTTCGACCGAGCAGCCCAAATGCAATAAATACAACGGCGTCTGTCAAACTCCGAAATGCACGTGCATCAAAGGCTACGCGAGAAATCCCAGTGCCAATGGAACTTGTATCCCCACTCAGGATTGTCGTAAGTTCTCCGTTATAATGATCCATTTCTGGTGAATACACAATACACTTCAATGCACACCTTGACTAATTTACATCACTGTACTAACTTCTCCCCATAATGTTTTAAATTTGACTGTTATGCTGACACAACATGTGATCGCAGCTTTTAAAATTCGCGCTTTTTACTTCACAGCTGACGTGTGCCCCACAAACGAAGAATACTCCAACTGCACCCAATCCATATGCCGGGCACAGAAATGCAATCAATACGGAAGACCAGTGCCATGTCCCAAGGTCAAGAAGGGAAGCTGTGAGCAAGGTTGCGTCTGTAAAGAAGGCTACTTGAGAAACTCTGCAGGGGAATGTGTTTTAGTCGATCTTTGCGGAGGTAAGACCTACTTATATTTTATCCACAAACAGTGTGTTTAAAACGGCACCAATATTGTGTGTTTATTTTGGACAAGTACTGATTTACATCTACACCGGTGTTATTTTCCAGTCTAGCGTGCCGCGCCGCTGCTTGCGCTGATAACATTATTATAACCCACAGATGATCTCGAGTGTGACATAAACGAAGAGGTGAACTACTGTCCCAGAGCGTGTGACGATGAAACTTGCCCTGAAAACCTTGGCTCAGACGAGCAACCCAAGTGCAACAAATACAATGGTGTTTGTCTAACGCCAAAATGCTCGTGTATCAAGGACTACGCCCGAGATCCCGACGGATATTGCATCCCTATTCAAGACTGCCGTAAGTACTGGCCTCATTGTGCTCCTCATTGCCGTTCCGTCTGGAATTAAAATAAACACAATAGGTACATACATTTTCAACAAATCATATTACGTTTGTGTTTGTACAGCTGACGTGTGTCCGACGAATGAAGAATACTCCAACTGTACCCAAACCGTGTGCCGAGCACAGAACTGCAATCAGTCCGGACGACAGGTCTCTTGTCCCAAGATCAAACAAGGAAGCTGCCAGCAAGGGTGCGTTTGTAAGGAAGGCTACTTGAGAAACGACGACGGCGCTTGTGTTTTAGAAGACCTTTGCGGAGGTAAGAACCACCCGCAGATGCCGGTGCACCTCTATTACAAGCGACTAAACGAACTCTGCAGATTCACAACCTCTATCATTGCCCACAGTCGATCTGGATTGTGACATCAACGAAGAGATGAACTACTGTCCCCGAATGTGCGACAACGAAAACTGCCCTAAAAACTTAGGTTCGACCAAGCAGCCCAAATGCAATAAATACAACGGCGTCTGTCAAACTCCGAAATGCTCGTGCATCAAAGGCTACGCGAGAAATCCCAGTGCCAATGGAACTTGTATCCCCACTCAGGATTGTCGTAAGTTCTCCGTTATAATGATCCATTTCTGGTGAATACACAATACACTTCAATGCACACCTTGACTAATTTACATCACTGGACTAACTTCTCCTCATAATGTTTCAAAATCGACTGTTATGCTGACACAACATGTGATCGCAGCTTTTAAAATTCGCGCTTTTTACTTCACAGCTGACGTGTGCCCCACAAACGAAGAATACTCCAACTGCACCCAATCCATATGCCGGGCACAGAAATGCAATCAATACGGAAGACCAGTGCCATGTCCCAAGGTCAAGAAGGGAAGCTGTGAGCAGGGTTGCGTCTGTAAAGAAGGCTACTTGAGAAACTCCGCAGGGGAATGTGTTTTAGTCGATCTTTGCGGAGGTAAGACCTACTTATATATTATCCACAAACAGTGTGTTTAAAACGGCACCAATATTATGTGTTTATTTTGGACAAGTACTGATTTACATCTACACCGGTGCTATTTTCCAATCTAGCGTGCCGCGCCACTGCTTGCGCTGATAACATTATTATAACCCACAGATGATCTCGAGTGTGATATAAACGAAGAGGTGAACTACTGTCCCAGAGCGTGTGACGATGAAACTTGCCCTGAAAACCTTGGCTCAGACGAGCAACCCAAGTGCAACAAATACAATGGTGTATGTCTAACGCCAAAATGCTCGTGCATCAAAGACTACGCCCGAGATTCCGACGGAACTTGCATCCCTATTCAAGACTGCCGTAAGTACTGACCTCATTGTGCTCCTTATTAGTGTTCCGTCTGGAATTAAAATAAACACAATAGGTACATACATTTTTAACAATTCATATTGCGTTTGTGTTTGTACAGCTGACGTGTGTCCGACGAATGAAGAATACTCCAACTGTACCCAAACCGTGTGCCGAGCACAGAACTGCAATCAGTCCGGACGACAGGTCTCTTGTCCCAAGATCAAACAAGGAAGCTGCCAGCAAGGGTGCGTTTGTAAGGAAGGCTACTTGAGAAACGACGACGGCGCTTGTGTTTTAGAAGACCTTTGCGGAGGTAAGAACCACCCGCAGATGCCGGTGCACCTCTATTACAAACGAATAAACGAACTCTTCTTAAATTCACAACCTCTATCATTGTCCACAGTTGATCTGGATTGTGACATCAACGAAGAGGTGAACTACTGTCCCCGAGTGTGCGACAACGAAAACTGCCCTAAAAACTTGGGTTCGGCCGAGCAGCCCAAATGCAATAAATACAACGGCGTCTGTCAAACTCCGAAATGCTCGTGCATCAAAGGCTACGCGAGAAATCCCAGTGCCAATGAAACTTGTATCCCCACTCAGGATTGTCGTAAGTTCTCCTTAAAATGATCCATTTCTGGTAAACACACTTTAATGCACCACTTGACTTATCTCACATCACTCTTGTAGCGTCTCGTCATTATGTTTCAAATCCACTGAAATGCTGACACAACTTGTGATCGCAGCTTTTAAAATTCGCGCTTTTAACTTCACAGCTGACGTGTGCCCCACAAACGAAGAATACTCCAACTGCACCCAATCCATATGCCGGGCACAGAAATGCAATCAATACGGAAGACCAGTGCCATGTCCCAAGGTCAAGAAGGGAAGCTGTGAGCAGGGTTGCGTCTGTAAAGAAGGCTACTTGAGAAACTCTGCAGGGGAATGTGTTTTAGTCGATCTTTGCGGAGGTAAGACCTACTTATATTTTATCCACAAACAGTATGTTTAAAACGGCACCAATATTGTGTGTTTATTATGGACAAGTACTGATTTACATCTACACCGGTGCTATTTTCCAATCTAGCGTGCCGCGCCACTGCTTGCGCTGATAACATTATTATAACCCACAGATGATCTCGAGTGTGATATAAACGAAGAGGTGAACTACTGTCCCAGAGCGTGTGACGATGAAACTTGCCCTGAAAACCTTGGCTCTGACGAGCAACCCAAGTGCAACAAATACAATGGTGTATGTCTAACGCCAAAATGCTCGTGCATCAAAGACTACGCCCGAGATCCCGACGGAACTTGTATCCCTATTCAAGACTGCCGTAAGTACTGAAATCATTGTGCTCCTTATTGCTGTTCCGTCTGGAATTAAAATAATCACATTAGGTAAAAACATTTTCAACAAATCATATTGCGTTTGTGTCTGTACAGCTGACGTGTGTCCGACGAATGAAGAATACTCCAACTGTACCCAAACCGTGTGCCGAGCACAGAACTGCAATCAGTCCGGACGACAGGTCTCCTGTCCCAAGATCAAACAAGGAAGCTGCCAGCAAGGGTGCGTTTGTAAGGAAGGCTACTTGAGAAACGACGACGGCGCTTGTGTTTTAGAAGACCTTTGCGGAGGTAAGAACCACCCGCAGATGCCGTTGCACCTCTATTACAAACGACTAAACGAACTCTGCAGATTCACAACCTCTATCATTGCCCACAGTCGATCTGGATTGTGACATCAACGAAGAGGTGAACTACTGTCCCCGAATGTGCGACAACGAAAACTGCCCTAAAAACTTAGGTTCGACCAAGCAGCCCAAATGCAATAAATACAACGGCGTCTGTCAAACTCCGAAATGCTCGTGCATAAAAGGCTACGCGAGAAATCCCAGTGCCAATGGAACTTGTATCCCCACTCAGGATTGTCGTAAGTTCTCCTTAAAATGATCCATTTCTGGTAAACACACTTTAATGCAACACTTGACTAATCTCACATCACTCTTGTAGCGTCTCGTCATTATGTTTTAAAATCCACTGAAATGCTGACACAACTTGTGATCGCAGCTTTTAAAATTCGCGCTTTTAACTTCACAGCTGACGTGTGCCCCACAAACGAAGAATACTCCAACTGCACCCAATCCATATGCCGGGCACAGAAATGCAATCAATACGGAAGACCAGTGCCATGTCCCAAGGTCAAGAAGGGAAGCTGTGAGCAGGGTTGCGTCTGTAAAGAAGGCTACTTGAGAAACTCTGCAGGGGAATGTGTTTTAGTCGATCTTTGCGGAGGTAAGACCTACTTATATTTTATCCACAAACAGTGTGTTTAAAACGGCACCAATATTGTGTGTTTATTTTTGACAAGTGCTGATTTACATCAACATAGTTGACATTTTCCAATCTAGCGTGCCGCGCCGCTGCTTGCGCTGATAACATTATTATAACCCACAGACGATCTCGAGTGTGACATAAACGAAGAGGTGAACTACTGTCCCAGAGCGTGTGACGATGAAACTTGCCCTGAAAACCTTGGCTCAGACGAGCAACCCAAGTGCAACAAATACAATGGTGTATGTCTAACGCCAAAATGCTCGTGCATCAAAGACTACGCCCGAGATACCGACGGAACTTGCATCCCTATTCAAGACTGCCGTAAGTACTGACCTCATTGTGCTCCTTATTGCTGTTCCGTCTGGAATTAAAATAAACTCAATAGGTACATACATTTTCAACAATTCATATTGCGTTTGTTTTTGTACAGCTGACGTGTGTCCGACGAATGAAGAATACTCCAACTGTACCCAAACCGTGTGCCGAGCACAGAACTGCAATCAGTCCGGACGACAGGTCTCTTGTCCCAAGATCAAACAAGGAAGCTGCCAGCAAGGGTGCGTTTGTAAGGAAGGCTACTTGAGAAACGACGACGGCGCTTGTGTTTTAGAAGACCTTTGCGGAGGTAAGAACCACCCGCAGATGCCGGTGCACCTCTATTACAAACGACTAAACGAACTCTGCAGATTCACAACCTCTATCATTGCCCACAGTCGATCTGGATTGTGACATCAACGAAGAGGTGAACTACTGTCCCCGAGTGTGCGACAACGAAAACTGCCCTAAAAACTTAGGTTCGACTAAGCAGCCCAAATGCAATAAATACAACGGCGTCTGTCAAACTCCGAAATGCTCGTGCATCAAAGGCTACGCGAGAAATCCCAGTGCCAATGGAACTTGTATCCCCACTCAGGATTGTCGTAAGTTCTCCTTAAAATGATCCATTTCTGGTAAATACACTTTAATGCACCACTTGACTAATCTCACATCACTCTTGTAGCGTCTCGACATTATGTTTCAAAATCCACTGAAATGCTGACACAACTTGTAATCGCAGCTTTTAAAATTCGCGCTTTTAACTTCACAGCTGACGTGTGCCCCACAAACGAAGAATACTCCAACTGCACCCAATCCATATGCCGGGCACAGAAATGCAATCAATACGGAAGACCAGTGCCATGTCCCAAGGTCAAGAAGGGAAGCTGTGAGCAGGGTTGCGTCTGTAAAGAAGGCTACTTGAGAAACTCCGCAGGGGAATGTGTTTTAGTCGATCTTTGCGGAGGTAAGACCTACTTATATTTTATCCACAAACAGTGTGTTTAAAACGGCACCAATATTATGTGTTTATTTTGGACAAGTACTGATTTACATCTACACCGGTGCTATTTTCCAATCTAGCGTGCCGCGCCACTGCTTGCGCTGATAACATTATTATAACCCACAGATGATCTCGA
This sequence comes from Hemithea aestivaria, assembly GCA_947507615.1. Classification (NCBI taxonomy): domain Eukaryota; kingdom Metazoa; phylum Arthropoda; class Insecta; order Lepidoptera; family Geometridae; genus Hemithea; species Hemithea aestivaria. The sequence continues at coordinate 4,835,167 of OX382325.1, read as the reverse complement.
GTGTGATATAAACGAAGAGGTGAACTACTGTCCCAGAGCGTGTGACGATGAAACTTGCCCTGAAAACCTTGGCTCTGACGAGCAACCCAAGTGCAACAAATACAATGGTGTATGTCTTACGCCAAAATGCTCGTGTATCAAGGACTACGCCCGAGATCCCGACGGATATTGCATCCCTATTCAAGACTGCCGTAAGTACTGACCTCATTGTGCTCCTTATTGCTGTTCCGTCTGGAATTAAAATTTACACAAAAGGTACAAACATTTTCAACAATTCATATTGCGTTTGTGTTTGTACAGCTGACGTGTGTCCGACGAATGAAGAATACTCCAACTGTACCCAAACCGTGTGCCGAGCACAGAACTGCAATCAGTCCGGACGACAGGTCTCCTGTCCCAAGATCAAACAAGGAAGCTGCCAGCAAGGGTGCGTTTGTAAGGAAGGCTACTTGAGAAACGACGACGGCGCTTGTGTTTTAGAAGACCTTTGCGGAGGTAAGAACCACCCGCAGATGCCGGTGCACCTCTATTACAAACGACTAAACGAACTCTGCAGATTCACAACCTCTATCATTGCCCACAGTCGATCTGGATTGTGACATCAACGAAGAGGTGAACTACTGTCCCCGAGTGTGCGACAACGAAAACTGCCCTAAAAACTTAGGTTCGACTAAGCAGCCCAAATGCAATAAATACAACGGCGTCTGTCAAACTCCGAAATGCTCGTGCATCAAAGGCTACGCGAGAAATCCCAGTGCCAATGGAACTTGTATCCCCACTCAGGATTGTCGTAAGTTCTCCTTAAAATGATCCATTTCTGGTAAACACACTTTAATGCACCACTTGACTAATCTCACATTACTCTTGTAGCGTCTCGTCATTATGTTTCAAAATCCACTGAAATGCTGACACAACTTGTAATCGCAGCTTTTAAAATTCGCGCATTTAACTTCACAGCTGACGTGTGCCCCACAAACGAAGAATACTCCGACTGCACCCAATCCATATGCCGGGCACAGAAATGCAATCAATACGGAAGACCAGTGCCATGTCCCAAGGTCAAGAAGGGAAGCTGTGAGCAGGGTTGCGTCTGTAAAGAAGGCTACTTGAGAAACTCCACAGGGGAATGTGTTTTAGTCGATCTTTGCGGAGGTAAGACCTACTTATATTTTATACACAGAGTGTTTAAAACGGCACCAATATTGTGTGTTTATTTTGGACAAGTACTGATTTACATCTACACCCGTGCTATTTTTCAATCTAGCGTGCCGCGCCGCTGCTTGCGCTGATAACATTATTATAATCCACAGACGATCTCGAGTGTGACATAAACGAAGAGGTGAACTACTGTCCCAGAGCGTGTGACGATGAAACTTGCCCTGAAAACCTTGGCTCAGACGAGCAACCCATGTGCAACAAATACAATGGTGTATGTCTAACGCCAAAATGCTCGTGCATCAAAGACTACGCCCGAGATCCCGACGGAACTTGCATCCCTATTCAAGACTGCCGTAAGTACCGGCCCTTATTGCAGGGCCGGTTTTAACATTACCAGCGCCCTGGGCGAGATTTCGACGGCGCCCCCTAAACAGCAATTCACACCCATACCAGGCCCATGACACTCGGTACAATTGTCGACCAGTAATTACCTACTACTACTACATTGAACACGTAACGTGCGTATACTCATCATAGTGTGTGTAAACTACGTAGGGTTGCTACGAAACTCACTTTGCAGCAAGTGGTACGTGTTAAATCGACTAGATGGCGCTTTTTGCAATATCCGACAGGGTCCATAAATTATATTTATTAGCTACGTAATGTTATTTTTAGTTTTGAAATATTTAATTTGTGGAAAATGAATACACTTAGGACCTATTTGAATACATTTAGGGCTGTGAATACATTTAGGACCCATTTAGAATCTAAAAAAACTTCAGATTTTTGTTGGAATAACTGATTGATAATATCATTCATACACCGAACGATAAAACCCAATTTATAATGTAATGTTATATCTTAAAATTAAAAATTATTATATACGCGCTATTGATTACTGCCAACTGCCAACCCTGTGCATGTAGCCAACTCGTAGACCACTTGGCGGGGAGGAAAAAAATTTGGCGGGGGGAGGTGAGTGTCGCTTCTTTACGTAGTAATAGTATCTATTCTTTGCCCATACTAAAAACGAAAATAGGCCAAGCGCGAGTCGGGCCACGCACAATGTAGGGTTCCGTAGTTCTAGTAGATTGAATACATACAATATAGGCTCTATCAAATGAGGATACATAAATAAAGACACTTCCCTTGGACGAAATGTAGAATTTTGTGCCAATATATTGTGAAAGGCACGCACGACGTTGTCCTCAATGTAGGCATCATTATTTAAAACGTAAGAATACATTATTATAAATTAAATATACTCACGTATTTATTATTAGGTATATACACTTACAATTATTAATTATTTAAAATCAAATATTTTACATACAATATCTACAGATATACTACTTATCTATAATTGTTATATTATTAATTATAAAGCAATATCTATTATGTAATTAAACCTTTTAATTCTTAATAATGAGACAATAATATTAATTATTATCAATGAAACCACGGATATTAGACGAATAATTTTTATGAATCCTCTATTATAATCAATATCACATATCATATACGTATCTAAATAATTTTTTATATCACAACGAACAAGAACGAAACCTATACAAAGAACCTCAATCGCATACGAATATTCGATAAGCTAATAGGACAGGTTGAAATAGTACCATACAACCATGAACAATTCGCTTGCGCGATCTAATTTTACTACTAGCGCCATCTAGTTATGCATTAATAAACTATAGGCTAGGTTAGCTTTAGGTATTCTTATTTATTGAGTTGGAACAACAGGGTTGTTGACAAATTGTTAAGTCCATATTGTAGATTATTAAAAATTGTTAGACACGTATTTTTTTTTTGTAAATTTGATAAAAAACAATGGCTTAGTCGTGACGTCAATATACCAGATTTTGTGGATGCGAAATGCGGATGCGAAAACTTATAATCGTCGTTACTCAGCCACTTTTTATTTTATTCACAAACAAAAAAATACGTGTCTAATATTTTTTTATTATTTAAAACATGGACTAATTATATTTTGAATTTGCTGACCTTGCCAACATCTCTTTTTTTCAGCGCTGATTTTACCGAAACTAATAATTTTATCTTAACCGCTATAGTTTTCCTGGAAAGTTCATGGTTGAAAGCATACCTCTGATTTTTTTTCAGAATTTTAAAGCTAGTAGTTCAGATTTTAGAGGGGGGGGGGGGACGCTCAATTTTTTTTTAAAACTTGAATATCTTTCAAACAGAACATGAAATCGAAAAAGTTTCTTAGCAAACCGTCCTTCATTTTAAAATACCTATTCAACGATACCCCACACGATGGTATCAGCCAAAAAAAAAAATCATCCCCATCTTACGTGTACGGGAGGTAGCCTAAATTAATTAATTAAAAATTATTTTTTGTCACCGTTCTCTTACCCTTATTATTACTTATCTGTATACAAAATTACACTTTTCTAGGACTTATAGTTTCTCCGCAATGCCGCGGACAGTCAGACGGACGGACGGACGGACGGACAAAGTGAAACTATAAGGGTTCCTTGTTGACTACGGAACCCTAAAAAACGAAAAAAATCCAGGATTTTTCTGGGCCGAATCCAATGGGCAAAATCATGTGCGTATTTAAAAAAAATCCACGCCCATCCAGCTTGCTGCGAGCTCCGAGAAAATTTTTAATATTTCAGCACGAATAATGAAAAGCGAAAATTTAGATTTTTTCAACACGAATGGTGTGCGTTTAGCTTGCTTCGAGTGGCAAAGAAACTAAATGTCCTTATTTATAAAAGAACGAGAGCCGAGAAAATTTTGATATTTCAGTACGAATGTTGTGCGTTTAGCTTGCTCCGAGCGGCAAAGAAACTAAATAAGTATTCTTATTTATAATAGCGCGAGCAGCTCGCTGCAAGCGCCGAGAAAATTTAGTTTTTTTTCAGCACGAATGATGTACGTTTATCTTCCTTCGAGTGGCAAAGAAACTATATGTTCTTATAAAAGCGCGAGCACCGAGAATATCTAATTTTTCAGCACGAATGATGTGCGTTTAGCTTGCTCCGAGAGGCAAAGAAACTAAATAAGTATTCTTATTTATAAAAGCGCGAGCAGCTCGCAGCTCGCGCCGCGAAAATTTAGATTATTTTAACACGAATGATGTGCGTTTAGCTTGCTTCGAGTGGCAAAGAAACTAAATGTCCTTATTTATAAAAGCGCGAGCGCCGAGAAAATTTTAAATTTTTCAGCACGAATGATGTGCGTTAAGCTTGCTTCGAATGGCAAAGAATGTAAATGTTCTCAATTATTAAATTTTGAATTTTTCAGCACGAATTATGTGCGTTTATCTTCCTTCGAGTGGCAAAGAAATTAAATGTTCTTATAAAAGCGCGAGCACCTCGCTACGAGCACCGAGAATATTGAATTTTCAGCACGAATGAGGCGCCACGGGCACCCCATTATAGAGCCTGTGGCGCCCCTTTTATCCGGCGCCCTGGGCGGTCGCCCAACCGCGCCCTACCCTAACGCCGGTACTGCCTCATTGTGCTCCTTATTGCTGTTCCATCTGGAATTAAAATAATCACATTAGGTAAAAACATTTTCAACAAATTATATTGCGTTTGTGTCTGTACAGCTGACGTGTGTCCTACGAATGAAGAATACTCCAACTGTACCCAAACCGTGTGCCGAGCACAGAACTGCAATCAGTCCGGACGACAGGTCTCCTGTCCCAAGATCAAACAAGGAAGCTGTCAGCAAGGGTGCGTTTGTAAGGAAGGCTACTTGAGAAAAGACGACGGCGCTTGTGTTTTAGAAGACCTTTGCGGAGGTAAGAACCACCCGCAGATGCCGGTGCACCTCTATTACAAACGACTAAACGAACTCTGCAGATTCACAACCTCTATCATTGCCCACAGTCGATCTGGATTGTGACATCAACGAAGAGGTGAACTACTGTCCCCGAGTGTGCGACAACGAAAACTGCCCTGAAAACTTAGGTTCGACTAAGCAGCCCAAATGCAATAAATACAACGGCGTCTGTCAAACTCCGAAATGCTCGTGTATCAAAGGCTACGCGAGAAATCCCAGAGCCAATGGAACTTGCATCCCCACTGAGGATTGTCGTAAGTTCTCCTTTATAATGATCCATTTCTGGTGAATACACAATACACTTCAATGCACACCTTGACTAATTTACATCACTGTACTAACTTTTCGTCATAATGTTTCAAAATCGACTGTTATGCTGACACAACTTGAGATCGCAGCTTTTAAAATTCGCGCTTTTTACTTCACAGCTGACGTGTGCCCCACAAACGAAGAATACTCCAACTGCACCCAATCCATATGCCGGGCACAGAAATGCAATCAATACGGAAGACCAGTGCCATGTCCCAAGGTCAAGAAGGGAAGCTGTGAGCAGGGTTGTGTCTGTAAAGAAGGCTACTTGAGAAACTCTGCAGGGGAATGTGTTTTAGTCGATCTTTGCGGAGGTAAGACCTACTTATATTTTATCCACAAACAGTGTGTTTAAAACGGCACCAATATTGTGTGTTTATTTTGGACAAGTACTCATTTACATCTACACCCGTGCTATTTTACAATCTAGCGTGCCGCGCCGCTGCTTGCGCTTATAACATTATTATAATTCACAGACGATCTCGAGTGTGACATAAACGAAGAGGTGAACTACTGTCCCAGAGCGTGTGACGATGAAACTTGCCCTGAAAACCTTGGCTCAGACGAGCAACCCAAGTGCAACAAATACAATGGTGTATGTCTAACGCCAAAATGCTCGTGTATCAAGGACTACGCCCGAGATCCCGACGGATATTGCATCCCTATTCAAGACTGCCGTAAGTACTGACCTCATTGTGCTCTTCATTGCTGTTCCGTCTGAAATTAAAATAAACACATTAGGTACATACATTTTCAACAAATCATATTGCGTTTGTGTTTGTACAGCTGACGTGTGTCCGACGAATGAAGAATACTCCAACTGTACCCAAACCGTGTGCCGAGCACAGAACTGCAATCAGTCCGGACGACAGGTCTCCTGTCCCAAGATCAAACAAGGAAGCTGCCAGCAAGGGTGCGTTTGTAAGGAAGGCTACTTGAGAAACGACGACGGCGCTTGTGTTTTAGAAGACCTTTGCGGAGGTAAGAACCACCCGCAGATGCCGGTGCACCTCTATTACAAACGACTAAACGAACTCTGCAGATTCACAACCTCTATCATTGCCCACAGTCGATCTGGATTGTGACATCAACGAAGAGGTGAACTACTGTCCCCGAGTGTGCGACAACGAAAACTGCCCTAAAAACTTAGGTTCGACTAAGCAGCCCAAATGCAATAAATACAACGGCATCTGTCAAACTCCGAAATGCTCGTGCATCAAAGGCTACGCGAGAAATCCCAGTGCCAATGGAACTTGTATCCCCACTCAGGATTGTCGTAAGTTCTCCTTAAAATGATCCATTTCTGGTAAATACACTTTAATGCACCACTTGACTTATCTCACATCACTCTTGTAGCGTCTCGTCATTATGTTTCAAATTCACTGAAATGCTGACACAACTTGTGATCGCAGCTTTTAAAATTCGCGCTTTTAACTTCACAGCTGACGTGTGCCCCACAAACGAAGAATACTCCAACTGCACCCAATCCATATGCCGGGCACAGAAATGCAATCAATACGGAAGACCAGTGCCATGTCCCAAGGTCAAGAAGGGAAGCTGTGAGCAGGGTTGCGTCTGTAAAGAAGGCTACTTGAGAAACTCTGCAGGGGAATGTGTTTTAGTCGATCTTTGCGGAGGTAAGACCTACTTATATTTTATCCACAAACAGTGTGTTTAAAACGGCACCAATATTGTGTGTTTATTTTTGACAAGTGCTGATTTACATCAACATCGTTGCCATTTTCCAATCTAGCGTGCCGCGCCGCTGCTTGCGCTGATAACATTATTATAACCCACAGACGATCTCGAGTGTGACATAAACGAAGAGGTGAACTACTGTCCCAGAGCGTGTGACGATGAAACTTGCCCTGAAAACCTTGGCTCAGACGAGCAACCCAAGTGCAACAAATACAATGGTGTATGTCTAACGCCAAAATGCTCGTGCATCAAAGACTACGCCCGAGATACCGACGGAACTTGCATCCCTATTCAAGACTGCCGTAAGTACTGACCTCATTGTGCTCCTTATTGCTGTTCCGTCTGGAATTAAAATAAACTCAATAGGTACATACATTTTCAACAATTCATATTGCGTTTGTTTTTGTACAGCTGACGTGTGTCCGACGAATGAAGAATACTCCAACTGTACCCAAACCGTGTGCCGAGCACAGAACTGCAATCAGTCCGGACGACAGGTCTCCTGTCCCAAGATCAAACAAGGAAGCTGCCAGCAAGGGTGCGTTTGTAAGAAAGGCTACTTGAGAAACGACGACGGCGCTTGTGTTTTAGAAGACCTTTGCGGAGGTAAGAACCACCCGCAGATGCCGGTGCACCTCTATTACAAACGACTAAACGAACTCTGCAGATTCACAACCTCTATCATTGCCCACAGTCGATCTGGATTGTGACATCAACGAAGAGGTGAACTACTGTCCCCGAGTGTGCGACAACGAAAACTGCCCTAAAAACTTAGGTTCGACTAAGCAGCCCAAATGCAATAAATACAACGGCGTCTGTCAAACTCCGAAATGCTCGTGCATCAAAGGCTACGCGAGAAATCCCAGTGCCAATGGAACTTGTATCCCCACTCAGGATTGTCGTAAGTTCTCCTTAAAATGATCCATTTCTGGTAAATACACTTTAATGCACCACTTGACTTATCTCACATCACTCTTGTAGCGTCTCGTCATTATGTTTCAAATCGACTGTTATGTTGACACAACTTGTGATCGCAGCTTTTAAAATTCGCGCTTTTTACTTCACAGCTGACGTGTGCCCCACAAACGAAGAATACTCCAACTGCACCCAATCCATATGCCGGGCACAGAAATGCAATCAATACGGAAGACCAGTGCCATGTCCCAAGGTCAAGAAGGGAAGCTGTGAGCAGGGTTGCATCTGTAAAGAAGGCTACTTGAGAAACTCTGCAGGGGAATGTGTTTTAGTCGATCTTTGCGGAGGTAACACCTACATACTTATATTTTATCCACAAACAGTATGTTTAAAACGGCACCAATATTGTGTGTTTATTTTGGACAAGTGCTGATTTACATCAACATAGTTGCCATTTTCCAATCTAGCGTGCCACGCCGCTGCTTGCACTGATAACAATATTATAACCCACAGACGATCTCGAGTGTGACATAAACGAAGAGGTGAACTACTGTCCCAGAGCGTGTGACGATGAAACTTGCCCTGAAAACCTTGGCTCAGACGAGCAACCCAAGTGCAACAAATACAATGGTGTATGCCTAACGCCAAAATGCTCGTGCATCAAAGACTACGCCCGAGATTCCTACGGAACTTGCATCCCTATTCAAGACTGCCGTAAGTACTGACCTCATTGTGCTCCTTATTGCTGTTCCGTCTGGAATTAAAATAAACACAATAGGTACATACATTTTCAACAATTCATATTGCGTTTGTGTTTGTACAGCTGACGTGTGTCCGACGAATGAAGAATACTCCAACTGTACCCAAACCGTGTGCCGAGCACAGAACTGCAATCAGTCCGGACGACAGGTCTCCTGTCCCAAGATCAAACAAGGAAGCTGTCAGCAAGGGTGCGTTTGTAAGGAAGGCTACTTGAGAAACGACGACGGCGCTTGTGTTTTAGAAGACCTTTGCGGAGGTAAGAACCACCCGCAGATGCCGGTGCACCTCTATTACAAACGACTAAACTCTGCAGATTCACAACCTCTTTCATTGCCCACAGTCGATCTGGATTGTGACATCAACGAAGAGGTGAACTACTGTCCCCGAGTGTGCGACAACGAAAACTGCCCTAAAAACTTAGGTTCGACTAAGCAGCCCAAATGCAATAAATACAACGGCGTCTGTCAAACTCCGAAATGCTCGTGCATCAAAGGCTACGCGAGAAATCCCAGTGCCAATGGAACTTGTATCCCCACTCAGGATTGTCGTAAGTTCTCCTTAAAATGATCCATTTCTGGTAAACACACTTTAATGCACCACTTGACTAATCTCACATCACTCTTCTAGCTTCTCGTTATTATTTTTCTAAACCACCGATATTGTGACACATATTGTGATCGCCGCTTTTTAAATTCGCGCTTTTAACTTCACAGCTGACGTGTGCCCCACAAACGAAGAATACTCCAACTGCACCCAATCCATATGCCGGGCACAGAAATGCAATCAATATGGAAGACCAGTGCCATGTCCCAAGGTCAAGAAGGGAAGCTGTGAGCAGGGTTGCGTCTGTAAAGAAGGCTACTTGAGAAACTCTGCAGGGGAATGTGTTTTAGTCGATCTTTGCGGAGGTAAGACCTACTTATATTTTATCCAGTGTGTTTAAAACGGCACCAATATTGTGTGTTTATTTTGGACAAGTACTGATTTACATATCTACACCCGTGCTATTTTTAATCAAGCGTGCCGCGCCGCTGCTTGCGCTGATTACGTTATTATAATCCACAGACGATCTCGAGTGTGACATAAACGAAGAGGTGAACTACTGTCCTAGAGCGTGTGACGATGAAAATTGCCCTGAAAACCTTGGCTCAGACGAGCAACCCAAGTGCAACAAATACAATGGTGTATGCCTAACGCCAAAATGCTCGTGCATCAAAGACTACGCCCGAGATTCCTACGGAACTTGCATCCCTATTCAAGACTGCCGTAAGTACTGACCTCATTGTGCTCCTTATTGCTGTTCCGTCTGGAATTAAAATAAACACAATAGGTACATACATTTTCAACAATTCATATTGCGTTTGTGTTTGTACAGCTGACGTGTGTCCGACGAATGAAGAATACTCCAACTGTACCCAAACCGTGTGCCGAGCACAGAACTGCAATCAGTCCGGACGACAGGTCTCCTGTCCCAAGATCAAACAAGGAAGCTGTCAGCAAGGGTGCGTTTGTAAGGAAGGCTACTTGAGAAACGACGACGGCGCTTGTGTTTTAGAAGACCTTTGCGGAGGTAAGAACCACCCGCAGATGCCGGTGCACCTCTATTACAAACGACTAAACTCTGCAGATTCACAACCTCTTTCATTGCCCACAGTCGATCTGGATTGTGACATCAACGAAGAGGTGAACTACTGTCCCCGAGTGTGCGACAACGAAAACTGCCCTAAAAACTTAGGTTCGACTAAGCAGCCCAAATGCAATAAATACAACGGCGTCTGTCAAACTCCGAAATGCTCGTGCATCAAAGGCTACGCGAGAAATCCCAGTGCCAATGGAACTTGTATCCCCACTCAGGATTGTCGTAAGTTCTCCTTAAAATGATCCATTTCTGGTAAACACACTTTAATGCACCACTTGACTAATCTCACATCACTCTTCTAGCTTCTCGTTATTATTTTTCTAAACCACCGATATTGTGACACATATTGTGATCGCCGCTTTTTAAATTCGCGCTTTTAACTTCACAGCTGACGTGTGCCCCACAAACGAAGAATACTCCAACTGCACCCAATCCATATGCCGGGCACAGAAATGCAATCAATATGGAAGACCAGTGCCATGTCCCAAGGTCAAGAAGGGAAGCTGTGAGCAGGGTTGCGTCTGTAAAGAAGGCTACTTGAGAAACTCTGCAGGGGAATGTGTTTTAGTCGATCTTTGCGGAGGTAAGACCTACTTATATTTTATCCAGTGTGTTTAAAACGGCACCAATATTGTGTGTTTATTTTGGACAAGTACTGATTTACATATCTACACCCGTGCTATTTTTAATCAAGCGTGCCGCGCCGCTGCTTGCGCTGATTACGTTATTATAATCCACAGACGATCTCGAGTGTGACATAAACGAAGAGGTGAACTACTGTCCTAGAGCGTGTGACGATGAAAATTGCCCTGAAAACCTTGGCTCAGACGAGCAACCCAAGTGCAACAAATACAATGGTGTATGCCTAACGCCAAAATGCTCGTGCATCAAAGACTACGCCCGAGATTCCTACGGAACTTGCATCCCTATTCAAGACTGCCGTAAGTACTGACCTCATTGTGCTCCTTATTGCTGTTCCGTCAGGGATTAAAATTTACACAAAAGGTACAAACATTTTCAACACATCATATTGCGTTTGTATCTGTACAGCTGACGTGTGTCCTACAAATGAAGAATACTCCAACTGTACCCAAACCGTGTGCCGAGCACAGTACTGCAATCAGTCCGGACGACAGGTCTCCTGTCCCAAGATCAAACAAGGAAGCTGCCAGCAAGGGTGCGTTTGTAAGGAAGGCTACTTGAGAAACGACGACGGCGCTTGTGTTTTAGAAGACCTTTGCGAAGGTAAGAACCACCCGCAGATGCCGGTGCACCTCTATTACAAACGACTAAACGAACTCTGCAGATTCACAATCTCTATCATTGCCCACAGTTGATCTGGATTGTGACATCAACGAAGAGGTGAACTACTGTCCCCGAGTGTGCGACAACGAAAACTGCCCTAAAAACTTAGGTTCGAGCGACCAGCCCAAATGTAATAAATACAACGGCGTCTGTCAAACTCCGAAATGCTCGTGCATCAAAGGCTACGCGAGAAATCCCAGTGCCAATGGAACTTGTATCCCCACTCAGGATTGTCGTAAGTTCTCCTTAAAATGATCCATTTCTGGTAAACACACTTTAATGCACCACTTGACTAATCTCACATCACTCTTGTAGCGTCTCGTCATTATATTTCAAAATCCATTGAAATGCTGACACAACTTGTAATCGCAGCTTTTAAAATTCGCGCTTTTTACTTCACAGCTGACGTGTGCCCCACAAACGAAGAATACTCCAACTGCACCCAATCCATATGCCGGGCACAGAAATGCAATCAATACGGAAGACCAGTGCCATGTCCCAAGGTCAAGAAGGGAAGCTGTGAGCAGGGTTGCGTCTGTAAAGAAGGCTACTTGAGAAACTCTGCGGGGGGATGTGTTTTAGTCGATCTTTGCCGAGGTAAGACCTTCTTATATTTTATCAACAAACAGTGTGTTTAAAACAGCACCAATATTGTGTGTTTATTTTTGACAAGTGCTGATTTACATCAACATCGTTGCCATTTTCCAATCTAGCGTGCCGCGCCGCTGCTTGCGCTGATAACATTATTATAACCCACAGACGATCTCGAGTGTGACATAAACGAAGAGGTGAACTACTGTCCCAGAGCGTGTGACGATGAAACTTGCCCTGAAAACCTTGGCTCAGACGAGCAACCCAAGTGCAACAAATACAATGGTGTATGTCTAACGCCAAAATGCTCGTGCATCAAAGACTACGCCCGAGATCTCGACGGAACTTGCATCCCTATTCAAGACTGCCGTAAGTACTGACCTCATTGTTGTCCTTATTGCTGTTCCGTCTGGAATTAAAATAAACACAATAGGTACATACATTTTCAACAATTCATATTGCGTTTGTGTCTGTACAGCTGACGTGTGTCCGACGAATGAAGAATACTCCAACTGTACCCAAACCGTGTGCCGAGCACAGAACTGCAATCAGTCCGGACGACAGGTCTCCTGTCCCAAGATCAAACAAGGAAGCTGCCAGCAAGGATGCGTTTGTAAGGAAGGCTACTTGAGAAACGACGACGGCGCTTGTGTTTTAGAAGACCTTTGCGGAGGTAAGAACCACCCGCAGATGCCGGTGCACCTGTATGAACACGACTAAACGAACTCTTTTCAAATTCACAACTTCTATCATTGCCCACAGTTGATCTGGATTGTGACATCAACGAAGAGGTGAACTACTGTCCCCGAGTGTGCGACAACGAAAACTGCCCTAAAAACTTAGGTTCGAGCGAGCAGCCCAAATGTAATAAATACAACGGCGTCTGTCAAACTCCGAAATGCTCGTGCATCAAAGGCTACGCAAGAAATCCCAGTGCCAATGGAACTTGTATCCCCACTCAGGATTGTCGTAAGTTCTCCTTTATAATGATCCATTTCTGGTGAACACACTAATGCACCACTTGACTAATCTCACATCACTCTTCTAGCTTCTCGTTATTATGTTTCAAAACCACCGATATTGTGACACATATTGTGATCGCCGCTTTTAAAATTCGCGCTTTTAATTTCACAGCTAACGTGTGCCCCACAAACGAAGAATACACCAACTGCACCCAATCCGTATGCCGGGCACAGAAATGTAGCCAATACGGGAAACATGAGTCATGTCACAAGGTCAAAAAGGGAAGCTGTGAACAGGGTTGTGTATGTAAGGAAGGCTACTTGAGAAACGGAGCTGGTAAATGTATTTTAGAAGACGAATGCAGTGGTAAGAATAATTTTGAACTTCCTTTTTATATCTAGGTACTTCTTCGGTTTTAAGTGGTTTTATAATGATTATTATTTCGCATGCCCATACAAAACATCACTGCTTATTTAAACGAGAACACTTAAAACATAATTTCACCATTTAAAATTCATCTTTAAGGTAACCACACCCAGGTTTCCACTACCCGTCCTGTGCACGTAAACAAATCCATCTCACTTGCCCATACCTACTACCTATATTACAATACTAAATCATGGAACTGCACCCACCGCATGAGCTTAGATTCAAAATATTCAAAGCCTTCTTGGAGCCATTGACTTCTAGTCATTGCACGCCTACACATGACTAGGCATTTGGCACATACCAAACATCTAAATCATTATCATTATAGGTACTTACTATCTAAGGTAGACCTATTATAATTTAACTATGCGTCATCTGTGAAATGCAATCAAAGAGCTCGCCAAGGCGTCATGAAAGTCAATTAATTACCTACATCATCATCAACACAGCTTCATATATTTTGGACTTGGGATGGAATCATCGTAAAATCTCATCTACTATGTAAAATCTACAAAATTATCCGCTGTTCTAGCTGAAGTCTGCTCGATTAATGAAGAATACACAACGTGTATTGAAGAAGTCTGCCGGCCACAAAAATGTTCAGAATCCTCCAAAAAACATGTGCATTGCAAGAAGAAAGGGTACAAACACTGCGAAGCAGGCTGTGTATGTGTAGAAGGAACTTTTAGGAACAAACATGACGTATGCGTTCCCAAAGAACAATGTAAAGGTAATATCATTTTGGGCCATTGCACTGGTTTGGGGTCTTCTTTTTGAATCGAATGGCTTTTGAAAACTACACATCAGTTGGCGCTGAAAAATGCATGTTTCGTTACTTTTGTTCTGAAAAGAGCTGTTTTCAATTTTCATAGCAATTTCTTGGTGAAAGGATCAGTTCAGCGTTATCAACCTACCTACTCACAGAGTTTCCAAGGTGCGCCGGACAAATAGAATGGCTTAATAAGTATTATAAGTCTCTTGAGAAGGCATCATGCACTTCTGTTTGCTGGTTTGGGTGACTTGCTTTTACATAATGAAGTCCATGGGACTAGCAATTAGTCCACTTTGGAAACCACGGGAAATGGGAACACGAAATGGTCTTTGGGGGATATTTTTGGTAGCACTGCTTTAAAAATTGCCTGGTCTAAAATGTTTTTAGTCTACGCCTAAAAAAAGACAAATAACGTATAAAAACACATCGCGTATATAAAAGGAAGTAAAGCTGTGTTTGCATCCAAACGAGTTAAGTGGTCACGCAAGATGGTGTCTTCTATATATTTTTATGTGGCATTTTCCTGTTATGTTGTAATTTGTGCTGCTCACAAAAATGGTGAGTTTATTTAAAATAGATCTTACATAGGTACTACAAATTTTATAGTTTCGGGTTTTGTTCTTTGATTGTACTTTGGACCTTAGATTGATTTTATATCATCGTCGTCTTTATTATTTCTTAACTACGAACATTGGTTACTCTAAATAACCTTCTTGAGCATTTTTTGTTACTTTTAACGAAAAATATTGCCTACAATTAATATGCTCTAGGAACTAATTTTCTACACAATGAAACTATAATAAAAATCATTAACATTGGCGCCCTCCTCTTTATTGTTAAGATCATTGACAGAATGATAGTATAATTATTATAATTAATAGTATAATGATTTGATGGCTGTGGACACAAATATTTTGCCTTAGTGTAAGGATGGATGGTTTTCTATTAAATCCTATAAATTATAAATGTGAAAGTTTGTAATAATGTATGTATGCTTGTAACTCTTCCACACCTAAACAGGTGGACCAATTGAGCTGAAATTTTGTACAGCGATAGGTTAGACCGTAGAATAACATATATTTAGACTTCTTTACAGCGGGTACAACTGCTGGGCACGGCTAGTGTGTCAATATCAAAAATAAAAAAGCTACATTTTTTAATAACAAATTATATTACAAAGATTTAAACTACATACTTTAATATCACATAAAATCTTACTCACATTAATCAACAGTAGTTATATGATAATATTTTTTATCATCGTCAGTTATTGTATTAGGGGCTCCTGATAAGGGATCCTTGCCATCATGGGACTTGGGGAATGCTATAACTTCTCTTATAGACTCAGCATTACATGCCAATGTTACCAATCTGTCAATACCCAGGGCAATACCACCATGTGGCGGGCAACCACATCTCAGAGCATTCAAAAAATGTGACAATTTACTCCCATCTATATCTAGCATTCTAAGAATCTTCTCTTGTAAATTGACATTGTGAATTCTCACTGATCCTCCGCCAATCTCATTCCCATTCATAACAATGTCATAAGCTAAAGCCCTAACTCTCAAAGGGTCATCATCAAGTAGATGTATGTCTTCCGGATGTGGGGCCGTAAATGGATGATGACACGTTTCCAACCCGTTTTCCCCCTTTATGAATAAGGGGAAGTCCACAACCCAAAGTGGTTCTACACGGTCATTAATATTCAAGAGGTTTTCCTCTTTCAATTTTAATGACAACATCTGGCGGACTTCCCCTAAACATTGGCATGCATTGTCATGATCTCCCAAACATATTATTGCTGAATCATCTTTTATAACATTCTTAATTTTGTCACTTACTTCCATTCCTAGTTCTTTTGTTATATTTTCTTGTAATACAATTTTTGTGTTAAACTTTTTAACAAATTCCCTGATTTTTTCTTTATATTTTGCTGATAATTTTGCAGACTGACTAGGATAAGGTAGTGCAAACGCTCCAAAGTTCTTTTCATTCTGTTTATCAAAAATGTTTGTAATATTCTTTAGCTTCAGTCCATATGTAAGGTTTGGTTTGTCACTGCCATAGTTTTCTAAAGCATCTTTGTAAGTCATTCTTCTAAAA
Source organism: Hemithea aestivaria (assembly GCA_947507615.1). NCBI lineage: Eukaryota > Metazoa > Arthropoda > Insecta > Lepidoptera > Geometridae > Hemithea > Hemithea aestivaria. The sequence continues at coordinate 4,818,692 of OX382325.1, read as the reverse complement.
GGTGGCTTTGGGAGTGCTTTTATAAAAGTAGAGTAGAGAAGCTCCTCAATCATGCCGAGAACTCCATCCAGATTTGTAAAAGACAGTTCTATGTCAAGTTGTGTGAATTCAGGCTGTCGATCAGGTCTGGTTGTCTCATCTCTGTAACATCTTGCCACTTGGAAGTATCTGTCTACACCACCGGCCATCAACATTTGTTTAAACTGCTGAGGACTCTGAACTAGAGAGTAAAACAGTCCGCTATGATGCGTCGGCACCACAAACTCTCTCGCACCACCCGGCGTTCTACAGAAAAGAGTTGGCGTCTCAACCTCGACAAACCCATGATTTTCAATAAGAAATCTCCTCATATTATGCAGCATCAATGACCTCTGCCTCAAATTACTCTGCATCTCTGGAAACCTCAAATCAATATACCGATGTTGCAGCCGTAACTGTTCTTTAGGTTTCTGGTAACTTCGTAAATTAAACGGCACTTTGTCAGCATTATTGAGTACTACTAAATCATTTATAATTACTTCTATCTCACCAGTATCCATATCAGTTTTGACAGTGTCTTTTGGTCTAATAGCAACTGTGCCTGTGATTTTGACCACAGTTTCTAAAGGTATATCAGAGATATTGAGGTTGGAATCATTAACAACACATTGCGTCAGTCCATAGGCGTCTCGTAACAACAGGAACTTGGAGAGGCGGGAAAATTGGACCCAGCCACATAGAGTAACCTTCTTCCCTTCATGTTTGGACCGCAACTCTCCACAAGTATGCGTCCTATACGTAAAAACACAAAATTCTGGATCTGTTTGTGCCTGCACATTACGTACTTTATTATGCTGATATCTTACCGAAGTGTTACAAATGGCTTTCCGTTGAGGATATGCGACGAAAGTACTACATTTTCTTCTGATTTTTGACGCAATTCTGGCACCGATTGCACAATGGTACACAGTTCTAGGGAACATTTTGGCTCTTTCCCACATATTAGGTACAGCTGTATTTTGTATACAGTCCCAACACACGACTTTTCCACCTAATTTATAAATTTAAAAACTTTATAATACACATTGTTATTATTTCATAAATCTTCAATTTTCTAACCTAAAAGTATCGGTAAGCGAAAGGTAAACAATGTTTTTTTTTAATTGGATGAATAAAGTTGCCAGTAAATATCAAAAATTTGCTCAACATTTGATTATATATTCGGACTAAAGCCGCGTCTCCAGCTACTTTTTTGGTCTACACTCTACACTCTCAACAAAAACACGCCAACACACAACAAAGTTCCCCTATACAAAAAAAAATGTCTATGCTTCAAGCGTCAACAAATGTTTTTGCTTTCCATCGGCTATGGAAAGCAAAAACGTTTGTTGAAGCTTACTGCCGGGCTCAGCTAATAAATAAATCAATGAATAAACAAAGCAAAAACATTTGTTGAAGCTTGAGGCATAGACATTATTTTTTTTGTTGTGTAGGGGAATTTTGCTGTGTGTTGACGTGTTTTTGTTGAGAGTGTAGTAGACCAAAAAAGTAGCTGGAGATGCAGCTTAAAAAAAATATATATTATTAGGATATATTGTTATATCTACTTGCGTATTATTATTATAAAATTTATCAGTTTACTATTTTATTACATATACACACGTATTTACTATACTAAAATCACACTGATAGCAACAAACGACAAACAAAATGGAATATAAACCCCACAAAAATCACAATATTCAAATTTTAAAACTTTTAATGAGTATTAATGTATGCGTTTTTATTATTAAATAATTTAGTTTTGTAACATAGTACCTACCTACTACATACACATTGCCTCAATAATAAGGTAAGTTACACAATCTAGCAACACTATCTTGTGACATTGACATTTAAAAAAATTGACTCACGACAGTGACATTCACTTCTAAAATGTCAAATGTACTGTTATTATATTGTATACGTCGCATGGCTTAAACATTTGCTAAATACCTGCCAACAATATCTATATTTTATCACTGTAAGAATTAGTTTGTTATTTTTCTTTTCAGAACACAAACTGCATTGCACTTTGCCACATGAAGAATCCGACTGCGTCAAGCCTTGTCCTCCCGAGCGCACATGCAAGAATAGAGCCATAAAATTCAAGTGTATCGTCGATGACAAACCATGCGAACAGAAATGTGTTTGCAAAAAAGGGTATTTCAGAAATGCCACCGGAGAATGTGTTACTGAAGAAGAGTGTGGTAAGTTATTGATAAAATATAGGTATATCGGTAACACGACTTCCGAAAGGTTAACCGGAGTAGAGATTGGAAGGAAAAGACGAAGGACCGTAATTAATGTTATGCCGATGCCTACAATATTTTATAATATAGGGTAGGTATATTAATTAGTCCTATTCTTCTGTCCATTGCTGATGATGATGCTGATGAAACATCTATTTTTTCATTGTCCCAGGCATGCGGCATGACCTACCTAAAATAGTTAATACCTCTATTAAATAATTGATACATACCTTCACCTATTAAGTTTCATAAAATTCTCCAGATTCGAATTCCATATTACACAAAATAAATAAATTTACTTACGCATAGACACTAGCGCCCACGCAGACAATCTTTTGCCAATTGCCAACTTTTTGATTTTTTTTTTTTCAGAAAGCACAACATGCAGTGACCCGAATGAAGAATACGTGGACTGCAAGAGGAACTGCCCCATGGATCTATGTTCATCTCTAGTAGAGTCTGTAGACTGCGAAGACGAGCCCTACGTTCCCGGATGTACCTGCAAACCTGGATATTTGAGAAAGAAGGCCAACTCACCTTGTGTGCCCATTTGCGATTGCCCACAAATGCGAAACTCTACAGATTGCAAAAAAACAAAACCTACCAAATCCAAACATGATCGTAAAGATTAAAAAATAATAATCTAAAAAACGACTTTTTTAAAAGCTTTTTTGGCTTTCGTAGTTAATAATTAATAAGGAAGCCTTATTTTTTATATTACCCCCAAACAAACCCTAACCTTACGAATCCACATGATTCTATTTGTAAAAAAAATAGAGGGCGCCACATGTACCCTTTTTACAAGCTTTATATTACTTTCACCTGTCTGTTGTCTGTCTGTCTGTCTGTCTGTCTGTCTGTCTGTCTGTCGGTCTGTCTGTAATCAAATCTTGCAAGTTTAATTTGACCCACTTCCCGGTTTCCAATTGAGCTGAAAATTTGCATGCGTGTGTAAATTGGATGACAATACAATATTTTTATGACAGCGAGCTGATTTGATGATGGAGCTGGAAGGTGGCCAAAGGAACTCGTCATAAAACAACGCAACCCCATCGAGTTTGGGCTCATTTGATTCGTCTTGACGAGTACTTTATGATGCAAGATGATAACAATAATTAAAGCTTGTTTTTAAAAAGTATTTTTTAAATTTCACTTGTTATACATAGCTACCGTAGTCAACAAGGAAGACCGAAGACCTAATTGTACCCGCAAACGAACTGACCGTAATGTAAACGAATCCATATGATTCAATTCGGGAAAAATAGACGGCGCCACGTGTATTCGTGTAAATTATTATTATTGTAAAGATGCTAATAAATGTTATGAAAAATATGCAGCTATTCTTTCTGATGTGAATAAAATATAATATTAATTAATAAATTACTTATTGTTTTATTATTCACCTACTCACCTACACACACTAAATAAGTAGGTAGCACACATAAAACCATGTCAATAATTTTTATGTTATTATTATTACCTTCTATATAAAAATGCCATACCCAGCAGCAGCTGTGGGCAGAAAAAAATTCAGGACTTTCCTAATTCCTATAAAACATAAAGCAATAGGCCAAAAAAATAGGTGCATGGATACATGAATTATAATACATGGATAATAAGTAGGTACTTATCTCTAAAAGTACCTACCTAGGGAGGTATAGGTTACTTAGTACTAATTAAAAATATATATCGTAAATTTAAAATTATAAATTGTCAAAAAGACCGCTCCGAGCCGTTCCTGATGGAAAGAAGCCCATAACACTTGCTGCGTTTCCAGTTTCAACGTTGTATGGACATTCTTTGCACCAGGACCCTGAGCGACTATCTCCACTGTTAATTTGGATCCTGTGCCCTGGGCCCTAGCTCGTCTTAGTACTTCCCTGATAAGAAAAACACATTTTCACTTTATCATTGCCTTGTAAGGCAAGGAAAGATATTTTACTAAAACAGAAAAATTGGCTGGACTTCAACACAACGCACACATTGTGAGCGTTGACTCTTCACTATAAAAAATATTTTCAGAAACTGCGCTAAAATGTAGCAGACAACAGGAAGAAATCGCATGTGTGAAAGAATGCCCCCCTGAGATAACTTGCAGGCTCCGTGGGGCCATGTTCAAGTGTAGGGCAGATGATAAACCATGCGAGCAAAAATGTCGCTGCAAAGATGGATATTATAGGAATCCTAATGGAGACTGCATCAGCGGAGAGGAATGTGGTTAGTTAATCTCAAATTGAAGGTTTAAGTGCCCTCTCGTCTTCTAAGGCCACTCCTTCTAAGCAGGAGTACCGCTGACTGCCTTGTTTTTTAATGGGTACCTACCTTAAATCCGTGCAATTAAGTATCCTGTACCAAGTACCAACCTACGGGTCCTACAGTAGAACTAAGGACTGCCCGCCGTGTATGACACCTAAGTACATAACCCTCCTGTACCCCCAATGGGTTGGTTAGGGATAAGTTTTGCTCGGGTACAACGGTACAACGCCACACTGAATCATAGTCCGCGTCTTTTTCAAATCAAACTAGTAGAGTAGAAAGAATGTAGAGTAGTTACTACATTCTTTCTTCGTAGGGTACTTTTACACGTAGTCGAAGTAAGGGCGATATTATTATAAAACTTTTTATTGGACCGACAATAACTGCTGTCCGACTACACCATTGAAATAAAAAAAGTACACTTACGATACCTACATCCAAAGATTTTTTTTTCAGAGACCCCGCTACAATGCAACAGGCAATACGAAGAAGTCGCCTGTGTGAAATCATGCCCTCCTGAAATAACTTGCAGGCTCCGTGGAGCCATGTTCAGGTGCAAAGCAGATGATAAACCGTGCGAGCAAAAATGTCGCTGCAAGGAGGGTTATTATAGGAATGCTATTGGGGACTGTATTAGCGGAGAAGACTGCGGTAAGTCAATTTCAAATGCAAACTCACGACTTACAGATTATAAGATCAACATCTGGCGATTGAGGTTTACACATAGTACCTACCTATGTACCTACTTACCTAGCTCGATGTAGCTGGCCAGATTAAGAAAGCCACAAATTGGTCGCAAACCAGCGAAATGACCCTAGATGATATGAAATAGGTACCTACTGTATGCGGGCAGCGGCTGCCCGGCAGCCCTATGACTTGCGCATGTACCGCGAGACTGCCACAAAATCTATTTAAAGCCTCTGTTACAAGTGCAGTAGCAAATCACACTAAAGCTATATTTTTCGTATTAGAAAAAAATCTAGAATGATGTAATAGATCTATAATATACGCTAATAAATCAAGGTAGGGTACCAAAAGTAACCACCAGTGATTTTTTTCAGATAAATGTACAAAGCCGAACGAATATTTCTCCTGCGGTCCTGAATGCGACAACGTGTGCGCAGACCCAACCCAGAACAAAACCAACTGCAAAATCGTCAACATAGTCTGCAACCGCAAGTGCTACTGCGAGGATGGATTCGCGAGGGACAACCAGAAAAACTGCGTGCCTCTTGAACAATGTCCTCCTGGTAAATAAATGCCTAGGTCCTCAACTTTTGTCTCCTAAGTCCTGGTAAATAAATACTCAAACGTTTGTCTTCTGACTCATGGTAAATAATTACTGTAAGATAGAGTAATGCTCGTCTCCTAGAAAATAAATATCTAGTCCTTTTCACGAAAGCGGTACCACGGAATTTAGCGGAACTAAATTTTTTTATTATAATAGATTATTATTGGATTTCATATAAATCATTTTTATTTGTTAATATAATATAAAAACCTATTTAATTAAGAAATTAATTATGAGAAATTATGAGGCGTTAAAAAGTTATAGGTATTTAAACTTTCAAAATGTGCGATAGTGGCGCCCCGCAAAAATGACTCCTTTCGTGAAAAGCACTACTCAACGTTTATCTCCTGACTCCTAAATCCTGGTAAATAAATACTGTAACTTAAGATTGTCCTGGTAAATAAATACTCTTTGATTATACGGTTTTGTTTTTTTTCTTCTACGGTGTTCCTACCTTATCTCGCTTAACACATTGGCTGCGGTGGCGATTTATGGAACTATCCCAGTCCCAGGTGCCTGAAATTAAATTTGTATGGAAAAATCCTATGACAAAACACAATAACGCGTCTCTCACGTTCCGACTCGACCTCAAAAACACAGCTGATGTGTTCTCAATGGGTCAATGTGTTAACCCATTCAATACCAGTGTCTATAGTCGGGCCGGCCTAAAAGGCCACATTTGACAGATGTCAGTCATAGCAAACAAGTGTTGGGACATTGTTTGTTTATTTCGATTACAGGATATGAATCGATACGATCTTCAAACACGTTGGAATCGAATACAGTTTTATGAAAACATTCATAAAGTCTAATTAATTTTAATTCTAATAGGTTTTTTTTGTAAACATGTAATGGCGTCATGGGCTAGTTTTGCCAGAAACATCTCACGAGTTATAAAAAAACCTGTAATAAAAAAATATGTTTATTCTCTATACATTACACAATTTTATTTTAATTACATTATATTTTACTATAATATAATCACAATATTAACAACATATTTTATTTTAATCGCAAAATAGTTATTTATTTATGATCAAATATTCAATCCAAGTTATAATTGCATTCGATTCTACATTTCAAATTTCGATTTCGCGATTTTATTGGGTAGCATCCTTATTGTTTTAAAAACAAAAACTGATTGACGTGACCTTGTATAGGGTGTCCTATTTATTCATCTAATGTTTTTAACCCCCAACGCAAGAAAGGTGGGGTGTTATAAGTTTGACGTGTTTGTTTGTCTGTCTGTTTGTGTATCTGTCTGTGCCATCGTAGCCGAACGGATTAATGAAGTTTGTTTATTTTTTCGTTTATAAGATTAATAATATTACTCGGCAATGTTCTTAGCTATGTGTATAACATATTCTTTATAGTTTAAAAATAAACACAACAATGACTTGAAACAAAAATTGAGTATTTTTTATTTTTAGTTTTTTTTGGTTAAACATAATGCCACAAAAACCGTTGTTTTATATTAGAAATAAAATCTATACCATCGGCTTATCCGAAATTGACACCGACATTTTCCTCGTGGCTCTACATGGTCTCCCAGAGTTGATTAAGTAAAGCAGGGTGGAGCGGCACCTTTTACCCCCCTTCCTTACTGCCAGAAGGGGTACAAGGGGGGTTTTCCGATCTTAATCAGCTTATTTTGAGCAAATACACATTTGGTGGAAATCCGTCCAAGACGGCTACGGCCGCTACAAAATGGCCGATTACTTTTTTAATTACACATTTTGACACCGTTGAGGACTTTAATTTTTTTTAATAATGTGTGTATGTGTGTGTGTGTGTGTGTGTGTGTGTGTGTGTGTGTGTGTGTGTGTGAGTATGTTTGTTCCTTCTTTACGTTTCTTCTGGTAGAAATTTCAATTGTAGTTTTTGGTAGACTTTTTTATGGTAGAAAAATGCGTGAGCTCCTGATGAAGGACATCGTAATTGTCCGAAACTCAGGATCGAGCTTAGCTCCGACCATTATTTCCGTGAGTTTTTAGTCGTTTTGTTTACATAGTAATATGGATAACTCTCACGTTAGTTTTCAAAAATGCACAGTAGAAAAATCTACTTAGTAGTTTTTAGTAGAATTTTTAATGATAGAAAAATCTACCAAATGGTAGAAAATTAATAGGTAGTAGTTTTTGATAGATTTTTTATAGTAAAAAATCAACTAAATGATAAAAAAAGAATGGTAGATTTTGCTAGAAATTTCAATGGTAGTTTTTGGTAGAAAAATTTAATGGTAGTTTTGGCAGAAATTATGTTATAAGAATTTGGTAATAAGTTAAATGGTAGGCAAAAAATCTACCAAATGGTAGAAATTTTAATGGTAATGCGTAAATTGTAAATTCGAGTATAGTGTTCAGTGTTCAGCTAAGTGTTGTCATATTATTTATTGTTCAGCTAAGTGTTGACATATATTATTTACAGAAAAAATAAGTAAAATTTTTAGATCACCCTGTAAGGGAATTTTGATGATGTGTCAAATGTGGCCTTTTAGGCCGGCCCGACTATAGTGACCCTCCTAGTAGGTTCTTCAAAACACGAGATGGCAGTGCCAAAGGACTCGTCGAGCTTATTAAGCTTTCTTAGCTTACTGAATTATATGGTTTTTGCTATTTTCCTTAGGTGTGTGAATTCTCAAAATAATAATCCTCAAAATTTTTAAATCTGATGAGTAGGCGTCAGATTAATCGGTGAACATAATACATTAAAATATTGTCAACTCTCCTCTCAATCTCTCCTTTTTCTGAAGTTGTTTAACAGTCCAAAAGCCTACCCATCTAGGTTCAAACAATTTTAAAAATGGCCTATAAAAAATGCTGTCAGATTAGCTAACCGCCACTTCTCTTACAGTTCAAACATGCAGTAGTCCAAACGAAGAGTTCTTCTCCATACAGAACTGCCCCACGGATCTATGCACCTCTGTAGTGGAGAGAAGGGACTGCAGTAAGGAACCCGTCGTATCTAGATGTTTCTGCAAGCCTGGTTACCTGAGGAAGGATGTCAATTCACCCTGCGTGCCTACTTGTAAATGTCCTCAATTGGAACACTCTCCTGATTGTCGGATGAAAAATCCTAAATATTAAATTAGCCTAAAAACTGCGAATTGCGAATCATTATTGTTTTCAAGTTTATGCTGGTAGGTATATAACGTATTGTTATAATATTCATGTTAAATGTTTCTTATTGCATAAAATTAAAACCAATAACTACTTTAATGTTTGTTTTTATTCAAATTAGAGATGTAAAGCCGGCTCCAGACGTGTGTGTAACGCATGATGTAAAATAACATATTTAACGTCAACAGTGTGGACGGCACACGAACTCCAAGCGAATTGTGTACATCATCATCATCATCATCTCAGCCATTGGACGTCCACTGCTGAACATAGGCCTCCCCTTTGGACTTCCATATGTACCGGTTGGAAGCGATCTGCATCCAGCGTCTTCCGGCGACCTTTATAAGGTCGTCTGTCCACCTTGTGGGTGGACGTCCTACGCTTCGTTTGCTAGTCCGTGGTCTCCACTCGAGCACTTATCGACCCCATCGGCCATCCGCTCTGCGCGCTATGTGGCCTGCCCATTGCCACTTCAGCTTGCTAATCCGCCGGGCTATGTCGGTGACTTTAGTTCGTCTACGGATTTCTTCATTTCTGATTCGATCTCGTAGAGAAACCCCGAGCATAGCCCTTTCCATAGCACGCTGGGCGACTTTGAGCTTCGAGATGAGGCCAATGGTGAAGGACCACGTTTCGGTGCCGTTAAGGGGGGTTTTGCCATACGCGCCACGCTTGGCAGGCGGGTTGGCGCGCGCAGTTTTTTCTTGCCTGCTAAGGGAATATACCGGGAGATGGGCAGCAGCATATCCCGGTTTCTTATCAACTTAAGAATTGTGTACACGCGAATATATTTTAAGTACTGCGAGCGCCTTTGTGTTCGCGCAAAACCCGACAGCCGATGGATCAGCCCGAACGCCGTCGCGAGACGATCGTAGCGTCGTCCACACGTAGAATTAGCGTTACATTTCATGGTCGATTACATTACACGTTACACTCTTCTAGAGTCTGGACCCACCTTTAAATGCACCTATCTACTTATATAAAAATAGGGTGTAAAGATCACAATATGATAGAGTTATTCACGAAAAGGAGTCCTTTTTGCTGAGCGCCACTATCGAACATTTAAGATAACATAATATGTTAACAAATAAAAGTTATTTGGGATATGAAGTCCTAATCGATAAAATTTAGTTCTGGTAAATTCCACGGGACCTCATTCGTGAAAAGGACTAGGCTCCTAGTTCCTGGATATAGATCGCACAAATTTTTCGAATGATCCGAAGTTATAAACAAGATTTGCGCGACAAAAACTTTGCGCGCTTTATATAGGTACTTTTTTCTATAGGAAAGTAATTGAAAGAGGGATAGGTAGGTACTCTAGGTACAAAATTAAAGTAAAAATTAGTGCCAAAATATATTTGAAAAACAGTCAAAAGTATACAATGCATTTCTCTCTGAATATACCGAGGTATAGGCACAAGGAAGCATTGCCGTGGGTAACTTTACAGTAAGTAAATAATACCCAAACATTTTCATTTAAATTAAATTAACTCAAGGGTTGAGACACACCAAGACTAGGCAACACGAAAAAACAGAAGCTATTTGAATCAATTTGAGAGAATGCTCACATTTCTAGAGAATTAGATGAAAAGACGCGCGCGAATTTATATTGAACCAAATGTAAGCATTCATATAATATTTAATACGCTATTTTAACACAGGTATCTGTGGTTTTGTTATCGCGAGAAAGTAAAATGTAGCCCAAGCAAGAACAACTACTGTAAAATCTAGACTTGGCGTGTCTCGACCTTAAAGTACATAATCAACTTTAAAATGTACACAATATAAAGTTTTAAGTAAAAAATACTAGTCTTACATTGAATCAGCAAAATTGTCAAAATAACTATTGATTGGGCGTCCAAAATTTTGTCACAAATATAAATCTATTACAACAGTCAAAAATAGATATTTCAAACTTGAATTTTCAACATATAAATTAATTATATCTGCTATAACATCACAATAATGAAATTATTGTTATTTATAACCTACAAAACGAATAAAAACTTCTACCTAAGCATAGTTTTGAAAAATGTGAGTTCAAGTCACTTTACTACCTAAATACTAAAGGAAATCTAACCTAATTTCATCATGAAACAAGGCTTAGATTTCAACTAAATCAAAAAATGTTTTCCCTTACAGGTGAAAATCTCAAACTATCCAGTCCAAGCGACAAACAAAATGCAACCTAATTTCACAACGAAATAAGGTTTAGATTTTAAAAGCTTTCACTGGACAGGACAAACTGTCTTATAAGAAATCCAACCTTATTTTACAAAATAAGGTGCAAATTCCAAAACTTAATCCTAAAAGCTAACCTAACTTTAAACGCTTCTCCAAAGAGTTGGGATCCTGAGTGGCATTTGTGGGGCACAGACCGGGTTGATGAATTCATATGTGAGCGGCAAGCATGTGTTAGGCAGAGGCAAGCTTGGGTACAGAGTGGTGACCGGCGCGGGAGTTGGCGAGGACTGGCGCATTGGGTCTATTCTGAGCATCTGTTGACAAAGAAAATTGTGTGATTTACGAGGGTATGAGGGAGAATGAGAATATACCGAATTGACAAAATATGAAAGGTATTATACTCTTTGTAGCGATAAGATCGCCAATAAGACTAGTATATTTAATTTGCAATTTTCATAGGAAATCAAAAACACATGCGACTTTAGGTTAGGTTCAGATAATTTTTGCTCCCAATACAACTTAATAAAGATGAGAACCTGTGGCCCAGTTGCAATTTAAAAATTATAAATTTCCTCATTTAAAAATTATAAATATCATTGGTACCAGATTAAATGCATTATAAATAGAATGTAAGAAACATTACAAAATTTTTCAATTCACAAGTCCAAAAAAAGAACTCAAAATAAAAAGTGAAATGATTACCTGTATCAACTTCAAAGCGATCTCAGCCGCCTCAACATATGCCTGATGCATGGAGTAGCAGGAGCCAGTGACTGCGGGGCCCACTCGCTGTGGAGAGTTCATCAGTGGGGCACCCACTGCTGGAAGTTCAACTTGTCCCACCCACACGTCCATGCCTTGCTGGTCTATGTACTTCTGGTATTTGTACACTGGTGTTGCCCACATGTATCTGAAATTAATGAATTAAAAATTATTAACTCGGCTTTCAGAAATGGAAGACCAAGTAGAAACCTGAAGCCTTAACCCTTAACCACTGACGTGCAATTTTGTTACACTAACACTGACGTATGTATGGCATACGTACGTAACTTTGAAGACCTTCAGATGTATCAAATAAGTGTTGCTTTGATGATTAGTGCAATTTATTTATTAGACAAATTCGAATTTAATCGGAAAATTTAAAAAAAAACAGTAATAATCAGTTTTTTTAAATTAATCAATAACCATAGAGGGAATCAAAATTATATTGACAATTTTTAAAAAATAATATTTAAAAAATCTGTACCAATAGGAACTTGTTTTATTGGTTTTATTAATAACTAAAGACGGTTTTAATTAGGAAAAAATCACAATTGCAACAAATAACATAAGGCACTTTTTCAAAAACCCTGTATTTTCTAATTTTCATCCACCAGTAATTCGTCAGATTTCTGAAGCCAAGATTCTATAATTGCTTCATTAGTGGCAGTATTCACTTGAAAACAATGTATTTTAGATGTAAATAGCATAAAATACGAATTTAGCCGATTACGGTTTGTTTTATTTGTCGACAAATATTTTGAAATATTTGCAAAAATGTCACACTAACACTGACGTACGTACCACATACGTCAGGGAAGTCAAACTCACCTAGTTAGGAATATGGCAGATGTCCGATCTCTACCCCTACACACCTACTCATCACAAGTGACTAGGAAACTACTAAAAAGGACGCGCTGAAATTCCCGCGGAAATCGAAGTTTCGAAAGGAAAACCATTTGGCTGACGTACCACGTACGTATGTCAGTGATTAAGGGTTAAATAAAACATTATATTATGTTTTACGACAAGTAAAACTTTAAGGCAACTGCACAGCCAACTTAACATCCTAAAATAACTTATCAGACATCAAAAAAATACCTCAAAATAAAAAATTTAATTAAGGGTACTCACTTCTTACATATGGAGTCAAGTTTAGCTGGAGCAAGTGTGTAGTTTTCAGTCAGGCCAGTCTGTGGGTAAATCATAGCAGACATGAGTGTAGGCGAAGCACACGGTGACCCAGCACAAGCAGAGCCTATCCCTTCATCATCCTTTGGAGAGTTCGCATATTCCTTCTTGTCCAAGTGCTGTTTGTAAAGCATCATCGTTTGATTGAGGTCAAAGCTATTGTTGAACTTCGCATTGCCACGAGTCAGTTTCTGTATGCGGTACAACTCTCGGTCAACCGGTTTTGCCCATCTAATCTCTACATTACTGCCATCAATATCAGCATTTTGCAACTTTGCCATCGCCAGCTCAGCATGCTTTCGCTCATGGAAGTGTATGAATGCGTAATCATATATCTTTTTCACTCTTTCAATGCTAGTTTTGATCGCCGCCTCAAAAATGGACTTTATTGTGTCAGGAGTGGTCCTGATGAGAAAGTTTCGGACGTAGAGTACTTTCACCTGCAAAAGCATGCTTGTCTAATTACCAAGGCCAAGGTCTTACTAGTGTTTAAAATATGGGCTAAATAAATATTTATACTATAAATAATATTTGAGAACTGTTTACAGGTGTGTAAATATGACACCACAATGTAAGGGTCACCAATGGGGCATTGAAAAGAGATGGTTACTATTGATTATATTAAATCCTGCCATCAAAATTAACACATCTAAAAAGTCCACATCAAACTCCCTCGTATTTGGTATGCTGATGGCGATAGCCAAGTACAAACCCAGGGTAAAATCATTAAGGTCATAGGTATGCACAGCAATAATAAAATCATACCTTTTTCATGTGGTCATCATCGATGTTTGGCTCAGGCTCTGCCCAGTCCACGTTGACTTCCTTGTCGAAAAGGGTGACGCAGCCCGGCACCAGCGCTCGTCTCGCCATCGCAGCTGCTCGATGAGAAGTGAACTCCACGAAGGCGAACCCTCTATTAAAACGCCGATCGAAGCAGTTCTTGTACAGAATCACGTCCACGATACCCGTCACTTTCTTATTCAGCTCCTCCATTACTTCCTCCTTCGTTTTATCCTTCGGGATGCTGCCGACGAAGAGGCGGCAGTTATCGACCGACTTCACTACTCCTATGTTTCGACCCGGCCGGATCTCGTACCCGTTCAGCTCCTTTATTGCTCTGGAGGCCTCATTCTTTGAGGCATAAGTGACGAAAGCGTATCCTCGGTTCGACCCAGAAAAGTCCATCATCAAGCGCATCTCGTATATATTCCCGGCTCCAGAAAATAGCGGGACGAGCTCGTCTTCGAAGATCTCCCTGGGCAACTTCCCGATGAAACACTCGCAACCTTTCGCCGGAGGAGGCCCTACCCAGTTGGAGGGCGGTCCGAATTTCCTCTGGCCATTGTGCTGCACCAGCGGATACCCCGTTTCCTGCATCAGGTCGAGCAGTTTCCTCGTCAAATCTTTGTTCTGTTCCACCATCTCGAAAACTGTTATGGACCCGACAGGCGCGTGCGCTTCTATCTCTCCGAGCCAACCGCTGACAAGTGAAAAAGCGGTTTTTCAAAGTGGCGGTGTTCTTTATACTTTTGCCGAAAGGCGAATTTTTGCGGCGGATGTGACGTAGGAACTGTACGGAGTTTGAAATTCGTTTGGCGCTTCTTTAATTAAATTATATATTTGTAAAAGTTAAAATAATTGAATAATTTATGGAAAACAATATTTTTTATTTTATTGAACGTATATAAAGCTATATTGTTTATAAACTGTTGCAAATACAGTTATAAAATACATGTTTTGATTGAGACTTGAATTTATTTACGGAAACGGAAAATATTCATTTTCGATAATAATTACGAAACTTGAAATCTTTTAAAAAATCTTAATAGTTGATGGAAATTATATAAAATTTGATCTAAACATACAGTAAATGGTTTATTTATTGTGAAATTGTCCCTATTATTTTATATTATTAAAGAGAAAAGTTATTGAGACATAGTTCCAAAAGCGGTGTGTGCCACACGCGCTAGATGGCGCCACTTTAAGTTAAATTATTTTATCGATTTTAACAATCAATTCATGTGTTTATTTATTACTTACGAAACATGGTTAAAAATTATAAAAAGTCCCCATAAGCACGGTAAAGAGGGCTACGAGTATCTTGCCCGTTCTTCTCTTAGCTTTCGGAAAATTTACTTCCAAAAGTTCTCCATAATTGCTTGCCTGGGGGCCTAGACAAGTGCCGATCGTTTGTCGCTATCGCTAAAAAAATGTACTGAGATGATAGTCGTTCTCGTTTGTTTTTCGATAACGAATGTCATCTCAGTACATTTTTTTAGCGATAGCGACAAACGAGCGGCGCTTGTCTAGGCCCCCTGATTGGAATAAATATGCGAATGCTACACAGTAATCTTGGGTAACTTGAACAAGGTTAATGTAATTTACTAAATTATATAAATGCGAATAGGTTTACTCTGGGTGCTTCAATTCTTTTCGTTTCCTATTTTATAATTAAGGAGGGGTATAAAATGTAAAATGATTGTAAAAAATCATAAGCTTCATAATAATATATTTCATCATTTAAAAATATTTCCAAGATCAATACTAATATATCTACATTAGGTACAGTATTAGCAAAATTTAATAATTAGAGCGCTTCCGCACTATATCTGATACAAATCTGACCTGAATCCGTCAAATAGTCAAAGATCATAATTTATTTGTATGGTAGCTAACGCCGCGCTATACTTAGTGCTTTTCACGAAAGGAGTCCTTTTTGCGGGGCGCCACTATCGCAAATTTTAAAAGTTAGCATATTTATAACTTTTTAACGCCTCATAATTTCTCATATTTAATGTCCTAATAAAATATGTATTTATATTATATAACAAATAAAAAATATTTAGGATATCAAGTCCAGTAATTAACAAAAAAAATAAATTTAGTTCCGCAAAATTCCGCGGGACCTCTTTCGTGAAAAGGACTACAGTCAGTCATCCGAATTCAAATGTATTTAATGTTAATTGTTTTCTTTGTGTGCAATAAAGGGTTATCTTATCTATTTATAAGGGACCGAAGTAGCCAAAATAGTATTTGTACGAAACCGTCATGACGGATTCAAATCGGATTCGGATAGGAGTTAGTGCGGAGGCGCTAAGAGCTTAAGCAAATAATAATTAACACTATTTATATCACAATCATTTTTAATAGTCTCGTAGAGTTGCTGAGGATGGCAAAAATCTTTTTAAAAAACCTGTTCATGTTCCAAATTTCCTCCCAATCTGTTCAGCGGTTTGGGTTGTACGTAGATAGATCAGTCAATTAATTGCTGTTGTATATTATATTTAGATTTCTGACATGCCCAACCACTAAACTCTTAACTATTTTATAATGAACATAATACGTACTATTCACTATCATACATAAAATTAAATCATAGCAATTTCACACATACTTAGGTATTGTATTATATCATAATAGGTTATATTATTTATAGTTCAAACTACTTGAGTCAAAATGGCCGTTTTTAAGCAGGTGGCTAAAAAAATCGTTGGTAAATTATTTTTCCGTGAATCATGATGTGTAGCGACTTTTATATTTGAGGGGTTGTTGACTAATTCGTAAGTTCTCTCTAAGCTATAGATCATTCACAGTTATTTTACCTCTAGCCCTTACATTGGCTAGCCTGAAAATAATGTTGCCATGTCAGGTGAGTATTGACTTCCCCATTTTTAACCAACTACAAAATGATGAATTACTTTTTTCTTCCACAACCACCTCAATATGGAAATCAAATGAAAGGGTACTGTATAAAATTTAAAATCTTATTAAATAAATAAATCCAAGATAGCCGCCATTCAAAATGGTGAATTACGTTTTGCGTTGGGGGCGGGGGTTTTTTAATTTTTTTATTTATTTCACTTGTAAGTATTATTTTACAGTGATGTGTGTACTTACATGAATTTCCTGTTTCGAACCTACCTAATATTTAATATCATATTGATAGTTCGCAGTAACCACTTGTTCATATTTTATGTTAACCATCCGATATTGTTATTGATAAATTCTGTTTCTTCAAAGGAAATTGAGTGTATGGGCATTGGTAAAGCTTGTGATTATAATAATAATTATTAAAACAACGAATACAAGTAACCTTATCAAGTACAAAAAGTAACGTTTGAACAAGAAAAGTAACGCATTTTTGAAAATTTTACACAATATACACAGTTGAATAGAAATACGCTTACATATTCTAACATTTCGGTGATAATTACTAATTTTTCAGTTTATTTAAATAAGAAATTTCTAATCAACAAAAAAAATCCTTTTCTAAACCAGATAAAGTTATACAAAATTGCCTTATTTTTTTGTCTCTGCTAAATCAATAAATTAACTATTATTTTCTATACCATTACAAGGAAAAATATTCATTAATTATAAGGTTCAATTTAAAATAAAGACCTTGAAAAGTATAGTAAAAGTCATCTAGACACGAATACAAAAGTAATTCAAAGGGTGAAAAAGTAACGTAAAACGTAACAAAAGTAACGATCTGGCAACATTTTGACAATAATGCAACATAAAGAAAATAATTTTGACATCTGTCAGAGGTAAAATAACTGTGAATGATCTATAATAAAAAATTAAATGTAATGAAAGACATGGTAGGGTAGACTGAAAAAGCGTTAATTTACTTTGTCGTAGTTATACATTATCCGACAAAATTGAGAAACACATGACATTTTGTAATCTAATACATTTTTATATAATATGTCGGTTAATCTTAAAACTTCCAGTTAGCCAATAGACCCTCAAAATAACCGCCGTATGTGTAAAAACTTTTTTAAAAATGGAATGTACAGATCACAATAAAACTTAAAAACTAAAAAATTCTTAGTCTTTTTAAAAATAAATTCTCGTTAACATAGTAAATAAAGCAAAAAGCCTTTATAGAATTCGAAAACACACTTAAATTAATCGGCATTGGCGCTAGTGTCTTAGCGAATTTGGACCTAGAGTAATGGAACGATAAGTAAACATTTAGTTCCATTTTCGGCCACGCCCTTCAAGATCGTAGTAGGTATAATAATATAATATTTTATTTATAGAAATATAGAATAACATAGAAAATAAGCAATTAAGTAATACAAATACAAAATATCTTAGGAAAATCTCTTTAGGTCTAATCTTACACAAAATTAAAATTCCATTATAATTAATACATCACTTTTGGACTGGAATTATAAAAATAATCACTCAGACATTCAAAATTTACATATTTGTATAAATATATTTTTTAAACATTTTGCATTGTAAAATTTTATTAAAATCACTGGGTAATGTTTTTTCTTTATATTATAGTTATAACTAGTTGAATTCAGCTATTTTACCTGCTGAAAGGTAGCCTAAGTTACTATCTACCAAATTTCAGGTCAATCGGTCCAGCCGTTTATAACACAGGTAATAAATACACACATCCATTCATTTGCAATTATAATATTAGTATTACATGCCACGACTTTTATGATTGTACCGAAATTTAGTTTATTACGAAATACCGCTCACAACTGACGCATCGGTTAATGTGTAAAGCTAGCTTTAAGGCCTTATTAGGCGCTTTGCAGACTGACCAACTAACACTGGCAAATTTCTGGCAACTAGCTATTTTATATAATACTAGCGGCGCCCAGCGGTTTTACCCGCTGTACTGCAGCCTATGTGTTATTCCAGGGTCTAAGCTATCTCTAAACGAAATTTCAGCTCAATCGGTCCACCCTTTTAGGCGTGAAAGAGTAACAAACCTACATGCAGACATCCATACATTCTTAAATTTTCACGTTTATTTATTTACTAGCTTATGCTCGCGGCTTTCCCCGCATGGCCAAATCCTTTCTTAGCGGAGGTCTACGTCATAAAACCTGTGTATTTCAAATTTCATCCCAATCGGTTCAGCGGTTTCGGCTGTGCGTTGATAGATCAGTCAGTCACTCTATCCTTTAATATATTTAGATTAATAGAACACAAAATAGTTTGTAATCAAATACACATTAGAATAACAGGCTAATATTAGAATATTAGTGGGATTCTACATTAATTCTGCATTTTTTACAAGAAAACACAATCAACAAAATCGCCTAGAATTTTGTTGAATGTTATGTTTTTGTTGATTGTGTAGACTAAAACACGAAAACGACCTGGTTTTAAACACACGCACCGTCAACTAAGCATAGATGAAAGAGCTAGTTGCTAGTAAGTTGCCAGTACCAGTTACAATAGTTACTCAGTTGCACTGGCGGATCCAGGATTTGGTCCTGGGGGGAGGAGGGGGGGCAGGGGGGCAAATGTGCAGACGGGCAAAAATTATAATTTTTACTACGAAATTTCCTTTTAATTGGACCCAGGGGGGGGCCTTGGTCCCCTGACCCCCCCCCTAAATCCGCCTATGCTCAGTTGCAACCCTCAATTTTCACATATTAAACCATTTCTCATAGCATATTTTACATTTCCGAGTTATCCATAGCCTTATTATCGTATCCCCGTGCAGTGGTGACGCTGGCGCCATCTGTGTCGAAAGTGGGGTCGGAGTCGAACTCGACCACCCACGGCTGTTTCTCCGCCGAGCAGAATGTACCGTACACTATCGCACCGATCAGGTATATGCCGCTCGTTATGAAGAACACTGACCGCCATTGTACTGCCGTCTGAAAGAGGAAAAAAATGTTAGTGACAAGACGAGAAATCAGGTAAGTGCTCTATAGAAAACTTCATGATTGAAAAATCCTGCGCTGTCAAGAGTAATTGACGATTGTAAGACCCCTATGTCATTGGGAGTAGCTACAAATTGTATGCAATGACAGCGCGAGTAGCAAGAGTAGCGTCTTGATATATTATGTCAGTTTAGTCTTAACAGTGGGACGGGAGTTGCTACTCTTATGTCAATGTCTGACTGTGCTAAAGAGACTGATTCCTGATGCTTTCACTGTGCCGATATAGGCGAATCAGACACAGTGGTCAAAGGAATGTCTTTTTATATTATAATATCTTCTAAATCTTCTTCTTCCTGCCCTTATCCCACACTAGGTTGGGTCGGCACAACACGTTTTTCTCCTCCATTCTGCTCTATCATCCGTCATATCTTCATCCACTCCCCTAGCACGCATATCCCTGCACACACAGTTCATCCAAACCTTTTTCGGGCGTCCCCTTCCCGGATTACCACTTATTACAATATTCATGGACTTTTTGGTCACATGATTTTCATCCCTCCGCATAATATGTCCATACCAGGACAATCTTCCACTCTTTAATTTCTCTGTCACTGGTGCAACTTTCAGGCTTCCTCTCACATTCTCATTTCTGATTTTATCCATTCTTGTTACTCCACACATCCATCTCAACATTCTCATCTCCGCTGCAAGCACTCTCCTTTCATCCGCAACTTTCGTAGCTCAGCATTCCGATCCATACAATACGACAGGTCTTATTACCGTCTTGTATATTTTCCCCTTTAACCTAAGGGGCATTCGCGGGTCGCAAGTTGTTCCTGAGACCTGTCGCCACTTCATCCAGCCAGTGTTTATTCGGCTCGCAATATTAATATAATATCTTCTAAATATGCAAGAAAAAAATATTGTAACTGATTGACTGACTGCCTCTGCCTAAATCAACGTACAGACAAAACCGCTTAACAGATTGGGTTGAAATTTGGAACAGAGATAGGTTGAAGGGCCTGGACTTCCGGTAAGGAAGGATTTGTCCACGTGGGCAAAGCCGCTAATCACCATAAGCTAATTTAGATAATATAGGTATGTAGCTAGGGTTCTTTCCACTCACAATTTTTTTTTTGTGCGGCTATGGTATCATTGCGGCCATTATTGGCCTATTGTGATCGCCGCTTATTATGGTGAGATTGACCCCTAGGCGCGGCGCTAGAGTTCACCACAGACCATAGCAGCTTCTAGAAACTGCAGGATTTTCCTAGGGGTCATCTCTTTAAGCTCATTCGGGCTGAGCAGGTGCTGTCCCAAAATAGAGCTACGGTTACGCATCAGTGCTCCGCAATCCCCCAGCAGATGAAGAGGCGTTTCATCTGCCTCATTACAGAATCTGCAGGTTTGAGTGTCGCATCGTCCACTCACTATACTAATGGTGCGCTTCAGGCGTGGGTAGTTATCACCCATTGAACAAAACCGTATCGCCAAGCGGTCATTATGTGTTCCTTCATGATGTTCGGTGAAGCCAGGTATAGGTTTACTCTGCCTACAGGTTTAGTCAGCTATCATCTACGGCCGCATCGGCGCTTAACATCAAGGGAGGTTGTGGTCAAAGGCTACATAAAAATGAATAATAATAGATGTTACCTTATCTACAACAATGGCTCCGGCTAACGCAGGACTGATGATGCCGGGTAGAGTCCCCACAGTGTTGGAGAGCCCCATCAACACACTGGCATGAGGCGGGGCTATGTCCAGGTGATTTACTCTGGAAAAGTGCACATATTATGCTTTTTAAACAAACTTTAATTAATGGAATCAGGCGTTACATTGCGGAAATCTATTATAACAAATTTATTTGAATATGATTTTTTTTTTTTAATTTATTTGTTTGAAACGGAATTAACACTAAATATTATAATAGCTAATAAATTTGTTAACAAACTTTTATAAATACTGAGTTGCAATGGCCACTGGCCACCTATAAACGTGAAAGTTTGTAAGAATGGATGTCTAGATGAATGTTTGTTACTCTTTCAGGCCTAAACGGGTGGACCGATTGAGCTGAAATTTGGTATAGATATAGCTTAGGGCCTGGAATAACACATATTTATACATAAGTACTGCGGGTAAAACCGCTGGGCACAGCTAGTGTAATAATAATTTTACATTGTTAAACGATTTAGACATGTATGCAAAATTTCAACTCCATCGGTCCCGGTTAACGATAGGTGGCCAAATTTAATTTGCATGATTTGATTATTATTGACACACATCAGGGCAGGTGAAACTAAATAATAGTTTGGTTTCAGTGGGCTATGAACGTTACGTATTAAAAATAATTCACGACAATTAATTAATTATGATAATAATCATTTTATTTATGGAATAAAAGGTTGTGCTCTGACAGTTTTGACAAGTGTCTGGACATGACGTCACAGTGCTGCCTCTTGCCCTTATTGCCAGTGGGCAACAGCAGTGTGGCAGCAGTGTGGCAAAAGGACCCTATGTCCAGCAGCGGCTGGACATAGGGTCCCTTCAGTTCTGCAGGGCTATTCACTTATCCGTGAGGGATCCGAACCGAAGGCCAAATTGTCAAAAATTTATGAAATGACGTGTCAAGTCGTATCTACATAATACGTCATTTCATACATTTTTGAAAATTCGGTCTTCGGTTTGGTTTCCTCACGGATAAGTGAATAGTCCTGCTAGAATCTCTCCCTTCTGAGGGTCCCTTAAGTTCTGGAATCCCTCCCTTCCGTGTTTCATATCTAATATATAAAATTCTCGTGTCACAGTTTTCGTTGCCATACTCCTCCGAAACGGCTTGACCGATTTTGATGAAATTTTTTGTGCTTATCCGGTATCTATGAGAATCGACCAACATCTATTTTTCATCCCCCTAAATGTTAGGGGTAGTCAACCACAAATTTTTATTTTTTATTTTTTAGACAAAATTTTTAGTTTCTATTTTTTTATGATACAACATACAAAAATACATACAATCCTCAATTTTCACCCTTCTACGATCAACCCTTATTTTTTAATAGCCATTTTAGTAATTTAATCATTTTTCCTCTCCGGTCGAAAAATGATAAATCGTCATTTAATTAGTTATCCCCGCCAGATGTCTACAGGTGTCACTTCTGACCCAGTAAACAGCACGGAGTAGGGATGAGAACGAAGCCGGT
Organism: Hemithea aestivaria; assembly: GCA_947507615.1. Classification (NCBI taxonomy): domain Eukaryota; kingdom Metazoa; phylum Arthropoda; class Insecta; order Lepidoptera; family Geometridae; genus Hemithea; species Hemithea aestivaria. The sequence continues at coordinate 4,795,775 of OX382325.1, read as the reverse complement.
CTCCTTTCTTTCTCACTCCCTACACAGTTGTCGGCCATCATTATTGTTTATGCATCAAGTGTAGTAGTAACGTTGACAATTATTATTTTGCTATCTCAGTGTAACTCTCTTATTAACTTTTAATCATTCCTATTTTATCAATAATAATTAAATTATCAATTTTGAGTGTATATTGCACGATTAGTTAATCAAGTGATTTTATAACCTCAAAAGTACTCAACACGTGACACGAGCTTCCAATAACAACGGATTTTGTGTTGTAAGTATACTTTTTTTTATTTATATCGAAAATGTTGTTGTTCTTATAAAAATGTAATTTTAATTTAATTTTATTAAAAAAATGTAATTGAACAATTAAGATTTTCATAGTTTCCAAAAAATCAATCATTATGAATCTTTATTTTGAAATGTCAATGGAAATATTGGTTGTATGAAATAAAACGGTCAAGTACGAGTAGGACTCGAGCACCGAGGGTTCCGTATAAACCTACGGCATTCTACGGAACCCTAAGGAAAAGTGGGTATAATCTATATTATATACTGTAGGTTTTGATTCCCTTGCGAGTACTTGCGAGTTTGAAAATATGCGGCTAAAATTGCTGTTTCTTTTGATTTCGTAGACACAGATGTTTGATTTTTGTACAGCTTAAAGTTATTATAAAGCTGAGTATTTGGTATGAATTTCAATTTAATACCTGTACGCGTTCTTGAGGAAAAGGATAGTAAATATAAAATTATTAAAAATATTTTTTATATGATGTAACTAAAAATTTACAGTTTTCGTAATTTTTCCTAACTGTGATTTAAGACGTTGCTGCGAACCAAATTTCAAGATTCTGAGTTAACGGCAAGTACCCTGTAGGTTTTGATTCCCTTGAGAGTAGTCGCGAGTTAAAAAATACGGCTAAAATTGCTGTTTCTTTTGAATGCGTTGAGATAGAGGTTTGATTTTATTACAGTTTAAGGGTATAATAGACCTTAGTATTTGATATGAATTTCAGTTTAATACCTGCACGCGTTCATGAGAAATAAGGTAGTAAGTATGAAATTATTAAAAATATTTTCTTATATGATGTAACTAAAAATGTACAATTTTCGGAATTTTCCCTTTATCTGTGCTCTAAGGAATTGCTTTTTACCAAATTTCAAGATTCTACGTTCACGGCAAGTACCCTGTAGGTTTTGGTTTTTTGAGAGTAGTTGCGTGTTTAAAATTTCGGCTAAAATTGCTGTTTCTTTTGAATTCGTTGAGATAGAGGTTTGATTTTATTACAGTTTAAAGATATTATAAGCCTTAGTATTTGATATGAATTTCAGTTTAATACCTGCACGCGTTCATGAGAAATAAGGTAGTAAGTATGAAATTATTAAAAATATTTTTTTATACGATGTAACTAAAAATGTACAATTTTCGGAATTTTTCCTTTATCTGTACTCTAAGGAATTGCATTTTACCAAATTTCAAGATTCTACGTTCACGGCAAGTACCCTGTAGGTTTTGGTTTTTTGAGAGTAGTTGCGTGTTTAAAATTTCGGCTAAAATTGCTGTTTCTTTTGAATTCGTTGAGATAGAGGTTTGATTTTATTACAGTTTAAAGGTATTATAGGCCTTAGTATTTGGTATGAATTTCAGTTTAATACCTGCACGCGTTCATGAGAAAAAGGGTAGTAAGTATAAAATTATTCAAAATATTTTTTTCATATGATCAAATTAAAAATTTATGGTTTTCGCAATTTTTCCTTTATTTGTGCTCTAAGGAGTTGCTTCGTGCCAAATTTCAAGATTCTGAGTTCACGGGAAGTGCCCCGTAGGTTTTGATTTATTTGGTAATGTCGAAAATTTGCTGAAATTTGCGACATATTCGACCTTATATATATCTTTTGATTGCGTTGGCCTAGAAGTTTGAATTTTTCACAGCTCTAAGAAGCAATGGACCTTAGTATTTCCTATAAATTTCAGCTTGTTACCTCCACGCGTTCCTGAGAAAAAGGGTCTTGACAGACAGACGGACGGACGGACGGACGGACGGACGGACGGACGGACAACAAAGTGATCCTATAAGGGTTCCGTTTTTTCCTTTTGAGGTACGGAACCCTAAAAATTATAAGAGACAATGTTTTCATAAAATTAAATTTTTTACTTTTGTTTGAAATTTTTTTCCATAAAATAATGCTTATTTCACGCATATACCACATTCTTACATACATACAATATACACATTCTAACATACATAGATACTTCCAATAAATAAGCTATTTTTTGTCTACACTAGAAATTACTAGGAAATTATTTATATGGCAAAACAACGTTTGCCGGGTAAGCTAGTATCTACATAATATTAAGTATACAGTAATAGTATAATAATACAGTAATAGTTAAGACTATTGTACTCTTTTCTGGCAATAAATGGCATTTTATTTTTATTATTTATTTTTTATTTATTTATTTACCCAAAGCCAGCCCATGCGAACCCTCCCAGTCCCACGGCGATGGTGAGACACACCACACACCCTACTATTGTGGTCGAATACGCCGCCGCAACCATGAATATCGTCTGAAATACATTACACATTATTATAACAGTGTAAAAATATAACACATATAACACACAAAGAAATTAAAGAGTGGGAAGATTGTCCTGGTATAAAATAAATAAATATTTCAAGAAATTACACACAGCGCCACCTAACCCCAAGCTAAGTAACTTAATGCTTGTGTTATGGTGGTTAGGATAACGGATAGAATACTTATATATACTTTTCTTTTGTAAATACATACTTATAATAGACATAGATAGATAGATAGAGTATGGACATATTATGCGGAGGGATGAAAGTCATGTTACCAAAAAGTCCATGAATATGATGATAGATGGTAATCCGGGAAGGGGGCGCCCGAAAAAGGTTTGGATGAACTGTGTGAAAGAGGATGTGCGTGCTAGGGGAGTGAATGCAGATAATATGACGGATGATAGAGCAGAATGGAGGAGAAAAACGTGTTGTGCCGACCCTACCTAGTGTGGGATAAGGGCAGAAAGAAGACTTTAAACTATTTTAAACTTTCGCGATTTGAACTCATGTTAATTTTATTAATCGGAACTTATCGAGTAATTATTTTGTTTGTTAGTTTTATGAAAACATTATAAAACCAACCTCCTTTTGATATGTTTTGGCTAACAATCTTTTATTGTACGTAACAAGAATCTTAAAAACAATGGATCTTGCTGCGTGAACACCAAATTAAAGCAAAAAAAATAACGTCAGGGTTGTTTACCATCTCACTTACCTCATACAAATTAAAAACAAAATACTATCGTCAACCTACGTATTCATATCATTTTTTAAAAGTGAGATAGCAAACAACCGTGACGTCACTTCTCATGCTTGAGTTTGGTCTCTTCACTCTTCGGGGCCGCGGATGAATGCTTCGGCGTACCCGTTGCCCCGGCATTATGGCGTCCCGCAGGAACACCCCCAGGTTTTTTGGTGGGTATCCCCGCCGCTACCATCTTTGGCGGGGGAGTCCCACATACCGCCCCGCGCCTCCCGGCGTGGGGTGATGATGCGTAACGCATTTTTCCTGGGTTAAAAAAAAAAAAAAAAAAAGGTCTCTTCACTCTCCAATGACAATCCAATGACATGTTAAGAACATTTTATAAGTACCTTACACTGCATATAAAGTGTTTGAAAATCTCACCTGTGCAATAAAAGCGCCACAATTGAAAAGTTTCCTAATATTAGTCCTGCGCATGAGTCCCTTTTTGAGCAGGAAGTCAGCCAAGTGGCCCGCGAACTGAAGAACAATAGCCATCGCTAGATATGGCACCGCTGATAGAAACCCTGTTTGTGATGTCTCGAATTTGAACACGTCTGTGGAACAAAAAAAAATTGTATTAATGAATAGAATAGAATAGAATAGATATATTTATTGCATAAGATGTGGTGTACAATATAAGCCGAATAACGTAAAAGTACTACGTAGTAGCGTAAAGATTTATATATAGAAGATATTTTGACGACCTCTGTGGCGCGGTGGGCTAATACCCGCCTGCAACGCAAAAGGTTGCGGGTTCGATTCCCGCATGGGACAAATGTTTGTGTGATCCACAGGTATTTGTTTCTGGTCTGGGTGGTTTTCAATATCTATTATAAGTATGTATTTACAAAAGAAAAGTATATAAGTATTATATCCGTTATCCTAACCACCATAATAACAAGCATTAAGTTGCTTAGTTTGGGGTTAGGTGGCGTTGTGTGAAACGTCCTGAAATATTTATTTATTATTTATTTATATATAATTCTTTAGGTTACGATAAACCATTTACGGATTTGGATCAATATTTAAATGAATTAAATAAGTATTACCTTTCATAAAAGTAGGTAGGAAAGTAAGCAGCGTGTAGAACCCCCAGTTTTCGCTGAAGTGTGCCATCACGATGGCCCAAACTGGTGCTGATGTTAGCATCGCCTTCCACGGGTGTCGAGTTTGTCTTGAATCTGTACTTGTTCCCCGGGAATCCTGGAAATGTATGATGAAAATTAACTTAACATTTTATACAAATTTAATTATTTTTTATACTAAATAGACCTACGTTTGACCACATCCCACCTGATGAAAAGTAAAAATGTGGTCAACGATGGATCACGTAAGATGCCTAGAAAGGTACCTATTCACTCGTGCCTTGAAGATACCCAAGTTGAACCGCTCGGGAACACGGATGACGGCAAAGTGTTCCAAATGCGAACAGTTCTCATTAAAAACGATGAAGCGTCACGCTTGGTGCGGGCATTTGGTAGCGCCACTAAGTAAGGATGCCGCATTGCCGTCTGCCGTGACATCCGTAAGTAGATTGGGAATTTAAATGTGTCTTTATTACCTTTTAGAAAGATTTTACAAGTTCTTACCGACCATTAAGCCAGTGCAACTGGACTTCTGAATTTATACGATATAATAACAATAATAACGCATTTAGGTTAGGTAATAGTATCTTAAAAACAACTACAATGTACCAGAGGCCTATATCAATAAATACCTTCAAGATATGTATAATACATTATATAGGTAACTTAAAAACTAGGTGACACAAAAACATGTTTAAATTGATGTCTTATCCATAATTCGAGTAACATAACAGATAATAGGAAAATCGTAGATAATAGGAAATAACTAGATACCTGAATATATTTCAGTTCACCGGGAGTTATTTTTGGATCTTTTTCGGGGCTCTCTTTGACCACTATCCACCAAATTGTAGTCCATACTAGTCCCAATATACCTGAAATTTTGAAGAAAAAAAATCAAATATAATTATAGCATAATAGGTAGAAATCGTATATTTTTTTCAAACAGTTCTCTCTACTGATTTTTTCTCTATTCCTACATAATATTTTTTAAGGTTTGGACCACAACGATATCAAATAAAGTCGTGTAAGTCTAGGTCTAAAGAAACTATTTACCAGAAAAAAGTATTATCAGAGCTACCGTTACGGTCCCAAGACAGACCCTTGTGGAGTTCCAATTGAAACCGACATGATATTCGAAGATATACAATTAATCTCTACGGTCACAGTGCAAGTAATAATAACTTAGATTGACTGTATTATATCTCATGCGTTAAATATTAAGGTTTGTGCCCGGTTACCCGGTTGATAATATTTAGGTACGCTTTCCAATGCTTTTGATAGATCACAATGTATCCCGACTGGACCCAGATATGAAGCGCTAAAAGCGAATGTTGCCAGTCACTCCTCACAGGGTGACCATAGGGCAATATACTCACCAAAGACATAGAATATCCCCGGCCAGCCAGTATAATGAGCCAGTAAGGAGCATACAGGCATAGACACCACAGTGCCGGCGTAGCTGCCACTAAAGGCAAACGTTGCCAGTCTGGCGCGCTCCTCACTCGGCGCCCACCGAGACCAAACTGCGTGGATGCACGGGTATGTTACACCCTGGAAAGTGAAACTGGTTTAGTGAAATAATTGGTTGTATATTTTAAAAACTAAATAGGCCCCGTTTGCCCAAATTCCGTGTAGCGGAAAGTGCAGACGATGAATCACGTCAAATACCTAGATAGGTAGGTAGGTACTAAGTATTTCGTGTATTCCTTCTCAAATATACTCGTATGTTTAAAAATCGTGATTGCGCGTTAGTTATAGGTGTTGGCACTATGATATATCTTTAAACTTGTTGTGATGGGTCTTTCACAACTTATGTAAAAACACCATACTTCCAGTGTTGAATATCTCTGTACGGTTGGTACACTGCCCCTCCCCCCCCCCTCCCCCCCTAAATCCGCCTTTGGTCCTCACCTCAAAAAGTCCCTCAACAACTCTAACAGCGATCAGCAACGCTGTGCTGGTGTGTGCAAGTGGTGGCGTGAACAGTGTCAACAAGGAAGTTGCTCCTATGCCTATCGCGAACACCCTGTTAAAGAAATCATGTTTTTAATGACATTATCAAGCGAAAATGCACTAAAAGCCTACGCGATAGAGGTCAAATTACTTTGAAAATTATCCCTGCGACTCGATACAGGTTAAAGAAGAAATAGTCAGGGTTCATGATCGAATTAAAAGCTTTAATATTTAGCTTTAACTTTAACCTTGTAGGCAATGTTATCACTCTTACTATTCTTAAAAATTCTGAACAACTGCTGTGTATTACATGAAAATCATTAGGTTTTTGTTTTCAATTTTATTTCTGCCATCTGTAGTGTGTCTGTGTAGTTCAATTCCATCTCGATAAAATATTACCCGCTTTCTTTTCTGAATAAATACACAGTTCAAAATGATAGAGATGGAGTTTGACAGGGTTGTTCTTTACCAATAAACTAATATTATTTCCAATAGCATAAAGTATTGCTGGAAACGATACCTTTACCACGGTAAAGATATATTACCGTGCTTATACATTGTAAGGCGTAATCTTGTTTCTGATATACAAGGGCTATGGAAACGTTTTAGTTGAGACTTAAGGGGAACGTATTGATGGCAAAGCTAATGTTTTTCTATAGAATGGAACGAACCTGTTACCTCCCATTTTAGCAGCCAGCCATCCGCCAGGGAGTTGCGTCACCAAGTACCCGTAGAAGAACGAGCTCAGCACCAGACCTTTGGTCTGCGAACTCCAGTCGAATTCTGGTAGCTGGAATAATAAATTATAACATGAGTATCCGAATAGTATGACTGTAGTAATCGCGCCTAAATCCTACTAAAAATTATAAACGTGAAAGTTTGTAAGAATGTATGCATGTATGGTTGAATGTTTGTTACTCTTTCACGCCTAAACGGACCGATGATGGACCGATTGAACTGAAATTTGGTATGGAGATAGCCAAGGGCGGATCCAGGATTTGGTTCTGGGGCGGCCAAGGTGCAGAAAGGCAAGAATATTATAATTTTTACTACGAAAAAAGTGTGTTTAGCTCGCTCTGAACAGTTAGAAAGTTCAAATATCCTTAATAATAAGTGCGCGAGCAGCTTGCTGCGAGCGCCGAGAAAAAAAAATAGTCTTGACCATGAAATATGTGCAAAATTCGTAACTCTACAATGCTTCTGGGGGGGGGGGGGGGCATGGCCTCCTGCCCCCCCCCCCCCCCTAAATCCGCCTATGGAGATAGCTTAGATCCTGAAATAACATATAGACAGTACAGCGGGTGAAACGCGATTACGCGGCAGTGGATGAATTTCTATTTCATTTACTGCTCTCATGAAGTTTAGAACATTTAAAAATAGTCGAACGAATATTTAACTCCATCTTGCCTTAATCCCACACTAGGTAGAGTCGGTACAAGTTTTCCTCTTCCATCCGATCTAGATACTCTATTATTCGTCATATCTTCATTCATTGAATATTTAACTCCTCAGTTCATAAATTACCAAAAGATTCACTGGAAATGACATAATATTATGTCTTGAACATTATTTATTTATAGAACAAAGTTTAGACATAAAAAAATGCACATGAAGAATACAAATGGTCATTAAAAAGTTAACATTTGGTCGACAAACTGCATATTCAGTTATGCAACATGTGAAAGTTTCACATAATATCGTATCAAACTGTGCGAATAAAGTTATGTAAGTTATCTTTTTATTAACATTTGATGGGTTTAATTAATTTTGTGAATAAATGGTCTGGAAAATTAGTGGAAACAACATAATATTAGAGTGTTAAATGTAGCATAAATGAATAAATATTTCAGGACATTACACACAGCGCCAACTAACCCCAAGCTAAGCAATATGGTAACGGATATGATACTTTCCTATGTACTTTTCTTTTGTAAATAACTTAATGAAATGAAAAAGTAATTTATTGACATTAGAAAAACAGAAAAAAGATACACATGAACAAAAAAAAGCATACAATTTTAACAATTCTATTGTCAAATGGGATAGACTCAGCTTTGTGCGGCACAGGGAGGAACCACTGCGCCGCGCTGGTTTTCAGTCTATCCCATACTCGAGCGCCGGTGTTAGTCGAGTAGAGTTACAAAAGTAGTTCCAGCGGGGTTTCTCACACATAAAAAAAAGACTACTTACAGCTAATTAAACATTCACAAGATTTATTACAAACATAATATAATGTCCGTAATGTAATGTGTGTGTGTGTCTGTGTGTGTGAGTGTGTGTGTATGTGAGTACTTATAGGATGTAATGCGACCAGAGAACCTATTGGCTATCGACTGCGGTCGGCTACACCTAGGTTTAACCGGCTAAACCTAGGTGTAGCCGCACTTTGGACTTTAGCCGTAACATATAGGTATACCTACTACCTCATGTGTAGGTTACCTACTAATCCAAATGTTAGCAATTAATTATCACATTTCTGTAGTTTAATCGGGTTAGGCTCGTTTCGCACTAGTTTCGTTTCGCACCGTTTCGATTTTACCTACAAAAAGGTGCCGTTTCGCCCGGTTTTTTAAAAAACTTGCAATACAATGGAAGGTACAGTAGGAATGAAAAGTGTCTTAGAGGAATTAAAATATTTTACTTGTGTATTTTGCGATACTATATCTTTTTTTTGGTTTATTTGTATTTGGATATCTTTTGTATTGTTTTAGTTTTTAAGTTGTTCTTGTACATTTTATTGTGTAACAATAAAGGGTTATCTATCTATCTATTATATTTTTTGTTATTTTATGTCTTGAATTTACTTTTTTACATAGTGTCATGTAAAAAAGTAAGTTCAAGAGACCAATATTTTGTAGTATAAAGACATACCTTGAAAATGGGATTGGAATGGAAAGTCTGTTTTGTAAAAACATTTTTTTTATTAAGTCAATCAACTTTTATTTAAAGGAATCTACAATCTTAGGGAGTAATTAACAAATATAAACATTAAAAAACTTAAAACATATGAGAAAATTTACATTAGGCCATAGCTATAATTTTTTAATATTAAAATAGCGTATCATAACTAAATTATCTTTTTAAAATTATAAACAGTGTCACCATTGAACTACTTTTAATATACGCTTGCAAATAATTGGAGTTTTCGAGTGTGTATGTAAGTAACTTTTACACACCTAAACGGGTAGACCGATTGAGCTGAAATTTGACATAAAGATTCTTAGACCCTGAAATAACACAGGCTACACGACGCTACATTACAGCGGCTAAAACAACGTAGCTAATTAAGAAGTATCATATAATCAAATATAAAATTACAGCCAAGTCAAATCAAATCCTTAATACTAGTCGTCTTCGACATATCGCACGTTCAATAATAAACCGGAATAAGTCAAAAATTCACTTTTTTGGTAAATCGCAGTTAAAGTTTTGGGTCTCTACCTTGTTGATAACTTTATGATATTTTTCATGAGTGTATGGTGTTATGTTTATTTTCTTCTTCTTAAATTGTAAACAGATATATAGAGGACATAATTTTCGTAATAAATAAATAATATTAATCAAATCAAATGAGTAATGAAGCTTTGTTTTCAAAGTTTTGACTTAATGTCGGTTTTATAAAAAAAAATTAAATCAATCATATTTTTTTTTGCTAACTAATATTGAATCATTCAGTTTAGTATTAAATAATGAAATAATTTTATTAGATGTATAATATTTATTACACTTTAATAGTAAAACATAAATAAAAATACAGAAATTCCTTTATAATGATAATAATAAATAACTATTTATATAAAGTTTTATAATAGGTAACTGCTTTCTTTACCTAATTAGGCACGTCTGAGTAATTATACTAAAAAATAACAATCAGTTGTAATAGGAACTTATTATAACTTAGTAACCAAAATTCTATAGTCATCACAAAATGCTGTCGAGATCGCTTTACGTAATTCTTGTGGAAACGCTGATCCTATTGAGCAAAAATTTAATACAGAGGTAGATTAAATCTCGAGAAAGGACATGGGATAGTTTTCATTCCAGAAATCTACCTTTAAAGGGGGGGAAATGAAGATCAAAGTTTGTGCGGGAAATTAGTAACTACTGTTCCTATTTAGCTGAAATTTGGTATAAATATAGCTGAGTTTCGCGAAAGGGTATTATGAGATAGAATATCTCAGAAATTAGCCTTCAAGCTTCCCCCTTATTGTATGGAAGACCAATAACTGCTTAGCTACTATTTGGGCACAGAATTTCCCGGGATATATTTTTTATTTATGTAGTGCGGCTATGATATCACTGCGGCCATGATTGGCCTATTGTGATCGCCGCTTATTATGGTGAGAATGACTCCTAGGAGCGGCGCTAGAGTTCACCACAGACCATAGCAGTTTCTAGAAACTGCAGGATTTTCGTAGGGGTTATCTCTCTAAGCTCATTCGGACTGAATGTCCCAAAATAGAGTTACGTTTACGCATCAGTGCTCCACACTCCCCTAGCAGATGAAGAGGCGTTTCATCTGCCTCATTGCAGAATCTGCAGGTTTGAGTGTCGCATAGCCCAAGCTTGTAAGGCGACAGTGTCACACCCACACATACACACACACACACAGATAGACACGTCAAACTTATAACACCCCGTTGTTTTTGCGTCAGGGGTTAAAATACCTATAATAACAAAATATTTGTACTGTGTTTCTCTATTTCTGAACACCTAGAGTACGCTCTATACTAAAATCTGTAGTATTAATAATATGTAAAGTTGAAATAAATAAAGATATAATTGATGTAAATAGTAAAATCACTGCCTTAATACAAAATTAAAAATAAGAGCTTTTAAACTTTTGTGTTCGCCAGTACAAAAATATTTTTCGTGCGAAACGGCACCTTTTTGTAGGTAAAATCGAAACGGTGCGAAACGAAACTAGTGCGAAACGAGCCTAACCCGTTTAATCTTATTAATATTATAAACGTGAAAGTTTGTAAGAATGTATGAATGTCAGGAAGTCTGAATGTATGTTTGTTACTCTTTCACGCCTAAACGGGTGGACCGATTGAGCTGAAATTTGGTATAGAGATAGTTTAGACCCTGGAATAACACATAGGCTACATACAGTACAGCGGGTAAAACCGCCGGGCACAGCTAGTATTTTATATATAAATTTTAGTCAAAATGAATTATTTATTTTGTGGTGACAAAATTAATATTAATTTATACTTTCATCTCCGTCCTTCCCAATAAAACGAGTTTTCGAGTAGGTATTTTAACAGTCGACCTTTAGTAGGTATCGCTACCTGATCCATAATTTAATCACTTCACTAATTTATCGAAAGTTTGAATACACATGGAGAAAAAAAAGAATTATATAATAAATACTAGCTTACCCGGCAAACGTTGTTTTGCCATATAAATAATTTCCTAGTAATTTCTAGTGTAGACAAAAAATAGCTTACTTATTGGAAGTATGTATGTATTTTAGAATGTGTATATTGTATGTATGTAAGAATGTGGTATATGCGTGAAATAAGCATTATTTTATGGAAAAATTTTTCAAACAAAAGTAAAAAATTAAATTTTATGAAAACATTGTCTCTTATAATTTTTTCATACAACCAATATTTCCATTGACATTTCAAAATAAAGATTCATAATGATTGATTTTTTGGAAACTATGAAAATCTTAATTATTCAATTACATTTTTTTAATAAAATTAAATTAAAATTACATTTTTATAAGATCAACAACATTTTCGATATAAATAAAAAAAAGTATACTTACAACACAAAATCCGTTGTTATTGAAAGCTCGTGTCACGTGTTGAGTACTTTTGAGGTTATAAAATTACTTGATTAACTAATCTTGCAAAATACACTCAAAATTGATAATTTAATTATTATTGATAAAATAGGAATGATTAAAAGTTAATATGAGAGTTACACTGAGATACACTACACACTTGATGCATAAACAATAATGATGGCCGACAACTGTGTAGGGAGTGAGAAAGAAAGGAGACCGGCTTCGTTCTCATCCCTACTCCGTGCTGTTTACTGGGTCAGAAGTGACACCTGTAGACATCTGGCGGGGATAACTAATTAAATGACGATTGATCAGTTTTCGACCTGAGAGGAAATATGATTAAATTACTAAAATGGCTATTAAAAAATAAGGGTTGATCGTAGAAGGGTGAAAATTGAGGATTGTATGTATTTTTGTATGTTGTATCATAAAAAAATAGAAATTAAAAATGTTGTCTAAAAAATAAAAATAAAAATTTATTTGTGGACTACCCCTAACATTTAGGGGGATGAAAAATAGATGTTGGTCGATTCTCATAGATACCGGATAATCACAAAAAATTTCATCAAAATCGGTCAAGCCGTTTCGGAGGAGTATGGCAACGAAAACTGTGACACGAGAATTTTATATATTAGATAAAATATTTATAAATTCAAATGTTTGAATTCATAGGTATAGGCTGCTTCAAATAGGCTTCAATGGAGCACTTTTAGTTCTAGTCTAGTCCTCTGTCGTCTTTATTAGTTATATTTTAAGACTATAAGTATCGCCTTTAGGAAAGCATCTCTATGAGAAGAACGGGCAAGAAACTCATAGGAATTGCTTTTTTAAACAATCACGATGAGTTTCTGTGGAAATCGTAATTATGAGTATATTTTTCTGACATGAAAAGTTTTCTTCACAGATTATAATATAGAGTCCACCATTGTGGTGCATCTTTGCCGTGCAAAAGTGGTTTACACTTTACACCCATTGGAAGAGGTTTTATATAAACTTGAAATGCACCAGAAGTTTGTCCAAACCAAATCAAAATGGACCAACTTCTGATTCACGTCGGTTCTAATACAGAAATACTATAAAGGCCGAAACATTAAGTAATCTGTCATTTCTATAACTTTTTGCATGAACAAGTGTATATTGAAACTGCACAAAAACAAGCATTCATGGTACATTTAGGTATTAACGGTCACGTTCACAATTCACGACAGTTTTGTCGTGTCATTATGTCATGTAACATTCTGTATAGTATAGGACCCTGTTGCAAAAAGTACACACAATTTTTTTAGCGAACATGTCGTTCGGACAAAAAATCAACTGAATAAAATCCCTTTTTTCACCACCGCCCCGATAAATAAGAGACAAATTATATTCAAAGCGGTGTCTCTAATAAGGTTCGTATAGGTTTTATTTTTTTAAAAGTTATTATTTATTTTTTATTTAAATAAATACTAGCTGTGCCCAGCGGTTTTATCCGCTGTACTGTAATAGCCTATGTGTTATGTCAGGGTCTAAGCTATCTCTATACCAAATTTCAGCTCAATCCACCAGTTTAGGCGTAAAGAAGTAACAAATATACACACTCACAACTATTCGCTTTTATAATATTAGTAAGCTGAATGAGAAAGAGTGTTATGAAAAGTGCAGCATGTTCAACTTACGATTACTTTAAGGAGAATAAAAACATTTCCATCAAAAAGATAAGTGTAAACATTAACCAGCTGGCTTTTGTACTATAACAAGTGTTGCAGAATGACAACTGTTTTAAGGTACAAAAACTTAAATTTCGCACCAAAATAACAATTACCGACACACTTCTTAGGTTTAAAACAGGAAGTAAATTTAACCTTTTTGTAAAGAATTAAAATAGATATTATTCGACCCGTGAAACAGCATCAACCTGTCCTTCAAACGAAGGTTAATAATTTTACCTTCTCACTCATAAAACATAATATGAAAATCTCCAATATTAATAAAATTTTATGAAAGGCAAGTCTGGCCTTAGCACGCAGATCCGATACGGCTATAGGCAGATACGACATTGATTTAAAATTGTGTAACTTTCGTAGCGTTATGGCACCTAGTAAATTAAATAAACGAGAAGGGGTTGAAATTCCCAAAGACTATGCGGTTTAACGTTGAATGCAGTATTTACAAGCTTAGGTTTGCACTTCTGCAAAATGTGTGTATGTAGGTCCCTTCTTGTTTTTTTTATAGAACACAAAAAGACGCTCAAATTAATGTTAATGTAATTTTTAATACGTAGATAATTTGTAGGAAACTCGTTAGGATGGCTAGGACATGTTGGGATGCGTAAATTTTCCAACTTTAAAGCGCTACAAAAGATGTACATGCATTCTTTCCTGGTTCAAATAAATTACACTGTTCAAGGCACCTAAAATAATATTATAATGCCTCATCTCTCAATGCATTAGATCTATGGGTCCGCGAAGAAGTAGATTTTTACGACGCGATTACAATAAACTCGTGATGCAATAGAAAAGAGTGGATGCCAAAACGTGCGTAACCTTAGGTCACGTTTGAGATGTTCACAAAGTTTTGACAACTTTATCTACGTTTCTTTTGTAAGAGATATTAAATGGCGCCCAACGTGTAACGGGAACGAACAATCGAGATGAATAAATAGAGTTCGCACGCTAAAAATAGCAAAATTCTTTTCTCGTTGTCTATTTTAACAAAATTAAAAAAAAAAAACTAAAAACTGGTCTGTAACGAAATCAAATGCATCTAAGTTTTTGATATCTCGCATCTTTTGTCATAATGACCGATTGGCGACACGGTTTAGTCCAATAAGTACTAACTGGCCACGGCTAAAGCTTACCATCAGTAAGCCTATACTCTATATCAGGGGGCAAAGGTAAGGGATATAGACGATAAGTAGGGCTGTTCTGTTGGAGTATAAAATTCCTTTGGAGTATAAAAATATTTTTTCAATATCAGGGCCTTTACCATAGCAATAGTCCCATTCTCCAGCGTAGTCTCAACCGGCTCAGTCATAGCGACGACAGCAACTGACAAGTTGACTCGAAGCGCGTACACATTGAAGAAGCCGAAGAACGCCAGCAATGCCACCACCAGCCTCCGTCGTCGCCAGAACCGCCATGTGAGCTGGTGCTCTTTTGATGGCTCTCTGGAAGGAAGGAATTTGGGTTTGAGCAACGAATAAGTAATAGTATGAGTGGGGTAAGTATGTGTAGGGCATCCTTGAGCTAGATGGGGCGCTGATATCCGGAGAGTCGCTGGGAGCGGTTGGATGAGAAAGACGGAGGACCGAGTTGAGTGGCGTGCCATGGTGTAGGCCTATGTCTAGCAGTGGACGAACGTAGGCTGATGATAATGATATGTGGGAAATCACACTATGTAGGTAATATGGGGAAAGTTTGTGTGGGTGTGCATTTGTTACTTCTTTTTGCCTGAACGGCTGAAACGAGTTGAAATTTGGTACGACAGGCATATTATAGGCTCTAAATACAGGCTACTTTTTACAGCTGGAGTTTGGTATGTTATCTCTAAATTTCTATACGAAGCCTTAAGCAAAACTGCATTACTCTCGTCAACGCTAAATTGAAAACTTTAGTACGATAATTTTAACAGCCACTGTCCTTTCAAGCGAAGCTAATTGGGGAAAGTCGTAGACGACCTAGTCGAGTTTCTCGCATTGAGAAAACACACTTGTGACAGACCTTTCCAATAATAAAAAGAAAAACTGTTAGTAAAACACCTATAAATTATAATTATCGTTCTAGTAAAAACTAATAGAATCTTAAGACATAATAACGGCGCTTTGCAATACTTTAGGCTGACTATCCATTGATGCGATATGAGCTGGTTGCTTTGTGCGAGGTAAAATTCTACCAAAAGATTAGCATAAAAATTGCGCTACGCATATTCTATGGGTTGGTTTACCTCTCTCACTGCACCACCAGCTCGCTCCACATTAATGTACAGGCAGCCTTACTAACACTAAATATTCGCTCTTTATCATGTTAGAACCGCCTATGGTGAGCGGTTACCGTCGCCTATAGACGTTTTTTTTATGTGGAGAAATAAGCAGACGAGCAAGACGCTCTCCTGATGTTAAGAGATAACGCTGCCCATAATCAGTACAGTGCTACCCAGAATTTCACAATGATGTGCAATTCTAGGTGCACTGCACCAACGCTTCTTACTCAAGAGTCATAAGATGTTAAGACTCTTTAGCCCAGTAATTTCACTAGCTACAGTGCCCTCCTACCGAAGCACAGTAATGTTTGCACATTACTGCTCAGGTGGTAGAATAACTGGCACTGTTGGGGTACCCACCTAGACGACCTCCTGCAAAGGAAGTCTACCCCTGGTAAAAGACGTCTACGATACCAGTGGTGATGCCGACGCGGTGTCGATCATTGTCAACGTATTGTGGGATAAGTTAGAGGGGTAAACTCTTCTCTACATTATGCGCCAGCCTAACAAAAAAATATTATCAGTGTTTCTCTACTATATTATGCATGTATTATACATATAAACCTTCGTTTTGAATCACTCTATCTATTAAAAAAAACTGTATCAAAACCCGTTGCGCAGTTTTTAAGATCTAAGTATATTATATAGGCATAGAAAGACACAGACGGGAGCCAACTTTGTTTTATAACTATGTATTGATTCGCCAAATTCCATAGTAAGTAACAATTTAGAAAATTCAATATATTATTTTATTTCACATGCAATAAAAGACAAAGATAACTTATTAACATTACGAAATGAGACATAAATAGCGTGAACCAGACCGCATTGTTTAGCGTTTGGTAACAGAAAGTTGTTCTGGAAGACAAACCAAACTTTCATTTACAATCGCTCTTATTTCAATGACATAGAGTAGCATTTCGCGCATTTCTTCTTTATGTATATTGGTAACTATAAAGACAATAGTCGGTTATGTTAGAATCGGTCTAATTGTTAAGTCAGTGTCACCTCTAGCAAAGTGTTAATCACGACAATTACATATCACTATTAGCTTTTTCAATTTTTATACCACCTTATGAAAATTAGCAGGTATGAATAATTATTTAGACAAGCATCATGTTCCTAGTTTTTTTTTATATAATATCCTAATTTTTTGTGGCAAAAAAAAAATCAAGTAAACAATAACACAGCTACTACAGCAGCAGTTGCGACGAATAATATTTATTTGAAATAAATAAATTAATGCATTACTTTGTACCAAACATTAACTTGTACTTGAAATGAACATAATTTGTCATCCACATCTGATTTTTGATCTTATCGCATGAAGCAACCTCTCACAACATCAGAAAAGAAGAAATACGAACGTAAGAAATTTTGAGGAATATTCAGCAGCGACAGTTTAGAAAGGACAAAGTCAGTCGGGTCAAGTAGTCATGATGGCAGTGACCTTGAACAACGACCTTTAAGATCAATGCACCTCATTGATATCAACGACCTTTTTTAGCTGTGCCGTTAGCTGCCAATGTAGGCGTTTAATATTTATCGCTAGATCATGAAATGTGATACAATTTGAACATAGCAACATTAATAAGTTTAGTGATAAATTATATAAACGGTAGAGCATGGCCGAAACTAGTTTAAATACTAATAAATATGTTACTAAAATAGACAAATTGCTTGTTAGATGATAGTTAACATAAATATGTCTGCAATTTGGCAATATTATGATCAGATAGGAGAGTTCTAAGAGAAAATAGGTTATAGTTACAATTATCGGGGCGAGTATTGAATTTTTTACACTTTAAATTCTATCGAAAGAAATCGCAGTAAAGTCCTTTCATAGGATGAAAATTGAGAAGGAACGAAGTATAAGGCCGCTGGGAGAGGATAGAGTGGAAAGGAAATACAGGAGATCAAGCCGAGGAAGTCCTGCAGTGGACGCACATAGGCTAAAGATAACAATCATATTGTAGAAATACTTATAGTGTATAGGAGCCTTCCTTTCGTAGAAGACAAAATATATTTGTGTTTAGTACCAATTACATTAAGCCCAGTTCGAACATTCTTCAAAAATAGTCCATTTTCAATGAAAATTACTTGGTTTCTAACAAAACACCCCTACGGCTGCAACATTACTCCCAAAAACCATTAAAGTATCCACATAAATCGAAATTAAATGATTTGTTGCAACATTAAAATAGTAAGTGGGTCACAGGCTAATTAGGTCGGGACTCGGAACCATTGTCGCAATCTTATGGTTACCATGGAATGAATGCCATCAGGATTCGGTTAACGACTTTATGGCATGGAAGGGGGATATCAATCTCGCAGTTTTAGTCTGGGGATGACAGTGATGACACTTTTTGTCCCTTGAGAAAAGTTCAGGGTTAAAATAAGTTTCACTCTTTCAGTTTTGGGGTCTATCATTAGGTAAGTAAGGAAAAGGTAGAATCTATTTCTGGATTATCGTAGTTGGTAGTATTTTAAGAGCATGTTCAGACTTCAAATTTGGATAATGGATAACAATCAGTAGATTAATGATATTTACTAGAAGATACATCAGTTCCATTAATCGCTGTTATAAGTAGTTAAGGGAAGCGTGCCTTTCCTTATAGATAAGTAGGTAATCTGTAGACCGAAGATATCTAGGTATACGAGTATACGAGTCGTATATCTATTATCTATCACTATAAAGTTACACAAGAATACTTCACAACAGCACATTCATGCAACAATTGGTATTTTATTCAACAATAGCCGTGATGGTTTGTCAATCGAATGAAATACCTTGGATGAATCTGCAATAAGTATCAATTTTGACGTGTAGTTGAACGGTGTGTAATTTAAACCTGCGGTATCTACGTTGCTTAACATACGAATAATGCCCGTCATAGAACTTGACCCTAATAAATGGTGGTGGAACGCGTACAGACCTACGGAGATACAATCTCTCTCTCATGCCTGAGGATCGTGGTCATCATTGGTTGAGATGTTGGTGCTGTGACACATCCGACGACACTATATCCACTGGTGCCTGTCCATTGCATCTTTAACGACCTAGCAAAACTTGGTTGAAAGGGGGTCTTTCACTGGATTGCTCCATCTGGTGGGAAACCGTCCACGGGCTCGTTTGCCTTCCGTGTTCCCAACTCAATCAGTTTTTCAAGGCTGCAGATACAATAAAAGAGGTGAAAGAAGCGTGTGCGCGAGAGTCGGGATCGCGTTGGGTCGCAGTCGCCCACCTCTGCTGGATCTCAATTTTTGCGTTTTGAGAACCCTTGCTTTTACATACATAATGATTTGTCGTTTTATAAGATAGGTAGATGTTAAATAGCGGCTCTATGGCGAAGGTTTAATTTCATACTCGACCACAATACGATTGCAAACTACAATATTATTATGGAAACCACTGTTAGTGTAATCCATAACAGATACGTGATACGACACGACTGTACTCTCGTACAAATTTTAGTGATATCGCTACCACGGTGTCTAGTGTCGGACAATACAGCTAGAATACCTACATAATATCTATATACCGTTGATAAATTGCCTAGCGGAAGCACTAGATGTGATGTAATAACATTCTAACAAAGACTCGTTATAGTTGTATAACATTTATACTTTATAGACACTTTTACCTGTAAGCCTTTTAAGCTTAAGGACGTCGGGTCTTGACATGGCTGCCTATATAATTACCTTAAGTACCTAGTTCTAGAAACCAAGTTACATTTAATTAATTTTATGTTTGACTATTAACAATATTTGTGACACTAAATTCGAATCGAATTAATAATAATCCATCATCATTGTAATAACAATAACCATCCGGCCAAGCACAGACATTGGGTAGACTTGTCTTGCTGTCACCCCATACATTGTACTTTTTGGAATGTATGAGATGACATTTCGACTTGACAGCAAGACAAGTCAACGCAACCAAACACAGACGCTTGGTCGGCATGAAGATGGTGCTAGACAGGTATTAGGGAAGGCGTCTGAAAAAGATTAGGCTTAACTGTGTAAAAGAGGATATGCGTGCAAAGGGAGCGAATGAAGACATGACGGATGATAGAGGAAAATGGAAGAGGAAAAGTTGTGAGATGATTTGATAACCTCCTTTTAAGTTGATATGAAAAACACGTAAAGCACAAATGCAATTAATTCAATAATAATAATTAATTAAAATAATGATAGTTCTAAAAATATGGTTCGACATGCTCCAAAAGCCAAGTGTGTCATGGCTTTCGTTATAAATATGGAAGAAAATTATGAAAACTATATAATACAAGGGTTAATTATATCGTAGAGTTTAAATATGAATATTATATTACTCAATGATATTAAAGACTAAAGCCACTAAAGGATGCCAATAATAAATAGTGCAATTATATTAATGTTAAAGGTATTTAAAATGCCAACGAAGAAATCTTTCTATTGGTTTAGAAGTTTTACCTTCCTACTAAAAAGTATTATTATTGAATGGATGTGTGTGTGTATGGTCGTCTGATCTCTAAACAGAATGAGATGATTTTTTTTTTTATTTAGGTAGCTTCGAACCTGATAGATAGTAAGTTAAATTTCATTTCACACACAAACATAATAGTGAAAAAATCTGCGCAAATGCTAGGATTTATAAAACGTAATACAAAGGGTTTCAAGCAATATAAGACACTTTTAATACTTTATAATGCTTTGGTTCGTAGCCATTTAGAGTTTGCTAGCACTATTTGGAATCCGTTTTATGCAGTTCATTCTCAAAGAATTGAAAACATACAGAGACACTTTACACGACACATCAGTTACAACTACAAAAGTATTTACTACCGAAAATCTTATGATGACAGGCTAAAATATTTTAAGATGCTATCTCTCCGCAAACGTCGTAAACTAAATGACTTACTTTTCTTACACAAAACCGTAAACGGACAACTCGACTCTGTTGACATTACACAGCACATCCACTACACCGTCCCTTCACGACTACCTAGATACCCTATAACCAATCTTTTCTTTACTCCCACCTGTAAAACAAACCTTGGGCTTAACTCGCCAATTATTAGAATATGCCGTGAATATAATTCACTAATAAAGTCCTCTCCAAAAATCGATCTATTTGGTGACTCATTAATGCAGTTCCGAAAAAATGTAATGGAATCTTTTTCTTCAGATGCAATACCAACTTGTACATCTGAAGAAAAAGGGTCTGATAATATCTAACAATTTTTATTTTGTTATTCTCTCTTTTTTTACATTATTCTTATCCATAGTTTTGTTTCCCATAACATTCATTCTCTTTTTTTAAAATTTAATTTTAAGGTCAACATGTTTTCCAATCGCAAATGCTGAGGCCTCCCCTAATTGAGAAAACACCTAGGTGTTTTGTACAAACAATGTTATTGTCACTAGAGTTTAAGGTGTTTTTTTGTCGGCGGCCCTTAATAATAAATAAATAAAACTCTGGGCTCAGATAGTTTAATTCACACTGAGACCATAATTCTTAAAACTGATTAGGGTAAGTTGTCTATAAAAGAAACATTTTGTTAAAAAACCCATAAAACAGTCTTTATAGTTTTTATTCTTCCTCAATGTAAATAGCGTGATATCATTATAATGTATAGGAAAGGAACATAGTATTTACATTAGGTATACTCTAGCTATAAAGTAGAGAATAATGTGAAGAATTATAATTGTTGGTCATGAAAAGTGAAGGTCTCAGATGAATTATACTTATAGGTAATGGAGAAAATGCACGTGCTTTCTGTTTACTAACACGTGGGTGTATTAAATCGAGGGAATGTTATGTTAGAAAAAACGTAGGAAAATAAAAAAATAAACCGCTTTCAGTAAGCAAAAAGTGCTCGCCCGATTTCATAATTCAAATGGGACTTGGGACCACCACATTTTGAAAATGAAAATGAAAATGAAAATGAAAATGAAATGAGTTTATTGGCATACTTAAGTAACAAAAGTGATAATATTAAATACAAACTAGACATAGAAAATTTAAAAACATAAACAGCAGCCAAAGGGGGCAGACTCAGCGTGACGCCATGATAACCCTGCGGCTACCTTGACTGCTGGTTTTCAGTCTGCTCCCGTGCTCAATTAGTGCTGGTGTTATTGCTGAGCGACTGGTCATAGCGGGATATTATTTATACTATTACATTACAATTACATTACGTTTTTTACCTCAACGTTGTTTTATATTTCAATATGCGAATGTGTGTGTGTGTGTGTGTGTGTGTGTGTGTGTGTGTCGTGTGTGTGTGTGTGTGTATGCTTGCGTGCATGTTGTCGTCCATCCGTATATGTGTGTGTGTCTTGAAGAGTTTGTCACTGTGAACGTACTTTGTCCTTGATTCTGACAATTTTAAAGGTAGTTTCAAACTGTTGTTTTTGGCGCTGTAGTAAGTATATCTTACATTTTAATTTGAAGGTAACCAAACTTTGTTTCTGTCTAAGGGGAGGTGGGAGGTTATTCCAAATTTTGGTTGCGCTATATTTGAAACAACCTTTAAAGCCAGCTGTTGTGTGTGCTGGTATCAGGAGCATGTTGCGGTGTTTCGATCGCGTATTAAGTTTGTGTATGCCTTTGATCCAGGTGAGCTTTTCAAATAGGTACTCTGGCTTCTTATTCCACAAAACTTTCTGTGTCAGGCAAGCCAGATGAAGCTCACGCCTAAGTTTCATATTAAGTATACCTTTTTGAACCAGATACGGGGTTACATGTTCTCTTTTGGGTATCCTAAAACAAAATCTGGCGCAGGCATTTTGCGTTCGCTGTATGGCATTTACAGTTTTTTCCAGTAACCTGGAGCCATAAACTGTGCAGCAATAGTTTAAAGGTGAGAGCACTAGCGCATCACAAAGTCGGATCCTTACTTCTTCCGAAATGTACTTTCTTATTGCATACAGAGTTTTGAGTTTATAAAACGCGTTCCTTATTTTTTCATTTATGTGTTTCACAAACCTCATTTCTGAGTCCATGATCAAGCCTAAGTTTCTCACCTCGTGTTCAATCGGTATATCAATTCCATTTATGGTTAGTTTTGGATTTCTTTCTAATACCCTCCTTATTTGAGACTTTGTACCCAGAACCATCATTTTTGACTTTGCCGGATTAAGCACCAGAGAATTAAGTGAAGCCCATTTTTGAATCTCTTCTAAATCCTTATTTATCACTCTCAAAGCCTCATCAGTCTCCTCCGGCTTAAATGTGTGATAGACCTGGGCATCGTCAGCATATAGATGATACTTGCATACCTTAATATGATCAGGCATGTCTGCGGTATGCAGTGAGAACAGCATAGGACTAAGAATTGATCCCTGCGGTGTACCTCTTTCTACCCTCTCTATACTTGATGCAGATCTTCCTCCATCAGGATTTTGCATCTCTACATACTGTTCCCTGTTCGTTAGATAGGTTTTGAACCATTTGCAAGTATCCTTAGAGAAGCCATAGTAGGAAAGTTTTGCAATTAGTAATTGAGGATTTAAGCAGTCGAAAGCACGAGAAAAGTCTAGTAAAACGATTATACTACTATGACCCGAATCTGACGCCGCCAATATGTCGTCTGTAACCTTTAGGAGTGCTGTTTCAGTGCCGTGGTGTTTCCGAAATCCAGATTGATAATTAGGTATAATGCTATGTTGTTCAAGGTACTCTTCCATCTGTATAAGCACCACTTTTTCTAATACCTTCGACAACACTGGCAATATACTTATTGGTCTTAGATCCTTAATTGATTCAATTGAACTAGATTTTGGTATCGGTTTAACTAGAGACCTCTTCCAAGTAGAGGGAAAAGTGCTAGTTAAGATCGAAGAGTTTACAATATCTGTGATGATAGGTAGAGTCTCAGGCAGAGTTAGTTTTATCATTTCTATATTGATGTGGTCATATCCAGCAGCATTAGTGTTTATGTTCAAAATAATTTTACCCACCACGTCTTCCGATACAGTGTTTAGCGAGAACTCACTACTATATTTTTTATTTGTGTTGAAAAAGTGTAGTAAGTCTGCATTAGTATTTCCGTCCCCTGGAATATTCAAAAAATGTCTATTTATGTTGTCTGGGTTTCCTAGATGGTCAGGAATATGTATAGAAACTTTAGATTGGACAGCAATGATTGTCGTTCTCAAATACTGCCACATTTTTTTTGACTGGTTCAGATTTTTTACAATGTAATGCTTAAAAAATGCAGCTTTTTCTCGCTCTAAGGCGCCTATAACAAGATTTTTTAGGCTTTTGTAGTACTCTTTAGCCGTATCAGTCTTTTTGCTGTTTTCCAGCTCTTATCACATTAAGTAGGGTCGGCACAACCAGTCTTCCTCCTTCATTCCACTTTATCACCAGTCATACCTTCGTTTACTCTTCTATAACGTATATATCTTCAATCACACAGTTCATAGTAACTTTTTGGAGCATTTCTTTCCAACATTTCCAATACTACCATATTCATATCTTCATTTGACATAATATTATGACCTTCTTCTCCTCCCATGATATGCCCGAAACCTTCCACTCTTTAATATGAAAAAAAAAACCGACGAATAGTAGACCTTTCAGGACAACTAGGCTCTCAACCATCTGCCTCAAACGAGTGCTTGAGGATTTTGGTCATATTGCCAGGAAGTCCAGTAACAACTTAGAGAAACTAATGGTTACCGGCAAAGTAGAGGGAAAGAGACCAAGAGGACGAAGCCCAACACGTTGGTCCGATCAAATCCGCGCTACACTGGACACCACGGTATACGATGCGATGCAGGTGGTAAGCAATCGGGATCGATGGCGTGACATCATTAGGAAGAAGATAGTGAGAGGAGGTCACGACCCTCAGATTTGAGGAAAAAGACGCAAGGAGGAGTAGATCTTTCTTCTTTTCTAAGCTTAATAAAAGAACCCGTGCAACCAAACCAAACCCAAAGCAACGGTGCCCATTACCAAGATCGTCGATCGTAGTTTTCTAGATTGTAAATTGTAATGAATCCTTCCTATGTTGTTGATGCAGTTATTTATTTAAACATCCTATTGATATTATTATACAATGCACAGCTATTGTTTGTTTACATTTCGCCTTGCAGCCTTTGGTTGCGGGTCGATAATTCCAATCAAGTTTCACCACCGGCCCAAGGCGGTCAGCGCTAATGGAAAAATAATTGTAGCAATAACTTCCTTATACGAACATGATTATTTGTCCAAAGATGTTATTACGCGGTCGTTTAATGCTGTATCGGTAATTAATCTCGAGATATGGTAAAAACTACAATTTAATGGTGCTTTTAACAGAGAAATTATGGATTTTGGGGCCGTTTCCCTTTCATTCTTTAGTAATTTTTGTGTAGATTCATTAACTAGAAAACTGTTTTGATTAGTGAACCTTTAAGTCTGTATCGTCACGGTAATTTATAAAAAACTATTATAGTTTTAGAAGTTGTTGTGCTATTCTTCTATGCCTGAACTGATTGATCAGAAATTCTGAATGCAAGATTAGATAATTATTGGTAGTAGAGTATAGAAATAAAGCATATTATGTAGGTTCAGCACAACAAAAATTGAGTAAAGTTATTGAATTAGATAAAGTTGACGGAATGACAGTATTTTTTTAATACTTATTTGTATTATGATCTGACTATGGCGTGTGCAGTTCTTAAGCATTCAATCGTCCATCATCAATTTAGAAATGTAACAAGTAACAACATAAATACCCTGAGATATTAATTAGGTATACTTATATATAAAAGTAAACTAACTATATATGTACAATAAAGAAGGTCTATTTCAGAAGAAAGTAAACAAAGCCAAATAAGCATGGATAAGACATTAATTTGAGGTAAATTACCATGATTCAAAGATAAAACAATCTTAAATCCACTGCAATTATTACACTGGTAGTTTTTGATAACAGGACACGATTAAATTAGCAAAGATATAAAAAGCTTCATGAAAGAATGATTTCACAATGCAAATACATTATTCACCTATATTTAGTACTAGCTGACCCGCGCGCACTTCGTTGCGCGTGACAGTCAATAAAGCGAAAGTTTGGTGCTGCCATTTAGGATTGTATTTCCATCTCCGCGATTTTGTGAGCGTAAAATAGTTTTAACCCAGTGGGTAGTGAATAATATCGGACTGGGTATATCTATGAAGTTTTGTTTTGCTATCGCAGGAACCAGTCCTGTGTCCTTTCCCGGAGGTCAAACTATCTCGGTTTAACGGTTGTTGATTGTCTTCACAAATTTTCACGCCTCTTTTCAGGAATTAGAACTATTTGTGGTCCTTTCCCGGTAACCCTTAAACTTATCTCTACTGTAATGTACCTAAACCTAAGTTAAATTATAATTATTGGTTACCAATTTCTCACACTATCTTTCTCACGACTCAAATCAATTCTGTGATTCCTGAATTCCCATTAAAACTCTGACTCTCCTTCCTCCTGCCTGTAATACTGATTCTCCTTAATAGTTAATTTCTGACATAAAAACTATTCAATAACTTTCCATGCAAACGTTTTTCGGAAATAATTCCCGTTCTCCTGGGAATTTCACAAAATCCCTCCTTATTGGTCGCCTACGTTATATTAAGAATACGTTGACCAAATTTTAGCTAAAACGAAGAAGCGGCTACCGATTTCCTACACAAACTGCATCCCCCCCCCTTTCCTCCCCTTAAAGGTTGATTTCTGGGATAAAAAGTGTCTCGTATCATTTTTTATGACTCAAACTAAAGGTTGTATCAAATTTTAGCGTAATAGATAGAGTCAACGGTTCTAAATTTCATTTTGTTGCAGCTATTTCGAAATTGATTTGATTTCCATCCCCGCGGCGTTGAATTAGTATACATAGTTATATTTCCTCCCGCTCTGGATAGCGAAGAAAATCGAGCCAAGTATTTCTATGCAGTTTTTTTTCGCTACCACAGGAAACAATCCTGTGTTACTTTCCTGGAATTCAAAATATTTTAATACAAAATTACAGCTAAATCAATTTAGCGGCTATTGATTCCTTTTTCCAGAATTCCTTATTCCATAAAACTATTTGTTTTCCTTTTAACTATCTATATTGGGAATTTAAGCTAAATCGATTCCTCATGCCTCATACTATCATTCCCGAGACTCAAATCGATTCCGTGGTTCCTGTAGGTATGCCCATAAAACTCTGACCTTAAAAGTGAGGGAAGGTGAAAGGCCCTTTCACCTATATGCATTGTTGACTTAAGGAACTAAGACTAAGGGACTATCTCAATTATGTCCTTTCTTTTGGCTCAAGCTGTATCTATTTCGAATTTCTGCAAAATTAGAGCTGCGGGTACTAATTTCCCATAAAAACACCGATCCCCCTTTCTCCCTTTAAGCTTGGTTTCTGTAATAAAAGCTATTCCAGGCCTTTTAAGAGTCTCCAATTAACAACAAAATCACAAAAAGTAAAGAACAATTTTATTTTCTACAATTTTCAGTTTAAATGTTCATATTAGGGATTTAGAATTTAGATATTTAACGTGCCTCACGATTTTATTTTTCAGCTTTTTAGTACACTGTATTCAACATGTCAACCCCATTCATTTGATACCCATATTGATGAGATTAAAAAAATTGGTTATCCGCCATTTTGTAGCGAGTGCCATCTTTGATTTTTATTTTGTATAGTGCACTGTATTCTAGTTATCAAGTCCTTTCATTTGATACCCATATTGATTGGAAAAAAAAATGTAATCCGCTTTTTTGTAGCGGCGGCCATCTTGGATTTAAAATAATTTTAAATATACGTAATTATATTGTCACCAGAACCAAAGGCGTACACCAAATTTCATTTGAATCGGTTGACAGGAAGAGGGCGAAATTTCAAATTTGCGATTTTTTTTTTACTAAATTTGACCCAAGAATAAAAAATAATAAAACAAACGGAGTGAGCTAAATAAAACCGTTTAAAATAATTAAAAATGATATTAGAAACCTCAATAATTGAAGACCTATCCGTAATCCGTAGATACCTAAAACGTATGGGTTTGATGAATAAAATGAGTTTTAGTTCTATGGGGAGCCCAAAAAATATTTTTTTTCTATTTTTGTGTGAAAAACTTAATGCGGTTCACCGAATACATCTACTTACCAAGTTTCAATCGTATAGTTCTAATAGTTTCGGAAAAAAGTGGCTGTGACACATGGACGGATGGACGGACGGACAGACATGACGAATCCATAAGGGTTCCGTTTTTGCCATTTGGCTACGGAACCCTAAAAACCACCTCAACAAAAAAAATAACTTTAGAACTTCCGAAGACTTTTATTAAATAAGGCATGCAAACGAATTTACTCACATAAAGTTAATAAAATAATAATAATTCAATTAGACAAACTCAACATAAAATTAAGGACAATGATTTTTCTGATTATGTGATGGAACTTTAAAGTGAATATATATAATATATCTAATATATAAAATTCTCGTGTCACAGTTTTCGTTGCCATACTCCTCCGAAACGGCTTGACCGATTTTGATGAAATTTTTTGTGCTTATCCGGTATCTGTGAGAATCGGATTTATAATAAAATTATATATTTATAATAAAACAATTATTATTTTGCTATCTCAGTGTAACTCTCATATTAACTTTTAATCATTCCTATTAATTATTTATATGGCAAAACAACGTTTGCCGGGTCAGCTAGTTATTTATAAAATTATTCAACAAATATGGTATATGGTATGTAATAAAATAATTAATATCAGGTATTTTAAAGTTACATTAATTTTATAGTAATTATTAAGTGTTAAATTTTTGACTCGCAGTCTGTAAAACTCTAGGATTCAGGAATAACGACATGGATTGTTGACCGCCCTTTGGCATAATTTATTTATTTAAGGACATCCAACGCAGGAAACACATTACAATTAAAAGTCTTAAGGCTATTATGTCTTTAGTCTGTGTGATCCTACAATTATATGATGCCACAGCATGCACAACTTAACATAATACTAATAAATAATACTACATAATAGCAAAAAGGTTTGGTTTCATAAGTCGTTTAAAAAGGTACTCATATCCAACAAATCGCTTGCGAGTTTTAACGACGAACAGCGCCATCTAGTTTCATAATGGGTAAAATAGTGGCACATCGGAAAAGAGTTTGTATTTTGTATGTGTTCTTTATAAAATATGTTTTTGAGCGTTAAAAACTATTCAAAATCAATAAATAAATGTCCTTTTTGGAGTCTAACTACATACATCCATATCAAATAGGGCTAGCGGTTACTGATTTCCTATACAAAATTTGACTTCCACTCTAAGGCCAATTTCAGGGTTAAAAACTGTCCCATATCCTTTTTAGAGGCTCAAGCTATATCTAAACCAAATTTTAGCTTAATGGGGTCATTAGTTACTAATTTTTCATTCAAACTTTGACCTCCTTTATCCCGCCTTAGAGGTTGATTTCTGGAATAAAAAGTATCCCATATCATTTTTTACAACTCAAACTACCTTTGTGCCAAATTTTAGCTCAATAGGATCAGCGGTTCTAAATTTCCCATACAAACTTCGACCCCCCCTTTACCCCCCTTAAAAGTAAATTTCTGACATAAAAAGTATTTAAAGTTTCTAATCACAATCCCAACAATCATTTCACGAAATTTCAGCTCAATCGGTTCAGCGGTTACGGATTTGCATACAAACGTTTTTCGGGAATAATTCCCGTTCCCGGGGGAATTTCGCAAAATCGCTTCTTATTGCACGATGAAGTTTTCCAAAAAATACGCTGTCCAAATTTCAGCTCGATCCGTCCAGCCGTTTGGGCTGTGCGTTGATAGCACGAAAGTGTACGCACGATTTTATATAATAAGATAAGTAAATCTTTAGATTGATATAACTCTTTTATTTAAAAACCGATTTGACTAAAACCAACACTAAGGTTCAAGTAGAGAAAACTGCAACGTATTAGTGAAAATTTTATTCAAATCGGTGGTGTTGTTTCACCTCACCAGTGACACAAACTATTTACAAATTTAGCCCAAATTAAACTAAAGGTCTACTTTCGTTTACAGGAACATCGATAGATGGCGTATTTTTAGTTTGTCGCACTTTTTGCTTTTTGATTTTTTTGAATTGAATTTACTTTATATTCTATTACTTTTACTTCAAAATTTTGATGTAAATTAGGGGCGATGTGTCCGATATAAATGATTATTATTTATTTTATTATTTTATTTTACGTTTCCCTAGGAAAAATTGACAAAATGTTTTACGATCTAGATCGCGCAAGCGACTTTTTCGCGTCGTTTTGTTCATATGCGTATTTTCACAGTTCACCTTAGTAAAGGATCACAATGAATGGGGAGAAATTTCCATTCTTATTATATGTATGGATGTAGTTAAGTTAGTTTACGATATAAATAAATGCAACTGAGGGCGCTAGCAAAGAATAGAAACAATTACTACGTAGCGCTAGCATCTACATAGGGACAGGGATATTGACAAAAATATTAGACACGTCAGATAAAAAATGTGTAAGATACAATAACGCACTTATATAAGTTGCTTAATCGTGACTCGTGACTTCACTGGCCGAAGTCTGGTACATTTTGTTGCGACGTAGCACGTCCCTACCCAAAAATTTATATCTCAGTCATTTTTTATTCACAAATCGCAAAATACAAAGGCTATATATCTATTTTTTTATCATTTAAATTTAACCTTGTCAAATCATCATCATTTCTTTGCCTTGTCCTTGTCATTGATAAAGGAGTGCGCTATGCGTTATGCGTAACACAAGAAGAATTTTTATCTAACCCAAATAGTACTTTTTAGGGTTCCGTAGCCAAATGGCAAAAAACGGAACCCTTATAGATTCGTCATGTCTGTCCGTCCGTCTTCTTCTGTAGGTCTTCAAAAATGATATTGAAGTTTCTAATATAATTTTTTTCTAAATTCTCATTCAAATTATCTCTGCACGAGGGGGGTAAGAAGTATCCCACTAGCCTCGAGCCCCTTTCACAAAGTGCCAATCAACAGCCTCAATAAAAAAAAAAAAAAAAAAAAAAAAAAAAAACTGAATAGTTTGCGCGAGAGACGCTTTCAAAGTGGAAAAACGTGTGTGTCCCCTGTAACTTCTAAAATAAGGAAATGATAAATGTAAATAATATATGATGTACATTACCATGCAAACTTCCAACGAAAATTGGTTTGAACGAGATCTAATAATTATTTTTTTTTAAATACGTTATAAACCGCAATTTAAGTTACAACAAACTACAAGAACTTTTATATTATGTGACTTGCTGCTACGGAACCCTTCATGGGCGAGTCCGACTCGCACTTGGCCAATTTATTATTTAGTTAAAGGCTTAACGTTGATAAATAATGATAAAACGAAGGATATCACAGTGATTTTTATGACACACAGTGATGTTTTTTTTTTATTTTATATTTTTATGGTTGTTTCACGAATTTTCATGTCAAGTACGAGAGAACGTGTCCATAATAATATTATTACTTTACTCGTTAGGTTACAGTTTTCTTAATAGACTACAACATAATTATGTTACAGGCAATCATTATATTACAATGTATGATAAATTCAGATCTAGAGAGATCTAGATTTAAAGTTTTTCAAAAATTAAAAGGTTGGCAAAAAATTCTATTAGTGGTGGGCGGTGGGAATTGGGAAGGATTTGGCCCATCTATTTCAACAATGCGTTGCGTCGGCAATAGCCGACATCGGAATACCATTGGTGTTGCGGACGTCTAAATTATAGGCGCTGGTAACCGCTTCCCATCAGGCATGGGTAATGGACAAAGAGCAGTTAGTCTCTAACATAAAATTTCAATAAAATAGTTTCAGGTGGGACTCTTGACTTTAGATACGTAAGCTTCTTCTCATAATTTCTCTTTTATCATCAAGGACATCAAAACAGCAGCAGAAATTACTAATACTCATTTTATGCATACAGCAAACCTACATAAATGATAATTTTAAGTTTGGTAGTTTTTGATGAAGTGATACTAGGTATGCCTGATAACAATTCTCGAATGTTGAAATATTATTATATCAATATTTAAAGTAGATATTATTTTTATTATAAGAAGATAGTTCCGACCTTTACTGATCTATTGTGACGCCGGACGCCCACGTGAGCTATAGTTCACCCCTTAAACTCGTAGCTTCTAGAAACTTCCAGTAAAATACAAAACAATGCATCCACTCTACACATAAAACCTTTTTGGAAGCATAATATTATTTTTAAAATACATTCAACCGTTACGAAGCTAGCAACCAGGAAATGCGAAGGTCGCCAGCAAACAGGTCCTGGTCAAAATAATTTTAAATTTTAATTAGATAGACGCCGGAATTTTCTCACGTGGAGTCTGTATAAATATCCATTTAAAATACCATGTCGTAATGAAAAAAATCACATTGTGTGGCCTTTAATAACAATTTTCCACGGAGGTTTTTTCCTTTACCGCTAAGTATAATATAAAAAGTTATATTAATAGTATCAAAGGTTGCTCAAAAGTTACCGACAAGACACAAAGTCTAACGTGTCGTGTAAAATTTAATGGGCAAAAAATTATGTGCTATTTTTAGTTATACAATTATTCGTATTATTCATACTTTGAGGGAAATAACTGTCGAACCGAAACATGTAAAGTAGACAGACTTCGTAAAGAAAGAAAATAGTATAAGGAATTTTAATATAGGTTAGCAATTAAATAAGAGGAAATTATGAAATAATAATAAGAATACAAATTCTTAAAAAATTACCTACAAAGGTATAATTAAAAGCCTTAAAAGATTGTCCGATATCTATGTATTATATATCTTGCAGTTTCAATCCATTGAATTAAAAACCTAATTTTTGAAGTCGGTTTAAATGTAGGTAACTAATAAGGATGACGAAGATTTTTCAACGATAAGTAGAGCTCAAAAACATATATTTTAAGTATTCTGTGACAGAACCCCAAATAGCCCCATAGCTATGACGTGCCATGGTTGATGGGTTTAGCAATTTGTTTTATCTCCCCCTAGATAAATGAAGTGGAGTCATTAAAGAGATAGTAGATAAAACTTATTGGAAAGAATAAAGGACAAAAATTTACTAAATTTCGGTTTACGCTTTTATGAGGTCTATGATGATACCTAGAGAAAAAAAATGTTAAGGAAATAATAGCAAGGGAGATTGTTCACGTTCAAATTTATAGTCAAAAGTCAAAGCGACCCATCGCTTACTGTCTAATTTTAACAACACTGAAAAAAAAATTAAAATCCCTAGCCCTCTAATACGAAATCAAATGCAATTTTTAATTTCAATTTTTATTAATTTTATTCCATTAGTTTATTTTATGTGTTTTATGACCCACAAATCGTCGTATTCAGTATCTCTCTAATGGAAATAAATTCCCAATTGCCACCTGGGAGTGAAAAACGTGGGGGCGAATGAGTTTATACGTAAATTGCCATTTATACGTAAATTGCCATCGTTTTGCTATGAATTCGGGTTGTTTTCATGAAAATGTCGATTTCCTAACAAGTCTATGTACACTGACGTTTTGAATGTTAAAAGTTGAATGCAAACAAGCATGGTTGGTTTAAATTCTACTCGCGAGAAGTTTATCGGTCGATCTAACGTAGGTAATTGTTATGGATGAAGTACGATGTATTGACTGGAAATAAACTATTTAAATCACTAATATTATACATGAGAGAGTAAGGATGTGTGTGTTTATTACCTTTTCACGTCCAAACTAAAAAAATCAAAATAAAATGTTGCATAGAGTTTTGAACTGGTAAAATTCGCTGGGTAAAGCTAGTCTTTTTTTATGCGAAGTAAGAATATGAGCAAGACGCTCTCCTGATGTTAAGGGATAACGCTGCCCATATTCAGTACAATGCCACCTAGAATTTCACAATTATGTGAAACTCTAGGTGCCCCGCACCAACGCTTCTTACTCAAGAGTCATAAGATCTAAGACTCTTTAGCCCAGTAATTTCACTAGCTACAGTGCCCTCCTATCGAAGCACAGTAATGTTTGCACATAGATATACTACTACTACTTATTATACCTAATGTCTTTGTGTTTGCACATCACTATCAGGCGTCTAGGGGTAATCTTTTATAATTCGTTAACTTAAATATATAATTAATTTAGTACTATGTATTTTTGTGGCACGAGATTTTTATTTATTAGTTTACCTATAAATTACAATTGGCCCTATTGTACATTATTTTACGAGCTCTAAATATTTTGTTGCCCATTCTATGACTATAGCAATAGTAAATCTAACTGCGCATATGATGTAGAGCTGTGTACAGTGTACATTAACTTGTACTGGTGGTCAAATAAAGGCTATCTCGGCATGACCAAATGTTTAAACGACTGTCCTCCACGGTTCATGGTGTTTTGGCCGGTTACCATGACATTCCATGGCGATCAGATAGCATGGCATTGTTCTATGTTCCATTTGGTTAAGTTACCTCTTTTTAAAAAGCCTTTAAACTTTTTTTAAATATTCTTTGTATGTATTTTAGACATACTATACTAGGATAACTCTTTATTGCCACAATAACAAATGAATGAAATTAAAATTTTTAAAAAACCCCCAACGCAATATGTAAATCACCATTTTTTGGAGGCGGCCACTTGGATTTTAAATTTATTATAGTGCGTTGTATTCTACTCGTAAAGCTCTTTTATTTGATAGCCATATTGACGGGGTCGTGGAACAAAAAAGTAATCCGCCATTTTGTAGCGGCGGCCATCTTGGACCGATTTCCACCAAACATGGCTAAGAACACTCTCGACTAACTCTACTTACAAACAAAAAAACTAAATCAAAATCCGTTCATCCGTTCGGGAGCTACGATGCCACAGACAGACACACAGACAGACAGACACGTCAAACTTATAACGCCCCGTCGTTTTTGCGTCGGGGGTTAAAAACGCTTGGCGACAAGGTCTTTTTGTCCAGTGGGTGGGAACTAGCCACGGCCAAAGTCTACCAACAGTTGTATTGTCTTGGCCGTTGGGTGGTGGCCGGTGGTGGTGGTGGCCGTGGTAGGTGTGAAGTGGTAACAAACACACATACAGATGAGTTTAGTCTGCTACCATCTACGGCCGCATTGTCGTTTAAAATCAGGCGAGGTCGTGGTCAAAGGCTAACCAATAACGAATAAGAAAAAATACATCCATACTTTCAAATTTATAAACATTGGAAAGAAGTAAGATTCTACACATAGTGGTCAGCAGTCGGCTATGTAGAGTCAAAACAAATAGCTTGTTATGTAATAATGTGGTGGTAAACGAAGTTGGTTGGCGGTCATATGTAGTTATGAATAAGCGACATACATAATGCTATCTAGACACGCGGCAGCGAGTCAAGCCAAGTTCAAGCAAAGGAACTGGCGACCGCGCCGTGTGTTATATTACACGAACCGTCCAAAGCGCGTTTTGACGACTTTTTACACCCTCGTTACACAAAAACTATTGCACGTAGACAAGTCAAATTTGGCACATATACTTAAATATACGAACTATATCTCTGTTCCTAATTCCAATAACACAGCTCAAACGGTTATTTAGATATAAACATCCAGTAATCGGTGAAGTTAATACATACTGAGGGATAGATCAAAAGTAATATCCCAGTTCCAGATGACCTAGAAAGCTGAAATTTGGCATCCCGATAGGTAATGTCGTAGTAACAAAGGGAAAAATCAGAAACTAGTATTTTTTTATCATTTTAATTTGTTATTAATTTTTTAAAAATTTATGATATTAAAGTTTGAGACGCCTAGGTACGCATAAAGCAATACATGTTGCATGTTGCTATAATTTTTGTGTAGGCGGCTATTTTCTGTTAGATACTACGAAGTGCGCGCGAGTCCACTATTCCTACTAATATAATTATAAATACAAACTTTATACCTACTGTACGTATGGATATATGTTTTTTTCTTTTTCACGCCTAAACGGGTGGGCCGATTGACTTTAAATTTGGTATAATAAATATAGCTTAGACCCCTGGAATAACATAATATACACTACTGTACCAAACTGTATAGCGGGTAAATCAGCTAGGCACAGCTAGTCACTAATAAAAATAGGTTCCTGGTACCTACGTAACAATTGTATATCCTATGTAAATACCTATCAATATATCGACTCACCAGCACAAGGCGGCTCAGTAACATAGAGGTAATAATATTAACATTGTTTACAATAAAAATAACGTATGTATTATCGCCTTAGGTGCTTGTTGGTGTAAACATTTTAGATACCTACGTACATGTAACGTATAGTCATAATATTATAGGTATGTGGCGGTATCTGGGGGCACGGCAGTGCCCCCGCCAAGTCGTCGTCATTACAAGTCTTGTCGGCTTAGGTTTCTTTTGATCGAAATTCTAATCCAGTTCCAGATGATCTAAAAAGTTAAATTTCCATCCAGGTAGTCGGTAGGTATTAGATAGCTGGGTGAATATAGATAAATTTATCAGTAACTAGTATTGTTTAAAAATCAATTGATTAGGTACAATATTCAAATCAATAGTGCACATGAATGCTATATATAAATAAGTACTAAATTAATTATAGGTATAGGTATATCCATAGGCGGATTTAGGGGGGGGGGGGGCCAGGGGGCCAAGGCCCCCCCCAGAAGCATTGTAGAGTTACGAATTTCGCACATATTTCATGGTAAAGATTATAATTTTTTTCTCAGCGCTCGCAGCAAGCTGCTCGCGCACTTATTGTTAAGGTTGTTTAACCTTTCGAACTGCTCAGAGCGAGCTAAACACACACTTTTCGTAGTAAAAATTATAATATTTTTGTCCGTCTGCACCTTGGCCCCCCCCCCAGAACTAAATCCTGGATCCGCCTATGGGTATATCGAAGCACGGCGAGACTCACGGGCCGCGGGGCGCGGTGCGTCGGCCGAGCCGTGGAGCAGCAGTGGGCATTGGGTTGGGGGGAGGTGCAATAAAATAATCATTTGGTATTAATCTTATTATGACTGAGTGTCTTAAACCTATTACATACTAAAAAGTACTGTACAAAAAGCAATGATATCCCATCAAAAACATAAATGTGAAAAGAGAGCCAAGTTCAATATTACGATGTACATACATCGTAATATTGAACTCATAGTTACCTATGATTTGGTAGTTGACTTCAACGACAAAAGAAGTGAGATCTAAATGGGTGCCAAGTTCAATGGTCAGTCCTGAAAAATATTTACAACATAAAATATTTTATTACAACTTCAAATATTATTTCTTCTTATCACTTAGAATTAATATTATTTTGAAGCCCAAAGTTTGACTTGGCTAGTTCTCATGGGTACCATACGACGAAATATCATTAAGATAAGACAATAGATACTTTATTGTACACCACATAATGTTACAGAAAATACATAAGTACATACTTAAAATTAAAAATTACAATGTACGAGTGGCGGTCTTATCGTTAAAGAGCGATTTCTTCCAGACAACCAATGGATGGAGGGGACTAATTTACACGATAAAAGACGGTGGCGTACTAATAAGCATTAAGTGCGTTTAATAGTGATCAAGCTAAAGTTAAGAAAGTACCTACCTAGTATATTATGAGAACTGGCCAAGTCAGTCTTTAGGCTTCAAAATAATATTAATTCTAAGTGATAAGAAGAAATAATATTTGAAGTTGTAATAAAATATTTTATGTTGTAAATATTTTTCAGGACTGACCATTGAACTTGGCACCCATTTAGATCTCACTTCTTTTGTCGTTGAAGTCAACTACCAAATCATATGTAACTATGAGTACATACATCGTAATATTGAACTTGGCTCTCTTTTCACATTTATGTTTTTGATGGGATTGTTAGTTTACCCAAATAATTTTAGCAAATTAAATTTATTTTAAAAGGTAGTAGGTATATATTTTTTTGTGTATTAAGTCGTAGGTTTATTATCATTATAATATGTATTATTTATGTAATAAGTAGGTAGTCTATTTATTGTAAGCTTTGTAGAATCTTACCTTTTCCTATGACGGCTGACAACAGCCCCCCTATATTTTAGTACATTTTCTCCAGCCTTATGGCAACTGGTCGAAAATGCTATTGTAGCATTAAGTTAGTCCTAGCTTTGTGCTGAATAATAAATAAATGAATTTTACAATTCGTAGTTCGCAGGTGTTATTTTTTTTCGTGCAAATTCGAAACATTACAATGTGCTTACCGCTTACGTAAATGGTAAAATCTAGCGTGACAGAATCGGTGAAATACCGTGAACGTATAATTTACAAGAATTTATGAATGTATGGTCTGAAGTCTGAAATACGTTCATATTTTATAGCGTGGTATTTCTGCTAATTAATTCAACATGGTTGATATTTTAATAAGAAAATTATGGCTTCAAAGGCTTTCGTAATTAACGAAAAGTATGGGCTTGAGATCAGAGCAGTTTGTGAAGAGCCAAGAAGATATAAGAGGTCAATTATTAAGTAATTGAAAATGTTAAAACTTCATTTTCATAGCATACCTAATATGTGTAGAGGAAGCATTCACAGCATAAATAGCATGTTGAAAACTGAGGTCTTCTGGTGTTCCCAGTGACAGTGTTCTTGAGAGAGTAGAAAAAGGTTGATGATAATGGTGATGTGAAACATGCGTAGTGTCTAGAGTCTAGTGTTTTTTTTTTTTCCTCTTCTACTCCACAGGAGTCTGGCACGTCTAGTGTTTTGTATATTTAGCATTATTCGGTGACCAATTTCCGGTGATCCATATTTTCAAAGCCCTGATATTTTCTTTATGGACCTGATGCTTTCAGGACTCGATGTTTTTTCACATCCTCGCTCTTCTAACTTCCTCGCTCACATAATTGCTCAGGCGGTAGAATACTTAACTGGCACTGTTGGGGTACCCAGTACCCATATAGACAACCTCTTGCAAAGGGTCTATCCCCGGTAAAAATATCTATACAGACTCTTTCCGTAAGACTCGAAGTAAGCAGAATTGGCTGTGCAGTGCAGCATAAAATTAAGTATGAACTACTACGCATCTATATATATTCAGCTAACTTAGATCGTAGGCTGAGTAGCTAACGGTCTGAGTTAGGTACTTAAAATCTGAACTTAGACGATACTTAGTGCCAAATGAGGCAATAGCATTCTAGACTTTAGACATGAGATCACATTATTTTATTTCATTCACACTTAATTTTAGAATTATTATCTAGATGTTAGACCTAGAGATGATTATTATAAAAAACGTCGAGACAATCTGATTGGCAGACAAAGCTAGGAAATAACTAATTAATCGTAACTTTATATGGAATAGTTTCTAGTTTCCAAACTGCAATCTCATGAATTTTATACCTCTAGAAGTAACAACTTTTATCAGAACTATAAAATGAAACCTTATGAAACACATTGCAAACACCAACATAAAAGCCTTCGAATGTAATCAAATCGTCAGTTAACCAATATAACAAAGCAGTTGCCGGGTCCGCAAAGGCTCTACAAAATGGACTTTACCCCAACGGAATACGGAATTTAGACTTCGTGGGTTCCAGCCTCGCCTAAGTTAAACGTAACGCCACATCCGCCGACATTCCAAAACAAAATGCAATACCAACCTTTGCGTGGTATTGTAGAATATAGCGGCTTGCCGCTTGAGGTCTTCCGACACTGTATTTTCTTCGTTCATTTTTCTGACACTTTTTTTGTCACACACTTGGGGAATTTAGACTCAATGTTTATAGTTGAAAGTTTGAGGTTAAAGGTGAGTTCTGGAGGCCGGCTCGTTCGACGCCCGCGCCTCTCACTACTGACTAGTGAGTTCGCCCACTCTCGCGGTCGCACCCCCCACTTGCTAATAAAGTTGGTGTCCGTTGTTTCACACGATGCGGCTAATTGAGAGATTGCTTATTGATCTAGCAGACGTCACATGTTGTCTTGACCTCAATTTCTACTGTATTAATAGTGCAAGGCGGGCTAATACTTCATTCATAATTCATACGCATGTATAGTATCTAATTACTGTACTTAGCGTAAGTATAATGAACTTTGCACTAGTTTCTATTCTTCGTCTACATCATACATCGAGCCAGTTGACAATTTGAAATGAAGATGAGAGAAAAAGATGAGCCATTGGCTGTAGTTCAAAGCCATAGGAAATATCACCATGGTGTGATTCAGGAAGAATTTAGGCCGCTATCTCACTGACTTTTTATAAGCGGTTGATTATTTCCAACTACACCAACGTTGCCTCTATGCAGGACCTTAAGGTTGAGGCTTATTTATATACAACGCTTCTGCGGCAGACGAAAAGTCTACCGAATGGTACGATGGCGATGGCTCTCGCCAGAGCTCGTCGACAGAGTTATTCCCATCCGTCCCCCCCAATTTCCCCCCTTAGGGGGACGGATGGGACAAAAAAGTATAATCTTTCCTCCTAACGGCAAGAAGGGGACAGATATGAAACTAATTATTCCCATCCGTCCCCTTACTGTTTTCTTAGGGGGACAGAAGGGAAAATAAAGTTTCATTCGTCCCCCTAACGGTAATGGGAGACGGATGAAACTTTTTTGTCCCATCCGTCCCCCTAAGGGGGACAAATTGGGGGGACGGATGGGAATAATCCGTCTACAGCGAGTTGTCTGCTAATTTGTATTGTCAAT
Source organism: Hemithea aestivaria (assembly GCA_947507615.1). Taxonomy (NCBI): domain Eukaryota; kingdom Metazoa; phylum Arthropoda; class Insecta; order Lepidoptera; family Geometridae; genus Hemithea; species Hemithea aestivaria. The sequence goes on along the minus strand of OX382325.1, from coordinate 4,754,996 downwards.
GTAGAGCTTTATTAAAAGAAACCGTATCTAAGTCCGCTGCGTATTTTTAAAGATCTAAGCATACATAGGGTCAGACGAGATGTGACTTTTTTATACTATGTAATGATAATGATGATATACCTAGTAGGAGTAGAATTAATAATAAAAAGTTGCGTCAATGGAAACACGCCACTATCGCGAAATCAGTGAAGCAGGCAGGTAGTTTATGTGCACATACTACATACCTACTCTATTTATATGCACACTAGAGTAGCCTCAGCGGTTTCGCCTGTCTGCGGTCTGTTTTCTGTGGTTTTAGACTTATCATGTTATATATACAAATACAGCCTACTATCTATACAGATGATATAACCTAAATACTTTAATATATAAATGAAGTTTAAAATAAATATAATAAATAGTTAGAAAAAAAATCTAGACAGTTTTTTTTTCTAACTATGTATGTGATGTGATCCTTTTATAAATGTTTATTTAAGAGAATACTTTAAAAAATCTATAACCTATTTATACTAAATAGTCTCAATTTCAAAATTTCTTTCGCTACATTCTACATTCATCTCTTGAATATCATAGGCTACCTTTCATTACCATCGTGCAAGCTGCAGGCAAATATTAGAAGATAATATTATTATGTTATTTAAAAAAAATTGCATATGTATGATGTGCTTATTAAGCCTTAATATAGATGTTCTTATTATTAAGGGTTTTGCAGTTATTTTACAAAAATTTTAATACTTTTATTTTTAACTTTCTAGTAAACGTCAGAATTATTTCTTTTTAATTTTTTATACAGACTAAGTATACTTATGTCGCCTTATATATCTTTATAACCACCGTCGCTCTATTTTATGTATTTCCTTTTCCTGCTTGGTTGTCTGGAAGAGATCGCTATTAGCGATAAGACCGCCAATTGTAACACTTCTTTCTGTGTAATCTTAGTTCTAAGTTTATATTGTTTGTGTGAACAATAAAGAGTTTTCTATTCTATTCTACAGATGGGTAGGTAGATACCTACTTATATATTTTTTTCAAATTATTTAATCAATATCTATATATTTATTTTTTAATAACTACATAAAATACAAAACAAACATAATACCACACATCTTCAAGTAAAACGAAACATTAACATTGAAAATAATGTTAAATAGTTGTTTTTATACTAATGCATTCAGTTAGTCACTCAGGACATTTTTTTTATTAATAGGTAGGTATGGGTACCTTGCTCTAGAAACTGAGTAAACATTGATAAAACTTTTCCACAAAAATAAAACTGATTCACACTTTGTAGTGCCTATTTGTTTAAAATATGCATACTGTTTCTAGAAGCCTACGAAAATATAATAATAACACTTAAACAAAAATATTTGAAGGACCCTATCTTTCTATTATGTATCTATTCTTATGCAATTATAATACCTAGTATAATGTGCCTACTTTTAAATGTAAATGGATGTGTGTGTTTGTTTGTATCTCTTCACACTGAAACTGCTGTATCGATTGAGCCTAAATTTGGTACCTAATTAGGCAGCTTTGACTCTGAACACCTTAACATATAGGCTACTTTTAAGCGAGTGATACTGCTGGGCAAAGCTAGTAAAGGGTAAAACTAGATAGATAATAATTTATTAAAACACAGAATATACAAAATTAAAACACAATACTATAATCTATGTGTTACAATTGGCAGTCTTATCGCTAAAAGCAGTCTCTTCCAGACAACTGTGCAGGAAGAGGAGAATATTACTATTAATATGGGTTCGTAAACTCTTTCTGTTAGGAAAGAATGAAGTTCTAATGCAAAAATGAAACACTATACCTAATGGGTCAGCATCAGCTCAACCCAGACCACCTAAGAGAGATCACCCATGAAATCCTGCAGTTCCTGCATTTAATTTTCTGCGTTTATAATGAGCGACAGTAAAGTTAGCATGGATAAATTGCTTATGCTTAGCTAATATATAATTTTATAGTAACAAAGGGCAAACTGTGACACAATATAATATTATGTAGGTACCTACTTTGTACCTGACCAGCTGTATACACATAGTTATGAAAATAATATACACACATTCCAATGATATATGCAAATGGAAAATGTATTAGGTAGGTATATATTTAATAACTTAGCAGTTTACATAGTGAACCAATTGGGCTGAAATAAGGTCAGTGGTCACAGTAAGTACATTTTTGATTAGATGTACCTTTGCCCGTGGCTTCACTCGCTGATAAAGCCTATGTGACAACTTGTGATATATTGTAGCATTTTATTGGTAAGAGTTTTTGAAATCAGATTGCTTATTTTGCAGATTATAATAATTATCAGCTACATACAAACATCACCCAAATATTCTTTATAATGGTAGTAGGTATGGATAATGGATAGTATACTTACCTAACATTCTCTCAGTCTGCTTGGATTCCAATTAGTTTCAGTGTGCTATAAGCAATAATTGTTTCAACTAATAAACTGCTAGGTATCATAAATTATTAAGATATACTTGATGTAGGGTTTTGTATCAAGCCACAGAAACAATGGCTGGCCGAATTATTGTACAAGTACACAAATTTTGTATTTGTGATAAAATGCATTTATTAAGTTAGATGCAGATGCATTTACTTACGACCTTTATTTTAAAGGTGATATAAACGACTAATATATAAAGATGACCTCACGAATTTACCTAATTTAGGCATTTATAAATAGGTATGAGAGGCTATGGTACTTACTGATCTTGGGATCGAAGTGGAGTGTATTCGTACTCGTCAAAATCATTATTTAGAACCATGGTTATCGTACATTTATTGAAACACACTAGATTAAAGATTTTCTGAGGTAAAAATCGTATAAACAATGATAAAAATGTAAATATTTATGCGCGCAGCTGACACGCTGATATCAAGGGATGACAGTAGAATAACTTGACATCTGACAGTGACATTGAGAATAGACGTGACACTGACACATTTGACATTATTATTATTATTTTTTTACACGCTAAGCCGCGCCCTACCGGTTTGTATATTTGCCAGTGTCATAATTTAAAAATAAGAATTCGTTGCTCTTTTATTTAAGTAGGCGTTAAGGCTCAATTATTGTTTCATTGTTTCAGTAACAATATCTGGTAAAAGTTAAAATAGTATAATGATAGATACCCATTAACAACTAATGGTTTTACGGAACGATCTGCATTTTACAAATGTTTATATTGCCTATCCATAATCCAGACTTTGAAAATATATTCTGGATTCTAGGTAGGGTTACTAAGTTATTTTATTTGTTATAGAAAATTAATAATTATTATTGAAATGCGTATAGCGAAAAATCTCTACCCTACCCTACTTTTTACGCGCTTAGCCGATATTATGTGGGTGACCTAATTTTCTCATAAGTTATTACCCGACTTATTACGGGAAGTATGGTGTTACTCTATGGGGATTTCTTCTAAGCCTCTTGAAGGGTGGCTACTAGCCATTGTTAAGGAAAAGAAAGTTTGGAGATGCGAATCAGGCGTTCACTTGTTTGACGGTGTCGCTGAAAGCTTCTGACCCAGAGGCTAATAAATTATAAATGCGTTAGTATCAGTTCTGGATCAAAATATTTTTATTTTATCTTATGAAAGAAAATGATTAGTACCTAGGCAAGGATGGCGCGCGGGCACCTTTGTAATGTCAAAAGTCAAGACTAAAACTAGCATCCCTCAGAAGTAGAATGTATGGGATGATAGTTGTAGACTTGACATTTCTGTGGGGTCCCGCAAAATCCCGCAGGCGTGTTTCAAGGGGTAGGTATTCATTTTACTGAGTCATTGTCTTATTAGCCGGTGGTACTTCCTTTGCAGGAGGTCGTCTAGGTGGGTACCCCAACAGTGCCAGTTATTCTACCGCCTGAGCAGTGATGTGCAAACATTACTATGCTTCGGTAGAAGGCCCCTAGCTAGTGAAATTACTCATCTTATGACTCTTGAGTAAGAAGCGTTGGTGCAGTGCATCTAGAGATTCACATCATTGTGATCTTAGGTAGCACTGTACTGATTATGGGCAGCATTATCGTTTAACATCAGGAGAACCTCTAGCTCGTCATTCTGCTTCTTCTCATCATCAAAATATAGCACTTTAAGGGATTCTCAATGCTAGATCCTACTGTATTTTCGTAGCATGGCGTATGGGATCCCGCAGAAATGTCAAGAGTACAACTGTCATCCCATAAATTATACTTTTGTGAACGTATGGGTTGACAGGTTGACTTGACAGCAAGACAAGTCTACGCAATGTCCATGCTAGACCCACTGGGTTAGTAATCAGAAGCGATTCGCCCTTCTTGAAGTAAGGTGGTTAAGATTAGTAGGTATAAGTATGGGCGAGAATGTGGTTATCAATAATATTATTATGTTATAATTAATAAAAAAATATATTGGCTTAGCCCTTAGAGTTAGAAATAGTTAAGTCCAGTAACTGTAATTATAATAGTTTTATTACAGACGTGTTTAGCATCGGTCATCCATCTCTTGGCGGTTTGAAGCATAGTAGATACTTAACAAGATCGGTCATCATACGAGTATTATAGGGTTTTATATAAGGCAATATTAGTGTCGACGAGGGTGTGACAGAAAAATCTTATCAAATATGTTAAAATATTTAATCATCCATCTTAAGTTGTAGGACGGAACGGCTCACTAAGTAGTTTCTTTTCTTTGCCCTAAGTATGTCACCACTCGTGGTTAGGTAGGAAACGCACAGCAACGCATCGTATAACAAAATTGTCTTGTGTAGGTACATAACATTATCAAATGTAATCAGGCGCATTTTTGTTCTCTCCAGAATCTCGCAAGTAGGGCGTAGAGGCTCTCTCACGACACTTGGCAAATGAAAATGGGAAGACAAGGAGACACGAGCGAACTGTCTTCACTCTCGCATTCGCGTTCCCTCCCGTAGCCTCGTAGCGAGTGTGGATCGGGCATTACAGTCAGGCCTGTTGTGGTATGCACCAGCCTTTATTTAGATTGTAACTTTTAGCGCGTTTGATAGTTTTATACAGTCGTTCTTGCATTCCTATTCGTTATTTATTTCGTGGTTAGAACCGAGTGTGCGACTGGCCGTCATCAGGCGTCGATTTATCTTAGCTGCCATCAATCCGGGATCTCCCTTTAGACGCAATTCAAAGGGACGTAATTCCTTTATCTTTATCCTCCATAAAAGTGGGCTCATTTTTACTACAGCGCGATGTTGGACTATGTTTCATGAGCTATGGTGGTTTCTGATGAATGATGTGTGTTTTAAGAGGATCGTAGAAGAGAATAGTTTTCAATTGCAGATGGTTCGCCTAATGTTGCTTGTTAAAAGCAAAAGCCAGCAGCGCGTTTTTATTTTATTTATTTATTCAAATCACAACATCCACAGACCTTAATGAACTTATATTAGTTATCTAAAAACTCAATGTTTTCTATCCCGAATCCCGGCTAATGTTGCTAGTAATGTAGCTACAGTTTTTTTTACTTAATTAAAGTTCACTAATAAATCCATACTGCTGATCTCACGCTGCTCATCTCTCCTTTTAACGATGACTGACAAAGGTCCGATTCTCAGGCTACTATAGGAATTTGCCAAAGAAAATTAGCGATAAGACCGCCAATGTTGCAACTTTATACTTATAACATTAATAATTTCCCTTGCTACTGATATAAATGTGAATGTGTGCGTCTGTGTTTATACCTCTTTCATGCCTAAACGGCTGGCGGTTGTACCGATTGAGCTGAAATTTGGTATAGGTACGAGTAGTTCAGACCGCAGAATAGCATACATAGGCTAAAACCATCCTATAGTGTGTAAAACTGCTAGGCATAGCTAATTTTATATAATTCTAAGTTCTTGTGGTTGTTTAATTAAAGAATTAGAAAATAATATGAATTAAGCGTTATCTTTCAAAAGACATTTTCAGCTAATAAAACGGCAGCGAGTAGTTAAGAAAAATAAATATTTCCTCTTATGTACCTATATAAAAAAGTTACTAACAAAATTCACTATATTTTATTGGTTAAATCGCAAAAACGGTAAACGATTTTCCTTATCTTCACCAAAAATTCTAAGATAAGTTCTGTTCACAATTTTAGGAAGTACGTGGGCGGAAGATTTCCTGATATTCTATAGATAGGCAATGCGCGGAAAACATACATTTATCACATTAAAGTTTATCACTCATTATATTAATTTGACGCCGATACCACTAAGACTAGACTCGTAGATACGAAATGTGATTTTTTACACAAATTTTACCTTCAAGATTTAGTGTGCTACCGTCGTTGGTCTCATCATCGATATCGATAGGATAAGGGATAGTGCGGAACGATACTCTGGGTAGGTAGAATTGAATAAAATAAAAAACTCTTTATTGAAACACTACAAATATACAGAAAACTTAAAACTTACTGACCTATGAATAAAAAGTTTGCGATACGCGGACCATGAGTGGTCCAGGTGTATTTTGAAAACTTGTTTCAATTTATCCCTAATGTATGTTTAATGGTAAGGTACACATTTATTTTCTCTGCAAGTCAAATCGCAGTGGCAACAGCGCAGCGTTGAGTTGATGTAATGGGTGATGACCTCAAATGTATTGCAATTTCACAGAATGACTTGCGTATGGGTTTACCGTGTAAGAAAATTAGGAGCTAATTTGTTTTCGTATATTTTTACGTTATGTATTGAAAAATTGCGCACATGTTTTATTTTTAGAAGCATAAAAATAGATTTAGGTAAAACTTAGTTCATACGTTAGGTTTGGATTTATTGAGGATGAATAATTTATTGTGATCAGTGTTGTGTGTGGGTATCCTGAATGCTGCGTGGTATCTTCTTTCCACTTATAAGTAGGTACTACTTGACTAATATTATAAATGTGAAAGTTTTTATGTGGTTTTGTATGTTTGTTATTCTTTCATGCATATACCACTGAACTGATTGTTATTTATTTGAATGTGAAGAGCACAGAAGCATTTTTTGTCCCGTACGCAGGCGGATCTAACTTATCTATAGTCGCACGTTAAATAATAAACCGAAATAAGTCAAAAATTCACTTTTTTGGGAAATCGCAGTCAAAGTTTTGGGTCTCTACCTTGTTGATAACTTCATGATATTTTTCATGAGTGTATGGTGTTATGTTTATTTTCTTCTTCTTAAATTGTAAACAGATATATAGAGGACATAATTTTCGTAATAAATAAATTATATTATTAAAATCAAATGAGTAATGAAGCTTTGTTTTCAAAGTTTTGACTTAATGTCGGTTTTGTAAAAAAAATTGAAATCAATCATATTTTTTTTTGCAAACTAATATTGAATCATTCAGTTTAGTATTAAATAATAAAATAATTTTATTAGATGTATAATATTTATTACACTTTAATAGTAAAACATAAATAAAAATACAGAAATTCCTTAATAATGATAATAAAAAATAACTATTTATAAAAAGTTTTATAATAGTTAACTGCTTTCTTTACCTAATTATGTACGTCTGAGTAATTATACTAAAAAATAACAATCAGTTGTTATAGGAACTTATTATAAATTAGTAACCGAAAATTCTATAGTCATCACAAAATGCTGTCGAGATCGCTTTACGTAATTCTTGTGAAAACGCTAATCCTATTGAGCAAAAATTTAATACAGAGGTAGATTAAATCTCGAGAAAGGACATGGGATAGTTTTCATTCCAGAAATCTACCTTTTCAGGGGAAGGGGGGATGAGGATAAAGGTTTGTGTGGGAAATTAGTAACTACTGTTCCTATTTAGCTGAAATTTGGTATAAATATAGCTGAGTTTCGCGAAAGGGTATTATGAGATAGAATATCTCAGAAATCAGCCTTTAAGCCCTTATTGTATGGAAGACCAATAACTGCTTGGCTACTACATATTTGGGCACAGAATTTTCCGGGGTATATATTTTTTAGTTTTTTTATTTATGTAGTGCGGCTATGTTATCACTGCGGCCATGATTGGCCTATTGTGATTGCCGCTTATAATAGTGAGAATGACCCCTAGGCGCGGCGCTAGAGTTCACCACAAACCATAGCAGTTTCTAGAAACTGCAGGATTTTCGTAGGGGTCATCTCTCTAAGCTCATTCGTACTGAGCAGGTGCTGTCCCAAAATAGAGTTTCGTTTACGCATCAGTGCTCCACACTCCCCTAGCAGATGAAGAGGCGTTTAATCTGCCTCATTGCAGAATCTGCAGGTTTGAGTGTCGCATAGCCCTAGTTTGGACTTTTGGACTTTGGATATAATATGCATGTTTGGACATAGGCAACAGTGTCCAGTCAGGGCTCTGGTTACGATACGTAGATTCCCCTACTTAGCGCTATGATTTGGTTGTTGAACCTGGTATCAGAGGCTTTTATGAGTAGCTTTGAGTGCCTCATGCCCTGAGTCTTTTCACAGTTAGATTGACTCCTCAAAGCATAAGTTTACTAAGGTTTTCTGCGCTCAGCTTTTAGGTATACCACAAAAAGGCTCAAAGCCGAATTGAGTGCCTTCTGCCCCAGCGCACGTGAGCTCATCGGCACGTTCATTGCCGTTGATTCCCGCGTGCCCCGGGACCCATCTGAGGACAACATTGTTCCTTGAGCCTAAATCATTCAGTTGCAGCATACAGTCCTCGACTAGCCTGGACGTAAAAACTTGCGAATCCAACGCTAGGAGGGCAGCCTGGCTATCAGAGTTAATGTAAATGGTTTGGTTGCTGTAATGCTTTTGCAGGTTGATGTGCGCGCATTCAAGAATGGCGAAAATCTCTGCCTGGAAAATGGAGGCGAACCTTCCCAGATTTACGCTTTTGCTACACCTGGGTCGCTCTCCATGCACTCCACAGCCTACATTACCTCCCATTTTAGAGCCATCCGTGAACCAGCTCCGGCTTCCGGTTTTTCCCGGGATAGGACATAAAACAGTTCTGGTTACAGAAACCAGTATTTAAAGGGTGCGAAATTTATGCAAGAAATCCGGTAACCGTTTAACTATTTTTTATGTAATTTGAGTTTGAGGTGGAGAGAGGATAGTTTTATTCCTGAAATCTAACCTTAAAGGGGATAAAAGGGGTGGGAGTTTGTAAGGACAATCAATAACGGCTGAAATCTGATACTGAGATTATAATTTGATCCCGGAAAATGACAGAATAGTGTAATTTCTAGGTATTTTAATATACTGTATGGTGGTGATGGTGGTGGTACCTTGATTTCCTGCATGGCGAGCTGGAAGCCTTATCTCCCTGTACGCTGTGCTAGATTTTATCTTCAGTTTCATTTAAAAATCTCTTAAATAATTAATATACAACATTAAATAAAAATTAAAGCCCTCAATAATTAATTTTGAGAACATTACGAGAAAATTAGAGAAAAAGTAACAAGGTATAAAACTACGCAAAAACGACTTTTTTACTTACTTTTATTTCGACTGGCTTAGAATTATCCGTATCAGTACATCAGCATTACCTTTTACTCATCTTAAGAAGTTTTAGGCACTACTGCTTCCTATTTGCAGACGTCATCTTGGATTAAAACTATGGAACTAGAAATTAATACTATACTTTTTTATTAGAAACATAATTAAATTGACTTGAAATTTTGTAATAAACTGTATCAATTGCTAGAGCACTTTAAGACTTAAAGAGAATTTAAAACGTAAACTGAAATAAACGCAAATACGATTCATTTATACCAACAGTTTTAGTATTAAAGTGATGTAAAATTAATTGCTTTTCGAAGAAAACAGATAATTTAATACTAAAACGCACTAATACGCAATCTATCTTGTCTTTACAATTACAAATTAATAATAAACTGCAACAAGTCTTAATAGGTCATGCTGCATTTTCTACTAAAGTGAAATAAAACCAAAACATGCTAGTTTAGAAATAAATAAACATTTTAAGTTGCACCTGCGTTTGAAAATAAACCGAATTATTTTACATTACGCCAATGTAGTAAAAAAACAACGACACTTATTTCAAATCGCGGTCGTTACAAAACTGAATCGCACGAATGAATTGTCGCGCGCTTTTGTAGAAAAGAGGGGGGTGGTCTAAAAACCAGCCATTTTGGTTTATTTTGCTTGGTGTGAAAGTGCCTACTGATTCTTTAATCGGATTTAGTGCGTTTTATTAACAAAAGTAGGAATCCTGATTTTTTGAGTTATTCCGGTTTATTATTGAACGTGCGAGGTATGTAAAAAAGAAAAGTTGTCTCACTGATCAGTCACAAAAAAAAACACTGAAATGAAAAAATAACACTCAAGTCACTGAATGGGTAACGATTGGTCAACAGAAATACATAAGTACCTAATTTAGTATCTTAGACATTCGTTAAAGAAAAGTGATGCGCTAAGAAAGTGAAAACAAAAAAAGAATGCGGCTAAAGCCGGGAACATATTCTAGAAAATTATAATATTTCTTCCGGAACTTGATATTCAAATTCAAAATTCAAAAAAAATCAAATTCATAATTATTTATTCAAGCATTACAAAAATTTACCACTTAAATATAGTTGGCGCCCTGACTCCTGGAGTAGCGTGAGCTGTGGCCCAAGAGTCAGTGCTCCCCTGGTTTATTATTCTACTACAATTTTTGTTGCTTAATTAAAGTTAAAATTAAATTTATAGTATTACATTTTATGCATGCATAGAGAAAAAAAAAATATAGAAAGAAAGATAGAATCAATATAGAACAATAATCAATATAATAGATCTATATAGAATCAATAAGAATAATATATGAAGGGATATAGCACCATACATAGAATTATTATACATATATCCATTGAGCATGTGTTACACATAATATACGGTATACCTATTTACACAAAATTCCCGGTAAATATTTCAGGGCATGCTTAGCTACAATACTTTTCAGCACGTGTAAGCCTAACGTATACAGTTAGTATTTTGTTAACACCGAGGGCTTTGCCCGTCTGTGCGAGCTGTGGCTTTAAGACGAGCGTACTGTCTAAAAGGCTTATTACACCTGGCTAAATTTAGAAGCCTAAATTCAGTCGCCACTGAATTAAGTCAAGTGTTATCACATTTAGCATCCTAAATTTAGAAGAAAGTATCGTTCATCCTAATTTAGATTCTGAATTTAGTGACTAAATTCAGCCAAGTGTAATAAGGCTTTTAAACAGAAGGAAATCTGCATATTATAGGAGCAGCTAGAAATATGAAGTCGAGAAATCAAGTTGCATTTGATTTCGTACTGGAACGGTTGGATTTTTTCAAAACTTTATTTCGATCGCTTTGAGCAATAAGACCGCCAATTGATACCTATACCTTTAGTTTTAATTTTTGTGTTTCTAAAATTTCAATTAAGAATTTCTTATCTTATCTCTGTTAAACAATATTTTGATAATAAGCAATGACGAGACGAGACATGAATTTGATTGTGAATATCGGCTCTGATCTAATAAGCGGCCGACTTTATCTCTTCAATACTTAGATCTTCGAATTTTTAGAAGTTAAAAGGCGCTTATAAAAACAGATCGTGTTTGGCAACTAGTTGCGTAACAATTTCCTTTACTTTTAGCAACTGGGTACGAATCACATTTGCGAATGTGGCCGGAACGAAACTGAGCTAGAAGAAATAAATAAAACAATTTGGATGACAGCAGCGCGCTCGCTTTAGATCCTTAGAGGGCTTACCCTAATGCCTGCGCTTTATTTACCTTTGAAGAAAGTATTCGCCGTTCGAATTAATTAGAAATATGCGAGAGTGAGGTCTTAGCTAAGTGGATCCGGGTAAATACACTCTTTTAACCTCATATTGTGTACTCGTATTTATTAAGATTTAGGATTTAGTCTACGATCGAAATGAATGTTGGTTAGAGCGGTTGAGTTCTTAGTTTTAGAATACAATATTAAGGGATGTTTTATTTATTTTATTTTCAAAGGAAAACTTACAGCTTACTATTCAAACATATTAAAAACACAAAATATGGAAGGCTAATTACAACTACTTGCACAAAATTAAACTCCAGCGCCCTACCATTTTTTTGCCTTTTTTACGGCGATTGAAGAAACCACGCTTACTTTATTGCTGAATTCTGACATGGTAAATAAATAGCGGTAATAAATGGCTATTCTGCAGGGCTATTCACTTATCGGTTAGGGAACCGAACCGAATACCGAATTGTCAAAAATGTATGAAATGACGTGACATGACATGTCAAGTTGTATCTACGTAATATGTCATTTCATATATTTTTGACAATTCGGTATTCGGTTCGGTTCTTTCACGGATAAGTGAATATCCCTGCTGATTAAGCTTATTCGATTATAGGAAAACTCTTTATTCATCACTATAAAGGTGTTCAATAAAGAGTTTTCTATTCTATTCCAGAAAGTTAAAGTGCATTGAATGTTATGCTCTCATTAAGCTTTTTTAAAAAAAACCGAGCATCTTAATTCTGCTACTAAACTTTCGCAATGACCAGCAATAACTATTTTACAAGCTTTTATTTACTTTCACCTGTCCGTTGTCTGTCGGTCTGTCTGTCTGTAATCAAATCTTGCGAGTTTAATTTGATCCACTTCCCGGTTTCCGATTGAGCTGAAATTTTGCATGCATGTATAAATCGGATGACAATGCAATATTATTATGACATTGAGCTGATTTGATGATGGAGCTGCATGGTAGCTATAGGAACTCCGTAATCAAACGACGCAACCCCATCGAGTTTGGGCTCATATCATTATTCGTCTCGACGAGTACTTTATGGTGCAAGATGGTAATAATAATAAATTTTGTTTTAAAAAGTTTTTTTTAATTTGACTTGTTAACCAATTAAAGTGAGTAATTATATTACACCCTGGCCCTTACCTTATCTTTTATAATACTTAATCAACGTCCTTACATAACACACCTCCGCATTTTCAATGCCTTCAAATAACCATGCGGGCGTATACCCACGCAAAAGCTCGCAAATCCCCGTTCAATAAAAACCCCATTATTATTATTCCGTCGCCTTTCCCACTGTTTACCATCGAGGTCGGGAACATTTGACCCCTGTTACGGCTACCATGCCATGCTCCTTAAGCCTTATGCACCGCAGGGCACTTAACGAGAGAGTTAAGCTTTCAGGAGGAATTTTAAAAGTACGACCAAGCAGATTTATATCAAATGGAATCGATAGAAAAAACGAGATTTGGTCTAGAATTGAGCTTGCGTAAAAGGTCCCTGAACTGGCGCTGGTGTAAAAAGTGTGGAGATTTTTGTAGTTGATCGGAAATTTCTGTTAATACAGAAATTTATTTATGAAGAATCCTTTATTTTAGTAATTGCTATACACTTAAAAATTTTAAGTAGTGGTAGTAGAGTAGAGTTGCTACCCAAAACATTACCTTCTTCTGTTAATAAAAGCTTCTCACATAACATGAACAGATTTTTACGTAGCGTAGGTACCGTTGCAAAGAGGGCTTGATTACAGCTCCCTTTTTGAGAGCTCTATGTTATGCACTACCGAACGCCTAAACCTTATTACTAAACTCATAAGTGTCAAATTCGAACAGCCACTTTCAGTATAAAATCGTAACTTGAAATGTTAGAAAGTACTTTACGTTATAGAGCCAATATATTGATATGCCACCTTGAGAAGGCATAACCTTGGATTAAAGATCTTTAGACCGGAAATAAAACAAGGGCCTGCCCTTGAAGCGTATGTCAGAAGCCATAGGCGGATCCAGTACTTTTTCCTGGGCCAAGGTGCAGACTGGAAAAAACTGACTTTTCTGACCACTAAAGTTACTCGAGAAGACCATTTTGAGATTCGATCGGTAAGAAAATTTATATTCTTATTAATAAGCGTCGAGCAGCTTCTTATTTGTAAGAAGAATATATTTAAGAAAATGAGTAACTCTACAATCCTTCTTCCCCCTTCCCCCCCAGGAGTCCCTTGGACCTTTGGCCCTCTCCTGGATCCGCTTGTGTCAGGAGCAATGTGTGGGATGAATAGTGTCCCTACGGAGATGTTTATGGAGGCCTGGTTATGATTTAATAGGGGAGGTTTCTCAAAGTAGGCAACTTGCATAAAGCGGGTAGGATGTCCTTGAATACTGCTGAATAAAATTGATTAATAACTTAACTGGCTTAACCTTAACCGGATTTTATAGACTAACTTAAAAGTTTAGCTATAAAGAGAAAGGTACCTGATAATGTAGCTAGCTATTATGTACTTTACAAGCAGGCGATCTAAATTATATAACAAAAACGGAACAAAGTGTATCGTAGTAAGTTTCCATCATAACAAATTTGAAGTAAACTCTAAACAATCACCTCACGCGAAAATGACAAAGATTATCTTGACCTAGTTCCAGATATAGAATTTGGTATTTTCCTTTTCTAAAAATAGACAATCAAATTTTCCAAATCTGTCTTATATGGAAAAAGTGATCGCTGCGATATCGCGACGTTGTTGTGACATCTCTTCGATGACTTTCTTTACCCGCTCGAGGGCAACTGTTGTCCAACGTGGGGCGGGCGTAAGAGAAGATTTCATATTATATTCCATAGTGATAGTAGAAGATTCCATAGTGAAGCTGCGAGCGAAAGCTAGTTTATAACATTATAATTTTCGCTTAATTATCGACTTATTCGTTATTAGCGATAAGACCGCGCCAATTGTAACATTTCGATTATTATAATTTTTGTGTTTCGTTAAAGTGTTATTTATTATCTACATAATATCTATCTACTAGCTATGCCCAGCGGTTTAAACCGCTGTTCTATAGATTATGTGTTATTTCAGGGTCTAGGCTATCTTTATATCAAATTTCAGCTTATTCGGTCCACCCGTTTCGGTGTGAAGATGTAACAAACATACACATTCACAAACTTTCGCCTTTATAATATAGCTTTTAATAATATAGCTAGCTAGTTTATATAGTAGGTACCTGATGAAATCGTTAGCATTTTATAAAGTCGCTGTATATTAAATGTTCCATGTTATTCACGAACGGATAAAGGCAGTCTGCGGTCGCTGCTCAATGCACCGGATCTTGCGAATGACCGGAAATTTGCATATTCACTTAACAGGGTATAAAATGTTTTATTAAGTTACGTATGAATTTATTTTAACATGAAAGTATGTAAAGTAAATGAAAAGGATTTTACATAGGTAAAATTCTGGGTGCTCTGCGCCACAGCACCCTCCTACCGAAGCACAGTAATGTTTGCACATCACTGTTCAGACGGTAGAATAACTGGCACTGTTGGGGTACCCACCTAGACGACCTCCTGCAAAGGAAGTCTACCCCCGGTATATATGGTTTATGGTTAAAATGTGGGAGTGATAGATTTTATGACGAAGACCTCTACTAAGAAAAAAGTGAAGTCGTGAGCGTATGTTATATCAAAATAGTAGAATTTGAATATTATATTTTCAAAAAAGTCTTCGATGAAATAAATATACCAAGGGAATATTTCATCGAAGACTTTTTTGAAAATATAATATTCAAATTCTACTGTACTAATTATACTACATATAACTAGTTAATTCTCCTCCTATCTTCGTTCGTTATCAATTTCTTCTCTGCGTTTTGCTGCTTTTATTCTTCATAATAATTTCTATTTATGTGAAGAACTTTGACCCGATTGGATAAAAGGAAAGGATTGGAAAGAATGAAGGCAAAGAATCTTTTAATTCTATTCATTCCGTTCTTCATTCCTTTCCGTTCAATCAGATTTCACTGGTAGGAGGTACACAATCACAATTTTCCTTTATATTATACAGAAGATGGATCTTGATCCATTGGCTAAAGTAGTTCCAACTTAATTCCATAAAGCCCAAAACATAATTATCAGTGTTTTAATTCATTAGTGAATAATGAACCCAAATTGCTCTTTCAAAAACTTGAAAGCAGATTAAGGAGGGTGCCCAAGATAAGGGTGTAATGTAACATTAACCTATAATTAAGGTCTATAAAGAACTTAATTACTGTGATTAATTACATTTTGTAGGCAAACGGTCACTTCGGTGGCTTTTGACCGTAGATTTTTAGTAGGATTTTAGGGGCATTAAGTACAGGCATCTCAAAATCTAGGGGTGCGATAAATTTATGTAAACCTATTAGGTTGAGGGTTTTATAAAGCTATAGATCTATGTATATGTTAGTACCAATTTTACTTTTTCTTGTCTTAAATTTGTCTGTCTATCTAATTAAGGAGATTTTTCCTTATTTTTTTACTTTTGTTACGAGTTACGCCCCGATGAACAAAATCGTATCGCCAAGCAGTAATTACAAGTCGCGCTGCTACAAATTCGAATAAAAATGCTTAAAATTAAAATTAAACTTATTTATTTTTAATCGTATGTAAAGGGCACCGTCTTAGCTCTTTTCTTTTGCTGCTTTTCTTTGTATTTAGTTTTTCCTATGGCAATTAACTCAGCTTTATGGTTTTCCATTAGCCACGTCTCCTTAACTCTTAGCGACCTTTTTAACCGCTACAGCTGTGAGTAAATTCTTACTTCAATTATTGTGAAAATAAAGGCAAAATCCAAAACAAAAACTACATTTCGTTTGCAATTTCAGTTATATCCCCAAATGAGTACTAAATTAATCTAAATGGGTCATGAATTTAACAAATATCTCAGTGTCTCACTTGGTAAGTCGTGGATAATCTAGAAAACTGAGTCGTCTGCAAGCTTAGTGGTTTGGAAACCAAGTAAAATGGTAAAACGTAGACGTGGAATAAAGACATACATTTTTCTAAGGCAAAATGGGTTTAATGTAAAATATTTCAAGCAAAAATTTTTTAAAGTGTTATTATGCTCTTTGGTGTTATGTTTTATTTTATTGAATACAAATTTAAGCCCAATGAAACTGAATGGTACAAATGTGCCCCATTACGCTCTCCGCATTGCTGTTTTCAAGTTTTCGGTACATTTATATGAATAATTTAAGCATAGGTATGAACAAATTTTATTCGCTTAAGGCTTAAAAAGATAACATCGTTTCATACTTCTATACAAAACTTTCGCGTTTCTGATATAGTAGGACTAGTGAAAAAACTTTGTATATTATTATTAAACAAATTGTAACTAGGTAACCTGGTTTTAGCCGGCCAAACCTTGGTGTAGCCGACCGCAGTCAGTTAAAGTTAGGTGTAGAAGATTTATTTTATACAACATAGTATTATATACCTTTATCAAAAAACGTGTTTTCTTTCCTTCTTTTTACAAGCTTTATATTACTTTCACCTGTCTGTTGTCTGTCTGTCTGTCTGTAATCAAATCTTGCAAGTTTGATTTGACCCACTTCCCGGTTTCCAATTGAGCTGAAAATTGCATGCGTGTGTAAATCGGATGACAATGCAATATTATTATGACATGGAGCTGATCTGATGATGGAGCAGGAAGGTGGCTATAGGAACTCTGTCATTAAACAACGCAACCCCATCGAGTTTGGGCTCATTTGATTCGTCTTGACGAGTACTATATGATGCAAGATGGTAATGATAATTAAAGCTTGTTTTTAAAAAGTATTTTTAAAATTTCACTTGTTTCATATAGAGTTTTGAGCGGGTAATTCGAGGCACATTCAGTCTTATTGATATTTTTTCTTTAGCTCAGACTAATTAGTCTAAATAAAAACTAAGATTCTCCAGATAAAACTGATGGCTACTGAAGTCTCCCATCTTAGCTGCGATCTTATCTCTCCGCAATCGGATACTAGACGTACTGCAAATAAGAACCGATTTATTTTTATATCGCGGTCAAAGTCCTGGAATTTAACTGGGTAAAATCTATGAGTTCCCTGTAATACGAGTAGTTGTTCTGATTTAACTTGTTGTTTTGAAAGTCTTTAATAAGATTTTTAAATAATATTCAATACTAATGTAAAGGTATTATTACATTGTGTTTGGTTTTAAAAAAGTACAAATTTATTGCGTGATTAGTCTGGAAGAGTCTGAGAGTTATAAAATTAGGAATAAATATTATAAAATATAATTCCCTATCCTCCCTCCAACCTTCAGGAATTTTAATTCTTCCCCATGTGAGTCAAACAAATCCAATGTAAAAAGAAAAAGTAATATAATAGGTTAATGGTAATGAGAGACGGGCCAAATAAAAAAAAAGATCGTTGTTACAAAAGTTTAACAAACATTTTTTTGAAACCTATAAAAGAAGGTGGAATAAATTTCCCATTTTATCAATAAAAATTGAACTAACACCCTTCATAATAGCTTTGATAATTTTCAATAAAAACTGCAATAAAATGGCTTCAAACTACCAATAAGTGATCATTTATAACTAAGCTTACACCAAGGACCAAGAAGTTTATATTCAGTGGAATTTGCGTAGTGAACACCAAACTGAAGTCAAGAAAATTGATGTCACAGTTGTTTGCCATCTCACTTACTCATACTGAATACATTTGTAGGATGATGATAGTATTTTGTTTTTAAATTGTATGAGGTAAGTGAGATAGTAAAAAACCCGGATGTCATTTTACAAGCTTTTATTTACTTTCACCTGTCTGTTGTCTGTGTCTGTCTGTATGTATTCAAATCTTGGTCAAAGTTCAATAATTTGATCCACTTCCCATTTTTTTAATAAGCTAAAATTTGGCATGCATGTATATATCGGATGACAATGCAATATTATTATGACATGAAGCTGATCTGATGATGGAACTGGAAGGTGGCCATAAGAACTTTGTAATTGAACGACACAACCCCATCTAGTTTGGGCTCACTTGATTCGTCTTGACGAGTACTTTGATGCTGGATGGTAATAACAATAATAGCATGTTTTTTTTTATTTGAGTTGTTTCTTGCTTCATTTTGGTGTTTATCGCGCAAACTCCATTGGTGCCTACTTCAAAGCCTACACCCACATTCTGTAACACGTAGCAAATGACAAGCCTATACGTTACTTTTAAATTACAATGGGTATTACTTTGAAATATGGCTGATAACCCTTTGGATTTAGGCGTCCAATAAAGAAACGTTGCTTTACTAACAGAAATCCGACAAATTTAGTTCGCTATGCTCCTTGGATTTTTGTTACAACGATGTTATTTTGATTATTTTTTGTGATTAAGAGGAAATTATTAATAGAATAGAATAAATAAAACATAGTTATAAAATATATTGCGTAGGTGGTGGTTTTGCTCGTTGAAAGATGTGTTCTTCTAGGACCTATTCTGATCTAAGTTACTTAGACCTAATTTCAGCGGGACTGGTTCAACCGTTTACCGTAACCGTAGTAGGTACCTAGTAGATACAAGCATATTTTATACAAATTTTCGTCTTATTAACGTCGAGTCGGGAAGGTACTACAGGCGTGAATTCGTGATTAAGGACTTCGTAATTGTCTGAAACCATGATTGAAACAATCTTACGAAAAATAATGCTTGCGCCATGTCGTAGGTATTTGTAACAGATAGTATTTTAATATAAAAGGTTCCAAAAATGTCTCTTAGGAGCAAGGTCAGGAGGATCACCATAACAATAAATTAAAGAATTTCCTTCGCTTTCGCGTCGTCTGGAATAATGCAACAGGGGCTAAAATCCACTACATTAAGTACCCTTAGAAGTGCGATCTATTTTAATACCCACGCAACCAACCCACGCGTGTGTTTATGAATCTACAGCTAATAGTACAGTCTCAGATTCCCCAATATACTAGCGCTAGTGGAAAATTACTGGGCATCGGGTATATAATTTGTATGAAAGTTAGGGTCATGGTAGGTACACTGTAACTTTCCGTCGGGGCCGCGGATGAGTGCTTCGGCGTACCCGCTGCCCCGGCATTATGGCGTCCTCCTGGAACACCCCCAGGTTTTTAGTGGGTATCCCCGCCGCGCCCATCTTCGGCGGGGGAGTCCCACATACCGCCCCGCGTCCCCCGGCGTGGGGTGATGACGCGTAACGCATTTTTACTGGTTAAAAAAAAAAGGTACACTGTAACTTAGTTGTCACTTCTTCTTCTAAGTCGTACACTCTTGTCAGAGTGGCCATGGTTGCTCTGATGCTCGGTCTTCTGCTTGGATTTTATAGTTGTCACTACATAAGAAAGAAAGAAAATATATAATAATATAAAACAAAATCGCTTCACGTCCGTCTGTCTTTCTGACCCTATGGGTGCTTAGATCTTTAAAACTACGTGACTGACTTAGATGTGGTTTTTTAATAGATAGAGTGATTCAAGAGGAAGGTTAAAATGTATAATACATGCAAGGTATAGTAGAGAAGCACTAAAAAAATTTATATTAGGCTAAGTACGCGTACGTCCTATATTTGCTAATAATTATAGAATGGAATAATATTATACTTTATTGTATCCCACAAATATTTAAAAATCACTAATAGCTATAATCGCTATTATATCTTTCGTATATAAGAAAAGAAAAATAAATAAGAACATAATATAATTTCATGTAGTTCCATCTCTCAAACAACAGTCACTGAAAACAGGAGTTATCAACAATTCAATATGTTTAAACGATTGATGTCTACATTAACTACCTTTGTATAAACCAATATTTACTATCAATTTACAATTTACGACAGTGCATTGACTCACAACTCGTTCCTGATTCAATGCATTGCCTGCGTTTCCCACTCAGGAATAAATTTATTGCTCAGGTACAGTCGACGGCATACTCGTATGTATAGTACGCTTTTGATTTCATTATCAACCTCCAGCCTTCTTTTTGGCTCATTAAGTAATTTATTTGACCACAATCTCGGGTGCAGACTTTACCTAGAATGAGAAAATTAACGTATCTGTTGTTATTTGAGGGTCAAAATTAACTATACACAAAAATTTCAGTCAAATTTGTCAGCAGATACAAATATAAAAACATGAATCAGCAGTTTCATGTTTTTATATATTTGTAATATTAATACTTACCTATATTATTAAAAAAGTGACTGAATAACTGATCTATCAACGCACAGTCGAAACCACTGATGGGACCGAGTTGAAATTCAGAACACAGATAAGTGTGATGACTTAGACCTTTTTTTTTATCCCAGGAAAAATGAATTACGCATCGTCGCCCTGTGCCGGGGGGCGCAGGGCGGTATGTGGGACTCCCCCGCCGAAGATGGGCGCGGCGGGGATACCCACTAAAAAACCTGGGGGTGTTCCTGCGGGACGCCTTAAGGCCGGGGCAGCGGGTACGCCGAAGCACTCGTCCGCGGCCCCGACGGCGCTTGGTTCTCACTGATAGGAGGACCCCTCCGTGGTGGGGTGAAGAGGAGTTGATGACTTAGACCCCCGCTAAGAAAAGATACTTAGTACGTGTAAATCCGCGAGCGAAAGTTAGTATTCATATACCTTATAGAGCTTACGTCAATACGTATTTAGTGTCTCAGCAATAAATTATATCTATACTGCAGTTGCTTTAAAATTTAAACCGTTAGGTTTCGAAAGTAAACGTATTAAATAAAGGTATTCTCAAATAATTAACAAAACGTGCTCATAATATTATATTAAAGGAGATTTGCATAAAAATATCTTTGTTTTTGAAACGTAGTATAAGTATCATTATTATACAATTTTAGGCACTTAAAAAAAAAAGGTAGTAGATTTTATTAAGGAAGTAGAATAATAACAACAAACAATTCTTCAGCGCAGTGTACCGAGTAAAGAGTTGTGGAAATAGCTTTCACAGATAAGTGCGTTCCCTGCATTCGCTGAATCAATGTGTCATGTAGGATGTACGTTTTTTTTTTTTTTTTTTTTTTTATGTGATGAAGTAGAAGACGAGCAAGACGCTCTCCTGATGTTAAGAGATAACGGCTGCCCATAATCAGTACAGTGTTACCTAGGATTTCACAATTATGTGAAAATCTAGGAGTACGTGCACGATTTATAACAGGGATGTCGCAAAAAATGTCGGATTTTACCAATTGCACTTAGTAACCAAAGAAATTGGATAAAAAATTGATAAAATGCGAGGATCTGAATTTCGAGGCATCTAGTTTATTTTTAGGGTTCCGTACCTCGAAAGGAAAAACAGAACCCTTATAGAATCATTTAGTTGTCCGACCGTTCATCTGTCTGTCTGTCAAGACCCTTTTTCTCAGGAACACGTGGAGGTATCAAGCTGAAATTTATAAGTAATATTTAGGTCTACTGCCACTTGTATTATTTTGACAAAACTCCCTATAATAAAATACCGTGTCACATAAGAAATATTTTTTATTTGAAAAATTGGGGAGATTTATCCCGCCTTTTAGGTATAGCCTGCTGTCATCTACCATCTGCCGCATCGTCGCTTAACATCACGCGAGATCGTGGTCAAAAGCCTATTAATAATGAATAAAAAAAAAAATAATATATTGATTGAGATTTATAATGTAAAGTGAAGCAATTTAATAACAATAAATTTATTAAATTTAGAAATTGATATTATAAACTTTTCCTATCCGAACTAGCATTTGGCTTCATTCTCGCTTGTAAAAGCTACCGATATTTCGGTATTTGTTTATTCAGCAAAATTATTATGCATGAGACCAACTTATGCCTTCCATATTATTTGTATAAACTCAGAGTACATAAATCATTGGCATCTTGTCATCACCGAATAAGTAAGAAAGAGGAACGACTATCATATAAGTTTCTGAACGCACCAGAGGTTATAAGATAACGATAAGATAAATTACTCTTTGTTTTAACCATTTTATTTATTTATTTATTTATTTATACTTAGATAGTACGGTTTACACCAATTACACTATTAAGTTAGAGAATTATTATACATGGAACATTAAACTATAAGTAGATAGAACAAAGTAACAAAAGATCTTAGAAGCTAAATAAAGCAAAAAAGAAAATAGAATATTATAATAGTACATACCTACAAACAAAACAATAATAATATAGAATAAGCCTGAATACCATAGTCATTATTACGTATTACACTCAAAAAACTCAAGACCAACTAACATTATTTTATTTAAGCTATCGGCAAATACATCAAAATCAGGTCTCTTGTCTAGGATATTGTTGAGAGTCGTGAGTGTTCGCGGAATAGGTGAGCGGGAGTGGGCGACAGTTCGTGAAGGAGGTACTGAGAAGAGGCGGTGTTTTCTATTGCGGAGATAATTGTTGGGAGCGAAAAGACGAAGCAACTCCTGGATAAGGTCGGGGGCATCTATTTTACTGTGTAAAATTTTGCACATCGTCATAAATTGGTCGCATGACCTCCTCACTTCTAGCGAGTTGTAACCAAGGCTACCTAAAAGGAATTTACTGGGATAAAGGAATGGGTAATATCCAAATCTGCGTTTGTATAAAAACCTCAAAAAAGCTTTTTGGACCTTTTCTAACATTAAGGTATAGGTGCTTTCATAAGGATGCCAAATGCTAGAGCTGGCCTCAAGTTTTGTCCTAACCAAAGCACTGTAAATTAATCTAACTACATGGTCACTGTGAAAGTCTCGTGAGTTTCTAAGAATGAAACCTAGTCTCTGAAAGGAGTTTTTGGATATAGCGATTATGTGGTTGTGAAATGTAAGCTTTTGATCGAATACGACTCCTAAATCTCGTATCTCAGTGGACCTTGAAATGTCAGAAGATCCTATTTTATAATGGAACTCGATCGGATGTCGAATTCGACCAAAAGTCACAGCGAAGCATTTAGATGTGTTAAAATCCATTCTATTTGTTATGGCCCATTCATATACCGCATCCAAATCACGCTGTAAATTGTAGCAATCATTGATGGACTTAATTTCAATAAAAAGTTTTAAATCATCGGCGTAGAGCAGACATTTGGAGTGTTTTACTACATTAGGGAGGTCATTTATCATGAGAATAAAAAGAAGAGGTCCGAGTATTGAGCCTTGGCTTACTCCTGAGCGCGTATGGTAAAGCTGTGAGTCGTACATACCTAACCTGACGAATTGCTGTCGATCGCTCAGATAGTTGGTAATAAGTTTAAGCAACCCAGGAGCGAAACCCAATTTACTTAATTTCATTAAAAGAATGTCGTTATTAACTCTATCGAATGCCTTACGAAAGTCCAGATAAAGGACATCAACTTGAGATCTACGATCTATGCGAGTTGATATATAGTTAACAACTGTTAAAAGGTTGGTATTGACAGACCTTTGTCTTCTAAAGCCATGTTGCTCATTACATAGATAATTTTCGACTTGCCTGTATATTTCATGATGTAGGATGTTTTCAAACACTTTAGCAGGAGCTGGTAAAATTGCAATTGGTCTATATTCTTCAACTGATTTTTTATTGGAACTTTTTGGAATAGGGGTTACTCGGGAGATTTTCCATTGTGATGGATAAATACCGGTTGATAGAGCTAAATTAAATATGTGGCAGAGAGGACGAGCAAAATACTTTACTCCTTGTTTGATAATCCATGGAGGAATAACGTCTGGACCTATGGAGCTATGAGACTTTAATTTTTTTATTGCAGAGTTAATTTCAAGTGTAGTGATATTTAAGATATTTATGTAATTACTCGTTGGATCCGCGTCTAGATGATTATGTGTTTCAGAGTTTAATAGGGGAACCTCAGGTAGAAAAACGCTAGCAAAATATTCTGCAAAAGCATCAGATGCTTTAATGCCAGTAATGGTCTGATTTTTGTGGTTGATGCTGTGGTCAAATCCTCCTTTGGTTTTTAGGCTCGAGATATGTTGCCAGAAGTTGCGTGGATTTAAAGTGATGTTATCCTCGATTTTATGCACATAATTATTGTAAGCAGTTGAAATGCGAAATTTTAGTGATGCTCTAAGATTTGAAAAAAGATTATAAGTATCCTGTGACTGATTTTGCTTCCAGCTAGAGTGTAGTTTTAATTTGAGTTTAATGTCTTTAATAATGTCATGAGAAAACCATATGGGATAACGTTCTGAGAATTTACGGTATTTTTTGGGAATGCAGCTATCAAAAATGGAATATACTATTTTGTAAAAGTTGTCAGTGCTCGATTGAATGTCTTTAGTTTGGAGTACGTCGTCCCATGATGTATTAGACAATAAATTAAAAAGAGTATTCGCATCAGCTTTTTTGAAATTCCAGTCTTTGCTTCGTTGGATATTACTAGGTTCGATCCGGTCGTTTTTAGTGACAGTGAGAGTTTTAAATACGATATCTAAAGGAGGATGATAAAGATCAGGTGGCACTATGCCGTCTATTGACTCAACTGTTGTCGTTAGATTTAGGCTCTCATCAACATCCCGGACAAGGACAATATCTAATTTACCTCCATATACATTATTTACATGATTCATATCAGACATACCACAAAAAGATAAGAAATAGCAGTAGTAATTATTAACACTAGCAGATGCACTGTTAAGATTAATATCACCAAGTATTATTACAATTCCTTTTAGATCGTTAATAAAACTTTCAACTTTACAGAAAAAACGCATGTAATCTTCATCACGAGCACTAGGTTTAATGTATACTACACATACGTGTAATTGATGGTTTTGCCAAAGAAAACTAGCCCATAAGTCTTCGCCAGTGTCAGTTTCCCAGTGAGAATGTCGTTGGAGTTCAATAGGAGTTCGCGCCGCTAGTAACACCCCGCCACAAGGTGTCAATCTATCACGACGCAAGATATGCCATTGACTATTTATGAGTTCCGAGTCTAGCACAGAATTGTCCAGAAATGTTTCAGTAGCCGCTATTAGATTGTGTTCCAGAAGAAGAAGGTTATTTCTCCATGTTCTAAGTTTGGTTTTTAAACCACGGACATTTTGATAAAAAAAGTTAAGCAGAGATATATTTTTAAATCTTACGAAATGGCTGGGTATCAGATTGAATTGGAGAACGAAAGCTCCTGGTGGTTCTCAGTTCATAGGGATTAGTCCAAGGCTTTAATCTTGCGTTGATAGGCCAGATATCAGGAGATAAGCATGCATTATAGAAAGTCGTAGGGACTCCGACTTTATAAGATTTATAGTTTCCTTTCGGATTTAGTTTATCTACTGTACATTTATTCCCTGGGTAAAGTGTGCTTAGATATTCTCGAATCTCTTCGGCTTCTGATTCCATATTCCAGAGATGGATATATTTCTTCGGTTCTATAGCTTTTAGTGACGTTACAGTGGAAACAGCAGTACCATATAATGGAGCTGCTGGTCTTCGTGGTTTCCTTTTGACTTCCATCCAGGGTTGGGAGTTGTCAAACTGTAATTCAGCAGTTGCAGAAGCTGAGTTTGGGACCTTAGTAGTATTTACCCTGGTCAGTAAATCAATATTCGGTGTTTGGCTGGTGGTTTGCAATATTGACGAGGACGCTGGAGCTGGGTGAATATTATGACGTGTCGGTGGTTGAAGGGTGGATACATTAGGAGATAGGGTAACAATTTCAATATTGTGTTTTTTAATATCCGGAGTGCCATATCGGGGAATCTGTTCTGGTGGGGCTAAGTTAGCAGTACGAACAGTGTCGTTTATTTTTTTGTTCTCAATTTTTCTTGTAGGGGTATTTTCGGTAGCTTTGGTGACCATAGCATATGATCGATGTTTGGCAGTCGATGACGGAGAAGGAATTTCAGTAGACATAACGAATTCTTTTCTTTCAGTTTGAGTGCCTATAGTAGCGTAGGTTCGGAGTTGGGGTTCTGCTTTGGACGGTGAAGATGAGATTTCAACTGGTGTAGCTAAGTCTGCAGTCATGTACTCTACAAGTTGTTGACGTAATTTTTTTATTTCTGTCATGTAGGTGTCAAATTTTGCTTCATAGCTTATCATTTTACCTATGCCTTGGTTAAGTTGTTCTTTCATCCGGATCATTTCGATGCGTAAGTTCTGCATATCAGATTTGTATTCAAATGATGGTGAATAGTTATAGTTCTCATCTGGAATAGATGGCGCCACTCTCTTGCTTACATTAGAGTCTTGCATTATTTTTTTGGAAAGACCAACGGGAGTCATGCTATTGTCACCATTCCTTTTAGTAAAGCAACAACACTCAGGGCATATCCATTGTTTAAAATCAGAGCATTTTTTACCACCAGTACATAGGAGGTGATATATTTTGCTACAATTATTAGCAGAGTTAGTGCAACGTAAGAAATCCTCTTCCGCCACAATAGTATTAAAACAGGCAGCGCAATTCATTATAATTAAACTATTAGTAGTTCGTGCAAAAATAATAAAAGCAAACACCAGTTCCCAAAAAAAAATATAAAATATTATAATGCAGTACGAAGTGCGGCGGTTAGTTTTAAATCCAGCGCGGGAGCAATGACCTCCAAGCGCGGGGCGACAAGTTGCGCGCGCAGCCGAGTGCGTCGCTTCCCGCGTCTCTCGTATTTGGTAACCTTTGTGAAACGTTGAAAAGTTTTAAAATATTGATAGTTATTTGTTTGTAACTTCCGTATTCCTGAACAGATTTTCACCAAATAAACATTCACAGTACTGGCATGAGTCACGTCACTTTGTTATGTAAAAATAATTATAGTGTCGGCACTTTTTACCACATAATTTAAAAAAATAGTCGCGGAGCTAACGTACGAGATGTTAATTTGACGGCGCATTGGCGCGAACTGAATGAACCATACAGAGAAATAAAACTAAACAATAAAAAATAAGTTAATGGAGTACAAATGGCAGTCTTATTTATTTACTCAAAGCGATCTCTACCACAAATATCATGCAAGAAAAGGAAATATACAACACTGGAAAGGACTTTAAGACAAACTGCACCCAATGTAAAGGCCGATTAAATTTCTATGAATAAACATTTAGAACACTGGCATACTTTTATCCTACACCCGGATAACTATTACTTGGGTTGAACCTTACAGTGCAGAATTGCACCGGCATATTGTCCACAAAAGCTTATTATTTATCCTTTTAGCTCATTGCTCGCTGTGAGAAGGTAGAATTAGAACGGCTTTGAATTCTTATCCAAACGTAATCATGTACATACCGACTCTATAATATAAAAGGCCAACCCAGAATTAGTTGTACAAACTTCTGTTATGAGAAGCTAAACGTGCTGTTTCTTTTCCAAATATTATTATGAAAACTAATGTAATTTTGATAAGTAATCTTTGCTTGTCAAAATATAGGTATTGGCGTACA
Source organism: Hemithea aestivaria (assembly GCA_947507615.1). NCBI lineage: Eukaryota > Metazoa > Arthropoda > Insecta > Lepidoptera > Geometridae > Hemithea > Hemithea aestivaria. The sequence goes on along the minus strand of OX382325.1, from coordinate 4,726,935 downwards.
GCCAGCCCTATTATTTGGATGCATAATTGAAAGATTCTTGTGATCACAAACGGTCGAGATGTTCCTGTGTATCGTCAATTTGCTCGATATGGCATGAATGAAATTTGTGTATAATTTGAGATGTCTGTGTCTGTTAAGATGTTACTAGACAATTTGATTGACTTGCGAACTGGCTGTAGTAAATAAAGGTTGGTTGATGAAAGGAAATCTAAACACCAACAATAGAAATGTACTTACTTAGATAAAATACATCTTAGTAGTCAAACCTTATATTAACATGGGCACGATTAAAACCTTTTAAATAATTTTATATTGAGTATTTTCATATTGTTGTTTTAGTGGCAATGGGCAGGCCACATAGCACGCAGAGCGGATGGCCGATGGGGTCGAAAAGTGCTCGAGTGGAGACCACGGACTAGCAAACGAAGCGTAGGACGTCCACCCACAAGGTGGACAGACGACCTTATAAAGGTCGCCGGAAGACGCTGGATGCAGATCGCTTCCAACCGGTACATATGGAAGTCCAAAGGGGAGGCCTATGTTCAGCAGTGGACGTCCAATGGCTGAGATGATGATGATGATGATGATTTTTATATTTTATAACAAAACTAGTTCCGCCCAACAGTTTTACCCCCCCTTCTAAAGCCTATGTGTTATTTCAGGGTCTAAGCTATATCTATACCAAATTTCATCTAAATCGGTCCACCCGTCCAGGCGTGCAAGAGTTTCAAACATACATGCAGACATCCATACATTCTTACAAACTTTCACGTTTATAATATTAGTAAGATAAGAAGTTAGATGAATGGTTGTATGGTTATTCAGTACATTGGTGTATAGGACCTTATTGGGGATGTCATTGGCTGTTTTTAGTGCAATATATGTTGTCCACGTAATGTGATAATAAAAAATAAATAATTATACAGGGTTATTTTTTCAGAATTTTTAAAATGGTCACTTCGATTTTTCGATAAAAAATTAAATAACTCAAAAACCGTAAACTTTCGCCGAACATATATATATTGTGCTCAAAACATGGCCAATGACCCCCCAATAAGGTCCTATACACCAATGTACTGAATAGCCAAAGACCCTGTATGCATTCTTATTAAAAGTCAAAGTAAAGATTATACCAAGACTAAATAGTAGAGATACATTGATTAGAACATAATTCTCACAGTTATAAGATTATTCTTAGATATCTGCTAAGGCATCAGTGATTCACTGAATGCCTGTTCATTTTCCGTGCTCGTCGAGACAATCCCTTCATTTATTGTAGTCCACATGTGCGTCCTATGGAATGTTATCCTTTTCCTCATCTTTTGCTACTGTATGCTAGTTGCAAGACTTTATTCTTTGTGTTTTGTGGTATTCTCGTTTAAATATCAGGAGTATAATAAATAAATAAATATTTCAGGACATTTCACACAGCGCCACCTAACTCCATACTAAGCAACTTAATGCTTGTATTATGGTGGTTAGGGTAACGGATATAGTACTTATATGCAATAAGTATTTATGATGTTCACTCAAAATAATTGTTTTTATTTGTTAGATAAAGTAAATACCTATTTAATTAAGTAATTAAATATGAGATATTATGAGGAGTCAACAATCTATAGATAGGTATTATTACCTTAAAATGAGCGATTGTGGCGCCCCGTCTAAGGTACTCCATTTGTGAAATGCACTCTACCTTCATTTAAGAGTAAATACTCTGCTGGTGCTTTCAAATCAAAGTAGTCTTGAAAACGAAGTATATACCTCCATACACCGCCGACTATTATTGTATTTTCAGTTCTGTTCCATTCCCAGGTTGTCTGTAAAAAATTGCCTAGTGCGATAAGACCGCCGATTGTATACCTAGCATTAAGATATCTAGCTAATTAAGCTTCTTTGTAATTGTTTGGTATGCAATAAAGTATTATTTTATTCTATACCTTCGATTTTTCACAGCAAAAAACAGATTTTATATAATAACTTATGCTCGCGGCTTTGCCCGCATGGCAAATCCTTTCTTAGCAGAAGTCTAAGTCATAAAACCTATCTATGTTTCAAATTTCAACCCAATCCGTCCAGCGGTTTAGGCTGTGCGTTGATAGATTAGTCAGTCAATCAGTCACTGTTTCCTTTTATATATTTAGATTTAATCGCAACACACACAGAGAGAAGGTGCGGGTGTACTGCTGGTGCAATTCCTTATTTATATGAGGGACATCACACTGATAATTATATAGAATCAAAGCTTTTTTATAGAAAAATTTTGACATCTTTGCATTAAATTATTCTCGCATTAAATTATTCTCAGATACATGGTGTACGAATTTTCACAGCGAAAAATATAGCTAAGATATAAATAAAACATGTTCCCAAAATATAAAATCCTACATCCTGCGATTTAGATACGGTTTAGTATGTTATTAGAAGATATATTATTCATAAGGTATAATAGATCAAAGCCACAATGCTTTTAGTGGTTTTGGAAAGTGGAAACACGTGTATTGAAGAAAACATCGATACACTCCATGCTTCCTGTATACTTCGGGTATATAACTTTGCAAAATATTAGTTTTTTTATGAAAACGTCTATATCTACTTTACGTCAAAAGCTGTGCTAAAATGGCTACACGTACCTAATAACTCTACATCCGTATCTTTTGGTATTCTCGCCTAGACTTTTTGCTGTTCTCAATTTTTTAGAGAAAAAGGATCTATGTTCAAAAGAGATGGTTGATAGGACGCATTTTTTTACTTGTAGAATATTTTCTCGAAATAAGTGGTGTAGAGTAGAGGCGGGGACGAGAACACGATTAAAAATACAGGTGTAAAATACCTATGTGTAAAAGAACCACTTCAATTAAAAAAAATGTTTAGAAGGATAAATATATATACATGTAAGGAGCTATAAAGTCTATTGAAAATTAAAAATATGATTGACCAGAAAACTTTCTTGAATTAGTTGTAAAATGTGGAAGTTTCGATGTGGGATAAAAGAGATATTAATTGAAATGATGCAGTCATCATCATCATCATCTCAGCCATAGGACGTCAACTGCTGAGCATAGGCTTCCCCTTTGGACTTCCATATACTCGTATATACCGGTTGGAAGCGACCTGCAGCGTCTTTCGGCAACCTTTATAAGATCTGTCCACCTTGTGGGTGGACGTCGCACGCTGCGTTTGCTAGGTCCGTGGTGGATGAAGCAGTGTTGGTTAAAGTTGGTTATTTAGGTATTTACAGCAAGAAAAGGGGAAAATAAAAATTAACCTAAGATATTCAACATTGAATTTAAAGATGTAAACACGTGTAAATAATACGACACAACAAATAAATAACTCTATAAATTAATGTATCATAATTCCCAAACTCAAAATTACATATAAACTATTTGAAGAGCGTAGCTAACTCAAAAGTGTACATTGTATACTGAACTAGCTAAAACTTTTCCAAACTATTAAAGATCGCGCCCACGCTTCTGGACTGTAGGGTTGTCAAAGTTGCTTTTTGTAACAATGGTACTTCCGCAAAAAAATGTAATTAAGACTTGGTTTTAAAGTTAAAAGTATGGCGTTCTTTCTTTTCGTGAAATCGAAAAAAGAAGCGTTTCTTACAATTTGCGTCAAATATTTTGCGATATTGAGAAACAATTTCATTTGACATTTTATTATGCTGATTAGTGGTAAAATTTATTTTGTCGGCTTAATTTTTGAATTTGTAAAATGAAACTTACTAGTTCACTTTTCCAATTCAAAATAGTTAGATATTTTTCAGAAAATACATGTAGCGGCATAGTTCTTATACGAATTTATTTATTTCGTCTGTAAGTGAGAGACGTGAATTTTTTTATATAATATTATTCTTCACATTTATTCAAAATGTATAACACTAATATTATGTATCTAATAATTATTAACAGATCCTGATGACTGATGACTCAAAGAGACTTTTACTTTAAACAAGCTACCAGTCTCTGCGTTGTCACGTAACAATATTTGCCAGTAGTAACAATAGCAGTGGTAACCCTACACATATGTTTGGAAGAGATGCGAGTAACACGCATTATTATATTTTTACAAGTTTTCCCGTAATCTTATCTTTTTGTTTGTTTATTGTAACATGTGCGTCATATTTTGTTACACGCTCGGCCTGCTCAAGTTCATGACCTTGGCAGTGGTCGGATTGATGAAGGACATAGATCCTTACCCTTATAATCTAAATATATAAAAGGAAAGAGTGACTGACTGACTGATCTCCCACACAGCTCAACCCACATAACGGATTGGGTTCAAATTTGAAATACAGATAGATTTTATGACCTGGATCTTCGCAAAGAAAGGATTTTGTCATGCGGGCAAAGCCGCGAGCATAAGCTAGTCTAAATAATAATAATAATAAAAAGCGTTTATTTTCTCTCACAAGAATAAGTTTGTACTTAAGTACTAGGTGTAAGTACTAGGTGGTTAACATTTATTGGTAATCATAAGCTTTATCACCTATCTTGTGAGGGACTGGTGCCTACTGTAGGTTTATGGAATAAACCTGAGATGCAGGTCGCCAGTGCCCCCCCTCTGACAGGATTGGTAAAACTGAATAATAAATTACACAACTTTAAGAAAAGTAATTAGACGTACAACTTTAAGAAAATAACAATATGAAACCTGTTTCCTATACTAATTACTATTACACTATATACAATGATATCTTTAAATACTTAACTTCTATTATTTCTGAGGTGCAGACAGTTTTGTGTGTGTGTGTGTGTGTGTATGTTTGTTTGTGTATATATAAATGTTAATAATTAAATAATAATTTGTTGTGTATTTTCGTATAAGTACATATATAATATTATGATTTATGGAATATGTATAAGTACCAATAATATAATGATAGATGAAATAGAAGTAAGAATTAAGAGTAGGTAAAGAATTAGGGGTAGGTGTGTTGAGTGATTACATAGGCGTTTTATACAATTAACTACATATATATTAATAAGAGCATTATTAGATTGATGTTTTCCTCTGGTTGTATAATATGTAAGTAGGTGTATTTTAGATTATTTTAATGTTGTTAGTAGCTTTTCTGTTGTTTCATAATTTAAAGAGAGAAGGTAATTGGTGAGCGCTAGTTTACATTTATAATTATTTAGAGGATATATTGTGAGTTGGTTGTTAATTTTGTTATATAGGTATTGTCCTAGGTGGCAGAAAAAGCGATGGGAGAAGCTTGTTTGGAATATCTGAGTTTTGCAAACTGAGCCTTTCCTGCGTTTACCTTTGGTAAGTTCTGGGTCGTAGTTTAACTGCGAGTGCTTTTTTTGAATGACATGTAAAATAAATGATTGTCTGACCGTCAGTACTTTCCATTTTTCGTAGAGTTCCGTTGTGGGGAATCGGAAAGGGAGACCTGCCCCAACCTTCAAGATGGCACGCTGAGCTCTTTCTACGTGTATTAAGTGTGTTTTTGCTGCACCACCCCAGGATATAATGCAGTAGTTGATGAGGGACTGGCACAGGGCGAGATACACTGATTTCAACACTTGAAAATCCGCTGCGTGACGTAACGTTTTAAAAATATATATGACCTTTCGCAGACGAGAGACCTGGGCATCTATGTGGGATTTGAAGTTAAGGTTCTGGTCTATAATCACGCCAAGATATTTGATAGACTGAGTTCGTTGTAGTTCAGGACACGAGCAAGGGTCGTTCCGGAGACACGCATGAGCCGTTAGTGATAGTGCCGTCGATGGAAGAAGGTTAGATTTGATAGCAAAAGTAATATATTTAGTTTTAGATACATTTAGGGTTAAAATATTAGTGTTGAGCCAGTTGCTTACTATGTTAAAGCCATTTTGAGCCACGGCAAACGCGTCTGTCCAGGTGTCACCTTTGAAATAGAGGGCAGTGTCGTCGGCGAAAGTGAGTATTTTACATCCGGGAAGTTGCATTTGACAGAGGTCGTTTATGTACGCCAAGAACAGGGTTGGACTATATAAAAGGAAAGAGTGACTGACTGACTGATCTATCAATACACAGCCCAAACGGCTGGACAGATTGAGTTGAAATTTGGCACACAGGTAGGGTTTAAGGCGTAGACATCCGCTAAGAAAGGATTTTTGAAAATTCAACTCCTTGGAAAAAGAGGGCCCTAATTTTAATTTTTTTTTCTATTAAGCGCGACAAAGTGCGCGCGGGTCTACTAGTATGACATGTCTGTATGTCTGTACTGTAGAACAAGAGCTTTTTTTAACATTGTATATTTTTTAGGATTTTCAAATGTTTTTATCGTAATTCAATTTTGGGATACTTTTAGTAGTAAAATAATTATGCAAAGATGACAAGGACATAGAAGACAAACCTGATAATAAGTCGTAGCTGCCACCTTAAGTAAAGGTGCATCCACACCGCAGTTACATTTTGCGGACCAACAGTGCGGTATAGATGCACTTTAATGTGATCATTACCTTAGTTGTATCTCTCCCGTCTTCTAGGTTTGGTCTACTGCCATCTTCGGTCATCGTTATTCTAGATTCGGCGAGATTGTGGTTTACGGTATTAAAGGCTATTAAGATTAACCTATAAAGATTTTTGAGGGTTATGGCACAGAAAAAGTCTATAATCTGATGTTCTATAAAACATCAGTGGATAGTAACACACTAATCTTACTAATATATCGAGTATAAAGTAATAAAAAGTGAAAGTTTGTAAGAATGGATGTCAGGATGTCTGGATGTTTGTTACTCTTTCACGCCGGGTGGACCGATTGAGCTGAAATTTGGTATAGAGATTGCTTAGACTTGGAATAACACATAGGCTTGGTATAATATAAATAACACATAGCTATAGTACAGCGGGTAAACCCGCTGGACACAGCTAGTATTATAAAAATGCAAAAGTTTGTGAGTGAGTGTGTATGTCTGTTACTTCTTCAAGCATAAACGGGAAGACTTTTTCTACGTGTGCGAAACCACGGGTAAAAGCTAGTAAGTAATCCAAATTTTATATGACTTTAAGGCTAATCAAAGGCAAACTAAATTTCTGGACCTTAAAATTTTGCGAGCATATTTTAATAAAAACCTCTAAGGCATCACTGCTCCTATTCATATACGAATTTTATAAGTAACTTTTATATTTTTAGACTCCAAGCTTTTTTTGAATTCATTGCCGTAAAAAAGGTCTTGTATGTAAATTATATTATTATAGAATAAGTATATCACAAATTCCTTTAATAAGAAAATAAATAAAAGCTTGTAAAAAGGAGAGCAAAGTAACTAAATTTTCTACAGCTACTTGCAAATTATAATGATAAAGTAAGTGGTAAAAAGATCAAGTGTTCTTTTCGTTACTCTTTTCCTGCACGGTTGTCTGGTAAACATCGCTTTTAGCGATAAGACTGCCAATTGTAACATCCATGTATATACTATGTTACTATATTTTAAAGTTTTTATTTGCTTGTGGTGTTTTCATAAAGAGTTGTGTATTGTATTGTTAAATAAGCAAAATTTTGTTTTAGACAAAAAGAAAATCGGACGCTTAATTTTTTTCCCCCACCTCATAAAGAGCTAATTATAATTTACATTGTAAGCTTTCGTGCAAAAATTGACACTTTTAGACACTCACTAATTTTCTACCCAATAAGACTTTATTGACACAGCCCCCTATAATTTGAGTTGACCGATACATTTTTAAAATGTTTTCACTTAGTTCTATAACTTCCCAAGTTCCCAGATTGTTCCTTTCATAAATTATACCTACTCATATTTTTATTTTACGATGAAAAGTTGAGAAGAGGGTTAAACCAGATGTTAAGTTTGCTAACTTTGTAACAGGTTGCTTTCAATTAACCTGTTTATAAAGGATGAGAAATAGGTAATTTAAGGAGTTTAATTAAGCAAAGTTAAAATTAAAAGAAGGAAGTTTGTTCAATTTTTCGTTAAAAATGTGCTTTTTCAGAATAAAGACCTTATGAAGATGTGACAGTCACTCAATATAGGGCTTCGAAATTTAAATGTTTCTGGAGACTTAAAGCTGTATCCTTACTTTATGCCATAGAGAAAACTTTAGGCCAAGGATAAATAAAAACTAATAAATTTTTCCCGTGATACACTCGCCCTTAGCGTGAAAATCGTTCAGTCATGAATTAATTTGCCATTTGCTGGTGTTTCTACTTCCAGGAGTTCAAAGCCAGTTCAGTGGTTTGATAACATTTCTGAAGGCAGATAGGTACGTACTTGCCTGTTCCAGTCTTCAGTTCCATTGTTAAATTTTACCACGAAATACGTAGATAGGCTTTTTAATAAACTTTTCAGATTTGTTCCCTATTAAATTACCTCATTTTGTAGGGCTTTTATGCGGGATAGGTATAAAGGCTTGTTTCTTTTTTCATTATATATTTTAAACTAGCTGCGCCCAGCAGTTCTACCAGCTGTACTGTAGCCTATGTATTATTCCAGGGTCTAAGCTATATCTATACCAAATTTCAGATCAATCGGTCCACCCGTTTGGGCGTAAAGAAGTTACAAACATACACACTCGCTCACGAACTTTCTTTTTTTCTTTTTCCTTTATAATATTAGTGTTATGATTATATTTTTTAATTATAAATAACCCTAATATTATACTCATATATGACACAGCTTCTTTCACATTTAATAAACTTAAAATATAGGGTTAAAAATCTTAACCTTTTGTAATCTTTGCTTTTCTGTGTTAACAGTGATTGCGATTCATAAAACGGGGTTTAATAAGGGGGCTAGTGATGGTTGATTTTGCCAAGCGTTTATGGCACAAGGAAAATCTCTTTGAATGTAGGTCTCATTATTGTAAATGTCAAAGGAAGTTGCGTGTTGGTTACCGCTTCACGTTCAAACTTTTAAACCAATGCAGCTTGAGTTTAAGGTAGCTATCCCGTATTTTTTATAGCAATGAGTGAAACGACGAGCATACCAGGAGCGTGATGTAAAGCAATTAAAAAGATCAGTAATGGTCGAAGCGGCTTAAAGTCCTTTTGAGGTTCCCCAATAATAATAAGCATACATATACCTAGTCAGGTCATAAATTCTGTCACATGTTTAATATAAAATTATTGGAACAAGTTTATTTATTATGTAACCATTTATATACCAAAATGAACTTAACAAAACATAGATTCTTATGACAATAAAGTTTATTCAAAATGACCTCCGTGATTTTGAATACAGGCCTTCAATCTGCGCGGCCAGTCGTCTATCGCAGCACGAACGAGGTCCATGTCAATATCGGCTGCTGCCTTAATCAAGGATGTCTTGAGTGACTCCAAATTGGGATGAGGCTTTGAGCACGCCTTTTCCTCCAAGTGTTGCCATATCTTGTAATCTAACGGACTCAAATCTGGACTGGAGGAGGGCCAGTCTTCGTGCCGGATGAAGTCGATTTCACGCGCCGCCAGCCAGTCTTGTGTGCTCTTCGCTCTATGAGCTGGCGCCGAATCTTATTGGAATACCCAGTGCCTGTTATTGAACATGGTATGAGAAACAGGTTCCACAAGGTTCGTCAGGACTGTATTTTGATACACAACTGCATTCGTTTTTACACCTTTCTCACAAAAATGTACCTCTGTTAAGCCCCAATAAGAAACTCCCAACCATACCATGAGCGAGGATGGAAAATGACCTCGTTGGACACGCGGAATACGGTTGCTCGCTTCTTCACTACTGTGTGCGTACACCTTATCATTTTGTTTGTTGTAGCTCTCTTCTACGGTAAAAATTTTTTCATCCGAAAAAAGAATTTCTCGATATTTTTTTCTCGCGTACCGCTTCAACAAAGCGCGGCATCTCTTCAGTCTCAGGTCCATTAGACGAGCATTTAAACGATGTCCTGTTTTTCTTCGATATGCCCGAAGCCCGAAGTCTTCATTTAACACCCTTTTCACCGTGGTTCTGCTTAACCCCATCTGAAGGGCCAACAGTTTCTGCTTACGTTTGGGATTTCTTTGAATTCGCGCCTTCACAGCTTTTATCACTGCTGGAGTCCTAACAGACCGAGGGCGACCACTTCTTGACCTGTCATCTACACTAGAGTCTTTATTGTATCGTTTGATGGTACGATAAACGAATCTTTTGGTTATATTCAAATTTTTCAGTATGTCAAAAATTTTAATTGGCGCGTAACCGCAACGATGCAACGCAATAACTGCAACACGGTCTTCTTTAAGCGTCCACTCCATATTTAAAAATGAGTAAAATTCTAAAAAGTATACATTTTTATTTTCATGAACAATTCGAAATTCGAATTCAATAAACTTTTTTGTGGCCAGCATTCTAAAAGAAAAGTTTTTACTGTGTGACAATACTTATGACGGTATTGTCCATTGTCCATATCAAATGCTGTGCCACTCAATGTTCTAAAATCAAATTTTATTTTCTACTAAAGAAACTCATTGGTGGAACAGCATCTGTCAACTGAGATATAAGTTGTTGAGTCTCGTTATGCCCCGTAATTTGGCAGCAGGGCTTTTGGCTAATTCATAGCCACTAAGTTTGATTCATCTTTGTAAAGTGTAAAACTAAGTTTGATGTCCACTTTAATATACATTACTGCGTTTGATATTTTACTTATGTTAATGAGGTGATTTGAGAAAGTAATGTGCGTTAAAGTGGGCATTAAACTCGGTGGCTATGAATAAGGCAGTATTCCTGCTGGTTACCCATCAGTCCGGTACGTTACTGTTTGGTGTATGAATAATTTTTAGCAAAGGTGTAGTACTTTTGCGAGGCAGCCTATCGAATAAAAGCCTACCACTTCATCAAATCGCACTAATATTATATATGCGAAAGTATGTGAGTGAGTGTGTATGTTTGTTACTTCTTCACGCCTAAGCGCGTGGACTGATTGAGCTAAAATTTGGTATAGAGATAGCTTAGACCCTGGAATAACACATAGGCTATAGTAAAGCGGGTAAAACCGCTAGGCGCAGCTAGTCCAATAAATATTGTCTCACAAGAAAAACTTTTATTACCGCGGAGTGCCGCTAGTTCATGTAGTTACGCATTAAACAGACGATAAGTTTCTCTCACAAAATAAACCTGTGTAAAACAAGTAAATACACAATATTACCTCCATCGTCTTGCACGTCTCGTGTACAAATTTGCATGCAAACTTATAAGAACCTCATCAAAATGCTGTCTGCAACTCCATCATTTTTGCTTTCTTTATAACATCCTAATCGTGATAAAGCTGCGAGTCTAGCCTCAACGGATACACGTTCACGTATTTACATTGAATATTGTGGAATAAATTGTCAAAAGGCTCAGGTAGTGTAGCATTTTTGCTTTTTTATGATAATAAGAGACAAGACCAATAAATCAAGGTTTAGTCAGTCTGCTTTAACATCACACGAGATCGCGGAATAAAAAAAAACTGGTGACCGTAAGCGTCATGATTTTTCATTTCCCACTGCGCCAAAAAAGTTGAGCAAAAATTATGCTAGGGAAAACGAACATCATTGTGATAACATAATTAATTATAATTCACGTTAACAATTCCTTACCTACTTTAATAAAACAACTTTGATGTAAACAAAAATAAATACGTTCACGCAGCAGCTTTTATGAAACCCTAACTACACGCCTCCCCGAACAAAGTAAAATCCCGTACTGTGGATGAAGTACGGCCGGTCCCTAGACGCTAACATTTTAGGAAATACACATTCCTACACAGAATAAAAGAAAAATACTGGATTTCCTATCTCACTAAAGGGAATATCATATAACAAAAGAACAATAGGTGCCTATATGAGGTGAATGAACAAGATTCGATAAGAGGTCATCGGCCGAAAAATCTGCGAGAATGGATATTGTGAAGGCAACTGGAAATCCCTCGGAAGTCATGGATCTGGTTTGAATTATTCATGAACGCTATGATGGTAATAAATATAATTTTCATGTCATATATCTAATTATTTTACCTACGTATTAAGCTGTAGGCATCCGCTCTACGTACAAGTATATGGGCGAAGCGACAGTCGTATTGTAAAGATGATGACTATCGTTTATTTGATCGTGGAGGGGAACCAGCGTCTCGTGCATTGGTGTGCATTTATTTTAACAATATTTCATAGCGACTAAGCTGAAACAATTTATTGTTTCATTGAGGATCTAGAGTGGAAAAGAATCCACGGACAACACTCAACTCGAGTGCAAAGATTTTTGACCTTGTGCTCTTTTAATTCCCTCGCTAACGCTCAGGATTCTAATTAAATCACTCGCTGCGCTCGTGATTCAATTTTAGAATTCTTCACTTACTCGGTCATTAAAGCTGAGCACGCGGTTAAAAAACAACTTTGCACTCTTGTATAACAAATAACTATTTCTTCTTGTTGTCAATATTTTTTTCGTAACATCTTTCATTCAGCTATAGAGTTCCTCCAATCAGGAAACACGATAATGATATCGCAATATCAGCGCTCATGGAGGTGACACCTTACAGACATGACATGAATAAGTAGGTTGTCCTAATAAAAAAATCTGTCGACAAAGCCCTACATAACTAATCATATTATTTGTGTGACACAGAGGTCTCAAACATAAGAATGTGCATTACCTGAGGTATTCTCTCGCCGACGTTACGCATTGATGTACATTTTGTCAAATGTTTTTAAACCAAAGAGTTTCTACTTTGAACGAGCTAATAAAAACTTGCCATCTAATCTTTTTCGTTAGATATCTTCGAACCAAAGAGTTTCTACTTCGAACGAGCCAATCAAAACTATACCCAACCGCCTACCGCACCTCGTCATGTACAATTTGTAGGTAATAGCGATTTTGTATTCATAAATGTACAGAAAATTAAACAGAAAGCAGACTGAAGTGGCAATGGGCTGGTCACATTTGCCACAGAACCGATAACCGATGGGGTAGACGTGTTCTAGAGTGGAGACCGCGTTTCAGCAACTTGTGCGTCCTTGGGCGAGATGGGCCGGAAGGAGCGGTAGGTCAACTGGGAGCGGTTGGAGGAGAAATACGGAAGACCGACTTGAGTGGCGTGCCATGGGGGAGGCCTATGTCCAGCAGTGGACGAACGTAGGCTGATGATGATGATGACAGAAAATTATATAAGCGGGGTCTAGTTTACTCAGTGTCGTATAATTATTGCATACCGAATAACAGAGGGCTTTGTTATATGAACAAACAATAAAGACAATCGTATCAGCAGAATTTTACGCTTGTAAAACTGTGTGTATTAGTATTCAATGGGCGTGGAGAACCTAAAATCCCAGCTCTCAGATAAGTGTTAGTCAGGAAATAGAAAAGGTTTTTGACAATTTACTATCATAGCCTGGTTAGAACTCACTCACTACTTTCAAAAGCTCACGGCGAATCGTGCAGTCGGAATTGTCATTAAATTAAAAAACTTTAAACTATCTTTATAAAGATGTCTATTATTGTTATAAAAGTTGTGTTTCGTTAAAGATACAGTATGAGCAATTGAAATGATTTTGTACAAAAGAGACCGTTTTATATTTCGTGAAACAAACATTATGCCACGTTCTAAAAATCTAGTATTTTTTTTTGAAAAACAAATAACTAATCGAATAATGATTTTTTTTATATTAAAAGTGTTATACAATGCAGACTACTTCGAAAACATAAATTAAAAGAATAAATAAATTATATTATCGTAGAGTTCAACCGCTCTTTAATTGCGTGTCTATAGTAGGAAGCGAGACGTAGGATTAGGTTAGAAATTACATTTCCTATATCAGAAAAAAGGCAAATTTAAAATATCTGAAGAAAATATACAGTACACCCACACCAAAATCACATGTTCAGGCATTCGTAAAACAAGTATAAGAGCGTACACAAACTGGCAATTTCACGCACCCATCCAAGTGTCGGCGAGTGAAAAATTATCAAACGTTGAACAAAAGCTATTCCTTCGAGATACTTGCAGACAACCTCATGAATGTAAAGGAGCTGACACACAGTGCCACACTAAATCTTTAAGTCATTGAGCTGTGATACCAAATGCCACCTAGCCACGTCATGCCACATTGATAGATATCCGTATTTTGGTGAGCATCGGTGAGGTGAGGATACCAAGTCTAGGATTTGCAAAACGCTATAAAGCAATATTAAATATATCAATATTTGTACTATCCGTTACTTTTTCTAGAATAAAAAAGTTAGAATTTAAACTAAGCTAAATTTTGGGCTCCTAAGCTACGCTAATAAGCAATAAGCCCTAGTGTAAAAAATTAGGACAATGCGTGAAAGTTATTGCATAGAGTTCTTAGTAAATAGACCATCCAGTTTAGAATTGTCGAAATTGATTCCAAATGTCATCTTTTTAGAGCTCTCTTATGCAACGATCGTCAACAGCTATCAGCTAGTAGGAGATAAACTGATTGATACATAATAGTATCTTAAATTTCATAACGTTAAAGTTTTCATAAAGTGACCTGTAAGGTCCTTTAGCTAGCCACTGTTGTTTGTTATTATGTATTTATACGGTGAGTGACCAGCTACTCTTTCATAGTGTCCATTGCTCTTTCGATCAGGTGGTTCGGTGGTTCTCTTATTTTATTTACATCGTAAATTATATATTAAGTGTGTGGGCTTTTAAGAATTAATCTAATCTTAGAATTTTTTTTTTCTATTTAACAGTTTAAACAAAATCTTCTGATTTTATAATTAACATTTGTAATTTTAATTATAATATCTCACGATATATGTTTTCAAGCTTTCAATAAAGCTTTAAAGATTTTTTTCATAACACTTTTCAAAATTTGCTTATAGGGGTGCAGCGACTTCTTAAGTAAGATTTTTTTACTTTATTTTTAACACATCCTCTAAAAACAGTTTTGAGACAGTTATTAGATTCAAGTTGAGAAACGTCGATTTTAATATTATTTTACGATAAACTAAAGTTACTGTGATTTCAGGTTACAGATTTTTAACTTTTTACTTCAATTAACAAAGAATAAAGCCAAAAAATCAATATAAATCATTTACATATTTTAATTCAGAGTAAATAGACATAATTTATTAAAGCATTAATTTTAATATGACGCTTTTTTTAACATAGAGCATGAAAAACTTACTAAAACTATTTAAATCTTTGTGTTTTTTTGTGATAGGACAGTTTCAGAACATGTTAGATATTTACACATCCTTAAGTTACAAGATACGGGATCAGCCTCAAGCTAAAGGAACACGAGAGAAGGTAAAGGAACACGAGAGAAGGTTCACCTTCATTAACTAGCTTCACTTTCGAGGCATTATCTCGGCTCGTATATTTAATGCTCTCGTTCGAAGTATCAACATATGACCTGGAGGCTCTTAGTTAAACGATGATTGAGTGTCTTGATGGAAATAGGAACTGGAGTGTCTTGTAACTCTACTTAAGACCTAGGTGTTTAAATATTACTTAGGTACTAGCTGCGCCCAGCGATTATACCCGCTGTTCAGTAGCCTCTGTGTTATTCCAGGGTCTAAGCTATCTTTATATCAAATTTCAACTCAATCGGTTCACCCCTTTAGGCGTAAAAGATCAGCCGCAACCTTAACCTTCGAAGGTAAAGGAACACGAGAGAAGGTTCACCTTCATTAACTAGCTTCAATTTCGAGGCATTATCTCGGCTCGTATATTTAATGCTCTCGTTCGACGTATCAACATATGACCTGGAGGCTCTTAGTTAAACGATGATTGAGTGTACTTGTAACTTTACCTGGATGTCTATACTAATATTGTTAAACACACACTAGCACGTTAACACACATCAAGTATATTTAAAAAAAAAATACAGTCCAATTGAGTTTATTGCCCGTTCTTCTCATAGAGGTACATTTTGAATTTACTAGCGTTTATATACTTTTACCTGTCCATTGCCTGTCATCTAATCTTGCAAGTTTAATTTGATCCACTTTCCAGTTTCCGATTGAGCTGAAATTTTGCATGTATGTATAAATCGGATGACAATGCAATATTATTATGACATATGAAGCTGATGTGATGATGGAGCTGAAAGGTGGCCATAGGAACTCAGTAATTAAACGACGCAATCCGATCGAGTTTGTGCTCATATGATTCGTCTTGACGAGTGCTTTGGTGCTAGATGGTAATAATAATAAAAGCTTGTTTTTAATTTTTTTTTATTTCACTCTTATTGTTATAAAATTGGCTTGCAAAAGTACTCCATCAAAGCATCATAATTTTATTCATTAATTATGGGTAAACATTTGACCACGATCTCAATTTCAATTTCTTTATTCAATTTTCAATTTCAATTCTTCTTTTTTCTTATCCTTTTCTTTTTAATTTTTTTATTTCTTTTTTAAGCTAAAGCTGCTGAAGATGGTAGCAGACTAAATCTAGAATAGGTGAGATGAATCCCTCCCTGGCTGTTTCCTGTCTAACAAGACTTGGTAACAATCCAATCGAATACATAATACATAGTTACTAGTACGTAGAATTCTATTATAATTTGCTCAGCGTTTAAAGGGACTAGGGCTTAGTAATTGAAACGCTGATGGCTCAAACACGCTTTGAGTTCACGGTTGATTAAATTGGTAATTGTAATTTGGAATAGACTCGCCATAATAAGTATCTTTTTGTATTTACGGGTAAGATTTAAAAAAAAATTTGGAAATATGAAAATTTTCAAGGTGCCTTTAGAATATTAAATACAGGGATATTGGTAATTCAGTAAATTCGGTTTTTTAGGGTTTCGTACCTCTAAAGGAAAAAACGAATCCTTTATAAGGTCACTTGCGTGTCCGTCGTCCGTCTGTCTGCATGCCTGTCAAGATCCCTTTTTACTCGAGAAGGCGTGAAGTTATCGACTTGAAAGCAAAGTTTTTTGCAATAAAATACAAATTGTATGACCCCCTCCCTCGATAGACGAAGACTAGGTCACTGTTATTTTGTAATTCACTAGTTAACGACAGCACAATTAACCCTTTGACGACCATGGGGACATCCGTGTACCCAACACAAAAAAATAAAAATCTAAATAAATTCTTGGTCAATTTCAAATATTTTTTTGTTTTCTAAAATTTAAATGTCCATTTTAACCATTTATAGCTAGCAGCCCCATAAAAGTAGAACTATATTGTGTCTATAATCTATAAAAGATGACATATCTTTTGGTGCGAAAATGAAAAAGTTTTCTCAAGATTCACAAGATGTTAAAGTGAGAATCATAAATAAATTTCATGAAAAACTATAGCCTGGTTAATGTTATATTTATATAAATTACTACACTATTAGATAATTTGATCCTAATAAAGCTATAAAGTCATATATAAAAAGGGACAGTACTATCCCTATGGTCGTGAAGGGATACTTTTTTCGGACGACGATATGAACAAAATATTATGAAGTTATTCAAAAACCGAATAGTTACCAAGCAATATCAATAAAAGAAAAATAACTGATTTCAATAAAGTCATAAACCTTTAAAAATATCGTGTAATGAATAGAAACAGCCAACTGTAAAACGATATAGATTCTTAGGATAGCCTTAAGATAATAGTAGTAGTCATAAAATGCATTCTTGTGTCATATAAAAAATCCGTGTGAATTCGGGTGAACTTTCTACCTGGGTGATTAACGGTACCTACACCGTTAGAGCCGTATATTGTACCTATGTGCAAAGCTTCTCTTACTGTCCCGTTAGGACAGGGTGCATGGGTCGCTGTTTAGCCAGACTGGAGGGTAAGATTGATTGCATAAAATGCACCAAGTGATGGTCAATCATGTCATACCAATAATTGAAGCTGGCTACCAGCCAAGCTTCCAATTGATTACCATGGTACGATTAGGTACGATTTTTTACTAAATATGTTTCGTATCAAACTACAATAAAAATATGGGTGGCATTGGTCTAACGAATCAAAGAAATATAACACACGAGCTTGATCGCAGGTCAAAGTTAAAATAAGAATAAGAAGAAAGATTATCTAAGACTATTCGTTGAACTTTTTGATATAACAGTGAACAACGCATATACCATTTACACAGAGAAGCACGGTCAGAATAGATTGATTGGTTGTTTGTAGATCAGGCAAGTCTCTGTGGCTTCCTGAAAAAATGAGTAAGTACCTACCATATTATGCAATGCTATAAATCGATCTACCCTATTACAATCCATCGAAAAAACAAAAACAGAAAATGATGCGCGTATTGTGCACGTTCCAAAAGATAATCGCACTAACAACACCTGTATAATATGCAAAGTTCACCTGTAATATACGACCGATTGAATTGTTTTATTCTGTACCTTGACTCATTTCTTATAAATTAATGATTATAGGTAGTAAATTTGCGTTTTTAATAAGTGTTTAGATCCTAGATATTCCTCTAGCCTTGAAACAAAACTGTAAATAATTTCGAATAAAATTTACCGTTGACGACCATAGGGACACCCATGTACCATAAAATTCCAAAAAAACTAAAATAGGTTTTTACTTTTTGACTTTAAAATATGTTTTATAGACATCAAAAAGATCATATTATACAAAAATAACCATAACATTACCTCTCCTAGTCTTATGGTCCTGAAAGGGTTAATATTAAAAAGATTTTTTAAATTTAAATGTGTGGATTTTTTCCATTTGGATATGGCAATTCAAACGTACAAATTCAATGCTACGTTTTCTTATAATTATAATTGCTCATCAATATCTAGTTTAAATTCACGCCATTGATTGATTCACCCAAATTTGACATAACCTAAGTCTAAGCTATATCTATAGCAAATTTCAGCTCAATCGGTCCACCCGTTTTGGCGTGAAGAATTAACATATATATACACTTATAAACTTTCGCCTTTGTAATGTTAGTGTTTTTTTTTTTGCAAAGATCACAAAAATATACAAATTTTAAGAACGACTATAAATATAAATAGATATACAATTGTACGATTTGATGAATTGTACGAAACCCTCGGTAGACATGTCCGCTTCTATTTTTAATGCACTTTATAGTAAAAACACAATTTATATTATAATGGTTAACAAAATTAATTAAGTAGATTTTCTCCATTTAGCTATGGCAATTCAACGTTTTCTTATAATTATAATTGCTCATCAATATCTAGTCTAAATTCACGCAATTGATTGATTCATCCATTGTTGACGTAACCTAATTCAACGTGAAGGTAACAGTATTTTATGAAAACGTGGATGCTATCGTGTTTTCCCCAATTAATTGTACATAAACATCGATGGTTACCAATAAAATGATTGGGTACATTAACCCAATAAATTCGAAGCTTTTTATTAATTTGTTGTTTCATATTTGATACACAACTTAATTAAGGATTAATTAATTATAAATGTACGCGTAGGTGGGTTTTATATTTATCCAGTGTGAAAAGATTTTTACTCTAAATAATAATGATTCCCCCGTTTTGTCCCGACTAATATAATTAATATGAGTTTGTGGCATGGCACCTCCGCCGTCGCAACGGACCTCATTCGCCACTGGCCGGCGAGGACAATTCAAACTCGGAACGTCGAAGCAGAATCTATTCGTGACATCGATCTATTCGATCGTCATTCCACCTCACAGCCTCACGCCCGGCGTTGTCTTTATTCTGAGCGCCCGGCGCTGGGTTGCACGTCAGAATAAATGATAATAAGTTTGTAAATCTTGAAGTCTTTATTTTACATTGTGGGGCACGAAAAACAGTCCCACAAATTGGTGACCCCGACGTAATAAGTCGCGCAGTTTTTAAAATGTTATATGTAATGTTGCTCACCGCTTCTGTTCGTATTCTCATTATTTATTTCGACCATGTTCTCTGTAAGAGATTGCTCTATACTCTATGCAATAAGACCACCGATTGTTTACCTTTAGCTTTTTGTGTGTATTGTCTACTTATCTGGATATATAAAAGGAAAGAGTGACTGACTGACTGATCTATCAACGCACAGCCTAAACCACTGGACGACTGGGTTGAAATTTGGAGCACAGATTAGTTTTATGACGAATATCTTCGCTAAGAAAGGATTTTGCCACGCGGGCAAAACCGCGAGCGCAAGCTTGTAACTATATATTTTACAAAATTTATGAAATAAAAAAATATTGTATTGCATTATATTATTATACATTGCGTTTTATTTAGAACTTATTCTGCGTTATTACAAAACGCGGACTTACGCTAGTTCTGGGATTAACTAATGTCATTTATTGTTCGCTTAGCACCTGGTTTAATCCTGGTACAATCGTTAGTCCGCGTTTTGTAATAAGACGGATTATGTAAAGAGTGGTTTAAGGTTTATACCAGGCTCTAAGTTACGGAACGACTGGTACATATAATATAATAGACATATGCCATTTAAAAAAAGGAAAAGGTCCACTTAAAATGTTTAAGAGCAAATTCAACGAGGATTAAGTTACAGGAACAGCAGATAGTCAACGCAATCAGCCAAACTGAATAGTTAAAGATGGGTGATCTGCCACAGATCTGCCACACAATTTTAAATCTTATTTCGACAACATAGAGTTTAAATTACACTTAAGAAAGCGTAAGCAAACGTTCCTAAACACACATGGGATAATTACAGGGATTTATGAAGCCAGTGAACTCCTGGCCACTCTAAAGTTAGGTATCCTGGATCTGGTAGCTATCGGGAGATTTATATTGCCTTTGCTTCGCCATAGGTTTGGATATAGTGCTTATTGCAGTGAAGGAGTTTTGGTTTTAACTTAGCTCAAAATTTAAAAGGAAATATATGTATGCTACGGTTGCTATTTTGCTATAGCCAAACTTGAGTCTGTGGCTCGGTAAAATTGTATGCATGAACCTAATTGGCGTGGGTCCATTTGCGAGACGCCTATACCGTACCTATATTCCCTTTTTAATTTATTAATCTGAGGGTTTTAACCTTCGTGCACGTAAAGCTTTTTCAACGGCTATGGCTTTAAGTTATTGAACGAAGGTATTGGTGACATTTTAGGATTTATTTCTTTGATATGAGATCAAAATTAAGAACAATATTACTATGAAATAATAATGTATCAGCGTTTTCCCTCACAAAAACCTTTCAAATCGACTTACCATGGTAAACCAAATACCAGTATGGTATTCTAGAAGCTTTAAGACAACAAAAATGTTTAAAATATCAGGCCTATTTTTTAAAAATCTATGCTATCAGACTATTTAATCACCACCATTTAATTATACACGATCCTATTCTAAATATATAAAAGAATAGAGTGACTGATTGATCTATCAACGCACAGGCTAAAGCGCTGAACGGATTGAGTTGAAATTTGGAAGACAGATAGGTTTTATAACGTAGATCTTTGCTAAGAAAGGATTTTACCATGCGGGCAAAACCGTGAGCATAAGATATATAAAGATAATTATCATTAAGACACATAACATGAAATGATGTATTGGTTAATGAAATTTCCATAACAAATTTGGCGTTGAGTAAATAAGAGAAAGTACTGATACTTTGGTATCAAACCATAAGTTTCCTTTCAATTAAAGTTACACCCATAGACTGTGGACTAAGACATAACTTTGTAGACTGCGTTCGTTTAAAACTTTTGATACTGACAATAATTTATATATTTATCGAGAAACGGTAGGACTTAATATAGGAATTGTTTTTCAGCGTCTAGCCTTTCACTTTTACCTTTTGGTTGAGCGTAGAAAATGCTTTAAGTATTTACGTGATATTACTTTTGAGTGAAATGAACAACATTTTATAAGGTATGCTAGAAAACTGAAGTTTAGTTCTAAGTTAAGAATTATTTAGTTAAAAATGAGAAATAAGGTTAGCATTTTTATATAAAGAATAAAATTTAAATAAATAATTAAATTACATAAAAACATTTTCTTACCAAAATTATTTTTTATTTTTTTTTTATTTTTGTACTAGTAACGTCCTGCGTTGTTAACCGCGATAAAACAGTTTAGTAACAAAAACTATGCTATGACTATCTCTATTTTAAATTATATCTTAATCAGTTCAGTGGCTTAGGCGTGAAGAGGTAACAGACAGACACACGTTCGCAGTAATAATATCTATTGTTATGACTAGATATTTACTAGTACTGCTAGTAAGTAGAGGTACATCTCACTAATACATCTGATTAAGCCTATTTACTACATAAGATATGTATTTTGTAATACCAACAATAGAGCGATTAAGGAAACTTAGGTACTATTAAGTGTGCTTATCGATGCCCGCAAGGAATAAGCTTTTAGGCAAGCGTTAAGAGCCTACAACTTGCGTGTGAATCTCTCCCTCGCACTATAAAAATGCCACTTTGACATTTTGAAAAACGGCAAAGGGTTTCTAGAGGTAAAATAAAAATATATTGTTCGTTTTAAGAATAACTATGTTATTTAATATAATTTGTTGGGATTTAAACTAGCTTCATTCGGTTTAGCCGTTATTAATTTCCATACAAACTTTTTTTTGCAATAATTCCCGCTCCTGTGGGAATTTCGAAAACTCCTTTGTTAGTGAGCACTTACATTAAAAAAAAAACGCTCATGCCAATTTTCAAGGAGACTATAGTCGTAGTATTGGAGATTTCGTGATGAGTAATATGTCAGTGAGTTTAACTCTTATAAATAAAGATTATGAATTTATATTTCATAATTCGTCACATCATATGCGAGCGAGTCGCACGTAAGGACGAATCTCTTAAACAGGATATCTATTTGAAATCTAGAATTGAATTAAATATCAGTAGAAACTGTGTTAGAACTAACGTAGAAATTGAATACTAATGCCAATTAGGAACTCGCGACCTTTTACGTGATAACGAAGTTCTGTCCTAATGAATACCAGTCTCTGATTAAGACATGTATATAATTAATCATTTTCCTGTTTATTGTACAATTTTCAGATGAATATAAAATGTTTATAATTTTTTTTTCAAAATAGGCATTGTTATTATTAATTTTTATGAAATATCCAATTAACATTAAGCAATTTTTGTGAAATTATTTACACCGTCCACGAAATTTAAAACAGTGGGGAAAATTTTTCGAAAATGTTAAAAATGTGAGGGATTGTTTTTTTGTATGGGAAAATCAAAATCGAAAAATATTCGTAATATAAATCACATCACACTACTTTACAATACACTGTAGTAAAAATGAATTTGTGTGAGTTAGATATTTTTACGAATGAATAGCTAGATTACTCTAAAATTTTGTTTGATCCTGCGACGTAGGCAAAAACTCGTTGGCGAGTTAGCCAATGAGTTTTTGCCTACAGCGTCCCAGCTGCCCCATCAAACCTATTTAAAAACATTTCCAATAAATATTTTTAAATTGAATGTCGTTATATGATCAAAAAGAAAGCGTAGTCCAAATATTTGCGAAGTTTGTAAAGCCTACTTACTATCGCTGTTATCTAAAAAGGTATTAAGGCATATCAGGGGAGATGATAAGTTGTATATAAAATGTGATAACAGTTCATAACATCATTTTAGCGTACGTTGAAAAGGTTTTTGCGCATTTAGATGAACGGAAAGAACTTGAAGCTTGGATGATGTTAAGCGATAACGACGACTAATAAACAATCGGTGGGTTACATATGCGTTTAATATGTATTAAAATACTTTCCCTGTGTTGGTCATTTAGAAACAATTTGTTAATTATCAGTTAATTTGATCCATTTTTATGTTTATAATTACCATTATTTGGAACACCTTGAAGTTTGTAGCCCTACTTGATATGTTCTCTCCATTGATTGATCAAGGAGAACCTAGTTTTCAGTAAAAAAAATATTAATATTCCGTGATTTAAATCATAAAAAAATAGGTTTTTTTTTATATAAATGGCTGATATATAATGCTTATACTATTTTGGGTGAGGGATGCGCTACGTCATTATGCAGTACAAAAATAAATTATAAGTAGCCATTGCATATATCTCCATTTAGGGCAAATGGGAAATTCCTTCTCTAAAAATTAAAATAATGCTTTTAAAGACAAATTCAATTTATGTAATGTGAAAGAATCGACCTTTTGGACTCGTGTTTAGCAAGTCACAGAGGTCGATCTCCTCGTCTACTCAACAAACGTTACATTGTTACAGTTTCAAAAGTTAATAAATAGAAGTGATAAATTCACGCTTACGAAGACACGAGCACTGCGTCTAAAACGAGCACGCTCCTAGAGTTCAAGGCTGCAATACCAAAATCTGCCAAAAGAATGTGTTTGTGGTTTGTACTGGAGATATAGGTAGGTGGTGGTAGCCCAAAGTTTTTAGAATGTATATGAGAATCATAAAAAAAACAGGATTAATGAGAAATTTTAATGATAAATTACAAGAATCTTTTTTAGCAGAAGCCGAAAAAATTTCTACAAACTGAGGCAAAGGTGTATATAAAATTATATCATTATTATTTTTAAGTTAACATTTAATCATTTTAATTTTAAAGAAGGCTACATTCAGAAATCACTTAATCGTTGCTATTATTGTGCTTTTTTGTGCGTAGTAGCATTATGAATTATGCTCATTTAATCTTGCAATCTGCTCATGTTAGATCGACCTCTATTTATGCCTATCGTAGAAAGGATGGCACACGTAGCGTAGGCTCGAAATTAACGTGTAACACATCCTTTGACATTCACTGGTGTGAGATTAATCACAGCTTTGTTCGAGTTTCGAGGTACTTATTGTTGAATTTATCTCAATAAGATACTTGTGTACCTTTGTTCACAATGTTAAAAAATAAGATACCGCACAAAAAATAAGTCGAGCTCGTTTCATACTAGGTTTTGAAAATCTTTATCCTGAACGATTTGAATTTTTATATTTATTATACATTGGTTGCATTATAGGTGCAGCCTTTAGCCACGATGTCGTGTGATGTTAAGCGACGATGCGGCCGTAGATATTGGCAGACCAAACCTAGAAGGCGGGATAAATAAAATATAAATAATTTAACTTTACTATCGCTCAGGATAGGCAGGTGTGGCGGTTATGAGGAGGCCTATATCCTGCTGAGTATGACCCCATTGGCTGCTGTTTTTTATTTTTTATGTTTAGTAATCATTATCAACTTTACCATAATATATGTAGTGTATGTAGTTCTACATAATATAGGTTAATTTTGTATGCCAATAAAACCTTTTCACTTTGTTTTTTTTTGTTTTAACTTCGGTGTCTCCTTTATAACTACAGTATGTGCGGAGGTATAATACTTTTGTAAAGGCTCGCCTTTAATATAAGTCAGTTGATGTTTTATCGGGTCACTTTTCACACCATTCATGGCCTTCTTGAGTGATTGACGATCGCTCTGATACAGTTACGTTCGTTTCAAGAATTTTGGACAATAATGAGTTAATTTTGTAGATCCCTTTTTGTTATGAGCCAGTGGAATATCGACGTTGGTCGTCGCTTTTAGTGATAAGACCTCCTATTGTTACATTTAAGTCATCAAGAAAACACAATTTTCAATAAGGAACTGTTATTTATTAAGATACTCGTAATATAATAATAATAATAATTGGTTTTTATACTCCAACAGAACAGGTTTCCCTAATTACACTGTCAGAGTCAAATCACAATTTATAGGTTGTGTGGCCAACCTATATGTTGCAGTTTCAGGTCGCCGAGATTACTACAGGGCCTGCAACATGACCTAACGACTGCTTTCTACATATCTTATAGGAAACAGCCGGGACCCACAGTTTTACGTGCCTTCCGAAACACGGTAGCGTCCAGGGAAAATCTTTGCCACACTGAGATTTGAACCCAGGACCTCCGGCTTACAAGTCGGACGTATGACCACTGGGCCACGGACGCTACAATATATCCTTAGAGGTATATGGTGAGGTCGAAAAAAGATTTGCGCTTTACAAAATGGTAGTTAGTTTGCAAATTAAGGTAATTTACCTCCTAATTTAAAATTAGAGCGTAGGTATTTGGTTCGACGCGAATAAAGGAACAATAATAATTTTCATTCACTTCCTTAAATTACTGATAGGCTGGTAATTTCAACAAACCTATGTATGAACATTTATACAACTTTAGGCACAAAGCACACACCCACGTACTGAAATAGTTCACCCATTCCAGAATACTGAGAGTTCGGTCAACCGTACTGGTAACCAAACTACTCGAGTTAGTTCTTGTTCTTGTCCGTTCATATCGTACAGGTAATTTGGAATGGGCAGTAGTCTTAAAATGGAATTTAAAATGTTTGTCATCCATTGTAATTAATTTGACCCATTGTATCATACTTTGATTGAGTTAGCAGTGTCCTATTGCAAAGGACTTCTTATTTAAGACCTAAGTTATATTAGCTTGGATTTTGTGCCTAGTTTTAAGTATCCTATGTATATTAATATACGAGTACAACATTTGTAATATTGTCGTAAATAAAAAAGCTTTATAATTTTATTGTTATAATGTATAAAAAATGTTGCTCTTTATAAAAAGTTTATCCGAATTTCAGATTTTCTGTACAAATTATTTGTTCGAATATGTTTACCTTCTATTTATTCCTAAAATGTATTCTACAAGCATGTTAACTTAATGATAAATTCTTTCGACATATTCAGCTTCGTTGCGAAAAATGCCATGTATTTTAATATTATAAAAATATTTGAATAATTTAATTCAGTCTAGTAAACTGTCACAAACAATCCTAACATTATAATTGGATTATTATATTGAAGTGGCCTTCAAAGAATTTATTAAAATGAGCTTTAAGCTTCCATTGAATTTCTGAATGTATGAAAGCTATGTGAGATTGAGAGCAATTTTATTTTTTTATAGTAAAGAAAGAAACATGTTGATGACTTTAGTGTAATCAAAAAGTGTCTTTATATTATTTTAATTATAAATTTATTATTATTTGTATACTAGGCGTGCACAGCTTTTTTATTCAATGGATCTCCATGTATTAATACCAGAGTTTAAGCTACCTTCATACTGAGTTTTAGAATCAGTTCAGCCGTTTAGGTGTGAAAAGTTCCAACCATGACCACATTTACTTGTGCTCGTGGTTTCGTTACCGTTGGTGTCTTTTCTTAGCCGAGTCTACGTCACAATATCTTTTTTATTTTTTATATAAATTAAGCGGCAAACAAGCAGACGGCCCGCCTGATTTTGAGCGGTTATCGCCGCCTATTGACCCTTCGACCACTAGAGGTGCTGTCAGAGCGTTGCCGGTCCTTTAAGAATTTGTAAATACCCTTCTTAAATGCATCAAGGTTAAATGACTCTGGGAAGACCCATCGTGGGAGGTCATTCCACATCTTGCATGTACGCGGTATAAACGAGTAATATAATTTCAATTCAAATTGTACAGTCGGTGGGGTGCGCGTTAAACTAAATGACTGATTGTCTGTTTGACTGATGGTATGATAATGTCAATAACACACATACATTATAATCACGCCTGGTTCCCGCTGGGATGAGCAGAGACTATTTCCCTCTACTTGGTACGATCCCGACACACCTCTATCGCTTCCATAGTCAAAAAGTCATTCAGTTATTCGGTTGGATCATCATGTGTTTTAGTTTTCAGTTTTTTTTTTTATTTTAATAAAGTGTTATATTATCTATCACTTCACATTTTTGTAGCCAATAATATGTCATAATAATAATATCGGGTTTGACCCATGTTTAAGAGCGACATAATAATTAGAAAGAAAGAAAAAGTTTATTTACAACAACATAGGAACTTTAAGTTATAATTACCTATATTATGATTTAATTGTTAATTGATATTGGCCTAATTATAATTGGTGTTTATACTCCAACAGAACAGGTTACCTACATCCACACAGCTAAATTACAATTTATAGGTTGTGTGGCCATCATATAAGTTGCAGTTTCAGGTCGCCGAGATTACTACAGGGCCTGCAACATGACTTAACGACTGCCTCCTACATATCTTATAGGAAACAGCCGGGACCCACAGTCATGATTAGGTACTAGAATTTAAATTAGGATAGGATTTAAATTCATTACAAATCCTAGTTCCACCACAAGAACGAGGTTCACTCATTCGTTTTGCAATATAGTTGTTGTGAGTTGTGAAACATTTCTATTAGTTTAGTTGAAAAGTTGTTCCTATCGTGAGGGAACTAAACAGCTCAACTTGAAAGTATGTTAACAGGACGCCCTTGTTCAGTGCTACGAGTAGTTTTTAGGGTTCATGGAAGGGAATTTGAAGGATTCTGAATTTGTGACATTATTATTTGAAGGGAGACATACATAATATACCAATTAACTCTCCATAAAAATACTATTTTAAGAAACAAAAGTGCACTGCTAAGTCCGTTTTTTTATCATTACATTTTAATATGAGAACGTGTACAATTTGGACAAAGACATTTCGGTAAGTGTGCATTTTGAAAAAGTATACTTTTTGGGAAAATGCGCATTTCGGAAAAGTGTGTTTTCTGAGCCTAAGCCTTTTCTGCTATTTTGTGTTACATAAGAAAAAAAATACTAAAAATTCTCCCTAGTATTTGTACAAAGATCTAGGTTCTACGTCATTTTATTTTCTCTTTATATACCTACCGTAAATTAAGGTAAACACCAATGAATAAGTAAATTGTAGCTACAACTTAGACATAAATGTTTGTCTATGGACTGATAGGAATTAAATATTAGGTTCTAACTCATAAGCACTATAAATCTGGGAGATACAGTATCTTGTATACCTATAGGAAACACTCTCATTGTGATTTACTAACGAAAAGAAAAGTATTTCTATGCTCTGTTCTATTAATGAGAATCTATCCCAAGCATATAAATCGTACCCACAGAATTGAAATATAAGGAGACACCACGCAACAAAAATACAATTTAAGTTATATAATAATAATATTATACAGCAGAATACAAAATATTGTTTCCATGAACGGGTGAGTTAAGTTATTCTTTTAGGCTGCACAAGATAATGTTAACTAACCCAACTGTGTATTAGAAGTATACCTACGACCCGCCTAATGGAGTTAACCACCGTTATTCTAAAACTAGTATATTTCCTTTTCTACTTGGTTGTTTGGAAGAGGTCGCTATTAGCGATCTCTAAGACTGCCAGGTCCGAAAAAGCTTCAATTTTTGTTGTTGTGATATTTACTTTTCTATGTGGAATCATCTGTCGCCAAGCGATGATTATGACCGTGTTACGGCATGATGTTCAGTGAAGTCAGGGAGGGATTTATCCCGCCATCGAGGTTCAATCTGCTACCATCTACGGCCGCATCGTCGGTTAACATCACGCGAGATTGTGGTCAAAGGCTAACCTATAATAAATAAAAAAAAAAAAAATTCTTTATTCGTTATAGGCTTTTATCTAGTCTGTGGTTGTACCATACAATTAATTTGTAAGAAAATATTTCTCGAACATTTCTTGAGCAATACTAATTTATCAAAACACAATAAAGCTCTAGTTACGAGCCAAGATCTGATAAATGTTTATTCTATAGGAATTATAAGAGGCATGGATTTGTTATTTATTCATTACTGGTTAGCTTTTGGCCTTAATTTGACTGAATATTAAGGGATTAGTGAAGATGGAGTTATAAAAAAAATACCTGGAAGCCAGGAGCTGGACCTTCCAAACCTGTTATTTAGAAGGTCCAGCTCCTTTAAATTCATAGACGTTCCTTAAAAAGGATTTTATTGACAAAAGAAACAGAATTAAAAAGAGAAAAAGAAACACGAATATAAAAAAAATTCATCATCATCATCATCCACAGCCCTCTACATCCCACTGCTGGGCATAGGCCTCCTTCATGTTGTGCCACTCAACCCTGTCCTGTGCCAATCTGGTCCATGTACGACCCGCCACTTTTATCAAATCGTCCATCCATCTGGCTGCTGGACGACCGACACTGCGTTTGCCTGTCCTTGGCCACCATTCAGTCAAAATCTTACTCCACCTGTAATCACCTCGCCTAGCCAGGTGGCCTGCCCAACTCCATTTGAGTCCCATTACCCTCGTTCCGGCATCTTGAACTTTTGTTCTCCTCCTAATTTCGATGTTTGGAACTCGATCTTGAAGTTTGATGCCGAGCATGGCGCGCTCCATGGCTCTCTGTGCTACTTTGATGCGGTACACAGCCTCATGTGTTAGCGTCCGTGTCTCGGCAGCATATGTCATGGTGGGCAGGACACACTGGTTGTAAAGCCTGGTTTTCAGACACTGAGGAATTCGACGTGACTTCAGTATGTCGTCTAATTTGCCAAACGCGGCCCACCCTAGCTGTATTCGTCTGGTGATCTCTTTATTTTGGTGTTCCTTGCCAAAAGATAAAATATGACCAAGGTACACATAGTCTTCGACCAAAAAAAAAAAAAATAAAGATAATTCTATTGCCAATAAGGATAGACCAAACGAGGCGCTTCGTTTGGAAACTTTTGATATTTATACTTATACAATGTCTTACAAATTTCTTTGATATGAACTAGGTATGATCTAAAATATAAAATGCGGGACTGATCAGCACCTATTGAATCGCTTTACGGATTAATTGAAATTTGGCATTATACGTTAAACTAAAATATATATTATAATAATATAGAACAAGATTTTTTGTTAAAGAAAAAAATGAAATTGTAATGAGGTACCTTTTGTTATTATTATTATAATTATTTTCTTTTGACTGCATATTAATTGTTTACTATTCTTTTTTAATGCAGGAATTTATTGAGTATATTGTAATTAACTGACATTTTATATTTTATTGACATTTTTTAAAATCTTTATTATTTTAATTTGATGAACATCAGAGCAACCACGACCATTCCGACAAGAGTGTACGACTAAGTAGAAGAACCTAGCCCTAATTAGCTACATTTCCATGCTAAATGATCTTAGCTCAACATGTCTATGATCTAAAACTATGTATTGTAACAACTTAAACACCATGTTGCTTGGCCAATAAAGAATTGAATTGAGATAAATATTAGGGCGTTAATTGACATCTGCCAAGGAAAGGTGGTTTTAAGGAATAGAGGAATAAATAACGATTGAAATTATTTAAATTTGGAGCTGTATTAGCATCTGGCCAAAATGGTTATATGTTGTAAAGTTTTATTTAGTACTAGCTAGACCTCTAAATATGACTCCAACTTTCAACGCCTTGTATAGCCAATATTAGCCATGAGCTATACATTATTAATGGCCACTTACAAGCATGCCTTACCGCCGTCTTTACCCAGTATCCTTGCGACATAATAATGTATTTAATATTTATTGTCTATTATCTTCCATAGATATAAGCGTTTGCTTGTATAATGGTGTCATTTTAAAATAATTAGCACCTTGATATGCTAAAACCATTATCGACGACGTTTTATTGTAGACATGTGACCGATATTATGTTTGGTAAGAATATCTTAAGGTAATTTACCGCACACTAAGTTACGTAGTAATTGGCATAATTTTATGTTTTAAAATAAAGACGGAACTATTTGCAACATGTAAGCAGAGAGAAAAGTAAGATTTATTGAAGAGATTGACTCGTAGTAAAATCAATTGCAAAGTTATTTGCTTCTGTCTTTGGCAGTCAAATAACTTATTACCAAGAAAATAAAAATCAAACTGTGTTTAATATGTGTAAAAGCATCGGGTCTGACTGACTAGCCGGTCTACGAGCAGTTAGTATTTTTTAAAAACTTAGCACAGTGTCATTAAGACGAAGACCTCCACTGATAAAAGACTTTTAGATAGAAGCAAAACTACGAGCGTTTGCTACGATGACTACCACAAGGCAAATTAAGAAATATAATGACGTCATATCATGACGTGTCTCAATAAAATAAAAAGTTATCGCTCGCTATAAACAAAAAAATTATTATGTATCCGGCACCACAAGTGTCGTAAATAATTATAAGTTAACAAAAACGTAGATAGTGAGTAAAATGTTATCAAGGTTTCAAAAAAGCAAATTATAAGTGGCATTTACGCTGTATATTATGCAAGTGACTTACTGACTCAGTGACATTATCTCCCTCTTGTAAACCGGAAGGAATAAAATTGACTGTATCGAAGAAGATTACTGGACTGAGTTTGATAAAAACAGAAACGAGGTACACTTAGTCAGCCCACTCGCATGCCCATACACATTCACCGGGGGTCCTTCCTTAGCAGGACGTGGACTAGGTGGGCACCCCAACAGTGCCAGTTATTCTACCGCCTGAGCAGTGATGTGCAAACTGTGCTCTGGTAGAATGGCACGGTAGCGAGTGAAATTACTGGGTTAAGACTCTTGAGTGAGAAGCGTTGGTGCTGTGCACCTAGAATTTTACATACCTAATTGTAAATTTCTGGGTGGCACAGGACTGATTATATGGGCAGCGTTATCTCTTAAGACCAGGAGAGCGTCTTGCTCGTCTTCTTACTTCTTTACATAAAAAAAACATCCTTGTAAGTAGGTACATTATACCGATCGCACTCTAGATCTTTCATATAGTTTGCGCCAAGAAGAGTAATCAATTTCGGGTCTCAGCTAAGGTGCGCTAAAGGTTTTGTAGTCACCCTGATTCCGCCCTCAAAAGTCTCATTTGGATGTTACCTAGTAATATCCATTTTGTATCAAGTTCTTCGAGTGTGGACTATATAGATACAATTTGTGTGTTTATACGTACGCGAGTGGGATAAATGTACCTGCCTCATTTTTGTTAAAGTACATAACTACTTCTCTACAATATTTTGTATTCTTTTATTGTCTGTATCAAAGCAATCGCTTAACCTGAATAACGCGG
The DNA here is from genome assembly GCA_947507615.1 of Hemithea aestivaria. Taxonomy (NCBI): domain Eukaryota; kingdom Metazoa; phylum Arthropoda; class Insecta; order Lepidoptera; family Geometridae; genus Hemithea; species Hemithea aestivaria. The sequence goes on along the minus strand of OX382325.1, from coordinate 4,694,240 downwards.
GAACCGATGAATGAGATACTAATTTAAACATCCGTTGTGGTCAACGCGGCTTTTTTATGTCATTATTTTTATGTGTCAGTAAATGAACGAGATGATAGTGGCAAATGCATTCACCGCGCGGCGCCATACTCCTGTGGAGTTGAAGAGGAAAAAAATTAACGAGACGAGATGAATGTTTATGTTATTAAGCTATTGTTTTTTTTTTTAATTGGAACTTACTTTTGACCGAGTGAGTGTAGATATGTAAATCTACCTTCACGACGCCGGACCGGACCGTCGCCTCTTCAGTCTGTTTCCAGTCTGAGTCGAATTGGTTGTAAAACTAACATTAAAATAATTACGCGATAAGTCCCGTTTAATAAAATTATCATGAGTTCAAATCACGAAAGTTTAAAGTGAGATAGATCAATGCTTGTTTGTTTATCGATATATATTTGCTTGTAAAGTTTAGCGATATCGCTCACCTATTACAATGTTCTGATTAAACACGATTTTTAAAACTATCGTGGGAGTTCTCAAAAAAAAAAAACTAAAATGACAAAACTGCACAACTCTCAACTCACCTCTTGAGACCGACGCTCGCGAACGTCGGGTACTGCAAGCGTGAACTCCTGATGAGGGGCATCGTAATTGTCCAAAACCGTGGTTGAGATATTCTCAACAATATTAGACGTGAGTTATGCCGTTTTGTTATTTTTGTTCTGTTTATGTAAAGAGCTAAAATGTGGAATTTTCACGTTAATTATAAAAATTGAATCAACAATTGGAATTGTTTGATTCCATAAAGTTAATATTTTCATTTTCAAAAGACTAAGAGATTTTCTTTTATTTACGTTATAAACTTATCTCTATGTTATCAATGAAAAAACTTTTGTTTTACTTGCTCTATTTAGAATTGCTCTCGATTTAGTTATCTTTTGTCGTTTATTTATGCATTTATTTAATCAAAAATATCATTTCACTCCTGTAATATTAATAAAAAGTTATCTATGCATCTAAAACTAACAAATCCAACACAACTCGGGGTGTAAAAGGCAAAAATTCTGTTAGTTGCGTATCGGGAACGCTCCCTAGCCTCACTTTTGGCTCACTTGTCGAGAGAGTTCAGCTGCGAACGTACGCGTTTCTCGCACGCACATCTTTCCCGCGACTCGCGATCGAAAAAACAAGTTTAAAATTTCAACAAAATGTTCGAAAGCGATATTACTTAGACACTGGCCACTAATAAAAGTTTAGAAACTTTTTGCTGTGATGTTTGTGTACTTTTAAAAAGTTTTGTGTTGGATTGTTTATTTTTTTTTTACTTAAAGTGTAGATTGTTTCGGAGGTAAACTGTAAGTATGTACTTTTAATTAATTAGATTAATAATATAATTAATTTGTGTACATATTATTATGTATAAATAATTTAAGTTTAAAATTTATGTACGTTTATCTTAAATTTTTTTATTCGGGACAAAGTGTGTTTCGAAGATAATTCAAGTAGACTGTAAATGTAATATTTATAAGATAACATACATAAGTAATACAATATGTTTATTATTAAGAACTTATTGAAATTATAATTGTCTTACATATTTATATTCCATATTAAAATTAATGTGCTTCATTTTGTTTACATTCAAGAAACTATAACAGTCTGTTTTTAGAGATAAGACGGCCAAATATACTAAACTCCTCGTATAATTTAATATTTATTTATTGTTGATTTATTTTTCAGTGATACGTATATTTTGTTTATCCATAGTTTTAATAACAATGCATTTTTTATATAAGAGCAAAATTATAATTAATAGAAGAAGATGCTTTTCTCATCAAAAAAATATTAGATAACTCGTTATTGGAAAACCACAACTATGTACAAGAAAAACAGAATTAAGTAAACGGAAGTGTAAAATACTTATTAATATGTAATAGCGACATCTTCCAGACAGGATTTGTTATCGATAAAAACACATACATATACATACATACACACATATACAAAACATACATATACATACATACATATAGATACATATTATAAATCTAAGTTAAACACTATTATGTTATGACTAAAAAACATTATTTATAATTGTCTTTATATTTCATTATGTGTTTAAGTTTTTTTGTACATTTGGTTGTATTTCATTAAAGTTTTATCCATCTATCTAATCAATTATAGAGTTACTGTTAACCATTTACCAACGTAACGCTCTACTGTGGTAATTTTTCACCCGAGGCTTAATCCCTCTTAATGATCATTTGAAACGACTCACTTAATGTTCACCTGAGGGCCGGTTTTTGATAATCGATTAAATATTGACTTTGATTAACAAAAAATAAGATTTATCTGTTAGATAAAAAAAAAACTTTAGACAGTAAGATGAAATATGTTTTTAATTCAAAAGTCATTTGTAGGCGATTAATTATAATTTATGATTAAATTTTACTACTATTTATCATATTATATTTATTAATAAAAAATTTGAGGCAAAATTTCAGCCGAATGTTGGCTGTTTTAGGTCATTATTGAAAACACAGATTATATTACTATATACCTACTGGTATGGAATACTAACAAAACAAATCAGCAATATTATTTTTACAAAAATAAGGCCTTATTTAGTAGTTTCTTCAGAACATTCTAGTAGACTCAGTACACGTTCAAAAAACTAGAAAGGGTAACTACTATCAACGAAGGGTATAAAAATAGCCTGCGACCTATTCTCAGCTATCGTATACTCATATACACAACAAAAATCATAAAAATCGGTCAAATCATTCCAGAGAAGTTCTATACCAAATACTTTGACATAAGATTTTTTAAATCAAAATATATTAAGGGAAAGAGTGGCTGATTCAATGACTGATCTATCAACGTGTAGCGTCCGTGGCCCAGTGGTCATACCTTCGACTTGTAAGCCGGAGGTCCTGGGTTCAAATCTCAGTGTAGTAAAGATTTTCGCCTGGACGCTACCGTGTTTCGGAAGGCACGTAAAACTGTGGGTCCCGGGTGTTTCCTATAAGAAATGTAGGAGGCAGTCGTTAGGTCATGTTGCAGGCCTTGTAGGAATCTTGGCGACCTGAAACTGCAACATATAGGTTGGCCTAACCTATAAATTGTGATTTGACTTTAACAGTGTAAGTAGGGTAACCTGTTCTGTTGGAGTAAAAACCCCAACTATTATTATTTTATTATTATTATCAACAATCAACACATAGTCCAAACTACTGAACGGATAGAGTTGTTTAAAACACAGAAAGGTTTGAGGTTTTTTTTAGGTTTATGGCGTAGCCTTCGTTAAGGAAGGATTTTCCACGCGGGCAAAGCCTCAAGCATAAGCTAGTGATACATATTATTATAATTCTTGTTTATAAATGAACGATACAGGTAATAATTTAGGTGTAACATAAAATATTTGTCATAAAAAATACATTAAAATGAAGACCAAAATATTCTTATTGCTCTATGTTGAGATACATATTGCTGGTATATATTAAGACATAATAAAATGATTCGTACATTTCTGACATCCATAATAATATTATCGTTAATTTATTAAAACATTTAAGGCATTTTAATGTTTTTATGAAGCAATAAATAGGGGACTTATTGTCGAGATCTTGATAAATGGTGACTGTTATGGGTCGCGTATCGTTTAAATCAGACAAACTTTTCGTACGTCTCATTCACCCATTAAATGAATAACTTTAAATAAATTAGTGCTTAAAAAAATCATTTACGTCTTATTGTATAAACAATTCGATTAGTCATAATTTATTGCATAGATTAGACGCAGTATTCGTTAAACCATACGCGTATATATATGTTACGGCTAAAGCCTGAAGTCAGGCTACACCTAGGTTTAGCCGGTTAAACCTAGGTGTAGCCGACCGCAGTCGGTTAAAGTTAGGCGTAGAAGATTTATTTTCGGCCTCACGCGTTTAAAACGTGAGACAAGTTGTTATCAACATGTTTAATTGTTGTTGTATGGTGTTCGTCATAAAATTAGCATTAAGTATTTATTAATGATGATTTGAGAGCTCTGGATAAGGACAAGTCGGATCTGGTGCTTCGCCGGCTGCTGCCGCAGCACGCTCGCTTCGCTCGTTCGGCTCGCACGTTGTAATCATTGTTCAAACCTAACCAACTGATGTCGGTCTGCCCTGAATTCGTATTATGAAACAAGTTTTTTTTACAAATATTTTACAAATATTTTGATTACACCTAACTTTAACTGACTGAGGTCGGTCGCACTTCGGACATATATACTTGTGGCAATGACTATAAGCCGAAAAAAATAAAATGTAGGACATAGAAAGATTATTATAATTATAAATTATAGCCGTTCTCTCAATATTGTCGCATAAGTGTATTAAACGAACGAGTAAAGTGAAATTTACGGTTTAATACTCCAAATAATGTTATTTGTCGACAGGCAGGCTTATAGTGATTGTCATCGATAATAAGAATTAGCACATATATACAGCTTTAGAAACATTTTGAAAGACTAATATGTGCAATCTATATACGGTCGAATATAGTTTAACTTTACCTATCTATTAATATAATATAAATATTATAAGCCACGCATCTTTCAGATTTTTGTAGTATACTGGATCCCATCAAAAACATAAATGTGAAAAGAGAGCCAAGTTCAATATTACGATGTATGTACCTACTCATAGTTACCTATGATTTGGTAGTTGACTTCAACGACAAAAGAAATGAGATCTAAATGGGTGCCAAGTTCAATGGTCAGTCCTGAAAAATATTTACAACATAAAATATTTTATTACAACTTAAAAGATTATTTCTTCTTATCACTTAGAATTAATATTTTTTGAAGCCTAAAGACTGACTTGGCCAGTTCTCATAATATACTAGGTAGGTTCTCTCTTAACTTTAGCTTGATCACTATTAAACGCACTTAATACTAATTAGTGCGCCACCGTCTTTTATCGTGTAAATTAGTCCCCTCCATCCATTGGTTGTCTGGAAGAAATCGCTCTTTAACGAGAAGACCGCCACTTGTACATTGTAATTTTTAATTTTAATTATGTACTTATGTATTTTCTAACATTATGTGGTATACAATAAAGTATATCTATTGTCTTATCCCAATGATACTTCGTCGTATGGTACCCATGAGAACTAGCCAAGTCAAACTTTGGGCTTCAAAATAATATTAATTCTAAGTGATAAGAAGAAATAATATTTTAAGTTGTAATAAAATATTTTATGTTGTAAATATTTTTCAGGACTGACCATTGAACTTGGCACCCATTTAGATCTCATTTCTTTTGTCGTTGAAGTCAACTACCAAATCATAGGTAACTATGAGTAGGTACATACATCGTAATATTGAACTTGGCTCTCTTTTCACATTTATGTTTTTGATGGGATATCATTGATTTTTGTACAGTACTTTTTAGTATGTAATAGGTTAAAACACTCAGTCATTATAAGATTATAATACCAAATGATTATATATTGTACCTCCCCCCCACCCCACTTCTCCACGGCACGGCCGTCGCACCGCGCACCGTGAGCCTCGCCGTGCTTCGATATACCTATACCTATAATTAATTTAGTACTTATTTATATGTAGCATTCATGTGCACTATTTATTTGAATATTGTACCTTATCAATTGATTTTTAAACAATACTAGTTACTGATAAATTTATCTATATTCACCCAGCTATCTTATACCAACCGCCTACCTGGATTTCAATTTAACTTTTTGAGATCATCTGGAACTGGATTAGAATTTCGAACAAAAGACTAACCTAACCTAAGCCGACAAGACTTGTAATGACGACGACATGGCGGGGGCACTGCCGTGCCCCCAGATACCGCCACATACCTATAATATTATGACTATACGTTACAGGTAAGTAGGTATCTAAAATGTTTACACCAACTAGCACCTAAGGCGATATACATACCTACATTATTTTTATTGTAAACAATGTTAATATTATTACCTCTATGTTACTGAGCCGCCTTGTGCTGGTGAGTCGATATATTGATAGGTATTTACATAGGATATACAATTGTTACGTAGCGTAGGTACCAGGAACCTATTTTTATTAGTGACTAGCTGTGCCTAGCTGTTTTACCCGCTATACAGTTTGGTACAGTAGTGTATATTATGTTATTCCAGGGGTCTAAGCTATATTTTTTATTATACCAAATTTAAAGTCAATCGGCCCACCAGTTTAGGCGTGAAAAAGTAAAAAAAAAACATGTATCCATACGTACAGTAGGTATAAAGGTATAAAGTTTTTATTTATATTTATAATTATATTAGTAGGAATAGTGGACTCGCGCGCACTTCGTAGTATCTAACGGAAAATAGCCGCCTACACAAAAATTATAGCAACATGCACCATGTATTGCTTTATGCGTTCCTAGGCGTTCCAAACTTTAATATCATACATTTTTAAAAAATTAATAATAATTTAAAATGATAGAAAAATACTAGTTTCTGATTTTTCCCTTTGTTACTACGACATTACCTATCGGGATGCCAAATTTCAGCTGTCTAGGTCATCTGGAACTGGGATATTACTTTTGATCTATCCCTCAGTATGTATTAACTTCACCGATTACTGGATGTTTATATCTAAATAACCGTTTGAGCTGTGTTATTGGAATTTGGAACAGAGATATAGTTCGCATATTGTAGTATATGTGCCAAATTTGACTTGTCTATGTGCAATAGTTTTTGTATAACGAGGGTGTAAAAAGTCGTCAAAACGCGCTTTGGATGGTTCGTGTAATATAACACACGGCGCGGTCGCCAGTTCCTTTGCTTGAACTTGGCTTGACTCGCTGCCGCGTGTCTAAATAAGATTGACAACTACATTTTGACCACACGAGTATTACAAGGGAAACTCGTTGCATTGATCAATATATTACATCTATATAATCGTAATAATCTAGTATGAAAATACTAGAAACGATTAGCCGTGAAGTGAGTACCTACAAATAAAAGGTGTTGAAAGATTTAATGATTTCGTAGCAAATTTTCCACTAGTGCTACGACGTAGCGTTTCTAGCTTAAGTAACAATCTATATTTGGTTATTTTGATGGGTCCGTTAACGATTTGTTTATCTGCATTAAAGAAAGAGGTTCTATATTATGATACCTCAAAACTCGGTTATTTACGTTTCAAGGCATGTTTAAGGGTCATAGCTCACTAGAGCCACCCGGAACCCACTCTGCACCGCCTCGTCGTACGACGTCCACTCGTTTTCGTCAGGTGGGCCACTGGTGGACGCCGCGTTATAAACCAATAAACGTCGCGCGGTCAACGAGTGTACGCCGCGTGAATCATTCGCGGGCAGCGCGCGGTTCTCTCGGGACCAACGCAAGGCATGCATGCAAACAGCGAGTTGTCACCGAGACGATCCGGCGGCGTTACGGAGTTGATGTAGTGTGCGCATACCCATACAAGTCCATATAAACAATACAAACTGCACGAGGCGAGGCGGTGCGGAGTGGGTGCCGAGTGACTCTAATGAGCTATGACCTTAAACCTGGATGATATTCGCCACCGCTCTTACAAGCGAAACATCGCTCTGGGTATTAACTCGGAGGGGCTATGTTTACAATTTTTCCGTGAATAAAAAATTTGTTTCAATCATGTCTTTTCAAATGTTTCTTTCATAGCATTCAGCATGTTGATTTTGTGTTTTTGTATACGACTAGTGAACCCATGCGCACATCGTTGCAAGTTGCGCCTAACAGAAAATTAACAGTGTTTCTCTACTATATTACGCATGTTTTATACATTTAAACCTTCCTCTTGAATCACTCTATTTATTAATGAAAACCACATCAAAATCCGTTGCGAAGTTTTAAAGATATAAGCATACATAGGGACAGACAGACGCGGGAGGCGAATTTGTTTTATACAATGTTATGATATTTTTTTCGTAAGGTCTCTTATTGAAAAAAACGAGTAGCAAATTAAAATAGCTAAATAGTTTTCCAATTAATTATTTGACCTTTCCCAAAATAGCACATAAACGTTTGTTTCATTCAGGGAGCTTAGATTTTCACGGATATTAGAAACAATCTGTAATTAACGACTTTGTATTAAAATTAATGATTGATGGGTTTGTTTGTTCTAAGTCGAGCCTAAATATAAACTTGAGGGTAGAATTAAAATATCTGTTTACAGTTTGGTTGAGAAAAGCTGACACTTCCGTTAGGCGCTGTTTGGAGAAACCTAACACCTTTTAAGGCTTCCGTTTGCGATTTTTGGACATTGTTTAATATTGAATATTATAAGGTTTTTTTTGTTATCTTTTATTTTAGCTGACAGGAAATCGAAAGGTTTTAGTGCTCATAAATTATTTGTAACGTTGATGATCTCAGGCATTGTAAAAAGCGTATTTTTTTTTGCATTTTTTTTTCAGTTTAATTCAATTTATGTTGAGCATGTCTTAGAGAAGGATAATTAATAATAAAGGGTATATTACTGACAACTTAATGAGAGAATTATAAAATGAAGATTGCTTTCAAGAATATCTGCCTATTCCCATTTTTTCACATAACATAGTAAGTCACTTATCTATTATAATTCCTTATACTATTGTTTTCCTTATTCAATCCCACCAAAGTTCGTTTTGTCCACATTTTTCGCGTGAAACAGAGTTGTCATCACACATATAGGTATCGCGTATTTTCATAATTACAATCATTAAAAAATATAGCACATCATGTTTTCCATTTTAAAACTACACAAATAAAAGAAATTGTTTTGTTATTATCTATGTAGATATGTCGAGCGTGTCGTTGTAGATGCTCCAAATTCTTCAATATTTATTTTAGTGGGCGAGGTCATTGACAAGGTTTAGATAAAATATAAATAGTTTGCTAAACAATAACCTTCGTAAATTAATGTGACGAAGAAAAACATTTGGCGGAACTTGAGACATATAGAGCAGATATAAATATAGTGTTGTAAAAAATAAATTTTGGCGGTGGTTTCACCCACCAAATGAACACATTTTAGAACAACATTTAAAAAGAAGGTATAAATGACCGTGTTCCGGCATGATGTTCAGTTAGTTGAAGCCAGGGAGGAATTAGTCCCGCCTTCTAGGTTAAGTCTGCTACCATCTACGGCCGCATTGTAGCTTAACATCACGCCAGATCGTGCTAACCTATAACGAATAAAAAAAATTAGAGACACATACCTAGGTAACAAACGATAATATGTAGATGCGAGATAATGTGATTATGCTAAGACAAAAAGACTCCAAGAAAGTAATACAAAAAATTATCATCGCACCGCAATATAGCTGAGCCCTGAGCTATCGCGGCCATCCCGAGGGAATACTAAATCCGGGATTGCGGGGATAATTTAATCACTAGAAAAATTGTTCAGCTCAGATATTCCGGCTTTTTGACCTAACTGCGAGAAATAACTCCCTAGGCGCCCCTCAGAATATTATGATGATGTGGAAAGACAATAGGTTTAGGAGAACTTTTTTATGTAGGTACAACAGCCCAGAGGTTTTATTGGCCTATCTTTTATTCCAGGGTGAGCTATGTGCATATTAAATTTCTGCCCTATTAGTCTTGCAGTTTTGCTGTTAATTACTTTTGAAGTAAGACAAGAGTTGCTACTCTTACGTCAATGTCTTACTATGCTAAAGTTAGGGCAGTTCTCATTAAAAAATTGAAGCAAAACACTTGGTCCTATAGTTTAGGCGTGAATGAGTAATAAACATCCATACATACTTATTTTTTAGCATTAACTTTATTAGTAGGGTTTGAAGCCAGTCTTATAGTATATTTTAATGTCACAAATTAATCTATTCCTCTTAAACAAGAAAAACAGGTCCACTTCTTTATTGTGAAAATTTAAATGTGGGTTTTTCTTAACAACGACAGTTAGCAGTATGTTTTGCGATTTGAAGAAAACTCATTATTTTAAGGGTTTGTTCGTTATTTATTATGTAAAGAGCTTGTCGCGAAAAGCCGAACAATAATTTATTGTTTACTTTTATTCATGAAAACATTTTAAACGAACGAATCTACATTGTTTACGTTGAAAATAATTGGTGTCAAATATCAAATCAAAAAGTTATATTTCTTTACAGTTTATTATAGCGCCGTCGGCGTCGTCGTCGTCTCGATCACCTTTAAATCAATGTACTTTTACCATGGACGATGAAAATAAAGACGACATTACTTAGTGGCGCTACCAACTGCCCGCACCAAGCGTTTTGCTTCGCCGTTTATAATGAAAACTGGTCGCATTTGGAACACTTTGCCGTCATCCGTGTTTCCCGCGCGGTACAACTTGGGTTTCTTCAAGGCACGAGTGAATAGGTACCTTTCTAGGCATCTTACGTGATCCATCGTCGACCGCATTTTCACATTCCATCAGGATGTGGTCAAACGTAGGCCAATTTAGTATAAAAAAACTCAAGTTTTAAACGTCTAGTCTGTCCAAAATTAAAACTACAAAAAAAAATCAACTAATAAACAGCTTATTTAACAGACGTTTGAACTACGAGTAAAGGCATCGTTCAAACCTAAACGTTCCGACTAAGGCGGCTCATAACTCCAGATATAAAGATTTCTATCCTTAAGTAAGTCGGTGGTCTTAACAACTACTTGTGACATTATAGTACAGTTTTATGATTTCCCCTATCTTGTAGTGTCGTGATTCTCTTGTACTTTTATGTTTTGTGGTCAGGATTATACTAAGAGACTCTTGCTTAGGACTTTTATTAGAGTTTCTGATTTAAGACTAACTATTATTTCGTGAATTTATCGCATTTCTTTCGAGATTCAAGATACTTCGTGAGTTACATTGCCATATAAGAATGTATGGTAATAATTTAGCGTACATCCTGAAAGGAATTACGCGTGACATATATTTTGATTTTTTATTTTATTTTTACATATTTGGGAGGCTTACAGCTATAATATGTTCTAATAGTAACAAAAAATAGAAGCGAAGAGCCAATAACAAGCTTCCACATATAGAAACAAAGTGATAACATATATGCAAAAAGAAATATGAAATATAGGTAAAAATTTATGATATGTTATCATTTTAAAAAGGTATACAGAATTGTTGTCGTACGTACAAACATAATCAAACATTTAAGTGCTACAAGGTTTGTTTTAGAGTACACAGTTTTTTAGCAAGTAATTTACTAACTACTGGTAAACTACTAGTAAAAAGATCAATATCACTAGAAAGGTCTGTTTTCATAATGTTATTAAATAGTTCTGAAGCGCGAATAATAAAGGAATTTTTTCGATAATTCGTATTTAAGGCTGGAATCCGGAGTAAGTTTCTAATACGGGAGTGTCTGGGCGGGACATATAAGCGTAATTTTGAAACTAGTGCTGGACAATCGATTTTCGATTGTGCTATTCTCATTAAAAATTTTATATCTAATAATTTTCTTCGACCAACTAGAGGAAGTAGATGGAATCGGGAACAATGCTGCTCGTAATTTACGTAAGGAATTTTGAATTTATAACCTAAATACTCGTATCTTATGAATTTCTTTTGAATTTTTTCTAAGCGCGCTGAATGTACTGCATAGCAGGGGTTCCAAATTTGGCTTGCATATTCGAGGTGACTGCGGACATAACTACAATACAGTATTTTAAAGGTTCTCATATTTTTAAAAGAGGCGGAATTTCGAATAATGAAACCTAAAGAACTTGCGGCTTTTTTTGCGACATGATCAATATGATGATCGTAAGAAAGCTTGTTATCAATGAAGACTCCAAGGTCACTCACTACATCTGTACGAGATAAGTGTTGGTTAGCTATTGAGTAATTAAAAATTGTAGCATGCTTTTTACGAGAAAAACTGATTACCTGACATTTAGATATATTAAGGTCAAGGTTGTTGATTGTACAATAATCAACCAATCGTGTTAGGTCCTCTTGTAAAAGTTTGGCGTCTGCCATATATATACTACATACATATTACTTATTTATTACCTTTTATGGTATGACTTATGACCCAACAGTGCCAGTTATTCTACTGCCTGAGCAACAATGTGTAAACATTACTGTACTAGCAGGGGGCACTGTAGCTAGTGAAAATCACTAGGCTGAACAGTCTTTTCTTATATAACTTGTTTGAAGCGTTTGTTCAGTTCACCTAGACTTTTACATCAATGTGAAATCCGAGAGAGCATAATATTTAATTCCTACCTTGTAAACCGCATAAAGACACAATTTGAGGTAAAACCAACCAAAAATTACCACCGAGTGATTATACCCTCATTGGATTATTTAAGGAAGCCATGAATAATACATTAAATTAATTATCCTTGTCACAAACATTGAAATTATTCAACACTTTGCATCGACACGGAAAATGTGTTGAGTTAATTACATATTTTGGCAATCGTCAGTTAGAATACAGCGGAAGTTGAAAATCGGTTAAAATGTCTTTAAATCACCAATTGGACAAAACCGTGTCGCCAAGCGGTCTGTGTGACCGTGTTTCGGTATGATGTTTAGTGATCCCAGAGTGTATTTATTCCGCCTTCTAGATTGAGTCTGCTACCATCTACGGCTGCATCGTCGCTTAACATCACACGAGATCGTGGTCAAAGGCTAACCTATATCTCATTAGATACAAATAATAATTATAATTGGGGTTTATACTCCAACAGAACAGGTTTTCCCTACTAACACTGTCAGAGTCAAATCACAATTTATAGGTTGTGTGGCTAACCTATATATGTTGCAGTTTCAGGTTGTCGAGATTCCTACAGGGCCTGCAACATGACCTATCGACTGCCTCCTACATATCTTATAGGAAACAGCCGGGACCCAAAGTTTTACGTGCCTTCCGAAACACGGTAGCGTCCAGGCGAAAATCTTTGTCACACTGAGATTTGAACCCAGGACCTCCGGCTTACAAGCCGGACGTATGACCACTGGGCCACGGACGCTACAAAGAAAACATTCAGGGCTCAAACACATAAACTTGCACAATAACGCCTTACCTATGTAAGCTTGACTTCTACTTAGAGGATTGGTCCCAAGTAGCAACTGGCAGAAAGAAGGAAGAGTAAGGACGATATGGGCCAAATAATGATATAAATAACTCCTTACTGCTAAAATGCCGATAGTACCTACTGGAACGCGGTTACATGTTTCAGCTTATACTCGTATGTGACTTTTATAGTCAATTCCATGTGAAAAGTCTATTTGAGTTGGTTTATCACTAAATCAAAAAAATATGCAGTATTTTTCCGCTATTTAATCCACAATGAAAAGTTGCGAAACACTGATTTAAAAAGATATATATCGCTAGGATAATGTGCTAAGAAGATTTATAAACTACGTGTTATTTTATTGTGACATAATATTTAAACATCTATTTTATTTTTTATTGTGTACAATATTGTTTTATAGTTCTCTTTACTCTTGGCAAATCTGTGGGAACAGGAAAAGAGCTTTTATGTAATGCAGTGTATCCGATCGGAACGGATCTCCGCTTCCTATTATCTAATCAGCTATTTCCTATACATTATTATTAGATTTGTGCATAAATATTAATCATAAATGAATTATTATGCAGTTTTTATTGAGGGTCAGACATACAACGATTTTACATCACTTATGTAAGCTAGGTGCCTAAGCTAGCTACATTATCTCTCTATCTGGCTAAACTGTAATACGTTGGACGAGGATTTTGGTCACCCGTATAATAAATAAATTATTGTAATTAATGCATTAAACTTGTTCTATAAGATTCTAGAAGTTCTACCAGAGGTGGATTTAATAATAATAATAATTGGGGTTTATACTCCTACAGAACAGGTTACCCTACTTACACTATCAGAGTCAAATCACAATTTATAGGTTGTGTGGCGAACCTATATGTTGCAGTTTCAGGTCGCCGAGATTACTACAGGGCCTGCAACATGACCTTACGACTGCCTCCTACATGTCTTATAGGATACAGCCGGGACCCACAGTTTAACGTGCCTTCCGAAACACGGGCTACCGTAGTCGCCTGGACGCCATTGCCACACACTGAGATTTGAACCCAGAGTCTCCGGATTAAAAGCCGGACGTATGACCACTGGGCCACGGACGCTACATAGGATTTAAGAGGCACAAGCCCTCTTCCCCCCAAAAAATAACTCGCAGCAAGCGCCTCGCATGCCTTTAAATAAAGATAAAATGATTAAAATATGTTTTAAAGCTTAGGCCGTTATATTTGCAAATGGAGTGTGTGTGTGTGTCTGTCAACAAAGTGCCATCATCATCCACAGCCCTCTACATCCCACTGCTGGGCATAGGCCTCCCTCATGTTGTGCCAACAAAGTGTAACCCCTTCAAAACATACATACGAGTATATTCTCAAGCTCAATTCTTAAGCAATTTATTTTTATTCTATAATATAGGCCAGCCTTTGATCAAGATCTTGCCTTATCTTAGAGCTGTACCAGGTTCAGTCCCCTCGAACGATCAAAGAATTTTGGATCCTCTATACTGCAATCTACCATAGATCACAATCTCACTTATCTATTCACATAAAGAACCTCTATGTACCTAAATTGGCTGTAACAACCGCGATCATGTAAGTAACGAGTACAAACGAGTACACATACAGGGTTTTTGGTTATTCAGTACATTGGTGTGTAGTTTCTTATCCGATTCTTCATTTTGATATCTCGGATGAAAGCTACTGAAACGATGATGTTTTTTAAAAAAAACCGGTCAAGTACGAGTAGGACTCGAGCACCGAGGGTTCCGTACAAACCTACGGGTTTCTACGGAACCCTAAGGAAAAGTGGGTATAATATTATATACTGTAGGTTTTGATTCCCTTGCGAGTACTTGCGAGTTTGAAAATATGCGGCTAAAATTGCTGTTTCTTTTGATTGCGTTGACATAGATGTTTGATTTTTTTACAGCTTAAAGTTATTATAAAGCTGAGTATTTGGTATGAATTTCAATTTAATACCTGTACGCGTTCTTGAGGAAAGGGGTAGTTAATATACAAAATTATTAAAAATATTTTTTTATATGATGTAACTAAAAATTTACAGTTTTCGCAATTTTTCCTGTGCCTATGATTTAAGACGTTGCTGCGTACCAAATTTCAAGATTCTGAGTTAACGGCAAGTACCCTGTAGGTTTTGATTCCCTTGAGAGTAGTCGCGAGTTAAAATATACGGCTATAATTGCTGTTTCTTTTGAATGCGTTGAGATAGAGATTTGATTTTATTACAGTTTAAAGGTATTATAGACCTTAGTATTTGATATGAATTTCAGTTTAATAGCTGCACGCGTTCATGAGAAATAAGGTAGTAAGTATGAAATTATTAAAAATATTTTTTTATATGATGTAACTAAAAATGTACAGTTTTCGCAATTTTTCCTTTATCTGTGCTCTAAGAAGTTGCTTTGTGCCAATTTTCAAGATTCTAAGTTCACGGGAAGTACCCTGTAGGTTTTGATTTTTTGAGAGTAGTTGCGAGTTTAAAATTACGACTAAAATTGCTGTTTCTTTTGAATGCGTTGACATAGAGGTTTGATTTTATTACAGTTTAAAGGTATTATAGACTTGAGTATTTGATATGAATTTCAATTTAATACGTCCACGCGTTCATGAGAAAAAGGGTAGTAGGTATAAAATTATTCAAAATATTTTTTTCATATGATGCAAATAAAAATTTATGGTTTTCGCAATTTTTCCTTTATCTGTGCTCTAAGGAGTTACTTCATGCCAAATTTCAAGATTCTGAGTTTACGGGAAGTGCCCCGTAGGTTTTGATTTATTTGGTAATGTCGAAAATTTGCTGCAATTTGCGACATATTCGGCTATATCTTTTGATTGCGTTGACCTAGTAGTTTGAAATTTTCACAGCTCTAAGAGGCAATAGACCTTAGTATTTCCTATAAATTTCAGCTTGTTACCTCCACTCGTTCCTGAGAAAAAGGGTCTTGACAGACAGACAGACAGACGGACGGACAACAAAGTGATCCTATAAGGGTTCCGTTTTTTCCTTTTGAGGTACGGAACCCTAAAAAACTGCCTAAAATTTAATTCTATGATTTTTTTGAGAAATTTTGTAATTTAGGTTCAAGGTATTCATAGAAGTTGCCAAAATTACTTCTCCTCATCTATTCTTTTATTTAATGTGATAAATTAGATTTAATTTGATTAATTAAAATAATATTCTGATATTTTCTCCACGTAATACAATAATAAAAAATGAATAATTAATTAAAGGGTTATTTTTTTTTGATTTTTCAATATTGTCACCTCGATTTTTCGAAAAAAATTAAATATCTCGTAAACCGTAAATTTTTGCGGAACATATTATATTGCTCGCAAAACATGGCCAATGACCTCCCCAATAAGGCCCTATACGCCAATGTACTGAATAACCAAAGACCCTGTATATTCGGACGGACGTTGTCATTGACAGTGACCCAGAATAGCTTTGCGTGTGTCAGCGCCTTATCATCGAGCGCGAAGTTCAACTGATGCGATTTTAGATTCATAATGTTATTTTGGTTCGAATGATAAACTCGATAAAAACTCGGTGAAGTGATTTTGATTGCAGAATGTTTGCACAGAGAACATGTTTTACATACATATTTCAGTTGCAGTTTTTGTGCGAAATGTCAAAGCTTTTTGTCAACTTACGAGTGCTGCATTTATTAACTTTTCGTAGCTTTAACTTTATTTCATGCCTTGTTTTTAAATTAAATTTATTATTTTAAATACAAATGTTAATAACCTCTACCTATCCTTGTACATTTTTTAATGAATAAATTACCTACCTCTGATTAGATAATTCGAAATCTATTTAATATGAACGATAAAGAAAACATACAATTCTAAATCTACCATTTACGAGAGTGATTTTCTGTGCAATATATTAATAATATATACATATTTGTTTTTGATTTTACAGACGTAATTTCATAAAGTGAATTTTCACAAATACATCAGCAAAGTAGGTATTATAAAATGAAACTTTATCTACCCTCATGTCGATGACAGTTGAATCACGGCCCCAGGACTTTCACCAGTCGGAGACCCGCATCAAACAAGACAAGGATTTGTCTTAAGGCGATACTGTCTAAGAAATCCTGAGAGATGAAAGTTGCTATTTAATTTATGTAATGGACAGTCGATAGGTATATTGTTGTTTTGAATTGAGACAACTACTAAATTTATTTTGAATTTTGTCAAAGATTTTATATTTCAGAAATGTAGTTTGGAAAAAAGCATATTAATAATATTGATTGACGTTTCATAATACTCGTTTTAAGAGCTTGACAAGCAATTGTGGATTTTTAAAAATCCATTTCAATAATAATAGACCAGGGTCGATAATTTTTAAAACAAAAAAAAATAATAGTAGGATGAAACCCATTAGAAAAGGAGGGGAATAATATAAAAATAAAAGGAAAAATAATTTACGGGCGATCTGAGGTCGGGAAGGGGATGAGGGTGAGTTTTTAAGGGTAAAAAACGGTTTTTCTCGATTTCCGGCAAAACTAAAAGTCCTATCGAAAAAAGTCAAATAGCAAAGTTGTAGGTAATATTAAGATCTAAAACTTTTGTATTAACACTTATTTCACATAACCTCAAAATTTATGTGAAAAATTCAAAAAACCAAGTTTTTGGTTTTTTATTTTTATCTTTTACAAAAAATATATTTTTTAAACGAAATTTGGTGAAAACTTACCTTTTTAACATTTCAATGGACTAATGACTAATGCCGGACATTTGGTTGGTAAACTAACGGGCAGTTAGATGTAGCTATTGCATTGAGATCCTATTAATATTAAAACGCGAAAGTATGTAAGAATATATTATATTTGTTACTTTTTCGCGCTTAAACGTCTAGACCAATTGAGCTGAAATTTGGTACAGAAATAGCTTAGACCCTGGAATAACACATTACCTATAGGCTATTGGAAAGCGAGTTAAACCGCTGGGTGCAACTAGAAATATATGAAACAGCTAGTTACTAGAATTGCCAGTGGTAGTTCTCTGCTGTAGAAGCTCTTTCTAAAAAGCGCCGTAGGTACCTATTTAATAAAAAACAGTAGCAATGAGTCTATAAGTCATTAAGATTATTAGCAAAAAGGATGGTTAGCTTATTACCGGCCCGTCACGGAATATTTCACTTTTTAATATTACTTAAAAGCCTTTTTATCAAAAAGGAGGACTTACGGCTTATGGAGTGCTTCACGGTTATTTTCTGTTATATACAAAGCTTAGATCATAATCCTACTGGATACGCCACTGTCCCCTGCTGCTTAAAAGATACCACCGAGTATATCGGTTAAATAAAACTAGTTGTCACAATGCAAGTTATTTCTTGCGCGTGTATGTACCCGTGTGTGCTTTTTTCGTATATTTTATGTCAGTGTTTGACAGTTTTGTCGGGTGCGTGCGTAGTGACGTTACCGAAAAATCATTATTGTGGTATCGTGATTGGTGTGCATCTCCCCCCGCGAAAACTGGTAGACTTTTCTAGCTAGAAGTTAGAAAAAATAGTTCTAGCGCCGTTTCCTGTTAGTTTAATTTTCTAAGATAAAAAGTAAAAATTGAAGTCCCGAGTAATTTGACGATGATTTCTTTCATAAAGAGTACAAAAGATGTTTTTTATTATGCTTAAAATAAACGTTGTGGAAATGCTTATTCAAGGAACGTTTTTGTGTTTTGTCGTGGCATTACCTTGAGAGTGAGTAATTTACTATCAAAGAACGGTTGATTAGGGCAAAGTGTTAAGATTGTATCTCTAGAGAGTGAGTAGGTGTGATGACTGAAGACACTCACTGAAAATGTCAGCTGTGTTAACCTGATTAGCATTCACGTGCCTAATTAATTTGTTCATTCACACTTTTTTGATTGAATTCATTCAAAAGGAATGTGTTTATGTTTATTGCGAGAAATCTTTGCAAATGGAGTGTGTGTGTTTATATTTTGTACTAAATTTAACAAAAAAATAATAACAAAACAAGAGATCGTTTTTAGCGATGAGACCGCCAACCAACACCTAATTTATCTACTGTTTACTACATTTTCTTTTAGTTTTCTGTATATTTGTGGTGTTTTCGTAAATGTTGTCTATTCTATTCTAAGTATATTCTTCAATTTCTATTAAATCATTTAGTACCCATATTTTAAAATGAAACATAAAAGATCAAAGTTACAAATTAAATAAATAAAGGGAAAACTAAATTATGTTCTAACGTTAAATAACAAATTAGTAAAAATTAATTTCCAAGGAATTGCAAAATCGAGCAATCACCAGTTCCAACACATTTTAAGTTCTACGTCTGCACGAAATTACAAAAAAACAAATCAAAGAGGGAAAGCTGATTATAATATTAATTGTCGATTTTCCTCGTACTTAGTGAATTCCTTAAAAGCGTGGGCGATTCAGGAGTACTTTTTATCTCGCGGTCAGGGCCGCCCCGGCATATTGCGCGGTTACGATTAGTTCCGACGATTTTTCCGGTTTTGACTCTACTTACTTTAATCTTCAGCCTTCAGAAGGGTTTTGGAATTTGGCGAACTAGTGATATGGTCTGGGATTAGAAGGTCTTTTTAAAGCTTTTATTTGGCCTTTTAGATTATGATAATAGGGATAAAACCCTACTTGGACTTGGGTAAAAATAGGAATTCTGTTTAGATATTTAGTTTTTTAAACAATTTTAATTTGTTGCCTTAGCCTTATAACCCACGAAAATCGTAAGTATTATTGTGGTGTATGTGAAGAAGGATACGGGTAAGGTGTATGGGTGTTATTGTCTTAAATATTATCACTTTATTTATATTTTTAAGCCACAATTTTATACTTTGAGTTTGCTTAGTTGAAGGTTAAAGATAACTACTATTCTGAAAGTCTGAAAATAGGTACTTACACATATCTGTCAAGACGAAAACTGAGACAAAATCTAAGCGCACAATACCTTATGTTTTCTTATTTCACAACAGCATAGTTCTCAATACAACAATGATAGATATTTCAAGCTAGAAAATGAACAGTAATCTCTGAAACAATAGGAATTTCAAGCCAAAAATAGAGCGGAAACGTGTCCGTTGGCCGATGACAGTTCATACGACCTCCGCCCAATGATTCCATATTTTCAGCATGGAATATGTAGGAAAGGAGAACGACTTTGATAAGCTTCTAGATGAACTTGAAATATGTAATAGCGCTTATTCACATCTTTAGTTAAATTAAGAAATATTTATTGTTTATAGCTGTTTTTTTTTATATATTTTATTTAAAGCTGTAGAGTATTCATTTTGAGCAGAAGGTCCTCCAAGCTTAATGTCTTTTGAATGAGTTAGTCCGCTAGTCAAAACGTCTATCGAATAAATTGACCTCAACGGGAAAACAGCCAAGGAGCAAGTCGTCCTCAATTCATGTAGTCCTTAGTGCAAACAGTCTTTAACGGAACCTAATATAAAAGCATATTAACGCTAAATGTGTCCAGCCTAGTGTATGTTTCAAATTTATCTTAGTAGGTTTTATAAGGTTTACCACGGAATAGATTTGGCCTAGAGTATTATAACTTTTAGAAATAGATTTAACCCTACTCAATGTCGTAGTGGTATAACTTTATTAGAGAAATAGATTTACAATGTTACCTGTTAACTTTCAAACTGAACATAATACCAACCCACATTAGAATAGACACAAGTATAAGATAAGAGTATACTCTTTATTAACATCGAAAGAAAATTACAATTTTACTTATAACCACTTACAGTTATTACAGTGGCTTAGAGCACTTTGATTTACTGTAAAATTACGTATGGCCTATCTGTGGTTAAGTCAAGCGTTCTTTACTGCTGTAGTATTGTTTGCTCTTTCTTATTCTCAATAGTATTTGCTAAAAAAAACTTTTTAACGGCCGATCTTATCTATAAACGATCTGCTGTTGATACTGTCCACCGCTCAATGATTCCACATTTTCACGAACCATTGGTCGAGATAACGAGTCCAGGCTTTCCTCATGTATCGCTACACTTGCCCTCTTGTTGCGACGCACTATTTCATATTGGATTTCAGTTCTATTTTAACTCGGCCGTGAAAACGTCGTCGAATTTTTGTTTTTACTTTTGTCCTGTTTGCGGCTATTCTATTTCGTGTGATTTTATTCTTCCTAGATACTCGTAAGAATGGTTATATTGAAATAATCGCAATAAGTTTCCGTACCCGTTCTTGTCACAAAGGTGCTTTCCGATACACTCACAAAGGTTTCTTAAATTGTATCTAATAAATAATTTTAAGATTTATTGGCATAAGTGCTCTAATTTGTAGTCTATTAAAATAAATTCATTTTAATCAATCTAATTTGATTTCAGGCATTTTCAGAAAAAGTATTTCTCTATATTAATTACTCCATGATTCTGGATTTATTAAAACAGTTTTACGATCCATCTTTTCTTACTTGGTCTAATATTCAACTTTTATTATTGTTCTTGTGTATTTTTGTTATCTTGACCTAACAACAATTTAAAATCTTCCGCCCCTATCAGTGTTCATCATTTATTTAGGTTTTTTAATACGAGTATTTTAAATAATTCACATATTAATTTGTAGACGTCCTTGTATCTTAAAATAAAATCAGCACATTAATTTTGCGGCCAGTTTTAAAATGTATGTTTAGACACCTAGATTATGACTATTTATTGATCACCGATATGATTTACAACCATCAGGATGTTGATGTTTGGAAAGCAATAATTTCAATATTTTAAAGGATGTTTAACCAAAAATCACCCAAATTCTCATACGAATTACTGCAATTAAACTTGTTAATGTTAGTATACTGTAAGGTTGTGTGTCAAGGTTGTCTGTAAGAGATTTTATCATGCTATAAGACCGTCAATTGTTTTACCTCTAGTTTTAAGTTTGCATTGATAGTTATCTTTATCTAGTTATTGTACCTTGGTATGCAATAAAGAGTTATTCTATTTAGTATAAGTAATGTGACGTAGGTATATTATAGCATTAACTATATAAAAAATCCGATTAAATTCACGAAAAAATTTAAAAAATTGTCCCAAAGAAAAATTACGATGTCTTAATCAGGAGCTCACGTTTCGAGGTGGGACAATGCGCTAGCCTTACTCGTAAATAATCTAAATCACAAGGTGTGTCAACGAGAAGTCATATAGCTCATCATCATCATCTCAGCCGTAAGACGTCCACTGCTGAACATAGGCCTCCCCTTTAGACTTCCATATGTACCGGTTGGAAGCGACCTGCATCCAGCGTCTTCCGGCGACCTTTATAAGGTCGTCTGTCCACCTTGTTGTCATATATCTAACTGTCCACAAATGCAAAAGCCACAAATGAGTAGGAAATGAACAGGTAAAAAAACATGAAAAGCTTACGTGTATTTTCATTCCAAACGACCAAGTTAAACCACCATCAACATTCAAGAACGGCCATCGTCATCAATCTTGCGAAATTAAACGAATCCCAAAGCATTCCATTTCTGGCTCCAATCATAAAAATTCGAGGACATCTCTCAAATTCAGAAGCGTTAAATTGCCTTCAAATGTTATGAAAAGACGAATACCGGGAGATTTGGAGAAACTTCTCAATAGCGTCTGTCTGAAAAGAGAAGAGTCGTCGGAATGGCGGGCTAACTTTTTTTTGAACTTTTACCTGGAATAATGTTGAATAGAACTGAGTCGCGAGCAAGGATTCGACAAATTTTTTGTAACCATATCAGTTTTTGTATGCCAGCTGAGCTGGTCAAACATGCGTGCTTATTTGTAATTATTCTTATCATAAAATTGTTAATACCATGTTTGATGCAAATAAAGTTATTCCATTCTTATTCTATTCTATTCTAAAGTACGGATATATGTGAGTGTTTGCGTAGAGTTTCAATACTTATATTATGCGCAAAAAAAATGATATAAATTGTGATTTGACTCTGACAGTGAAGTAGGGTAACCTGTTCTGTGGGATTATAAACCCCAATTATTTTTATTATATTATATTATAATAGGTGAGAATCAAAGGGTTGTGCTATTTTTTTAATTTGTATAAAATTACACGGGGAGTATCCACCAAACAAAAAAAACATGTTTCTCAATGGCAAATAATTTAAATTCCCCATAAATACGCGGTCTTTCTCTTTTTGTACGGACTCATAATAGCCTAAAGGTGCGGAAAACCTGACGGAATGACGATCACTTTATTAAACTGAAACAAACTTTAAACGGCTTTTCAAAATTTAGTTAACAAAGTACCGTCTAACAAATCTTTGGGTAATTTAAATTCAAAAATTAATTATTAATTTAATCGCGGAAAGCCGATAATTATTTTCATGAATTATATTGTTTTGTCACTTAAAATTAACAGTAGTTATTGTTGTTTCAATTCTCATTGTGTATTTTATTTACATATATCTTACCCATCTTCATCATCAGCCTACAGTCTTTCTCCTCCAACCGCTCCTAGAGACCCTCCGGATATCATCGCCCCATCTCGCCCAAGGACGCCCTGCACTACGTTTGCCGAGACGCGGTCTCTACTCTATAACACGTTTCACCATCTTACCCATATTTTTAATAAAATTATGTTATATTATGATGTGTATATTATGTACCTACATGTTTCATAAGTAAATAAACTGTTTCAAAGTTTTACCTCTAGACCAAATTTTAACTAAATCGATTTATTTGTGTAGGTATTAAGCAGCAACTAGCCCCCTTATAATATTACTTAACCAATTAGGACGGAATTAAGCTCAAAATAGCTGAAATTACTTACATTGTGTTTTTCATTACCCGCTAAACGCTCTTACAAATTTGAAAGCTATTCTGACGACATTGTTACTTCGTAAAAGATTTCGTCAAAATTTTATAGAAATTTTGCCTCTTTCTCATATCTTCGTCAAACACTCGTTCATCGGCTTATAGCGTCTTTGATACGTTTGAAATGTCGCGGAAAAATGTGATATTCCGGAGAATGTTTGAAAAGATCTTTCATAATACTCAATATCTAATCTTACTAATATTATAAACATGAAAGTTTGTAAGAATGTATGGATGTCTGGATGTATGTTTGTTACTCTTTCACGCCTAAACGGGTGGACCGATTGAGCTGAAATTTGGTATAGAGATAGGTTAGACCCTGGAAAAAAACATAGGCTACAGTACAGCGAGTAAAACCTCTGGGCGCAGCTAGTATACTATAATTTAGTAAAAATAACTCTTTAATGAAACAACACAATTACAAGAACTAAGCATTATTATTTGTTATTTACTTTAAATGCACACTAAATGTGTGTTTAAATATGTGTCTCAATGGTAGGAGTGTGTGTTTGTGTGTTTTTAATTTTGTCACTAAGACAATTATAACACACACTCACACTTATTTTATTTGAGATATTCGTCATGATAATGATAATTATTATTATATACATTTATTAAAATTTCCCATTAAGAGGCATTTGACCGCAATTTCGCCTGCTAGTAAGGTACGATTTTTTATTTGAACGTACCCACGCTATATTTTTGGAAAAAGCAGACGTTGCGTCGGTAGCAAGTTCCATTACTTCGTCGTTTTCATAACAAATGACGAGGCAAATCGTTTTGTGCGAGCAATTGGTACCTCCCTCCACTAAATATCGAAGGCAAGTATTCGAAGGCTTAACGCCTATAATGTCTTATAGGAACGTTATTTTGTTATCGTAGAACGATAAACAAACATTATTTTAACCTAGACTATGCGTATACCTCCACCAATTATGTTAACCTTTCGAAAATAAATAAACTTCAAAGTTCCTGAACCCGCCCTCAAGCGTCCCTTCCTAAACAACGGTGATACAAAATACAATAAGTTACCCCAAAAAGGTGCGTAGAGATCGTCCACTCTTAATTGCTGCTTGGTTTCCATACAAGTCAGGAACATGTTGTTAAAGGACAGACGCAGTTTTAAAATGGTTTGTCTTTACCAAAGGCCTCAGAGTAACGTTCAAAGATATCGACATAACATTGAGGCCGTAAGCAATCCCTTTGTCCTTCACTTTAAATCGTGATACAATTATGTTCTACACACAGAATAAATAAAATAGTGGATTGACCATAATAAGCTTTCAAACGCGCTCCAAGTTTTAACAATGATGGTACGATAAACGTGTCTCACATGGTAAATTTGCGTGCTGTCATATTCTATCTTAGGGCTCATTCTCATGGAATCGATTCACATCGTCACCTTCATGGCAATTCTTATTTATTGCTTATTTGTAATATTTATGTATAACATTGTATAGAGCTGGATAACACGAGTAAACTTTTATATAAATGATTTAAATCGTACGTTTCATTTCGAAGAAAAACAGTTAGGAAATTTTCGTCGCCACGAAAGTGATTTAGTCATTATTTTTTAACAACTTTTTCAAGTAAAATCCTTTTAAAAAATTAAATCTACCAAAAATTTACAATAAAACGACATTCTACGTAACAACAAATCTCACTACAGAAGAAAATATGCGTTATTTGAGATATTACTTTACCTTTCACTTTACTTTTTTATTAGTCAGAAATTTGATATGTATGTATTAAAACCCCAACATAACAGATAAAGTACTTTTTAGTTGGTAAAAAGGCCCTTTCAAAAGAAAACAAACATAAAAAATCACTTTCGTGGCTTAAAAATCACCTTCATGGTAAAAAACGCTATGAAGGTGATGCCACGCTGGTGACGAAAATATCCCTATATGGTGAAATTCTGGAAAGTTTAGGTATAATCTATAAAATTAAATACTACATCTTTATCTCGCACATTTTGGCGTTTCGAAAAGCTAGCTTTGATTTAAATAACTAAAATACAATGCATAAAAATGTTGTCCATGTAAGTGATCGGTACACCCATGAATAAATTGAAACTTAGCAATTATATTTTTTCTCACGGCTCGATAAGTCCTAGATCCTACTTCTACGATTGCAGAACATTCAATTCAATTCAATTTATTTATTAATTCAAATAACAAGCTTACAGATGATCCAAAACACTTATTATTCTAGTTTATATACTAACAGTACTACTAACTAGGGTATTACTACTTACATAAAATTATTACGACTTATATATTGTCTTACATCTTCAACAATAAATAGCATTAAGAGAATCCGTAAGAATGTCGATATGCTGGACCTCGAGGGCGAATAAATTTAAAAACTCCAACGCACGCTGGGTAGGAGAATTCTGAGCGTGGCGGGTCCACGTCGTTGGACGGAAAAACAGCTGGTGCTGGCGACGTCTACTCCGACTGTAGTAGTTTTTTGGAACAAACAAGCCAATTGCCCCCAGGACCGTCGGGTTGTTAACACGGTTCCTTAGTATTTGCATGTAATGCACGGCCAACAGTAGTTTCCGCCTCAACTGTAGAGTATCCACCCCGATCATACCTGACACAAACAGTGAGGGGAACAGAAACGGATAGTACCTGTACATCCTCTTATAGACATATCGAGCGAATTTCCTCTGGAGCCTCTCTATTAAGAGCGTGTACTTTGCCTCATACCCAGACTGCCGAATCAAACTCTAACTTACTACGGACGAATGCGTTGTATAGAGTAATAGCCACCCGGGTGTCCGGAAATTGCGAAGCGGTTCTCATTACGAATCCTACTGCCCTATTAGCGTCTTTACAGATCGCAACAATATGCTCTCGAAAATTGAGGCTAGTGTCTAGGGTAATCCCAAGGTCCCTGATTTTTGTTTCTCTCGCTAAAATGCAACCGCCTAATGCGTAAGGAAATGAAATGGTATTCAATGCTCTAGTAAAAGAGACCACTTTACACTTCTCAGTGTTGAAAGCAAGTCTGTTCATTTGACTCCACCTTTTCACTGAGTGGATATCAGCCTGAAGACTAAGGCAGTCTGACATGTCCGTGATTGGCAGATATATCTTTAAATCATCAGCGAATAGCAAACAATGTGATGAATCCAGTACAGTGGGGATATCATTAATCATTGCTAGAAACAATGTCGGCCCCAGATTGCTTCCCTGACTTACACCTGACCTGGTGTAAAATTCTTTAGATATGTATTTACCTAACTGCACATATTGCCTGAGATGGACCCACACAACCCAGGACGCTACAGGAGCCACCTTGCAAACCTCCATACAGATGGCGCAAGACAGAAGCGTCTGGAGGGAACTGGTGGCGAGGACTACGCATCACAGTCACGTCCCTCAGTCATGAGGATACGACAAAGAAGAAGACATATTGCCTACATGGCTATCATTGAAATGAATCTAACTCTGTATTGGATTGTTGATGTTATGTTTAAAAGCAGCCGTTAAACTACGCAAATTTAAAGCACCTAAAATCGAGTGACCGCCACATTATGTCATTTTAAATTCAAAATAATAATGAAAGGCTTTTTTTAGACTGTATACCGTAAAGTGTATTTGTTTGCGAAAATTTTGGTATAATATGTTATATACAGATACACCGAAATTTGTTAAAGTAGTGCCCAAATGTTTCACTGCAACGGAAAGTGTGACATGAGAATACGAAAAATGGCCCCGTTTTTGACCTTTCATGTAAAATATTAGTATTATTTTTTGCGTCTATTATGACAATCTTTATTTATTTTGTAGCTTAATATGTGTTTTATCCACCTATCCAAAATTCATGTCTCATCAAATTTGAGCTAAAATGAGAATGAGCCTTAGATTTGTCTACCTTCTATCTAAATATAGAAACAGTAACTGATTGACTGATTTATCAACGCAAAACTTAAATCGCTGAACGGATTTGGTTGAAATTTGGTACACATATTGAACTGATTGATTCAATTGAAATTGAGTTTATAAACTTGGACGCTATGATATTCTAAAAGCTCCATAAGCCACGTTTTATTGCGCAAAACGCACCTGATATTATTTTAATAATATTATGTTTCTATCTGAAAAAAAAAACAAATGGTGCCCAATCTAATTCTATAAGTAGTCTGTTGTACAGACAAATACGGAAAAAGAGAATTGGATTTATTCCCCTTGTTCATTCAATTTTAGGTGAATTAAGTTTCGACTCTTCACGTTTCCGTGTAAGGGAAATGTAGTGTTAATATTCTCCGAGTAGTTGTTAAATTTTTCCTGGAAGAATTTCATTACATGTAGAAGGACGAAGGAGGCCGTTTTGGAGGCTACATTAATAAAACGTATGCCTTTTGAGAGCCGATGAAGAGTAACTAATAACGAAGTAACCCTTTTCAGGTCAGTGGGAATCAAATCTTTGAACTGGTCGTAAGCTTTAAGTGCCTTTTTGACATTATTCAAGTTTTTATAACAAAGAGTTTTCATGAACACTTTTTTATTTATAATGTAACTAGCTATGCTCGCTGCATTGCCCGCGTGGCTAAATCCTTTCTTAGCGAAGGTCTATGTCACAAAATCTATCTGTATGCCAAATTTCAACTCAATCCGTTCACTGGTTTAGGCTGTGCGTTGATAGATTAGTCAGTCACTCTTTCCTTTTATATATTTAGATACAAGCAAAAGTTTGTATCGATGGATCATTACAGATTTACACACATAATAAAATATCATACATACTTAATTTCGTATTAATAGGATTATCTCTATAATCCCGTTGAGCTTGAATAATATGTCTGAAACCTCTGAAGCAATTTCTGGGATCAAATTTTATTAAGCTAGATTCCGACGACTTAAGTTTATGGTGGTTTTACTGCCTAACTGCTCTTAATCAGGACAAAGTCTTAGGGCCTTAAAAGGTTTTATATGTTAGAGATATATTATACAAAAAGACAGCTTGTTTGATGGTAAATGGTAACCATCGTCTTAAGCACAAGTGGTAGCGGTATTATCACACATATACGACATACATACATATATATACGACATACATATAACCACGACTGATTCCCGTTGGCAGAGACTATATTTCCTTCACTTAGTACCATCCTGACACTCCTCGGGGGTAGACTTCCTTTGCAGGAGGTCGTCTAGGTGGGTACCCCAACAGTGTCAGTTATTCTACCGCCTGAGCAGTAATGTGCAAACATTACTGTGATTCGGTAGGAGGGCACTGTAGCTAGTGAAATTACTGGGCTAAAGAGTCTTAACATCTTATGACTCTTAAGCGTTGGTGCAGTGCACCTAGAATTACACATAATTGGGAAATTCAAGCAATTTCTTAGCCGAGCAAGAGCGAATAGAATGCAAAAAATATCTATGGCTCTCCTGTAAAATTGCAAAAATCAAAAAATTGTACCCTTATTCCACCAAAGGCACGATTTATTTTCATTTGTGTATTTTCTGTATTTTAATTAAAGTTTTTATGTACTCGTAAATTAATACATTTTCTTTATAATATTTCCAGATTTCGACGTGTAGAAGCAGAAAAAAATAGGTAAGCTAAAACACATATCTAAATATTATAAGAAATTTATTAATAAATCTGAGCATTTATGTATTTACTGGGATATATTTCATCGTTAATGAAATTCTTGACGGTAAATCATAAGATTTATTATTTCAGTTAGGTATCGAAGGAGTATGATTAATTAACGAGTAATTAGCCATAACGTTTTGATTAACGCACTTACGTACAGGTGTTTGTATATAAATGACTATAGCTTACAGCTGTGGAAACAAGGGAAAACAAACTTAAAAATAAACATCTTTTCTTAGCTTTCGTAGTGTAGCGTACTGTTTTCTTCTTTGGGAGAGTTCTGTCCTCTAATAGAATCTAGTTGCATTATTTTATTAATAATAACAAAAGAATCTATAAATTGGCCAGTTTTCATTTTGGATGAGCCATTTACAAGCTTACGTGAAGTTGTATTATTTCATTGAAGAAAATTTCTTAGAACAGTTTCATACTCGTACATCGTACTCAAATATTTGCCAGTATCAAGCGGTTTATTTTGATAGGTCTGATACCTTTTTAAGTTACGACTTCACCTCTGCACCACCTTGTATAAAGTTTTATTTATAGCCTAAGAGTTCATTGAAAAACGTTTTCTACGTTTTATTACTTTAGTTTTATTTATCGTGTTTAAAACTTTAAAACTACTTGATCCCTTTCATAGATCTTACTTTTAAGTTTGATAAAAATGTATTCTTTTCTACATCAAAAGTCGGTAGACAGGACAACCATTGCAATAACTGGCTACAGTTTGGTAACTAGCTTTTTACATAAAATACCCAGTGGTCATACGTCCGGCGTAATCCGGAGGCCCTGGGTTTAAATGGTTACAGTACATGGTACAGTATGTGGCAAAAAGTTCGCCTGGACGCTACCAATGTTTCGGCGCGGCACGTAAATCTGTGGGTCCCGGCTGTTTCCTATAAGATATGCAGTTGTTGCAGTTGTCAGGTCATGTTGTAGGCCTTGTAGTAATCTCGGCGACCTGAAACTGCAACATATAGGTTGGACACACAGCCTATAATTGTGATTCGACTCTAACAATGTAAGTAGTAAGTAGGGTAACCTGTTCTGTTAAAGTATAAACCCCCCATTATTATAATTTTCTCTTCATATTATATTTGTCTAGTCTAGTGGTTTCAGCTATGATGGGTCAGTCAGCGAGTCAATCAGTCAGTCATGCTTTACTTTTATAATACGTGTACTATTTGTAAGATTGTCTCAAACTTGGTTTCTTACAATTACGATGTCTTTCAACAAAAATTAACACATTTAGTACCTACTCGATGCTTTGTTTTTAAAAATAATTTACCTATTAATTGATGACATGTTAACAATTTTCGTATTGACTTTAACCAACTACCAGCATATCATATATCTTTAAGGTGAAAAGAGATGGTGAAAACTTTTGCATTTACAATAAAATACGTAAAACAAAGTTTATAGGTGCCTGAAACCACGAAGGTTATTCAACAAAATGTAAAGAAACTCGACGTCTGATATATCAGGAATCAAGTATTCAACGTCACGGCCACCCATGCTTCAATTGATTATTTGGTAAGAGCTTGAAGTAGGAACCAACAGAGTTTGCACTGTGAACACCAAACTGAAGCAAGAAAGATGTCATCAGGGTTACTATGCTGTACAGGGTGCTATCTCATCTTACCTCATACAAATTAAAACAAAATACTATCGTCAATCTACATAATCAGTATGGGTAAGAGAGATGGCAAACAACCGTGACGTCATTTTTCATGCTTCAGCTTCATTGTATATAAAGTTCTTGGGCAAGAGCGTCTTTACTAAGAGAGGATTTATAAGTGCCTAAAACCATGAAGGTTATTCAACAAAATGTAAAGAAACTCGACGTCTGATATATCAGGAATCAGGTATTCAACGTCACGGCCACCCATGCTTCAATTGATTCGGTAAGAGCGTCCTTACCGCCAACCAAGGCCTACCCTTGACTTTTTAGCTTAAAGCTTAGACTGTGTTCGAAAAGAGTTGAGTCGTGGCTGCAACATGACTCAACATTCTCATTTTATAATTATGTACTTACGTATTAGTAATTACTGTTGTCTGGAACAAAATGTCGTTAGTGGTTAGGCCGTTAATGGGGATGTTGGCAAGCTCAAAAAAATTAAAATATAATAATTAGCTCATATGTTAACTTGTATAAAATGCTGAGATATTTAACTTATATTATAAGTTTTTGGGTGGGAACGTGCTAAGTTTTGCTTTAGTTGGTGTACATTTTGTACTGAATTTTGTCGTAGCACGTCCCCACCCAAAAACGTTAAGCATAATATCTCAGCAAATTTTTAATATATTCACAAACTAATAAATAACGTATCTAATATATTTTTGTTGTTAAAATTACGGACAAATGTTTTTTTTTTACCTTGTCAATACTCCTATACTTAAAATTCTTTTATTTTTGCCCAGTCTGTACCAAGATGTATAAACCAGCAATTATCGACGTTATCAAGCGCGGAAGTACAAAGCTTTGATTAACGGAATGGGTTTTAGAAGGATTTTTCAATTTGCTCCGTCATTGGGCACGGAGGTCAAGACGAGGATATATTTAGTAGATTCCTTAATTTGTTTACTTTTGGAGACATTGAACAGTTTGATTGAGTCGGTGAATTTAAGCCGGCTGTTTAGTCTTTTTGCGTAACGTTGTATATTTTTGTTGGTGAGAGTAGTTTTTTGACATAGCTCGTTATTTAGCTTTTTCTTCGATTCGCGATTCCCAGTTAGCAGATTAAGGTTGACAGTGAAATTGCTGGACTTAGGAGACTTAATATTCGTTTATCTCTCAATATGACGAGCGCAGTGATGTGATGGGCTGCATATTAATTATCGAATAGTTATATGTAGCACTACGATTATATTGGGCAGGTATTATCGCTCAACATAAAGCGCGCATTGGGCTTGTCTTATTCATCATCATTATGTCTTATTCATTATTCATTTCATTGTAAATATCATACAAAAACGCACTTATCTTTTTTTTTTATGTGATGAAGTAGAAGACGAGCAAGACGCTCTCCTGATGTTAAGAGATAACGCTGCCCATAATTAGTACAGTGCTACTTAGGATTTCATAATGATGTGAAATTCTAGGAGCACTGCACCAACGCTTCTCACTCAAGAGTCATAAGGTGTTAAGACTCTTTTCTTAAGCCCAGTAATTTCACTAGCTACAGTGCCTCCTACCGGAGCACAGTAATGTTTGCACATCACTGCTCAGGCGGTAGAATAACTGGCACTGGCACTGGGCTGGCTTATCTAGGTAAGATATTTCATTTTAGGCGAGTGATGAAATCTTTAACGTTTATTGATTAGACGACAGGTTCAATGACCCTCGAGCTATTACCGCCGATCGTCGATTCAGTTACCACTTCAGTTGACACACAAAAATATACGAGTGGCTATCTATAACTCTTGACTCAATAAACGGTTTATGTTTCTTAACCAAACATTCAATTTTAATTATTTAGAAATTTCTACCAAAAATTATACATAATATCAAAGTCGCTTCCCGCGTCTATCTGTCCCTGTGTAGTGTGTATGCTTAGATCTTTAACACTACGGATCGGATTTTGATGCGGTTTTTTATTAGTCTATGGGATAGAGTGATTCAAAAGGAAGATTTATATTATGTAGGTATAATAATTGGTAAAACATGCATATTATAGTAGAGCATCACTGATAATTTCCTAACAGAAAATACGAAGTGCGCACGGGTCCACAAGTAGTATACAAATAACAAAACATTAAGGTACATAGAATAGAATAGAAAAGAATAATGCTTTATTGCAAACCAAAAATACATATACAATAGAACTTATAACTATAATATGTTATGAAGTAGGTTAACAATCGGCGGTCTTATCGCATTAGGCAATTTCTTACAGACTACCTGGGAATGGAAAAGGACAAAACATACTTAAACAGACGGTGGTGCGCTATTTGTGTTGTTATTTACTAAACATAATATATTCTGTTAAATTTATTGTCAATAAACAATGTTACTGTTAAATTTATTGTCAATAAACAATGTTACTACCTGCAGGGTGATTCACTTATCCGATACCGAAACCGAACCGAGTGCGCTACCGAAAGGAAAAGGAACCGATCGAAAAGTCAATTCCGTTTTACAAAACCGACTGGAAAGTATCTTCGTAAATCTTCGGGATCTACCGAGTAAGGAACCACCTACACGTTAGTTGGACAGTAAAATAGAGCATAAATTACAGATCTAACTGTTTACGAAGATAGTTTCATTTTGGTGGTTTATTGTAGTAAAAATATTTACCCATATAATCTGTTGAAAAGTTAATATGCATAAATTTAGCTAGCACACTTCGTAAACATTTCCCATATGTGCCTCCAGTGATGAGTGATGTAACTTGAGTTTTAGCCTTTTTGAGATTTTTACATTTAAATAATGAGAAACAAAGTAACGATTTTTTTCGTCTTACTCACGTTCTTCTATGTTCTATAGTTTGGGAGATAATTTTGTGAAAAGTGATACAAGTGCACTATTTTTGCAATAACAAAGTGGTAATGAATATATTTCAAGTTATATCTCCGATTTCATCTACTCAAATATAATCAGTATTTTGTGGTTGGTGGTACAATTGTGATTATAATCATTTTCACATAAAAACACCTTTATTTTCTTGAATTTCATTATACGTTACTGATATATTACTTTTCACGATTTTTTACAATATTTGCCATTTAAATTATATCTAAAAATACATAGATTATTTTTTTAAATGTAAGCAAAAAAAGTACTTTGTGTTATAGTGAGCTTTGAAGTCTTAACGCCAATCAATATCAGGCCTAATAAAACCTTAAAACCTAATGGCTAATGTGTAATGGGGCAATTTTCATCTAAAGTCCAAAATTAGGGACATATTCTTTAAAAAAGTTTAACAGTAAACCTATAAATCGAACATTGATTCAACAAATATTTATAAAGAAATTCATTCGTATTTATTTTCATATTTATGTACCATTAATTTATATTATATAGTATGTATTAAATTAATTTTCAATTGAGTTTTAGTAATAACTCTGCCTACCATCTAATCTCCTTTCTTTTTTATTATATTATTTTAATGTAATGTTACTCGCACACCTCATTAAATGCAGTCTGTGCCTATAAATGTAATGACACTTAGCATGTTTTATATAAAAATGTGTGTAATGTTAGTAAAGGTGTACATTATGTTGGCATGCTTTAATAAATAAACAACTTGCTCAATATTGAGATATCTGCAAACTTGGACAATATTACTAACAACATAATTTAATAGGTAAATGATTTTTTTTAAATAAATGATAATATCAAGATGGTTTTAGGGTTCCGTAGTCAAATGACAAAAAACGGAACCCTTATATATTCGTCATGTCTGTCTGTCCGTCCGGATGACACAGCCACTTTTTTCCGAAACTATAAGAACTATGCTGTTGAAACTTGGTAAGTAGATGTATTTGGTGAATCGCGTTAAGATTTTCACACTAAAATAGAAAAAAAAAACATTACACTTTTGGGGCTCCCCATACTTAGAAATGAAAAAAAAAATTACTTGTATTAATATTTACATTGTTGATGATTATTGATTGGATAAAATTATCGTTTGTGCGGATACAACTCACTGGTTTTTCATAAATTACTTAAATAATGAAATAATTTTAAGAAAAACTGTAATGCGGAATGATAAAAACTCTTTTAAGTAAAAGTTTTAGTAAAAGCTAATGTAGCACACATAGTTCGTACACGAGATTTTTTTGAATCTTGTTTTTCTCTCCTGGGAAAGGGCGATTTTCGACTTATATCACTCATGACAGGAGCCCCAGTCATTCACTGTCAAGCATCAATCATCTTTGTCAACTCAAATTATAATTTGTCTATGTCAATCATCATTGTTTTCAACCGACGGATTTTTATTTGCTATTTTATCTAAATTTTAAAATTATGAATAAAGTTACTTTTCCTACAATTCCTTCCTGTTCATATTATCCGTAATGAGTATTAATTTGATTTAAAATTGTTCATATTCTCAGAGCACACGAGTAACCACTATTGTGTCGGTATATTACTTGTGAGATACCTAAATTGTTTTTTCATGCGATGGCCAAGTCGTTCTATTAATATAAAACATAAAAGATTTGATCGATTTGGTAATACATGGATCTCACAACTTTTACGGTAGATGAACTGCGAGCTGCGACACTTGGTCTTTTTACAGTTATGGTTTGAAGGCACATTTCTTTCGTTATTGTATAATTGAAAAAGCACGAGAAGATAATGGTTTTATACAAGTTTTTCACTTAATTTTCACACTTTACTTTCATGTGTCCGTCTGTCTGTCTGAGCTGAAATTTTGCATGAATAATAATGAAAGCTTGTTTTAAAAAGTTTTTTTAAATTTACTTGCTAATAATTTTAGTTACTTTAATTAGATGTGATGCGTAAGCATTTAGTTCCATATTTGTATTGTAGGTATATTTTACAGCACTATCGTATTAGGATTAGTTATGTAAAAGTAATGTTTAGTTTGATATATAAAATAAATTTAGTTCTCATTTACTACGTTTTTGCACAGAAGATCCATTGGAAGCTTCTTTGGAGCGGCAAGCTGCTGCTCTCGAAAGAGTGGCAGATGGTGAGCAGAACCTTTCCAAGGCCATCACCGAGGGGTGCAATAATCTATCAACAAATCTAGCAAATGCGCTAGGGAATATATCAAGAACTATTAAAAAGTACGCGACTTATCAAGAAGAGGCTTTAAAATGAAAATTGGTACACACATTGGTACAGCTTACATTTTGATCATTAAGCTGTTTGTAAATGTCTTAAATTAGATTAATATTCATTGTCTCAGTTCAGTGCCTTAAAAAGCACCTCAAATAAGCCAATAAAACCTCAGTATAATTCTTAGCCTTTTATTTTTACTGCAACAAAATGCAAGTAGGTACCTAATTTTTACTGAGTTTTAAAACTACTACTTATACGCACGCAAAGTAACAATACTTAACATGTTTGACGCACTAACCTACATTATGTTATGCCCGGGTCTAAGCTACCTCTATACTCTATACTAAATTTCAATTGAACGGATGACCATCCGTTCAAGTGTGAAAGAGCAACAAAAATACATTATACATACATTCTTTAAAACTTTAGCGTTTGTAATATTAGTAGAATATTATATCGTATACAACCCTGCAGATAATTTATAATAATCTATTAATTATGGCTACTCGGGCCTGTAATCCTCTTTATAATAGGGAATTATTTTCTTGGCTTTCCATAGGTTCTGCGATCGAGTCATCACTGCTGGTATCATATTCGCAGTTAGGCCATTTTTTAAGCACATATTGTGTAGGACAATAATATGCACAATACAATATGCCATGCATTGTGTTGCACATGCAATAACAATTCTTCCACATTTTTCTGGTGCATACTCCAGCACGGGACTTTTGTTTAGGCATCTAAAACGGCTCTTTAAAACTCCAAAGCAGTCAACTGAGTTGCAAGCCTGAAAGCAAAGTACTAATTTAATGTAAAATGTAAACTAATAAAACAAAAATATATATATAATCGTACGTATAGCCCTAATATCGGCTAACGTCTCTTGCGTGCTCGAGCCTCCGGGTCTGAGTAGATCCGACAGTAAGAGGCCGAAAGAGCTGACTCTGGTGCCTTGGAAGAACGGGAAGTGCTTAGTGTGGGACGCTACTTGTGCCTGCACTGTCGCCGCCAGCCACTTGACGTACCATCCACTCACCGTCAGCAGCCGCGGAAGACGCCACTTTGAAGAAGAGGCTTATGTACGCCATGGCATTTCGTCCACGTTGCCGTAGAGACCATGGGCAGTTGGGGCAGTGAAGCGCGCGGTTTCGTTAAGGAGATCGGTCTGAGGATCTCAGAAAAGAGCGGTGACTCCCTCTCCGGCTCACTGATCTTTATTTCCATTTTACTGTTAAATTCAGGTATTGAAGTAGATAAAAATCATATTTACGTTTATTTATATTAAACGTAAATATGAAAGCAAGAATGACAGGATTTCGGTATCGAATCAAGTGAATCTATCAAAATGACTCTTCCGAAACGAAAAGGCACCGATCGTAACGTCAAATGCAATTCACAAAACCGATTGGTAAGGATCATCGGCAATCTTCGGGTCCTACCGAGTAAGGCACCACTTACACGGCATTTCGGCAGTAAAATTGTGATATAAAGAGGTAATATTATTTTAATGACATATCAGTGCCATTGATTGTCAGTTCGAATAATAAATGTCAGTTTCAGCCAATTTTATTGGAAATTTTAGAATGTACAATTTATTAAAGATATTTAGATTTTTTAAGAGAAAAAGAGCAGTAGAGTAATAATTGAATTGGAACATCCTAATCTTGCAAGGGGCCGAGGTTTCGGACTCTAACATGACGTGTAAAAGAAAGTTGGACGACTAGTAGAGAAATAAAATACGTCTTGTTAATATTTTGATTCCTTGGAGTGTTGATGTGAGATGCTGCCTGTGTTAAAACATACAAGCGTCCGCTCATTTACCAAAAGCATCAAAGGTGACCGGCACAGCCGCAGAGGACGAGGAAATGATTCTAGCAGAAGACGAGTGTGATACACAACAAATTTCTTCCGTTCCCATTAGGGACCATTTGACTCTTGGGAATGGACGCATTTATTTTATAAAGGCTATTATCCGTTCAAGCATCAAGATCCGTTGCAGTATTTTTAAAATTTATGTATTCATAGGGACAAACAGACAAGTGACAACACAAACAACTTTGTTTTATACCTACTGTGTATGTGTTATGTTAATGTGCCCCTTTAATAACTCAAGTTTTTTACTTAAAATTATTCAATTAGGTAAACCTACTTATTTATAATGTATCCCTTAAATTTAATTAAAAATAATATAATGATAATGAACACTCTTTATTTGCTGTTGTTATTTATTGTTGTCCTTCATTTGTACTTATAGTACGTACGTACTGTTAACTGTTACAATTATCTTACTAATATTATTATAAATGTGAAAGTTTGTAAAAATGTAAGGTTGTATAGATGTGTGTTTGTTACACTTTCACGCCTAAACGGCTGGAACAATTGAGCTAAAATTTGTTACAGTATAGACCCTGGAATAACACATAGGCTACTGAAAAGCGAGCAAAACCACTGGGCGCAGCTAGTGTGTGTATGTATATGTAATACGCATTTTGCGGCTAGCCAGACGGCAGATTGTCCGGCTGTCCGTGGGACTTGGGACACGGTTGTAAAATTGCGGCTAGCCGGACGCGTAGGTACTGTGTAGGATATCGCAGCATCCGGCTGTACGACGTCCGCACTACCGTGCGAACAAAGACTGCGGTTTTTTACATTGGTCCGCACTGCGGTCAACTGCAAAGTGCGTATTTAATTTTACACGACATTTAAAAGTTAAATATGCTTTTAACTCATTATAATAGTAATTGAAGTATAGTACGATATTTTTAATTTATCACACATATTAAAACCGCATTAAATAAGCGAGAATAGCATCAAAATATGTATTTTTTAAGTATAAAACTTTGATTCGAAAGCATTCCGCGGATCAATTTGTGCCGGAAGAAAATATGCCATTGCACCGATTTTTACGTCATAAATCCTCGACTCGGTTTCAAATACGGATAAGTGAATAGCCATCATATCGATAGATACGTCATTTCATTTCGACGTTTTAAATTGGCACGGGGCGAACCGCGAATCGGTTCCCAACCGAATACTTTATATTCGGAAGCGAATAAGCGTCGGAAGAAAGTCTGTCATTGTACTGATTTAATCAATGTCAAAAACCATCGACTCGGTATAAAATTCGCATAAGTGAATAGACATCGTACCGATTTGCACGTCACTTCATACATTTATAGCGTATCAAATCGGTTCGGTCTCGGTTCGGTCTCGGCTCGGTTCCCTGACGGATACTTGAATAGCTCAAAATCGGGAGCCGTTGTTAAGTTCCTTAACCATCGGTTCGGTTCCCAAATACGGATAAGTGAATAACCCTGCTGAACAAATATCATTATCACAAGTTCAACATCAATCAATAATAATTTGAGGTAGAAAATTCTCAAATGATCCACAAATATTTTCACGAAGCGAATTTAAGCCATCCTTAAACCTGTACCAAAATCTCAGAGCCGTATTTAACATTCTCGTAGAGTATCACTCGTTATGATGATGAGGACCCGCAATCCCGCGGGAGCCCATATCCATCTGAGGGCAAACGTTTGGTAAACATTACAAAGGGCCTTGTCGAATAGAAAGCGTCGCGCTGAGCGAGCGCAATGAAAGCGTTGCGCAGTTTATGTGACGATGTAAGTGTGACAATATGGAATCGTTGCGCATCTTGAATGTTGCAACGTAAAATTATTTATCATCTTAATTTACTTTACTAGCCGATATAACATGATATTCATGCGAAATATTATATGTTTTCAAGTGGGATTTTTCTCAGATTTAAGATGTCTTAGTTTTTTTTTTCGTAAACTGCATTCCATAGCATTTGATAAGGGAGGAAATTACAACTTAACTGCGTAACGCTACAGCTGTACGCTAACAGTGTGGCGAGACCTTTAGGATTAATGTTTTTATATTCTCGGCAAGGATATTATTTTAGCTTTGCTTGAAGGGAAACAATTTGCTTTGATAGATATAACCTAAGAATAGATACTTCTTAAAAGAAGTACTTTTTAATGCTTGGATGAATTTATTTATTAGCGTTAATGTTTTATATTTTTTTGTACCTACTTACATGGCATTTATGATATTAGACCCCGCAATAAAACTACACCGCAGAAGCATAATATCCAAAAACTGAAATGAAACCTGCCTTCATAATGTTTTTTTTAATAAAAGTCACGTTTTGCTTACTTACAGTATACTTTTTGTGGGGATGTATAAATCGTTGAACTGATGCACTCACTTACACATAAGAAATGACGAGTTTTTATACAAATTGCGTTGGGGAGATGAGGTTAACTCCCACTTAAAGGATTGCTTCCAAATATCTACTGACAGAGAGGAGTGGAGAGAGCGAAAAAGATTCCTTTACCCTCCAGTGGGATGATATTGGCTTAATAATATTATAAATGTTGACCGATTAGCTCAATTAATTTATTAAACGCTCTTCTCAAGTACAACTTCACCTTTTGTGGTGCGCTGCATAGGCAAGTCGCTGGGTTATATAAGATCTATCGTGGATCAATGGACACGTGAGTAAGCACTTGAATTCTCCATTAGATGCCAGATTGTATGGAAATAGAGAGTCCATAACAGAATTCGAAGCTAAATCTAAAATAAATAAAGATATTTCGCATAAGATTGGACAATCGAAAACATAAGTCCTTGTCAACTGTTCAATAATTTTGGTTGGTACAATCATATACAATTTAAATGTGTCATTCACAAAGAAGCGAAAAATTGCAGAATTGACAAACCACTATTTTATAAATTTAAGGTTATTTATGAAACAAAACACAGTATTTCTAATGATAATAAAATTTTACGACAGTGGATGCTTTCCAACTTTTGTATACACACAATTATGTAACAGATCGTATCGTTTTACCAGAAATAAAACATGATAGAGTATTTTAGTGAAAGTAATAAGTTATAATGTGTGTTTTTTGTAACTTTTCTATCGAGTATGTAGATATCACCAATTTCCCCATTCACCGTGTTATTTTTATAGTTCAACAGATACGGTGAAAACGCACGATAGTACTATTAAAGTACTATCGGGCGTTTTCACCGTATCTGTTGAACTTTAAAAATAAATACGATAACATCGCATAGACAGCGCCTTTTGACAGAGGGTTTAAAAAATACGATGTTGAAAAAGGATGTTTTAATGCAGAAAAAAGTAAGCCCACTTGTTATTATTTAAATATTCCTACCAGGATTCGTAGAGTTTCTCTATGTAATGAAATAATCTTTATTCAAAATTTTTAAGGCAGTATCCCTAAGGCCACACTGATTCATACAAAATAATCCAAAGCATTTTTTGAATGAGAGTTTGTCTACGCATGAACATTTTCACTAAATGGAGCTCCGTCTTTAGTATAAGATTGATATGTACAACAGTACAGCCGCCATAAATATGCGTACGCTTCTGACCTGCACCTGTATTCAGACGTGCCATTTCTCCCGATTCGTGTCGGGATCGCTAAAGTAAATAAACATGCCAATATCAGGTGCTTGGCGCCAACTCAATGAGAACTGGAATGCCCAACAACTGTATTAATGCACTCGTATATTGTTTAATATAGTCTTATTTTACACTTGCAAATTCCAAAGAAAATTTGTATACTTAAGATATTTTCTTTAAGTATACTTTTTACATTTTTTAAACTATGACGAGTGGTATGTATTAATAAGCTATACCAGCAGCAACTTATGGCTATCTACTTCTATATTACGGCTATCTATAAAAAATCTATAAAATATTTGGCACAAAGATTCGCCGTAGTAATCCATCAAGAAATGCTTTAATGGCAAGAGTAAAAACATGAGCATAAATTAGCGTAATAAATAGTAATTTAAATTTGATTGTTATATATTATGACGACCTCTGTGGCGCGGTGGGCTAATACCCGCCTGCAACGCAGAAGGTTGCGGGTTCGATTCCCGCATGGGACAAATGTTTGTGTGATCCACAGGTATTTGTTTCTGGTCTGGGTGGTTTTTCAATATCTATTATAAGTATGTATTTACAAAAGAAAAGTATATAAGTATTATATATCCGTTGTCCTAACCACCATATTACAAGCATTAAGTTGCTTAGTTTGGTGTTAGGTGGCGCTGTGTGAAACGTCCTGAAATATTTATTTATTTATTAAATTTAATAGCTCATAATAACTCAAGTTGTGAACGGTTAAGAAATTACCGCAGTTCCGAAGTATCAAACAAAAAAAATAGATCTGGTCTGTTTTGAAATAAAAATTCTTTGTTACTCGTACCTACTTATCAATTTTAATTTATTATAATAAGCCAGGTAGTTATTTGTTTAGCATAATTAATCAAAACTAGAGCATGTTTAGCAATATACACTAGAAATGACGTTAAAGTACAGCTTTAAGCTTCTATAACTGCTTATTAGACTATTAAATAATGCTGTTAATATAAATTGAGAATGATTAGAGTTTATTCAAGAACGTTTGGAAACAAAATAATTAGTTACTGTTAGTTTGCGACTTTGTAATCGGTTATTATGATTAAGCAATGTAATAAAATCTAAGTGGACGACTGTTTCTATTTTTTGCATGACATTATTTATTATTATAATATTATGTCGCTCTTAACAAGGGCAAAACTCGGGCTTTGAATAGGCATGAACGGAGACTAAATTTATTATATCATGCGAGCGAGACAGAGGTCCATCGGGCATTAAGCCCTTAACATTACGCGAGACGTGGTCAAATTAATAATAATAATGAATTAAAAAAAAGTTAAATATTATAATATTGAATAATTCTTGAGAAAATAATAGAATTGCTAAGTTAGTATAATGAAGCTGATCATAAAGCCAAACATTTTTGCTATAACAGCAAATTAATTTATGACTTCGTTTGAACCCTAATTCTCAATCAGATTGCTAATTATTTCGGTGCATATTTTTGTTCTTTTATATTTTCTGATTCATTTTGATGAAAAAAATTTTTTTTTTGTAATTTTTTATTCAAAAATAAAAGTATAATTAAGATGCTGTACGAATTCATGTAAACCAAAAATCTTGGAACATGGAGATTCAAAAGTGGAAAAACAGAAGAGAATAGCAGAATCAAAAGGAAGCCAATGCCCGTAGTAGGTAATTTAGTCTAAACATTATGCTGATCATTCGTTATTCTTCTAAATATTGTTATATTGATGTCATCAAAGGCAAAATTGGCACATAATATAATATTTTGGGACTCAATACAATAACATTTCTTTGAGTACGATTTCTATCTCAACCTCAGACGCGAGTAAGAGATATCATGTCGTACATGAAATAACAATCTAAATACCATGTCACATATACCGACATATCTGTTGAAATGCTGGCATAATGTTTGTTTATTTTCGTAAATATCGATGATTGATTCTCGCAATTGGGTCGGAAGTTTGGTCTGAATTCTTTTGGGACACGTGCCTAGAAATATTATTGGAATCGTAGAAAATAAAAATGTCTCTTTTATTGTCTCTAGAAATGTTCAAATTTTATTTTTAGAGCACGTAAGCATGCATACTTTCTATGGGCTATAGTAAGGTTGGTTTTGATATTGCTCTTTAGCGATAAGACCGCCTCTTGTATTGTAATAAAATAATATTCATGTTAAATAATTATTATTTTGAAACCAGGGAAGGATTTATCTCACCTTCTAGTTTAAGTCTGCTACCATCTACGGCCGCATCGTCGCTTAACATCATGCGGAATTGTGGTCTGAGGCTAAAAGAATAAATAAGTTATCTATTTTTTAGTAATTTTTTTTAAACCTGCTCATAACATAATCTATTTCTTTGTATTGTGTGTTTCACAAGTTTTCTGTATCTATGGAAATAAACCAAACTTTCGATACACACGTAAGCGCACTTACATACATGCAAACTTTTGCATACTCCGTTATTTCATTTTCCTAATACAATCTTTCAGTTCAAAATAAAATGCAGACTGTGAATTTTCTAAACCGACTGCAGTAAAAATTTACGATGAAGATTTCGTCACGGTCACGACCCGAGATTTAATATCACTTATCACTTGACGTTGCTGACCCATTTTTGACGGATGGTGTCCCCTACATTACACGAAACGTGTGAAGCACCCAAATGTAGGTATTATGCGACAAAAAGGTAAAGGACGTTTAAGAAAATTTACTTAAGAGCGTGGACTTAAAGTGAGTGAATTTTACAAGCATTTTTTCACTCTAATTTTGCAAATTTAC
Source organism: Hemithea aestivaria (assembly GCA_947507615.1). NCBI lineage: Eukaryota > Metazoa > Arthropoda > Insecta > Lepidoptera > Geometridae > Hemithea > Hemithea aestivaria. The sequence goes on along the minus strand of OX382325.1, from coordinate 4,649,811 downwards.
TCAGTGAAAAAGTGGAATGACACGGTTAGTATCTAATGATATTTTATGGAACAATATTGTATTTTTGTAGTGAATGCACTTGAAAACCCGCACGTTGTGTTGTGATATTTTCTGGGCCTATATTTAGCAGTAATAGGCGTAGACTTCTGGTTGAAAATGATAACTTTTATTTGAATCTCATAGCAATGAAATAGAAACTCAAAACTGATAACCTACAAATACAATAAAATGGTGAATATATGTCGTAAACGTAAATGAGTTAGAGACCTCTTCAAAGGCTCAACTGATTTAGTAAAATTTTTGTATATAAGTTTAAACCTCAATATAGTGTTGTTGTAAAGTGAAGTTGAGTTCATTTATAATGAACTAGTCATTATAACATCACAGAAAAATATCAATAAGTCAAATAATATTATTAGTACCTATCTAGTCTATAATAAATAGACGACTATTCGATACTTTACGAATTACGATTATGTTTTCTAGAAATTTATTATAGTTAGTTATCGTATATAGTAACAGACGTTGGTTAGTTAGAATGTAGGAATACAAACTCCTATTATTATTATTTATCGTCTGATGTTATCAAACGGCAATCTCCCCGAGGCGGTACCCTTAAGTGCTGAGAGCTACGAGTGAACACAGTAAGAACTTTTTGGTGAAAACTTCTTCGAGGGGCACTACAGTTTTCATAAGACATGAATATTGTAAAACTTTTCAATAGTCTCTCGTTTTCAGAACTTTTTATGATGATTTTGGCATGCTGTTTTGTTTTTCCTAAGTTTAGAAATAAAAAACCTAGCCGTATTTTTAGTCGTAAACTAGCCCTCTACTCAACGTTGAAGTCGAGAAAAATGCCGTCGTTTCAACCTGTTTTTTAAAATTAGAATACGAAAAAGGTTGAGTCGACGGGGGTTTACCTTACCTATATTGCTAATTTTGTTATTGCTATGAAATTGGTAAAATACAATTTGTAAAAAAATTTAACATTAAACATTGTTATGTGCTCGCACTTTACGCCCACCAAAAACTAAAGATGAAGACAAGATGTACGCATGATTCTCATAAAATACTTTTCCTTTTTTTAGTGTGATGGTAAAAATATGTATTTTAGAATTTTATTTCAGCAAAAATATTAGGTAATTAAAAATTGCATGTACGAAGTAGAACGGATAATTAACTTGTACCCGCCTGACCTTATTTATTTGATAATTTTATATGACGTAGCACGCCATTGCCGTTGCAGTGGCACGGAAAATATCACTAAATTTTTATAGCTGTATTGGTGAAATGTATTTTTATTATTCTGCCTATATTTTGCGAGCTAAGTGTATTTCAAGGCTTCAATTCTTATCAGACAGTATTTCTTAGTATAGTTTTTTGGTACTACGGCTTGTTCTTTACAATTATTAAAAGTAAAGTCAGGGACGGCTCTAAGGCCGTGAGGTGAGGTTCATTTTGCCTTAAATAATAATACTGCCGCCTAAACTAGTCTTAAAATTTTCACACTCGCGTATATTATATTATGTCTTTTTATTTTGTCTTTTATAACCTTACCAAAGACAAAACACAAGAATAATAAAACATAGAAACCATGCATCTTTGTGAAAATTTATTATATGTATAATAAAAAGTAAGTAAGTAAGTATGTTTTATGTAAAAAATGTACTCAACATGTCGTTATACCGCCACCACACACAGGGGAAGTGGAATAGAAAAAAAAAAACAAATCTTTATAAAGTACATCTACTTTAGTATAATAATACTCAGAGTAGTAAAAATGACAATCCGCAACTTTATCCCCCTCCTCAAAAATACGAAGTTATCCTACTGCATTCCCCATAAGACAGTAAGTAGCGTCCTTGCAACGCTCACGGAGGCTCGTATGGTCGTCTTAATGGAGGAGTGTGAAATTAGGGAATTACGCCCTAATGTGGGCCTCCCATCAGTAATTTATGGGGATAACACATTTTTGGAGAATATAGCAGCCTTGACATTTGGAAAGCAATTGTGAAGCTTGTTTTGCGTGCCTACTCGTACTCCTTTGGGGAATGTATTCTATTTTGCAGTTACAATGGACTGTAGCTAGTGAAATTACTGGGCTAAAGAGTCTTAACATCCTATGATTCTTGAGTAAGAACCGTTGGTGCAGTGCTCCTAGAATTTCACATGATTGTGAAATACTAAGTAGCACTGTACTGATTATGGGCAGCGTTATCTCTTAACATCAGGAGAGCGTCTTGCTCGTCTTCTACTTCATTATATAAAAAAATATATATATTAAGATCCACTGGATGGCCTCAGCTTCGAGTGATATCTACCAGAAAATGTCGTTAAATTTCGTGAATAGACATATTCACGAAATTTTCTACAATAGACTCGAATACATCTTAGAAATGGTTATCCGGTCTCAAATTGCACGCTGCGCTTTTAGTTAAGGTAAACTTTAGTAACATAATGTAAATAATATTGAAAGGAAAATCTTACGTGATTGACTGAGCGGACTGGTCTTTCTAAAGCCGCTTTACAGATTAAGTTGATTTGACTAAGTTGATTAAGTTGATTTGTAACATAGACAACTGCTAAGAAAGGATTTCTTCTCACTGGCGAAGCCGCGAGCAGAAGCTAGTTTATATAAAAGGTAAAAGTTCACTAAGTAACCAAAGAATCAATATAAAAAAAAACATCCCGTTTCTTCGTAACAATTTAATATACGAAACAAAGTTCCTAGCGAAAAATATCCTCTAACTAATACATTTTTATCAGCGAAATTTATTATGAGCACTTAATGAAAACAATAACTCGGGACTAAGGGAAGATCGTATTTTTAAGGCTTTCGCGGTCTAATAAACAATTCTCATTATTATAATCAAGCTGTAGAACAGATTTCATTTCTACTGAGACTGTTTCAATCCCTTGAGCTTTTAGATCAAGAGAAAAATGCTTGCAGAATAAATCTTATGTTAGATTTTTGTGATTTAATTAAGTTTTAGTTCATGCATTCTATATTATGTTATTTTTTTAGGGTATAGTCTGCTATATTTTTTGCTAGAATTCTATTGAATAACAAAATAATAATATGTCAAATAAATGTTTATGCTGACCGCTTGCGTACATGATTTTGAAATGTATGTATTTTTTGAACATTAATGTTTTAAATTAAATTTTCAAATTAAAATCTTTAACAACATTAGTTTCTTTAGGGATAATTTAATAGTTGTGGTTAATTTTATTCCCTTTTAGGCATGACTTTTTTAAGGTTTCGTAGCCGATTGTTAGATTGCTTATACAATATCTAATTAGCGACTTAGGCTTGTGCATTGTCTTCCTTTGAGAGTGAAAGCTTGATTTATTTAGATTACTCAAAGGTACCTTAAAGATAAACACAAAACCGCAGTGAAACGCAACGAACACTGCAGGCGCATAATGCGGCCCGCTCTAATGAGCGTTGGTTCATTAAAAATGTTCGCTGGTGGATAATTATTAACCCCCGACGCAAAAACGACGGGGTGTTATAAGTTTGACGTGTCTGTCTGTCTGTCTGTCTGTGTGTGTGTGTGTGTGTGTGTGTATGTGTCTGTCTGTGGCATCGTAGCTCCCAAACGGATGAACGGATTTTGATTTAGTTTTTTTTGTTTAAAAGTAGAGTTAGTCGAGAGTGTTCTTAGCCATGTTTGGTGGAAATCGATCCAAGATGGCCGCCGCTACAAAATGGCGGATTACTTTTTTCTTCCACGACCCCATCGATATGGGTATCAAATGAAAGGGGTTAACGAGTAAAATACAGCCCACTATATAAAATTTAAAATCCAAGATGGCGGCCGCCATCAAAAAAATTTGAATTACGTATTGCGTTGGGGGTTTTTTATATTTTTAATTTAATTCACTTGTTTTTATGCGGTGCGTCAGCCTTTAAGCTACATAATATAAGAGGTTGTATACTGTAGGTACATTTGTGTGTACGTATTATATACGAAGAGATAATACTATACATAGTACCTACATAATCGCTTCAGCTTGAGGGAAACGTAAATGAGTTACGAACACTTAGCTCTTTCCCTAAGACTCCGGATTAGGGACCCAGAAAAATAAATTTTATTTTGTTCCTTTGTGATGATTGGCTCGCCGTCTGTTCCGAGTTATTGTGATTTTATTTCGAGTATTTCTGTGGTACAAATAAAATATTTCATTATATTTTGTAGCATTTTGATTCTACATTTGATGTATTACAAAAATGTCGTGTACACACAAAATTTATAACATCGAACCCGTCGAACATTGAAACTTTCTTCATAAAACTTTTCAAATATTTTATGCTTTTTATAAATCTTTGGAGGTTACATCAGAGTTCAGAGAGATACAGTTTATTGACAAGATTCTGTTGTTTTTTATACATTTTCATAGCTACATATACTGGTAGTAGGCTTCTGTCGTGGCTATGTCGTGGCCACTGGACAAAACTGTGCCACCAAGCGCTCATTGTTACCGTATTCCGGCATGGTGTTCAGTGAAGCCAGGGAGGGATTTATCCCGCCTTCTAGGTATAATAATTCTAGGTATAATAGTGAAATCGAGAACTTTTTACATTTATATATAAGGTAAGATTGGTAAGATGCAACTAAAGTAATAATAAAAGCTTGTAAAAATCATAATGTCACAACAAAACCAAAATTACTTAGACACCGCAGCTTCTTTGAAATGTAGTTAGTAGAGTCTTACAGATGAGATTGCAAGCCTAGAGTAGTCTTGTTGAAATTGAATTAGGGTCGGTCAGAGCACGAACGAACTTAGGGCGAGTGAAAATTGAGGCTGGCTTAGCTGAGCAGGTCGCAAATAGATTACAATGTGAGAAATGTGGGAGAGTAAAATTTGTTCATGTAATTGAAAGTTTAATAAACGTTAGATTATTATCGTAGCTATAGCTAAATTTGGGCCTACTGGGTCGGAAAGTGTTGAGTGCCCTCTCGCACCAAAGTAAATTTGTGTGCATGAATCTTATTGGAGCGGTCCATTTACAAGACGCTTATATACTTTTATGTAACTTTAATCTAAGGTAGGCACTATGAATGATGCCATGTTGATAACTGTAATGGGCTAGACTGGACTGACAGGTAAGGAAATCAGGTGTTTTTATTTGTTAACGCCGAGAAAAAACAGTATGCTTACCATCCCGTCAGGGGTTCGGGAGGGCACCATGCAGGACGACTCTGCACGGGTATACCCACTAAAACAACTTAGCGGCCCGCCTTGTCTTTGAGATTGGATTGTGTATCGGGAGAGCCTCAACATCCCAGCTCGACAAATATTGGGTGTAGGTATGTGTAACAAGTAAGCTGGCATACTGAATGATAAAACTTTATTGTAACATCATAAAAACTTAATACTATGGCGGTCTTATGTACGAGTAACAGCGATATGATACACATACTTCATTCTATAAATCTAACTACTTATGTTAATTTGTTTTTCATTGCTAAAACGTGATAAATTCTAATAAAGGTAGCAACTTTTTAATATCAAAGTCATAAATTAAAAGCGGTAAAATATCGGGTGGATACCGGAAAATGAACTCAATTTTCCTTGGCAAATGGGCGATACGTGTGATTTATCTCTCCGTTCTGATACTGAACTTTACGATAACGAATGGTGCGAGATAATGATGGAGACGATTGTATGGTGCGTGGGGGAATCGTGATTATCGAAAGTTCTTGGAAAATATTGTTAGAAAAAGCGTGTTCTTTTTTAAGATTTAACAGCTGCTGTCCGCGCACCACTGGCAAACGTGGGTTCGCGCGGATCCACCATTATCGAAAAGAAAAGTAACATGACCATTGACACCAAAATGACAAGATGCAAATGTCAATCGTCTATTTTAATTATTTTGAATTTCAAGTAATCTAGAAGTTTTAAGTGCATCTTATTCCAAAGCAATTTCTAAATTCCTATACAGCTGCAAAGATGAGTCTAAATACTCACGAATGGTTTAGTGTAAAAATATTTTAATATTATAGCTTTTCTTTTTAGTCATATAATTAAATTACCTGCGAAAATTGGAATTGTATCAATATCAATTTTATACAAATATCTTAATTAATTCAATATAATTGAATTGAGTTGAGTAATATAATTACACACCAAAAAAATATAAATAAACTTACTAAACCACTATTTCCAGATAGAAAATGACGTTCATATCGCACTAGGCAATCTCTAGTATGCTTGTTTTTTTTTTTAAATTTACACCGATAAATGCAATTCTCTTATGAAAATAGTACCTACTTTTATGAGTTTGAATATATTGTATGTTTATAATTTTTTTTTGTTGTAATCAGTGAATTAAGTATATATGAAAAATAAAATATAGTAACTTACACAATAAAACAATCAAAACGACTGATGGGTGAACCATTGCAATACCTTCTGCGAATGAAATCATAGGGCCATATTGATTGTCATATTTTAATCAATCTTCAATCTTCGGCAAGTAAACGAGGAAAGGATTAATTATTATCATTAAAAGTTACTAGCTGCGACCAGCGATATTACCCGCTGTAAGATCTCTCAATATAAATGTGCTCATGTAATTTCTACATAGTTAATATAAGTATCCCTAAATCTACTTTTTAAGCTTCTCACACCCCAAATTTTCAATAAATCGGTGCATCTGTCTAAATCAAATATCTAATTTCATTGAAATATTTCTTAATGATTTTATTATTTTAAAAATTAAGACGAACAATAAATTAAAACCGGCTGGTGTCCCTCAAACGTACAATAAATATATAATATAACCAAGATTAACATTGTAAACACATAATTAAAAAATGCAGTCCTATATGAGTTTCTTGTTTGTTCTTCTCATAGAGGTGCTTTGCGAACGAGCGGTAGAGTATTAAAATAGAAAAAAGTATTATAAAAGTGCTCCAATGTAGCCTATTTGATTAAGGGGTTAATAGTCGCTGAGACTCTGTCTCGCTCGCACGATACGACTTATTGTCAAATAACAATTGATAAAATTGACTTTTTGGAAATGTGTTAAATTGAAAATTTTGCTCATATTTATGTACTATTTTTATAAGTATTCTCAGTTTGCTACCTTAAATAACAACAATGGCATTCTCAATTATATGTAAAAAAATCTATCTTTAAACATGCCTCAACCATTTTATAAAGTATCAAACTAGTTATAGTTTAAAAAATTGTATAAAAATATGAGCTAAATTTTCAATTTAACACATTTCCAAAAAGTGAATTTTATCAATTGTTATTTGACAATTTTTTATAGCGTGCGAGCGAGACAGAGGTTCAGCGACTATTAGCCGCTTAAATGAATTTTGAGTTTGAATTATTAAAAAAAATTAAAAAACATTGATTTATACAAAAAAAACGCCAAAAACATATGATTCAAAAAGCAAGCAATTCTCGGCGAGTAAACGAGGAAAGGATTATTATTATTATAAGTTATAAGCCCAATTTATCCTCACCTGCAGTCATTTGTATCAGTCGCCAGTGTTTGTGTTCTTACATTCGCCGCAAATCCATCATGTCTGTGAAATTGCCCTTATTTTTGTGTACAGAGAGGTTTTTCTGCTGTGTGATTTAAAGTTATAGTAAGCACACTGTAGCTTTAAACTACTGTTATTTACTATTCAACTTTAACTAAACCTTAAATGTATTATATTTTAATTGAGTATAACTACTACTACACTACTGGTACTATTATATATTATCGTTAAAAATTCTCAATGGTTAATTCAAATTTAAATAATATTAACAAATATTTTGTTTCTTCTACAAATTACACCATCTTAAATATCTTTATTTATCTTTTGATAGATAATAATAAATACTATGTTCTGAGAAGATAATATTATATTTTTAACGAACACTCAAATAAAATATTTTTCAATGAAATATTGCTCTCTAAAAGCCATTTCAATGTAAATTCCACAACCCTAACATTGTTTATATAAGGAAAATCTCGGAGTATCATGAACTTTTCAAAACAACAGTGATGCAAGAAATGCGTAAATTATTCAACATCAGTGATTCATCATTTTTACATTGAAAGCCGATTTCAACACCCTCCATCTGAAATATTACTCCGTCATCGCCCTTCTACTGCAGAAAGTACTAATAAATAATAAATTTATACACTGTAAATTTATTTATTTATTTGCTTTTAAGATTGCATAAAAATATTAATAATTATTAAACACGTATTAAAAGTTAAAAAACGCTAAATATATCACTACGTAGTATGAAGTTGCTTCCCGTATCTATCTGCTCCTATGTATGCTTATATCTTTAAAACTACGCAACGGATTTTAGATGCGGTTTCATTAATATATAGAGTGACTCAAGAGGAAGGTTTATATTATGTAAAAGATGCATAATATACTAGAGAAACACTGATAATTTTCTATTAAGCGCGACGAAGTCCGCGCGGGTCCACTAGTAACTAATAAAATACACGCAAACTTAATACTTATTATCATTAAAAATAGTAGAGGGCAAAGATTTCATAGACTCAATAGTCAAACGAAATTGTCATATTATATGTCGGAAACAACATGCCATACAAGACCGGAAGATGTGGCGGAAATACAAAGGAAATATACCCAACTGTGGGTGAAAACTGAGTAGATAGATAGATAGAGACAGATAAATATTAAAATCGACAAGAGTCAAAATTGTGCTAATTTTACTAAGTTATAAAATACTAGCTTATGCTCGCTGCTTTGCCCGCATGCAAAATCCTTTCATAGCGGAGGTCTACGTCATAAAACCTATCTGTGTTCCAAATTACAACTCAATCCATTCAGCGGTTTAGGCTATGCGTTGATAAATCATTCAGTCAGTCACTCTTTCCTTTTAAATATTTAGATTTTAGATTATCTATCTCATATTTGGAAAGAATTTCTATGAATAAAATACAACAAGGTTTAAAATAATATGTTTTGGCTTTGCTACATTTTTAGTTTATTTCACAGATTTTTTTATTATTATGTGTTTAATACGCATAAATTTTTGAGACATCATCTATGTGTTTACTCCGCTAGCTCTTATCATGAAGTTTTTTTATACAATAATGTAAATTAATACACATTTCCCTATAGCAACGAGTGTTTATTCAATTTCACCATCTGGTAATGTTCCGGAACTCAAAGATTAGAGAAAGGGTCCTAAGAAAACACTGTTTACCCTAAAATTATCTCGGTCTCTTTTGACAGTAAGAGAATAAGCCAAAAAATAAATACGTAAAGAAAATAGTTTATTTCTCGCGAAAATTCGGGATGAAATGACGTTCAGACGTTCGGTCAATTATGATCAAAGAAAGAGATAAAACAGCTGCTGTCGATGGACTGGGAAAAGTTTTGCGAACCACAAAATTAGTTTTCAACTAGAATTAGATTACTGCTTTAGGGAGTGTTGCTTGAAAGACGAATAAAGCAAGCGTGATGCTAAGTGATATGTATCAGCCCATTATTAATTACTGGTAATCCTACTACTGATAATACAGTCTTAATACATCCTTACTTAGTGGCGTTACCTACTACCCGCACCAAGCGTTTTGCTTCGTCATTCTTAATGAGAACTGGTCGCATTTGGAACACTTTGCCGTCATCCGTGTTTCCCGAGCAGTACAACTTGGGTTTCTTTAAGGCACGAGTGAATAGGTACCTTTCTAGGCATCTTACGTGATTCATCGTCGACCGCATTTTCACTTTCCATCAGGTGGGATGTGGTCAAACGTAGGCCTATTTAGTATAAAAAAAATATCAAGAATAGCTCACTTTCATGGCTTTGCTCCTGTCAAGAAGTTCTTTCTTAACGGTTTCAAACTTCAACCCAATTCAGCGGTTTATGCTGTATGCTGTACCTATACATTGATAGATCAGTAACTGTACTGTACCTGTCAAAACTACACAAGATTTTCTTTATATTTTGTCAAACCATAGGGATTTATCCAGTCTTTTAGGTTTAGTCTGATCCCATCTACGGCCACATCGTCGCTTATTAACATCACGCGAGGTCAAGGGCTTTTAATAAATAAAAAACCTCGGAATTCAATTTAAAAAAAAATTCAGGAACAAAGGATTCATTTGCTTCGGATTGATTTTCAAATTACCAAACTATGCAACAGGTATTTTTTCTAGGCATCAAGTTCAAGCATAGTCTTTGAGCATATTATTACGTAACAAACTACATACCTCATTAATTATAATATTCGAATGATTTCACGGCCAATGCCAGATTAAACTCGTCTCACTAGCAATCGATTGTAACAGAATCGAAACAAGTGTCTGAATCGATTATAAATACTCTGCCAATTCATATTCGCGCGTGCGGTTTTATTTTTAGAGATACTCGTCTTTGTTTGCGGAGTGACTGTAGAATCTGATCAAAATAAGTCGTAAGGAATCTTTTTTCGACAGTTTACTCATTATAAAAACCAGACAGTCGTAGAAAAAAAACGAGTTCTTTCAAAATGAAAAATGTAATGAACTAGTGTACCCGCGCGCACTTTGTACCGCTTAACAGAATATTATCAGTGTTGCTCAACTATAATATGCATGTATGACACCTATAAACCTTCCTCTTGAATCACTATTATTCTATCGATTTTTATAAAAAACCGACTAAATCCCTAGCCTAGCATATTTGCCATTTTTTTTATAGTCTCACGCGTAACGTTTAAAAAAAATGTTTGATAAACGAAAAGAGAATATGACAGAAATATGTATTTTTAAATGTCTCTTGAAAATTAAAAACTCATTTGTGAGGCCCACTGAGGCAGCGTATTTAAAACCTAAATGCCAAAGGGTCGTCCACTCTAGCATACTTTTGTTTCCAATGAAACTGTGACAGTTGTTAGCAAAGTAGACCAATAAAAGTTTAATTAATCCTAAAACCCTTTTCTCATCCAGCAACTTTAGTTTTATAAAACACGTAAAATGCATAAAGTAAGGGTATTTTATTCTGCTTAATTAAATTATCAACAATATCACTGGGTATCGAAATATATTTGGCGGCCGTCGATAAAATATCAAATAAAAACTTCAATTTAATGAAAGGGCCGGTCGATAATCGTAAATTTTTATTGAATGTGGATAATGTACGTCTTTGTAGTACAATGTATTTATTAAGTATTTTTAACGAAAACAAGTGAAGGCTTGACTTTATTGAATTTTATTGTAGTCACGAAAATTTGTGATCGCCTTTTGTTTTTAAATTTAAACAATTGAAAGTTAAGTAAGAATAAAGATAATAAATATAGTAAGATCAACTAGTCCTTCGCTTTTATAGTTTAACTAATTTAATAATACAAAATGACTCAAATTGAAAGTAAACAATCAACTGAAAGTACTTTGAATTTGGACGACCCATTTTCATATTTTAATCATTCGTTTATGAAACACAGCGTCGACTAATTTCCCTTCGAGAAATATTTTTACTAAAATGTTTCATTATTTTTAAGCCTGTTATTTACCAAAATATTTATTTACCTCTAGTGCCAAATAAAGTCATTTTACGACCAGCGAACCTAGACCCATTATAATAAGTGCCTACTAATTTATTACGTAAAAGTAAGACCTGAAAATTGCTGGGAACAAAAATATGAAATTGCCTTGAGTTTTCATTATTAACTGTTGTTTCACTTATTTACTTCTCGGCGGCTTCCTTTAGCCTCAAAGTAATTTTAAAAATTTACTCGAATCATCTCATACTTCTCGCGGCATTACCAAATTAACAAAATTATAGCGGTTTGTTCGTTTGAAAGGGAAACGCATTAAAATTCCATATTAAATTATGGAAAGTCATCATAAAATGTTTCGTGACATTAAGATTGCAAGAAAGTCTGAATTATAACAACGTGTTACCGTGTTAACACGTGCTCTCTTTTAATTATTGAAACTCTTTACACAATAAATGATCAATCAACAGAACGTATGGGTGACCAAAAAGCTGGCAACTTACCTCGGTTTAACGTAATAGTTTAGCCAAACAGACAGCTTTTTAGGCAAATTAGCTGAAGTGGGCGAAGTCGTTTTTTGTTGTGACGTTTTTTGTCAATAAAATATTAGTAAAGTTAATCTAGTGTTCGCTGGCTCGGCCACGTAGAGCGAATGGGGGAGGATCGTGGAGTGAAAAGGGCGTATCTAGGATGCGCTACCGGCAAGCGGCCGGTGGGGCGTCCAAAATACCGCTGGAAGGATGAAGTGCTGAAGGACCTGAGAGCGCTCCAAGCTGAGTCTTGGGAAGCGAAAGGGCAGGACAGGCAGGAGTGGCGTCTTCTTGTGTCGGAGGCCAAGACTCAGTTTGGGGCGACCCAAACTAAGCCATCTTAGTTAGTTTTTAGTTTAGTTAGTTAATCTAGTGTAGTTAGTTAATCTAGTATATATAGTAAATATATACCCTCTACATAATTGTGTAAACATTACTTCCAGAAAATATAAATAGTGTGTGTGTTTGTTCCTCTTCACGCCTTAAAGGCTTAACCGACTGCGCTGAAACTTGGTTTGTTAACTTAGATACTGGAATAACACAGGGTTTTCAGCGAGATTACAACTATAAGTGTAGCGTTAATCATGAGTGAAAAAACCACTTTGCTGAAAAGCTAAAATGAACGGTCTGCAGCGATTCTTGATAATGCATTGAGCCCTCAACCTTCCACATTTTATTGGCATGTAAAAATGTTTACCTACGAGACTAAGAGCATTTATAAACAACGCTATACTCTAATCTCAAAAGATATAAAAAAGTCGTTCAAGAGTATTAGGGTCTTCGCACACGATTGAAAAGAAAAGAACATTTTGATGAATTGAACTCTGTTTATAATACATATACTTGCACCCAGTGGTTGTACTCACTGTACTTTAGCCCATATGTAATTTCAGGGGTTATCTCTATACCAAAATTCATAGGTCCAGCCGTTTAGGCGTGAAGAAGTAACGAACATACACATTCACACAGTCACACACTCACACACAAACTTTCGCATTTATAATATAATTAGTGTGATAGTGAAGATGTAACAACGATTGCATTTACTACCTACTGCTAAATCGGTGACTCGTGGTCTAAGACGATGATGGTAGAGCGCAGGGTAATGAGAGTTCAAGGTGTTCCCGAGTAACAAAATGATAACTTCTATCCTATAGTGTGCGGATGTTCTCAGTCTTCCGTAAACTAGTATCGAATGTTATCAAAATAAACAACAAGGGGCGTCTGGTTTACGTATAATGCCACTGGAAAAATTACTTGCAAACTGTCGGAATGACTAGAAAATAACTAAAATTAAAATGAATAGCGGCGCCGTCCAGTGACGTGGTTAAAATATTAGATAATTTAGTGTATGCTGTGTACGAGGAAAACTAATGGACTAAGCTCACCGAGGAAAGATGTGAAGCACCACGATTAGTCCACTTGCTTGTAGTTACTCACACGTGTACCTACAAGCACTATTGCACAATATAATAATATAAATATGTACTCGTACTTATTATTACTCTCACGCTATACTATTGTTGTAGGGCAGACCATTTGTGTGGCTTTGCCCCTTGCATATCACCGCGGCCATTGCTGGCCCATTGAGGAAGCCGAAAAGGGATACCTCACATACTGTGAAAAACTACTATGTTATGATATTGACAGTATTTAACCCTTTATATTATTTATGGTCGTGGTTCTGTAACAGCCCATAAGAATAGTAAGAAAAAGTCCGCACGACTGCCAATTAAATCTTATTGGCATTTTTATAATTATTTCGGTGGTAGAGGTTGTGTAGGTGTGAGTAAATTTTCGTTTGCAAGAGTGGGCTTACTACGAGCACCTCATCTTTCAGTACGCTCAGTCGATTATTATACTTCGTCCATGATTGTGTGGTAATAAATCAGATGCAGATGGCGCCTTTGGTTAGGAATCTCAAGTGGAATTTGCATTGTTATAAACATTGCCAAAAGTTATGACGACTCGCGTGGTCTAGCCACTTGTAGTTTAGTACTTGTAGGAAAAGGTTTCACGATATCTATTTTTAAAACGTATAGCTTGTGATTTGTGATATGACGTAGTAGGTAAGGGCGTAGCGAGTAGTAGATTGCTTTGACAGCCATATAATAATGTTCTTTATTGTTTATTTACCAATAGTAACTTAGAGATATTTAAACTTGTTTGCTTATTGCTTTTAATAAGTATTATTGACTACTGACCTGCGCAACTTCGTGTATTACCACTTTAAATTAGCACTTAAGATTTAATGCGCGTCAATATAAAACCTATTTGTCTAACCACGAATAACAAAGTTAAGCTAAATTTAAATAACAAAAACCTAAAACCAATGAATAAATTTGCGAAATGTATACACATAAGTAGTACGTAGGTGAAAAGACAATTGTGCACGCCTACGAATTCGTTTTAAAATAAAACCTTTGTAAAAATAACTCTGGTCTGGTTTTTCCTTGATCTTATGTAAGTGGACCGTTAAAAGTTCAATGAGTTTTGAATACGGCTCGTGCCATTATTTTTAATAAAAAAGCCAAATTTTCGCAAATTAAATTTGTTGCGGAACTAATAATTCTGCGAAAGAATAAACGAGTAGGTGTACTTAATTAAATTGTAGTGTTTTTGTCGCTCGAGATAATATTTTAGAAGTAGGCTAATGACTGAGACTAAATTAGTTTTAATAAAATTATCTTTCTATTAAATTATAAATGAGAAATGAAAACCTGTATTTCAGCTGCGTAGCAAGGCGTACTACCTACTTGTGTGTATAATATGTATTTGAATTATAATTAGATATACTTTACAAATTATTTTTTAATTAGTAAAATTATTAGGTAGTGACTTTGTACTCATACCTATAAGTAATATTTCATGGTTGTCTGAAAGAGGTTACTATTACTATTTTTAAAAATATGTTTAATTATTGTATTGAAGATTATTTGTATTTTTATTGTATTCTATAAAGACGTATCTACCTACCTATTACCGTTTGGTAAAAAATATGTATAGGTAAGTAGGTTATGTTAATATAGTGGAAATTGATCTCAATGTCTGGGCATAACATATTCACGTTATAATATAAATTTACGTGCCTAAGAGCTCAGAAATAATAGGCTCGTAATCTTACAAGACCCAGTTACCAACGAAAAAACATATTTACATGCCCACGTACCTACTTTCCCTTATCCTGAAGATATTTTATAGGTTCCCATTAAGGTCTTGTTTGTTGGAGGTTTTTTATTAGGAAAATTTTATTATTTTTCCTTATTGTTAACACTGAAATTAATTCAATTTGGGATGATAATGTCGTAAAAATCATTGACCTTGTTTGCTTAGTTTAATTATTTCTAGAAGGCTTTGTATGTGTAACTTTTAAATGTATTGAGGGATACATACGTGTAGTTTATAACCAGGTTATTATATGGGAAAATATTATTATAATCATGTTCGAAGGTACGAGTAAGAAAAAAATATCCGAGATGAAGAATGTATGTAATATCTAAGCTGAGTTATTGGCTTTAACTGTTAGCATTTTAGATCTTCTGAGACAAAATTGAATATAGAATAACCTCCGTGCTCTACTTTGTGCAGGTGGGCAAGTGGAGCAGGCCCTTAAGAATAAACGAAAAAATTCAAAATAATACCACTTTGTCGTGTTTGTGTTTGTGTTGTGGTGGCACAAAATGCCCCCAGTTCAGCACGAGACAGCAGATGCGTTTTATACATTAAATTACCGATCAGCACTTTCAGATTTTCTTTTTCAACAAGCAATTAGTCACAAGTGATATTAAAATAAACATGTATTTTACGAATAAAGAAAGGTACATTCCTTATTCGTAGCATGTATAATTATACTAAAACGACTTTCAATATATATTACATTATTTATTCAATATATTATGTCCTAATAGACGCGTTACATTTCAAATCGCTTATCTTAAAGAGGAATCGGTGTTTATTTATCCTTTGTCAAAAAACTATTATGAAAAATTATAGACATTACTCCTTTATGAAGCCAGTCAAAGATATAAATAATATTAACCCATTTTTTCTTTGAGTAAAATGCGTAGGCATTGTGCACTCGAAATAGAATGGACCTTTTGTTTCCTGTTGTTTTTTCATTGTACCATTTCATTCAAGGGTAAACATGGGTCGTATTGACCCCTAAATTAATATTAACCCACGCAAGTGGATTGCGAGAAATAAGGAAGTGCAAGTGGAAATGCTACTTCGCTGAATAAATAATAATGTGCTGGTTCTGTAATTATGTTAGCTAAACAAGGTTAAGGCACAAAGGTAGGTTGCTGGTATTTGTTTTTCTCTTTCTTGACTTTGTATTCTATATGTAGGTTATACAAAAGAAAATTAGCGATAAAAATTGGCCAAGGGAAACCCTTATAATATAGAATAATAAAAAAGTATTCTTCGTTTTAAAAATAATTTTATTAATCGGAACTTGTCGCGTAATTATTCTCGATTAATAAAACTAACTCAAACTCAAACCGAGAACGACTCAAACCTCGACCTCAAACCTCAGACCTCCTCGACTTCAAATCGAGAAAGTTGTGTTATATAATAACGTTGTTGTTATATTTTAAGATATCAAACTGGAAATATTTTTTAAAATAATTAAAAAAATGTGTTCTAGAGCTGTACCGTTAAACACTTTCAGAAAGTAATTTCTACCAATTTCGAAAAACGTAATATCTATATATAATAATATCGATAGTAGTCGCACGTAGGGATGAAGCTTTTGTCCTTCTGGTCTAAGTGAGCGAACCAAACTGTGCGAAGAAATCTCAAGTATTTCACTTAGAATATGGAAGCACGGAATAATCAGAGAAGTGGAATGGCTATGGTAACCAAACATGTCAGAGGTTTGAGGGTATGAATGCGTGTATAAACAATGCTCTTAGATACATTGCTTCTTTATGTATTTCGCGAAATAATACAAAGCTGGCAGCTAACATCGTCATCATGATCGTCAACATAGCGCGATGGTTGTGAATGCTATACTCTATAATCTCAATTCTTTTTGACTTGTGCACGAGTAAAGACGAACTCAACGAACGAACGTGAATTCAACTTTTTTGAAAGTTTTAAGCACTACGGACTAAACACTGATGAGTGAAGTCACTTTATAGGGTTGTCACAGTAGCACGCTCGTCTGTTCTCTCTGCCTCTACTTGTGATGCCCAATGCACTGCGGGTAACTCCGCGGGACGCTTACATGTCTGTACGGTGACGTGATGTGAAACTGCAATTTTGCATAATTTACGAGCTTGGTGCATATTGCAGGGTCTGGATTAAAATTCTTGAGTTTATTATATATTGAATGGGATGGAGTGAATTATAAGGCTGAGTTTACATGACAGGCGTTGAGTGTTAATTTGAAGAGGAGCGTGCAAAATTAACA
This sequence comes from Hemithea aestivaria, assembly GCA_947507615.1. NCBI lineage: Eukaryota > Metazoa > Arthropoda > Insecta > Lepidoptera > Geometridae > Hemithea > Hemithea aestivaria. The sequence continues at coordinate 4,632,389 of OX382325.1, read as the reverse complement.
ATTGATAAACGTGTTTGTGTTGTAAGTAATGCCCTTTATAAAGTTTGTAACTAAAATTATACGGTGTATGTCATTTGATTTTTGGTTTTTAACTAAGAGTGCTGTCGCACTACATACAATACGAGTTCGATCCGAATCCGCTAATAAAGTTTCACTGTAACAATAAAACATTTAGAATGGTAGATGCACTATAGCTATTCGTTTTCTTCTGAGGATACAACACAATACAATAACTCTTTATTGCAAACCAGGTTACAAGAAATTGTTTCATAAGTAGACAATACACCTAAAGCTAAATCGGCGATATTATCGCATAGAACAATCTCATAGACAACCTGGTTGCAAGGAACATTGAGCACATGTATAGAGGCGGTGTGCAATACTTTGGAAATAATGTTATCTTTTGTTACAATAATTAGATAATTTACACAATTAATATTATGTTTACAATATACCTATATACAAAAATATTGAAAAGGAGGAGGATATTAAGGTCATGTCTGTTAAAAGTTGTTACAAATAAAATACCTAAAAAGAAAATAATCATAATAAAGAACTTCTGAAAAATTAGACTTGTTCCTATTGTCATCTCATCTCGCTGTAAACAACCAACAGGAAAATTACTCCACCTAAAATCAAACAATAAAAACATTGCAAAAGCTCCCGGCTATGGTGCCCTCAATATCATCTGACAAGTATCTCGGTTAAACCTAAAAATATCGTAAGATTACTATTGCCGCGTATTTTTAGTTCAGTGTCGTTCACCCTTGGTGCTACGATGTCGTGAAATGTCTAAAGGATCATTCATACTGATCGCGGAGTTCCTCTTCCAGTTTTTGGAAAGTGTAAACGCTTCTTTAATAGTGTTGTTCTTTAATTGTTACTGGACCATGTTAAGATTGTTAAGACCATAAGTCCCCCGATTATAAAAAAAAAACGAGACCAGTTACAATAATTACTTATATTGATAGTCTTGGTGTTGTTAACAAATTTTATTGAAATTAATAGACTATTTCGTTGTTTTGTACGAATTAAATTATAATTTGTCTTATGCATGCTGTCTCTAACTATGATTATTGCGAAATTCGTATTTTTCATCACCCAGGCGATGAGAACGTTAAGTTTAAAACTTCAATCTTTTGAAAAAAGCTGACAAAGTAGTGCGAGGTGAAGTGAAGTTGCACGAGGTTCTTTTCACTATCGTCTCGCAGGAACACCCCCAGGTTTTTAGTAGGTATTTCCGCGCCCATCTTCGGCGGGGGAGTCCCACATACCGCCCCGTGCCCACGGTGTGGGGTGACGATGGGTAACATTTTTTCTGGGTCAAAAAAAAGGTTATTTTCGTCTATATACAAATTCCCGATCAACTTCTCGAGTAGTGTAAATGACCCATGAAGAATGAAGACGTAACACGTCCTACTTTGCTTCAATTACTTGTTTGTAGGTTAACTTGCACTATGATCACATATTTTGTCGATTATCACCCTTTTTATGATATTATTGAAGTTCTAAGAGTGGAGGTCTAGATAGGTTAATGGTATAAAAATAGGGTGGTAGGTATAATAGGGTGTCGTATAAAAATATAATGAACGAGGTGCTAAATTGAAAATATTACCTATTTTTCGAAAAAGGCTCTTGACAATATTTTCCTTGAAAAATATACTCGTTGATCTAGAATTCAGTCTAAAAAGGAGAAAATACGAAATTCATTTGGTCGTCTCTGGCGGAAGAATAGGAAAGTAAAATAAATATTTTATAATGTCGGTGGTTATTAGGTATCAAAAGTAAACAAAAGTTTGTAATGATAGATGTTTGGATGTCTGGATGTATGTTTGTTACTTTTTCACACATAAACGGGTGGCGCGATTGAGCTGAAATTTTGCATAGAGATAGGCTAGACCCTGAAATATTACATAAGACCGCTGGGCGCAGCTAATAATTTAATTCAGTAAACTGTAGAAAACTCCTTGAAATCGTTCAAAAATCACACTCATTTTAAAGCACGCCACTCAAATTTATATCAAAGGGTTTAGCACTTCATTTTCACATAATTCGTGAATGATTATGCGAATTATTCCAATTATAAGTCATAATTATGCTTGTTCAAAGGTCGAGGGAAGTGCGGTCTGCGTAGGTGAAGTTATTCTCAGAGGGTATTGTGGAGCTGATTTTGGCGGCAAAAACGGGTCGAGTGCGGTCTACTCTGTACTCTGCGCCTATTATCCGTGGTTTGATTAGGTATGCTGTTTGATACGTTTTGTTGGTTGTAATTACAATATTTTGATGTGAAACTACGTGCTACAATAATATAATAGAGATGGATTTGTTAACAAATGAAATTTAAAAAAAAGTTTATGCTTTTATTATTATTACCAACACCAAAGTATACTCGTCAAGACGAATCAATGAGCCCAAACTCGATGGGGTTGCGTTTTTAATTACGGAGTTACTATAGCCACCTTCCAGCTTCATCATCAGATCAGCTTGATGTCATAATAATATTGAATTGTCATCCGATTTATACAAAAAAATTATAAAAATCAGCTCAATCGGTAATTAGGAAGTGGGTCGAATTAAACTTGCAAGATTTGATTACAGACAGACGGATAGACAGACAGACAACAGACAGGTGAAAGTAAATAAAAGTAAGTAAAAAGAGTAGAGAGTTTGACGTTTCAAACGCGTGCTGTTATCATCACAAGAGATCATAAAGACGTACTCAATGCGCTTTACAAAGTGCATAATTGTTCTGTGCCCTGAGACATTTAGAATTGCATACCTCTAGTTTTACTTAAAACAGTAATACTCATACGTATATTTAAAAACAGTAAAAAAACAAACTAATAGACAGAGTTTATTTTATGTTTAAGGGGCTGCGCAGACGGCACACTTTTTGTGCGATCGAGTCTGCGGCGCACAAAAAGTCTGCATGGCGCGCAAAAAGTCGGTTGCGGATTTTTCACAGACTCAACGCACACGACGCACATCTTCGATCATTCTGTCGGCAGAGCTGTAGGGACGTAGACGCTATGGAAATCGTGCAGAGATCGCGAAGTATTATTTTGTACATGAAGTACAGAAAAAGAAGAAGAAAGAAGCGTTACGTCCACCCCTAGCAAATGCAGATTGCCGACTAAAGTGTGTGCCGTCTGCGTTAGCGCGCGTTGAAGCAAACGTTCAATTTTTTTCACACACTTTTTGTGCGGAGCGGCGCGGCGCGGCGCGGTGCGGTCTGCCCGAATTACACGGATTATTTGTGCGCCGGACTTTTTGCGCGTCGTGTGCGTTACTGCATATAGTTGCATAGATTCTATTTTCACAGACTAAAAAGTGCGTCATGGATAGTCTGTCGTCTGCGCAGCCCCTTATTGTGTTAATTTTGTAAGATTTTTTTTACAAATTAACGGTTTTAGTGACAATAATTGTATGCTATATTGTGTTTGTAAATAAAAAACCTACCCGTAGTATTTAAATAATATACTGAAAATATCTACATTTTGCATGAAAATTGTATCCTAACACTGAAAGAATGATCACAAAATGATTATAGAAAATACATGTTCCCAAAATCCATACTTTTACGACCATAAAAATCCAATAGAAAAACATCACTCATCCCTTACTATTTATTAATGGCTGGTCCAATTGGCTAGACGATCGACCTAATTACTTTTTATGCCTCCACAAAACCTACGACTGAGTGGGATAATCTTAACTGGTCCTGGGTGTCCTTAATTATGCGTGATCCGGGATCAAGTGTTCATCGTTTTTCTGGAACAGACTTAAGTGGGTCTGGATAAGAGTTAGGACTTTGTTAAAGAATTAAGAGCGTATATATCGAGTGACGCTCTCTCGCTCGCACTAATTTATTTATAAAAATGGCATAAAAAGAAATTTTGAACTTTTTTTCTTTCAAAAATTCTTTTCATGCCATTTTTTTTAAATGTGCAATAATAGTATGGAGGGCTATTCTTAAGGAATTTTCAATAAATTAATTCTATGAATTTATATTTCAATATTTGGCAAATAGTGCGAGCGAGAGCGCGTCACTCGATATATATACGCTTTTAAATGTTGTTTATTAAGGTATTGTATCCTTGTTAATGGACATAGGCGTAGCTCTGCGGAAATCTATTATAATTATTTATTTAAAAGTCATATTATAAATAAATTATTATAAAGTATACAATGAATAAATGTATTATAATTAATAAATAAATAAAAATCTTGACAGCTGTAGTAGCTGTAGTAGTGTTTGCTTGTTTTTTCTCTAAATATAATAAATTATAATGATTGTTTTTATTAATTGCATAATTATTATCCTACTAAGTGAACGTTTGAATGTGATTACTAATGGGAAAGTTTGTAGCTTATTAACTCTAAAACTACTGAACCTGTGTGATTAACGAGTTTTTCTAGCACTTATGATGATAAAGTTTTTTGCAGTAATAAACACTTGTAGAGTCTATTATTTCATAATTAATACTGGGTACCAATCACTAAAAGCTGGCGAAAATAATCATGTTATAAACATAGACTTTAGTTAATATAATAGGCTTTTCTTAACATTTTCGCATAATCCCTATCATGTGTAAAGACAGAGTTAAAAACGATTTCAACTTCATGGTTTCTAAACACATTTTATCAATAATTAATTTAAAAAAGGTTAAAATACAAAAATGCCTTTTTTGACCTACTCAGACAAGTGAATTTTAATTTCAACCCATGTTTATGAATTAACTAAATGCCTGCTAATTCTGAATACTACTGAAAAATGTATACTAACGTGGAAAAAATCTGGCACATAAACGGAACAGCCTCATATAAAATACAGGCTTTCAGGCAAATAACTTTGTAATCAGGAGGCTGTGTGTTACTTCCAACGAAAATTAATATTGTCATAATAATAATTTATTAAAGTACGGCTACAGACTTTTATAATAAACAGTCACCGTGCTTCATAATATAATATATAATAGAATAAAACTGATACTGAGCTAGAGTCGAGTAGGATAAAATGACTTTTCTAGATCATAGCAAATATTTTTGTTTTGCGCGTACATCACGTACCTACATTTTATGTGGTCATAATATATAATATTATGTCACCTACAGTACTACGTTTAGTTATTGGTACTACATAATATGTTTTTGCTACCCTATAATAATTAAGGGTGTTTGACAAAAAAAAAACCAGTAAAAGTTTGACTGCTGAAAAATTTGCACTAAATTTGCTTGATGGGGTGTCATGACGTAACCGCTTACTTTGATTTATTTTTTAGCTGGATATTGAAAAGTAACGTAGCTCGTCTCTAACCAAAGACTAGACAAATTTAATGTTGTATTGCTTTGTTTTATATACCTAAATGTACCTTAGCATGGCCACAGAGGCATCTATGACCCAGTGCTCTCGCAACGCCATTAACAGACAAAAATGGCGTCACATCGCTAAATCCAACGGGAAAATCCAAGCAGAAGACCGAGCAAACGCAAACACGACCACTCTGACAAGAGTGTACGACTTAAAAGAAGCATTAGTTCGCGAGATCCGTCTTTATTAAAACAGTCTGTAGATACAGGCTGTTCAAAACCGTCCAATCTTATCACTCAGGATACAAAATAAGACGAATAAATCTGATGATTCATAAATCTCGAACAAAGACAACAATATTGTTAAGTCGTTTTGTAGCTTTACATTTTACGATTCATAAAATAAACTCGGAAATAGCATGAAAATAATTGTATCTGTTTTTGGAGAAATAATTGGTCTATTTTTGGATATCCTTCGCACGTACGTATTGATTAGACATACGTATTTGATTAAGAGCTGTAATTTGAGACGATTAAATTCATGTGTGTACATGATAATATAAAACGTGGTAGAATCGAATAGATAGCAGAGTTTAAGAATGCGCATCAAATAAAACCACTAAAAATCAGGTGTAAGTAATGGTGCCACTTTACATTGCGTATTCACCGCATACATATCTAAATACAGCGATTTGAAGTGGCTCTATTATTCGTCTATATTTGCCAATTGACAACGACGTTTGACTTCAACACGTATATAGCGAACAAAGCCGATAAAAATACGAACACGAAGTGCACGTGCCCCCAAAAGAATAAAGTCAAGAAAAAATCGCCGCAAATTGATTCGCGTAATATTCACGCGCACTTATCGCTTAAGTCTAGTTAAATGACGCCCACATTCCTCACACTTATATAAAACCCTTCTTTATACGTCGGGGCTTAAAAACATGACAAAATAATATGCAGCTTTGTACTGCAGTTGCTTCTGTACTAGCTTAAGGCCGGTCATGCTCATTATTTATGTATCATAGACAAACCGCAAGCTTACCAAAGAGTCAAAGAGCTTATGTCTTGTGGTTCGTCCGTGTGACGTCACATTTCACTAGACTGTCAGGAGTATAATCTGGGTGCTCTGCATGTGAACATGTTAACGTGTATTACCTATATTAAACGTATAGCTTAACCTATTTTATATCAGATGAAAACTAACTTTACTACGAGCTTTCTTTCTATTATTTTCCCCCAATATCTTACTAAAACGAATGAGAATGAGAAAAACGCTCTCCTGATGGTACGAGATAGCCGTGCCCATAATTTACAGACCAGATATTGTAAAGATGTATTAGGATTTGTTGATTATGTTGTAACTAGTAGTTCGCCGCGAACTGGGACCTCGCAGACCCAATTTCCCTCAAAATAGGTATATATACATGGGTAAAAGTTATAAGTATCTACGAAATATAAATGTATGGAAACTTTAACCTATAATATTCGTAAAAGGAAAGGAAAAATAAGTAACGGATATACATTAAAAAATCTTTATCTCTGTGACTATTTTATTGTTGTGATCAAAATTTCAATAATAATAAAATATGAAAGGTTATGTGTGTATTCACTTGCAGAAAATAATAGAATAAAATAATAAATATTACTATAGTTTTTACAAAAAATCTCACAAAATCTTCATAGTTAGTAGCACTTGTTTACGAAGAAGTTGCCGATGTAGTGGATATTTGAAGAATAGAAATTGGAAAAAAATATCTAGCTTTACTTGTGTTATACAGCAAATTTACAACAGTTATTATAATATTGATATTGTAGCTAATTCTATAACATTTTTGTCGTAGCAGCCGATGATGACTTAGACTTGGAGCGAGAACGCAGAGCTATGACAGTCACGCGTAACATCTAGGCTCGCAGGTTTTCAAGATGTATCTACAGCTACTGAGAAAGACAAAGTGTCCTTGTTCAAGGCATTATCAGACTTTTTATACGTGCAACTCGTCGATCACATTTGCACTTTCCATCAGGTGGGATGTGATCAAACGTAGGCCTAATATTAATTATTTTTTTAAACAAAAGACTTGTGGATGAACTTTCCAAACAACAACGTTACAAAAAACGGATCCAGTACAACAACGCTTTCAGGATGCTTTTGGCGCTGTTTCGATACTACAGAGCGTTAGGGATGTTTGCAGATGTTAGAGTGAATGATGGTTTTAATGTCATGTGATAAACACATAAATAACAATCCCAATAAGTTTCTTGCTCGTTCTTCTCATAGAAATGCTTTTCGAACGAGCAGTAGAGTCTTAAAATACTTAGATCTAAACAATTGTAAAATTTACTTTCAAAAGTGAAGCACTGTAGCCTTTAGTCCTCGGAAAAGGAAGCTCATAGCTGGACAACGATTGGATATAGATAAAAAGTGTTAAAGCCAAAGTTGTAGGATTTTTTTAAATGTAGTAGGTACAACAAAATATCGTACACCGCCCAGTTTTTGACATTTAGGCAAAAAACCTAAAAATGGGACCTTCTTCGGCCCCCCCACCCCTCGGTCTCACCTCTGAGGGGTGGGGACTTTTAGTATGTTTATCACCTGAATACTCCAAACAAAGTTCCTAAGTTAGTTTTTCTGCTTTCGACTTTTCGATCCACATGCCTCTTTTGGGCACTCATTGAATTGGACTACTATTTGAATAAAAAAAATGGGTTTAAGTTTGATTAATAAATTTGAACATAATATCCTGCACCACCCGCACGATCATTTAAATTCATAATATTTTGTGTAAGTCAACATGGCTATTCAATTATCCGTTAGGGAACCGAACCTAGAACCGAATTATCAAAAATGTATTAAATGACGTATTACGTCGTATCGATTTTTCACAATTCGGTCTTTGGTTCGGTTCCCTGACGGATAACTGAATATCCCTGCAGTTCTCATAATATTATAATCGATAAACATTGTAATCTTGTATTCTCTATAACTCTACAACCCTTGCACCGATTTGGCTCATTTTTGGACGTGAGAATTCTTTTAGTTTGTACTACATGTTTAAAAAGTTTTATCAAAACTGGATTATCGGTTTTATTGTAATAAAGCAATCTCTTTTACTCTTGAACCCTTCGACCGATTTGGCTCATGTTCGAACTTAAAAATTCTATGGATTTATATTACGCGTTTGCAAAGTTTCATGCAGATTGGACCATTGGTTTTCCAGTTATCGCGTAACAAACATACATACAAACATACACTTTGGCTAATATATTTGTGTCACTTATAAAAAATGTGTAAAAGTTAGAAAAAAAATTATCAGCGCTCCAGTTTTGAAATAATCGTCAGACCTATCGTAAAGACTTTAAGTCACTTATATCTCTGCAACCCTGGAACCTATTTAGCTATTTTTTTCACTAAAATTATCCAATTAACCTTCTTAACTTGTGTGTAAAATTTCATTCAATTTGAATTAACCGTTTTCAAGTAAACGTCAACCAAACTTAAGCACCAGAGGTCAAGCGTTAAACTGTTCCAAACGCTGGCATTTCGCGGCTTTCGACTCTAAGACCTCGCTTCGCTCGGTCGAAAATCCGACATGTTATATTATCAGCGAGCCAAGCCTCGGGTGAATGTAAGTGTATAGTTAATCTATCTCGCTATTTATTATTTATTAGTATGCTCTCTTCGAATCTCTCAGATAGCCAGGGATGAGATAATAAATAGACAGAAATGATGGTTATCCTCAAACTAACCTCATCTCACCGCTGATATCCAATCTGTTAACATTGATTAGTAATTTATTCCGGAACATCTCTGAATAACGCCGGTTAGGAAATTTAGCAACGTTTGTGTTTGGCCGATAAATTATCAATTAGGATTAATTTCCGGAAAGTGGTTGCCATCCCTAGAGAGCAAATTTGTAAGATTATGCGGCACAGATTATCAAAATAGTACTAAGACACCGCGCGCCATTATAAATAGTTCTATTAGTCGGTTTAACGCAGTGCTTTTAACTCTATGTCGTAATTTCCGATGGTTATTCCCATCCATTCCCTGATTTCCCCCCTTGGGAGACAGATGAGCATAATTCGTTTTATCTGTTCTCCTTAACGGTAATCCGTTAGGGGGACATATGAAACTATCTTTTCTCACCTGTCCCCTTAAAACAGCAGCAGGACGGATGTGAATACATAGCGGGGACATCCCCGTAACAGTAAGAAAGGTGTCATATGTAATAAATAAGTGTCATATGGGTGAAACTTTTTCCCTATCTGTTCCTCTATGGGGGGACAGATTGGAATAATCCGAATTATGAAAAGGAAGACACAATATTTTTATGATTACATTAATCTGTAAGTTCTGCTCTAGTCATACGTGAAGAACACACAATCACGTGCAAACTTTTATCTTTATGATATTAATTTAATTTGGCTTCACTTTTGGTTTTGGTACGAGTTATCTACCCCAATATTAGCCTGAGTGGCCTTGTTAGGCATAGGCTGGTTTCCTTGACAGGCTGTTAGGAGGCTGGGGCACTCCTTATTGATGTACGGGAGTGCTCGGCTTTCAGAGGCTGTAGATTAAAGGTAAGGCTTGCGTCACGACACCTACAGGTATGTTTGCCTGTTAAACAAAATTTGATCACTGAAATACCAGTGTTGTAACACAAATTAATATATTTATTGAAAATGCAGTAATCTCAAATATAATAAAAGAAAACGTGACTGATTGACTGACTGGCCGATTTATAGACACAGCTCAAGCTTCTAAACGGATGGGGTTGATATTTAGAATACTGTCTGTATTCGAAATATCAACCCATATCCGATTTTTAGTAATTAGAAAGGCAAGTCCTTGCATTCCACTTGTTTTGTTTAATTATATTACTATGGCGCAGTCAGCAGGATCCAAAGATAAAATAAAAAGTTTTAGTTTCGAAAACTACTACAGAATACCATTTTATGTAAAAAAAATTACCAAAATACTTATGATAATCTATTCTTTATAATATTATAAAAACCATCTCTTATATCTACGAAACAATAAATATCTTTTGATAGTATAAGGTATTTATCGAGTGAACTCTGATGTACGTAAATAAGCCTATCTTAATGTCTTTAAGACGAAATATTTTTATAAATAAAATGATATGACCCCAGACCTTTCGATAGTGTGTATTCTTAGATACTTAGTACGTAATTTACACGTTTTCGATAACGATGAACGATGATTTTTTATTCACACCTTATCTTTATTTTCTCTTATATAACGTATTTTATTAGGGGTAGAATAATCTGTAAATTGAATTTTTTATTTGCTATATTATACAAAGGTAAGCCTTTGACTAAGATCACCTTGAAAACGATGCGACCAAAGATGGTACGGAGAGGCAAGTGGGATGAATCACTTCATCGTCTTTATTGAAGTCATTCCGGAATTTTGGCATAATTACTGTTTGGTGACACGACTTTTTCTAATAGTATAGACTAATTAATAAATAATGATCTTAAGCAAAAAAAGACTTCAAATAATATCTTGTGTTTATTGTACAACCATAGTTATAACGAAGTTCTGAGTCATAAAATATTTTCATCAAACTCGTAGCATTACAATCATAACAAAAATTATTATGATGTCGCGCTCCAAAATAGACTTCACTTTCCTAGACTAAAAAAACTGATCCAATTCCGCGTCCTGGTTAGCAGTCGACCAGACATATTAATATTGATTCCTCAGAGTATTTCAAAGTGGAGATGCCATATAATTCTAACACCACATGTTTTTCGGTTTTGGTGGGATATAGAACTTAATGGATAGATACGCTTATCACGAAAGGGGGTGTAAAAACCGTTTTTTGCTCTATTACAATGTTGTACGTGTGAAAGAAACCTTTTAACTGAACGGCTCAATTGAAAAATCGGTAGTTTAATGTGAGAGACATAAAACTTTTTTCCCCTACGTTAAGACTGCTCTACGAAACTACATACAGCCTCTGTAAACACAAACATAAGTGAAAACTTCCTCTAAAAACCACACAATGTCAATAACATTTTACCTTGATAGAGAGGGTGTTTATGATTGACACCTCCTCTTCTAAGACCTCCGTGGTGATTTCGATTCAATTTGCTATTGAGATATATTGCCGTTTTAATAGTCATTAAATTTTTACTGTTGGCAAGTGTTTCATATGAGTTTTATGGATTGAAACAGTTTTTATAGTTCTTTACGAACTTGAGCCATTGTAAGGCTCGGCATCGCAATAAATATTGCGTGGAACTTTTGAAGTGCAAAGTTTTTTGTTATTAAAGTTTTCTTGTAATGGCGTTGGATGATTTTCGCATTAGCATTAAATCCAGGTCTTTAATAAATCCTCTGAACGTAATATATTTTTATTTTGTTATCCATTTTAAACGTCAATGAGCTTTGAGTTCTTCGTCTCTGGATGACGAGCGTAGTGTAGTGTTATGTAGGACTGTGTACTGTGTACCTAACAGACCTAACAGAAAATACATAGTTTTGACTAATTTACATATAGGTTATTTGTTTATAATTGTGATTTGACTGTGACAGTATAAGTAGGTTACCTTTTTGGTTGGAGTTTAAACGCCAATTATTATGATATATTCCTTGAAATAAATTATAACATAGTAACTTAGTTATTTTGGGACTATTCAGTGAATGCGAATAAGATAATACGCGACCTTTATGCAAATTAGAGACAAATGACGGAGCATGCTTCGTGGGTACATTAATTTTCAATACAACAATTTTGCTTACATATTCCAATGGATTTAATTCTGAGGAAGTTATCTATTCTCAGAAATATCTTCAATAAATTTTGATATTGTTTGATTTTGAGGTAATTTTTTTACTTTTGTTTAAACAGATTAAAAAATAAATATATCATTAGATTGACTCGATAAAACTCGATAAGAAGACGAACAAGACGCTCTCCTGATGGTAAGAGATAACGCTGTCCATAATTAGTACAGTGCAACCCAGTATTTTACAAAAGTAAAATTCACGGGTGCACTGCGCCAGCGCTTCTTACTTGAAAAGCATAAGATGTTAAGACTCTTCAGCCTAGTAATTTCACTAGCTACAGTGCCCGCCTACCGAAGCACATCAATGTTTGCACATCATTGCTCAGGCGGTAGAATAACTGGCACTATTGGGGTACCCAGTAGTCGACCTCCTGCAAAGGCGAACGTACCTCTTAGTCAAATTAATCCAGTCCTAACAATAACCACTAGGGTGCCTACCAAAACGATGGGTCAACGACATCCGGGGACATGCGGGACTTGACTTGATGGCCAAAGCGGCAGACAGAGCAGAGCGATTATTGGGAGAGGCACAATAGGCCTCTGCAGAAATGCACCGCAAGAGGTTAGCCTCTTAGTCTCCTAGTATTTTGTCTTATGCCCCCTACCCTAATTTTATTAACTCTGCTTAGAGAAAAAGAAGAAGAATAGTTACCGAAGCCGAATACGGCCAGGTCGTTATTATCATTATCATAACTTTAAGAATAGAACTATATTACGGCTTAATCTATCAAACTGCTGCATATACAAAAAAGACCCTTAAAATTACCTTTCCTTCAAAACCTTGGTTAAAAAGTGCTACAATAAATTCGAACACACCAAAAAGACTTCCCACATAAAATTACAGAGATTTTAGATCCACAGTACAAGAGGCTGTAAAATGTCTGTCACATCCTTATCGTGAGCCTGACGGGCTGACAGCTAAATTTAAGATTACCGTTGTACCTTAATCAGAGATCTGATATTATACTGGTAACAAGCGAATAAATCATTTTCTTTATGACACGCCTTTTATACATTTTGGCTTAATTAAATATGTGTGTTTTTGATTAAATAACTGTAGTAATCTAAGCAGATTGTCTTTGATAATTATTTTCAATTATCACACTCAACATTTTCGAAAAGCCTCTTAGGGATCCGTACCTCGAAAGAAAAAAACGGAATCCGGTTTCACCTTGTTTCCGTCCGTCTGTCTGTCTGTCAAGAGTATTTTCTCAAGAACTCGTAAAGGTATCAAGGTGAAATTTATATCAAGTACTTAAGTCTGCTGTGCCTTGGAGCTGTAAAAAAGCTTACGTAATCAAAAGATACAGCCGTTTATGCCGCAATTTTTTCAAAGTTTTTACGAAGAAACATTAGATCTATTTAGTATCATTTTTAGTCACAAGTCACACACTTAAAATCTTAAACACTGTAATTGAAATTATGCTGAATAGTTGAGTGTCCATTTATAAAGTACCTCATTTATCAAAAGTTAATAATTCTATTCACGTCAATATAAGTGGAGCCACTTTTCCTTTAACAATGGATTTTGGTCGAATTGAATTCTTTATTGACAGCATTGTGTCGATGTTACATTCTTGAAATTAATTAATTATCATTTTTTGTAGATATTCGAAGTTCGACAATGACTATGACTAAAACAATGTCAAAACTTTATAACTGTTTTTAACATAATATGTTAAATACATATAATACAACCGTGCCGCTTTTTGATATTCTTAATGTAATTTAAATAATATAAATGAGATACCAATGTGTCTCATTTTAATATAAGGGTGTATATAAAGTATAATGCTATTAACCTACTCATTTCCCCATCTCAACCCACGAATAAATCAAGAAAAAAGTCAGTCAAAATAATAATAATTATGTCTGTATTTAAACGAATCTAATTATTATGTCTACTAGTAGTCTGCTAATTCATTCATTTTTCATACATAGGTACCCATTTTTCTGGGGAATTAGTTCCTAGTAAGACTTCCTGCGTTATTATATATTCACTGATCTCAACCCGTCATAACGGAGCACGTTGTGACAGAAAATCGTGGAACTGACACAGACAGCTTTCTCGCATTTCACCTTTAACAGATTTTTCCTAAATAGAAGTCAGTATAGCTATTACCCGTGACACGACGTGAACTTTTCCAAGTAATAAGTTCCCACGTGCTGATAAAACATTGTTGCGTCATCATACACTTTAGCCTAATAAAATATTCATATTGTTTCACCTTCATGATCGAAACTCACTTCGTCTTGAAGATTGCGTCCAAAATTGAGTTACTACATATTTTATTAGGAAGTAAGATACCGATCATAGATTACTTTGTAAGTTGAGATCGACCATCATAGGGATTTTTGTATCATGAACTAAGATGTAAGGTGAAACAGATGCAACATGTAGATGTACATCCTAAGTTCTACTAATATTATAATGCTGAAAGGTTTTTTCTTTGTTTGTTTGAACAAATAACAATATTAGGATTGGCTTTTATGCGCAGTCTAGATGAAAAACTATTATGAAATATTGCATGCTCCTTTTTTGGTTGGCTTTTAAGATACAGTACTAAATACACAAAAGGTTTAAAATGAATTGTAGTGAATTTTGATTGACGTGCGCCTCGGACTAGGTTTGTGGAGAAAGCAAGCATCTGCACTTAAATAAATAAACGAGTGACAGATATAGCCAGCACGAAGTGTGTACGTTTATATTATACTATAGCTTGTGCTCGAAGCTTTGTCCGCTCGGTGAAATCCTGGATTACCGGAGATCTAGGTCATAAAACCTATCTGTGTTCCAAATGTTAACTAAATCCGATTAGTGGTTTGAGCTGTGCGTTGATAAATCAGTCAGTCACCCTTTCCTCCTATAATAATTTAGACTTACATAGCAGATTTGGCGCGATATGAAATGTGTTATAGTCGTTCCCCTTTCTTATTTAGTTAGTGGTGCCGCCTGCACGGGTTGAAATGATTGAAAATGAAGTAAAATGTTTACGACGTGTGAAAAGTTTTTCTTATCGAACAGACAAACGTTTAACTGCTGTCTTGTCTGATGTTAACGGTTTTCTCTCTCTCTCTCTCTTCAATTGAGGTTTCGTTCCGTTGATGCTTTTGAAATTTGTTTATTTCAATGATACAGAAGAATAACGAGATATTGCTTAATCTATATAAAAGTTCTGTGCTCGTTTATTACTCGTTTATTTTCTATAATCTATGAGTTCTATGCTATATAGATCTCATAGATTTAGTATTTGCGACTCTCTCGCTAGTAAAATTTGTCGATTTTTGAAATATAAATTCATAGATATTTTAGGTACATACCTATTTAAAAAAAATTAGCAGAAGATTTATTTATTTATTATAGATTAGCCTTTGACCAAAATCTCTTAAGTGACAATAAGCAAAGAATTTTCATGTTGCCAGCCAATAGGTATAAGCTCTTAACATTAACATATTATAGAGATCTTAATGATTTTTATGTTCAAAACAAGTTCCATTTGCGCATACGAAAGCTTCAATAAGAGGTGACAGTTTTCATGTGTTGACTTTATGATAAATAAATAAATTTTGCAAAACGACTTATACAATGATCTATTGAAAAATGGTTCAATTACCAATAAACCTGTACAGTCATTGCCTTTGAACGACCACCGTAACCTTGACAATGTACAGTTGGCAACATAAAATGAATCTTGATGCGTAATACACATTCTTTACTCGTAAATCGAAACCGGTTTGTCCCAAATTCTCGTTAAATGGTAATTTAAAGGTCGTTGAAGGGTTTCGTTTGTAAATCAATGTTGTATTTGACTCATTTTATTGAAGTGACAAAACATACATCAATAAGAATATATAAAAAGAATGATTCAAATTTTGATTACAATGTGTATAACAGCCAGTAATACAACATACACCCCCGTAATCAAAATGAGACAATTAACATAAACCTATCCCTTTTATACAATTCTGATGCTTAATGCGTGCTAGCGGCTTAGTGAATACATCAGCCCACATCTCCTCTGTCTGTTTAAAGACAACATTGATAACTTTCTTAGCAACTAAATCACGTAGAAAATGATACCTAGTGTCTATATGTTTTGATCTGTTGTGGTGGACTGGATTTATTGCTAATTTTTGAGCAGATTGCGAATCATTATAAATTGTTACAACAGTTGACTCACCTGTTATTTCCAACATTAGCCGCTTTAAAAATACAGCATCCTGTGCCGCTCCCGCTAAACTCATATATTCACTTTCAGTAGAGGAAAGAGCAATTGTTGTTTGTTTCTTGCTCTCCCATGAGATTGCTCCACCTGCCAAAGAGAAGTAAAATCCAGTGTATGAACGACGATCTATGGGACAATTAGCCCAATCTGCATCCGCATAGCCAACTAAATTTCCTCTATCTTTCCTGTAAGTAATACCCACATCGATACTTCCTTTTAAATACTGTAACACGCGCTTTGCCGCAATCCAGTGAGTTTTGTCGTATTTAGTATTGAACTGACTCAAATACGAAACAGCAAAAGCTATGTCGGGTCGAGAATTGACTGCAAGGAACATTAAACAGCCAATTAATTTCTGGTAAGGATATACAGTAGAGTCCTCATTACCTTTAGATGGCACTAATTTTTCCTTTTGTAAAGGTGTATGCATAGATCTGCAATCACCCATTTGAAATTTTTCTAACAAGCTCCGGATATAAGTAGCTTGATGTATTTTTATCTCATTAGGTTTCCAATCAATGTTTAAACCTAAATAATAACTCAATGGCCCAATCACTTTCATACTAAAATGATTCTGTAAGTCAGATATGACAGAGTCAAGTGTAGAATCTTTTTTATAAAATACGACAATGTCATCGACATGAAAGGCCAGAATAAGTAACTCGTTACCAACCTTCTTGGTATAAATACATGCTTCTGAAGGAGTTTGTTTAAATCCTATACATTGCAATATTTCGGTCAACTTTTTAAACCATGTCCTTGGGGCCTGTTTTAGGCCATAAAGTGAACGTTTTAATAAGCATACCTTATCTTCTTGACCAGGTTTAGCAAAACCTTCTGGTTGACTCATGTAGACCTCTTCCTCTAAGTCTCCGTTTAAAAACGCAGTATCAACATCCAAATGATGCATTTTCATTCCTGTTTCTGCAGCCAACGCAAACAACATGCGTAAAGAGGAGCTCCGGACAACCGGGGAGAAAGTTTCTGAGAAATCAACACCATATACTTGATTAAATCCTTTTGCAACAAGTCTTGCTTTATACTTAACAACATCACCTTGCGCATTTTTCTTTAACTTGTATATCCATTTGCATGGAATAACCTTTTTATCTGGTCTATCAACGAGTACCCAAGTTTTCTTCTCAAGCAATGATTGGTATTCATCGCACATTGCGAGACGCCACTTTTCACTATCTTCTGCATTAATAGCTTGTGAATAGCTTAAAGGTTCATCCAGTTCAGAGGATGAAGTCTGCACACATACATAGTTGGCAGAAGAATTAGGTTTTCTTGGTCTTAAATTATATCTTGGTTCTACAACCTCAGTATCAGAATTAATTTCTTCTGAAGAAATTGATGTATCAGCATTATGCTACTGTTCCTCACTACTATCAGGTACACAATTTTCTGATACTGGTGCAATATTAGGCTTTATTAACTGTTCCACAGTGACAGTATTTCTCTGCTCTGAACTATTTAATGAATTCTCAGACAGAAGAGGTATGTACGAGTATGCTGGTTCCAATAAATCATTACCAGTCTTACAAGTATTACCTTTACCTTTTAAATCATGAAAATGATCTTCAAAGAATGTTACATCTCTACTCTTCACAAGTCTTCTAGGACACGTAGCATCTCTAAAGAAATAGCTTCTCGGATCTTCTGAATATCCGACAAAGATGTGTTCCGATGCTTTCATATCCAATTTCTTCCGATTACAGTCGGGGACATGAATTAGAGCCCTACATCCGAAGACGCGTAGATGTGATAAATTTGGGACCATACTATACCACTTCTCGTATGCTGTCTTGCCTTCGAGAGCACGATGTGGAGATCTATTCTTAAGATATACAGCCATATCTGCTGCATCCTGCCAATAGGCAGAAGAAAGAGAACTTTCTGACAGCATAGACCTTACCTTCTCCATAATGGACTTATTCGTCCGTTCAGCAATACCGTTCTGTTGAGGACTATAGGGAACAGTAGTTTGGTGTTTAATCCCTTCATTTTGTAAATGTTTCGAAAAAGCTGCATTAACATACTCTTTTCCGTTGTCACTCTTCAGTGTCTTTATCTTGGCTCCCGTTTCCCGTTCCACAGAGGACTGGAAAATACAAAACTTATTCTTTACTTCAGCTTTTGAAGAAATAAAGTAGACAAAAGTCATACGAGAAAAATCATCTATAAAAAATAAAATATATTTATTGCCTTGAAATGAAGATTCAGGCAAGGGACCACAAACGTCTGAATGAATAAGTTCCAGAACTGAAGTTGATTTTTTATGTGAAACTTTCTTAAAAGTTTTCCTATTTTGCTTACCTTCAATACAGGAGATACAAGGTTCCTTATCGACTTCTGAATAATCAACGCCCACCGCGTGACCCTTCTTAAGTTGGTCCATTCCAATGCGGCATAAGTGACCTAATCGTCTATGCCAAAGCTTGAAACAAGATACATCAGAGTGCGTTTCAAAAGCGGATAATCGTTCATTGAGTTTAGGATTGACTGTAACATCTAATGAATACAGTCCACCACAAATAGAACCATGTAAAATTACATCTCCATTACAAGTAAAAGCATCAGAATCATAAAAATTACAACCAGTTTTATCAAAAACTAAACTAAAACCTTTATCTACTGCCTTCTTAACACGCTCACTGCGTAGCTCTATAACGAGTACATTCAGTGGGTGCGTCATGGGGTCTTTTAAGTCCGGAGCATATCTTTTTTCTGGAGCGTTTAAGGGTCGAAAAGATCCAATACATCCATATTTGCTTAACTGCTTTTATCTCAGTAAGTATGAAGATTTATAATTATACATTAAGGGCATCATATTGTGACATTATCAATCAAGCTAAACTGTAAATCGTAGTTAAATTCACAATATAGTTTCTATGGAAATAAATAAATAAGTCATCGGATATTTTCGATCCAGTATACGCACTGATTTATCAAATTATTGGTAAGGTTGTAGTGTTGTACGTTTCAATAAAATATCAATATCGATACTTAGTAATATTTTCCTATTAATATTATAAATGCGAAAGTTTGTGTAAGTGTGTGTGTATGTTTGTTACTTCTTCACGCTTAAACGGATACACCGATTGAAATTTGGTATGAAGGTAGTTAGACTCTGAAATAAAATAAAATAGGCTACTTTTTATCCCGATATATAAAACAGTTTCTGAGAGAATGGGTTTCGATTGAAAAAAAAAATTTTTGTCATCTCAATGGTGGTACAATGGTACCAGGATACCGTTAAATCCGGATTTGATTTAATCGAATTTTTTTGGGGATAATTTTTTGCTAGAAATTTTAATGGTAGAATTTTTTTGGTAAATTTTTTTGGTAGTAATTTTTATAGTAGAATTTTTATTGATAGATTTTTTTTGGTAGAATTTGAAATCGTAAAAATTTTTATGGTACAATTTGGTAGAAGTTTTCTATGGTAGAATTTTAATGGTAGTTTTTTTTGGTAGAATTTTTAGGATAAATTTTATGGTAGAATTTATAATGTTAGATTTTTTGATAGAAATTATTAATGTTCGATTTTTGTTAGTAATTTTTATAGTAGAATTTTTATTGATAGAATTTTTTTTTGGTAGAATTTGAATTCGTAAAAATTTTTATGGTACAATTTGGTAGAAGTTTTCTATGGTAGAATTTAAATGGTAGTTTTTTTTGGTAGAATTTTTAGGATAAATTTTATGGTAGAATTTATGTTAGATTTTTTGGTAGAAATTATGTTCGATTTTTTGTTAGTAATTTTTATGGTAGAATTTTTATTGATAGAATTTTTTTTGGTAGAATTTGAAATCGTAAAAATTTTTATGGTACAATTTGGTAGTTTTCTATGGTAAAATTTTAATGGTAGTTTTTTTTGGTAGAATTTTTAGGATAAATTTTATGGTAGAATTTATAATGTTAGATTTTTTCGTAGAAATTATTAATATCCGATTTTTTTTGGTAGAATTTTTTGAATGGTAGATTTATTATTTTTTTTGTAGATTTTTTTGTTAAAATTTTTAATAGTATATTTTTATGATAGAATTTTTAATGGTAGATTTTTGATTTTTTTTTTATAGAATTTTTAATGGTAGATTTTTTGGATTTTTTTGTAGAATTTTAATGGTAGATTTTTTTGGTAGATATTGTTATGGTAGAATTTTATGATAGATTTTTTTGTTAGTATTTTTAATAGTAGATTTTTTGGATTTTGTTGATATTTTTTGTAGAATTTTTTGATAGAATTTTTTTTGTAGATTTTTTTTGGTAGCATTTGGTAGTAATATTTTGTCATTTGTCAATAATCAGTGTCAATTCTTTATCATGTGTGTATATTCACCTAGACAGATGGGCAGCACTAGATCAAATGATAAGCTATCTAGTGCGGTCATTGGGTCATCGGGCATTGGTCGATTAAACCCGATAAACGCACTGGATGGAAAAGTTTTTAATCTGGTCGGAAGCGGGTTCATAAGATCCGATACGATTTTATACCGATATAAGGCTACCATTTAAAAATGTCGTTTTAGAACACTAGCTGTCTCTCTTTTATTCCCACTAACTCCAAAGATATCTGTCCCGCACCAGCGTGAAGTACAGCAATTTGAATGCCGCACCGCTGCAAGGAACACCATCGGATCTATGTAACCCGAAGTCGCAATGAGCGTGTTAACTGATATAAGATTCGAGTCCAAGTTTGGCACATGAACTACATCAAGAATCTTTTTGACCGATGTCAAATTATCACTGCAACTGGTAATCGAAACTTCACCAACACCTTGGGTTTCCAGTATATCACCATTTGCTATAGTTACAGTTCCAATAGGGGAATCCTTCACATTCTCCATCCAATCAGCTCGCGATGTCATGTGTGCTGACGCTCCAGAATCTATATACCATTTCTCATTATCTAATTTCTCATTTACATTCAGTGCACAGAGAGCATTCTTATGATTTACAGATTTCTTATTCTTGTCCTTCTTATGGGGACAGTCTGGACGCTTATGACCTGGCTCATTACAGTCATAACACACAATAGGCTTCTTAGGCTTGGATGCAGAAGATTTACTTTGATTCATCCGGGAACGAAGAGCAGTATCAGGATTATCATATTCAGTTTTATTCAATTCATTCAATAATTTTGTCTTTACAAGGTCCGAAGTTATATGTGTATTCGAATTTTCCAGAGCTAATATTAAAGGCTCATATCGTGGACTCAGACCTCCCAGAAGAATAGCAGCTATTGATGCATCTTCTATTGTTTTTCCGATGTCAGCCAAGTCTTGTATAGTAGACATGATGGCATTTATATACATCTCAATTGAGATATAATCTTCAAGGCTGCATCTATAGAGTTTACGTTCAAGGCTTATACGTCGACCCAAACCTTTGTCTTCGTATGCGGACGAAAGAGCGTCCCATGCCTCCTTTGCAGTTTTTGATGACCTTACGTGGGTTATTGCCAGTCCATCCAGAGTAAGGCAAATCTTCGATAAAGCTTTCTGATCATTTCTTAACCTTTTATCGGTGGATACATTACTATCTTGGTAACCTACGACGGCTTCCCACAATTCTTCATGAATAAGGCACATCCGCATCTTAAACTTCCATGTAGAGTAGCCTTCCCTATTAACTAAAGGTTTTATGCGAGAAAGGGAATTGTTATTTGACATAATTTTATAACTCACGAACAGCTGGTCAATGTCCAAAAAATACACATATGATGCACGTAATACTTTAGAAAAACTTGATTTTCACTTTTAATGCAGAAAAACAGTTTATCCTTGTATTTTCTTATAAATTCGTGCTGATAACGAATGTTGTATTTGACTCATTTTATTGAAGTGACAAAACATACATCAATAAGAATATATAAAAAGAATGATTCAAATTTTGATTACAATGTGTATAACAGCCAGTAATACAACAATCTTCATACTTGCAATTTTTTTTGTTACCAATCACCGACACCACATCTGTTATATTACTGTAGCCGTAGCATCCATACGTACTCCATATGGAATGGCGCACGGTGTTGTGCGCGCCACTTCCCGGACCTGTTCTGGTGTTGCAGATGTCAATAAGTGAGCCATAACAAAGGTCATCATTACACCTGACTTCATTAGTTAAACAACATTGATATTGAAATATGTATAACATAATTAGGTTCATAATTTAATAATTAAACACATCTATTCATATCTTATATTAGTAGGATATTATACCAGCGAAATGTACATTTTATTAATTACAATTACAAGTGGGTGGGTGTTTGTATATTTACTCATGTGGTAAAGTTCTGATTTACCTGAAGAATTTCTCGGAAGGTTTCAGCAGAATTCACCGAATAGCGGCGTTTGGGGGATGTTATAAAATTAATATTACACTCATGTCCTATTCTTCAACATAAAGTCTCTGATTATGTTTACAGCTGTGTCCCTCATAACCTAACCGAACTTTTTACGTCCTGAGTGATATCTTAAATGAGGTCGCTTGTGTCGCTTTTTACAATGGTCTTAGCGGTCACATGTTTGTAGTTCCACTTTTTTTCCGCCGGTCAGATAACTTGGTAATATATCGTTGTACATATGTGCTTACATCGTAATAAGACAAAGGCGTGTCGGTGACCACCGGACCTTTTTACAGTTAATCAACTCAAATGGCTGACTGCAAATTAGCTGTGCGCAGAACCTTGTCATAATACAGTGATGATTGGAGACCTTGACAACAGTTTCATTATAATCCTACTAATATTATGAAGGTGAAAGTTTGTATGTCTGTTGATCTTTCACTACAAAACCGAATACGATGAGTCTCGATATATAGGTACCTCTGTAATAGGTACATTCGAAATCTAGGAGAAAACATAGACCTAAGAACCAAAAATAAGTTTTTTTTTATATGAATTTGAGTAATCAGTGAAAATAAAACGAAATGTCGACGAATTGTAAACCTTCCCCTCATTTCAGTATTTTTCTAACCATTTTACCTATTAATCACAGCAAAATATTGGTGAAGGTTGTCATACTTGAAACGGATGGGTATCTACTTGAGTTGAAAAACTTTTCTCTCGTTAAAAGTTTTGTATCTAGAAGTCTCACTCGTTGCTCTCAAGATGTCTGTCTCTTGACAAGTCATGGACTGAGTTATGGTCTCCGTTGATATTCCATTGATGGGAATTGAACTGAAGGAGCAAGAGCATAAAGCAAGCAAGATAAACACACTAATAGAAATCCGCGGAGTGAAGTTTTTATGCAATAGGGATGTTGACTAAAAATTTTTGTTTTGTCCATAATGTATATAGATTATAGAAAAATATTGAACACGTATTTTTTTTATTTGTAAGTCTGATAAAAAACGTGGAAGATACAACGCACTAAAGTTGCTTGAACGAGATATCACACCACTCAATCTAGTACATTTTTGTTTAGTGGTGTCACGCGTCCCAACACAGAATCTTATAAGCGTTTTATCTCAGGCATTTTTTATTTTATTTGCAAAAAAAATAAAAGATTTTTTTTATTGCTAAAATTATCTCATGATCTAATCATGTTTTAAAATGTTTGACCTTTATCCTTATTGTAGATTTTTACTTTGCTCGCGGCTCCGTCTGTCGCATCAATGGACAGACAGCGTTAAGTAGAAAATAATTATATTTCATGTAATCAAATAGTAGTCATACAAATGATGCCATACAAAACACCGACCAGAACTTGTAAACAGTTAGTCTGTAACTAGAAATAAGATGGTTTAATTGGTGCTGACGTCAAGGCAACCACCATTACGTATTTGATTAGAGAGATACACGTCAATGGCTTGAACATCTAATTTTGTGAAGAATTGGCCTTTGGGCTGAATTAGGCAGTAGGAGGTCTTCTTTGTTTGTTTCTTTCTTTTCAAGTGGTAAATAAGTATTTGTTAGGTTTGTGTGTAACAACTTCAACTAGTCATCACTTATCAACAGGTGAGACTGTGGTCAAACGCTGTCCTATTCTATGTTAATACAAAAATAGCCATATAACTTATCTACTTGTTTTTTTTTAATAAATATAAGCGTCACTCACCTATAGATGAAGAAAACCATGGTTGTGCCGACATCTATAGGTGATCTCGTCTGCTCTTAGTGCGTCTATCGCTTATATTTAAAAAAAAAGTTATATAGGTACCTCTGCTAAAAGAGATGGGGTAAATCGCTCCCTCCCTGACTTTACTGAATATCTTGACGGAACAAAAGAAGACGGTCTTAATGACCGCTTGGCGACTTGGTTTTGTCCAGAGGGTGGTAACTAGCCACGGTCGGAACTTAACACCAGTGTAGTGATTAAAAAATCTAAAAACAGGGCTTAAGAGCGTATATATCGAGTGACGCTCTCTCGCTCGCACTATTTGACAAATTTTGAAATATAAATTCATAGAATTAATTTATAGAAAATTCCTAAAGAATCAAATACTGCGAGCGAAAGAGCGTCACTCGATATATATGCTCTTAATTAGGCATTTTGTAGGAACGTAAGCTAGTAATAGTATTATAGAGGCAGAAAGTTTGTGTGTTTGTTGCTATTTAACTAGTATGATAAAAACGTGATTGATTAAGAGTTAGATGTAAGCTTAGATCTTTTTATAGACGATAATAATATTATACATAGGCTTCATTCAGAATAGAATAGAAATATTCTTTATTGTGTACAATTGAAAAAAACGTACATAAAATTACTAAAACATAAAATAAATTACATAAACAAATTGGCGCACAATATGCGGCCTTATCGCTCAAAGCGATTTAAATGTATAAAACGGCACAACGCAGCTAGTAACTGAAACTTTAGTTATTCTATTTGGCGAAGAAACCAAGAATTAATTAAAATACATAAACTTGCCACTTGACCGTAATATATTAAGAACCTTTTCACAACTTATTCTTTGAAATGAACACAAATATTTTGAACTTTGTACTTCAAGTTTAAATAAAAATAAATTGAGCTATCACTATAGCAATGAAGGCGTACACCGCTTATACTAGTCCAGTCAATGAGTGCTCAAAAGAGGCATGTGGATCGAAAAGTCGAAAGCAGAAAAACTAACCTAGGGACTTTGTTTGGACTAGTTAGGAGATAAACATACTAAAAGTCCCCACCCCTCCGAGGTGAGCCCGAGGGGGGGAGGTCGTAGAAGGTCCCGTTTTTAGGGTTTTTGCTTATATGTCAAAAACTGTACGTCATTCATGATTCTATAAAATATATAAAAAAGTTTCTAAAAACAATATAATTTATTATTATCCTGTACATAAAAAATTTCAAAAAAAATATATAAGTACGAAGTGGACTTCACTTTGTGCCACTGTTTGCACAAAGCATAAATTATAATTCAAGCAAGACAAAATGTAAGAAGCACTTTAAGAATGAAAATCTTAAACGTTTCGTGAACATGCTTAGATTAGACCATAATATAATTATTATATGATAGACAACTATAAAATATATGAAACGTGAATCGATCGCTCGATTATATTATAATTAGGTTGGGTGTAGACTGCACTTTTTTTTTTGGTAGAACAATATTATGATGAATTTTGTTTTATCATTGCGATGTCTGCCATAACGTCTGAACTTAATTTATTGTCTTCAGCTCATTAACAAATAACAAGCAACAATGTTTACGATTAAGATTAGTTGTTTTAACTTTTATCATTTGTAAGTTTGTTTTGAGAATTAACCGTTTTCAAGTAGATAATAAATAAGAGGACTGACTGTATTTATTTACGCGAATTATGAAGTTAATTGAAAATGCTTTGTTGAGTTTACTTTGTTGTTTTATAATCTGAAGAGCCTCTGTCAAATGGACTACTTGCATCTATTTATTTTACGACGAAACATTTTTCAGAATAAATATTGTTAAGCGAGTAGAATTAAAATTGTTAAGAATTTTTTTTTCTTTGACAACGATTTTGAGTGATATTAAGCGACGATGTGGCCGTAGATGGTAGCAGACTAAACCTAGAAGGCGGGATAAATCTCTCAGATTAAAGAAATATTAAAAATTATTAAAGCCAAGCGAGCTTTTCATTAGAAGAAATCATAATATACCACAGATCACATAGCATAATATACTGAAGTTTACATGTCTAACTTCGTGCTGATATTTCTAGCTTATATAATATATGAAACTAGCTTATGCTCGCAACTTTGCCCGCGTGACAATATCCTTTCTTAGCGGAGGTCCAGGTCATAAAATCTATCTGTATTCCAAATTTGAACCAAATCCGTTCAGTGTTTTAAGCTATGCGTTGATAGATCAGTCAGTCAGTCACTCTTTCCTTTTAAATATTTAGATTAGTCATAATATATTCACTTAAATTATTCAAAAATATCTACAAAGTCCTATCCAAAAGTACCTTTTAAGTAGCCTTTTAAACTCCAGTTCCCCCAAAACTTTCCACGTAGTGCAAGCACGATTTTATGGTGAGGGTTTACGATCAGGCCACTGGTGAGAATGTTACGACTCAACAGGAATTGATCACTACTCAATAATGACGTGTCAAGGCCAATAGTTGCCGAATTATCGACAAGGTCGCTATATAAAATAAATATGGTTCGGCTTGCTCGAATGTGCGTAATAAAAAAATAGGGTGGAGTGCTTTGGTGTTTTGTGAGAAGATTGGGGTGTCAATTGATCCTAAAGATGTTACATTGTAAACAGATGTTTAAAAAGGCAATAATTATGAGTTTCTTGCTCGATCTTCAGTCTTAAAATAGAAAATATGTAAAATTGACATAAAATTGCTTCAATGTAGCCTATTTAAATAAATGATTATACCTACTAGTTTGAGTTATACCTACATAATATCTAGTAGGATTTCAAATAATAGGAAATGTTATTGCTGAAAAGGTAAAGTCAGTATGCGAGTTTATGTTTGTTAATTTCACGCAAAAGCCATGGAACTGACAGCGATAAACTCGATATATGTATCTATAGCTGAAACATCAGGTTTTTCATATAATACTTATAATATAGTGCATCGATTAATAATAAGTGAAGATATATTATAATGCACAAATATTTTTCCCAACTTTTCATTTGTTTTTATCTTTGGCCGCAGAAGCAGTAGTCGAGATGGTTGTGAAAACGTAAATATCAAGTTAATAATGGTTGTGAAAACGTAAATATTAAGTTAATAAACACAATTTAATAAAACTAACCAAAATTTCCTTGTAAAATTATAATTTATTTCAAATCACTAAACACAAGTGAATTAAATTAAAAATTTAAAAAAACCCCCAACGCAATACGTAATCTCTTGTCTCGTAATCTTGGATTTTAAATTTTATATAGTGGGCTGTAATCTACTCGTTAAGCCCTTTCATTTGATACCCATATTGAGGGGGTCGTGGAAGAAAAAAGTAATCCGCCATTTTGTAGCGGCGGCCATCTTGGACCGATTTTCACCAAACATGGCTAAGAACACTCTCGACTAACTCTACTTTCAAACAAAAAAAACTAAATCAAAATCCGTTCATCCGTTTGGGCGCTACGATGCCACAGACAGACACATACACACACACACACACACACACACACAGACAGACAGACAGACACGTCAAACTTATAACACCCCGTCGTTTTTGCGTCGGGGGTTAAAAACCAATAAATAAACAACAAAAACTTTTCACACATTCCGTGCAACCAGAGTTCAAGCTCATTAATTAAATCAGTTTATCTGCTAAAGCTTAAAATTACGCGGGAATAGTTAAGCGGAAACTAAAAGGTTTATTTTGGTAACCTCAGGTACGTGAAAAGGCGAAAACTGGAACGTAAATACGGTTCGCTTTTGAATTTTTAATTAACTTTAACCTTTCGACACCTGCGTTAAAGTGAATCCCATATTTACGCGAGCTGGTCTCTCAGACCGAGTTTTGTTTTCGCGTCTTTGTGAGGTTAATAAGTGACTGAATAAAAATTTGGTCAAAGTAAAAAAATGTATATATATTGGTTTCCATAATTTATTATTTTCAAACTGTGTGGAGAGAGAGAGTACATAATTGAACTGAATTATACATATTATGTAGAGTTTTCGCATAAAACTATTCTAAAAATTATGTACAGATAAATATTTTAAAGCGACCCAATCAACATCTTCATCAAGTCATGTATGTAAAATGTTTTAGGACTCCACTTGAGTTGATCGATACTTACAGAGATTACTGGTAAGACAGATACAACAGCGATAACAGGGGCCTTAATTTTTGTAAGGAATCTATAATCCCCGGTTATTTACATTTTAAAAATACCTGTTGCAGTTGTTGATCAATTAAAAAACACGTTTGTTGTATAACACCTTCCACACCACACCCTTATTATTTATTATATTCTGTTTTTGGTATTTGTAGTTATAGGGGCTACAGAAAGACAGCGAAGCTTTAGTAATATAAGGTCCCGTTTTAACCCTTTAGGTACGGAACCCTAATGAACATTCTAGCGATCGATCTTCACTCATCTTGATCTTCATCAATCCGTTGAAGCCAAAACACAAATGCTATTTATGTGACCAATTAATTATACATTATAATTGATCGGTCTGGCAGACCCAAGCACCTGTAGCAAGGTTAAAGAGGCGTTTATTCTTACATCTGTATATAGGTTAATGAGGAATTAAACGTATAATAAGAGACACAGCTCAACTTTTATTGTGTGAACTAAATCGATTTGGGTTTAAAAGGGTCGACGCTTTGAGACGTGGTTAATTTGATAGGCTTTTGTAATTGGGTTTTTTGGTGAAATGTTTACAAAAGATGGAAATACATTTGAATGATTGATAATGGTTTGTTAATATAAATTTATTTATATAGCAAAATTCAACTGCCTGACCGTTTGCTTGACTGACTGATCTATCAACACCACACCTCAAACCGCTGAATTGTTTGGTATCAAATTTGTCACACAGATTTTACGGATCTGCTAAGAATTCTTGATCTGAGAGCTAATTGTTTAGCTGTTCTGTTATACCTTTTTTGCATAATAAGTATGTGATACCCTTGTTGTCCCATACAAGTCACTGAAAACCGAAACGAATTGCAAATAAAATTGATATCCCACCTTCACATCCGTTAGAGGTGTGGAAACCTCTATTGGATAAACACGTTTTACTTCTCCAAGTTAACGACGTACTCGTAGACCAAAGTTTACCAAACCCTGTGAATGCAAGCCACGCTTTGACCAGCGGTAAATGAAAGTAAACACGGTCAAAATTTGTTTAAACTTTTATCACATGACATGACAAATATGTTAGAGAAGATGCCGCAAATGCGTCATATAAAGTGTAACTTTTTCAATTCAATTTATCGATAATTTCTCACTATACTACTGCAAATAAAATCAAAACAATTATTGTAACTAAACACAAAAATACTAAACAAATTCACTGCTATAGTGCAGCCACAACCCATAAATGGTGGCATAAAAATGAGCTGGTCACAGAATTAAGGAAACGAAAAGAAGAATGGTAAAGTCAACAGTTTTCACTTTTTGTATTGTTATGATGTGCTTTTTTTTATATGAGTGTATATAAACTTGTACGTTTAAGGTGGCACTACGATGATGAGAAGGAATATTACTTTTTACTTAATACTAAGGGAGTTATTACTAAGACATGCCAAAAAGGTGCACTCATGGCATCTATCGTAATATATAACTTGTGCAGGACATCGAAACTCTTAAATCACCCGTGATTTAATAACCAATAAATTCTTCAAAGAAACACCAATTAATTTTCGAGTTTTTGTTAATTTATGGTCGATTTAACATTGGGAACCTTTTACTGTAAATATATTGCTTCAATGAAAATTCCCTAAATTGTTTATGTGGAAAAAGGAGAGTTGGCTCGTACCGGATAGGATTTGGGATCAAACATCAAGGTCAGGATTTTTAATATAGATTTAACCTTGGTTGTTATAGGTACACTGGTCAATAGGTAGTACCTACCTAGGTTAGAAAAAAAAGCACTATCTCAGGGTACTATTTGTTTTTGTTTGTCTTCACACAAATTGTTATTCTGATAAAGATGTACAAATAAAGAATTATGTATGTTACAGTTACAGATTAAAATAGTCAGTTAATTGGATAAGTTTATTCCTAACCGTTCATTAGTTGCTGGCATCCAGTCACTTACTTAATGTTAATTTTTAATTTTGGTAATATTTTTAAAAACTAATTAAAAGGTAAAATAAACCTGTTTCAAAATAACCAAAAGACAGACCAAAAGTTGATCCACTTTCATATTTTATTTTTTTGCTAATTAAAATTCTTTTTCACAACTCATAAAATGTCACAGTAAACACTTCCTGAAATTTTATTACCTCTACACTTTTTACACATTACATAACATACAGGGACCTAAAGTTTTCTCCCTAGCGCAGCTTCAAATAAAAACGTGTCTTGTGAGAAAAGGAGCTATAAAACGTTTATTATATTTGCTAACCCATAAAACGCAAGCCTGAAATAAATGGCGCTTCTTCACCGCTAACAGAAAGGCCGTCTCGTCACTCGACGTGTTAACAAGTGGTTACACGATGCAGAATAAAAGTTTAAGGCGAAGAATAAATAACAATAATTATGTCGACAGATGATGGCGATATCAATAAAACATAGGGTGACAGTCCACTGAAGGAGCGATGCGACGCTTTTTATATTGAGTCTTTATATTATAGGTATAATATACAATAACTGGTATAATGTGGATAAAATATTCAATTTTGTCTCGCTATCGTCTAAGGCTTCGCCTGAAATGAGGCAGCTGTATAGATCTTTATTATTATTACTATGAGCATGTAGAATCCCACCGCAGGGGAAAGGCCTATTCACTATTTCTACCCTCCCTTCTTGAGATCTTGAGCTATGTTGTCCATCCTTCCACATTAATGAGGCAAGATCATCTTTCCATTAGATCTTGGACCAATATATTTATTTTATGAGGACCTTATAAGGACATCAGAAAACTTATTTTTTGTTACGTGCCCATATACCAAAATTACAGTTTAAATTTATTTTCCTGGATATTTTTCTCTATTGTATTTGAAAAAAATATTAGTCTGTATACATTCTTCTGAATATAAAAATTTAAAACTTAACTCCGACTTTTACTAAAACTTCATAAAACTGATTTGAAAGCTGCGTATCGCTTTCAATAGCATCGTGTTTACTGAGTCACAATCTTTATAAACCTAAAAAATGAGAGTGCTAAAAATTTACGATATTATTTATTCGAAAGTATATTACTCATTTGGCTCCAGTTAGAACATAATTTCTTCAAAAACAACGCTGTTTTGATGTTACTTTTCTCGTAGATCACGTTTTCAATTTTATTTAGAAAACTATTTGCATGAATGCTTAGCTAATATTAGAAGCACCTCTAAAAATGTTTTTATTGCGATATAAATAACATATTTTTTTATTTACGCAAACTTTTCTTATGTTTTTAAAAATATTATTGGCAGATTAAATTGTAAACTTTGAGATCAAACGAAATTAAGATTTAGATAAGAATCAAAATAAATATTGTAATTCTACTAGTACGAGTAAACAGACTAGATTTTGTTCAAAAAATTAAAATATTCTTTAGACCACCAATTGATGATGATACACTTTTGGTTTAAATTTTTGCGTTGTTAAATTTTATTTTATATGAGGATCAATAAAGAGTTTTATCTCATCGTAACTTATCTTATTGTTTTATTTAGAACGAGTAGAGTCTTATCAATTTCATAATAATATGTAGTGAGCCTCTGGAATATTTCAATTATAATTTTCTCAGTCATTGAAATGCTGTCAAATAAAATCTTTTCTTTAAAACATCCGTCGATTTGTTCTTTAAAATCATTAATAAAAAAAACAAAGCGGCGGATGTTGCCAAAACCCTGCCAATTGGGAAATTTCTTTTTACTACCGCTCTACTATAACAAATTCACGGTAATGTAATAGAATAGATGTCGCGACGGCATCAAATTGTATGAAAACCGTATAAAACAATTACTTACGAATTATGTGCTTTAATTTTTATTATTTAGAATTCTATAAGATAGTTTGTGCAATTATTATAGCACACATTTTAGAAGTGTTTCGTATATATGTATATAAAAAAATGCCATGTCATGCCAACAGGTGTGAACTCCTGATGAAGGACATCGTAATTGTCCAAAACCGTGGTCGAGATATTCTCGACAATTAATATTAGACGTGAGTTGTGCCGTTTTTGTTGTTTTAGGTATGGAGAACACTCGCGATAGTTTGAAAAATCTTGCAATAATATTGTGCAGGGTTCCTCGTGAGAATTTTCAAAAAGTGAATTCTAAATAATAACAATTTTTTAAATAAAATAATTATCAAAAAAATATCATAAAATTATTTATTTCAATTTAAAATAATAGAATTTTACAGCGCGGACGGCCTTATCTCTTAGCATTATATAAACAATATCCACAAATATGTGTGTTTACCGTCATCAATCGACATACATAATATTATTTACCTTTTTGTGCGGCATCAATCTTGATACAGATCTGTGAAGGAACCCTTTTTATTGTCGCATTACGTATTGTTACCGTGAAAAATTCGAACGTCTACAAATTTAGAATTCCGTTCTTAATGAAAGGGGCGACAATTCAATTCGCCT
Source organism: Hemithea aestivaria (assembly GCA_947507615.1). Classification (NCBI taxonomy): domain Eukaryota; kingdom Metazoa; phylum Arthropoda; class Insecta; order Lepidoptera; family Geometridae; genus Hemithea; species Hemithea aestivaria. The sequence goes on along the minus strand of OX382325.1, from coordinate 4,599,362 downwards.
TCGAAATAAATGTTATTTTTGTTGGTGACGACTTTTTTATTCAATATGTCAGTGGAAATTCTATCGATATTGTGTGTTTATGTTGTTTACAAATGTAGGGAGGGTTCAATCACCTTAAAATGGCACATGGCTAAATAATAGTATGTATTTTTTTTATATAGGTATTCTTATTAACTTGATGATGGGAGACATGATGTGTAATTTCAAAAGGTTATTTTTCTCAAAATACGTTAGCCAAACTTACAATTTACAGTAAAAATAATTTTGAAAACCATTAATTTTAACTGAGCTATATTTCCAATTAGATTGCTATTAATGTTTGTTTGGAGATTTTACAATAAGAAAAAAATTGAACAACATAAAAAGTGAATTTCATAAATAAATAATTTCTAGTAACAGTTCCCCTTTAAATAAAATGTCAATATATAATCTCCTTTCAAGTTATAGCTCGTTTCAAGTTATATATTAAAAGGTGCACTCACCACTCACCTCGCTTTCGTCTATTGAAAAGCTGAACCAGGTGAGCAGAAATATGGCAAGAAGGTAGCTTATACGCTAAAATAAATTGTGGATTACTTTTCAGCATAATCGCGCGGCTAGTCTTTTAATAGATCCCGGAATTAAGAATACAAGTAAGTTTAAGAGACACGTTTCCTTTCTTACCCTTTGGCAAGGCCCAGTTAATCAAGAACTTTGTTTTCACTAATCAAGTTTATTTTCGTCGTGAGGATGCCCACACACAGAATGGTCGTGGCAGTGAGATCGATTGCTTGTTGTTGTTTACTAGTTTAGCCTGCGGGTTTAATTGCTAAAAATACTTTACAAAGAATAACAAGTGGTTTTGTAGCGTTTGTAGTACAACCCTTTATACACCCTGAATTCTGGATTGAATTCTTTAATAAAAACAATTTGATTAATGTCATTAATGAGGAGTTAATTATCCTAATATCAAATTCCATTCAAATCGACACACCTCTTTAGGATATATATAAATAAAAAAACTGTCCTTTCTCGGGACTAAAATTAATTTGTTACCCTAATTATATACCTATTATCCAAATAATTTCTTCCTTAGAAGTTTGTAAAGGTAACACAGACACACTTTCACATTTATAATACGTATTAATAATATATACCGAGAAAAAAGGATGAAACCAAGCTGGAAATAAAAAAAAAAAATTTCTAAATGTTCAATTGGAAACATTTCAAAAAGTATAATTTTTACGAATTATTTTTTCCATATCCATCATAATAATTATTATCTTGCGAACGAAAACCAGCAGCCTATTTAAAGCACTGGAACAACTTTATTTACCTCTGGCTGTGCCGAGCGGTTTTACCCGCTGTACTGTAGAATGCCTGTGTGTAGCAGAGCTTAAGCTCTCCTATGCCAAATTTCAGCTCAATCGGTCCCGTTTAGGCGTGAAGATGTAACAAACATACACACACATGCAGCGTCCGTGGCCCAGTGGTCATACGTCCGGCTTTTGACCCGGAGACCCTGGGTTCAAATCTCAGTGTGTGGCAAAAAGTTCGCCTGGACGCTACCGTGTTTCGGAAGGCACGCAAAACTGTGGGTCCCGGCTGTTTCCTATAAGATATGTAGGAGGCAGTCGTTAGGTCATGTTGTAGGCCCTGTAGTAATCTCGGCGACCTGAAACTGCCACATATAGGTTCGCCACACAACCTATAAATTGTGATTTGACTCTGACAGTGTAAGTAGGGTAACCTGTTCTGTTTAAAAAAAATACACTAACTCACAAACTTTCGCATATTATATACTAGTAGTTCGCCGCGAACTGGGACCTCGCAGACCCAATTTCCCTCAAAATAGGTATATATACATGGGTAAAAGTTATAAGTATCTACGAAATATAAATGTATGGAAACTTTAACCTATAATATTCGTAAAAGGAAAGGAAAAATAAGTAACGGATATACATTAAAAAATCTTTATCTCTGTGACTATTTTATTGTTGTGATCAAAATTTCAATAATAATAAAATATGAAAGGTTATGTGTGTATTCACTTGCAGAAAATAATAGAATAAAATAATAAATATTACTATAGTTTTTACAAAAAATCTCACAAAATCTTCATAGTTAGTAGCACTTGTTTACGAAGAAGTTGCCGATGTAGTGGATATTTGAAGAATAGAAATTGGAAAAAAATATCTAGCTTTACTTGTGTTATACAGCAAATTTACAACAGTTATTATAATATTGATATTGTAGCTAATTCTATAACATTTTTGTCGTAGCAGCCGATGATGACTTAGACTTGGAGCGAGAACGCAGAGCTATGACAGTCACGCGTAACATCTAGGCTCGCAGGTTTTCAAGATGTATCTACAGCTACTGAGAAAGACAAAGTGTCCTTGTTCAAGGCATTATCAGACTTTTTATACGTGCAACTCGTCGATCACATTTGCACTTTCCATCAGGTGGGATGTGATCAAACGTAGGCCTAATATTAATTATTTTTTTAAACAAAAGACTTGTGGATGAACTTTCCAAACAACAACGTTACAAAAAACGGATCCAGTACAACAACGCTTTCGGGATGCTTTTGGCGCTGTTTCGATACTACAGAGCGTTAGGGATGTTTGCAGATGTTAGAGTGAATGATGGTTTTAATGTCATGTGATAAACACATAAATAACAATCCCAATAAGTTTCTTGCTCGTTCTTCTCATAGAAATGCTTTTCGAACGAGCAGTAGAGTCTTAAAATACTTAGATCTAAACAATTGTAAAATTTACTTTCAAAAGTGAAGCACTGTAGCCTTTAGTCCTCGGAAAAGGAAGCTCATAGCTGGACAACGATTGGATATAGATAAAAAGTGTTAAAGCCAAAGTTGTAGGATTTTTTTAAATGTAGTAGGTACAACAAAATATCGTACACCGCCCAGTTTTTGACATTTAGGCAAAAAACCTAAAAATGGGACCTTCTTCGGCCCCCCCACCCCTCGGTCTCACCTCTGAGGGGTGGGGACTTTTAGTATGTTTATCACCTGAATACTCCAAACAAAGTTCCTAAGTTAGTTTTTCTGCTTTCGACTTTTCGATCCACATGCCTCTTTTGGGCACTCATTGAATTGGACTACTATTTGAATAAAAAAAATGGGTTTAAGTTTGATTAATAAATTTGAACATAATATCCTGCACCACCCGCACGATCATTTAAATTCATAATATTTTGTGTAAGTCAACATGGCTATTCAATTATCCGTTAGGGAACCGAACCTAGAACCGAATTATCAAAAATGTATTAAATGACGTATTACGTCGTATCGATTTTTCACAATTCGGTCTTTGGTTCGGTTCCCTGACGGATAACTGAATATCCCTGCAGTTCTCATAATATTATAATCGATAAACATTGTAATCTTGTATTCTCTATAACTCTACAACCCTTGCACCGATTTGGCTCATTTTTGGACGTGAGAATTCTTTTAGTTTGTACTACATGTTTAAAAAGTTTTATCAAAACTGGATTATCGGTTTTATTGTAATAAAGCAATCTCTTTTACTCTTGAACCCTTCGACCGATTTGGCTCATGTTCGAACTTAAAAATTCTATGGATTTATATTACGCGTTTGCAAAGTTTCATGCAGATTGGACCATTGGTTTTCCAGTTATCGCGTAACAAACATACATACAAACATACACTTTGGCTAATATATTTGTGTCACTTATAAAAAATGTGTATAAGTTAGAAAAAAAATTATCAGCGCTCCAGTTTTGAAATAATCGTCAGACCTATCGTAAAGACTTTAAGTCACTTATATCTCTGCAACCCTGGAACCTATTTAGCTATTTTTTTCACTAAAATTATCCAATTAACCTTCTTAACTTGTGTGTAAAATTTCATTCAATTTGAATTAACCGTTTTCAAGTAAACGTCAACCAAACTTAAGCACCAGAGGTCAAGCGTTAAACTGTTCCAAACGCTGGCATTTCGCGGCTTTCGACTCTAAGACCTCGCTTCGCTCGGTCGATAAATGTAATTATTATCATGATCGTCTTGCGAATGAGAATTCGAAGCCTATATTAAGCTCAGGAACAACATTATTAACCATGCCTAAATAATGTTCAGGAAACGAGCTTTTGCACATAATTAATATCGTCAAGACAGATTTACCGATAAACAGAGGAAATACAGAGATAAATCTTTAACGATGGGCTTACTTTGACAAGGGATAATTACATTTATATCGGCTTGGGTAACAGTGCATGCATACTGAATTTTGAGGAAAAAGTAAATAAATATAGTAAATAGAGTATTCAATAAAGAGTTATCTAATATAAAAATCTCGTATCAAAGTGATTGTAGCTATGTGTGGTAAATATATAAATAATATTAATACCCGCGTGCACTTCGTTGCGCCTAACAGACAATATCACTGTTTCTCTACTATATTATGCATGTATTATACGAAATACACCTTCCTCTTGAATTACTCTTTCGATTAAAATCCATTGCGTAGTTTTAAAGATCTAAGCATATACAGGGACAGACAGACAGACACGGGATGTGACTTTGTTTTAACCCTTTCAGGACCATAAGACTAGGAGAGGTAATGTTATGGTTATTTCTGTATAATATGATCTTTTTGATGTCTATAAAACATATTTTAAAGTCAAAAAGTAAAAACCTTTTTTAGTTTTTTTGGAATTTAATGGTACATGGATGTCCCTATGGTCGTTAACGGTAAATTTTATTCGAAATTATTTTCGGTTTTGTTTCAAGGCTAGAGGAATATCTAGGATCTAAACACTTATTAAAAACGCAAATTTACTACCTATAATTATTAATTTATAAGAAATGAGTCAAGGTACATAATAAAACAATATAATCGGTCGTATATTATAGGTGAACTTTGCATATACAGGTGTTGTTAGTGAGATTATCTTTTGGAACGTGCACAATACGCGCATCGTTTTCTGTTTATCTTTTTTTCGATGGGTTGTAATAGGGTAGATCGTTTTATAGCTTTGCATAATATGGTAGGTACTTACTCATTTTTTCAGAAAGCCACAGAGACTTGCTTGATCTACAAACAACCAATCAATCTATTCTGACCGTGCTTCTCTGTGTACATGGTATATGCGTTGTTCAGTGTTGTATCAAAAAGGTCGAAGAATAGTCTTAGATAATATATCTTATCTTCTTATTCTTATTTTAACTTTGACCTGCGATTAAGCTCGTGTGTTATTATTTCGTTGATCCGTTAGACCAATGCCACCCATATTTTGATTGTAGTGTGATACGAAACATATTTAGTAAAAAATCGTACCTAATCGAGCGTTACGACTTTACCATGGTAATCAGCTGGAAGCTTGACTGGTAGCCAGCTTCAATTATTGGAATGACATGATTGACCATCACTTGGTGCACTTTTATGCAACCAATCTTACCCTCTAGTCTGGCTAAACAGTAACCCATGCGTCCTATCCTAACGGGACAGTAAGAGAAGCTTTGCATAATACGGCTCTAACGGTGTAGGTACCGTTAATTACCCAGGTAGAAAGTTTACCCGAATTCACACGGATTTTTTATATGATACAAGAATGCATTTTATGACGACTACTATTATCTTAAGGCTATCCTAAGAATCTATATCGTTTTACAGTTGGCTGTTTCTATTCATTACACGATATTTTTAAAGGTTTATGACTTTATTGAAATCAGTTATTTTTCTTTTATTGATATTGCTTGGTAACTATTCGGTTTTTGAATAACAATCATAATATTTTGTTCATATCGTCGTCTGAAAAAAGTATCCCTTCGCGACCATAGGGACAGTACTGTCCCATTTTATTTATGACTTTATAGCTTTATTAGGATCAGATTATCATATAGTGTAGTAATTTATATAAATATAACATTAACCAGGCTATAGTTTTTTCATGAAATTAATTTATGATTCTCACTTTAACATCTTGTGAATCTTGTGTAAACTTTTTCATTTTGGCACCAGATGATATGTCATCTTTTATAGATTATAGACACAATATAGTTCTACTTTTATGGGGCTGCTAGCTATGAATGGTTAAAGTGGACATTTAAATATTAGAAAAGAAAAAAATATTTAAAATTGGCCTAGTATTTATTTAGATTTTTACACTTTTGTGCTTGGGACACGGGTGTACCCGTGGTCGTCAAAGGGTTAATACTATGTAATGATATTATAGTAAACAGTTACAATACAATAATACTTTATTGCAAACCAGGTTACATGAAATTGTTACATAAGAAGACAATACACATAAAGCTAAAGGTATACAATCGGCGGTCTTATCGCATAGAGCAATCTCTTACAGACAACCTGGTTGGAAGGAATAATGAGAACATGTATAGAGGCGGTGTGCAATACTTCTGGAAATAATGTTATCTATTGTTATTTATTACACAGTTTACTAAATATACAATATGTTTACAATATACTTGCAAATATAAAAATAATATACCTAACAACAGTTACCTACTCCGGTAAGCATGAAGTACTTTTGTGCTGTTCCAAAATGTTCTCAAGGGTTTCGTAAGTTTCTTTGATTTCTTATTTCTTGCCCTTTCTTTTTTTACTTTACTTTCTAGACCTTTATATTCTAGCGGAATTCAAATAAAAATGCAATAAAGATAAACGATTGTCGTGTATTGTTAAATACTATTTGGTATATTTATTAGTTTTTGTTTCTAGGTAAGTACGTGTATTCAAAAGGTTGTTGCCTTCCAATTATAATAAAGTAGCCAACATCCAGACTAATCTAATAGTAACACCCGTCAGCCGGGATAATTCTCTCATCACAAATACTCCGTAAATATAACTTAACAAAACATAGGTTACATGTGTTTGCCCTTCTCAGAATTATCTTGTATTTGTAATAGGCTTACAGAGGTCCAGCAGTGTGTTTTTATAAGGCCCAATGAATTGAAATTTACTATGTTGAAATACAGAAAAAATTGTGAGTTTAATGATCAACAAATGTGTAATTTGAACTTAACTTTGTGGCTGACGTAACTCTGAAATGAATTCCGCCTTTTTATAGAACCATAATATTTTTTTTTCTCTTTGTAATCGGTAGTATGAAGTCAGTTTTGTAATAACCAATTGAGCTGTGAATTTGCATCTAATTGATTACAATGGTATCCTTAAGATCTTAGTTTTCATGTTTTTCGTTCTCCGTCCACGATTTGTTGTGAATATTCTGGCGCCTTTATGTGGAAACTTGTAAATGTCCTTCATTACAATGTACCTTTATTTTAAGACTTAGATGTGAGTTTCCAAAAATTGTAAAATAAAATAATTATTGACGTCCCCATCTGTGGGATCATGCATCATTAAATACAAGTTAACGTTTAACATAACATTAAAATTTAACTAAAAGTATTCTTATAAAATGTAGTATTTTTGTTATAGTTTTGTATAATTGTTTAGCTTTGTACGTGTAAGTTACCCTTTTTTATGTTTGTCAGATCCACTTTTGTCTCTTTTTTTTCTTTTTTTAGTACCTGATTTTCGCTAAAGCCTAAGGCTGCACCTTAGAGCAACGGGTAGAAAATGTTTTTGTAGCATTAGTCTAGTCCTAACGTTGTGCTGAATAATATATATATATTATCCTTACCGACTGCGCCAAAAGTACAAGTTCACCAAAAAACTAAACTTTATTTTTTAAACAAAGCAAGTTCTAATAATGACCATTCGAAATTCATGAATTCCTAGAAAAAGTTCGCAATCCCTATTGATAAAAGTGAAAGAGAAATGAAAAGGTCACGCTCCCGATTCCCTCACAAAATGGTTTCATGAAACTTCTGTTGCCTATCCAAGTTGTTGATATTAGCTCCAAGATTTATCATTGTTCAATATTTAGTGGATCTTACTTTATTTCACCTACTCATATTATAATATTATCATATCTGCTTGAAAAACCAATTGTCATGTCTTTCATTCTAAGAAACTTCTCCAAACAAAAATATCGTACCGTGGGTTCGAGCACATAAAAACTCGACATAAAATTCAAAAGAGGGATAAGAAAATTTTAGGAAATACACCTACATATGTACTAATTGTATCTAAATATATAAAAAGAAAAAGTGACTGATTGACTGATCTATCAACGCTCAGCCTATATCTGAACGGATCGAGTTGAAGTTTGGAACACAGATAGGTTTTATGATGTAGACCTCCGCTAAGAAAGGATTACGCCATGTAGGCAAAGCCGCGAGCATAAGCAAGTAATATAATAAAATCTTTATATTATTATACAAAAGCCGCTATAATAATAACCTAGCCCGGGCTTAGCCCGTGTTTAAGAGCGAGCTAGTAAAATAATATTTTTTTATACATTCAGCATTACGCGAAAAGAGTCCATTTGCCGATTTCATACATTGAACCATCAATATATGGCACGTTTTTTGGCACAGCTCTAGATTTGTACAATCAGATGAAAACGATTAAATAACGCTTATATGGAGGAAGGAAATATCGGTCGGGATGATACATTTAGTGTCATGATAAACTTCCAAAAGATATTGTAAGAAAAAAAGGGATTTTAGAGCCGTAATTTTGAAATAATTTGTCGCCCAAATGTTATTAGTATCTATTTCAAAAAATAAGAAACAATTATATTATAAGTACTCGTATAAGTATATACCTACTGCTTTACCTATCAGTTCTACTTACAGAAGGTAGCCTAAATGTATACTTTTATCATACCTAGTTGAACGTTTTCAAATTATGAGTTTAAACTTGCGTCCTGTCCCCTATATTATGTCTTGTAAAAGTCATTTTATTTATTGTTTAATTCACTTTTAAATTAAAGATTTGAAACCTTAAGAGTACTTACAGCCTTCAGATACCACGATTTGCATGTATTTAGCAGCAAAGAACATAAAATGTATAATAAAGAATACAAATATGTCACATAAATTCATAATATTTGAGCAACGATCTCGAAATACTGGCAAATGTTTTCCCGTACGGTTGCTTTGACAAGTTGCAAGCATCTTGGCAGCTGCCTCTATCCAACTTTTAGATAAGTTCTAGATGAAAACTAGGTTAGATCTGTCCGTCTATCGAGTCTATAAAAACATGCACTATTTGTTTTAAAATGATAAAATAGTTCAAGTGAAAAATAGAACTTTATGGTCCCAATAAGGTGTTACCCAAAGATCTATAGTATACCCAGTAGGTAGGTACCAGGTACGTAGGTCAACCGACATTCCAAAAATGCACGACCAATTTTGATTTTTCAAAAAACCAAATGTGGCGCAAGTTAGGGCTTGTGTTAAAAATTCATACAAAACTATCCACCAAAAACGGTCATAGTAACATTCGCTAACAACGGTAATAGGTTATTTTTTGTCTTGCTCGGCTATGTTTTTCAACAGGTACGTATAACTCTATGATTCAGTAGGTGCAAAAAGTGAGTCGCTCTCTGACAAACTATGTAGTCTGATTAAAAAAAAAAACTTCATTATAACTAGAAATTGAAATAAATTGTATACTTATAGTATTTTTTGTCGATTTCAGTGAAAAAATCGTAAATACTATATATGGGTATGTATATAGAATAGGTATTACAGCAATGCCTATCGTAGCTATATCGCAGGTCTATCAAACTTTAATTCCGTAGGGATATCGTGAAAACCTTTGTACGGTTTCTTCAACACGTTCAGGGAACCTAAGAAATACTTTGAAACTCGTAATCCCTTGGTGCCCAGGTTTGATTCAGAAGTTCATCGATTCACAGTCACTTTATGATCTAAGTAAATTAAAGTCATATAGTACAAGCATTAAAGACACACCTCATGCCGACTGACTCCGTATTCCGTATACAAAAGATAATAATATTATTATGTTAAGTACTGTGAATGATATATAGGTACTAGGTACCTCTTTGGGTAGAAAATTATTACCTCTATATTAATAAGTTAGTCCTAGCGTTGTGCTTAATCACACTGATATTATAAAGGTGATAGTTTGTGAGTGTGTATGCTTATTACTTCTCCACTACTAAATGGGTGGACCGGTTGAGCTGAAATTTGGTAAAGAGATAGCTTAGACTCTGAAATAACACAGATGCTACATGCACGCATGCATGATGCTGATGCTACGATGCATGCTTGTACAGGCGGTAAAGCTGATGTGCGCAGCTGGTTTAAAAAAATAAAAATGAAATGTTTTATTCATACAGTAAGGTACGAAAACGCACAAATTTAAATTTTTCAAGTAAAAATAAAAAGTGCCTATTTTGTAGTAGGTGTGCATGAACAATGTACAGCCTTTTAACTGAAAGACGATACCCCGGATATTGAGGTTAAAATATGGGTCAGGATAAGAAGTATGAAATTGCATTTGTCAAGCTAACATTTAGTTAAGTGGGTTCATATCGGCGTTCGCTTGGTTAATTTAGACCACAGCAGTACTAATTTGCTACCATACTTAGGATTTAAGCAAAGACTTTTAAATATTATATTTAATTTAATGCTAATATATAATTAAAGAAAGCTTTAAAGCTGATTAAAGAAAAATATGTTAGATTAATGAGTTCATAGGAAAACCTTACATTGAATGTGATGAAATGTTTGCTACTTTTTCAAGCAAAAACCATTCAACCTGTTGAAATTAAACTAGGGACAATTTGATCTCTTTATGGTAAACAGAGCACTTTTAGGTAAATGCCTCCGGTGAGCATAGTTTTAACGGTCCATATAAAAGCCTGTATTTTATTCAAGCCTTCTTTTCTCTTCAATATTTTCTTTCAATTAAAACTTTAAAATCTTAAACAGTTAAAACACACTGCTTACTGCAAACTTCTTGAAACAAAGAACTGGACACTGATATACGTTAGCATAGATGCCGTGAATGCGTCAATTTGTACAAAAAAACATAATTCATTCTTTGCTTTTTTTCTAAATTATATAACGTTAAGGGCGCTTTTAAGCTTCGTTTTTGGGAATACACTGCTTTCATAATTTATTACTAGTTCCATGTTTGGCTTTAATAAATATTCGTACGTAATACTATTAAAAGATGTCAACTTTCATAATTAAGTCTACTAATATTATATTATGTAGCTGATATTATATGTATTATAAATATTATCTATGTAAAGCCTAGAATGTATTTAAGTATATAAGTTATTGGTATGTATATATCTCCATGCCTAAATATCTTGCAACCACCGTCGTCCTTATTTTATTTTCCTTCCCTGTTTGGTTGTCTGGAAGAGATCGCTTTTAGCGATAAGACCGCCAATTGTTACACTTTTATATTATTAATTGTTTTAGTTCTAAGTTTTTGTATATAACTGTGGTGTCACAATAAAGTATTTTCTATTCTATTCTACAAGCTGTAAGGTCCTTTTATGCTTTTTTTATCTCCATCCTGCGCAGATAGGTCTATTTATTCAGTAATCTGTTGTCCGTAAGTTTATTTACTTTTAGACATGCAAAGTGGATAATTTAAGTGTGTGTGTGTGTGGATAGGTGTGTGTACACTGCAGTGTGAATTCCGCACGGCATCTATCTAAATAAATAATATCAGCGGAACTAAAGCTTTCAAAGTTTTCAAAACATTGCAATTTTAAACAGGGCACTTTATTTAACTTCCTTAATTAAATATTGAATGGAAGTCTCGATATTGAAAATTATTATAATAGAAACAATTGACGGTGGTTTCGAAGTCCTCTCATTGTATTAACTTTACCATTGTTCAAGAACAAGTTTTGCTTGTATTTTATAATTATTCCTTTTCTTTTTCTTAAACCGCTTATACAAATTAGAACACAATAATTAACACATTTCTTTCTTCAATTAATAATTTTCTTAAATTTCCGCAATAATTTCCGCCTAAGTCCGCCAATTGTAACATTGCTTAACTGAAATGTACTTATTTAGTGTTAATTGTTTTCTTTGTTGCAACAAAGAGTTATCTATGTATCTAAGTCCATCTAAATTAAGTAGGAATATTTTTTTATACTTATTCAACTTAACTTCCATACAAAATAACTCTTTGCTGCCGAATAAATGTATATTTTATTATATAAGCTTTTATTTACTTTAAACTGCCCATTGTCTGTCTGTCTATCTGTAATCAAATCTTGCAAGTTTAATTTGATCCACTTCCCGGTATCTGATTGCGCTGAAATTTTGCATGCCTGTATAAATCAGATGACAATGCAATATTATTATGACATCGAGCTGATCTGATGACGGAACTGGAAGGTGGCCATAGGAAATCCGTAATTAAACGACCCAAACCTATCGAGTTTAGACTCATTTGAATCGTCATGAAGAGTACTTTGGTGCTAGATAGTAACAATAATAAAAGTTTATTTTTAAAAAGTTTTTAATTTCACCTGTTTCTATAGCACAATTTTTTTTTTTTTTTTTTTATACGAGATAGGCCTACGTTTGACCACATCCCACCTGATGGAAAGTGAAAATGCGGTCGACGATGGATCACGTAAGATGCCTAGAAAGGTACCTATTCACTCGTGCCTTGAAGATACCCAAGTTGTACCGCTCGGGAAACACGGATGACGGCAAAGTGTTCCAAACGCGACCAATTCTCATTAGGTTAAGGGTCCATCGTTTCTCGAATAGGATGTAATGAGGAAGAGATCTAAAGCGTAAGATTGTATTTGAATGCGTAAGCGCATTAAAAAGTACTCAACATTGTTTACAAATCGCGTAGTAAAGATGTAGTAAGATTTAAAAATAAAATTTGTTAGTACCGTACGCAGAATATCGAATTTACGATACTGTTTAATGACTCCGCAGCCCATTTACTAAGATTAATTGTTAAAGGCGAGCCGCGAACAGATATCCTCTTGTTTTTGAAAAGATTTTTCCGTTTGCTTTGTGTGAATAATTTGAATCATTTTCGATGGAATGGTAACAACAAGCTTGCAATAAAGCCGGATATCACGCAACGAAAACTTTAAGTGAAGCCAAATTTAATGAATACCAAAAGTAGTATTACTCTTTGTAGGTAGTTATCGTAAACTAACGAGTTTATATGTATAAACAAAAGATATGAAAAAACTGACTTTAATTACATAATATATATTTAAATAACACAACAAAAAATGTTCTTTGGTATTATTATCTGTGGCATCGGTATACAGCATCAGTCTTATCTTTGAAATACAATCTTCTTGTTCTGCCTAGCATTAATCCAAGCTATTTTTAGAATTGACTTACTTCTTTTATTTTTCGTTATTTTGAATGCGATGTCTGCTTTCATTACTATAGTCTGATGGAACCCTCCATTTTTCAAATGACGGTATGAAATTTCATATCATTCCAGCAGGGTTGAAATGAAATTTTTTATTCGTTATTATTGTTTGTTCTTCCGCGCACATTTTTTATATCAAGGTTGTTCTAATGATAACATACGTCATCATAAAAATAATATTTCGAAAATACATAAAACACTTACGCAAATAGAAAAATGGTGAGAAGCATTTCATCATAATACGATTTGAACGATAATTTGATGAGGCAGCATCGTGAAACTTGCCAAGATTTACGACTCCCCGTTTTATGTATTTTTCAAAATAATATTTTAAAGCACACAGAAATCTTCTTACGCAATTCTTATATAATTTTACTAACCGGAGGTTTGTGAAATAAATACCTAGTATTAATTTTTGTCACTAGCAAATACGTCAACTGTGCGACGCGACAACATAAGAAAAAAAGGCGGAAACCAGAGAGAATATAAAACTTATTAATATGCGGGTCGAAGACGATAGTAAGATTTATGTTGATATAACTACTAAAATTATTTGTTTGCAATAAATCTAGTAAAAATAAGTAAAGAAGGTATACTCTTTAGTTGCACGCGGTTTTTTATTCATATTTCATAATATGTTAGAGGGCATAAAACCTAGCATTTTTAAAAAAATGTCAGATAAATTAGACAAACAAAAGCTACAAAAAGAAAATATAAGATTTTTTTAATAATAATAATTCACCCTGTATTATCCCACTGCTAGGTAAAAATAATTTTAAATACTTATAAAAAGAAATGTATATTAATATAGGTAATATTATGTAATATGTCGTAGGTATACGTATGAAAATATTTAAAGTGAGAAAGTACCCAAGTAATTGTTATTTCTCTCGCGAGTGACAAGAACTCTTAAGAGTTTTTCAAATTACAAGTATTAAATTTTCAAGAAGTTTAGAACAAACTTAATCAAAGTTGAAATTCACGTCGTGGCGAAGGCTCGATAGACGAGCGATATTCACGACGTTCGCAGAAACTCTATAAAGTGATTATAAACATATTTTTGTTAGAAAACAATAAGGAAAATTGCAAAGAATCCGCTTATTTTGTTATAACCGAGTTACCCGAATGCGTATTGTTCAAAATTTTTAAGTTAGATACCGCTACGCTCTCTGTTAAACCAAACTAATACGATGCACTTTTGTATTAAAGAATACGTTTTCTCAATCCATGCAAATCTCATCGTCAAACCAGTCGTATGTCAAATGTGATCTCATGTACCTACTACACAACTTTTTGTCTTTCTTATAATATTAAATGTATGCAGCAAAAGCAGTATAATGAACTCTTTAATTCAAAATAATAACAACTCATTAATTTCAGTCAATAATAGTGCACTGACAACAATTAAAATGTACCATAAGCCCATAATATATCAATAAATATCTAAAGACTATACTTAAAATATAACTTAAAAAATAGGTGAGATGTAGCGCCGGCGACGTACCAACACGTATCGCGGCAGAGTTTATGAAAATTGTTATCTAAATAATAGAATATTGATGATTAACACAACAATATTTTATTGGAAATTAACAAAATATGTAAAGAAACATACAAAACTAGAAAATTAAATAACAGCTAAAGAATAGTAAATTGAGATTGCAGCAACATCGATAAATAAAATAAATAATAAAATATTTCAGGACATTTCACACACAGCGCCACCTAACCCCAAGCTAAGCAACTTAATGCTTGTGTTATGGTGGTTAGGATAACGGATAATAATATGATCTTACTAATATTATAAACGTGAAAGTTTGTAAGAATGGATATCTGGATGTCTGGATGTCAGGATGTTTGTTACTCTTTCACGCCTAAACGGGTGGACCGATTGAGCTGAAATTTTGTATAGAGATAGCTTAGACTCTGGAATAACACATAGGCTACAATACAGCGGGTAAAACTGCTGGGCGCAGCTAGTATATTTAATATTCATTACATAGCTATGATTTTTGCTACAAAAATATATACTGTAGTTCAGGTCCTTTTATGTAGGAGGTACATTTCTAACTTGACCGTCTTTTACATTCTTGATGATTGTTAAAACAGATAAGCTATCACCATCGAAAAAGTTTAAGTAAAAAGTTAACCAATTTATAACCATTTTTATGTTCAAATTAAGAGACAATGGCTTGAACTACCCTTTTCTTTTATAAATACATACTCATAATAGATACAGATACTTATGATCGATGTTGCAATATCGGCTTCAATTTTGGTTTACTTACGCAGTATATGCCTCTCTCTCTCATAAATTGGTCTATGGGATCACCCATGTCGATGGTTTGAAAGTCAATATCTAACAACATTGGAATTTTGGTAAGAATTTATTGCGTCATTGATGGTGGAATAATATTACGATTTTCTTACGTACATTCGTACATTTCTATGTTATTTTTCTACATGGTTGGTTTATATTTTGTATGAAATTATGTAAGAGAATTTGTGAACGTAAATAAAAATATGGAACAAAAAAAACAGATTTCACCAAAGTTCCGATTTCCTGTTCCTCTCTCACAGGAAAACGAATGAAATGAACTGTTAGAGTGAATCATTGAAAAAGGTCAACCATACTTACTAGCAATATACTTCGGTATTTCAGAATAAGAATAAGAATTTGTTTATTCATAGATTTCAGGTACATAATATCAGATCTTAATGTAATGCATTGTTCTGACGAAACCTGTCTTTTCCAGACGTATGAATAATACAATAATGACTTATAGCTTCAGGTACCTATTCACTAGCGGCGCGGCGGTAACCACTTCCACTCTGGGATATATGCTTGACTAGTTGCGCCCAACGGTTTTACCCACTGTACTTTAGTCTATGTGTTATTCCAGGGTCTAAGCTATCTTTACACCAAATTTCAGATCAATCGGTCCACCCGTTTAGGCGTGAATAAGTAACAAACATACACACTCACACACTCACGTACTCAGTACTCACACGCACACTTTCGCCTTTATAATATTTTATTAGTGTGATGACCACTGAAGGCGTTAAAGTTTTTGGTACTTTAAAATCTTTTGATAAAGCAGAAGAATAAAATAGAATAGAATACACTTTATTGAGACCAATAGAAAAATTACATTTACTTATTACTAACTAGTGCTACGTTACATTTTGGTCCACAATTGGCGGCCTTATCGCTGTGAGCGATCTCTTCCAGGCAACCAACCTTTGTAAGGAATTATGGTTGACTAAAAGAGTAGAGTGAGATTTGGTACAGGAACTATTGGCCGAATTGAAGAATTATTATTCTAAAGTACAATTTAATTAACAATATCAACTTCATAATATAATATTATTCGTAAAGTGAGTTTTTCTTTAATTTTCCGAGCTTTATGATTATTATTGTAAAACACTTAATATTTTATTTTCACTCGAGTTCTTTGATCTAAATTACGCTGAAAAATTAACCAGCGTTTTAATTAACCGAGTTTTTTCAAAGCTGAACGAAACCGTTTATATTTTTTTTAATAACATCCTAAATTCAAAGAATCAACCCAAAAGGAATAACGCAAACGTTGCATCAAATATTTAAAGCTAATTACTCATGGGTACTAAGAGTTTCTTTTTTATTAAAATCTCATTAATATTTTCATTTATATATAATAGTAGGTATTTTATTCCAGAGAACTCTTTATTACTAAATAGGCCTACGACCACCTAATGGAAAATGCAGAAGTGGTTGATGATGAATCACGTAAGATGCCTTGAAAGGTGCACTCCTATTCACCGGTGCCTTGAAGATGCCCAAGTTGTATCGCTCGGGAAACACCTCCATAATTCATTTATGTAGCGTCCGCGGCCCAGTGGTCCTACCTCCGACTTGTAAACCGGAGGTCCTGGGTTCAAATCTCAGTGTGGCAAAGATTTTCGCCTGGACGCTACCGAGTTTCGGAAGGCACGTTAAACTGTGGGTCCCAGCTGTTTCCTATAAGATATGTAGGAGGCAGTCGTTAGGTCATGTTGCAGGCCTTGTAGGAATCTTGGCAACCTGATACTGCAACATATAGGTTGGCCACACAACCTATATACATTGTGATTTGACTCTAACAGTGTAAGTAGGGTAACCTGTTCTGTTGGAGTATCAACCCCAATTATTTATTTATAATTATTATTATTTATCTAACAGTGTCATAGAGGACTAGCAGTTAATCCTTTTAGCGGACACAGTTAGACATTTTAATATTTCTAAAGGTGTCAAGAGAAATCGCTGGAATAAGAAGTCTAAATTTTCGCTTTTAAGTACATGAAGAGCTTAGCTGAGCTTAGAACCTGGAATAACACATAGGCTACAGTACAGCGGGTAAAACCGCTGGGCGCAGCTAGTATATTTAATATTCATTACATAGCTATGCTTTTTGCTACAAAAATATATACTGTAGTTCAGGTCCTTTTATGTAGGAGGTACATTTCTAACTTGACCATCATTTACATTCTTGATGATTGTTAAAACAGATAAGCTATCACCATTGAAAAAGTTTAAGTGAAAAGTTAACCAATTTATAACCATTTTTATGTTCAAATTAAGAGACAATGGCTTGAACTACCCTTGTTTTTATCCCGAAAAGGCTCATAAAAGCCTCTAAAAAGGATTTTATTGGCCCATCTTCAGTGGTCGAGTTACTAAGTCTTAATAAGTGTCGGAGAATTTTGGACATGCTTTTAGAAGCCATGTGATATGACACGGGAACCCTTTCAAGGGATAAAAAGATATTCTTGCATTTTCTTTTTACTATTTTGTCTTTTAGTGTGTGTTTGTGGAGAAAGAGAGAGATGTTTTGTTTGTAGACAATGTTGAAGATAACGAGGTTCTTAAAATATTAGGTTCTTAATTTTGTATTGAAAATTAAGTTATTTGCAACTTTTAGAAAACGAACGTTTGTGTAAACGTGTGGGTCTATGATATATTACTTTTTCACGTCCACATTCAAACTAAACTCATTTTTCTGCCATTTTTGTTATGAAGTTAGGTACGAGTAGTTTATACCTTTCTCGTGTTATTACAAAACGCAGATATACGATAGTACTAGGATTCTCATGTCAATTGTTCACTTAGTACATGTGTACAAACGATTGTACCAGAACTAAAGTTCTGGTACAATCGTTTGTACACATTTTGTAATAAAACAGTTCAGATAAACACGCTTGATTTACACAAAATCATTAAAGTTATTGCTAAACACAAAATAAATAAGGATCAATCGAATATTTTGTTGTTACTCTTAGGTTCCCAAACGAAACTCACACCTCTCGTCGTACCATATCTACGACCGTATTGTCGCCTTAAGTCACGCGAGATTGTGATGGAAGGCTAACTTATACTTTTTTTCCAGAACAATGGAGCCAGACATAATGTCGGAAGAGTTCGAGGAGCAGACCACCGCTCGTTCGTTCATCACTACAGTCTTCCCCGCTCATGATGTACACAACCACAGCCACGTCAACAAGACTTCGCAGGATCTCAATATGTATTACTTTTATGATGTAAGTTTTACTGTTTTAACGTTTATATTATATTTATGAGTAACTAAAAAAATATTATTAAAATTATATTGATTCATCGACTAGGACCGTGGTCGACGTCGCCGGAAGCCTATTTTTAAGGACTAATAACTAACTAAACCGGGATGTCCCTAATTAGGTAGAGTTACACTGATATTGTGATGAGGAGTGTCGTGGGCTACATTAGTCGTCTTAACATACACTAAGAATATATTTTCACGAATTAAAATATTATGTAATAAGTTAATTCTGATGCGACAAAACACTCAATACCACAGAGTGTTTGGAAGTTAACAGTTTCGTTCAACAATCAACAAACAACAAGGTTATTCATTAAAAAAGTATAAATTTGTATTTTGGAAACCTTTTGCCATTTTTCAAAGTAAAAAACTTTTTGAAGTAGTTATTTAATTACTTCGTGTTATCGATGCCATATCATTGAGTGTCTAGTGATAGGTATCTACGCGTATAATATTTAATGTAATATAATTATTTTGAATTATCGGCAACTTTGAATGTTTTGATATGAAAGCGACTCGTTAACAACTTTGGTAGAGGAGAAATAATTTGAGACAAGTTTCTGAACTCTATAATTAAATTATATTGAATGTATGTTTATTTCTGTGGGCGTTCGAATTGGATGTATAATTAAGTTTATTTTTAGCCTTAGCTTATAGCTTTCGGTGATAATATTTTATGTTCTAAGGTGTTTACGAGTATTTATAAATGTGGACATCATAGTTATTTAAAATACAGCTGTAAAAATCATTTTGGGGTTCTGAGCATTTATAACTTTAGCTCTGGCTTATTTTTGATGCAATAATCTCGACATATTATATCCTAGTAGGAAAAAAAGCGCTGAAACTTTTAGGTACAGTATATTGTTTCATTGTAAAGACTTTTAGATTAAGTATATGTGTATTGTGTAATAAAGTGAGTTTATTTCTATAGTATTTCTGAACTAGATTAGAAAATAATAACGTAATATTAATATTTGACAAAAAGACCGCCCCAGGCCATTTTCGGTGGAAAGGTGTCTATAACACAAGCAGCTCGTTTCCACGTTGTATAACGATAGATATTATTTTTAATTTGGATCTTTTTCCACAAAAAAATGAGCACAGGCTAATTGTTTTGTGCCAATGAGTTTATTGCTTCAAAGCCTTAACCGCTCGTTGTCTCTACGGCGACTAGCAATTAAGAAAATTGAACTTATTAGGTCGGACAATCAACCATAAAATAATTGTCAAAGCCACGAATTTATGATCTATGATTCTGCAAGTAGGCCTTGACCATAAAAATCCAGACATATTTTTCATTACTTCGCCGTAAATTTCCGCCTACACGATATCGAGGTGGATTAACTACAATAAAACTGAAAGGCTTTAATCGAGTAATGGACATTTCGTTGTCTACGTCATTGCCTTATCACGAGAGGTTGATAAGGCTATCTCCACACTTGTCAGCCTGGAAGCTTTTAGGACTTTTAGCTTTCGCACATAAAGAACAATCAATTTAATGATAGCACGTGTGAAACGCGCCTTATCTTTTTATTACAGGCTTTATATTAATAGCCCACGGAGCCTTTTCATCGACGATGAAATAATACGTCTTATCTTCAAAGGTTGATGGATCACCAGTATTGAGTGTGCCAAATGTTTGGGTAGATAAAAATAATGGTGAATAAAAATACTCTAATATAAGACGAGGCTGTCAAAGTTTTACTGATACGAAGTAGGAACAAAAGATCTTTAGGGCTTTTATCCATGTAGTATGTAAAATAAAAGGTTCGGAATAAAGTGATTAAATAAAGCTTTTAATACACGTTAATAAAAGAACTAAAAAAGTAAAGATAAGACAAATTTAACGAATCCAGGGGTTGTGTTGAGTGCCTATAGTTACTTTACAGCTCAAAAAAATAACCCTCTCAAGAATTATTTTATTCTTGACTATCACTTGGTTGGAAGGATTTCTTAGAGAATTAAGAATGAGAAAAAAAAATCAAAGTTTTGAATACGCAAATAAATGTTAGTATTTCTTTGCGTATTCAAAACTTTGATTTTACTTTCTTACTTACTAAAAACCTCTTCTACATACTAAAAAACCATGAGTTCCATTCCAACCAACTAAACCGACCAACTGAAATTGATCAACTATTTTCCTTTCTTAACGAATCAACTTTTTAGTTGGTAAAAAACATGAATGAAAATGTCTAACAGAAAAATTTTTGAATGTGTACGTACATATTTATGTATAGCTTTTCGTAGTTGTCCAAGATAATATTGTGTGTAACTATCTCATTTTCTTGCGAATTCTCTCCAATTACAAGTTATTAGGCAGAAAAGGCTGGTGACTTAGTTAGACCTAACGTTGTGCTGATATAAAGTAAATAAACACAAGTATAAATAGTAGATACACTGTTCTCAGAATTTTTGCGTTTCGGTTTGTTTGGTACATTCAACCCCATAACTTTTTCTTTGTGTAGGCGTGCACTTGATTGGTACACATCATAAATTAACCGATGAACTACTCAAAAAGTAGGGCAAAGAATGTGGGCCATGGAATCTCGGTAACCAGATTAAACCCATGGAAACTTATGACTTATATCGCGGATTATGTATTAGAACAGATACCAAGAGTGCGTTAAATTTACAGAATTTAAACTTGTCACTTATTTTAAGCCTGGGTTATTAGGAAAATGCTTCCAACTCCCCACTCTATAATATTCTTCTTGACTAAGTGCTGCGGTTGCCCAAATATAATTTTTCACAATACGCTTCTTTTTTGCTTATTCAATCTCATACCTCAGACGCACAAGTTTATGTCGTATTTGCCTGGGTTATAATATTTTTTGTTTATATTATAGAGATAAATGAACACTTTATTTTACATCTTACGAACGCTCGGACCGTCAAATACCTACACAGTTTTACATAAGATAAAAAAATTCAAAGGCGTCAAAGAGCGGCTTTAACTATAATGTATTTTTTAACAGTTGATAATTATATGGGCAATTGGGAAATGCTGTGTTCTAGCTTAACGTGGCACTATAAATTTGGCCGAAACTAGATGAGCTATTGAGAGCAATGCTCTACTTGTCCCGTATATGCAAGATAGGTGAACTAGCGGCATCTATTCTGATATATTTCCGTGATTTATACTAACATGACTATATCTTGCGAGGGCATAAAAGTTGAGTGAACTATATGAGCACCTTGCAAATAAGATGCATAATTTAGTTAGGACCTGACTCGCGTTTGAATAGAATGTGACGAAACCGAGTTTTGTGTTTGGTCCAGCTATATTTTATACCACAAACTTGAGGGGTGCGTTTGTCATACAAACATGTTTTTATGGTGGTGATTTTACTAAGGTTTAGGAAACTAGGACATAGTTTTTTTTTTATTATGGGTTATTGATTACGGTTGAGGCATAGTTCAAGTTGTTTATAACGTTTTATATTATAATGAGTTATATTATAATGATAATATTATGCAAAAACATATTTATTACCGTGAGCTTAAGGGCAACCACTACGACCACACAAAGTGTGTTTTTTATTATTGTTAAATATTAAAGTACTTACATATTTTCAATAAATCACACAGAGGACACAGAAATTACCACATTAATGATCAAAAGAAACACATTAATGATCAATGATTATTTTTATGTCAGAAATACAGTGTTATTAATTTTCTGTGCCTAATGCGAAAGATCTAATATCGTACTCGCTTCGTTCTACCTCTATTTTAAATCTTACGTTTTACTTAATAAAAGCAAAAATATTTTCTAAAACTATTTGCATGAAACCCCAGTTCTAATAGAGTACGAATAGCTTGTTTGTCACTTGAAAATAGAGCAGTGACTGCACAAATAGAATGGAAAATCATAACTGCGGGTAGAAAGAAAAATTGCTTTTCACAATTGAACGCTCTGAAAAGCACGAAAAGTAGCATTGGAATCGATCTATTTGTTTGGGAGCTACGGCGAGGCCGCAAATAAACAACTTGAAAGTATTGCCTCCAGTTTTTTTACTATAGGCAAGGGTTAAAATCACAAAGTGTTTCAATATATTGAAGTGGCATTCGTAAACCAGTTCTATTGAAAGATGAATACGGTTTTGAGCATGTGCCGGTCTTGTGGTACAAATGGAAAGGAGTTTTCAGACTTCAAGATTATTCTTATGCATTTTTTTAATATTATAGATTAGCCTTTGAAGATGATCTCGCCTGATTTTAAGAGCACTTAGTCCGCGGGACGCGCGCTTTCTCGCTCGTACTGTTTGACACATTTTGAAATATAAATTCATGGAATTAACTGTTTGAAAATTCCTCAAGAAGGTCACTGCACAATATTATTGCACACATTTTAAAAGTGTTTTCAGTTTGATGCTAAAATACGGCTAGATGAGAATAATAAAAAATTTTTTTCAGGGTTGTTTCTAATGCCATTTTTTAATATATAACACTAAAAACGCTTTTGAAATGGATACAAATAATATTGTGCAGCGACCCTCTTGATGAATTTTCAATAAGTTAATTCTATGAATTTATATTTCAAAATGTCTCAAATAGTGCGAGGGAGAGAGCGTCCCGCGGACTAAACAACCTTAAGCGATGATGCGATTGTATGGTAGTATACCAAATCTAGACTGGATAAACTGGACTGGACTGGATCTCTTCCTGACGTCACTAGACACACACCCCAGCCATTATTTATTGGTCTCCTATTCTATATTGTATACGTATTCTTTCTGTTTCCAGTCCCTCCAATTCACACTAACATGGATTCTGTTCGTGGCGATCGTCGTTCTGAACGCGTCGGTGATCGCTGCGCTGCTCTGCACCAACGCCAGGAAGAGTCGGATGAACTTCTTCATCATGCAATTGGCTATTGCTGGTAAGTTATAATATCGTACATATTTACAACCATCGAAATATAAAGTTTATAAATGACAAATGCTTTATTGAGAAAAAAAAAGAAGCAAATATTCTACAGCTACTACAGCGGTAAAAAAAGACTATACTTATTTACATTAAATTTAAGAGCATTTATAGTGAGGGAAGCCCGTTCAAGTTTAGGTATATTAGCTGAGCGCGACGCACACCAATGCATCACTTACGCGGCCGAGTAATACAACATGTAGTCGCTTGGAATAAAATGTCTTGATCCTATGCAATGCAAGTTATTTGTTGAAATCATTAAGTCAATATGTAGGTATTAAAGTTTTAACCCCCGACGCAAAAACGACGGAGTGCTATAAGTTTTTAACCCCCGACGCAAAAACGACGGGGTGTTATAAGTTTTTAACCCCCGACGCAAAAATTACGGGAAGTTATAAGTTTTTAACCCCCGACGCAAAAACGACGGGGTGTTACCTGGAATGCACACGTTGACAAGATTTGCAAAAAAATGGGAAGTGCTTGCTTTGCCCTGAGTCGCCTGGCTCGAGTGGTGTCTGCGGAAGTGGTACGCTCGGCTTATTTTGCCACCGTTCACTCGCTTCTCCAGTACGGTGCCGAACTGTGGGGGCGTGCTGCCGACAGGGAGCGCGCCTTCCGTATGCAGAAGCGGGCAGTGAGAGCGATCGTGCGAGTGTCACGGTTCACGTCAGTGAAACCATTCTTCCAATCCCTGAAGATACCTACACTGACTTCAATTGTCATCCTTCAGGTTGCAGTGTACGTACGACAGAACCAGGAACGATTTGCGAGGCGGGGTGATGGGCACAGTTATCCTACCAGAGGTAGGAATAAACTGGCAGCAATAAAGCACAGGCTAACGCGATCGGAAAAGTTGACACACGTTATGGGACCGACGGTATATAATCGCATTCCAGACTCTGTTAAAGAAGCCCCAAGCTTCTTATCATTTAAAATCAAACTTAAAAACTGGCTCGTGGAGAAATCCTTCTACTCGTTTGACGAATTTACAATGATGTAATTAATATTATAATTTATTCGCAAGATTGCAATTCAATTTACATTAATTATTTATTATGAAATTTTGTTATTTTAAGTTATTTTACGTATTTTCAAATGACTTGTAATTTTGGACAAATTACTAATAAACTGTTTATCTGTTATAAGTGTTTAACCCCCGACGCAAAAACGACGGGGTGTTATAAGTGTTTAACCCCCGACGCAAAAACGACGGGGTGTTATAAGTGTTTAACCCCCGACGCAAAAACGACGGGGTGTTATAAGTTTTTAACCCCCGACGCAAAAACGACGGATCATTCCCTTTTAGTTCCCTAGTGGATCTAGTGGGAACTTCTTTTCTCAGTAGTTCCCCTTTTTTTGAAAAGGGGGGAGGGGGAGGGGAGGGGGCAGGGGGAAGAGAGGCGGAGGGGTGAAGGGGTAGGGGGAGGGAGGGAGGTGAGGGGGAAGGGGGGAGTGAGGGGGGCAGGGGGAAGGGTGGGGAGGGGTAAAGTGGGAGGGGGAAGGGGGAAGATGGAGGGGGAAGTGGGAGGGGGAAGAGGAAAGGGGAGTGGAAAGGGAGAGGGGAGGAGGAGGGGGAAGGGAGAGGGGGAATTGGAGGGTGAAGGGGAGGGGATGGGAGGGAATGGGAGGGGAGGGGAGAAGGGGGAGGGGAGGGTAAGGGGATGGGAAAGGGGAGGGGTGAGGGGAATGGGGAGGGGTGAGGGAAGGGGAGGGGGATGGGGATGAAGGGGGGAATAGGAGGGATGAGGGCGGATGGGGGATGATGGGGGGGATGTGAGGGGGAGGGGAATGAGGGATGGGGGAGGGGGATGGGGGGGCTTAACTAGTAGAATACAACGCACTATGATAAATTTAAAATTTAAGATGGCCGCCACCAAAAAACCGCTAATTACATATTTTGAAAGCGCTGCGTTGGGGGTTGTTTTTAAATTTTTAATTTAATTCACTTGTTGCTATAGTAAGCTAGCTGTGCGGCGTGCGCATGTTTCTCTGTCTCTCTCTCTCTTATAGAAAGCAAGCCAGATATTTTCATTTCTATTTCGCATTGAACAGTGTGGTGTCGCGACGATTATTTTGAGTGTATACAGGTTTTTTGTAAATAATAAATCGTGTAAATCGTGGGAACTTCGTTCCATCCGGGTGTCTCTTGACACCTCTCAAGTTTTTTATTATTATACTAGCTGCGACCCGCGCTGTTACCCGCGGCACAGTTATTGCCGATAAAACTTGATTATAATAATTTTGGCCAAGTGAGGTTACGGCGTAGATTTTGGCCAAGTGTGATAACGGCGAAGATTTTTGCCAAGTGGGGTCGATGGCGAAGATAAGTACATGATAAGTACGCTGTCATGGAAGAAATGAAAGATCTTGAGGAAATCTACTTCTAACTTCAGATCTAACTCTCCTTACCCCTTCCCCCTCCACTTTTCCCCTCCCCCTCCCTTCTCCCCCTCCCTTCTCCCCCTAACCTCCTTTCTCCCCCTTCCCCTCCCCTTCACCCTTCCCCTTCACCCTTCCCCTTCCCCTCCCCCTCCCTTCTCCCCCTCATAACGCGCGATAAGGAACTTTGTTCCAAAAAGGGGGAACTACTGAGAAGTGATCATTCCCACTAGATCCCCTTTTCAAAAAAGGGGAACTACTGAGAAAAAAGTTCCTACTAGATCCACTAGGGAACTAAAAGGGGAACTAGTGAGAATGATCCAAACGACGGGCTGTTATAAGTTTTTAGCCCCCGACGCAAAAACGACGGGTGTTATAAGTGTTTAACCCCCGACGCAAAAACGACGGGGTGTTATAAGTGTTTAACCCCCGACGCAAAAATGACGGGGGTTATAAGTTTTTAACCCCCGACGCAAAAACGACGGGGTGTAATAAGTTTTTAACCCCCGACGTAAAAACGACGTGGTGTTATAAGTGTTTAACCCCCGACGCAAAAACGACGGGGTGTTATAAGTTTGACGTGTCTGTCTGTCTGTCTCTGTGTCTAGGTTATTATATAGTATCAAAGTACTCGTCAATACGACTCAAATGAGCCCAAACTCGATGTAATTGCGTCGTTTAATTACGGAATTCCTATGTCCACCTTTCAGCTCCATCATCAGATCAGCTCCATATCATAATAATATTGCATTGTCATCCGATTCAAATATGAATGCAAAATTTCAGCTCAATCAGAATCCGGGAAGTTGATCAAATTGAACTTGCAAGATTTGATTATAGACAGACAGACAACAGACAGATGTAAGTAAAACAAGTGAAATTTTAAATAAAACTTTTTAAAAACAAGCTTTTATTATTATTACTCCCCAGCATCATAAAGTACCTGTCAAGGCGAATCGTTTGAGCCCAAACTCGATGGGGTTGCGTCATTAATTACGGAGATCCTATGGCCATCTTCCAGTTCCATCATCAGATCAGCTCCATGTCAAAATATTGCATTGTCATTCGATATATACATGCATACAAAATTTCAGCTTAATCGGACACTGGGAAGTGGGTCAAATTAAAGTTGCAAAATTTGATTACAGACAGACAGACGGACAGACAGACAGCAGACAGGTGAAAGTAAATAAAAGCTTGTAATAAAACGGACTTTAATATCAACAAACACTATAGTACTATAACATTATGTGACCAAAAAAAAAATTCCGTTATTATTATATAGAGTATCAATTTTTGCGGTCCAACTATAATCGCACTATATGTGTGGGTTAGCGACGAGAATAATTTGGAGCGCGGAGCGACACGTCCACTCTCTGAGAGGCCTTTGGGCCGAGTGAACCGAGAACCGACGCGGGCCTCGTTTTATAGTGATTTTGAAAAATTCGGCAAAAATATAAATATTACATTTTAAGTAAATTTAAAAATACGATTGGATCAAAAATTTTTTATTATTTAATGGTAAGTAATTATTTTGAGTAAATATAAAAGAGTCATGTATAAAAAAAATGTTTTGTAAACAGTAATTTCGTGATAATTTCACATCTTTATGATTTTATTTTAATAAGAAATACCTATAATTCAAACTTTTCCTTAATAAATATACTAGTTTAGGATCTTTCCAGTAATAGTAATTTTTTAGATTCTAATAAAGACATGTATATTTGGATATACCCATGTCCAAACATTGCTTCAGAAGTAAATCTATAAAACCTTTATCCATTTACCTTGACGTAATTTAAAAACGGTCAAAACTAAAAAGGTTTTTCTGTAGAAATTGATTAGATTACAAGTTTTTTTAAAAGTTGTGAGTAAAAGTACCGTTCTAAAATAAGTATTTTCAAAATAATCCATGTTTGAACATCACAGATTTGCGCTTGGGTCAACTAAACGCTCTTAATACGTATAAATGGCATGTTCACAAAATGTTATTTCACGATTTTCTTTTTTTTTAATTACCTATATTTCCCAGGTCTTGTTAAAATTTGATCGAAATCGGTCGAGCGGTTATTAAGATATGAATTAAAACTCTTTCTCTTGTCATGTATTGAAACTTTGTATTTTTTTTCACTTTCATTCGTCTTTCTTTGATGAACTTACTAAAAAATTCATATTATGAAACAATATAATATTTTTCGTACCATCTAATAGAAATACATCTCGATATCCTATATTACGAATATCTATCTTTTACGCGATGAATATGTTATGATCATAACATGGGATTACCTCAGTGACGTGTAAAGTTGAAACGATAGTAACACTGGATAACAGAGAAGCCACGAGAATACGTCAGATTAGTTTAACAGTTCTGATGGAATGTAAGTGGAAACTAAATAGTTTACGCTAGCTGGGGCCGTAGCTGTGAAAATGGACAAAGCGGCAAGCGATCATTGCAAATATGTTCCGATACGATGTTCAGTTATGTAGGTTTTATCATAACTATAACAAGTGAATAAAATTTTTAAAATTAAAAACCCCAACGCAACGCAATCAAAATATGTAATTCGCGGTTTTGTGGTGGCGGCCATCTTGGATTTTAAATTTATCATAGTGCATTGTATTCTACTAGTTAATCCCTTTCATTTAATACCCATATTGAGATGTGGAAGAAAATAGTAATCCGCTACTTTGTAGCGGCCAACTTGGATCGATTTCCATCAAACTTATAAAACCCCATCGTTTTTGCGTCGGGGGTTAAAAAATACTGTAAACCGTAACCGTATCGTTTTATTTATTTATCAAATTAGCTACTCGTACAGTGTGAACAAAAAAAACACACAAGGCTGTATAAAAAAAAAACTCTAGGGAATACTCATTACGTTGAAAACGAACTACTATTGTAATCTGAACTACAGTGTGTTCAATATCAAAAAAATCATTTGTGACTCTTTACATAATAAAACCACTATATTTTAACAAAAAGGTTGTTGAAAATGTAATATTGTAATCAAGCCAAACGAGTCTCATATTCTGAATTTAAGACAAAAAATACTGCCACTTATTGGCTTGAACGTAAAAAATTCATCGTAAAACACTGCTGCTAAAAATTTTAGGGCACGCTGACCAAATGTGGATTTAATAACAATATTTTAAGCGATCTCTAGGGTAAAGTTGTATTTGACCCTTCTCACATACCCCTAATTAATTCAGTCTAAAGTAATTTGTTTATAAATTAAGAGTTAGGAGAATTATGTTGATTTAGCTTATATTATAGGGTGACTGGTATATCACTTAAACATTGAAACAAGGTACTCAGTACACCATTCTCGTTCGAAATTAATAAAAAAATAGGTAGTCGATATATGATGTACGAGTACGAGTACTGCATGATATACGAGTATAGTAAGTACATTACTCGTATGACCTCTCATACCCGAGCAGAGGCGGCAGACCGTCGCGGTAAAAACTTTTTTTTTACATTTAAGGTAATATTTATTTACCTGGAGCGTAAGCTGTTCGTCAGGCGTAAGTTGACCATACTTTTTCAGATGTGGCGCATTAGTTCAAATAAATAATTTTGTAACTATTTTCCTTCTTTGTTTATTTTAATTGTTATGTGATTCTCTAATATATCGTGTCCTTTAAGTTTTTAAGTGATTTACCAGTCACCCTGTTTATGCTTACTGGGCAGGCTTTTTCGCGTAGACAAATCCGTTCTCTCTGATGGCACCTTCTCAATATCTCACTTTTTTTTCAAAATAGGCACATATAATTTACCGGGGGTAGACTTCCTTTGCAGGAGGTCATCTAGGTGGGTACCCCAACAGTGCCAGTTATTCTACCGCCTGAGCAGTGATGTACAAACATTACTGTGCTTCGGTAGGAGGGCACTGTAGCTAGGGAAATTACTGGGCTAAAGAGTCTTAACATCTTATGACTCTTGAGTAAGAAGCGTTGGTGCAGTGCACCTAGAATTGCACATAATTGTGAAATTCTGGGTAGCACTGTACTGATTATGGGCAGCGTTATCTCTTAACATCAGGAGAGCGTCTTGCTCGTCTTCTTACTTCTCCACATAAAAAAAAATATAATACTTACTTGCATCAACCTTGTATAAAATACTAGATACCACTTATTGGGTTAGTTGTAATAAAAGCTGATGTAGTATAAGGGTTATAAGTCTTTGGGAGGGAGCTGCGCTATTATAAAATATACGGCCAAATTTCATTACATGTACATCATACAAGTATAAAGTAACGTTATAATTATTGCAATCATATAAAATTAAGGCAAATTGCTAATATCATATTTTATAACTATTAGTAGCAACAAGTATAAAAACATCCGAAACATCCAACCACTATGATAAGGCTAAAAAGTTACCATTGCTATAAATTACGTGAACGAGGGTTAATCTCCAGTTGAATCAGTGCTGTCCCTTGTTTTCCATCCCATTGGAACGATCCAATTGTTCAGTACATAAAATTCGTACAAATTCACATTATTGGGCAAGCGATTGGAACAAATGGTCTCATCACTAAATATTATTAAAATAGCAGCAATTTTAGGGTTTGAAAGGCATGTCTCTTAATTTGGTTGACTGGCCTTTTCAAACTAATCGGATACTCCATTTTCATTTATATAAAACCCAATGGTTATGTCGCTGAATGAAGCTTATTTTATAGGATCTAACCTACTGTAAACAAAATTTCAGCTCAATCGGTTCAGCCCTTTAGACACACACATTTAGACATATTTGTTTTTATTCAGCTCAACGCTTATATTTTAGACAATAGTATTTTATACTAGTTGCCCTAAGGCTGGAGAAATGTACCTACTATAAGGTACATAAAGGGGCTGACAAACATAGTAAGGTTAACTTGCAAGTACAAAACTTTACAAATAAGAAACTTAAAAAAAATTATGCATATAATTAAGACCGCCGATTGTTTACCTCTAGTTTTATGTTAAATAGTCATATTATGTTCATAACTATTTCTTGTATTTTGGTATACAATAAAGTATCATTCTATTCTTAGGTATTATTGTGACATCCTCTGAAAATAATTTATTAAACTTTCTTAAAGAATTTCTTAATGGGAGCAAATTAGCAATTTTTTTTTAACTACTTATAAACAAATAGTTCCATACTAGAGGTATGTTACTGATTTTCTAAGTAGTGTTCAACTTACATGGACGCTGACACCCAAGATTTATCTCGCGCAGATTTCACTGTGACATCGGAAGCAATGGTATTTGTGCCAAAATGTCTCGTTCTACCATGAGTTAGGTCAGCTGAACTTTTTCATTAAAAACTTTGTTAAAAAACGCTCACATTATTGGTAAAACGTTTGCATTGAGTGACGTTCAATTAATTAATTCTGATAAATCGATGTATGCAAAAGTTTGATAGTAGGGATGTTGATTGAAAAATTTTTATTCATCAAATATTATTAAAAATATTTTTCTTTGTAAAAAAATCAACGCACACATATTATAGCACACAAAGTGGCTCGGTCGTGAATTCACTGTCCAGTCTCTTTTGTTTTTGGATAGTGTCGTAGCGCCTCTCCATCCAAAAACTTTGTGACAGTCATTTTTTTATTCACAAACAAAAAATACTTATTTAATATTTTAATTACGGAATAATAACATTTTAAATTAAATGTTACCTTTTCAACATCCCTATTCTGATAATTCGATGAACGCAAAAGTTTGGATATTCGCGCTTGACAAAGATAAACACAAAATTCCTAATTAAGATTAATTTGCATTGAAAGCTCGTTTTTGTAGTGAAAATTTAAATCACGCACTGAAAATAAAATATAATATCGTAATATGATTTATCTACACGTAGTTCTTAACAAATTACTTGTTTTTACTTGACTTTGAATAAGAATGTAAAGTGTTGATGCACGATTCCAATTAAATTTTCACGTCTCAAGGGGATTCTACAGTTTCTTTTGATTATATTTTTATAGCTGATAAAAATCCAACGTGAGATTGATTTCCACTATAAAATTAATAAATAAATTTTCTTTGTTTTTTCATAATATTTTAGATCGGATTATCAGCCTACGTTAGTCCAATGCTGGACAAAGGGCTCCCTATGGCCACTCATGTCAGTCCTCCGTATATCAGCTCCAACCAATCCCAGTGACTCTACGAATATTTAGCCTCATCTCGCCTATGGAAACTTACCCCAGCGGTATCGGTTCTCCAACAATTGTGACCAGACCATTGCCATTTCAGCTTGCTAATCCTTGCGGTTGTGTAACTTTGGTTCTCGGCCGGATCACCTCATTCTTGATGCGAACTTTTCGAGATGATGAGCATAGTCCGCTCCATAGCTTGCTGAGCAACTTTGAACTAGTGGACTAGTCAATGATTGTTATCACACTTAATATTATAAATTCGAAAGTTTGTGACTGAGTGTGTATAATTGTAACTTCTTCGCGCCTAAATGGGTGGACCGATTGAGCTGAAATTTGCTATAGTGATAGCTTAGTCCCTGGAACAACACATAAGCTACAGCAGTCAGTATAGCGCGTAAAACCCCTGGGCACAGCTAGTACACATAAATAAAAGAAGTTTTGTAAATAATTAGATAGGTACATATTATATTAATTAGCTAATTATTACAATTATCTTAGTGACAAATTGGAGACTTTTAATTAAAATCTAATCTAAAATTTAATTACAAAGTTTGATTAAAGGTTTCACACTTGTCTAACAATCGGAGTAAGTTATGAATTATCTAGTTAGTAGTTCATTGATTCCCAAAAATAATTACTTAGTTTAATCTTTCAATTACGGCTCACTTTTAGGCATAGAGAACTTTTTGGAGACCAATTTATTTATCTTTTAGTAGGTCATTTATTTATTACTTTTACAAATCACTTTTATCAACTGACACATTATTATACACGAATCCAGGTTATTTTTGTGATTTGCACTTTTCGTATCAAACCACAAAAAAGGTTTATAAAAAATAATAAATAATAATAGGTATTTATAATTTTTTTAATAAAAAACTTTTCACTGCTCAAAACATAAAAACAAGGCGCTCCACTTGGTGCAAGTGATCGCGTAGTATGGCTATTAAAGTGGATATTACACATATGCATACATAATATTATTATAACCACGCCTGTTTTCCATTGGGGTAGGCAGAGACTATTTCCCTCCACTTGGTACGATCCTGAAATATCTTTTTCGCTTCTTCAACTTTCATCACATTCTTCATACACGCTCGCCGGTTCTTGGTACTCTTGACCTGGCCTTTCCTTAGAACGACATTTATTTGGTTTAGATATAACACGTCTAGGGATAAGTTGTCGTTGATCTAAGCTAAGATTTGTAGTGCCTAACTTTTGCGGTAGGTGGTTACCAACAAAATACACAATTCAACAAACTAATTAAATTTTAATAATTAATTGATTGCAGTTTCATAATGGTTAACATATTGATGAGTTTGAAAGTTGTTATTTTTATTAATTTGTTGTAAACTTGGTTAACTTAAATTGAGTATTTAGAATTTTATCGAAGTTTTCATCGTGTACAGAGTTTATCCAATTTTAATTTGCACCTTTTAGTGAACAAAATATTCGTGAGGGGTTCAATGTGCAAAGAGTGGTTGAAAATTTACAATATTTGAAAAGAGAAATCTTTTTATTTTTTCCACTAGGTTTGATTTTATTTATCTCTGACATAGTATTCTAGATTCCTAAAGTTTAAGTTTCAAATTATATATATTTAAACCAAATTAAGCCTCAATTGCAGCCAAGACAATCAAGTCAGATGATGTGGTTCACAAATCTCGCATAATTAATTAGTTATTTACAAAATATTTGGTCTCAAGTCTCGAGAACAAGCCCTCAAAAGATCAGTAACCTTTGCAAGTTCATTTTTAAGCGTCTAATCCAATTTAGAATGCACACTAGAGCGTTAGTTTATTGTAGTAAAAGGAGAGACGGCGTTCCAAAAGTGAGGCCAAATTTAATTAATACGAGTTACCAAGGTAGACTACCGTCATGGTTTGTTGACATACTTGCTGTACGGAACCGTGTCACCAAGTGAGTACCTATTATAATCGTGTCATAATGACCTATATTATAATATGTTCATGCTAGTTTATGGATACAGTTTTGCTTCACATTATAATTGCAAAAATACAAATTTATTTATATTTGCTCTTAGTTATAGCTCGGGAATAAGATGCGAATGGCTTAGTATTATAAAAGAGGCGTAAGGATCAACAGCAAAGTGTGGAAGGCTGTGAATGATGACGATATTAATAAGATTTTGGAAACTACCGTGAGTGTTATCCATATTATAAATACGACACGGCTGTACTCACGTTGACAATTACGATGTCCTTCATCAGGAGTTCACGCCCGCAGTAACCGACGCTGACTGGCCCGCGCCCGCGCCTCCGCGCGCGATATTAATAAGTATTTATGCACTGACTGCACAGTATATTTTTATAAAGCACGGTGTCTGCATTCATTACTTCAGTCTGTGTTAGATTTGATTCGTCTGAGACAACGTGCTACCATCCTTTTAAAAGAATCTACAACTTTTAAACGATTTGCATAATTCAAAGGGAACCTCAACTCTTTGTCAATAAAACCACAGAATGATTAAAGCTTTGAGAATACTCTTCAAAGTAGGTACTATGCATGCGTCTCCTCAAATCATAATGTGCTAATATAAAAGTTTTCTTTCATCTTCTGTAGTTTGCAAGGTTTTAGACTCGAAATCCACTGAGTTGGCGAACCGTAATTCGTTTATCTTTGGTCAGAGTGAATTAATACTTCGGTTATTTAAGTTTGCTCTTTGAAAAACCTTTTCTTAAAATTTGAAATACGAAAGCTCTTTTGGAAAATAATTTGAGCTGTCAAGTACTTATAGGATTCAATTTCAATAGTTTATCGCCTTTGAAATTGATATTGAGAACTTTAATTTTGAGGAACTGATTACATTATATGGAATTATTTTAAAAAATCAGTTAAAATCAGTAAAGATATATCAAGGAGCGTTCGGGCTGAAAATAAACTGAGGACAGTGGAAGCCGTCTACTTCATCTAGGTGACATAGCGTCATAGAAAACAAAGTCAAGTCATTCAAACTATTTAGTTCGATTTAGTCCTGAGCAGTTTGGCTTATATTTTGCCCAAAAATTAGATTTTGTATATTTGGCGTGTAGCCGATCGGTGGCTACTAATATAATATTATGTTTTCTTTACTACTGTGATAAATGTAGTGCCTTTTTTCATGCTGAAAAGTAAGAAGACGAGAAAGACGCTCTCCTGATGGTAAGAGATAACGCCGTCCATAATCAGTACATTGCCGCCCAGGATTTCGCAATGATACCTACTTTTTACTCAAGATTTATAAGATGTTAAGACTCTTCAGTCCAGTCATTTTACTGGCTATTGTTTTTTTTTTCTCAATAAATGCATTTACTTTGAGAATTTTCCCAGTAATTTGACTAGCTATTGTTATTTTTTCTCAATAAATGCAATTCATTTGAGAATTTTACAAGCTACATTTATATTTTCGTGGGTTTTAGGTCTACCCAATGTATCTTCCGCGTGTAATGTTTCTATTCTCAGTCTAATATTATCAGCCATAAAATGGTAGCTTTTCCGTAACCGTTGAGATGATGTAACAGATGCGTAGATAATACTGGTGTTTGCGGAGATTACTAAACAGTTTCGCATTGTAGATATTGTAATAGTTAGTATAAAGGGGAGATTATATTGAAGCTGTAATATACGTTGAATTTTCGTAAGTCCGATGACGTCTGCTGTAGTCAGTGTTTGTATCCAGTGGAAGACAAGTCATTTTAAAATTGCAGATTATTTTTGTTAATGTCAGGAGCATTATGTTTACGTCTATTTTTGTTATCAACCAAATTGTAATTTGATCATAATTATGATGAAAACAATAATTATGAAATTATATTTATATAAGATTGCTGCAATTTTATGATTTTGATGATAACAAATAAACTATTCGAATAGTTTAGTTAACATTGTTTCATTTCCAATAAAATAGCATTTATTGCTAAGACATAATTACAAAAAAATATATCTCATGAACCTTTCAATGGCCTTTCCAATCAATCTTTGCCTTTCCTACATGTAAGTTTCACAACATTACGACTTCTTTAGTCAATCTACGATCAATATTGAATGCGTCCAAATATGAAACTAACTTTCAGCTATACTTAGCCACTGAATAGAACGTCCTAGCGTATAGACACTAGCGCTCCCATTCACATTTATTCAGGCATAAGAAAGATCGTTTAGTTCGGTTAATTTCAATCATTCATGTTCCAGTGTAGTGGCAGCTCGAGTAAAACTGTTTACACAATGCGTAGCTCAGAAATGTATGTTTATAAAATAAATAAAGTACAGTTTTATAGATTTACTCCTTCCTTGTGTACGATGCTTTAGTGTAGGAAAATTCCACTTGCTAAAAATCGAAGTTCGCGGAAGAATATCGCTTCGATAAATGTAAACGTATTGTCTCATTAATCATTAAATATTGGAGCGTTTGAGGCCCAGTGGGAATATCTTATCGAATCGAATTTGTATCGAAAGTTTGAATATCTCACTAATATATAAACGCGAAAATTTGTAAGGATGTCTGGATGCATGTTTGTTACTCTTTCACGCCTAAACGGGTGGGCCGATTGAGCTGAAATTTGGTATATCGTCTCTGGAAAGTCTCTGAAATAACATATTATATGCTACTGTACAGCGGGTAAAACCGGGCGCAGCTAGTAATACATATAGATATGGGTTTTACGTATAATATTATTGTACAATATTTATTAAATAGACTAATAATTAGTGACAAAACAAGTAAGGTACCCATGGGGTATCATGATTGCCGATATCACATATAATGTCCCCCTAAAACTCTGCAATGTCCCCCTTACACAGTAGTTGCCCAGTTAGTTTCGCTGGTGCTGGGGTGGGGCTTACGCTTTCAGGGTTGTGACTATCCCCCCGCTTACATGCTTGGCATTCTTCCATTGCTTGGCTGTAGGTGTAGCGTAGGTTTAAGCCTTCCTAAGTGATCCTTCTGATCACCTAGGAGCGGAATGGTCTTAGGGGAGAGTGCAACAGTCATGTAGATCCCTAAGACAAGTCAGAGAGATTATCCTGCTTGTGGTGCCACCTGCTATTGGTCTAATTCCATCAGAAATAGACAGAACTGAAATCTCATGACGTGAAGACCACAGGGCATCAGTGGCTGTGTCCTGTGGCACGACTCACACTAAAAACCTGTGAGGGTCGGTAGGGGGGTATAATGGGGCAAAATTGGGGGGGAATCGTTATTTAGGGGAGGGGTGGGGGGTTGGTACGGGGAGGCCACCCGCGTATGAAACCTGGTCGGTCCAAGGGGCATATGTGACTGTGCTCTGAGGCGGCGACTCACACTAAAATATGTGAGGGTCGGATCAGGTTAGGGAGGGGGGGACGCGGAGGGAGGGGAGGTCACCCGCGTGTTTGTGCCGTGCGTGGAGACCCGTAAGGAAGGAGGAAGGGATCCTGGTGGCTGAGCAGTGTACAGCGCGGTGGTTGTCGTTGTGCTCTGCAACACTCCTCTTTGGCCCTGAATTCTTCTGAAACGGGAGGTCGTGGACTAGCCACCCGCGATCAATCGGCTGAGGCGTCCGGTCAGACGGTCGCTAGGCGAGTGTTCGGGAAAGGAGGGGTCCGCAGGCGGCGGTGCGCGGCTTTCGGTGTCTTGGTTAGATATCGACTGCCTCGTGCCGTGCGGTCTCGTGGGCACTCCTTTCATGAATGCTATACTGGATTGGTAGCCCTGGTGCCTATATAGGCATCCCCAGTGTTGAGGACTCCGTGGAGGGTGGGGAGCCAATCCGGCGAAAAATTTTATAAAAGTTTTATGGATAATAAAATTACCAAAATAACCATAAAACAGGATGACCGCAAGGGCGTCAAAAAGGACGATATGTCATTAGGCGGGAGGGCAACCGACCGCACTACGAGGCGGCAAGGGCAGGGAGGTCATTCCGGACAGGGGACTAGTGGGGAGTGTGGCAGAAAGTCATGCGTTCCCGCTGGGACGACTGGTACGGGAGACGCCCAGCCAATTGCCAATATTCCGGAGAGCACTCATGCAGGTCGCACCGTGCAGGGGACCATCGGGCTGCCTAGCATCCAGCCGGGCTTGACCGTCGGGACGAATGCTTCGGGAGGCAAGCATAGAGGAATCTCCAAGAGAATGAGCGGGGCAGCCAGGCGCAAAAAATTGCTTGCTAAGCAGACCCGCACATTCTCAGGGCAGAGTGCACCAGCAGGGGCAACTGCAGGGACGGCAGGTGCAACTATCGCACCTGTGAAAAGAGCCAGGGAGTCCAGCGGGGAGCAGCCGACCAACGCACCCAAGAAACCGAACCTGAACAGAACGTTTAGGGACGCGCTCTCGGGATGCAGGATGGCAGTTATCCCGCAGAACTTCCCGGCTTCACAGATAACAAATGATGACGTAGGACCGATCGTAAGCGCCCTGTGGCAGAGGATGATCGGTCAACAAGATCCGCTGCCCCGATTTAGCGTCGGGACGGTCATCGCGGGGGCACTACATGTGTTCTGCGAGGATCAAGAATCGGCAGACTGGATCGCTGGACTCACTGGGAGGACGATCGGCGGCCTGACACTAAAAGTCGTTAGTGCCAAAGATCTGCCTAAACCGGTGAAGATGGCGTGGAAGTCAAAGAACGTGTGGATCACAGATCTACCCAGCGTTCTGTCGATGATGCAGCGCTTGAATCCTGCGCTAAGGACAAGTGACTGGAAGGTGGTAGACACTGTCATCGAGGCGTCTGGCGTGAGAAGGATTGTCCTTATGGACAAGACTTCTGCAGACTACATAAAGGCTCAGGACTACTGCCTCTACGCTGGCGTCGACAAAAGCTATTTTAAGCTGCTGGAAGACGAAAGTCAGTCGGGGGATAAATGCGCCGCCAGCGCAGGGGCAGTGGCCCCGCCACTTGCTCCACAGGGCTCTGCAAGCGACGGAGGGGCGACGGGCAGCCACCATCAGAACACCATCGGGGACTGCCCAGTTCCTTCACCGGCCACATCACACCTCACCGACGTGCTGGACGATATTGGCGAACTGTTCCTGTCGTCTCCTCCCCCCGACATGGAGGTGACGGAGGAAGACAAGGACGCAGGCGGCAGTCAATAAACGGCTGCCGACATCCCCCTCGAAGATCACCAATGGCGGGAATAAGGTGTGTACAAATAAATCTACATCACTGTAAAGCGGCGATGGCCTTACTTAGCCGTCAGCTCAAGGAACTTAATTTCGATATTGCCCTGATACAAGACCCATATATTAGTACAAAAGGTGTTGTCTCAGGTCTAGGTAAAGGGGGATCTATTTTCCACTATACTAATGAAAGGGCAAGGACGTGTGTGTATGTCAGAAATGGAATCGACGTCATGCCCTTGCCTGATCTATGTTCCAGGGACCTTACAGCTGTCAAGGTAATTACAGGGCGAGGTAATCGGAAGGCCGTCGTAATGGCTTCGGTTTATCTAGCATACCCTACTGAGGAAAGGCCCTCCTGCATGAGGGCATTGAAGGAACTCGTAGAGTTTTGCGGTCGAGAGAACCTGGAGTTAGTGATGGGGTGCGATGCAAATGCGCACAACATCATCTGGGGGAGCTCGGACACAAATAGTCGAGGAGAAGAACTATATGAATACCTGGTAAGTTCTTCAATTCATTTACTAAACAAAGGCAATGAGCCTACCTTTGTGGACTCAAGGCGTGCTGAAATTATAGATATAACTATGGCCACTAATGGCATATACAAGAGAATCGCTAACTGGCGTGTATCTGACGAAGTTAGTGGTTCGGATCACAGGTATATCTGCTTTAGATATGTTACAGAGGACTCGATCCCTAGTGTACGCAGAAGAAATCCCAGACACACTGACTGGAAGGTGTACACTAAAGAACTTAAACATGAACTTGGATCAGTCAAAGGTAAGTTAAACACTACGGTTGATATAGAGCTTGAAGCTGAAAGAATCAACAGAGCCATCAACACAGCATGGTACGCAAGCTGTCCAGAGAAGGTAGCAAAAGGAGCAAAGGTTCCATGGTGGACGCCAGAACTAAAAAAGAAAAGACAGACTACTCGCCAAGTCTTCAATGAAGCAAAGTCTAAAAAGTGCTTCAAAGAATATTCACGAGCGCTAACTGAGTACAATCTGGCGGTACGCAAGGCATACAGAAAATCGTGGCAATCTCATTGTCAGGACATTAATACAGTCCCTGAAAGCTCGAGATTAGTCAAGGCAATATCTGCAAGCAAGAGCATAACTCTAAATGCTGTTAGGACCAAAGATGGGAAACTAACGGAAACAGGTATAGAAACTCTAAGGATCATGACAGAGACGCATTTCCCAGACTGCAAAATTCATGATACTACGGATACAGATGATCACATGCCTGCATCAGAACAGAATCTGAGAACAGTAAAGGCAGACTGGGACACTGCTAAAAAGGTGGTAGAAGAACGAAAACTTAATTGGGTTGTGCAAAACTTCCAACCGTTCAAAGCACCGGGACCAGATGGCATATACCCAATACTACTACAACGGGGTCTTCCCACATTAGGCCCGCATCTGATGCGGCTCTTTAAGGCCTGCATAGCCTTTGGGTTTATTCCAAAGATATGGAGAGAAGTAAAGGTAACATACATTCCTAAGCCAGGTAAAGAAAGCTATGAAGAGGCTAAGGCGTTTCGTC
Source organism: Hemithea aestivaria (assembly GCA_947507615.1). Classification (NCBI taxonomy): domain Eukaryota; kingdom Metazoa; phylum Arthropoda; class Insecta; order Lepidoptera; family Geometridae; genus Hemithea; species Hemithea aestivaria. The sequence continues at coordinate 4,558,402 of OX382325.1, read as the reverse complement.
CAATAAGTCTCTCATCTTTTCTACTAAAAACCCTGGAGAAACTTGTAGATGAATACATAAGGGATGGTCCACTGGCAAAGAAACCATTTCATAAGCTACAATGTGCGTACCAATCCGGGAAGTCTACTGAAACCGCATTGCACTACGTAGTCACTAGAGCAGAACAAGCTATTGACGGTCAAGAGATTTGCGCGGCGGCATTCCTAGATATTGAGGGAGCATTTGACCGCACAACTTTTGAATCGATTATGAAGGCCGCCAATGAACACGGCATTAACCGTACCCTATGCAAATGGATTGATTTCATGCTGAGGGGAAGGAGAATAGGATCCTCTTTACTAGGGGATGAAATTCATGCGACAACTACTAAAGGCTGTCCTCAGGGAGGGGTATTGTCACCAACACTTTGGTGTCTGGTGGTAAACTCCCTTCTTACGAAATTAAACAGAGGAGCCTGCTATGCTGTAGGATACGCAGATGATATAGTAGTAATGATCAATGGCAAATTTCCGGAAATTGTATCGGAACTTTTGCAAAAGGCTTTAAAGATAGTGGAAGAATGGTGTCATATTAACCATCTTTCCATAAATCCGAGCAAAACTACGGTTCTTCCTTTTACAAGGAAGAGGAAGCTAGGTAATTTGAAAAAGTTACGTTTATTTGGCACAGAGCTAGAATGGGCTACCGAAGTAAAATATCTCGGTATGACCTTAGACAAGGAGCTCACGTGGAATCTGCACGCCAAAAAGGTGACAGAAAAAGCTATGAGAGTTTTCAATATGTGTAGATCGGCATATGGCAAGACCTGGGGACTTAAGCCCAAGGTACTTAACTTCATCTACACTTCAATGGTGCGCCCAATACTAACATACGGCAGCGTGGTATGGTGGCCTAGAACCGAACTTACGGTTTGTAAAAGGGAACTAGGCAAAATTCAAAGGATGGCCACTGTGGCTATCACAGGAGCGTTTAAGACTACGCCCAGTAAGGCGCTAGATAGAATCCTAAACCTTAAACCTCTTCATCTAGTCATTCAACAGGAGGCGATCAAAGCCTTATACAGACTCCAAGCTATAGGAGTTCATGACTTCAATAGGCCAACAACAAGGCACACAAAAATGAAGCTCAATGAAGAGCTACAAAGGAAGATGAACATGATCAGCGACGTAATGCCGCACATTAAAATCTTCAAAAGAAATTTCAAAATACATGTTCCCTCAAGGGAAGACTGGAAGCAGCAACTACGCACACAAGACGCAGAATGCTGCATATGGTACACGGATGGTTCAAAAACCGGATCCGGTACAGGGGCAGGTATATACTCGGAAAATATCCAACTCTGGAACAGTCTGGGTCAATACACAACCGTCTTTCAGACAGAGATGTATGCTATTATAGCATGCGCTGAAGAAAACATAAGGAGGAATGTAAATGATAAAATCATCTACATTCTCAGTGACAGTCAAGCGTCACTAAAGGCCCTAAATTCCTGCAGAGTCAGCTCGAAGCTGGTCCTGGATGCTGTGAAGGCCCTTAATAAATTAGGCCGCAGCAACACAGTACGACTAGTTTGGGTACCTGGCCATGTAGGTATAGAAGGGAATGAGAAGGCTGATGAGCTTGCTAGAAGGGGATCAGCAAATGCTATGCATGGACCTGAACCTAGTATGGGCTTGCCTGCATGCACCATCAACATGGCCATAAAGGAATATGCTGATTTAAAACACACGCAAGAGTGGGAAAACAGTCAAGGGCTGAGACGTTCGAAGAAATTCCTAGGTAACAGCTATAAAGATGCTTCTAAATTCATTCTGAATAATGGAAGAAATAAAGGAAGAGCAATCATTGGTGCCTTAACTGGGCATTATGAAACCAACGACATGCTGTTCAAAATGAGGCTCACTACAACAAACGATTGTAGAGCCTGTGGCGAGGGTACAGAAACCATGGAGCATATTTTATGCGAATGCGACGTACTGGCTACGAAACGCATGAGCCTCCTTGGGACAGCGTACCCCAAACCGGAGGAGTACAGGTTTCTTTCTCTTAGTGGGATCACCACTTTAATAAACCACTTCTTTGAGGAGTAAGAAACGGTAGGCAAGGGGTGAACACAATAGATCCCAATGGGTCGATGTGTTGCTGACTTTCTCAGCCCCCTATATAAGATAAGATAAGAAAGATAGTTTCGCTGGGAACATTGCCCATCAACACACACAACCCAGGGAACCCAGGGCAATGAATGAATTGCCTGTACATGAATAGGTACATGGCAATGGTGTGATACTTCCACCTTTCTACAATAGAGGTCTGGCTCTGCTATTTTTAAGCGTCCGTGACCCAGTAGTCATACGTCCGGCTTTTTATCCTGAGGAACCCAGGGTGGGTTCAAATCTCAGTGTGTGGCAAAAATTTCGCTTGGACGCTACCGTGTTTCAGAAGGCACGTAAAAGTGTGAGTCCCGGCTGTTTTCTATAAGATATGTAGGAGGCAGTCGTTAGGTCATGTTGCATGCTTTGTAGGAATCTCGGCGACTTGAAACTGCAACATATACATAGGTTCGCCATACAACCAATAAATTGGGATATGACTCTGACAGTGTAGTAGGGTAACTTGTTGTGTTGGAGTATAAATCCTAATTATTATTATTAAATGAATGAATGAATGAAATATTTATTCATTTATAAACATTTTCTTTGACAAAACAAAACAACCAACTATAAAATAAGACATAAGAGTAGACATTTATACACAAAATGGTCGCAAATCAGCATATGCCGGCCATTCGACCGGCGCTGGTCATCCGTTGCGTTCCGTTCCTTTCCGTTCATTAAATGATTAAATTTAATTATCATTATTGGTGTTTCAGATTTGTTCGTGGGTCTTATCTACGTGTTCCCTGACATCATCCAGAAGATCACCATCGCGTGGTTCGCTGGTGAATTCATGTGCAAAGCAGTGAAGTTCCTGCAGGTGAATAATCTATTTTTTAATCTGATCGTTTTGTCAAATAAGAAGTTGCCTGTTAAAAAGATGAATTGCTGACCCTATGACCCCAAGTCTAATGTCTGTAAAACACTATCACTATTTCTTTATTTGTGAAGAAGAACAAGGGTAGTTCGACATTCGTTAATCCGTCGTTAAGTTAATCCATGGAAAAAAAAGCTATGTGGAAAAAATAAGAGAATCAGAAGCGGAAAATCTAGGCAACTTTTCTATGGTTAAATTAGTACTACAAGAGATAACAACGTCCTCTTTAGTCTCTGAAAGTTTTAATAAGGAAGGTCGTTTGAACTACACTTGCGAACAACAAAATCGACTCAAAAATGTATGAACTAACTAGGGCCGAGAGTTTATATCCGCTGAGAAGTTGTTATTTCGAAGTCTAAGCTAATTTCAGCTCAATCGCTTTAGCCCAATTCATAATATATAATCTACATAATTATAACTGACTTATTCTTACACGCTGAAAAGTATGTACCTTTTTATAATATGAAGGTATGAAGAGGTATAATACACCAAATTTAAGCTCTATCGGTTCAACCGTTTAACTATGAAATGGCAACAAAATCCGAAGTATCGAAATCCTTACACACACACACATCTTTAATACTTTCCTGCTGATACACTACTTTTACTTAATATTATTAGTAGAAAGTTAGGCAGGGCTATTCATTTAACCGTCAGCGAACCAAACCGTCAAAAATGTATGGAATGACGTATTGAGTCGATACGACTTAATCGTACGTAGGTAATCGTAACTTTTGCCAATTCGGTCTTCAGTTCGGTTCCCTGAGGGATAAGTGAAGATAGAGATGGAGATGGATGAGAGATGGATGAGATAGAGTGAGTGCCCTTGAAACGATTCCCTTGCTCAGTGTAAAGGAATTTGGAACCTCTCTTCAAACAAAAGTACTGTACAACATAAAAAAGAAGCGCATATTTTAAAATCCCCTGTCTTCACTATGCTGATGGATAACTGAAATGTTTGAGTTTCTATGAATAATTATTATTACATTAGTCCAGCGAGTTTTATTGTTCCTCTGACGTAAGTGGACTGATGAGCCGGATGTATGTTTCCATAATCGCTCAAATGTAATATAAATGATGCGTTTAAAACGTCATGTTGACTGGGAATAATTTTAGTATCGTATTTCCATAATATTTTAAAGCTTGCATAAAGTTATTCCTGTAGTAAATAAATTATATTTTATGAAATACATGCATGTATTTTTAAATTACACTAATAAGTATTATAAAGGCGAATCTTTGTGAGTTTGTGTGTACGGGTAAACGGTTGAACCGATTGAGCTGAAATTTGGTATAGAGATAGCTTAGACCCTGGAATAACACAGGCTATAGTACAGCAGGTAACCGCTGGGCGCAGCCAGTAGTTGTATATAAATTAGAAAGCTCTTATTCAAAATCAAATTTTTTGGTATTCTCGCCGAATAATTTTATAACTCATCACTATTACAAATAAATCCATAAAATTCACTAATATATTAAATCAATCTTCGTGTATGTCAAATTAATAAGAGTAATTGGGCATACGCCGTTCTGTTTGAAATGTTAGTAATTGATAGATATGCCTAATAATTATTACCTAATTTAATTGCACACTAGAACATTAGGACTTGAAATTATATTAAATAGATGAGAAGAAAAATCAGACATAACATTGACTCAAAAAATATAGCTTTAGGCATATTTATAGATTTAAAAAAAGCTTTCGACACCGTTAGCCACCCACTTCTAATAAAGAAACTTGAAAGCGTTGGGATAAGCGACAAAGCACTAAAAATGTACGATTCTTTTCTAAATAATAGATATCAAACAGTTAAAATGAACGATGTGCAAAGTAGCCTATTGCCAATATCCTACGGTATCCCGCAAGGATCCATATTGGGTCCTTTACTGTTTCTGGTTTACATAAACAACATACATGAACTAGAATTACATGGAGAGATCACGTTATATGCAGATGACACGTGCCTTTTCTATTTTGGGTCATCAATCCATGATTTGATCACAAAAGCGCAACTTGATCTAGACAAACTTCTAAGATGGTTTCGAACAAATCTATTAACAGTAAACACATCTAAAACATGTTACATGTTATTTAAAGCCAAGAACAAACACATCCCATCACATGAACCACTAACCTTAGATGGAACGGCACTTGACAGGAAAGACTCTGAAAAATATTTAGGACTAAGACTTGATCAAAATCTTAATTGGCACACACAAATAGATTACATTAAACATAAACTATCATCACTATCAGGTTTACTCCGCAACATAGCCAAATGCCTTCCAAAACAAGTCCGTTTAAATATATATAACTCAATGGTCAAGTCACACTTACTATACCTTATAGAAGTGTGGGGCAGCGCTGCAATAACTAAATTATCAGAACTGCAAACCCTACAAAATAGATTAGTTAAAATACTCTTTCATTACCCATTCTTAACACCTACAGATAAAGTATACAATGAAACAAAGATTATGAATATCCAACAATTATATAAATACACAACATGCATACTGGTAAGAAAAATTCTAGACAAATCCATTCACACAGACATTGAATTTAGAATAAAAAGTCAATCGGATTACCACATTGCCCGTAGGGCGAATCAAATTGCTTTGCCAACAACTAGAACAAATTATGGAAAAAGATCTATATACTACGAGGGAGCACAACTATATAATAATCTACCCACATCTATTATAAGTGAGATCAATTTCAAAAGTTTTAAGAGGAAGTTGTATGAGCATATCATTTGTCCAAAATGATATGGTCATATAATTTCTCCTTATTTCAACATTTTGTAAGTCTAGCTACTCCAATATAATTTCTTGTATAACTTATATTTTACTTAGGACTTTTAACTGTTTAACATACTCTTATTTTATTGTCTCAATGTATACCTACTGGACGACGAAATTACTCTGTACTCTAATTATTAAGTTCTCATGTAAATGACAATGTCGAAATGAGAATAAATGTCTTTAAACTGAAGATACCTTAGATTTTCTAAATAATATAGGTCATCGGCACAACTTTGTCACAGTCTAAGCACAAACACACTTGAGAAAGAAAATGGTTCTGACAAAAATGCAAATTCATACGTAGCTTACAATTTTGAAAACGGTAAAGGCTATGTTTTACTATCATAAATTAATTAATGTGCTGTCATATTTTGTGGTCTAAGCTACATACATGCCAAATTTCAGTTTAGGGGCGAATAACTAACAAACATGCACACATAGGTTTAAAAGTATGTACACAAGCTTTCGACGTTATAATATTTGTGATTTATTTCGACCTATGCGTAGAAGAGTGTTCTATGTGATCATAGACCAAAATGGAGTTTTATAGCTTAACGAGATAAGGAAGACGAACTCTATAGACCTGTGTTTTTGAAATTTTCGTATCTTATTTAGTTTCGGAAATATTAAAACGAATATCGTTCTATGTTATATTCGCTCCGCACAAAAACGCACGGAGTGACAATGCGACGCCGCGCGGTCAGCGGACGCGCCGTGCGTTGATCACATCGGCCGATATTCGTCGGAGAAAGGCAATAATTGAATTTTTATCCGAAAAAATGAAAATATCAAGATAAATATTACAAAAGCTTAACAAGGAAGATAATTTGAATACTGGTTAATTGAAAAAGATGGAGTTAAATTAATTCGTAATGCACATTATTGAGTTATTAATTAATAAATATAATTTTCAGTACAAAATGTTGCTTGCGTTCGGTATTTATTTAGGACGTTTTCTTACGGAGTTGTAGTGTTAGTAGTAAAACGCCTTTTTACTGCTTATATGAGATTGGTGTAATGTATTATTTAATGTAAAATAATTATTTCCCTAACAATAAAATGTAAAAATTAGTAGTCATATGAAATATTAGGACGATTTTACACGGAAACCATCAAACATTTTAACGTCCCATGAAAATAAAGGACGTTTTATTACGGAATATTTAACACAAATTGCAGGTTCCATATTCATATGAGACATTGTTATTGGTAGAACGGAATCAGATAGGACGTTATTCATTTTAAAAAACTGTTATTTAAATATATATATTTTTAAAAATATTTTAAAACTGTTCCTAGATAAATAGTTTAACAATATTTTATGTGAAACTTTTAAAAAACGCTGTTTTTTATTATTTATTTTGATCAGAATGTTTCAATCAGAATGTCATAGCACACCAAAACGCAACAAACGTCACTTTTGGTCTGGTGCTCTTACAAATAGGCCAGGAACTAGCTAGTGTATGGGAAGAAATTCTACGTGAAGATAGTAGGCCTGAGGAAATTAATAATACACCTAGTGCTAGTATATTATTGTCATTGGAAGTACCTCACACAAGCTTTGCGAATTTTTACCCCAGAATGCCGTCTGCTACTAATACCCATTGCATTTACCTCAACATATCATGGCCTAATCACACAAATTCACCTGCTACTTTGAATTTATGAGCCGTGACTCCTAAAATTACTATGAAACGAAAGAAGCACTCCCCGGAGTGGGTGGATCTTATAGGCATTACCTAGGAATTTAGGCCAGAAATATGTGACAAAAGCGGGACAATTCGTAGACGTAAACACTTTGTATCTGTCATAAATATGCCGTTACAAATGTGTTGCTAAGATATCTCACTATTTTCATTCCACGTTTACACTGTTAAAAAGTAAACCATAAGAATAGCACACCTGTTTTTACAAAAGGGACTCCCTAAATGAGGGGGCAGTGTCAACTTTGCTATCGAGATAGCTTTTCATACCAAAACTATCTATTATACCTCTGATAAAAGGCGTTTAATAGTAAGATGGGCCAAAAAATAAAGCTGAAACCTAATTTATTCGCAACCTAACCCAGAAATTTGTATTCGACTTTAAACTTCTGCAAATAGTGAGGTATGGACAACACATTATAGGGCAAAAAAATTGGAGTAATATTCGAGAAGTTCATGGAAAGGTTAGAGATCCTTAGAAATTGTTTTTCACATAATATATTGTCCTGACCGACTAGAATATTTTAGTGATAGGTACAAATATTAGAAACTCGATACAAACAGAATCTACAACGGCTTAGGGTATCTGCTAAATAATTGTTGTTCTGCCAAATATGTACAAAGATTTAATAGATATTTGCCGATTAAAATTAATTTCCGTTGAGTATAATTCATAATTATTTAACTCTTTAGCATATCATAGCAATGATACTGTTTCTAAAGAATCGGATGACATCGATGAATAGCAGATAAAAATATTATTATACTATTGAAGTGTTTTTATATATTTAATTTTTAAGAACTGTATTCTTTTTCATTTTGAGAAAAGATGCTTGTCACGCGTATTTAAAGGTTGATTTTTACGTGATTTATTTTTATGGATTACTGAACTACAGGTGCCACAATATTAAGGAACATAATTTATATTTTGATTTAAAAATCAACCTGAGAATTATGCCTCTAGCACAAAGACTTATAAAGGTTACCTAAACCAGAGTTGTAAAATTTTAATTCTTATAATAAGTAGGCCTATTATAATTTTGGTGTAAATGTAATTATTATAATCGGCGTAAATTTATGTACCTATATACGTACGTATGTACAAATACGTGTCTGCAGCAGTTATTATTTTTATATTTTAGTAAATGTTCGATACTATGTTAATAATTATAATAATTGCATTTTTAACTGATGTGCTTTCTGTTTGAAGTGATGCCGTAATAATAGTTATGGGGACTATTTTTGATTTTAATAATTAATCAAAATGATTTAAAATAAACGTTTTATTTATTATTTTGTTGTACGAGTTTTTAATTAATATATAGTACAATATTCACAAAATTCAATAGTTACAATATTTCAAGTTCTTAATTCACATAGGACTCAAGAAATGTTAGGTAATTCCAACAAATAAATGCATATATTAATATAGAACGTAAATTATTTCAAACATCTCCGTAAAACAACGCCGTATTATCACTACGGATTCCGCGTATTCCGCCACTAAACGTCCTATGTTGATATAGAACTCGCTATCTTGAGAATGATGAGGATAATAAATATATAGCATAAAGCATTTAATCATGCTGGGGATACATTACAACATACCAAAAAATCTTAAAGCCAAGTATAACCGTTTAAGAGTTATACAAGTGAACATGTTCTCTAGCCTCTCCTGAACATTGACCATTTTGCAGATAGCACACTATTCTACGGAACGGTCGATTTATTCTAAGCTCCATCAATTCAAATTTATGGGATATTATGGTATAAATATTATCAATTTTCATTTCAAAGTTCGCACCTATCAATTAATATAAATATCAGAATCAAGTATTAAATGAATAAAGTCAAACTTCAATTAACAGTAATTATATTAGTTTAACACTCTAGAGATCGTTACTATTTGGTTCTCTTTGATGTTATTAATTCAAATTTTGAGAACACTTAAGGGTCGATACTCTTGCTTGAGACGAGTATGTCTTTTTTAAACATATAATTCAATAAATATTTTTCGTATGCGTTAATATTTTGGGATAAACTCGGGTTTTTCACAGACATACGCGGAGACATAAAAATCTAATGCCCGGAGGCCCCGTACTTGTATTTAATTTAAAGATATAATTAATGGCATTTATCAGAATCTCTGTTTAAGTCCATTTATAGGAAATAGGCTCAAAGAAAGTCTCCATCAAGTGTTACTCATGTTCTTAATGAAACCTACCTATAATTTAAAAAAATATATATTCTAAGGTTATATTGCAGATAAAAACTAACAAAAGCTTACAATTTTATAAAAAAAAGAACTAAACACAACCCAATCTAAGTTCCAACCCTTCAATAAATTGGTAGTATTTTTTTAGCTTACCTCGTTTCGCATTATAATATCATTATTTGATACGTGCAATGCAAAAAAATTAACTCACCAAAATAGTATTTAAGAGTAAATACTCCGTACATCGCTGCAAAGCCTAAACATTTGCTGGTAGTCAATAAAATGTAGTTTTTATTCAACGTTATTTGCGGACTCAGGTGGAAGCAAGTTAAGCCTTAAAAGGCGGAAAATCCTTGCCTTCAGAGCTTCTACCGTAATGCGATCTCTCGCCTAGCTCGCCTTTGATACCTTATACGTAACTGATTTCTTCAAGTGTGTTTTGATCAAATATAAAAGTATACCTAGATAATAATAAATGTTTCGCGATTTGTAACAAATAGATGTAGTTATATTGAAGGGCTATAATATTGTGCATAATCTTTTTCCACATAATTTTCCACATAAACTTGAAAGTTTGTAAGAATGTGTGGATGTCTGGATGAATGTTTGTTACTCTTTCACACCTAAACGGATGGATCGAATGAGCTTAAATTTGGTATAGAGATAGCTTGAATAACACATAGGCTACAGTACAGTGGGTAAAACCGCAGGGCGCAGTTATATATAGAAACACGTGAAACAAAAAGTTATAGCTCTCAGTATTATTCGTCTCAAAGTTATAATAATATGCACTGCAAATAGTTGCTTAACATGTAATGCTTCGTCTCCCTTAATAAAAAACAGATTAATCTTGTGATTAAATATGTGTTCTTTCATACAGTCACTAGTCTCTAAAGAGCACTCTTAATCAAGTCGTCTAACATCAAAGAATCAAAGTGGATTCCACACACGTACTCGAACCACTTAATCTCATAAATTCTTGCTACATTACTGAATAATGGTGGAGAACGTCCAGTCTTAATGTGCATCGTGCACTTCAACGTCAGGAACAATTTCCTTTGGAAGACAGATGCATTTAGAAACTGGGCGAACTACACCTATTATGCGGAGGAAACTGCCAAATTCTTCGTGCAAGAAGATAACATATCGATTAGTGAAAGTCTATAACTAGTATTTTTACAAGCTTGTATTTACTTTCACCTGTCTGTTGTCTGTCTGTCTATCTGTCTGTCTGTAATCAAATCTTGCAAGTTTAATTTGATCCACTTCCCGGTTTCTGATTGAGCTCAAATTTTGCATGCATGTATAAATCGGATGACAATGCAATATTATTATGACATGCAGCTGATTTGATGATGAACCTGGAAGGTGGCCATAGGAACTCCGTAATTAAACGACGCAACCGCATCGAGTTTGAGCTCATTTGATTCGTCTTCAGGAGTACATTAGTGTGATATAGTACGAGTAATTATAAAATCTTGATTTTAAAATGTTTTTTTGTTTATCATATTGGGTGTAAGGAGAGATTTACTCTACCTACATGATTGACAAAACATCGGAAAAGACCTAAACCACGTCGGCAGCGTCACAAGTCACAAGGTTGCAGACTTCTAAAGGCGACGGTAACTGCTCACTAGGTGTGGGACCAGGGTTTGAACTCGGTAATTCAGAATCCCTGTCTTGTGTCAATCTCGTCCATGTGTGACCCGCTCCTTTGACTATAATATCGTCCAACCATCTAGCTGCATAGCATAACATGAAGGAGGCCTATGCCCAGCAGTGGGATGTAGAAGGCTGTGGATGATGATGGATGATGATGATGATGAATTCAATCGGCCCAACTAGAACCCTTCGACTACCGCCACTTCAACACAATTAACTTATACCTACTGAGTCACTCCTTTTAAAATAGTTGTTCAATTCATTTTTATTTATTTCTTAAAAATCAAAATAATGAGTCTATTTCAATATAATGTCGACGTCCGATTCTAAAATGAATTATAAACTAATAATATCGCTAACAGAAACGTATTCACCTGTTTATTCAACAGTAGCAGATGTCGGAACACAATTAAATTGTTAGAAATGTTTCAGTTTTTGTTGGCATTTGTTCAGTTGTTTCAATCGGGATCGTGTCGATTTAATTTTATGACGATGTTTTCTAGGATAGAGAAATAAATTAACTAATGATGAAATAATTATAGGATTTAATTAAATTCGGTGCTAAATGATATAACTCGACTATTTTATTTTAATACGAAAAATTTAATTTGACCACTTGATAGAAAGTGCACATGCGGTTGAAGATGAACCACGTAAGATGTCTAGAAAGGTACCTCTATTCAATCGTGCCGCGAACCGGTACCTTGACTTATATTAATATTATTGTACATTATATTGTACCACAGTATTTTTACCTTTCGACTATTAAAACTACATCTAGTAACGTAAGAGACGTTATAAAATGCTGTGGTAGTAAAGGTCGAGTTATATCATTTGGCACAGTACTCAAAGAAGTATTGTTTATGTCTCATGATAGCGAGCACAGTGCAGTCTTACGTAGCACTTCGTTTAATATTAAGGTTAAAAAATTACTGTAACGAGCCAGAATATCGCAAAACATTCAAGTATATCATATAAGTTTTCCATTCAGTTTTAATATTCGATTCAATTGAAAAATACTTTAATTCTTTCAGAAAATAATATTGCCAAACACATTCACCGATTTGCAGTCAGCAACTTTGCTTTTACATTAAAAACTCATAAAAAGCATTTGTGCCTCGAACTCTTCATGCAATAAGCGTCGAAACGATACCTTTATAGCTATTTTAGTTTGAACTCACGGAGTTTTAAACTAATGTCTTAAAATAAACTAAAGATGTTCAGCAGATAGAAAGAAAAACAAAGTAGAGATAAACCATTTTATAAATGCGTTTCTCAGTCTAACGAAATCTTCCTGATATCTAAAGGAGCGATCTGCAAATTGATATAGGTCACATATCATCCTCCACGGTACGATAATAACCATTTGGTATCACAAGTCAGTGACCCATGGCCCCTTCGAGCATCCGAAAACAAAAATAGATGTTTGCCCTACGTGATCTTGACCTTACGTGGAAATAGAATTTCATTCCTCCGCCTCAATACGCTTCATAATGGATATTTGGATGAACCGATGAATATAATTTTGTTCCTATAAATAAATAGGGCTCAATTTTATTTATGATCTGGAAACAAATTGCATGAATGAATTTTGTGCGATGTTTTGCGGATTCACTGAAAGTCTTGTTTTTTTGGGGAAATCTTATTTGGGTGAATGATGAAAGAAGATTCATGAATAAAAAATTGATACAAAAAATGCTAGAAATTGGTAGTATCTTGTCCTATTATATGTATCTCAGATATGAAATACTATGAAAGAAGATACGCTAACAGCATTTAGACTGTGTTATTCCAGAGTGTAAACCAACTCAATCGGTCTTTTAGATGTTCAGGGGTACAAACATGCACCCTTTCATACGTTTGCAAATTAATATTAGATGAAAGTATCAGATAGGAATATACAGGGCGAATAATGATACCACTATCTGAACGGAATCTTAATATTCCTTACTACAAGACCTGTAACATGTTCTGCGCTGTTTTTTGCCCAGACGTAAAATCTAGAACTTATAGAGACCTTACACAAAATACTGCGACGAAGTGACATAAACCTATTCGTATCGAGTCGGTCGTATCGTGCTCTCGATAGGGATTGAGAAGTTATAGATATTTAGGAAAAACACTTTTGCGCCTAAATATCTATATTTTATTACCATTCAAAGTTCCATAAGTATCTACAGCAGTAAAACCTGTTTATTTATTCATCATCATCAGTCAAAAGACGTCACACTACAAAAAAAAGTCTTTCGCCAATTCACTCAAACTTAGACTCAAATTCAAAACTCACTTTTCAAATAGGCTGCAATAGAGCACTTTTGCAAGTATAGTTTTTTACAATAATTTAGATAGGTATATTTTAAGACTCTACCGCTCGTTTGAACAGCCTGTAGTACACCTAGGTTAATAGTTTTTGTTTTTCCAGGCGGTAGTGATGTACGCGTCGACATACGTGCTGGTCGCGCTCAGTATAGACCGCTGTGATGCCATCACTAACCCCATGAACTTCTCCGGCAGTTGTAAGTTTTAACAATACTTTAAATTTAATCTATACAAATAATATTCTTATAGTAAAATAACTGTGCTTTGCCCGCATGGCAAAATCCTTTCTTAGCAGAGGTCTACGTCATAAAACCTATCTGTTTTCCAAATTTCAACCTTATCTGTCCAGCGGTTTAGGCTGTGCGTTGATAGATCAGTCAGTCAATCAGTCACTCTTTCCTTTTATATATTTAGATTATGTTTTAGTATATTATGTTGTTTTATAGTAAAATTTATCTCCTATCTAAAGTAAGGTTCCTAAAAAGCTTTTTACATTATCATAATAAGTACCTACATATTATTTATCTCGTCATTTATTTTTCTTTTAATATTTCTTTGAAGGAGACCCAATAATTACCCATATTGAAAAAAAAGTGTACAATTATTTTATCTAGCTATTTATGTGTAATATTGGACGATTAAAAATATGTACAAATATTATTAATAGTTGTTAAACAAATTATAATTTTTGTGACATTATTAATTTATGTTTACAACTATTTTACAAAAAAAAGAACATAATTGTACCAAGTAATAAAAAACCAAAACATCAAAAGCGATAAAGAACTGAGATGTCATAATAAAATGAAACAAAACACGATAAAAATCTGCGAGCACGCCGTTAAACAGTTTTTGAAATGTTTTTATTGCGAAGTTGAAAGTTAAACTTTGTGCAAAAATTACTGGGACGCAATTACTACCTTTATATCATTTGCTAATGATATCTGTCTCGATCAAAGGCAAAAAGTCGATAAGAGAAATAAAAAAATTGGAGCATGACTTTATTTTTGTACACGTGAGTCGGGATTATGACATGCCGGACTAATTATTATTATTGTAGATATAAATAATACGTTTATTAGTTTCTCCGTGCTTGAGTTTTTTGCATACACATGCATTTTATTTTCGGAGTAATTTCTCGTCGTATTCTTTTAGATTTATGTAGCCCTAATGAGTAGGTAATATCGATACGTCGATTTTCTCATATTATGAGCAAGACTATATGTTCAGTTTTAGCTCCAAAAATATATTGCTCTTTTCCATCTAAACTATGACTAGCTTATGCTCACGCCTTTGCCCACGAGTGAGGAATCATTTCATTGCAGGGATTTAGGTCATAAATTTCAAGCCAATCCAGCGGTTGGAGCTGTGTTTTGATTTATAAATCAATCAGTCAGTCAGTCAATGGGTCACGCTTTACTTTTGTTTATTTGGATAACGGATTAAAGATATTTTAGGTGAAAATAAAATATTAATAAGTTTTTTTGAATATTTTCAGGGAACCGAGCGAGAGCACTAATAGCCTCAGCGTGGGTGATCAGTATCGCCTTCTCCATACCACTTCTAATTCTCTACGAACTGAAGGAAGTCCAAGGTAAGAAAATTGAAAGTAAATTGAAAGTCTCTAAAGATGTTTTGATAGAATATAAAGGAATTAGAATAAATCATAACTTTGGTTTGATGTGGCAGTATCACCATAGAATACCTGATTTCAAAGTATCATCTAGATAGAATAGGGATAGTGGTAAAATAAAACAAAGCCGACCTATTACCTATTTAGTCCGTCTGGTTAAATAGTGTAGTATAGTATAAAAACTTCCAATAGTTTTTATACTTTTCAGCTATAATATTAACATAAGATCACTTAAAGTCAGAAATATTATTAAAATACTAACAAGGTAGAGAGCTCTTGTATTAAATTTGCTGAAATTATTTCAACCACGGTTTCGGAAAATCAGGAGTTCACGTCTGCAGTACCCGACGTTAACAATAATGTTATGATATAAAAATAATATTATAATATACTAAATTACTTATTCAAATAATGAGTGTTAACATAAAACTATAACAAAGCAGTATATAAGCGACTACATCCTCTGTGGATCAGAGATGTGGCTAATGATGTTAAAAGATAACGCTGCCAATCAGTACAGTGCTACCTAAGATTTCACAATGATGTGAAATTCTAGGTGCACTGGACCGACGCTTCTTACTCAATAGTCATAAGATGTTAAGACTCTTTAGACTAGTAATTTCACTAGCTACGGTGCCTATTTTGTATAAAAAACAAACTGTTTGTTTTCCCAAATAAATTTAAACTTATTTCTTACTTTTGGTTCTGTGTGTTACGATATTTTCTGCAACATCTAAATTCAACTCAAATCGACCTGAGCGTTGATAGATCAATCAATCAATCAATCATGTTAAACGTTTTCCTTTTATATATATTAATTTTAAAAATAAAACTTATTTCATATTCTAGGTCAAGTCCAATGCTGGATAGACCTGGGCTCGACCAAGGGCTGGCGTATCTGGATGACGGCGGTGTCCGTCATGATATTCGTGTTCCCCGCTCTCACTATCGCCGCTTGCTACGCTGTCATAGTGCTCACTATATGGACGAAGAGTAAAGCTGTCGTTATGAGCCCGCCTGTGAATTCTAGAAGGACTAAGACTTTGAGGAATGGTGAGTCAAATGAATTTGATTTGATTTTAACAATCATTTTAGATAAGTTCTGGATTTTTCAGCAACTGCTGAACAAATTTTTTCTCTCTACCTTTCGAGAATTTATCAATTATATTTTAGAGATCTGGAAGTCTGGAAGAGATCATTATAATTAGCGATAATACCACCAAGTGTAATATTTTTATTCTTTTTTTTATTCTTTAGTTTTTTGTCTTAATTATAATTATTGAGGTAGTTATCTGTTTGGTTAACAAATTGTAATGAATCTATCTTTTATATTCATAAAACATGGCATTAATATCAAATTTAACTTGGTGTTTTATCCACTGAAAACTAAAATATCGTGTATATCCAGGGTAGGTATATAAATTATCTACATATAATTTGATTCATCCCAATCGTATAATTCGTTTAGGTCTACATTAGATAATAAACACACATCCACCCTTACACTATTATTCTTTGTCTCACAGATGTTTAAATAATTTCAGGTCAAATAGACATCAGTGATCCAGACTCGAGGCGAGCCAGTTCAAGAGGGTTGATACCTAGAGCAAAGATCAAAAGTGTTAAGATGACATTTGTTATTGTGTTTGGTAAGTAAATTTTAATTAGCTAATACTGTCTGTCTATAAAATCATTCACGAACCATAACGTAACATATTTCGTACTTTGGAAAACTGCATCTGTTGTCTTATGCCGCTTATCCATGAATATTTCACAACATTTCTGAAAAATTTGTTCCTACACATCAAAAGTGACGAATTAAGTAACTGCTTAACGCACAGCTCAGCAGATAGATTGGACACAGCTGAACTTGGATTGGATTACAATTTGGCAATAATATACCCCATTTACATTCAGCCGAAACGCGCAGGCGCTAGGCAGTGAGCATGTCATTTGTTTACATTACACACATGCCCTGCCATGGAAGTATAGTGTTTACAAGCATGTTCTACTCACTGCCCTGCCCATTCGGCTGAATGTAAAATGAAACTATAGATATTATGACGCAATAGACCACTAAAAAATCATTTTTTAACGAGCGCAAAGCCGCTCGTTTACTCTCGTAATATACATTAATTTAATTATATTTTTTCTATTTCCAGTGTTCGTCCTCTGCTGGTCTCCATACATAGTATTCGATCTCCTTCAAGTGTACAACTATATACCGACGACTCAGAACACGATCGCCATCGCCACTCTCATCCAAAGTCTGGCGCCTCTCAATTCTGCAGCCAATCCCTTGATATGCTGCATGTTCTCTCCTCACATTTACACTAGTCTTAGGTAAGTTTGTTTTACTATTGCACTGAGACTCCTCGCAGAAATATCCTCTAATTGATCAGTTTCTTAAAATGTTTGGAACAAACCAAAATATCTGCCTAAGCGCCGAATATTACACATACATACTTCGTGCTGGTTACGATACTGACTAAAATAAGTACTGAGTACTGGCCTATTGATTGTTGGGGTTTGTTGGGACAAATGACATATGAGATGGAATATGAACAGTTTGTTGAGACAAATGACATAATCTGAGATTGAATATGGTTGTAGCATGACACACGGGATCCCGAAGAAACTTCAAGAGTAGAACTGTCATCCCATACATTGTACTTTTGTGAATGTATGGGATGACAGTGACAGTTGACATGACAGCAATACAAGTCTACGCAGCGTCTGTACTTGAGGGGAATCCCCTTTAGCATAGTAAGACACTGACATAAAACTAGCAACTCCCGTCCCACTTTTTTTTTTTTTTTTTTTTTTTTTAATAATATGGCAACATGTGCATTTTGCCAGTGTCGAGTAAAATTCGTGAATGTTCACGGAATATTAAATTATGGTCCCCACTTTCGTGTTTTGCCAGTGTCAAGTTAAATGTTATTTTTTAAGTAATAAGTTAGTTAGTCAGGTCAGAGTCAGAGTGAGCTTAATAGCTCGTCTAGTCACGTGGGTCTTCCAGTAAAATGGGTGGAATTTTACTGAAAGTTCGGAGGAGTTTTGGAGGGGGCACCAAAATTCATATTTCAGCACCATATCACTTGCCTACATCTGTGCACATTCAAAAACACTTAACACGCAATATTCCACCATTATTACACGCTAACAATCAAATTCTACACGATTATTAAGCAAAAGACGTGGAGCTAATGATATGATCAAGGCTTGCCGCCAAAACTCCCACCCCCGTCCCACTGTCAAGACTAAACTGACATAATATATCAAGACGCTACTCTTGCTACTGCATACAACACTGCCATTGCATTAGGTATTCTAAGATCCTTGCATTGCATACAATTTGTAGCTACTCCTAATGTCATGTGCTCATGCAAAAGTCAATTACTCTCGACAGTGGGACGGGAGTTGCTAATCTTATGTCAATGTCGAAATGTGCTACGACGGCAGTAACCTATCCTTAGTGGTAGAATTCTATAAGCTACTATGGAGCTGTAATGTTGAAATAAACGGTTATTATTATTAAAAGCAGTCCCTCTAGCCAAACCTGAAACGTCATGCGTTTTGGATTTGACTGATCGTTTTTCCGCTACGCCTGTTATTGCAGTACACTTTTTAGCCACAATCGTTTGGCGCTTAGCTTTTCTTGTCTTAGCGATACTTGGAAAATATAATATTTTTATTTTCCAAGTATCCACAAGCTGAGAAAAGCAACATTATTAGCAATTTATTTGCATTATAGTTACCGTAAATATTTGGCATCTCCATAATAATAAGCTAGTTTGCAATTTACTAAAGTTTTCCTACTAAGTATTTTATTTGAAATGTTTTCTATTTATTGAGTTACTTTAGTTGCCGTTAACAACTACATTTTGTTGAAAATCGTAACACTATTAATATTTTCCTAATTTCAACAGCATTCATACATTATTATGTATACCTACATATTTTGTATTTTAAGGTCAGTTTTTAATTTTAATGTAACTCATTTAAATTTTACCTTATCATTTCAATAAATAAATTATATAGAAATAATTGGCTATAACCCCTTCAAAATCCAAAAAAAATATTATCAATCGCAGGAAATACTGGGAGCGAGCTCGCGGAAATATATTTTCGTGTGAGTCTGACTAATTGTAAGTTAATTCATTCATACAATGAAAGTGTCAGCTTTAAGTATATAATACCTACTTTCCTTTCTATCTGATTGGATTTTCCACTCAGATGTGATTCAAATAAAAAAAGAAGTTTTACTATACGATTTTGGAAACTACCGTGAGTGTTATCCATATTATAAATACGACACGGCTGTACTCACGTTGTCTATTTGTTGAGATACGTCTCAACCACGGTTTCGGACAATTACGATGTCCTTCATCAGGAGTTCACGCCTGCAGTAACCGACGCTGACTCGGTCAGCGTCGGTTACTGCAGGCGTGAAGGACATCGTAATTGTCCGAAACCGTGGTTGAGACGTATCTCAACAAATAGACAACGTGAGTACAGCCGTGTCGTATTTAGAAGTTTTACTGTTTTTGTTTTCACTGCGCATGGTTTGAAATTTAACATGTTTTGGGTGAGACATTAACAATCTGTAAATAAATAACTTTGTATATGTGTCTGTAATATTTTGTACATAAATTAATGTGACAGTGTGATATAAACATCATTATGTCGTGTTGCAGACGGTATGAGTCTGCGTGTTCTCAAAAATTTGACGAACTCTACTTTTCTATGAAAAATATGTAATCAGATAAACGGTCGAGCACCTTACCTTTAAACCTGAAAAAGTTGTAGTAACTGACCCAGGTAGGATCTCCAACTGAGACCCCCCTTACGTCGCCATGGTACCTGTAAATGATTAGCCAGATTACTAATATTATAATCGTTAAAGTTTGTAAGAATGTATAGATGTCTGCATGTATGTTTGTTACTCTTTCACGCCTAAACGGGTGGACCGCTTGAGCTGAAATTTGATATAGATATAGCTTAGACCCTGGAATAACACATAGGCGGGTAAAACTGCTGGGCGCAGCTAATAAGACATTATTTCTTTATATAGAGTCAATACCAAACTGCGCAATAATAAGTGGACTAAATTTAAGCGAACAAAATATTTTCATTGTTTCATTGATATAGAACAAGACACAATAATAAAAGACCATTCATAATAACCGTTTGCTAAGCCAAACTTAGCATGAAATCATGAGTTGAAACTGTCCAATCTAATTAATCAATCGTATCAATTTGTAGACGAGTGCCACCATACAAGTGGGTATGCGGCGGGCGGCGTCGCAAGCGCTGCGCTCGCGGCCGGGACACGCTGCGGTCGCGCTCGGACTCCACTGCGCACTCCGACCTGCTGAGCTCCACGCACGCTAAACGCACGCATTCTGTTGCCACTGTAAGTTTTAAAAAGCCTATTTATTAATGGGTACACTTTCCACAAACATCTCATTTCCAGTAATGTGCCGCCAATTATAACATCCTTGTATACTATGTAACAATGTTTATAAGTTTTGTTTTCATGTGGAGTTTCAATAAAGAGTTGTGTGTTGTATTTTATTGTATGTTTAGATTTGACCTAAGTTATGGTAACCATTAAACTTATAATATTAAAATACACCACTAGGCAAAATAACAAAACGATCGTACAAGCCAGAAAGTTGTCTTTGTTACACGACAATTCTATTACTACAAGTGAACAAAATAGTTACGAAGTCTTTGAGAACTTTACAAGAAACAGTTTTCAGAAATGGCGCCCAACGTGGGGTCGCAATATAAATGCAATTTTATTGTCAGACTAAATTAAACAAGGCTTCGTACAAGGCGTCAGCTCGTTATATGTTTTGTTGAAGTTTCAGAATCCCTATTGTTTTTACATTGTTATTACAATAAGTATGATCTTACTAAAATGGCGCCCAACGCGGTCATAAGCTTAATTCTTTTGGTTTAACTTCTGTATAATATCATGATTGACTATTCTGCGTTGAAAATTCAACACCAGAATAATAATATTTATTATTCACGATATTCTTTCAATTCCAGATCCTAAACCGTCCTCGCGCCAACAGCACCTCCCGCAGCGAAGCTCGACGCACGCAGCTTCTCGTGCTGACGTCATCACGCGACTGACAACGAACCGTCTCCGAGAGCACTCGTGACGTCATGCTCTAGCGACCACATCGGTGTTGTCACACCGTGGACTCTCTGTGAAAAAAAAAAGAAACTTTTTGGGTGTATCTTTATATATTTCTACTCGTACAAACTGCTGACTGTGTTGACACATCGTACAAGCACTTTGAAAAAAAATGTTACCTCCTTTGTGACATTAAAAATCATGACATGACTGCAACAAGGTCAAGGCACTCCAAATAAATTCAGTTTTCAATAGATAAAAGTAAAAACAGTGCACTTACCTCAAAATTCACTAAAATTTTTGGCGCCCAACGTGGGGCCAATTTATTAAAATAATTGATTAAGCTTGTAGGTAAGAATGTAGAGAAAACGTAAATTACATACATTTTAAAGAAAAGTGTGTATTATGATAATATGGTTAGATGTTGGCCCAGTTGCGGGATTTTAATTATCTTGCTAATGTAATTAAAATTGTTGTCATTGCCTCCTATTATTTGATTACTGTAAACTTGGCAGGCATATTAATCTCCAAATTTATTAGAGTTCGATCAGTCTTGAAATGCACCTCTGCGCCATATTAAATGTTCCTTCTATTTAGTAAAACCACGTGCACTTTAAAACCGGTCGACCTCTACTATTTATAACTTAAAGTCTAGTCAGTAATGTATTTATTTTTTGAGCATTTACACTTATTATTATTTTAGGTTACCTATTATTATTAGGTTAGGTTACCTATATTAATATGTAAGATACTGTATTAAAAATATAAACACTTGAATACGAAGTACTGTTTGTGTACTTTTAGTTTAACTACTTGTAGGTTTACTATAATGGTTATTCAATCAGACGAATTATAATAAGTGTATAAATAAATTATATAATAGTGCGATATTTTGAATTCACAAAGAAAATAAACTTCAAAATGTGGATTTATATACCATACGCACGTTTACTCCTAAACCGTAAATAAACGAAAATTATCAAGAACTTGTTTTTACGTCATCTTTTTAATGAAACTCGTTCGAAATTTCCAGTAATTGAGCTAGATGGCGCTAATACCGTTTCGAGTCTAAACAAACCCTCCTTTTATTAATAAAATGATTATTAATAATATTAAAATTATTATTACTAATACCTAAGAATAGTAATAGAATTTTATATCAGTTATTTCCCAAAAATGTTTAAATAGCTGCTCTCCTGTAAAATTTGCATTTTAGGATAGTAACGGATAAAGAAAACCAAAGATCTGACTAATGAATTTGTTAATCTACGACAATCCCACTAATGTTATAAATGCTACATACAGTATGCGCCAAAACGGTCGTTGTAATATGGATGATAGCTTAACCCCCAGTAAAAACAGTTTAATATTCTATACGTTAGGAAATTGTCACAAATTAAAACTTATTTTACTCAACAAAACCCCTATTGTGTGAAATATTATAATATCATAAAATCATAACTATTAGAGATCTATTAATTTTGTTTCACATAAATATAAAAATCCTTATTAACTACACTTACATTTACAACTGTTCGTTTCTTAAATTTACAAACAAAAGGAATTGTTTTCATTATGACACTTAATAATATTTATTATTCAATCACTTTCTTCTTAAAATTTTATTTTACTTGTTTTATTCTCAGTTATAAGTACTTAGTTACCTAAAGAACAATGTCAACTTAAACTCCAAGAAAAGAAGATGTCTTACGAACTTGCTAGACAGAATAG
Organism: Hemithea aestivaria; assembly: GCA_947507615.1. NCBI lineage: Eukaryota > Metazoa > Arthropoda > Insecta > Lepidoptera > Geometridae > Hemithea > Hemithea aestivaria. The sequence continues at coordinate 4,535,150 of OX382325.1, read as the reverse complement.
AAAAGTAGACAAATCAACTTATCTACTTGTGGAGTTGTAAGTCAAGAAGTAGTCAAACTAACTTACAGATTTAAGGCTTTACGTTGCCCGAACTTGGTGTTTGTGTTTATTTGGTTTAACTTTTGGGGATTAACTAATTAAAAAATTAATTAAAATTAATTCCATAAAAAAGTACTGCTGTAAATGAATAAATAGTAAGATAGACTATAATTTTAAAATTAAATTGTATAAATTTATTCCTTAGTATTTTATTTCTAAGTATAAAATAAAACTTGTACCCAAGTATTTGTCGTATAAATTTGTTATCGAATTAGAATAATAATTATATTAAGTGTACTAATTAAGAAGTTAAATCAGCTATGTAAAAAGAGGCTACTATTAAAAATTGTACAATTATTTTTGTACTACGAATAAAATGTATAAATTGTTCAGAAATATTATATCTTTAGATTATTAAACGTGTCGTGTATGTGTTTATTTTGTTTTAATTAAAAAAATAACCTGATAATATTCCATAAAAAAACGTCCATTAATATTGTAATAAGTGGTAATCCGGGAAAGCCGAAAAAGGCCGAAAAAGGTTTGGATGAACTGTGTGAAAGAGGATATGCGTGCTAGAGGAGTGGATGCAGATATGACGGATGATAGAGCAGAATGGAGGAGAACAACGTGTTGTGCCGACCCTACCTAGTGTGGGATAAGGGCAGGAAGAAGAAGAAGAACCTGATAATATTACACCTATTACACAACCTAATAATACTCGTATACACACATCCTTATCACATCCAAGTAATATTCAATTTTGTTTTATAAATAGAAGTTTTAAGTTTCAAGCCTTGTTACTATTTTTTTGAGAATGTATGGACATCCATACACACACACATGTGCGCATATCGCACACATGTGCGTGTACTTTTTTACATTGAATGTGATGACATCCGACAGTGTACGTTATTTAAACACTAAAATAACACTAATTACATCTAAATACACACAATACTAAAATCTAATTATATTTTCTACAGGAAAATAATATGATTTAATTTGTGAGTTTTTGCGAAGGTTCAGAATATTAACGTATTTTTTGTAGAACAGACAAGGTACAGACTCATAACCCTATTTAATCACACATTACAATAAAATAAAAGCGAAGCTCTTTCAGACACTCGTGTAGGGAAAGGAGTAACGGATGTCAGTATCAGTAAAGGTGAGCAAAGCAGGGTAAGGTATTATAAATAAACTAATATTTAAAATATGTACTATTAATTTATTATTTGGGGTGTAACTAAACTACTTTATATTAAGGCTAGTGAAAATGTACTAGAAATAGGGGGAATAGGGGGCTGACATAGGAAAAAGTTAGGTAACGTACAACTACAAAACATTACAATAAATACGATTTTTAAAACTATCGCGAGTGTTCTCCATAACTAAAACAACAAAAACGGCACAACTCACGTCTAATATTGCCGAGAATATCTCGACCACGGTTTCGGACAATTAGGATGTCCTTCATCAGGAGTTCACGCCTGCAGTAACCGACGCTCAGACCGATTACAATAAATAGACTGCATACTTATATTAGGTATTTCTACTTCTAAAACATGTCTTGGATGGTGGACATGTTTAAAAAGTGCTATAAGAATCTATAAGTATAATATAGATCCATCACAACTACGAAACAGCAACCATATCAGCGCTCGATCATAAAATCATAGAATAAACCAGAGTAGTAAAACCAAAATTGAATTAGAAGAGTCAACAATAAAAGAGCATTTTATAATCTCTTCACAATCCCAGTCTGTGGTACTGTGGGCGTTAGTCCAGTCTAGACTTCAGCACACGACTTAAACACTGGATTAGAGACCTAAACCAACTAAAATAAAAATATTTTATGTCTCATAAAATGCGGTCCTGTGATGGACTATGTTTATAATGTGAGTGTATGATCTCTAAATCGAAAATAAACACGCTCTTGGAGCTGGCGATAGGTTAAAATTGATATTTAACATTTGAAGTACCTATATCTGTTTCATACGAAATCTGTGTCACTTTTGCGAGGTTTCATGCTATTTTAAGACCTAATAAGGCCTACGCTACGCTTACTCTTGTTGGCTCAAAATATATTTTTTTGTAAATGGTAATAATAATAATAATAATCGCCGCAGGGCAGCTTATGGCGAGCTGTTGGGGAGTAGCGACCCCACGGACCCGTGTGCTCCCGGGGAGGATCCTGTTCCTCATCTCCGACTTGCCTTCACCGGCAGCCGGAGTGAACACTGACGAGGAACATTCCCCCACCTCTGTGCTTGCCTTGATTGGCCGGCCAGAGTGGAGTTGCGAGAGCTTTTCGCTCGGAGGGAGGATGTGAAGCATAAGTGGCGAGTTGGCCTACGTGTTTAAAGTCCAGGGACACCTCTCCCCCTCCAGCCACTTACACCAACGTTGCCCTTCTCGTCGGCTATGTAATGCCGGCCTTTATAGGGGCCCGTTTAGTGAGTGGCGAGTCATCACCTGCCTATATATTTCCTAATGGGACGGAAGTGGCAGGTGCCGTAGTCCTAGCAATAGCCTCATTAAACATCCATTTAGAATGCACATCCATAGCCTAGTTCAAGTAGTTTCCATTAATTAGCAATAGTCCTGTCACTTGGCGGAGACTGTCTTTGAGCCCATTTTCTATGGATGGACTCACAGACAGACTCCAATAAGTGTCACCCATTACATTTATATTAAAAGCTCAAAAGGGCCTCTGCGCGTTGGACTTTTTTGTCTCCGTGCACGCCTATAAAAAGGCCCGGGGTAAGCCCGTGTTTAAGAGCGACATAATAATAATAATAATAATTGGGGTTTATACTCCAACAGAACAGGTTTTCCTACTTACACTGTCAGAGTCAAATCAAAATTTATAGGTTGTGTGGTGAACCTATATGTTGCAGTTTCAGGTCGCCGAGATTACTACAGGGCCTGCAAAATGACCTAACGACTGCCTCCTACATATCTTATAGGAAACAGCCGGGACCCACAGTTTTACGTGCCTTCCGATACACGATAGCGACCAGGCGAAAATCTTTGCCACACTGAGATTTGAACCCAGGACCTCCGGCTTACAAGCCGGACGTATGACCACTGAGCCACGGACGCTACATGGTATTTTAACACAACCATTAAATGATTCCTAGGAAATTATGTAAGTACTTAGGTATTACTTTGTGCTAATTGCTATATTTTTTAGAATTTAATTTATTTATGGTTCACACACGATTTTTACATCATTTCATATACACATAATATCTTATTCTATGAACAGTATTTATTAATGCTAAATGCAAAATCTTACGGTGAACACCTTATGCTTAGTTAGCTAGTTTTTGAAAGTACCCATAATGACATAATTTCCTAGTGAGCCTTTATGAAACAACCTTTTCCCAAAATAGGTAGCACAAAATGAGTTACTTTTGTGATATAAATTGTCAATTTTACCCGGCTATATAAAATTACGTGTCCAAATTACTATCCAGATTCCGTTTATAAAAGCGAGGTTTACTTTGTTTTACGAGAACGTAAGTAAGTAGTATTGTGGGGTAATAAACATAACATGCAGTATCTTATACAACCTTTTGTGTCCGCGAGTTTGTTGAACGCTATAATTTTGTTACGTTACATGACTTTATTTACCCCTAAGATAAGGGAAAATTACTTTTGTGGACTTACGTGGACGTTGGTTGATGCCAAACGTGATGTAAGCCGACTTAAATAAAAAAAAATTATACTATAGAAGGTAAGCAAGGAGAGATAATAAGTAGTATTTAATTTAAAAATATACCTACTTTATATCTCTGCATGTTTAGCATACCTACCTACCTAATAGCCTTATTTTAAAGCCCTCTATTATATTTGTGAAAAGAGCGAATAAATCAAGTATTCCTACTTGTATTATAAAGGCTAAAGTTTGTAAAAATGTATGTATGTTTGTCTCTTTCACGCCTAAACGGGTGAACCCATTGGGCTGGAATTTGGTATAGAGATAGCTTAGACCCTGGGTACAGAAATAACACATAGGCTACAGAACGTTCAACGGGTTAAACCGCTGGGCGCGGCTAGTGTTATATAATTGTAAGGTTAGCCAGTTTTGCTAGAACATAAATATTGTTGAGATAGATTATACCTACGTACAAGGGGCGATTTTATATTTTCCTTATATTATACATGTAGGGTAAATCCGTAATTTCTTCTTTCCATGTTAATCCGATAAACGAGATAGAGTCATGATCATTGGCGTTTCGTTTTACGTAATTTATTCACTATCCTTTGTAATAAAAATTTATAGGTACAATTCCAGTAAAATCGCCGCAAACAAATAAACAGAAGAAAATACAATAAATATGAGGCAGTCGTAAAACGGAACGCTGAAGGACAGAAATTGTAAATAACGGAGCAGGTTTGATGCTTACGAATCAAATGTTACATTGACGACACATAAATCAAAGCTTGGATTGGTTTGTAGCTTTTTAAATTTCAGGTCAAATGAACCTAACCTTTTCTAACAAAATCTGCACTTCATTTGATGTGATATAATATATATGTTTACATACCTAATAATATAAATATTTAAATGCTTAAGTATGAAACTCCTAATACCAAACCTTTTTTTCACTTCCGTACCATTGCGTACCTGTTAAAATATCAAAGTAACACAGAGGCTATAATCAGTTGGGTTTATCGCTTAATATCAGGCAATAGTTCATCTCGCTCGCACGATAATAAAATAATGACGAATTTTATTAAATTCGTTAAATTACTTCTTGAAATTGTTTCTCGGTAAAGCTTTAGATTTTTTACATTTTTAAAAGTATTCCTAGAGCACTTTGTTGCAATTTAATGCCAAAACTACTATTGAACCGATTAGGTCAATTGTCATTTTTTCAACAACTGACAAACATTATAAATAATACGATATATTTCTGGCATGTATTCCTTCAAGCTACAGAACACCTATTTTCTCGCCAAGTTATTTCAAGTTATAATAAGTTCTGTAAAGTTTCAACGGAAACTAGCAAACTAATATCGACGTCGTGCAATATTGAGTTTTTATAAAGAAGAAAAGTGAAAAATAGCACTTGATACGATGATGATGTCCTAAGAAATAGTATCTACCTATTCGACAAAAAACAAAAGTGATTTGCAAAATCAAAGCTAATACGTAACTGCACAAGTAGGATAAAAGAGTGATTTTCAATAAGGAAATCAGGGCTATACCGAATTAATCAACTACAATGCTGATTTTTTTCTGGATATTATATTTATTTATTTATTTATTGTACATAACAAAGTATAATCACTTAAAAATAAACATTTTCTTAACCATATTAAGAACAGGATTATACCTCAACTATTTGTACACAATAAAAAGCAATACATTTCGAGCGAGAGGTATTATAAACTAATTAATTAATATAACAAAGTAGGTATAGTTATTATATAAAATTAAGTAATGCAAAGACAGAAAAATATATTAAATAAACTAAAAATAATCAAACATCGGGGCGATAGAGAACAGTATCTACGGAGGTGTGTACAAGCTCTATCTCACAAACGTTCAGGCTCTCAGATAAATCACAGTTTTGAATCAGAGATAGGGTGAAGGATGTCCTTAAGAGTACGCTTATAATAATTAAATTTGGGATGAAAAATGTCTAAATTTGTGTCGTTACTTGCCAGTTCATTGTAATAGCGAGCCATTCTGACTAACGGGTTATAGTAAGAGATATTATTTTTATATGTTAGTAATGAAAAGAGATTGCTTTTATGTGCTCTGCGCGCACTGAATTTTATGTTAATAGAGAGTTGTGCGAGTAAATCCGGGGAATCAATGATGGAATGAATAATTTTGTATAAGTAAGTAAGTAGTAAAAAGTATTATAGATAAGTACCGGGAACAATACCACTATCGACAAAACACAATTTTACAGGGAAAAAAGATTCAAAGAAAATGTCCTTTATTATTATATAGGACATTTATTTTTTATAATATTTTATAATAAGATAATATTCTCTCTAGATATTATATTCTCTCTCAGGGCTGATTAGTCAATTTTGGTCCGTTTTGCTTTACTCCGGGTCACTAATATTACATAAAGAAGGTACCTATATCAAGAGTGGCTTCGTGAGGTGGGTGAAAAATTGACAAACCGACCGTTGACCTTCCTGGCTGCAAAAATAACAATAAATAACACTTGTTTATACCGTATACCCTATCGCATCCCGTCACGTCCTGACGGCCCCATCACTCACCTACGACAATGGGTTACTATTTATAAGGGAAACGGGAAACCATGAGATATGTGGCGTTTTATGGAGGGGCCAATTATAATCGTAAACAACCCCATCATACAATACTCTCTACAATACTCAATCAGTCATCAAAATACATCATCATCTCTCTTCAATACTCTTTATTGAGACCATTAATATACAAAAACAATTTCATAAAATTAAACTATAAAATATTAATTTAAAGTACAACACTATGATCGACAATGGGCGGCCTTATTGCTTAGAGCCATCTCTTCCTAGTAACCAACTTTGTATGGAATGGTTAATTAAAAAGAGTAGGGTGAGATATGGTACAGAATAAGTTTAACTTATAATCATGAATTATGAATCAAATCCCTTGCCACCGCAGCCCTTCAAATGAAGTTACTCGCGAAATAATTTTGGGCATTGATTTCGAGTAATGAATGAATGATGAATGAATGCTAACTCTTTTTTACAAAATATACTAAAAATATAATGAAGAAAAACTTTAAACTGCGATAAAATTGGTAGTCTTATCGCTAATAGCAATATGTTCCAGACAATCATGCACGGGGAGAATATTTATAAGTTGATTATGTATTAATTATACAATAAAAACAGAATTTACTTTTAAACCTCAATGTGTCTTTAATTCATTTATTATATTGGCATAAAATACTTTATTTATTCAAAAATAACAATTTTGCCATATCTAAATTAATTCCTAAAATAACTCTACTGCGTTTAATTTCTTTGTTTCGTTTAATACAGCGAGAAAGCTTAGTATAAATTCAATTTTCGCACTCATTCCTTGCAAGACTTAGCTTTTAAACACACAAAATCACTTGTTCTCACTGAAGTGCATGAATTTCAATTAAAGTTTAACAATATAGTTTGAAATCTTGTTTTTCTTTGAAGCAATTTAACTGACATTATAGAGGTAGAAAGCAAGTATAGTTTTTTTTTATTGAATTAATACATATTGTGATTTATGTTCCAGAACTGGTTACCCTTATTACGCTGCTACAGTCAAATTACGATTAATAAGGTTGAGTAGCCATTCTATATTATGCAGGAGTTTCTGGTGGCTAAAATCCTACAAGGCCTTGAACGTGACCTTTTTATTTTGATTTAAAAATAGAAAAACACTTTATTGCATACCAAGTTACAAGAACTAGTTCTATATATAAATCAATATTAAAAACTAGAGTTAAACAACTGGCGATTTATCGCATAATCTTTTACAGCAACCTAATTGAAAAGAAATGATGAATAGGAATTGATTAGATTTAAAATGGGTTTCTTCTGTCAATTTTCGCTATTTCGCACTTTTGCAAACTAATTTCTAAACTTTTAGTTTACTTTGAATCCGTGCAGTCTCATATAGCAGACAGATTATGCAATCCATTTCTCACTTAAAGCAGTTAAGTCTTTTAACTTTTGCAGGATACCAGTTCAAGTTTGGAGTTTCCAACTCTACTAAACATTGTTCACGAATGACTCGCTCGTATTTTTGCATTCACTTATTTTCCAACTAAAAATACATTAAGAGAGCCGAACCAAGGTCTGAGTTAACGAAAGAAAACTGCATAATTGAAGATCTTTCTATTGTACAAAATGAAGTCCCCTTCGCAGTCTGTTCACCTAGATCTTTAAAAATACTTATTTTAATGCAATTTAAGCACCAGATAGAATGATTCAAGGTTCAAAGAGGAGGAAAGTTTAAATGGTTTTTAACACGCGCGAAGCCGCTTATAGACGCCTGCAGCGCTGGTGGTATTACAGACCCGGTGTCTTTTTGTTTTTCTTTTTTGTCGGCGGATATTTTATCAAAAAATAACCCTCTTCTTCAATTCCTCCTTAATATCGCCGTCCCCGGGGAAGAAACGGATAATCGCCACTGTCTTGTCTTTGTTTTTGTACCAAATTCGAATTCCATAGGTGCATACATCTACTCTTTTTTTTTTTAATTTTCTTGTAATAAATAAATAAATAAGTTATGCATCCTAAAAGTTCTGATTTCTGGAACAAATTATGTTCTAACAAAAAATTGTTTTTTTTTATTTTTCCTGTGAAGTTGAGTTTTTGCAGTTATCCGCTTATTCGCCGGGGACGGCGATATTACAATTTAAATATCAAAAAATAATCATTAAAATCTTTCGCTCTCTTTGTTATTAATATTATATTATAATATTAACGTTTAAGTCAATTGCAGAAATAAAAAGTTTTAATTATAATTCTCAATTTAATTCTTACGTTAGCTAAGCACATTCACGAAGCTGGTAAGTTGAAGTTAGCTCACTTATAGCTTCAAGTTGCGCTTCTAACTTAGCGTTTGCACAAACTTTGAGCAATCCAGATTATATAGTTGAGTAAGCTGTCGATGGCAGTTTGCAATTTATAGTTGAAATAGATCTCGTTAAACTTTTATAGTTCGGTGCCATTTGTGAGACGGATGTCCATTTGATATTTCTTTTGGGATATATCTGATGATAGCTTATTGACAAGGAAATTACTGGATTTATAAAACTAGCTGCGCCAAGTAGTTTTACCCCCTGTACTGTGCTTATATGTTATTTCAGGGTCCAATATCTATCTCTATACCAAATTTCAGCTCAATTGCTCAATCACATTAGACGTGAAGAAGTAACAAACATACACACTCACAAATTTTCGCCTTTATAATATTTGTGTGATAATATTCAATGAGGAAATCAGTACTTTGCATGTAGACTTTTATTAAATCACTGCTATTTATTCCGTGTTTGAAAGAATACTAGCTACTAGTAGGTATATAATACTCTTAAATTAATAATCTTAGCGGAGGTCTACATCATAAAAACTATATTCTATATTTCAGGCGAATTCCTTTCAGCGGTTTGAGCTGAGCGTTGACAGATCAGTCAGTCAGAGTGGCTTTTATAATATATTTAGTTAACATCATATAAATTACGAGTCTCGTACTAAAATTGAGTCATGCTGTCATAATTTACAACAAATAAAACACGCTTAAATTAAGGCAAGATCATAGTCCAAAATAAAAGACTGATCTATAATCTTCAAATTAGATCAGGAAATGTAATATAGTACAAGTCCACACCAAAATTATTGTTAAACCCACGACATCCTCAGAACTCAAGTAACACCATGTATAAAATAAACATAATTTAGTTCCTTACGAAGAGAAACGAGGCTTAACACCCCATGTTTTACGATGCCAATATTTTTGATAGAACCGTAAACTAACGCATCTGAGCATTAACTCCCAGATCAAAGGGAGGTTCTTAACCAAGCATAACGAAAACCATAGAGTTACTCGAAAGTATAGAAAAACAAAGCCGAGCAAGACATAAAATAATATCTTTTTTATTAATTATAGGTTTGTCTTGACCACGACTTTGCCTGATCTTAAGCGATAATGCGGCCAAAGATGGTAACAGACTGAACCTCCTAAAGCCTACTTGAGACTGCGTGATGCGTACCCCATACCAGAGGAGTATAAGTTTCTTCCTCATATTAAAATCACCGCTTTAATAAACCGTGATTTCAGAGCGTAGGAAACATAGTAGATCACATTGGGTCGATGTGTGGGTCGTGGCTTTGCCAGCCCCTTGTTATAAGATAAGAAACCTCCTAATTTTTTACGAATATATAACAAGGTACAAAAGGAACAAAGAGGAGATGACGTTTTTAATTGACAGGTTTGTATAAAAAGCCTGCAAAAGTCCCAACTAGCTAGCTCGAATTTTGATTTTTGACAAACCAAAATTGGACGACAGTTTTTGGAAAGTCACTTTATCTACGTATATACTAGATCTATGATGAAAAGGTTTTTGCCATCCCAAATCTATACCGAGATTTTCTTTTCGCGTAATTTCGTGTGTCGCAAGGGAGGAACTATTGACCTTCAATAACTAGAAGATATATGGTAATAATTTATACGGAGTTTGTTTCGGTTTCCCTTTGCCTTTTGTCGGTCTGTTTTAGATTGGGTATTGGGAAATATTAACTGCCCTTTCAGGATGTTCCCGACTTCCGTTAGGATGGTTTTTGTATTAATACCTACTTGGTTATTTTTATCCTAGATACATAATATAATGTGATTACAATTTTAGACGCAATCCCTTAAAATACTTTTACTTTTTTCTCTTTATCAGCAGCAAAGAGAATAAAAGTAAAATACTTTCATTTTTTTTCTCTTTCCAAGTAAAAAGAAAACAAGTAAAGGTATTTTTAGTTTTTTTGTGTGAGCACTAAATTATTTACTAGCTTATACTAGCTGCTTTGCTCGGGTGGATAAAAATTTACTTAGGTCTAAGTCATAAAACCTATCTACATTTAATATTTCAACCCTATCCATTCAGCGGTTTGGGCGGCGCGTTGATAAATCAGTCAGTGAGTGACTCTTTCCTTTTATATGTATAGATTTATATTATTATGTGCATGGCTCGATTTAAATGCTAATTAATTAATTTTGTTAATCAAATTATATCTTCACAAGTGTTTGTTGAATAATTTTAATTAAAACAATGAATAATTAATAATTTTTGGTTGACTGACGACAATCATTGAATTGAGACAAGTGAATTCGTTAACAAGTTAGATGCCCTTAATTATAAATGCAAACTACGAGTAGAATGCCAAGAGTAAGAACGTACAGAGACGAAGCTTGTAAGAAACCCATAAATGTGGTAGAGTTGCCAAAAGAACCTTATAATAAATAAACAAACGTTTTCCAGGTGTTTTTTCTGCTAACATTATAAATCTGAAATTATGTTAGTCTGATTTCTGATTGCTACCTCTTTCGACTAGAGCAGCTGAACCGATTAATCTGTAATTTTGTACGTAAGTAGCTAGGATCCTAAAATAATACACTTATAAAATAGACCCCCCCCCCCCTTTTTGTGAATAAAATTGCTAAGTACAGTCAGCATTCATAAATAAAATATTATATTTCTTAGAGTTTATTTGCACGCCAAGCCTCAAGAAGTCAGAACCTAGACTATACTGTCTGTTATTAATACCTAATTATAACTACATCCTTGGTTATAATTTATTATTACAACAGCCCCCGTTATTAGCAGTAGCTACACAGGTCGTATAAACCTCACTTTTCGTTAGTATAAAGCTTTGTCTCTGTACGTACTTTAATCCTGTGCAAGAATATTGTAATAATTTATCGCCTGCTGAAAGCATGATTTGTTTGAAGAGCCTTTTACTCTGTTTGAAGTTAGGATTGCGTCGAAATGGTTCATTGAGTGTACCAAGTGATTTATGTTTAATGGAACTCTAAAATAAGAAATATTTATATATATATTTATTGTCTTTTTATTCTAGTCTTGTAAATCATTCGTCATCACTCCATTTTTCTACATATTATTGTTTTCACATTAATATACCTGTAAAAGTGAAAGAGAACACAGTAAATCTATATACTTTGCGGTCGACAATGTCACACCCGTATCGGATACACTAGCCATTCGCGGTGCCTTACCTAACTAACGGGCGCTTCTTGAATCCTTTATGGATGTAGGAGGTCAGTAAAGATGAAGTGAAAGTTGGAATAAATGGAAAAATCACCAAGTGAGCTGAAATTTATCGTGTTGGTAGGCTAGCCTCTGAAATAGCATATAGGATACGCTACTAAACCGCCGAACAAAGCAAGTAAAATATTTAAAAAAAACTTTTCATATAGTGCTTCATTTTCTACGTAGCATTTCTCTACATTTGCTTAAAATCGCAAAGATTATAGAGCACACACTTTAAAGTGAATGGTTGTTTTATTCTCGTTGCAATCAAATCTTTCCACCCGTAAAATGGAAAATACAAAACAATAAAACGATAGAGCTTGATCCCGTATCGATGACGACATGAGTCTGGGGGTGGTACTACTGGCTTCACTTGGCTACTCGAGTTAATTTAATGCAAAGGCATCTTTTATACCAACAAGTAAAATTAAAAATTCAAAATGCATTATTCAAATGGGTTACAACGCCTACGGTATGTATACATACAGGTACTTTTGCCTGTCAATGTCAGAATTATTTTGTTTTGTCTCCACGAATATACGAGTAAGATTCCTATAACGCGTCAAACAAGCTGTAACTACTGCTTCCTTCCTTCATATCTTATGGAGTTCCCTAGGACACACAAGTTTTAAGGATAACATTTAGGTTACCACGTTGGATTTTGATATTTGTATAACGTAGAGTTTTTAGCTCGATAGTCCATTTGTCAGGCATTAGGTAGTGACAACGTCATCCTAAAGGTATTGGCAGATAATCCGAGTGGACCTCTTAGAAGGCACTTCGTGCGGACAATGGTTGAAGTGGATGATGATCATTACTCATCTGGCTCACGGTGTGCCTCGGAGGTACATGCAGTACTAATGGTCCTCACATTATAATATTAATATAATATTATAATCTTGTAATATTCATGTTATTGTAATATTTGTTATTATCATGTGGCTTTATACATGATATTATAGTTTACTATAATATCATGTATAAAGCCACATGATAATTGTGTTTAATTTAGTTAGTATTTTGATCCTTTTGTTACCTACTAACCCATTTTATTTAATTTATTTTAATGTTTACTAATCTATGAGCCTTTGTTCCCTGAAATAAAGATATTTGATTTGATTAATCCGAAGAAGATCCGAAGAACAGAAGAAGGTGTTCAATTTTTGGTCAAAGGTTGACTCCAACAAGATATGAAGGAGGCAGTCGTTAGGACAATGTTGTTATTTTAGCGACTAAATATTTCGTAGTAGGACCCTTAGATCCGTTATTTGACATGACACTTCTCGAGTTTTCTATGGATGTTTCACTTGAACGCTTGATCAAATGTCTACATCACACATTGCATTTGATTTGTTGACATGGCTTCGTTTACACACGCCATGATCTGATAATGAATGTAGAGATGTAATGTTCAACAGTTGGCCCCTATTTAATAGACTATTGATAACCGGCTAAGCTTACTTCAGGTAGGTCAAAAATATTTGTGCTACCAATGTTTATTGATAAAGACAACCAGCGGTTTATCTGGTTAAAATTTCACCTTAACTTGGTATCAAAATATTAAATTTAAAGTATATCAATTGAAATATAGTCAATAAAATGTACGCACAAACCAACCAAACTTCCACAATTATACACTTGAGTATAATTGTTTTATTTAGGTATTTATCATTTAGTACATTTTTTATATTCTACTCGTATGTAGAAGTGAGCTAAGTTATGTGTATTTTTTTTTCAAGATCAAGCGCGGCACTTATTTCCTTGATCATGCCCTTCCTTCCTTGACCACAAAGACTACAAATTACGAAATTTCAGGATAATCCAGTTAAATAACTGCTTGACCGACAAAAATCTCGCCTATACATCAAGATTGACAAATCACTGCAAGCAGGACACATTCTCTCCATCGCCCATCCTTTGAGGCGTGGTTACCATAAAGAGTTCGACGTTCGACCTTCCCTAAGGTCGACTCTTGACCTCATTCTCAGCGGATAATATGGTAATATTCTGATAATGACAGTTGTGTATCTATATACTTTCAGTAAAAACATGTTTTTTATTTAGGGGCCAACGATAAAAAACAGCATAAGCACTAATAACATGTTTTGGGTTGTTAGGTTTTATTTTAATTTGGGATAGTATTTATAGGTTAGCCGCTGATAATGATCGCGTATCTCGATAATGGTAGCTGATTCTAACTATAAGGTGGGATAAATCCCTCCCTGGCATTACTGAACATCGTGCCGGGTCTCGATCATAATGACCGCTTGACGGTACCAGACCACAAACTACAAACATCGCGCGATCTTGACCGGCACTCATGTGTTTATGAACGCATTGAATCACCGCGCGTGCTTTTATAGATTTTCGCGAATCAATTCGTGGCACATTTGACCTATTATATTGGAAAAGGTCTAATGTCCTGTATTAGTATATCTATCAAATTTATTGGTATTAAATGAAAATAATACGAAGTAAGAATCAAGGAAGCTTCACAGCTGTATAGTCAAGTATTGTGCAAAAGATCCGGGATGGCTGAAGGCGATCCTCGTATTACGATATTGTCTATGCAACGGGACTCGTTCGAGTGTTCTTTGTCCTTGGGGCTAGCGGTTAGGTTACAGTACCTAGTACATGCTTGCCTTGTTCCTTGCGGCGAATGGAAATTCTTTTCTCGGTGACTTTCATGGATATCTTATTCATTTCATACATTTCTGTAGAGGATGAGAGTAAAATTATAAGAATAAATGAACTTTTAAGTATGGTGATTCCCAGATTCTCTGGTTCACAGAGGGATAACTGTGTGGAATTTGTACGATTCATATAGCTTTATGGTATATTATGTTCTACTAATGAAAAACCAATCGCCAATTAGATGGACTTTTCCTTTTTCACAGCTCAAATTAGAGAAAGATTATGAAGACAAAGGTATAAGAGATCTTCACTTAAACTTCAATCGTCAGCTTCACTATCATAACCTGCAATAACGAGTGGCCATAAATGTGAAACTAGCTGGTGGAGTGGTAAGTGAGATAAAATCCACCATAAAAATCTTCTAAATTAAGTTTTTTATACAGTCTATTGGTAGATTTCTTTTACTAGTAAGCTTATTTGCATCAATTGACAGACATAGTAAGTTAATCCTACTTTCCACTTACATAAAGCTTAGTGTTTATTATTAAAATTGCTATCACTAATCGACGTCATGTTCCGGATTTCAAATTGAGCAGATAATTTCAGATCATTTATTCTTATCACCGACTGCCTTTTAATTAAGAATATCCTTAACAATTCCAGTAACTTGGATGGAAACTACCCTAACAGCCAAACCGGACTATAATCTAAAATTTAATTGTGTGAGCGTTAAAACCCATTCGACCGTTTTATTTGATAGGATTATATAGACCCCACTTCCCGTTCATATTATAAATGCTAAAGTTTGCTTGCATGAGAGTTTATTTAACACTTTTTAAAGAACTGTAAAGTTATTGGGCTATTTGTTACGTAAACTCTGAATAACATCACTATGAGGTAAAAATAATATCACTATATTAAAAAAATATATATATATTGTTTTATAAACGTTTAATGTCGATTTTAGATTATCTTTTTTTTTGCTTTTACTTGATCTGTTTCCAGTTGTTTTGCTGAAAAGTATCCTATTTATATTCCTAGGCTTAAGCTACTAATTTACCACTCAGCTATTAAGGTTTTAAAAGGTGACTTACATACGTAATAATGCATTTATAATATTAGTAAGAAACGTAAGTAGAGACAGATATCAATCAGTTTAAAGGTCTCATTTCACTACAGTCCAGTTAACATTTAACTCGTATATTAAAGATGTGCATCTTTAATATACGAGTTAGATAAACTTTAGGTACAATTATATCAGTCTATCTTTTCAAACACCAACTGTCTAGATTCCTCAGTAAATCACCTAAACAATGCGAAGTGGCTACATTCCAAAAGTTATTATCCTACACGACGGCCCCAAGAAAAATCGCCATGTGACACAAACAAACATTTAGCACTGATGTGGGCACTTTTGGGCAGTTTAAATACCTTTTTGAGAAATAGCTCCCATTACCGGTCACGTAGTAGGGCTATTTGCTTCAATAAAACAGGTTCCAAGTCAATTTCCTGGTGTCTATAAACTATCCTGAATGACTCTTAGAATAACTTTTGGTGTCAAAATTTCGACATAAGTGACATTATTTATAACGGGTATAAATAATAAAAGCTATTCAGCGATTAATAAAATCTGTGAAAATAGGGATTCTTTTAAACTCGTGCCATCTTGTAAAATAATAGCTTCACTCAGTAGTTTTTAATTATTATGTGCTATTACAGAATCAAAAATGTATGTACACTACTTGATGCGCCCAGTGATTTTACCTGCTGTAAAGCTTGTGTGTTATTTTAATGTCTAAAATATACAAAATTTAAGCTTAATCGATTCAACAATATAAGGAAGAATGAATTACAAGTATAGGGATACATTCGTATTACAATACGTTTACATTTTAAATATTAGTAGGAAGTAGTATCTTTAAAGTTTTTGAATAATGGAGTCCCATTTAAGAGTTAAGTAATCACCAAACAAAACAATCATTCATATATTTTATTCATTAGGTATTTTCTTTAAAAAGGGAAATATTACTATCATTTCATAGATACAAGTTAGTATATCTGTCCCAAATTTACGACTAAATTTATTTATATTTCACGAGAAGCGACTATCATGACAGAGAAAAATGGTTGAATACATCCCTCTTTGCCAAACTATTTGAAATCAGTGCACTTTCCACATTTTAGAGTTTTCCGCTGTGGTTATTTATCAATGCGACATGGATAGATGGAACACTTTTCGTTAATCTAGTTTTCCAGTTTTCAATTTACCTTTAAACATTTATATGCGGTGTAATTTTGTAGCTTTAGATTACGCAAGGACTTTGCGGATGACCGCAGTTTTTTTTATTCATTAATACGTCAGCCTTAACACGATCTTACGTGATTTTACGACGATGCGTCCGAAGATGGTTGCAGACTAAACTTAGGAGGCGGGATAAATCCCTCCAGACAGCAAAGCAGAGCAGTACAGTGCAGAAAAAACACTTTCTGAACTCTCGGTCCAAGTATATTTAATCACATAATATTTAAAATGACCGAAGTTTTACTAAAGTACGATCAAAAATGCAAAGGAGCCTAAAATCTATTCCACAACAGTGAATTATGTCTAGATTTCGTATCGAAAAACAACTCGCAAAATCTTCCAAGAATAATGATTATAATTATTTCCCGCAGTCGTATCTAACATGACAGCTGAGTCAAAACACAGTCTTCAGCCGAGCCCAGCGTAATAGAAAAACAAAAGACAGCCGATATTAATATTCACGCACCGCAGCATCGCTAAGGGCTTTAACCCCGCATTAAGGCTGCGTCTACACGTATAAGGCGACAATGGAACACTCTTGTAGAAAGAAACGCGTGCCCCTCTTGTTATCGGAGACGTGTTTCGGACCGCTGCTTAGATTGCTGAGGCTTTGAACTTGTAACAAACTTCAACTAATCTGTTTCTTTATTCGGGTACGTCTATTTAATTTAATCATAGGTTTTGCTACCAACAATATATCAACATAGGAAAAACATTGGAAAATTATCAAAACATTAAAATGACGATTCTTGAGACTATTTAAATTTTATAAAATGCATCCGCTTATTGTAGTAAGTACTAATTAATGTCCATATTTGTTGTTTAGGCTCTTAAAGTAACAAAAAAATCTCATAATACGAGTCTTTTCAACGAATGTCTCATTTCCAAAGAAACTGGGTAAAACAAAAAAATTGAGAGGAATATAATTTTTTGTACTGTCTTAGGTTGCTGTTGTAGCTAGTTACCATATTTTGGACAAAACCTTGTCGACAAGTGGACATTACAATAATTGTGTGAAGCCTTTTTGAGGTTTTTCTCGCCTTTTAGGTTTAGTCTACAACCATCATCAACCGCATCATGGAAAATTAAGAAAGTACGAGTACATCTAAATATATTTATTTGCGTCAAAAGCTGCTAATTATCTGCAACATTATAATGTTCACAATATGACAGAAGTTTCATCATCATCATCTCAGCCATATGACGTCCACTGCTGAACATAAGCCTCCACTTTGAACCTCTTTGGACCATATCATATACCGGTTGGTAGCGACCTGCATTCAGCGTCTTCCGGCGATCTTTATAAGGCCATAAATGTTTAGTTTTCTTTTATTGTAAGTCTATGATCAATATCATTTTTTTTTTGCAAACTTTATTAAAGCTTTAATGGTGGATAATATTTACATAGAATATAGGTTAACTTCAAGGTTTTAGTAGTACACCCATAGAGCCATAAGATCCACGTCTGCGAGCCTCACGATAACGGGAAGTGACATTGTAATGCGGAAGGACATATACGAAATTATAACAACTGACTATTTCTCTCGTCTCGGATATTGATAAAAGATTATACAAAGTAATAATAATTATTATAATTCTATTTAACAAATAGTATGATACAATCTATCTAATATTATTAACGTGAGAATGTTTGTAGGAATATATTATATGGATATCTGAATGCCTAGATGTCCAGATGTATGTTTGTTACTCTTTCACGCAAAAACGTGTGGACCGATTGAGCTGAAATTATAGACATAGCTTAGACCCTGGAATAACACATAGGCATACAGTACAGGGGGTCAAACCACTGAGCGCAGCTAGTAATTTCTTAAATATTTTTCATAGACTTATTAGAGAGTATCGTAGGATTTTTTAATGTTTGTTAGATAGAACTCTGTTGTAAAATCTTTTTAAAATATTTTATCCCTCATTTCATTTATTATGTTCTAGTAAGTACGACGTTTTTTTATGTTGTACACATTTTACATGGGGTGATTGTAGAAATCGTAACAAATTATCATTTTTTTATTGGTATTGTTGGACCAACAGAGACTATTATTTTGGCCTTCGATCTCTATGTAGAAGACAATAATCGACATTCAACATTATAATCTCTGAAGACTAAGGACTCTCCACACAGTGGCCATTTGGAGCCATTCGAAGTCATCCATGAATTATGGAACAGAATAGTCCCATTAACTTAGATATATGGTGGCGATCGGTAATGTATAGTTCGTAGTTTTATTAATAGGCACACTTTGGTAATACTACATTTATTCTTGGTTGGCACCCCGTGGCGTTATTGCCAGATTTTTTTATTTAATGGCAGTCTGTGTTTCAGTATTCTTTTTTGTTAGAAAGGTTGTACATTATGGTAATGAAAATGTTTGATATATTATGGTAAAAACTACAGTAAATAAATCGTTATAACCGAGCCAAAGTCATGAGTGCAAAAAGTGAACAAAATAAAGACAAAATGGATATGGTGAAACAGGGCTTGGTTAAAAAGCATCACCTAAAGGAGCCAGAGAGATATCCATTAGTGAAATGTGTCTGCCAGTACTATGAATATGAAAATTCATGGCTCATTCACAAATCGACAGATAAATGATAAATCTGCCAAAGTTTTATTAAATTCCTCGAAGTTTGACGACAATTATAAACTCTGAAGAGACTCTCTATGTAAACGAATTTCCAAGAAACTTTTTGTTTGGTTTTGTAATAAAAGCTTATAATAATCTGCGCAGACATTGACGGATTTCTTATGAGATTCTTCTCAGTAATGTGCGCCAAGTTTTATGGATGTGGAGAATAGATTTTTTTGAGCAGATGAACGAGAGGAGCCCGTAGCTCGACTGATATTAAAAAATAAGGCCTGTCCGTTATAGTTGCAGTGTAACCTAGCTATTAAAAAAGTATGAAGTCCTATGCACTACGCTGCACTTGTCATTTGATGTTAGATAACATATAATCCAGTTATTTACCATTTATAGTTCTACCGTTATATACCGTTATAGTTCTCACTTGAATTAAATACAAATAGTTTATTTTAGAAAAGTGTTACAATAAAACTTATGCCATGGTACGATGACGCCTGGCATAGTCTAAGACTGTGTTGCAGACACCAGCGCCCTCCTCCGAGTTTACATTTGTGATACAATCCTAAATTGATATATCATCATCATCATCAGCCTATGTTCATCCACTGCTGGACATAGGCCATGGGGGACCATGGCACGCCACTCAACTCTACTCTAACCGCTTCCAGTGACTCTCCGGATATCATAGCCCCGTCTCGCCCATGGATGCCCTACACTACGATTTACCATAATGAACATAAAATAGTTTAACGTCATCAAAGCTTATAATTTGTTGCGCAGTCAAACTGATTGCGTTAAAAAGTTGTCTACTAATAAAAATACACACAAAAGTTCGGCCTAAAATAATCCATGACCTTATTTCTAGTACAACAAACCGTAATATTGTCGGGAAGTAATAAATAGCAGAGATTACGAGTAGATTCCTGTCAACACAGACCCATGACCTGACGAACATAAAATACCAATAACTCGACGTTTACAAGGAAACCGTGCCCACGACATTCCAAGACTTTTATTGATAAAACTTTGCAAATTAATGTTTGATATTTTCACATTTGAGTTCCAAACTATCTGAGAAGCGTTGTTACTGTCGCATTGAATAATAACACCTCAATACAAACTGACATGAGTTCTTTTACTCTGATCGTTAGCAACACCTACGACTCCACATAATACTTATATTAAAACGGGTGTATTTTTTCTTTTTTATTCACGCTAAAAAAACTGACACCGTTGCAATAAAATGTGAATTGAGGCTCTAAATTTACATGGTTACTTTTCATAAAATTTTGGAAAAATAATGATGTTTAAATCGTAATCAGAATTTTCGACAATTATTATGATTACTGATTCCAATCTCTGATCTCTTTCCAAAACTGATTTTTTAATTCCGTATTGCCATAGTGTTTTGGTATTATAATATTATGTAGAATTTAAAATGATTGCTTGTAAACTATTAACAACATAATATCACGAGCAATTACTAGAAATTGTCCTCGTTCGTAAACTACTACTAGCATAGGTTTGTTTATTTTTAATTGAGGCCCTTCGCTACTACATAGGATTTAACCACTTACTAATTGCTGATCGCTTTTATAGACTCACAAAACATGTTATTTGGCTAACAGCTCCAATTCTAAAATGGTTGAAAATGAAATTCTCTTTATTATGCGATAGCGATTTTATAGTAGTCAAATCTCTCTTAAGATAAGATCTTTGAAGAAATCTGGCACCGGCACTCAACTACCACTAAACTGAATCGATAATGCAACTTGAAATTTTGTGAAACTGGCGGTTCTCCAAGACACAGGGTAGTAAAAAGCTTTCAAAGCTCTAAAGTTAAGTTGAAAACAAAGAATTCAAATTATTAAAAGTAGTTTTATTTAAACAGAAATGAAGCACGATATTATTAATATAATTAAAAACTATTTGGAGAAAGGAAAGGCGAAGATACCTATTATAATATTATTAAAGCGTACTTGACCAGAAAATCGGGGTATATTTCTGTGAATATAAGTTTTATAAGCACTACCCCAAGAATAATACAAATAATCGTTTAAAAAAGGAGAAGACACTACAGTCAATGTTCGAAGAGTAAAAAGATTTAGATCTTCGATCAGATTTAGATCTTATAAGTGCCACTATATGGAAAATATGTATGAAAACTTGTATAGGAAACAATCATTGTTTAAAAATGGACAAAATCCGAGTTGTGTAGTTTTCTTTAATGAATTGTTGTAAACGATAGCAACAAGACTGCCACGCCAAAGCAACTTGGGCACAGAATTCACATGCGATAGTTTTGTCCTCATCTAGCCTGTATAAGTGACAGTAGCTTTCTATATTTGCTACATTTCTTTTTTCAGTATACTCAGTCTATTAGCTTAGTTCGTTCCTGGTCGACTCCATAAAACTGTAGTTTAAGCAACTAATATGTCTTCATAATGTAGATCTTATAACTGTGCGATAAAGCAATATGCGTTGTGAATGGGCGATCGATCAAGTCTATAAAAATATTTTTATTAGTACTACATTAGTACTACATTTTTGTCAACATTTTTATGTGTACATAAAACTCACCTAATTTTTATAATAGTTTGGAAGTGTGTATGTTTATGTTTTTTTTTTTGTGTAGTTGATAGTAGAGACGTCATTATCCCCAAGCTGTCAAACTATTTTAGTGATGATCTTAGGCATTTTTAATTTACTAGGTAAAATAATAATAATATGTCCAGTTAATTTTAACGACAATTTTTTTTTGCCTAAAAACCAATTATTTATCATATTATTATTATACTGTTGAAAATAAGTAGGTATGTTTGTATGAATAAAAAATACGTTCAGAACACGCACTTTGTTATATAATTTTCATAGTAAGTAAATGAAACGGGAGAGAAAAGTTAGTGTCTTTAACAATTCGCAGTTTTTATGTCTCTATCGTGGGAAACATTTCGTTTAAAATTACTTTATTCACTATAATGAAACTCAAATAAACTGTAAAAGCTAAGCCGTGCTTAATTATAATTGTAAAGTAATTACTGAGTCCATTTTTTAAAAGTTTTAGTATTTTGGTAAAATTGTTTTAGTCATTTGTTTTCATTAGAAATTTCGCAAAGGTATTACAACCATAATTTAGTTCGAAGATATTTAAAGGCAAGTGAATAGAGTCTTGAAAGGTAGGCAACGTACCAGCGGTACCCCTGGTATTGTAGGTATACATAGGTAACGGTAGCCACTCACCATCAGGTGGGTCGTCTGCTTGTTTGTCACTTATTACATAAAACAAAGCCAAAAAAGCAGTCGCGGGCTGGTTTGGAAATTTTCGTAATATTCAAATTTGTACACCAACTGGCACCCTGATATCATCTAAACATATAAAATATTATATAAAAGGAAAGAGTGACTGATTGACTGACTGATCTATCAACGGACAGCCTAAACCGCTGGACGGATTAGGTTGATATTTGGAACATAGATAGATTTTATGACGTAGACCTCCGCTAAGAATGGATTTTGTCATGCGGGCAAAGCGAGCATAAGCTAGTTTAATATACAAAGCGTCCTCTTTTGTGTGTCGTTGTCATTCCTGGATTGCGATCGCTCTTCTGCGCGTCTCAGCTCTGTGTGACACCAGTCTTAGCCTTATTGCCAAAATTACGTCAACTACTTACACTAACAAGCCGTTAATTAATTATTGAAAAATATAACATTGCTTGTTAAAATTATTATTAGACGTATGATAATAAGCAGATAAATACGCAGAATAAAAAAAACTCTAAATATTTAAAAAACATTCCTGATACCAATTTCATATAAATTCAAATATTCATCTTTTTACGTAATTATCCATGACAATGGTCAAAGAATAAAGACATTTAGACGCGCATAACAGTCTACCAAAAACAACAAGCTTGTGAACGGATGTCTCAAAATTAATTAAGCCAACTATATTGCTGTAACCTCATAACATTAATCCTGTAATTTGTAAACGAAAATATATCTTATTTTAGTTACTATAGAGTCTATTTTTCAACGGAGAAATAGGAACATTTTCTTCTAGTAGAATGACTATACGTACTTACAATGGATTTAGGATATTTCACTCTAATTGTAGAAAATGAGCGAAAATTTTTATAGGGCGATAAAAGTTGGTTGTAAACGTCACAGTTCATTGCACTTTGTGTAATTTCTTTGGGTTTTTATTGTTTGAAAGCGATCATTTTAAAAGTTGATTAATTTGATGCTAAAGTTTTGGAGGCGAAATTTAAACTAGACTTTTAAATTTAATTATTGTTTCAATACGGCGAGAAAATTGTCAAAAAATATTATAAAATATTTTAAAATGGCACTTAATGGGTTGTATTACAAACACAACCCATTTCGTCAACAGATAAAGGTATGTCAAATTTAGCAAAAAAAAAAAGATGATTCTTGTTTAAACTAGCACTGACCAGCGCGATTACCTACCACTAACAAAACCAAGACCTTCAACAAAAAAAAAATAACCAATTTAGAGCTATTAAAATGATCGACTACGATCGAGCTATTAAATGAGCAACAAATCAAATTTCAGCGTAAACAAGACGTAGAGCGGACGTTGAGGATGCGCCCCCAGGTGGACCACGCAGTCCACCAGGCGAAGGCTGCACGCGCGCTCCTCCGTCCGGTCTTATCCTCCAAGCTGCCGATGAGAACAAAGCTCGGTATCTACAAGGCCTACATCAGAACGCGCTTGACCTACGCTGCCCCAGCGTGGTACGCGCTTTGCTCCGCGCACCAGCGCAAACGCCTCCAGGTGGTCCAGAATGTGGCGTTGCGTCACATAACTGGAGCCGGGCGATACGTGAGGAACGACGTTATCGCCCGTGACACGGGAGTCCCCGAGGTGGGGGAGTTCGTGGCTCGTTTAGCGCGTCGAATGTTCGACCGCGCTGATAACGGGCCGCACCCCCACCTGCACAACATCGCTCCGCACCACGCCAGACCACCTGAGGCGCCACAGTCGCGCCCGCTGCCGCGCGACATACTCCCTCCCAGGGAGAGCGACGCAGCAGCGTAGGTCCACCGTAGCAGAGCCGCCGTGAGGCGCCCGGAAACGGCAGTCGACTCCGGCGGCCGCCAGTTACCTGAGGGTAGAGGCCCTCAGAGTTGAAGCCAGGGCAAGGAGGGTTTACCTCGTGTCCCACCCCCCAACCGCCCCCCAAGGGGAGGCTGGAAGAACAACGAGTCGAGTCAAGACGTAGAGTCGTACCCTCATAAGCTATCCCCTTGATGATAAACAAATAGAAACTTATATCAACCGCTAACTACATAATTATGAATCAATTCGTGAAAGTCTCGAACAAACACGATAAGTACTAACTTACTCGTATGTTAGTTCACAAACTTCATAATATACCTATAATATGATAAGGAGAACCAAAACAACATATATTGATGGTGATAAAAAATTATCTCTGCTAGAGTATTTTGTTTGGAAAAATTCTGAATCTAAATATTAATCATTATAGTCTGAGTTCTACAGCAATAACCACTTTAGCCAAGTACTAACCTAATGTGAGAGAGTTAAGTTTAAGTTTTGTAGTTAGTAACTTATATTTTATTTCTTATTATTTAATTAATATTAAACATAAAAATCTTAAAAGGTAAAAACTTAAAAACTAAACACTTAAAAACTAATACTTAACTACAAAACTTAATCTAATAAACAGGTGGAGGAAGGAAAGGTGGCAAGAATGCTGGCGGCATTGCCCCGCTGAATACATAAACTTATTTTTCATCCCACTATCTCGGAAAGTGTATTTTTACTCATCGATATCTGACTGGAAAAGTCCATTTTATCCTCTAGAGAAATTCAAATTTACTTTACCCTCTAGAGACAAAAACATAATTAAACCTATTTACTTCCACCTCTATGGTAACGAAATAAGCGTACAACTTTTTTAAATTTGTTAAAAACTCGGAGTAAGAACCTCTTTAGTAAACTTTTTTTTTAATTTGCTTTGGGCGGACCATCAGCCTTGCCAGTAATTTACTTTTGTAACATATTACGTTTCTTTTGAACTATATTTACGTTAGTTGTTTAGATATAATTTACATTTCGAGGCAATAATGTTTTTATTGAATTATAATATATAGTACTGTAATAGTAAATAATAGTTGAGTTAATTTAGCAGAGTTAATAGAATAAGCCAATTTTTTATAACTTTATCTAGTTAGTAGCAATATTTTTTCTAAGTATTACTTTTTAGTAACTTTTTTATTAACAATTTCTCACTGTAATAAACTGAAAATGAGAAAATAATCACTAAAACGAATAGGTAGAGTGCTTTTCACGAAAGGAGACCTTTTTGCGGGACGCCACTATTGCACATTTTAAAAGTTTAAATACCTTTAACTTTTTAACGCCTCATAATTTCTCATATTTAATTTCTTAATCAAACAGGTATTTATTTTATGTAACCAAATAAAAATGATTTAAAATATGAAGTCAATAATAATAGAATAAAAAATTAAATCCGCTAAATTCCGTGGGACCTCTTTCGTGAAAAGGACTCTTAAGTAAGCGTACCTACGTAAATTAAAATTGAATACTGGTTATTTTTGAAGATAGTGCACTGGCAACACTGTGCGCATCCATGGTGAGAATAATTTAAAAAAAAAAACTTTTAGCATTGAATTATTTCCTCGCTGAGGGGGGATGAAAAATTATGTGTCACACTCGAGTGCAAAGATTTTTGACCTTGTGCTCTTTTGATTCCCTCGCTAACGCTCAGGATTCTAATTAATAAATCACTCGCTACGCTCGTGATTTAATTTTAGAATCCTTCGCTAGCTCGGTCATACAAACTGAGCACGCGGTAAAAAAGCAACTTTGCACTCTTGTATAACAAATAACTATTTTGAGCAAAATATAAGCCAGCATTCTTGTCACCTGAAGCCTCCACCTGTTTATTAGATTAAGTTTTGTAGTTAAGTATTAGTTTTTAAGTGTTTAGTTTTTAAGTTTTTGTAGTTAGTTTTAGTTTTTTAGTTAGGTATTAAGTTTTTAGTTATTAATCTAGTTATATAAGGTTGTGTATTAAATAAATATATATGTGCGAGAGAGAGAGAGAGAGAGAGAGAGAGAGAGAGATATGTACTGGGACTGAAATAAAAAGATAAAGATAAAAAAGTCATATAATATTATAAATATTTATTATATTTTTAATATTATTTTTTATAACAGTTATTGTTGTACTTTTTTCAATCTACAGCGACCTTAACCAGTTTTTTTAGTCAGGTAAGATTTTATTACTAAAAAAACTTAATCTAAACATCAATAACAGCTACGTATCGTTTACGGCTAATTTTAGCTTTCTCGACGATTACCTATAAGTTACTTAAGTTGTAAAAAGATGTACTGTCCAGTGTTGGCGTTTTCCTTACATAAGCTTTCTGGTAGACTGGTAGCTAACGTTTTAAATAATCAAAACATTTGAAAAAACTCACGGAGTATTATTCTGATCTGTGGAAAAACTCTACCGATGGTCACACATAATTTGATATAATTTCGGCATGTAGTCTTACCTAGGCGTAGTACGTAAAGTTCAAAGCAGTACGATGAAGTTTAATGTATTTCTACACCAAACACATAATTCTTGCAGACATTAGCGCAAACTTTGCACGCGTAAGTATGGTAAAACGTATGTAATTAGAGCTCGGTGTCAAACCGCAGCTTTCCGACACAGAGGGTGTTCAACATTACACATGAGTATGTACTTTTGAGTATGAAGTTAGGTTGTATGCGGTTACATTCGCTGCATCGCTTTGCTACATTTCTGTTTTTTTTTTTAAGTTTTACTGAAATGTATTACGAAACTTTTATCTAGCGCAGACTAATTTTCCCATCAAAATGGATGAAAACATTACAATAATTAATTCGTCAAAATATTTTTATGTGTGTTCGATTACTCGAAGACGTTTATATTTCAAACAGTCTCATTTAAATTTTAGCTAAATTGGTATTCGCAAAGTTATACATACAATTATAAGTACATAAGCGATAAGACCGCCAATTGTTACACTTTTATATTATAAATTGCTTTAGTTCTAAGTTTCTGTATCTGTTTCTGTTCTGTATGTTTCTGTTTCTGTGTTTATGTTTCTGTGGTGTCACAATAAAGTATTTTCTATTCTATTCTATTCTACATACAATGTCTTATTTTCAACAGTCTAATAATATTATGATTGGTGGATTGGTGTTCATGCAAAAAAAACTATAGTTAAACTTAACTGGACATATTATTTTGTAGTAATATTGGGAATAAGTAGCGTTTGGTCCCATAAATTTTGGAATATGTACCTTTTAATTCCTTTCAAAAAACATGCTGGATAACATAATATGTTACCAGCGGTCATATCTTTCACGCGCATTTTAAAATTGTCAAATATGACTTTCAATAAATATAAGCATAACGTTATACGAATAAATCTTTCTAATAAGTTACTTAGAAATTCTAATACGAATAAATTTTCACTCAGAAATTATAATGAAAATGGCAGACCAAAATTTACTGGTGTTAATTTTACGAAGTACTCTTGAAATATCCCTCGCTGCAGAGATTGAGGTGGAATGAAAATAGATTTTCGCATTTCACACATAACAATTTTCAATTTACGGAAGAGGTTCGGAAATGAGAAATTTTGGAGAGGATTTTTCAGTAGTGAATTGGATTTTATTAGGGTTTCTTTATATTTTATAAATCATAATTTTACTATATCGGTACAGTTAGCGGAGTTAATCACTTTTTTCACGATTTTTTTGTACCTTTTTATTGTTTATGTTTCTTTCTTTATCAGTTGCCCATTTTTTTGTAATATCTACTTGGAAATATTACTTTTGCTAAAATGAAAACTAAATGTAGATCATACGAAATAAACTGAATATTTTTTGGACATTCATTTTCTTTACTATTTTAAGACATTATGTAAATATATTAAGATTCATATATTTTAGCTCTAATATCTTAACATTGGTATAAACATGTAAAATACACCATTACATTTCCCCACAAATTACGCCATTTCATATTCTAATGTAACAGGAAAACTGCCACCATGATCGTCAAAAATGCCAAACATCCTTCCGTCCCTTCAAGAATCAGCGCCGTGACCTTGTCTGCCCTTGACTAGAATCAATGTCTCCCGGATACCGCCAACAGGTTTTACGACTAGTTTTACGGCCCGGCTTTGCCCGAACATCCCCTACGAAAAACAAGTTTTCGATAAGCATGACGGATTAACTAATTTATTTAGCGGATTTGTTAGATATTTCGGCACTGCGGAAGGATTTGCTTTTATTAGTCTGTCAGAACTTTGCCAAGTTTATTAGCACTTTTGTAGTTAGTACCAACTGTAGCTTCATAGTCAGAACATTAGGCAGGAGATGGCACATTACGTGGGAAGTGACCGTTTTTATTGTCGATGACATTTATAGACTGGGTCTAATGATCCATGATAACATGTAATTGAGCTCAGAGAAGATAAACAAACATCGTATAAAATATCAAATATTTTTCTTGATCTATTACTGATATAATTATATATTAAACAATTAAATGATAGGTTTGAGCTAAATTATATTAAAGTTAATGAAATATGCAATTATAGCACACTTATTCTTATTTATATCAGTCTTAGAAGAATGTAGGAAAAGTTTACAATTTGTTGGTTTTTATTGTGTACTCGTATTTTTACAAATGTGACATGAAGCCTGAGTATGAGGTAAAATACACGAAAACACTGCGCCGGAACCGATTGGAAAATTATTTTTGCCAAATATCAAATGTTCTTGGATAGAGACAACATTTTACTTAATTGGTCGAGAGGTTTTCAGGTTAACTTAATTGATGTTTCTTGTTGAAAGTCAGCTTAAAATATTTTTTTATGTAAGGTATAAAAAAGATTGGATTTAATAGAAATATAGGATAAAATATACATAGTCTGATCTGAGAGAGCTGTAACAAAACCTCAAATAAAGGGTGCCATCTGCGCAAATGGGTTGAGTCGAGGAGACCATTTCATCAGCGCCCGATGTCCGATATCTATTTCTTTCTTTGACAAAAACCCTAAAGGTCACCCTGGCACTTGTATTGTAAATCACTCAGGCTTATCTTCTAGATAAGACATTGACCTTACACTTGATTTTGCTCCGGTTTTTGCGCGCGACATAAAAGTTTTTGATTTTTTTTATGAAATCTAATATATTATAGGATCTTGACACTTTCCTGGTGCAAAATGGTAACTACGTGCATCTCATCACAGTACTTAAGTATTTAATAACCCCACTATCAGTGTGATAAATGAAATATTTCACCGTATTTTTTCCATCTAGGAATATAAGTCAAAATGAAAAAAAAATGTAAGCTTATGTATGTAAGGATGCGGCTCGTCCAATTAAAATAAAATAAACAGTGTTTGGTCAATGTTTTCTCACTCTTCATCACTCCGTGTCGGTAAAACCCCACCCTCGTGGTAGTACCTATCAATCTATTATAGCACGTGACAACGTCGTCATCTCCCCTCTTTCATAACTACCAGTAATAATTAAACTTCCTCGATTTATTTATTACTTTTCATTAACATAACATTCAAAGGCATTCCAAATAGAATGCATAAATGAATGGTGCAAGAACTGGGTCGTGAGCTGGTATTCCAATTTTAGTACATGCTTTATTGTGCCGATTGTATATTAATTTATTGGCTTTAACGGGCATTTACTATTCCTTAGTTTATGGAGCTAGTTAAGCCTACTTGTACTCGTAATAAAAGATCAAGACGTACTCAAATTTCCAGTTTGAGATTTCGAAGCACTACATAGCATTTGTAATTTATATGCACAGTCTTTTCTCGTATTAATTAATACATAATAAAATACATTCATAAACACATTAATAAATTACAAAGCAGTAATTTTGTAGTTTAAACGGGTAGAAATAAAAAAATATTTATTCGTATGTGGTAAGCTTCGGCCGTGACTAGTTACCACCCAAGGGACAAAACTGCGTCGCCAAGCGGTCATTGTGACTGTGTTCCGGCATGATGTTCAGTGAAGCCAGGGAGGGATTTATCCCGTCTTCTAGGTTTAGCCTGCTCCCATCTACGGCCGCATCGGCGCTTAACATCACGCGAGATCGTGGTCAAAGTCTAACCTATCATCATCTTCCTGCCTTTATCCCACACTGGGTAAGGTCGACATAACACGTTTTTCTCCTCCATTCTACTCTATCATCCGTCATATCTTCATCCACTCCCCTTGCACGCATATCCTCTGTCACACAGTTCATCCAAACCTTTTTCGGGCGCCCCCTTCCCGGATTACCACCTAGCTCCATATTCATGTTCTTTTTGGTCACGTCATTTTCATTCCTCCGCATAATATGTCTATACCAGGCCAATCTTCCACTCTTAAATTTCTTCTTTTTTCTTCAAAGGCTAACCTATACAATGAATAAAAAAATAGATCCCAAAACAGTAGAAAGTCTCAACTATTCCCCAGTCGTCCCAGTTCCCACATTGTGTTGCAAGTCGCGTTTGCCACTAACAATAAAAAGGCAGTTAAAGCGTTGTCTCGTTACAGCCAATTTGACAGTGGTCACGTCACGGGATTCCGTGGAACAGCCAATTAAACACTAGATTAAAACGTCTTTAGCGTACGCATTAAAGATGGCGATGAGTTTTATTTATTCATTGGTTTTACCATTTGAACATACAAGTGAATGTTATAAATGAATAAAGTTTTTATAGCAAGCTAAACAAGCGTTTGACCGCAATCTCACCTGTACATAAGTATGGATGAGTGTGTGTGTGTGTGTGTGTTTTTGTTTGCATTGATTCAGTTAAACTGAGAATAGAATAGAAAACTCTTTATTGACCACCATATTATATACTCGTACCTCTTCAATAAAAAAAGCTTAAAAAGATTTCACATTACAGAAAAAAAAAGAGAATAACGCATATTACACCATATTATATATATAGTTTTAAAATAAATACATAGAATTATAAGTGCCATTAACAGTTAAACGGCTGCTTCACATTCCACATTTAGCATATAACAATGTACACATATCTAGGCGACAATGCATAGATAGCAAACAGCTATCTGACCCATTTCCACGAGGTTTACTGGGAGCTTCTTATGGTTATTGTCAAGGATAATCAGGTTTTATGTAAGGCTTTCCGCGCCCTTCCCCTTGGCCGACCTTGAGTGGCGGTTGCAATCTTTGACATTGGCAGAAATACGAGGACAGGCGAAACGTGGATTGAACAGAACAATAACAGAAAAAACATTTTGATAATGAATGGTGAGTGATAATGAAAAAATATGAGGAATAAAATATGGTGAGAGAAAAGAGATATAACCGATTCGTTGCAATGTCTAATTTCGCTAACTTCTAAATGTGGCGTCGAACAAAAATAACGTGATTCTGTTCAGTGCCCAGCGCCATACGATTAGATGACACGCATCACGCGTCTTCAGTATGAAAAGAAAAAAATATTTTCAAAATTAGTATGTATCGTCATTGCAGCGCTAAATAATAAAATATATATATCAGATACGTTTGTTTATTTGAGAATAAAAAAAAATTGCCTTAGATAAAACGTGTACAAGTTTTTGGGTGGGGACGTGCTACGTCACTATATGGTACTAAACGTACTGACCCGAGTCCGGTCAGTGACGTCACTAACTTCTACTTTAGTGCGTTGCATCTATATTTTGTTATAAATTTACAAAGGAAAAATACGTGTATAATATTTTTTTAATAATCTACATGATCGAGAATAATATAATTAAGTCAACGTCCCTATTGGCGCGAGTGCTTATTGAGCCTACTACGTACCATTTGCCTTTAATTGCACAGTGATAGAAAAGCTTACCACTCCTCAGGTCATTTTCACAAGTCACTAACTAAATGTACCACAAATTAACAACATGAATAAATCGGTCCGCAGCCGTAACCCGGGTTTAAGAGCTAATAAAGAAAGTTCCTCTCGATAGACAATACAATGTTTATTACGATCGATTACAGTTTTATTCGGCTGTTGACCCATTCTACCAGTTTTGATATCTCTTTGGATGAGGAAGTCAAATGAACTTGTCTTGAAGAGTCAGTTAAAAAGGAGGTTGACTACCTTATTTTAGGTCCTATTTGTTTTTGCTTTCATGTATTGGATCACAGTTAAGCTATATTAATAACCCACTTCTTCCATGAGAAGGAAACGGTAAGGTAGGTGAAAACACAATAGATCCCAATGGGCCGACGTGTTGCTGGATTATTTGCCACCCCCTTTAGAGATAGATATAAGTTAGGTATATCAATATTTCTCTCCTTGCTAGGTTGTCTGGAAGACATCGCTTTTAGCGATAAGATCGCCAATTGTTACACTTATGTCGTGATTTTGTGTTTTTACCCCTAGACATAGATTTCCACAAGCCGCAAGCCTATCTTACCACTACCACTAATTACAACATGTTAAACTTTAGAAAATCTAACCAGGTTAGATCCCCTTTTAAACCATTTTAGTACGTTGTTTAAATTTAATTTATTGAGCAAGTAACAGGTAGGGAGGACAATAATAAATATTGTTTACCTAACCTGCCGCCAGAGGTCGCGGATACCATAATTTGTATCTGTCTTCAACAAGCTAAAGGTAGCATAAAATATAGCAGGTTGGTCTTATCAATATTATCCCATGAAAGTCAAATGGCAAGTCATTTCTCTTTCAATGATGTTTGTTAAGTTATATTATCATTTTCGCGAATGTTACCACGTATGTTAAAAGTTGTATAAATTAGTGCAAACGTGTATGTTTATTTAACTTTTTAATTCAGTATTTACTAATACCTGAATATTATATATTTTATTATTCTTAATAGATTAGTCTTTGACCAAGATCTCCTCTGATCTTAAGCGACTTTGCGGCCGTAGATGGTAGCAGACTGAACCTAGAAGGCGGGATAAATCCCTTCCTGGCTTCACTGAACATAATGCCGGAACACAGTCGTGATGACCACTTGGCCACGGCTATATTATGTAACTCGGTAATCAAAAAAAGTTATTCTATGACTTTTTTGTACATGTCTTAGACCATATAAAAAGTAACTAAAACAAAAAAACGACACAACTCACGTCTAATATTGTCGAGAATATCTTGACCACGGTTTCGGACAATTACGATGTCCTTCATCAGGAGTTCACGCCTGCAGAACCAGAGGCAAAAAAAAAACGCCTATAAAACGTACTACTTATGGATATATAACATGTTAAACCGTAGGATAAAACAACTTATTTATAATACTACGTCAAAACCAAAGTACACATTATCTTCGCAGCTTTTATCGAAATGGTAATTGTGAAAACTAATAAATAAAAACCTTTTTGCTATCCACACATTAACTAAAAGCCTTTGAGTGCTCATCGATCAAGAAATCTAAAATGTACTTGTGCAAGCGCGCTAGATAACATTATTTGGTTTTAGGGTACCGCACGCGAAAGGTATCAATGAAACCCACGGATTGACCGCCTTTTATTACAAGTTGGAGCAATAAGAAATAGAGTCTATCTAATTATATAGATGCACGCTGTCCTTCTAAATGTCGGAAACCTTATATTTTACTCAAATAATTATCAATCTAGTGCTGTACGGTCTACCGTAACAAGGTACAGGTGCTATAAATTAATTGAAGAAATATACCAATATTGTCCAATTTGCAAAATAAGTTGTACTACACGGCCCTTTACCAATAAAGAGAAATTAAGGTTTCCTTTCCTTATCCTTCTGATGACGTCTATTTAATCTTAAAACTTGTGTATTGAACAATAATATCGTTAGCTCTTTGGTATTGAATCAACAGTTACATGTCATAATTTCGTAACCGATCTCTTTACCGTCGCCGCGTTAATATGACATAATATATCTCTAATATATTTATATGCGGAACCTTTTTAATTTGTGCCAACTCACACTTGACCATTTTAATTTGAAAACGGTGGCGTTTGTGTTAAAAGCTATCAAGAGCATAACTACTACTCGTACTTTGAAATTATTTTCAATCAATTTTCATTTATTAATAAATCAAAAGCCTCGAAAATTATGAACAAAGTTTGTAAACTCTGTAATCGTGAATAATCAAATTATTTAGCTTGACTTATTTCGTTTGGTTTAGTACACATAATATTTTAAATGGCATAAATTTAAATTGAATTAAATAAACTCTCGTAAAATCTTTGGAACCGTGTCAATGACCAACCCTTTCTATTTCTCGCCCAAAATCAAGGCGATCCGTCTAAGATCGCTCGGTATAAAATCAATTACTTTTAGAGTCAGTATGTCAAGTAAAAACATAATATTATAACTATTCAGAAAAAAAAACAAAAAGATTTATAATTTACGGTATTCAATCGGAGCTCAAAGCTAATTTCCAAATCACTACATGGTATAAAATAATGTGTTTCTCGCGTCTGTCTGTACCTATGTATGCTTTTATCTTTAAAACTACGAAATGGATTTTGATGGGGTTTTCATTATCAGATAGAGTGATTTAAGAGAAATATTTTTATGTAGAATACATGCGTAATATAGTAGGGGAATACTGATAATTTTCTATTAAACGCGACGAAGTGCAATCGGGTCCACTAGTAAAAAATATATGCTTGGTTGTAGCTAAGTGGTCGAAATATACTCGTAGGTTCTATTTGCCCATAATTAGACGCTGATCCTCTTTTTATAGGGCTTACGGCCAGCTTGAAATCTACATCAGCTTGCGGTTTACATTCAACTCAACGTCTGCGATTGTCATTGCGGTTTGTTCGGTGGTCAACTGCTGTGGATGTCTACCCTTACCATGTAATTCAATGTAATTTCCGCTTCAAAATTACACCTTACAAAACAAAATAAGAATTAATACAATAAATATGATTTCATTATGGTTAAAAAATACAAATAACAAAAATTCGTGTGCTTTTGTATAGTATAGTAATAAAGAAAATAAGCTTTTTATAATAGCTGAATTATAAGAGACGATTTCAAGATTGACGACGTCTGTGGTGCAGTGGGCTGATACCCGCTTGCAACGCAGAAGGTTGCGGGTTCGATTCCCGCATGAGGCAAATATTTGTGTGATCCACAGGTATTTGTTTCTGGTCTGGGTGGTTTTCAATATCTATTATAAGTATGTATTTACAAAAGAAAAGTATATAAGTACTAGCTTACCCGGCAAACGTTGTTTTGCCATATAAATAAATTATAAATAAATAAATAATAAATTAAAAACAAAAACGGCACAACTCACGTCTAAAAAGCGGCGGGTGAGCGCCGGTTACTGCAGCAGGCGTGATCTCCTGATGAAGGACATCGTAATTGTCCGAAACCGTGGTCGAGATATTCTCGACAATTTTAGACGTGAGTTGTGCCGTTTTTGTTTTTAGTTATGGAGAACACTCGCGATAGTTTTAAAAATCGTAAATAATAAATTATAAATAAATAATAATAAATAAAAAATATAAATAAATAATAATTTAATAATAAATAACTAATTAAATGACGATTGATCAGTTTTCGACCGGAGAGGAAAAATAATTAAATTACTAAAATGGCTATTAAAAAATAAGTATTGATCGTAGAAGGGTGAAAATTGAGGATTGTATGTATTTTTGTATGTTGTATCAAATAAAAATAGAAATTAAAAATTTTGTTTAAAAAATAAAAATAAAAATTTAGGGGTGGACTACCCCTAACATTTAAGTTGTTCTCATAGATTTTAATAATAAATAACTAATTAAATGACGATTGATCAGTTTTCGACCGGAGAGGAAAAATGATTAAATTACTAAAATGGCTATTAAAAAATAAGGGTTGATCGTAGAAGGGTGAAAATTGACGTTTGTATGTATTTTTGTATGTTGTATCAAAAAAAAATAGAAATTAAAAATTTTGTCTAAAAATAAAAATTTTGGGGTTGACTATCCCTAACATTTAAGGGGATGAAAAATAGATTTTGGCCGATTCTCATAGATTTTAATAATAAATAACTAATTAAATGACGATTGATCAGTTTTCGACCGGAGAGGAAAAATGATTAAATTACTAAAATGGCTATTAAAAAATAAGGGTTGATCGTAGAAGGGTGAAAATTGAGGATTATATGTATTTTTGTATGTTGTATCATAAAAAAATAGAAATTAAAAAATTTGGCTAAAAAATAAAAAATAAAAATTAGGGGTGGACTACCCCTAACATTTAGGGGGATGAAAAATAGATGTTGGTCGATTCTCATAGATTCCGGATAAGCACAAAAAATTTCATCAAAATCGGTCAAGCCGTTTCGGAGGAGTATGGCAACGAAAACTGTGACACGAGAATTTTATCGTATCATTTTATCTTATCATATCAGATCGTAGAAGGGTGAAAATTGAGGATTATAATATGTATTTTTGTATGTTGTATCATAAAAAAATAGAAATTAAAAAATTTGGCTAAAAAATAAAAAATAAAAATTAGGGGTGGACTACCGCTAACATTTAGGGGGATGAAAAATAGATGTTGGTCGATTCTCATAGATTCCGGATAAGCACAAAAAATTTCATCAAAATCGGTCAAGCCGTTTCGGAGGAGTATGGCAACGAAAACTGTGACACGAGAATTTTATATATTAGATTATATCCGTTATCCTAATCACCATAATACAAGCATTAAGTTGCTTAGTATGGGGTTAGGTGGCGCTGTGTGAATTGTCCTGAAATATTTATTATTATTATTATTAAAAAAGAGGCACAAGTCGGCACGAAGCCGAAGTAAATACAAGTGAGTTTATGCCGTTTATTTACAAATATGAAAAGATAGATAGATAACGCTTTATTGTACACAAAAGTTATAGAACAAACAATATCTGACATTAAATTATGAATTTGAAAAAATGTGAATTGAAAATTGAATCATAATTGTCTTAACATATCATACTGTATTAGTTTCTAAGTATAGCGGGGTCTATCAGACCACTTGTCCATGATTACGATCCCGTTGACATTGACGGGTTGAGCTCGCCGATTATTCCGAACTCTAAGTTAATTATTACGGCTCAGAAAGCCACCATTATGGGACATAAACGCGCGTGATTACATCAATTTGATATTTTGAAGCTAATGCCTTGGAAAATTGTCTTGCATGAGCTTCATTGATTTTATGGACTGCCTAAAATAGGTCACAATCCTTTGAGATTGCGCGATTTTGCTAAAAATAACAATTTTTACTTGGACTGTACATTAGAAGTTATTTCTAAATGCTTGTTCATAACCACACTTCGTACAATTACGTCACATATACCTATACATATGTTTGTAGTAACCAGTTAACGATTGAGTGCAAATTGTTTCTATTTTTTATATACGAGTAGTTACATTTTTTTTCCTTCATTTTTGAATCCTTGCAATTGTCCTGACACTAAAATAAAATATTATATATCAGACAATTTCTTAACAAAAAATAAAACGAGTGAAAATATTTTTTTCGTGTCGCGTATAGTCGTCATAAAAATACAGATGCTGAAAAAATCCCTTGCGCGTCCTCTGCGCCTAAACTTTTATGACTAAAATCTTTGATATTGTCGTAATGTTAGAAAGCTTCTACGAGATTGGTTCAAAGATGAAGCTAGAAATATGTGAACAGGATGCCTTGATACACGCTGATACGAGCACTAGCACTAATAACTGTAATGTTTGAACTAGAAGGAAGGCACCTGTTCACTGAAGGCAGTTAGGTACAACTTAGGCTTTCAGTGCTTATAAATCATTGGTAATTCGTTGCGAGAAATTGGGGAATTTTTTCAAAGGGTTTGTTGTTTTGTTTCTGGTTGTTTAGGTGGCCTTGCACTTTTTCTTGTTTTATCATGAACAGGGAAATTTTGAGCATATTATGTAACTTATCTAGGTATAATAGGTATAGTTTAAAATGGACTTTAATTTGGCGCTCATAATATTGTAAAAAAATTGGTTAATCCTTTTTTTCTTTCTATGAATATCACGTGTTTAGGGTACCTAATACTTTTAACCCAATGTGACAAGCATCGTGTAATCCAACGAACTTTTTAATTACAGTCGATAGTCCTATAAAAATAATAAATTAAGAATCTCTGGCCCTTCTTACTGGTACGGGCCGTGGTTCACATACGCAAGAAAAGAGAGATTTTTTCTCTCTATAAGGATATGATGACGATGGTTTGCACTCATCGTAATGAATGTGATTAGCCCTCCGTTTATACGGAGAAGTGGTTTCAGTGCACGCTTGATTTGTCACGAGAGACAATCAATAGCACTCTATGGACTACGGTGTAAAGAGTCTTTTAGAGCGCTGCTGTCGCATATCACGAAGAAAAAGTTCTCTATATAAGGGTGGCATAGTTAGTTCCAATATTAGCCACGAGTCTTAAAATTGTTTTAAAATTAAAAGATATTGACACAAAAGAGGTGTTGACACAAAGGAGAGTGTTTCATGCGTAAATAAGCGGTGGTGACTGTTACCATCAGACACAGCATTTGGTTGTTAATTTCAATCATAAAAAACTACACTAAACACTTTTATACAGATAATATTAATCTTCTAAATATATAAATAAAAGGATAAAGTGACTGATCTATTACAGCTCGAACCGCTGAATGGATTAATCCTTAACTAACATGGTAATTTTTAGGGTTCCGTACCTCAAAAGGAAAAAACGGAACCCTTATAGGATCACTTTGTTGTCCGTCCGTTCGTCCGTCCGTCCGTCCGTCTGTCTGTCAAGACCCTTTTTCTCAGGAACGCGTGGAGGTAACAAGCTGAAATTTATAGGAAATACTAAGGTCCATTGCCTCTTAGAGCTGTGAAAAATTCAAACTTCTAGGCCAACGCAATCAAAAGATATAGTCGAATATGTCGCAAATTTCAGCAAATTTTCGACATTACCAAATAAATCAAAGCCTACGGGGCACTTCCCGTGTACTCAGAATCTTGAAATTTGGCACGAAGCAACTCCTTAGAGCACAAATAAAGGAAAAATTGCGAAAACCATACATTTTTATTTTCATCATATGAAAAAAATATTTTGAATAATTTTATACCTACTACCCTTTTTCTCATGAACGCGTAAACGTATTAAATTGAAATTCATATCATATACTATGGTCTATAATACCTTTTTAACTGTAATAAAATCAAACCTCTATGTTAACGCATTCAAAAGAAACAGCAATTTTAGCCGAAATTTTAAACACGCAACTACTCTCAAAAAACCAAAACCTACAGGATACTTGCCGTGAACGTAGAAACTTGAAATTTGGTAAAAAGCAATTCCTTAGAGCACAGATAAAGGAAAAATTGCGAAAATTGTACATTTTTAGTTACATCATATAAAAATATATTTTTAATAATTTCATACTTACTACCTTATTTCTCATGAACGCGTGCAGGTATTAAACTGAAATTCATATCAAATACTAAGGTCTATAATACCTTTAAACTGTAACAAGTGAATTAAATTAAAAATTAAAAAAAACCCCCAACGCAATACGTAATTCACCATTTTTTGATGGCGGCCATCTTGGATTTTAAATTTTATATAGTGGGCTGTAATCTACTCGTTAAGCCCTTTCATTTGATACCCATATTGAGGGGGTCGTGGAAGAAAAAAGTAATCCGCCATTTTGTAGCGGCGGCTATCTTGGACCGATTTTCACCAAACATGGCTAAGAACACTCTCGACTAACTCTACTTTCAAACAAAAAAAACTAAATCAAAATCCGTTCATCCGTTTGGGCGCTACGATGCCACAGACAGACACATACACACACACACACACAGACAGACAGACAGACAGACAGACAGACACGTCAAACTTATAACACCCCGTCGTTTTTGCGTCGGGGGTTAATAAAATAAAACCTCTATCTCAACGCGTTCAAAAGAAACAGCAATTTTAGCCGCAATTTTAAACACGCAACTACTCTCAAAAAAACCAAAACCTACAGGGTACTTGCCGTGAACGTAGAATCTTGAAATTTGGTAAAAAGCAATTCCTTAGAGCACAGATAAAGGAAAAAATTGCGAAAATTGTACATTTTTAGTTACATCATATAAAAAAATATTTTTAAAAATTTCATACTTACTACCTTATTTCTCATGAACGCGTACAGGTATTAAACTGAAATTCATATCAAATACTAAGGTCTATAATACCTTTAAACTGTAATAAAATCAAACCTCTATCTCAACGCATTCAAAAGAAACAGCAATTTTAGCCGTATTTTTTAACTCGCGACTACTCTCAAGGGAATCAAAACCTACAGAGTACTTGCCGTTAACTCAGAATCTTGAAATTTGGTTCGCAGCAACGTCTTAAATCACAGGCACAGGAAAAACTGCGAAAACTGTAAATTTTTAGTTACATTATATAAAAAAATATTTTTAATAATTTTGTATTTACTATCCCTTTCCTCAAGAACGCGTACAGCTATTAAATTGAAATTTATACCAAATACTCAGCTTTATAATAACTTTAAGCTGTAAAAAAATCAAACATCTATGTCAACGCAATCAAAAGAAACAGCAATTTTAGCCGCATATTTTCAAACTCGCAAGTACTCGCAAGGGAATCAAAACCTACAGTATATATGTAATATTATACCCACTTTTCCTTAGGGTTCCGTAGAAACCTGTAGGTTTATACGGAACCCTTGGTGCTCGAGTCTTACTCGTACTTGACCGGTTTTTTGTTACTCAACTGACACCGTGGGGTAAAAAATTACCCCAAATAAAATCATTATTAAAGTATGTATTTGTATAAAGATACTGTAGTTTATTATTTTTATATATAAAAGCAGCATATTATGAATCTATAATTATAAAAAAAGATAACATTTATTAAGAAAATAGCTTCATTTTATGAATTTGGAAAATGCATACCTTTTTCAAATTTTAACATTTGGCTTGTAATCACTCTTCAATGAAAATCTTAATTTTAACGGTTGGAATAAAAAAGCCTAACTAAATTGATAACCATTGAGTTGGTTTATTATAGATAATTGCCAAAAATAGAAAATATAATATTTGTAATTAAATAAAGAGAGTCGAAAATTACCTACTTTTTAGCAACAAAAATTTGGTATTCTTTCCTAATTTATGTGATTATGCTTTTACTACAAATAGAAAACATTTAATTATATCCACTAAATGCCATTTGCATATTTTTTTTTTACATACATATATTGCAGTTTTCCATGATTACTGTTTCTAACGATGTATTTTTCATCATGACTTGAAAAGTGGGCATAAATCCAGAACATTTGGCGTTTCTTGAATGGCATCGTCTTTTAGAATGTTCGCAACAATGTTTGTCGCATTAAAACCTACTCACATTGTTTTTATTCTTAAAAAAAATGTATGCACCCTGTAAAAAAAAGCAACCTTAACTAACATTGTGGGGTAAAAATTTACCCTATAGGTCTGTACAGCTGAAACGGATGATTTTGAACGGAACGGTGCTCTGCACTAAGAATACATAAACGGAAAGATATGTACCTTCACTGGAAAAAAATATATAGTGTTTTTTATGCGGTTGGGGTGAAAATTTACCCCACGATGTCAGTTAAGGGTTAAGTTAAAATTTGAAAAACAGATAGTTTTTAAACGTAGACCTCCGCTAAGAAATAATTTCACTATGTGGTCAAAGCCGCAAATATAAGGTTAATTTTACTACATTATTAATAGTAAGATCAATCAAAGGAATGCAATCATTGAATGAAATATAGGCAGTGTCAGTTTACTGCTATTTTACAGCTTATAAGGTAGATTTTTCTGAAAGTTTGGGTTTACCGATAGAAGGCCGGTAAAACGACCAGTAAGGTTGTAACATTCAATTTGTCGCGCCCTCAATTTTTTGGTAAAAGGTGATGATGTACATACTTTATTGGAGTCTTGGAGTCACACAGAAAAACTTTGCGGTTACCAATTTTGGTGTGAGACTTGTATTCTCATTTCTCTTTATGCGTCGTAACTAAACTCAAGTATTTTGGTGAACTTTACTCGACTTTAGAAAGGTCCATTTTATTTTGTTGGAGCTAGACCTTATTTTCTTTTACTGTTTATGGGATTAATATAGCTTACAAAATTAAACGTTGCTCCGAAACCGACCATAACGGCGAGTGGTTCTTACTTACTGCAATTTTTGTTTTGGCTTAAATCTTTGAGATAAGATTCAGGGTGTCCTGTTCCAAATTGTTATGAGGAAAATCAACACCGGTTGAAAATTTTCAATGTAGATTACGCCTGAAAAGTATTTTGCCGTTAACTTGATGACTAGTAGACTACAATAACTTAATTAATAAATGCAGTTTGTAAAGTAGTTATTTAGTAGATATGTTTGAATCCATCGCGCAGATAATTTTGTCACTTCATTTTCATATTACATAATTTTAAATCTTCAAAAAACAAACGTCGAAATCATCAAATTATATAAAGTAAACCATGTAAAAACCTGTCTTTTCTACTGAAAGTAGTGTCTAACTACCAAAATAAAACGCTAATTTTCTTTTCACTAACACTCACTAAAATTTTTCATAAAATAATATAAGACTTACTAACTCATCTATCAACGCACAAATTTGGAATATAGAAAGGTTTTATGATGTAGACCTCCGCTAAGAAACGAAATTTTACCATACGAGCAAAGCCGCAAGCACAAACTAATAAAATATAAGTTGTACCACATATGTACCACATTATTTCTTTAGCATTTTTCAAAAGCTCCGCGTGACGTCAGCAAAGCACCGAGCTTAGTTTACACTCGATCTTTGCTTCAGCGTTCAGCGTAGAGAGTAGAGTTGAGACTTTCAGGCGATTACCGACTGCCGACTGTAGCGGACGTCTGCCGTTCTCCCGCGCTCGACTATCGAAAACAAGAATATATGGACTAAACCATTTTAGACTTTAAATCTGTTAATATAAAGAACATTTTCCTGTGAAAGTTTACCAGTGTTTGGTGTTGTGTGAGTGAACTTTTGAAGATATCGAAAAGTTTTGGTGACTCTGTGAGTACCTACATACATAATAATAGTTATACTTTGAATTACAGAAAGTTTAAATAGTTAATAATATTATTTTATTTTTTAACAAGATTATTTTTAAATCACAATTACAAGTTTTTTTTTAAATCACTTCAAGAAAAAGTAAAATTTTAAGTCAAATGTGTATTAAATTTTGATACATTTACATTTTTACTGTGATTGTGTATTCGTTTTTTTTAATTGTTGATAAAGAAGTTTCTTTATATTAAAACCGTTTTATTTTAATTTAACAATAATATTTTACAGCTCTACTGTTATTTTACATGTAAGGTATGTATAATAATAATCCTTAAAGAAAATCTTCAAATAAAATAAAATAAGATAATACCAACTTTAAGCTTGCTTTCAAAACGCACATTTTAATTCATAACTTAATAACCGCTCGACCGATTTCGATAAAA
This sequence comes from Hemithea aestivaria, assembly GCA_947507615.1. Classification (NCBI taxonomy): domain Eukaryota; kingdom Metazoa; phylum Arthropoda; class Insecta; order Lepidoptera; family Geometridae; genus Hemithea; species Hemithea aestivaria. The sequence goes on along the minus strand of OX382325.1, from coordinate 4,491,248 downwards.
TTCTAATGAGGTCACCAAAAAAAAAAGACGTCTTCGTGTAAAAGATGAATAAATACTCGTATAAAAAACCTTTCTTTTTTTAAATCGTCGTTTTTTGAATGAGAAGTGTCTCTCTTTTTTATATCAATTAATATCAATGTTTCTGTATGTATATGTATGTCTTATTACAAATAAATGTATTTATTTCTTTTTTTCTAATTTGCACCAAGTAGAGTACCGGCTTTAGTTATATCAAAACATATACACAATAGAAACTTTAGAACAACGTTGGTAGATCAAGAGCCAATACACCCCTGACAGCATTAAGAGGCACTCTCCGTTGCTTCTAACAATAAACCAAATTAATTTTCAAGCCTGAATATGCATCAACACTTACTCAATATCCGAACTTCGATCTACATATGTTTGTGCTTGTGCTACACACCAATAATAAATTGTGTAACCAAGAAAACTATTTTCTTTATTACTGCTGGATACTCCACTTCTCTACTGACTCCACTTCTGGACTTTCTGGTGCCACGCACCTTTCTCTTAGGTATAAAAACCATTTATTATCTCAGAAAGTCCAGCCCTTTAGTTCCTACGCTCATGGGTAACGCATGAATTTTTACAAGTAATAATTCAAATTTTACATCGCCGTAATGAAAACATTTTTTCGGGCTTTCAATTTAGGGTCGGCCGTCTGCTACAGGCATTTCCACTCTGAATTACCATTCATCCGTTTTATTAAGATTCCGGGTGGCAATTTATTCTGGGGGCAAAGCAACAACATAGTCATGAAAAACTACGGCCCTAAGCTCGGTTTGGCTTTAGGCCAGAACAACATATTATTTCTGTGAAAAGTGGGATTATTACGCGACACCCCTACTTATAATATTAGGCGTCTTTTAAAATGAGTTGCGTTATGACCCGTTGGGAATTCAATTTGGTGGGTCGTTATCTCAGCTACATACTTACTAAATTTTAGGCCAATTGTTCCTGCGGTTTTGGAATTATGAGGTTTTTTCTGGTTTCTTCTCTTAGACGCTTCAACTACTTTATTTATTGCCCTTGCATTTCAAATTTCTAATACTTACTATGCTGCCACATGGGTAATTTTAACTACAGTGGCTTCAGTATTGGCGCGAAAGAACATAAAATGCGAAGTCCCAATTTCATTATTATGTAATGTAATCGGGACCAATGTATTTAGTGGAAAAGTGGGAAAAGAACAAAACAAGCTCGTGAAATTTTACAACTTCGTTTTGTAATTTTTCGTTTTTGTAATTTTTCAATTAAAAAGTTGTTTACTTTAATGGTCAGTCGTTATTTTTAGAAAAACGTGTTCAGCATTGTTTCCAAAAAAAAATCAAGGGATTAAAAGTAAGTTGAGCTTAACGAAGCAACTTCCTCGACCATAAACGAGCAAACTTTTGCAAGTCAATGCGTTGAGCAGTTGAGCACTCAATGATTGAGCAGCGTAGCAACGTGGCTTTAATTCAACCTACCACCAATAAATTAAAGACCGTCTAACAAAATATTTATTCAAGAGATCGCTATAAGCGATAAGATCACCCATTATAATTACACTTTTTAGGATTTCGTTCTCCTACAGTCAAAGCAAAACCATAACAATATTGTTCATTTTTTCTGGCAATTGTAGGTATACGTACTAGAAATAACTTATCGATACCGAATAAAAAAATTGGCTTAACTATTGAACTTGTACTGCTAAGTTCATGATATCACAAATTTATTCACTCTACTCATCATCATCATCATCTCAGCCATTGGACGTCCACTGCTGAACATAGGCCTCCCCTTTGGATTTCCATATGTACAGGTTGGAAGCGACCTGCATCCAGCGTCTTCCGGCGACCTTTATAAGGTCGTCTGTCCACCTTGTGGGTGGACGTCCTACGCTTCGTTTGCTAGTCCGTGGTCTCCACTCGAGCACTTTTCGACCCCATCGGCCATCCGCTCTGCGTGCTATATGGCCTGCCCATTGCCACTTCAGCTTGCTAATCCGTCGGGCTATGTCGGTGACTTTAGTTCGTCTACGGATTTCTTCATTTCTGATTCGATCTCGTAGAGAAACCCCGAGCATAGCCCTTTCCATAGCACGCTGGGCGACTTTGAGCTTCGAGATGAGGCCAATGGTGAAGGACCACGTTTCGGTGCCGTAAGTCATCACTGGTAACACACATTGATCAAAGACTTTCGTCTTGAGGCACTGAGGTATATCGGACGAAAAGACATTGCGTAGTTTCCCGAACGCTGCCCAACCGAGTTGGATTCGGCGGTTGACCTCTTTCTCGAAGTTGGACCTACCTAATTAGACTACTTGTCCTAGATAAATATACGAGTCCACAACTTCGAGTACCGATCCTTCAACAGATATTGGGGTGGGCACAACATTGGCATTTGACAAAACCTTCGTCTTGTCCATGTTCATTTTTAAGCCCACCCGTTGTGAAGCTCGGTTGAGGTCATCGAGCATCATGCTGAGTTCCTTCATCGACTTTGCCATAACTACGATGTCGTCGGCAAACCGAAGGTGAGTGATGTATTCGCCGTTGATATTGATGCCAAGTCCTTGCCATTCCAGGAGCTTGAAGGTGTCTTCCATTACGGCAGTAAACAGTTTCGGAGAGATAACGTCTCCCTGTCTTACGCCTCTTCTTAATGGAATCGCCTTCGTGCTCTGCTCCTGTACTCGGACTGACATAGTGGCGTTCTTATACAAGCACTTCAACACTTCAATGTACCGATAGTCAATATGGCATCGCTGAAGTGACTCGAGCACCGCCCATGTTTCCACCGAATCAAAGGCTTTTTCATAGTCCACAAACGCTAAGCATAATGGCAAATTATACTCCTCGGTCTTCTGTATAACTTGCCGCAGCGTATGAATGTGGTCTATGGTACTAAAGCCTCTTCGGAAACCGGCTTGTTCGGGAGGCTGGAAGTCATCAAGTCTGTGTTCGAGACGGTTCGTGATGACCCTTGAAAACAGCTTATAAACATGGCTTAGAAGCGTAATGGGCCTATAGTTCTTCAATAGGCTGTTATCACCTTTTTTGAAGAACAGCACCACCTCGCCTCTGCTCCACGTCTCAGGCGTTTTGCCCTCGGACAAGACGGAATTAAAAAGTTTCTGGAGGACTTTAAGTACCGGTGTTCCACCCGCTCTCAGAAGCTCTGAAGTGATTCCGTCTTCGCCCGGCGCCTTGTTGTTCTTAAGCTGCTTCAGGGCCATCCTAATCTCGTAAAGACTGATGTCCGGGATATCTTCGGTATAGTGTCGGGACAGTTTGGCTCTTGGATCTCTTATCAAGCTGTCAACGGGCTTTGCGACCGAAGTGTTTAAATAAATAATTCACTCTACTAATACATAATATCTATTATTCTGTATATCTCTATTTCTACAAAATTTATGTTATTACAAAAAGTTAATAATATTTCATGTTTGGAGCGCAGTTTATTTAATAAAATGCAAGCAAAAACGAAAGTTGCGCCTCCTGTGAAATTGGTTTTGATTTCTGCACGCAAAGTTATAAATTACTCAATTGAAAAGGCTCTCAAGTGCATGCAATGAGAGTGTCTGATCCAACGTATCTAGAATCTAGTTTAAGTTACTTAAGCACTGACCGCTTTACGAAGATCCTGACGAGGTTTCATCGAAGTGGTATCAAACTTTATACTTCTTAAGCGGCTTTGAAACTACGCCAAGTATTGCACACTTCATATTATTGTTTTAAACTTTAATTAAAAATTGATTCAGTTTTTGTCGATTACTTTACAAACATTAAATATTGTTTAACTAACTTCACCCAGCGGTTTTAGTTGCTGAAAAATATCCTATGTAGGTGTTATATTTTTTTTTATACAACGAAGTAAGAAGACGAGCAAGACGCTCTCCTGATGGTAAGAGATAACGCTGCCAATAATTAGTACAGTGCTACCTAGTGCTCTGCGCCAACGTTGCTTACTTAAGAGCCATAAGATGTTAAGACTCTTCAGCCCAGTAATTTCACTAGCTACAGTGCCCTCCTACCGAAGCACAGATATGTTATTTCAAGATTAAAAAAATTTAGATTGACTGTATCAGTCGTTTATGTGAACTATACCTAAAACTATGACTTAAATTCGCACGTGAAATGCTAAAAATCAGCGCCATAATATAGAATATTAATCTTATAAAAATAATAATATAACAAACTCTTGCGTTCATGAAAATCATCATCAGAATATTATTGCTAAGTTGAGTCCTTTTCATTTTAATAGTATTCCATTGTGTTTTATATTTACACACTTAATTTTTTTAAGTACAATCAATAGCAGTTATTTTTACTCAACTGTTCTGTACGTCTGAAATTTGAACCAAACATTTAAGCTATTAATTAATAAACGCTTGCCAATATTCGCACAAGAACTCAAACTGGCACGGACACACGAACCTCGGCGCTGGTGACTCGACAAAAACATAAAATGCAAATATACTGACAAACGCCCAAAAACTGACCGGAGATTTACCGCCGGTCTTCACCGCAGGTCGTTACTCTCTGTATGAATAAAGAGATTTATGTATTAGAACCTAAGATTTGGTTCCTTATAGATCGTGGTCAATGGGATATGAACGTGAGATATCGGGGATTGAGACAGTGACTACAGCAGTTTTGGATTTGGATTTTATATGGGTAACAAAAAGAAGCGATATAAAATGTATAAAGATCGGAACATATGTAGGTACCTATATCTATTAACATTGTCACCACATTTTCACGTAAAAATAGAAAAGATAATATAATTTTCCTTTCGAACATACAAGATGTAATACGAACATAGACATACTCGTAGATATTTAGAAATATATTTACAAAGCAAAAAAATACGAGTCCAATATTTTTCAATAATCTACTTCCACATTTTTTTGAGTTTGCTTTTCTTTTGTAAGTTCTTGTTGACATTCTCTTAGATCTTAAAGCTTCAAAATACTGTTGAAACATTTAATTAAATTGACGCCAGTATCATCTTTACTCATCAAGTTCTATAACAAAATCTTCCCGAAAATATCAAATTGAATAGGCCTTGAAGTAGCCTTGAATGGGGCCGTTAATTGACCGCTCAGCTACAGCTATGAATGGTTTCCGCTTGTTAGACGCCGACAAACACGTTATAATAAGGTTGTTTGTTATTAGTTTTCATTGTTTTTATTGTTTTGTTTTAGATAGAACTATTTTGGGCACTTTTATAGACCAGAATCGTAATAATCTTTTCTCCAGTTACAGGTCAACCGGTAAAAAATGATACTTTAGCATCAAGTTTATCTTAGCGTTGTGCTAAATAACAAAAATAAATGATTAAAGTTTTGTTTGAAGCTAGGTCTGCCTTTACAAAATAAAGTATGTAAAGTCTACGACTGCCATACAAAGATTTATTACACAATTACAGAGAAAGTTTATGGAAAGGATTTCTTGATAAGTTGATTTTGGTTGATTCTTGAATTGCTCTAAATTTACCTTTTCATTCTAAACAAGTAAGATGAAATTTGGTATATTAAGCTTAAGCCGACTGTGTGTTTAACAGTTACCCCTAAACACAATTGTTTTTTTATTCTAATAAATGACAAGACAAGCAGATCAGGTTCCCAATAGTGAACGTGATTGCCAAATTCAAACACAGTTTTACTCATTATTAAATTACAAAATTCTGTACAATTCTGCACTGCACCTATCATCTTGAGATATTAATTGCCTCTCGTCATGCCCAGTTATTTCGCTGTTAACATTTCCTTTCAGTCCGGAACACAGTAATGTCTGCACATTACTGCTTGGCGGATGAACAACTGGCCAAACTGTGTTACTTTTATAGCCAACCTCAGTTCATAAGTCAATAGTTCTTGCGAGCAATTTTTTGGGATCCGTTGATTGGTAAAATAGTTTTCGGTAAACAGTACGGGACTCCGGCAATAGAGGTCTGCAACTTTTTTTTATAGCAGACTAAACAAACGTTTGACCGCAATCTCACCTATTGGTAAGTGATGACGCTGTCGAAGTTGTAGCACGCTTGTTCAGTAAGAACTTATTCACTCTTAATTTGAACAAACCCACGTTATAGCATTCGGGAAACACTGAGGATGGTAGCGAAATCGCTTCGTCCGAGCTGTTGGTATATCCACCAAATATTGGTGACTCAGTGCCGTTTGCCTAGACGTTCGGTGGTAAAACTCTCCATGATGGAGTTTGAAAAAGACCCACAGGCTTGCAACTCAGCGTCGATGTGCGAGAACTTCATAGCTATAGTTACATAAAATATATTCAGTAAATAAGGAAATTATTATAATATCACAATATTTAACTTCCCTTGTCAGTTTTTCCCTTATAACAGCAACTATTATTGTTATGTTTGACTATCCCTTTAGGTCGTTGATTAATACGCCCCAGTTTCCTTTTAGGGCGCGTTTGGTTCAAATAACATTTAATATGACAATGTTTTTATATCATTTGGTAATAACCTTGTAATATTCGGTAGATTCCCCACTGATTATTCTAAACTAAATGAATATTGCATTATATAGTTTGTACACCAATACATTAACAGTTATAGTTGTATGTAGATATCTACCTAACATGTGCCTTAATATTAGTTACTCTAATGAATCTATAACGGTTTAAGTTTAAGACTGTCTGCTTCTTGTGTAATAACTTTAGGTGTGTACTTGTTGTTATTTTAAATAAATAAATAACAAAACATACATGACTGATTGGAGGTGGTATGTGATTTGTAACATAAACCCAAAAATAACTACTATTCGTAGGCAAAAATAGGTTAATGTTGTTATTTTTTCATTAATTAATTATACCAACATGGTTTATATAGGTTATCTCATAAGTTATTTCAAAATTAAAACCAAACACGACTTATCTTAGTAGGTAGAGATACCAAATATCAGACAACCTAAAAAATGTCCACGAGAAAAAATTACGACATTTACACTAAATTTTATAAAACCTTGAGCTAAATACCTATCATCTAAAACCTTCTGCATTTTAATATAAGTCATATCAAGAAATTAAATAAATAAAATAAAATACCAGGACAAAATCTAATACTCGTATGTCCCAATATTCCTTCATATTCGTAGAAACATGATCTCCTAGGATTCTTAGGCAAATGTTGGTGGAACGAGGGCGGGAAATCAGGCCGGGAACATATATCATAAGGCTGAATACGGAAAACATCTTTCATTATATCCTTGAGGCGATCTGCATTAGGCTTAAACACTTTTTTGGTGTCGATTACTGCAATTTACAAGGTTTGTGCCCATAATGTCAAAAATTCAAAATGACAGATTCCCAAATTGCCAGAAGTTAGATTATTGTAAATAAATGGTTAATGTAATTGCACTTTATACTAATATTATAAATGTGAAAGTGTGTGTGTCTATTTGTTATTCTTCAAGCCAAAACGGATGGACCGATTGACCTGAAATGTAGTATAGAGATAGCTTAGACCCTGGAATAAATCATAGGCTACTGAGTAGCGGATACCACTGGGCGCAGCTAGTTTAAAATGTATCGTTCAGAAAATAGTTTTGTGTTCGTAAATACGAGTAGCATATCAAACCAGTGTTGCTAACGTTATTGGGTTACCTTGATAAACTAAACATTCGCCTTTTTTACGCACATTTTTAAAATATTTATTATGTGCATCAAACTCAGCTAAACCATTACAATAATTAAAACTAAAGCAGTACTATCACTTTTAGCGATAAAACCGCCAATTATTGTAACATCCTTGACCACAATGTAACAATATTTTTTAGTACGACGATCTGAGACATCAGCTTTTTGACAGGGAACATCTATTCTGGCAAATCGGAGGATGCAACAGCATTTTAGCTGATCCATCTTCGGAGGACGCCAGAAAGATGTTCACGTTGTATGAGGCTGCTGTTGCTGATCGATCTGTGTTGTTGTAGTTTTAATTATTATATTAAGTAGTTTTTCTTTTTCTTTTTGTACATGTTTAGTTAATTAGTTATAAGGGTGATGTTTTCGTTATGAAAAAACCCTGTATAAAAAAAAAAAAATGAAAAAAAAAATATTTTTATTTTTATATGGTGTTTTTATAAAGAATTGTGTATCGTATCGTATAATTTAGCAAAGGCGATTGTAATACCTACGCAAATTATCACGCAAAGTATCGAATTCTCATTGAAAAAAGTTCCTTTGACATTTTGTTTTGATTGAGAATACACTTCACACGACATTCTTTGCGTGCAAATTTGCCCAAAGTAGGACTGGTCAATTACACGCACGTTAAAGAAGTAAATACTTTTTTGTTCGTAATCAAATCGTTTCTCAATCCGTCTATTTTTAACCTTTCATCACTTGCTCGTAGATATTGAATAAACATCGACTATGTAACATGTAAAGCTCGAACGGTTGTTGAATGAAAATTTACGTTGTTTATAAATTATTGTTGATCGGATGGAATGAACGATTCTAATATTGTATTATCAGAGGGCCTATTGGCTATCGCCCAACGGCATGTAAAACACTAGAATCCATAGACAAAATTGCGTACATTACTTGCTTAAACCTCCTCATTAATATGAGTAAAATAACAAACGCAGCAATGTACATTGAAGTTGATATCAATCGTAGTGGGTGGGAATTAGCCAATAGGCCCTCTGATCGGACTGACCTATTAGAAATCATTGGCATGGCTTTGTTTAAAATTATTCGTTATTTAATATTTATTTACTTTTATTTATTGCACGTGTACACACTCCTTAACACACGAGCAGTCTGCAACACCAGTGGTGATCCCTACGCAATGTCGGTTATTGCCAACTATAAAAAAAATTAGTTGAAATACATATAAGTTTTGCGACGTAGATCTCCGATCTCCGCTTAGTAAAGATTTCACATCGCTATCAAAGTTGAAAGTACCTACCTCTATAAGCTGGTTATATTATACAATAATTAGGTATATTAATGGTGATAATATATTATTATCTTCGATTTAACATAATGTTCTTTTTGTAGTGCTATAGAATAGTTAACATAACTTGCCATCTATCTACCTCTACACTATACAACGCCCTTTTCGCACGAATTCTTCATTCGCGTGAAGAATAAATCTAATTTAGAACAAAGACAGCCGTCGAATTGAGTTTATCACTCAAATAGGATCCTATTATTGGCCACCTTTCTACTAAACTAAAATTGGGTTATGGAATCGTGCTACAGACATTTAGATGTAAGGTTTAGATGACTGTTTAATTCAATAATTGTGTACCATTTCTAGTTAGATGTTTTAATAATAGATATGTCACGGCTAAAGTCCGGTTACACCTAGGATTAACTATTTAAACCTAAGTGTAGCCAGATTTTGGGATTTGGCCGCAACATAAAGATTATATTCATTGGTTGTACAACTTTGGTCAAATCTAAAATTCGTCGAATCGGCAATTCGCCAAATTCAATAGGTCAAATAGGTAATTTGACAACCAATTACATTATTTTATTACCTCCTCAAGAAAATCCTGCAGTTTCTAGGAGCTGCTAGGGTCAGTGGTAAACTCTAGCGCCGCGCCTATGGGTCAATCTCACCATAATTCTCAAAACTTTATCGTTGATACAAAGAAAACACCGTGAACAAAATGTATATACAGTTCATAAAAATGCCACTGCTGACTTACGATTGAGGTACTACAATATAGCTTACTCAAGAAAACAAAAATCACTGTTTAGCGTGCCTTCCTGTAGCGTCCACACATAAATTACTGTATGATATTATCCTTTTCCATACTGCCTAACGTAACATGATGATACATATCAGGAAATTTAATCAATGTTAGTAGAGTTGTATTATCATATCGTTTCAAGTGGTTTGAACACGCAAATTGTCCACTCGATCACTTAAATATTATCAATTAACATAAAATGTTCACTAGGAACTAAGGTTATAAAAATTCATTTCACTAGGCACAGATAATTTTTGAGAATAACTTGTATTGTAATTTGTCAACATAATATTTTTAAATGCTTTTCTTCAGATTCTACAGATCGCCTCTAGAGATTGCAATTAACGATAAGATTTCCAATTGTAACACTTCTTAAATCAAATGTATTTAATGTAAAATGTTTTTTTGTAATTATTATGTGCAATAAAGAGTTATATACATATCTAACTATTCTAAACATATTGAACATAAAAATTTAATACATGTACGTACGTTATATTTTTGATCTATTCTCGCTACAAAAATCGTACAAAAACTTGTTACAAATGCTAAAAAAATACTTTTTTGATCTGTTCTCGCTAAGTACAAAAACTTGTTACAAATGCTAAAAAAATACTGAGATATCAAACGTTGTGAAAATCACAAAACTAGCTCAGTATTTTTTAGCGTTAGCCCCAAGCGTTTTGTACTTGGCAATGGGTCAAAACAAACTTCAGAAAAAGTTAAAGATTAATATTATTCTTTAGGATTTCTGGACATTATTTTTGTATTGCTACGTGATTAAAAATGCAGTACCATTGATAAGAATGCTGTTATAAAAAATAACTCAATTATACCAGAAAAATATGCCTTTATAAATAGGATCATAATTCAGCACTCATGCCTATCTTATCCTTGTATTATTGTAGTAAAATGAACCTTAACTCTGTAGTTACACGGTTGATAATCCAACCATTTATTCAGTTTTAGTGGGTGTCAAAAATGTAGGTCCCCTCGTGCGTGCATATAAAACAGATAATTGTTATTCAAGTCAGGAATGCGAAGTTCTAAAATTGATGAATCGAGCATTTCCTCCTTTCTAAGCACTTCGCTGCACGAGTAGCCTGCAATACTCGTAACTTCTACATAATGGGAACAACTTCTGCGAGCTTTTAAGGAATCGTTAATGAAAATTTGTTGAAAGGATTTCCCGATTTTGAAACTTGATACACTTGATACTTTCCCTTTTGTTTTGTATCGCTATTGTTTTAAATTTTGACCCAGTGGCGAGTTGCGATATAATTTAACTTTTGTACAATAACTTTATTATTATTTGACAAAAAATGTCGATGGTCTCTTGGCTTCCTAGTCATAAAGACTACTACTTTGTACAAAAAGCATTTAGCGCCGAACGTTTTAATTAGCAATATTATAACCCTTAATCGTAAATCCAAACAGCATATTAAACAGGACGGTGGTGTTTCTGGTTCGTCGTATATGCTTAATCCTATTTAAAAAAAGTTGTGATTTTTCTAATATTTAATATGCTCTCGTTTTTATACTCACGAATCGTTTAATATAAAAATATAAATATGATTAACTAGTGGCCCCTTGCGCACTTTATTGGACTTAATAGAAAATTATCAGTGTTGCTCTACTATAATTATATACATGTATTATACATTAAAACCTTCCTCTTGAATCACTCTATCTATTTAAAGTAACCGCAATAATCTGTTGACTAGTTTTAAAGATCTAAGCATACATAGGGACAGACAGACAGACGGGAAGCTACTTTATTTAATACTATGTAATAATAAATTGTAGTAGTTAATCTTAAATACAAGACATGACTAAAATACTATGAGTAAAAAAAAATAACTTCAAGAAAAATCAAACATGACTAATTAACTTAACATACAACTAAGTTATCGTAAACTTAAACATGTCAACTTAAGTAGATGGGATTATTTGCAGAGCCCATATTTACCGAAATCCCTTAGTTCATCAAATTAAGTTAGCTCCAAGTTACTTTCCTAACTTATTCGGCTTTCATCATACGAAATAACGTCTCTAGGGAATGCTCATTTAGAAGCGCCACATGAGAATAAATATCTAACATGTTATATAAATGTGCTATGTTTTTCTGTACCTCTATATACAAATCTCTATATAAGCAAGCCTAACTTCTTAAATAAATAAATAGGCCAAGCACTAGTCGGGCTACGCGCAAAGTAGGCTTCCGTAGTACTGGCAAATCGAATATTTACGTTTTTTTTAACAGGGGAATGAAAAAAAGTGTCATTCTCATCTTACGCATATAGGAGGTACATACCCTAAATTAATAAATTTTAAATTATTTATTATTACCGTTCTCTTACCCTGATCATTAACCTCCTCTATGCAAATTAATAGCTTTCTAGGACTTATATTTTCTCCGTAAACCCGCGGACAGACGGACGGACGGACATACAAAGCGAAACTGTAAGGCTTCCTTGTTGACAACGGAAGCCTAAAAAGATCTAGATTTTAGATAGACAAAACGACTAAGATTTCTACAATCTAATGGTATGTTTTTTTAATGAATTTCGTTTAAAAATTCTATTTACAACTGTACCTTTGTCATTATTGGGTACCTACCAATGGGTACTTGAGCAGAAGCCGAATTTATAACTTTTGTTTTGGGGGACGAGTGGGTACCTTAAAATAAATAAAAATTATATAATTATTGAATGGTCTCCTGCCGGGAGACCAATGGGCACTCAAATAGGGGTCGAATCTACAACTTTCTTCCAGGGGACTAATTTTGGGGGTCGAGTGGGTTCTATCCCAGATTTCTTTTTCATTTCACAGACACTGCGAAGAAAAGTTGTGCGTAGATTAGGCTACAAAGGATTATTATTAAGGCAAAAGTACGCATACGACTAAGCCTACTTTACTGAAATTTATTACGCAAGATTATAGAACCTACAATTGTGTGGAAACCGTTTAGCAGTTAATATACCTAATTTGACGTCTAGATGTACCTAATTTGAGATTCTTCTTCGATTTAGTATTTTTAATGCGTTGTGTGGTAACTATAAATTTATAATCAAATAAGATAAGCTTTGATATGGCAAGACGGGATGAAAACAGGTGGACCAAGGCTGCCACAGTATGGTATCCAAGACAGGGACAAATACATCGAGGCAGACCACCAGCCCGATGGTCAGACGATATTGTGAAATATGTCGGAGGAAACTGTATGAGACTCGCACAGGATCGGAAGGTGTGGCGTGACCATGAGGAGGCCTATACCCAGCAGTTGGTGGATACGGGCTGAGTAGATAGATAGATAAGCTTGACCGATTGAGCTGAAATTTGGTATATAGAGATAGCTTAGACCTGGGATTAACACATTGGCTAGTACAGCGGGTAAAACCGCAGGGCACAGCTAGTAGTGCATAAATATACAGTTATCGATATACTTTAATACTTAGTTCGGGGATGGACGGCTTCTGCTCCTTTAGCGGGTCAAATTATCATGATTGTTATCATAAGATTCTAATTAGGTACTATGCAGAGACTATAGAAATAAGTAGCCTATATACAAAATATGTCCTGATACCTTTCCTAAATAAAAGCTTTTATTATTATTATTTTATTATTACTTTAAAGGAAAGATTGACTGACTGACTGATTTATCTATCAACGCTCAGCCTAAACAGCTGAACAGAATGGGTAGAAATATTAATGGAATACAGAATGGTTTTTATGTCGTAGACCTCCTCTAAGAAAGGCTTTAGCCACGCGGGCAAAGCCGCGATATTAAGCTAACTAGTCACACTAATATTATAAAAGCGACAGTTTGTGAGTGTGTATATTTGTTACTTCTTCACGCCGAAATGGGTAGACCGATTGAGCCGAAATTTGGTATAAGGTTAGTTTAGACCCTGGAATAACACATAGGCGGATAACGGCGGGGTAAGACCGCTGAGCGCAGCTAGTTCATAATCACTAGATCCACTGGGGAACTAAAAGGGGAACTAGTGGAAATGATGAATATTAAGAGTAAGAGACATCTTACTGATATTATAAACATAAAAGTTTGTAAGAATGGATGTCTGTATGTCTGGACGTCAGTATGTTTGTTACTCTTTCACGCCTAAACGGGTGGACCGATTGAGCTGAAATTTTGTATAGAGATGGCTTCTAAGCTATATAAGCCTTAGAATAACACATAGGCTACATAAGTACTGCGGGTAAAACCACTGGGCGCAGCTAGTAGTCCATAATGGTCTATTCTGGTTTAATACGATAAGGCAGTGGACAAAGCCACAAGATGTCCCGAGTCCCGGCATGATGCGATGTTCGGTCCAGAAGGGATTATCCCGACTTTAAAGATTAGTCTTCCTCTATCTATGAATGTATAGCGTTTAACATCTGATGTACTGGTCAGAGACGTCTGACTAAATATAAATTATATACTTATACTTCGTTTCAAAAACGAAGATAATTTTTCAAAAATAAACAAAGGGTTCGAAGGATAAAAACAAAAAAAAAACAATGAAAATTGATTGATATACTCACAAAAACTGTTATATCCGATATATATTATGATAATATGTTAAATATTAGGATAGGGTATGACGAGTAAAACGTACCGTGGCTAGTTCCGCACTGCTTTATTCCGTTGGTCGCAGCCAGCGGTCGATTCTATAGCTACCTATATATGCATACACAACATTCCTCCCTCTATTTAAAACTACTTAAATATTAGAGTAGAATAAATGGACAATTAAAGCTGGGACTGGTGGAGACTAGACAGGGTTTAGTTTGGGCTTTCAATGGCTAACTCCGCCTCGTCATCTTCCTCTACTTGTGACTCATCGGAGCCAGGCATGAATATCAGCTGTCCTCTCCTCACGGGGCGCGCCAAGCGCACGTTAACGGGCGTCGTGAACTCCGACGATTGTCCTGAACGTGGAGACACGGTGCCTACGGAAAAAAACTGGTTTGGCGTTATCTTTGACTTGTAACTGTACTGGATACTTATTAAATTTACCTAAAGTTTCGTTAAACAATGGTGCGTATTCATGTTGCAATTGGTCGATCATGTTGTCGGTATCGGTTTCGTTTGTACCCTGTACATGGCAATTGTAGTGAACCGGTAATAAATGCAACTTAAATTTAGCGATAAAATCCCGGCCTAATAAAGGTGGTCCGCCGTCTCGTATCACATAGAAATCAATGGGGTGAGTATGTCCTACATAACAAACAGGAAGTCGTACCATGCCTACACAACAAATTTGCCTACCGTTATACGACATTAGCTGCTTACGTGTTAATGACAATGGCACATCTTTAAAGTGGTTATTATAGTATGTTTCTGAGATAACTGTGACCGAGGACCCGCTATCAATTTCGAACCGAAACGGGAGGTTATTGATAGTACAGTTTCTACCATGGGCTCACCGCAGACAGAACGAATATGGTACAGCTTACCGTCATCACCTTCATCATCATCATCCTGAGCACTGCAATCCGTTACGTATTTAACAACACTAGGGCACATTTTACGAAGATGACCAATTTTATTGCATTTCTTGTATTTATATTTCGCGAACCTACACTCCGCCATCTTGTGGTTCGTATAACCACAAACACTACACTTTGCCTTTTTTACGTCACTTTCTGTAGATTTATCTATTTTGAACACCTGTTTTGACTCTGCATCGGCTACGGGTACCTTCCCGCTGGTCACGGCAGCGGCGCGGGCGCAACTGAGGTTCTCAGCCATTTCGACTACTTTGGCTAACGTTAACGTCATTATATCCTGGGAGTACAGTTTCTCTTTTTCGTAGCCGGAACGCATCCCCATAATAAATCTGTCGCGCAGTGCTTCCTCCATGTTAAGGAAGCCACAGCGCGACGTCAGACCGCGTAGTCTTGCTGCCCATTGCGAGTGCGACTCCGCCATGTCTTGCGTTGCTGCGTAGAATTTATGGCGTTCCGCAAACCCGACCGTCGTAGGTATGAAATGTGTTAGACCTCTGTTGTAGTTCAAACTAACCTTTATATTAATTTACTCGTTTTATATGTTTGAATATGGAATATGTTTTGTTTATGTCTTATTGAGAAAATTACATTGAATTGGACCAACGTAATGTTCGTTTTACTTCCACGGAATAATATAATAAACTAGTTATTTTCATCAGGTTATGGTCCTTTCACGAGAACATGGCTTCAACAGCAGGTAATCCTGCAGCAGCAGCTATACCAGTAATTGAAAAATTAAAAGGGTATGAAAATTATGTAAACTGGAAGTTTCAATTGAAAATGCTGCTCATACATGAAGACCTGTGGGATGTTATCTCCGAGGATGAGGCTGAAAGTGCTGAAAAAGACCCAAATTTTAAGAAAAGGTCGTTGAAAGCACTGGCAAAAATTTGTTTGTCAGTACAGCCAGCTGCATACATGCATGTCCGAAAGGCGGAGACAGCCCGTGAAGCCTGGTCCAATTTGAAAAAGGCTTATGAGGATAAAGGCCTTACGCGACGACTGAGTCTCCTTAGAATATTGTTTGCCACCAAATTGAGTGACTTCAAAGACATGGAGGCGTATATTGCAAAAATTTGTGATGTGAGTCAACAATTGAGCGACATTCAGTCACCTCTTGATGATGATTTTGTCGCGGTTATTATGTTGAGCGGTTTGCCTGCCGAATATGATCCCTTAATCATGGCACTAGAAAACTCAAATATTTCACTATCAAGTGAAATTGTAAAAGCCAAATTGATGCAGGAAGTACAGCGGCGCGGTGACAAAAATGAAGAAGGCTCAACAACAGCGCTTGTTTCACATAAGAAAATAAGATGTTTCAAGTGTAAGAAGTTAGGACACACATCAAAACAATGCAAGGGGGGAGCAAGTAACAAGAAAGAGAATAGTAACGGAGAGGCGATGTTAACTGCATTATCGACGTGCGTGCGTAAGGATGTGTGGATTGTCGACTCCGGTGCCAGCAACCACATGTGTAACGACAGGGACATGATCACTGATTTTGTGCCTGGTTTCATAACTGAAGTGAAAGTGGCGAATGGTGAAAAACTCTTTACTCGCGGTCGCGGCAATGTGATAGTAACCTTAAAGCATAGTATAAAGACAATAAGTAATGTCTATTACGTGCCAAATTTGTACAACCAACCAACTTGTTATCAACAGTTTGTCTTGTTGTCTTGTTTGTTTTGGCAACCAATTTGTTATCTGTCAGTGCTTTGACAAGGAAAGGTTTCAGAGTTATTTTTATAGATGAAAATTGTAAAATATATAAAAATGATACCTTGATAGCGTCAGCTAAACGCGAATGTGGTGTGTATAGGCTTGAAACTGTAGAGTCTGAGCGGAGTGATACATCAGTTGTAGGGCATAATAATTGTTCAGCTTTTACAGAATGCAACGAGGCTGTGTCGATGGAGAGTCAAACAGGCTCAAAAGCTTCGCCAGCGGTGCAAGAGGATGTATCACAAACCCAAAAGGCGTCACAAGTAGAGTGGCACAAACGACTAGGTCACCTTAACGTGCGTAGTATGCAAGTCCTAAAAGGTATGAACTCTGGAATAGATTACGATACTTCTACGTTCGAGTCTTGTATTTCTTGCATTCAGGGTAAACAAATTAGATTACCGTTCCCGAAAAAGTCTTTCAGTCGTGCGACTGAGATATTAGGGCTAGTGCACATGGATTTATGCGGGCCCATGCCGGAAAAATCGATTGGTGGTTCAAGATATTTCTTTTCACTTATAGATGATTTTTCGAGAAAGACTTTTGTTTATTTTCTGAAAACTAAAGATGAAGCTTTTACTAAATTCATGGAGTTTAAGGCTTTAGTTGAAAATCAGACCGGGAAAACACTGAAAAGCATTCGTAGCGATAACGGCACTGAATTTATTAATACTCGTTTTCAGAATTTCTTAAAGAAACACGGTATTCGCCATGAGACGACTGTTCCTCACTCGCCAGAACAGAATGGTGTGGCAGAGAGAGCCAACCGCACCATCGTGGAGAAAGCCAGGTGCATGCTTCTTGGTGCCGGGCTGGATCAAAGCTTCTGGGCGGAAGCTGTAAACACCGCCGTATATTTGAAAAATAGGTCCCCCACGAAAGCTGTTAGAGGAACTACGCCCGAAGAAAAATGGTCCAAACAAAAGGTACATCTAACTCACCTTAAAGTATTTGGATGTATGGCTCATATACGGATAGAAAACAGAAAGAAGTTTGATGCAAAAACTAAACCGTGCATTTTTGTAGGATATTGTCAAGACACCAAGGGCTATAGATTCATTGACCCTACGAGCATGAAATGCATAACGAAGGCCAGAAATGTAACATTTCTGGAAAATGTTTTCTATCGTCCTGAGAAGGATAACGGTTCTTTAAAAGAACGTGATGTACTTGTCCACATCTCTCCATCTAAATGTAACTGTCAGCCTGTTAGTGTAGTAGACCCTGCACATTTAGATTCAAATGATGATTCTATAACTCCAAGTAATGCTGGAGCTGATGAATCAGTTGGGCAGGCAGATGGAAGTAGAGATATGTCTCTAGATGTTACTGACAGTAGTGAAACAGATGATTTTCGCGATGAAAATTATATTCCAGATGAATCGTCGTCGTACGAGTCGTTGGAATACGACGAGAACGCTCAGCTGGCATCACAATGCATCTTCGTGGCTGAAGTAGATCGTGCTGACGACGAGCCACTCACTGTGAAGGAGGCGCTGGAAGGCGAGGAATCTGCGAAATGGAGAGAGGCGATGGACGATGAGTACAAGTCATTTATTGTCAACAAATGTTGGACACTGACTGATTTACCGGCAGGACAAAAGACTGTGAAGAGTAAATGGGTGTTTAAGAAGAAAAGAGGACTTAATGGTGAAGTTTTGAGATTTAAAGCTCGTTTGGTAGCCAAGGGCTATACACAAAGGTATGGAGAAAATTATTTTGAGACGTACTCACCTGTAGTCAGATACTCAACTGTAAGGACAATACTTGCTCTAGCCGCTGAACATAACATGGAGGCGGATCATCTTGATGTTAAGACAGCGTTTTTAAATGGTGATCTGTCTGAAACCATTTATATGGAGCAACCAGAAGGATTTCGTGACAAGAGGAATCCTACAAAAGTATATCGCCTAAATAAGGCAATTTATGGTCTTAAACAAGCGTCCAAAAGTTGGTATGACAAAATAAATGACGTATTAGTAAGAAAACTGAAATTTAAGAAGTTTTCGTCGGAACCTTGTGTGTTCATGAGAAATACTGCTCGAGGTTTGAGTTTTATTTGTCTGTATGTTGACGATATCATCTTATTTTCAAATAATGAGATTGATAAGTCTACAATCAAGAAACAGCTGATGTCTCAATTCGATATGAGAGATTTAGGGCCAGCGCATCACTTTCTCGGCATGAGACTTTGTAGAAAGGAAGAAGGTGGTTTCACCTTGGATCAGTCAAGTTACATTAAAAATGTTTTACAACGGTTTAATATGGCCGAGTGTAAACCGGCTGTTACCCCAATGGAGTGTGGTTTGAAACTGTTGAAAAATGACTCCAAATGTGAAAACTTGCAGTATCGAGAGTTGGTGGGTTGTCTGATGTTCATAGCTGTTTGTACAAGACCTGACATTTCGCACGCAGTGAGTGTCCTCAGCCAGTTTAACGAAAGCTACGGAGAGGATCACTGGAAGGCTGCGAAGCGAGTATTACGTTACCTGAAAGGTACACTGAACCATTGTTTAACTTATAAAAAGAGTGGTTTGTCTGTCAGTGGATATGTAGATGCAGACTGGGGCTCTGATGAGCTGGACCGGAAGTCATTTACTGGTTACATCTTCAAGATTGGTAACTGTGCTATCAGCTGGCAAAGCAGGAAACAGAAAACAGTAGCACTTTCAAGCATGGAAGCGGAATACTTAGGTCTATCAGATGCTTGTAAGGAAGCTTTGTTTATAAGGAGTTTTATGCATGAATGTCTTGGCGTTAACGTTACTGTACGTATCTATAATGATAATCAATCTGCGTTGGCCAGGGCAACAAACTCGATGTATCACTCCCGAACGAAACATATTGACATTCGTCATCATTTCGTACAAGACATTGTTAAGCAAGGGTTTGTTGATCTGCAATATATGTGTACGAATGATATGATGGCGGACGTATTAACTAAACCTCTTAGCGGGGATAAAACGCGTAAATGTGTTAACCAACTTGGGTTAAATAGTAATGTAGTTGGTTAATGTTTGATATATAGTAAGTTTAGTTTGAGGGCCAGTGTTAGACCTCTGTTGTAGTTCAAACTAACCTTTATATTAATTTACTCGTTTTATATGTTTGAATATGGAATATGTTTTGTTTATGTCTTATTGAGAAAATTACATTGAATTGGACCAACGTAATGTTCGTTTTACTTCCACGGAATAATATAATAAACTAGTTATTTTCATCAAAATGTTTGTCCAAGGACAAGATAATGTCTTGATAGGGCACCTCTGCTATCTTCTTTGGCAAGGCCAAATCCTGTGCCAACTTAAAGGTGTCCTCGGCGAGTGCGCTGAGAAGTATTGCTCTCCTCTTCTTGCCCGTCGGATCCGTTTCATCGTCCACGTCGTTGGCGATGAAATACTGCACAACGCGTCCTTTATAAGCCTCCCAAGTCTGCACATTATGATCAAACGTGCTTAAAATGCCGAAATTTGACCGAAACATTTTTTTTATTATAAAATTACACTTGTGGGTATAAGTACACGATCGTCGCCAGTGTTAAATATTAGGATAGGGTATGACGAGTAAATCGTACCGTGGCTAGTTCCGCACTGCTTTATTCCGTTGGTCGCAGCCAGCGGTCGATTCTATAGCTACCTATATATGCATACACAACAATAAATAATCCAATATATATCGAATTTATTAAGATATTGATCCTTTGAACCCTGCAAAAATTATCTTTGTTGTCAAAAACGTCAATACCGCATCTTCCATTTTTTTATTTTTTTTTAGTTTTTAATTATTAGTTTTTTTTATTTTTTAATTATCACTTTTTATCAACCTTTATTTGAATGCAACGTGCACTTATCTTAGAAAATTAATGCATAATATTTATAATAATACCTGATATAAATATTAATGAAGTTGTGCACGATAATAGGCAAAGATTACATGGTTGCGGTCGTGTGCAATGGCTTTATTTAGCCTTTGACCTTAAATTATAATATGGGTCACAAAAGCTTAGTTTTCTGAATGGAAAAGTCTTTAAGAATTTTTATCTGAATGAATTATCTCAGGAATGCATAAGAGATCCCTAGTGACTATTAGACGTGCATTATTTTCGATTTTACGCGTAGACACTCCAACTCCATTTAAACCACTATTAACTCGACCACTACCATAAATGTTTTAGTTTTGAGTTTTCTGCATATTATTTATTTGTGTGAGTTATCTATAATAATTGTAATCTATCTTACCAATATTATAAACGTGAAAGTTTCTAAGAATAGATGTCTGGATGTCAGGATGTTTGTAACTCGTTCACCCCTAAGCGGGTGGACCGATTGAGCTGAAATTTTGCATAGATATATCTTAGAACCTGGAAAAACACATAGGCTACATAAGTACAGCGGGTAAAACCGCTGGGCGCAGCTAGTCTATCAGAAATCTCCATTAAAATATTTTGGTTCGCAAACAGAAAGAATACTATGTCTACCTCGTAACTATCACATACACCTCTAAATCCTACTAATTAGCAATTGTAATTAACAGATCCAATGCACGTTGCACACAAATTGTGCTATGAAGTTTGAAACCGTGAGTTAAATTTAGTAGAACGCAAGGTAATCCTTACATAAACGCGGATTAACTTTAGCCGCTATTCCCGGGATTATTCCACGGAACATGGTCCAGCGAAATTGGGGGATTTCGACAATTTGCGAATTTTAATTTGAATATTTCTGGTACATAGACTTTCGGGCATTTGAAATTTAAAAGAGCTTAGAGTTTCTCAAACAGATTTAGGTGAATGGTGAATTAGCGGAAAAATATTGCACAGGTTTTTAATTTCTCATTTATTCGTACGAAGAACCAAATTAGCGAGAAGGAAAAAGGTAAAATAAAAAATACCTACCTTAATAAGAAGGAAGAACCTTGCGTTTTTTTGTCATATTATTTAGTGATTTTTCTAAAGCTAAGCAATACAAATAATATTATTTATTACCATTGTAAATAAACGGCTTAAACTCACTTGTATTTACTTCGGCTGCGTGCCGACCGTTTCGATCCTGTACGAGGATCTTCTTCAGGGAGTCGCTGCGGTTACGCGCCGGCGTCCGCGCCCCGCTTAGCACTGCGCGCCGCCGCTCGCCGCGCGCGCGCTGACTGCTCTACGGGTCGCGGGGAGGGAGAGGCCGTCACTTCTCGCGGCGGCTGAAGTTGTGGGCACATACTCGTACACACTGCACTCACCACATCGTCAGCCCGAATATCCTGGCTCGTAGCGGTAGATACCGTGTGTAGCACGGGTTTCCACGCCTGCGGTAGCAACCAACCACCGTCTCTATTAAAATTCGGCCGACGACTTATTTCTATAGCTTCCCGTATTTTTCGCGGAACGAAGAATTTTTCTCTCGCTAACACGGTTGCTTTATCGAAGCGTATAAAATGGTCCGAATCCAAGACATGCTCTGTGATTGCCGACGCGTTGTAATCTCGATTCTTAAGGCTGCGAATATGTTCTTTAAGTCGTGTCGAGACATGCCGCTGAGTCTCACCGATGTAGCTCTTGCCGCATTCACACGGTATTTCATATATACCCGGTCCAGTCAAAGGTTCTTTGTCCTTAGGAGAGCGCAGCCAGTTCCGTAGCTTAGACGGCGGGCGAAATATGGTTTTAACATCATATTTCCTACGTAGCAGGTGTCCGATCTTGTCCGTCACTCCCGCTATATAAGGAAGATAGATGGGCCGTCTCTCTACGATGCTCGGTCGTTCTCTAGCCGTGCTACTCGCTACTCGCAAACTTTGTCTCCACCCATACCCATTCGACTCTAAAACTCCCCTGACATGTTTTAATTCCGCCTCCACGAAGGCGGAATCACACAGTCGGAGTGCCCTGTTGATAAGCGTACGTGGCACTGAAGAAAGATGCTGTGGGTGATGGTGGGTTCGTTCCGCGAAAAATACGGGAAGCTATAGAAATAAGTCGTCGGCCGAATTTTAATAGAGACGGTGGTTGGTTGCTACCGCAGGCGTGGAAACCCGTGCTACACACGGTATCTACCGCTACGAGCCAGGATATTCGGGCTGACGATGTGGTGAGTGCAGTGTGTACGAGTATGTGCCCACAACTTCAGCCGCCGCGAGAAGTGACGGCCTCTCCCTCCCCGCGACCCGTAGAGCAGTCAGCGCGCGCGCGGCGAGCGGCGGCGCGCAGTGCTAAGCGGGGCGCGGACGCCGGCGCGTAACCGCAGCGACTCCCTGAAGAAGATCCTCGTACAGGATCGAAACGGTCGGCACGCAGCCGAAGTAAATACAAGTGAGTTTAAGCCGTTTATTTACAATGATGAATATAAACACTCACGAATCATTTAGTGTTATTTATTACCCATGGCCAAAAATATTAAAATTTCCGATTCACATGAATTTTGAATTTAAATCTAATTTTATGCTTTATTTTAAGCTCTTTATTATCGAACACGTAAGACACTTGGGTATACATATATATGGGTTAAAATATAGAAATATGATTTATTTATTGCAAAAGTAGGGTAGAGCGGGGTATGTGTTCAAAATCACTAACCCTTCCTTAATAGTAGTAAAGCTTAAATCTTCCAAAGTACTAGAGTACCAAATGAAATCACTCGACTAAATTCAAGCTCAAAACCACATAATCGATACAGCCGATAGTCGATAGTCCCACAAAATTGAAACCCCATAACTCCAAAGGCCGTGGTTTCTGTAGGCAGTACTTTGACTATAAATTCGGTAATTTAGTAAGGAAGAAGATCGGTGAAGCTTCCGAAAGCCGCAGAAGCGGTAAACGAACACATTTCGTTTATCTACCTCTATATGTCAGTTTATTATATCTCTCTCTCCTTCTCTTTGTCTCTCTCAGCTCGTTATTTACATTCATTTATCATATAACGTTAAATCGTAGGTATATTATTTGGCTCAAAATCCAGAGAGCCTGGGCTTATTTTAGGGTTATTTTAGGGTGCTATCTGGATGCTTCTTGTTTCAAAAAGCACGTTAAACTATGGATTCCAACTACCATCTTGTATATTGGTGACCTGAAACTGCTAGTTTGCTAGGTCACCGTGTGATTTGATGATAAATAACTGTCAGTGAAATTAAGGTAACCTTTTTTGTTTTCTGTACTGTTGGAGTTGTCGGATTCTTTTGGATTCTGTTGAAGTAGTTGTGTTCTGTTATAGTGGTGTCTAGTAGGTAAACCAAACGATATTAATGTATGACGCCCGATCTTATCGTTTAAAGTAATCTCTGCTATAAACTCCGTAATCGCTCAGTAACGACCATTGCCCGCGCCGCCTGAAAGCGGTTGCAATTTGACTTTAATTAAACCAATTCATCAGTGCTGTGAATTTCCGAATATTCAGTACTCACTTGTTCTCTTACTGTGCCGCTTTAGCTACATTTAAACCGTGGAGGGTTTCTAAATACGAGATCACACATTATATATGGGATAGTTACTACTACTTTTCCTAATATTCTGCTCGTATCGCATCGGTTGCCAGAGTAAAGTGGCCAGGGAAATTACTGGCCTAAGCAGACTACATCCATTTATATCCAGTCTCTGAATGATGAGCGCAGCGCTGCGATACAGATTGTTTGAGCAACCTAAACATTGTCACAACTCTAGGCCTACCCAAAAGGTGTGCGCACGAACTGTTTAGTTATTACTACTGTACAAACTACTACTTCTACTGCTACTGCTCTACTGTACTGTAGGTACTTGTGTAGTGTTTACTGTGTTACTAGCTGCGCCCAGCTGTTTTACCCACTGTACTGTAGCCTATGTGTTATTACATCTAAGCTATACCAAATTTCAGCTCAATCGGTCCACCCGTTTAGGCGAAAAGAAGTAACAAACATACACACATACTTTCGCCTTTATAATATTAGTGTGATTAAGTTTGAGTTATTCATGACATTGTCTACATTCCTCATTTTTTTTTGTAAATTCTCTTCATTTACAGGTAGAAAATGCCACTTTAACATAAAGTAAATCCTAGCGTTATGAATTATAAAATAAATATTGTTACACTAAAATTCCATTATAAAATAGATTTTTTATCATAACTAATACCTCAAGTCTAAAAAGGTAAAGGTAAAAGATAATAAATGTTAACTATTCTAATAGATATATTAACTTAAAAGTAAAGACTCATTGGCCGATGTAATAGCTAAACAAAACATCAACAAACTTTTCAGCAATTAGAAATTCTTGGTGCGACGCAAATTCTTCCGCTGGGAGTGAACCTTACCTTATTTAACACTTTTGGGCGAAAAGTTAAGTGGATCATAGCACCTTGGAGAGTCAGTTACTTTTGTAAGTTAATGTTGTAATAAACTTGGCAGCTTGACCTTTGCACAGGTGTGAATTAATTTCGTATAATATTAAGCCCTTTGGAGAAAAAGGAACAGTTAGATTTCAAATTTATTTATTTTTTCAAACTTTATACATTTTTATGCCAACATTGCCTATTGGCAAATGCTTTCCATAGATCAAGACCCAAATTCAATTTTAAAACATTTTTGAATACCGTTGAGTTAGCTCACAATATACTCATTGAATATCTGCAATACACTATTACTTAATTTTCTGTCTTCTAAATGGGGCCAATGGAGTCCACAGTGCCTTACCAACCAGAGCTATCCTGATCGTCTCCTTCAATTTGACTCCAAGTTATTCTCTCTCCTTCATCAATGGTTATCCACCGTCAAGTTTGTTTTGGTCTTCACTCCATGACTATAATATCTAGACACGCGGCAGCGAGTCAAGCCAAGTTCAAGCAAAGGAACTGGCAACCGCGCCGTGTGTTATATTACACGAACCGTCCAAAGCGCGTTTTGACGACTTTTTACACCCTCGTTATACAAAAACTATTATACATAGTCAAGTCAAGTGTGCTTAAATATACGAACTATATCTCTGTTCCGAATTCCAATAACACAGCTCAAATGGTTATTTAGATATAAACATCCAGTAATCGGTGAAGTTAATACATACTGAGGGATAGATCAAAAGTAATATCCCAGTTCCAGGTGACCTAGAAAGCTGAAATTTGGCATCCCGATAGGTAATGTCGTAGTGACAAAGGGAAAAATCAGAAACTAGTATTTTTTTATCATTTTAAATTATTATTAATTTTTAAAAAATGTATGATATTAAAGTTTGGGACGCCTAGGAACGCATAAAGCAATACATGTTGCATGTTGCTATAATTTTTTAGTAAGCGGCTATTTTCTGTTAGATACTACGATGTGCGCGCGAGTCCACTATTCCTACTAATATAATTATAAATATAAATACAAACTTTATACCTACTGTACGTATGGATATATGTTTTTTACTTTTTCACGCCTAAACGGGTGGGCCGATTGACTTTAAATTTGGTATATTAAAAAATACAGCTTAGACCCTATTTATTCGTAGGCTTAGACCCCTGGAATAACATAATATACACTACTGTACTAAACTGTATAGCGGGTAAAACAGCTAGGCACAGCTCGTAGTCACTAATAAAAATAGGTTCCTGGTACCTACGTAACAATTGTATATCCTATGTAAATACCTATCAATATATCTACTCACCAGCACAAGGCGGCTCAGTAACAAAGAGGTAATAACATTGTTTACAATAAAAATAATGTATGTATATCGCCTTAGGTGCTAGTTGGTGTAAACATTTTAGGTACCTACGTACCTGTAACGTATAGTCATAATATTATAGGTATGTGGCGGTATCTGGGGGCACGGCAGTGCCCCCGCCAAGTCGTCGTCTAATCTTGTCGGCTTAGGTTTCTTTTGATCGAAATTCTAATCCAGTTCCAGATGATCTAAAAAGTTAAATTTCCATCCAGGTAGGCGGTAGGTATAAGATAGCTGGGTGAATATAGATAAATTTATCAGTAACTAGTATTGCTTAAAAATCAATTGATTAGGTACAATATTCAAGTCAATAGTGCACATAAATGTTATATATAAATAAGTACTAAATTAATTATAGGTAGTATAGGTATATCGAAGCACGGCGAGGCTCACGGGCCACGGTACGCGGTGCGACGGCCGTGCTATGGAGCAGTGGGGTGGGGGGAGGTGCAATAAAATAATCATTTGGTATTAATCTTATTATGACTGGGTGTCTTAAACCTATTACATACTAAAAAGTACTGTACAAAAAGCAATGATATCCCATCAAAAACATAAATGTGAAAAGAGAGCCAAGTTCAATATTACGATGTATGTACTCATAGTTACCTATGATTTGGTAGTTGACTTCAACGACAAAAGAAGTGAGATCTAAATGGGTGCCAAGTTCAATGATCAGTCCTGAAAAATATTTACAACAACATAAAATATTTTATTACAACTTAAAAGATTATTTCTTCTTATCACTTAGAATTAATATTATTTTGAAGCCCAAAGTTTGACTTGGCTAGTTCTCATGGGTACCATACGACGAAGTATCATTAAGATAAGACAATAGATACTTTATTGTACACCACATAATGTTACAGAAAATAGATAAGTAGTACATAATTAAAAATTACAATGTACAAGTGGCGGTCTTATCGTTAAAGAGCGATTTCTTCCAGACAACCAATGGATGGAGGGGACTAATTTACACGATAAAAGACGGTGGCGCACTAATTAGCATTAAGTGCGTTTAATAGTGATCAAGCTAAAGTTAAGAGAGTACCTACCTAGTATATTATGAGAACTGGCCAAGTCAGTCTTAAGGCTTCAAAATAATATTAATTCTAAGTGATAAGAAGAAATAATCTTTTAAGTTGTAATAAAATATTTTATGTTGTTGTAAATATTTTTCAGGACTGATCATTGAACTTGGCACCCATTTAGATCTCACTTCTTTTGTCGTTGAAGTCAACTACCAAATCATAGGTAACTATGAGTACATACATCGTAATATTGAACTTGGCTCTCTTTTCACATTTATGTTTTTGATGGGATATTATTATCTATCACAGGCACGATAACAAACTTTTAAACTGCGACGTTTTAAACGTACGAGTATATCATTAAGAACTCTACCTAAAATGAACGATCTAATAAATAATTACCTAAATTATTTAGGCATGAAATCGTTCCTTTATCCGATCCTATAATTTGAGATGCTCCCTGAGTTTGGCGTTGATGGATTTAGCTCCTAAAGTTTTTGTGTCGGAAACGGTGACTAAAATGCTGCTCATTTCAGCCACCAGCTTTTATTGTGCCAGAATTAATAAAACCATTATTTATGAAGGCCAATAAATGGGCAACAGTTTAGCAATTCTGAAAAGTTTCGCATTTCAATGTTTTAAATTAACAAGTTTTAGCCATTTGAAAATTTTATTTTGAGTTCGCAGTTGGCTACGACATGAGAATAATAAATTAAGGTACTGTTTTCACGAGCGATAGTGTATCGTGGCGAGACCTTTTAAATATAGTGGCAGAATACTTGTCGTGTAAAGGTTAAAGCATGCCGACTATTTATGATTAGGTGGCATCGAATAAAATAAGTCATTTAAGAATCGACTGTCAACTAGTCTATAGAGTCTTTAAGTTCTTACGTCGACGCGCGAAATTACATAGTTTTTTTTAACGTGGCAAATGCCTTTATTGAGAAAAACCAACTAACAATACTACAACTACTACAGCTTTACATAATTATTAGTTTTTTTTTTATATATTAAAACATATATTTCCAGTTTACTATGAGAAAGGGTTAATAAGTTATCAATTTAATATTCAAATAATATGTTTTTGCTAAAGATAGCATCAAAACATAGGTATATTTTAAACGTAAAGGATTCTATAAAAAAAAACTGTCATATCGTCCACACGAGAGGGTCGCGCGTCGACATAAAGCCCTTGAAGATAAGTGTACTTACTACACGCCAGATTCCATATCACTGCAATACTTCGATATGTTATGCAAATCTTTTTGTAATAAAATTAACCAATACTTCATTGCAGGAATTGTACTCGTGTTTCTCAAATAAACCTATAAATTTGTCGCCGTAATATCATTTATTTATCCATAAGTGGTCAATTTTTTTCCGAATTGTCACCCTACGCTGAGTGAGCGCAGAGCGGTATAATGTGGTACTCCCTGAAGATGGGCATGGCAGAGATACTCACCAAGAACCGGGGGCTGTTTCTGCGGGACGCCATAATGCCGGAGCAGCGGGTACGCCGAAGCACTCGTCATCATTTACCAGGGGACTTCCTTTGCAAAAGAGTTCAATTTAGGAGATTAGTGGGCCGAAGAGTCCTAACATCTTATGACTCTTGAGTAAGAAGCGTCGATGTATCTAGAATTTGACACCATTGTGAAGTCCTGGGTAGCATACGTCCTGTAAGGGTGCGGGGTCTGTGTAAGGGTAGCGTTACATCTTACCTTCAGGAAAGCATCTTGTTTGTATTCTAATATATTTGCATAAAAAATCTAAAGATACCAAAGCACTTGGTTGCTTGGTAACAAACCTCAAAACCACCCTGTAAGAGAAAGACTCTTAACAACAACATTAGAAAACAATGCTAATTTTATCTCACCATTATCGCTGTCGTTTGTCTAATGTAAATTGTCCCTCCATCTTACACTTACAGTGTTTTGTTCTGATGCAATTATGCAAATGTAAAGTGAAGTTAATTGTATATTTGAACCGAGCTGTATACACGGCGTGTAATTTAGCGCAATTTGAAACGAGCTCAGAATTAATTAACATTATTTTGTTGGAGCGTTTAAAGGTACGGAGTTGGCGCCAGCAGCGATCAGTCCTTGATTAGATTAGACATCGGGAAGCTTTTTCATTGGTTTCTGAATTGAAGACTCATTAGTCATTCTGTACGATTCCGAGAACAGAGAATACTGAGGAAATAAAGATATTTTTGAACATAATTGTTCATTGCAACCCGGGATCTTAAACTAGACATCTGGTAATAGCATTTCTATTTCTGTGTGAAGTTTAAAAAATTCTTTAAATAGATAGCAGAAAACTGTTGAATATAAAATCGGTTTCATAATAAATTCAAGCTACTTTTGCCCATTTCGGTGCAAATGGATCCGCCTCGATTCTGAACTTGTCAAAATCTCTCGGTCACTAGTTCTGTATACAATATTAAAACTTTACTTGGACACTTGCCATTTTGAGTTTAACAACTTGCTTTGTCTTCAATTTGCTATTTTTGTCCCAATTTTCTGTGAAATTTTGTGAACCGTAATTTTTATTGAGAATAACAGGGTGCTTTGTTTCGTGAGCTAGCTATGAATTGAGGTTAACTTCATATTCTTTCTGCTGTTGTCCTCCTTGAAGTGGAAATTACGCATCATGTTTATTTCTTCGTACATTCTTTTCAGATGCCAGGTATATAACATTGTTTTGAGAATAGGGCTCTTAGTAGTTCTTAATTTTCCTTCTAGAATAAATGATACCGAAACGGTCTTACCATAATCGTTTCGGCATGTTTAGTTGCCTTAATTATCTCCTTATTTAAACTTTAACTGGAAGAATCAATTAATTGCCCTGGCGCGAGAAACTCGATCAGAATATCATTATTGTTTAAAAATGTGTACATTACAGTAGGTACGACATAATGTTGATAAGTTAGGATAAATATCGGCGACAGGGAAAATTTCAATATCTTAGCATGCTAGTAGCATTACTAGCATAGATTAAAAAAATAGGAAGATGTGGTATTGACGTTTCTGACAAGAGCCGCTTCAATTAGGCCCTTGGGCCTAATTATTAAGAGCGGAAAATTGTGCCTGGCACAATTTTACTTCGGCGCGAGTCGGCTCGGCAACCGACACTTTCCGATCCAACAGGCTCAAGTTTGGCATATTAAAGACAACGCTATGGCGCATCTTCCCATATTCTTTTAATCTAAGATTACCAGTCATAATTCTATTGTTGAAAACAAACAAATAATTTCTGGTTTTGACATCAAACGGATTATATAATCCATTTACATGTGTATTCAGCAGACACGTGGCTTATTCAGTGACGTAAATCACCTGCCTTTACCATTCCCCAGTGAGAGATTAGTAGGTTTTATATATCCCCATTACTGTTATTCTAGTTTATTTGAGGCTTAATCGTGGATTTACCTTGATTAAGGGTGCGGTTGGAACAAATAGTTACAAATTAGTTTTGGCTACGTAATTCCGCCCATCTCGGCTTCAGAATAGGTTTTGGATGTCTTAGTATGATTTATAATGGATGTCTGGCATGCGCTTAACTTTAAGCTTGTAAACCTTAAATTTAGTGTCAGGAAAATTTGAATTAACCCTTCCGGCTTCCTCTACCATTGACCCTTTATAATTATTTACGATGTTTAAAACGACATTTAAAACATTATTTTGATGAAAATTCTTTTGGAACATTTATTTATTTATCTTGCATGGCTCCCATTTTTATATATAATGTCTATTAATTTTTTTTATTTTATACAAAATTACTTGGCAGTAAGAATTCATTATATTGATTCTTACATTTATTATAACGAGTAATCAAATTAACTGATTTCCTACTGCACAAGCTGATAAACTATTCCTAAGTAGAATATAGCTTTTGCTCAGCCGTGGGTGAAATCAGACTAAAAATGAATTTATATTTGATAAAATAAAATGATCTATCTTTTTTATGTCCTTTTAAGGAAATAACATTCTTTACAATAATTCTACCTGAATTGCTACGAAAATAAAAGACTAATTTTTCAATTTGGAACGTACGTATAAAGCTTTTCTTTCGCAAATCAAAAGTAATCTCCGCGAGCGACTTTTTATGATTTCAAAGAAATTCTTTACGAAAGCTTATTATGGTATAAAACATATTTTACGTTTGATATCTGTTTATTTATCTCATTGTCACTTCCTGAAGGTTTCATGTGAAGAATTCTGAAGTAAAAGATGCCAACCTACGTAATATACTTAGGTATTAATATAAATAACAATATTATAAAAGTACCTATCTTTTTCTGGGTAATGAATATGACCTTAATATTTGTTAACTAAATTTATCTTTTTCCAGTTCTTTAATATCTATTTTCTTATCTTAAAGATGCTATCAAAAACTTTAATTTATTATCCACCCAACATAAAATCTCATCTAATCTCAAACTTATTTGAGACGTAGAATAAAATTCCCTGAAAATTAAATAATTCTTATTAAAGATAGTGTAATAAATCACAGCTGAACCGCACCTGAGCTGAGGCATTAATATCGACTTTAGTGGGTAAAATTTGATAAATTAGATCACTTTCTCAGATACCACTCCAATTGCCAGTCAATTGATTGATTATTCGCTAAACAAATTGCAAGCCATTTTTAACTTTAAGTGAAAGTAATAAGACATATTTTAGATTCGTTTAAAACGCGATGAGGTTACACCCGTTACACCTGCGTGTAGATTAAAGGCCTTTATAACGTTTTGGAGGCTTTTGTGCGGTAATGAAGTTGAAGAGACGAATTGTGCGCCATTGTCGTAAAGTTTTACTTGCAAGTTCTTTTTATTTTGGGGAGTAATTGATCATCATCAGTTTCAGCCCTTTACAGTTCGCTGCTGGGCATATTATAGCTTTCCTCACTTCAATGCCCTGTGAATGAATAAAGCTATGAAAATAATAGATTTCAGTTAATCATTTTTCCTCCTATTAGATCATGGTTACACATTGTGGTTCGCGAACCTCGGGTTCGTTCGGCTGGATTTGTAGGTAACTGATTAAAAAGTCCGTTATGATTCGGATCGAATCATTAAGAGCCATACGTGGTCAGAAAAAAATTTCTAAAATTAACAATTTACCTATACACACACCTATAGTATTAGAAAGGAACTGAATTTGATTTGCTCAGAACAGGTAATAATCACAAGGAAAAGACCTCCTTCAGTGGACCCATATATTATTTTATCATTCATATTATGATCTATATTCAAAAATCATCTTATTACCAAATTTCATCTCCATCAATCAAATCAACTTTGTCAACCACAGTTCGCCGATTACCTTTCAATATCAAATTTAATCATCCTAAATCTATCAAAAAATTTACCATGTCACTCAAACAGGGCACTGGACAATTAATTCTGCTCAGCAAATCGATCACTCATCGTATTTTGCACCCTTTGAGCAATTTGTCAAAGGTCAGAGGCATACGTGCCGCTTTCAGAAGCAAAGATCGATTACTAACTCTACTAATGACTGCAAAATGCAAACCAGTGGGCCATGCACAGATGTTTCGTAGACTTGTCTTGCTGTCAAGTCAAATAACTGTCATCCTAGACATTGTACTTTTGTGAATCCGGCAGATAGTGGCGGCATCATTATCACGTAAAAACAAAAGACTATCGACAAACTAAGTATAGTTTATTGGTTGTATTTTGTTTTATTTGTTGAAACTATGGAGTTTAAGTGTTTCCCAAATGCTATAACGTGGGTTTGTTCAAATTAAGCGTGAATACGTTCTTACTGAACAAGCGTGCTACAACTTAGACTGCATTGTTACTTACCAACAGGTGAGATTCCGGTCAAACATTCGTTTGGTATGCTATAAAAAAAAATCCTGACAAACGTTGCTGCATGTTATTGTATGGTCTAACACTTTCATCATAATAATAAGTTATTGTCTTCATATGCACTTCTTTAAAATATTATGTGTTAACATAATATTTTTAACACGTAATTTCAATTAAATTTTTATTTTTATTTTGCTTCCATAATTATTATTATACCTATTTCATTCAGTCTGCATTGGCAAATTCTGAAAATAACAAAATTGATAATCAAATTCCAACGTCCAATCTAATCACCAAAACAAACTTACTTTCACTTTTCACTTTGCATTTATGAAAATTTCTAACAAATTTTCTTAGAGAGGTTTACAGTGGAGGTTTCAATCTTGACTAATAACACAGACTATAGTAACAACGGCAGATACTACAAGATAAGATAAGAAAACTCTTTATTGTATCACCACAATTTGTACAATAACTACATACAAATAAAGGCCACCTACGACCTACATTCTACATAATATTATAAAGGCTAACCCTGTGCAGATCTGTTTTCCTAAACAGACATTTTTTAATTTATAATAAAAATATCTATAATAAATTGATTTTATGCTATGATTAATAATTATCAATGGTAATAACTTTAAAAGCCCGTAATGAATTAAAACGCTATCTTGTTTATTAAAAGAGAAAACTTGAAGTTGGTAATAATACATCTAATAAATAATATGAAAACTAGCCAAATCAGATCTCAGGCTTTAACATATTTATCCTAAGTTATAAGAAGAAATTATAATTTTAGTTGTAAAAGATTTTTTTTTGCGATATATATATTTCAGGACTAACCATTGAACTTGGCACACATTTAGATCTCATTTCTTTTGTCGTTGAAATCAACATACATACAAACAACGGCCGGTTATAAAGGTAAATATCGTAATATTGAAACTTGGCTCTAATTTCACATTTATGTTTTTGGTGTGATAATATTATCTTATACTCACTTATCTTAGAGGACAGCGTAAAGTGGTGAATAGAATATTACAAATTAAGACTTTTAGCCGGGGTTGGGCATGGCTTCACTTTGTGTCTAGTGCGTTATACCTTTAGTATATTCTGTTGGGCGTTGGGTTAAAAAGAGGGTTAAGAATATAGCAATGTTTAATCAGTATATTTAATGTTGTCAAACGGTCTCGGTAGCTGACCCGGTGCCCTCCCGGGGTAAGTGAGGATTGCCACGTCGCGCTACAAGGGTTATCGAGAGGCTATTTAAATTTATTTGAAATCAGTCAAGCAACTTTAAGTTATGTATAAAAACGATCTTGAAGTTAGTTTAATATTAGTGTCCGCAGACAAGGCAAAATGGAAAAGGAAATAAAAGGTTGACTTTTAGCCGGGATATATAACATATGCTAGGAAGAAGAAAAATTGGCCTTGGCTTCACTTTTGTGTTAAGTGTGTTATCTACTACCTTTAGAACATTATGTGGGTAAGAATGTAGCAGTATTTAATCAGTATATTTGTTGTCAAACGGTCTCGGTAGCTGACCCCGCGCCCTCCCGGGGTAAGTGAGGATTGCCTCGTCGCGTTACAAGGGTTATCGCTTTCACTTCATTGCGGGGATTTATTTGTTCTCTGTTGCTGATTTTTATTTGGAGTTTATTTAGGAATATGATGGTTTATCGAGTCTTACAGTCTTGTATAGCTGGTAATGTCGCTCTTGCATATTAATAATTCTTTGGAATAGAAGGTGGGATTTATCCCACCTTTTAGGTTTAGTCTGGTACCATATAGGCCCGCATCGTCGCAATCACGCGAGATCGTGGCTAACCTATATTAAATAAAATAAAAAATTGGTAAATTTATTTTATTTAAAAAAAATTAAATTTTAGTACAATATAGTAATAAGGTACCATGTAATAAAACTTTATCTGCAGGCTGTCCTTACTGATGATTAATGATGCGGTAAACTTTCTTATTAGGTCGTTTTAAAACATTGTTGTAGTAAAACAGTTTGTGGATGCATAATATAAAAAGTTTTGATAATTGAATATTTCGCCCTATTGTAATCCTTTTTATTTGTACTCTTTTATAAATTTTATAAATTTAAATAGGAAGCTAAAAGTTTACATCATAAATTAAAATATCTTTTTTTGTCGTCAGGTACTAACTACAAGATGTGAAACCCCAGCCATGGCCGAGGTGAGCAACTGCAGCCTCCACGAGCTGAACACCACCATCCTCGGGAACTACACTAATGACACTACACCTATCGACAAGTTCTATTTTTATCAGGTCAGTATCATCCACCACTTCATGTGCACGACAATTACGATGAGCAGAATGCTCTGTCACAGAGATCGGGATAGTTGGCTATATGGCTACAGCTTTTTTTTATATGACCCTGGAAAAATGCGTAACGCATCATCACCCCGAGCGGGGCGCAAGGTAGTATGTGGGACTCCCCCGTCGAAGATGGACGCGGCGGGGATACCAATTAAAAAAACCTGGGGGTGTTCCTGCGGGTCGCCATAATGCCGGGGCAGCGGGTACGAAGCACTCACTATGGCTATAGCTAGTATAACCGTTCATCGGCAATACGACTGTTGCGTGATATACGATTGCTTAGTCTCCATATCCTAGTCGTCCGAAGTTACGGACTAATACTTGGACTAAGACTAATACTTAATACTATAATATAAAATCATTAAAAATGCTAGAAGGGAAAGGTATAGGTGAAAGATAGTGCACCATTTATAAGACTATCACTGCAAAGTTACCTACGTAAGTACAAGTATATAATCTCGAAAACAGTTTTAAAATGAAAGACAAAAGTATTAACTCGAATAGACTCTCAAGGGATTTGGTTATCTCTAGCAATCATGTCTTCTTGCTTCGAGATAAAAGTAACCTATGTCCGTTATCCAACTATAGTAGACACCCAGTTCAGTGGTTTCAGGATAGAACTTAGGCCAAGAATTAATAGCGTACATCGAAAAATAGGAACTAATGTACCTACATCGAAAATATGAAAAATTTTCTTATTTTAATTTGATACAATTTTACGTATTTCCTTGTTAAAAAATAACAAATAATTATGTTATTAGATACACTTTTTTTTCCTTTGTAAAGGTAAATGTAATAATGCAAGCTATTTACCAAAACATATTTAGATTTTTTTATATCTGTTTTTATCATACACCTACACTAAAAAACCTTAGACCATCATCTTAACTTTGTGTTAAGAAATGGATTCAACGATGTCTTAAAACTCAATTACAGAGAAACCCTACTACGAGATACATCCGTATAGTTTTTCTGAATATCGTGCCGGAACACCACCATAACAACTGCTTAGTAACACGGTTACATACTTGCATATTACAAACAAGAAATTCGAAAGATATCAGTTACAGTAAAGATGCTCCACGGAATATAAAGCGCAATTTGTCTTGAAAGGGTGGAACCCTTTCACTCCACACAAAGTCAGAAAGAATTTAAAACAACTATGTCACGCTAATGCTCTACGATTTAAGTTATAAACTTTAAACGATTTTATTTAACAAAACTTCCTATGACCATATATATAAAATAAATATTATTAAAGTGCCTAGGCAATGTATAAAATACCAAATATTATATGCAACGGGTAATGTGTTTAAAGATGATAAGCATATAACATTAATGAATGTCGGAAAGCTCTGATCGCTGTTTTAAGGACAAGCCGTTTTTAGCGCTTCGCCGGCCGCTGCCGCAGTACTCGTAGGTACATGGAAATTCTTTAGTGTTCCTGTCGAAATAAAGTCGGCGTTTTACTTGTTTGAGAATTCGACCCGACCCTTCACTCCCCTTTCGACCCTTTACTTTAACATTTGCGCTGCTCTATAAACAAGGAATTGCCGTATTTAAAAAAAAATACACTTGTTCTGGTTATCATAATGATAGTCAAAGAAACCTTATGTTTTTTATAAGAAAAAATCTGAGATGATGCAAAAATAATTTAATTTTCTTTTTAATAACATGAATCCAACAAGACAAAAGCCCTTAAACACGATAGCATAATAGCAGAATTAAATACAATGTATTAATTCTCACTTTTCACTTGAGCTAACGTCTAAAACGAGATTAGAATACCGAGACCTCGCCTAGTCTAGACCCATACTTTGAAGCGATTATCTCAACTTAATTCACTCTAGAGTAGACACTACCATAATCAGGTTATGTGGAAATTTACTTACTATTTATGTCTTAATTTGCTTAGGAATTAAGCCATTGATCACCTTATATAATATTTATTAACAGTCAATAGTTATGGTTAATTAAAAACTTATATTATGATTATAATTTTAAAAATATATAAAGTGACTGATTTAACTGACAAAATAATTAAACCAACGCACAACTATGAACGGCTGCATAAATTAACTTGAAAGTTTGGCGCACAGAGAGGTTATATGGCGTGGACTAGGCTGCCGTAGCCGCGAGCATCATTCACGATTTTGAACTGATAAATATTTTAAAATAAAATGTTAGCTGTAAACGGTTTCAACGCCTAAATTGCAAAAAAAGGTTGTCACGAAATCTGTTTAAAAGGTAGAACATGGTCACTAGTGTGAAATTAAAATAACAACAATAAAAACGCTCATTTTCTCTCACAAGAATGGTTTGTTCTTGGGTGATAGAATGTTAGCAAAATCATTGATATAAAACAATCAGCTTATGTTCGCGACTTCGCCCGCGTGAAGAATTTCAACACAATCCGTTCAGCGGTTTGGGTTATGCTGTGATAGTTCGGTCAGTCACTCTTTCCTTTTATATATTTATATTATTATCCTTGTCTTTTTGTCTATCAGCCTGCTCAGTTGGCCATCCTCTGGGTGCTGCTGGTTGCCATAGTAGCTGGCAACGCGACCGTCGTGCTGGCGTTACTGCTCACCAAGTCGAGGAAGAGTCGGATGAACTTCTTCATCATGCAGTTGGCTATTGCTGGTAAATATTATTTATTTATTTTTAAATATTATTAGTTAATTATTTTGTTTTATCACATATCAGCAGGGCTGGCAAGAGGCAGCGTTAGATCAATATCGTGGCAAAGATAGATCTAAATAAAATACGTCACTAGTCACTATCATTTACAAAATGAACCTGAGTGCGGTCAGTGACGTCACGACCAAGCAACTAGTGCGTCATAACTCACAAGATGTTATCTAATTTACAATGAAATAAATACGGGTCCAATATCTTTATACAATCTACTTTATGGACAATTAACATTTAAGTCAATATTCCGATTGTACGAAACCTAGGGCCTAGTCTATCTTAGACTTTTATATCTGTGAGCTTAATCTGTATATAACATAATATTTAAATACATACCTATATATATTAGTAGTTAGGTACTAATTAACAAAATTACTCCATTAGGGAAAGAAATTACTTTTGTAAACATTCTAGGTACTAACAAAATTCATCTATTTCAGATTTACTAGTGGGTCTGATAAGCGTGCTTCCAGATCTTATACAAAGGATAACAATCTCATGGCTGGCTGGCTCTATTACTTGCAAAATGATGAAGTATTTACAGGTGACTACTTCTATTAATCTTTTTTTTTATACCTGCCTTGTAATATATATGTATGTACTTAAAACTTACCTTTGACGAACAAGCAAAGGGACGCAATCCTTAAGTCTAAATATATAAAAGGAAAGAGTGACTGACTGATCTATCAACGCACAGCCTAAACCGCTGGACGGATTGAACTGAAATTTGGCAAACAGGTAGGTTTTAAAGTGTAGAGATCCGCTAAGAAAGGATTTTGCCACGCGGGCAAAGCCGCGAGCATAAGCTAGTTTGAAATATAGTGTTAACTTTTATTTGGCATTAAAAAAATGGTGCTTATACTCCAAAAAAAGGAAGAGTTTAGCCTACATACTACTTATACCATCAGGTTTTAGGCACAATCACAATTATGATTGGTTTTGTGGCCAATCTGTGTTGCAATTTCAATTCGTCATGATTCCTGCATAAATAAAAATAATTAGGGTTTATAGGTACTCCAACTGAAACAGGTTACCCTACTTAAGATACTACTGATATAAATTAGAGTCAAATTACAATGACTTAACGACTGCCTTCTATATAACTTGTTCATAGTACTTCAAGTTAAATCAATGCTATGATCCAACCAACGTGTTGCAGTTTCAGGTCGCAATAATTTATGCGTGGTTTGCAACATGACCTAACGACTGCCTTCTGTAAATTACGTTAAATATAACTATCGCGTTTGGAACACTTTGCCGTCATCTGTGTTTCCCGAGCGGTACAACTTGGGTATCTTTAAGGCACAGGTGAATAGGTACCTTTCTAGGCATCTTACGTGATCCATCGTCGACCGCATTTTCACTTTCCATCAGGTGGGATGTGGTCAAACGTGGGCCTATCTAGTATAAAAAAAAACTACTTGAAGCTAAATCAATAGTATGATCCAACATCTTTCATATTATGTAGGTTGGTTACCTATAGATGTTGCAGTTTCAGGTCACAATGATTCATGCATGACCTACAATATGACCTAACAACTGCCTTCTATATAATACTAGCTGCGCCCAGCGGTTTTACCCTATGTGTTATTCCAGGGTCTAAGCTATCTCTGAACAAAATTTCAGCTCAATCGGTCTGCCCGTTCAGGCGTGAAAGAGTAACAAACATCCTGTCATCCAGACATCCATTCTTACAAACTTTCACGATTATAATATTAGTAAGATATTACGTTTAATGTTAGGTACATTAAAACTAAATCAATAATATCATATAATAATTATCTGTCGCAGGGTGTAGTTACGTATTCTTCTACATACGTGCTGGTGGCGCTGAGCGTGGATCGATGCGACGCAATCACGCATCCTATGAACTTTACTGGCAGCTGTAAGTTATTTTTCATATTGTTTGTACATGATCACTTATGACTTAATATCATCATCATAGGGAGACCTTCTTTTTTATGTCCGACACACAAACAGAGAGATGCCTGATGGTAAGCAGTCACTGTCGTCTACATTTGCAACACCAGAACTCCCTCTTCAGAACCAATGGTGGTCAGGATCAGTGGCAAGATTACTGATCCTAGACCGGATGTCCATTCAATTTGATTTTTATATTCTACAGATACGCATGTGGTTGATCTTTAGATAGTACACGTTAAATGTTTTGTTCTTATCATGAATTTGTTTATTTTTCTCAATAAAGAAATTTGTCACTAAAATCGACGAACTTTAACTAATTATAATAGTTCGTTGACTAAAGGCTATAAATTATTTATTAGTATTATTCTTAGTATCTTTGACTAAAAGCATGGGTTCTATCTTTCAACCTACCCTCCG
Organism: Hemithea aestivaria; assembly: GCA_947507615.1. Lineage (NCBI taxonomy): Eukaryota > Metazoa > Arthropoda > Insecta > Lepidoptera > Geometridae > Hemithea > Hemithea aestivaria. The sequence goes on along the minus strand of OX382325.1, from coordinate 4,450,368 downwards.
TGGCTTCCTTTTCGCTTCTTGGGCTCTATCGTTATCCTCTATCTCCATCAAAAACATGCCCAATCTTTACTAAGACAAAATTACCTTCTACTACGAGTAGGTACTTACACAATTCCATTTTATCGAAGTTAGCCCACCGTATTTAAAGGCCTATAAAAGTTTAGTGGCGACAGATCCGAAAACCGTTACCATTTGGGTAAATTGATATATCTTGTACTAAACATGCCTTTAACTGCTCTCACAGGCTTGAAGGTTGAGCTGAGCTTAAATATATCACTGACCTGTGGTATTTTTGGACAGGATTTGCAACAAGTGGCTGCTTTTTAACAATATTTACTGGACTAAAAAGAATTAATTATTTTCGGTATATGTTGCTGACCTTTAAATTTGCTTGTTCTTTTTTCAGCTTATTTTGTCTTTCCATAGAATAAGAATTTGTTTATTCATAGAATTTTATTTTTTATAATTGGTAGAGTATTATCGATAAACTGACAAATCTTCTTAGTCGTGCTTTCATTACTGAAAGTTGCGTCCTTGAAATTCGACCGTAGTCTACCTTGTGACCTGTTTCCATTTCTTCCCGTCCTCAGCTTCTCGTATGGCGCTTACAACTGATAGGTCAGTGAGGGCAGTTATTTGATCACACCCACGAATAAATGATCGGCCGCAGGGTCTTTCTACAAGCTTTTATTTACTTTCACCTGTCTGTTGTCTGTCTGTCTATAATCAAATCTTGCAAATTTAATTTGACTCACTTCCCGGTGTCCAATAGAGCTGTTGAATGCCTGTATAAATCGGATGACAATTCAATATTTTTATGACATCGAACTGATCTGATGATGGAGCTGGAAGGTGGGTTTAATTACAGAGTTCCTACTCTGTAATTAAACGACGCAACCCCGTCGAGTGTGATTCGTCTTGACGAGTACTTTATGGTGCTAGATGGTAATGATAAAAGCTTGTTTTTAAAGTTTTTTTTTAATTTCACTTGTTCCTTCCGCCTTGCCGGTCCCGATCAACTTATCCAAGTTATGCTTTGCCTAAAACATGTTCAAATTACCGTTGATGTTCATTGCTGGGATGATTTTATTAATTTATTTTTGTCGACAGGGCGTAGAGCAAGAGCTCTCATCATGGCGGCCTGGTTGTTGAGCTTCCTCTTCTGTCTACCGATGTTGTTCCTATTTGACGAAGCTAATGTGGAAGGTATGTTAATAAATAGAACTAGCGGGTCACTTGAGACAGTACGCAAAAATACTAGAGCCTTTCTGGTCGAATGGCTTGGGAAGATTTTTATACGCAAAGAAATACCAAGACGAGTTTGACGCTTACCTGATGTTAAGAGATAACGCTGCCCATAATCAGTACAGTGCCACCCAGGATTTAACACCATTGTGCAATTCTTACTCAATAGTCATAAGATGTTAAGACTCTTTAGCCCATAAATTAGTACACTAGATTATAAATAATATAAACTTGGGTGAAAATATAATTCTATAATATGACCAAAGTGATCTAATCCTACCTAATTTGGCCTTGGTCCAGTAGCCGGACAGCATAGGCTAAATATTATATTTTTGCCATAAAACTAGTGACGACTACCCAGTGACGTTGTGGGACCCAAAGTCTCATAACGTCACTGGGTTTAAAAGTCTTATGAAGGTTAAACTGTAGTATTACCACTGAACTGGAAATAAAACTCGCTGAATATTGCCAATTTAGTCAATAAAGGCATTTGCCTCAATTATTAAACAAAAACTTACAGCTATAATTACATTTCCTAATAGAAAATGGTGGTAAAAATGGTTTTGGTAGAAAATCTTAACTTGCTTAGGAAGCAAGATCGGGTTTTGTACCAAAATACTTCCAACAGTCTCCAAATAGTGTACTTAACAAATTTGGCTAAAATTAACTAAACTTTCTTATTATGTATAAGTGTTCAAGTAATACTTATTCTTAGCCCCTAATTAAATTATAAGCCAGCACGCTCGCCATAAAATAATACTCACTTGAAAAGTCCCAAACTGTAGTAAAGTAGAAGTAAAGTAGTCGAGAGGGTGTTTTAGTTCTTCATTAAATGTAGACGGAATAATATTACGCCCACGCTCTTGACTTTAGCCATGGACTCAACAAACTACTGAACGGAACCTCCTGAAAAAAGGTATGATGCACCTCTGTTACACACAATTTATAAGTACACATCACATCCGCAATCATACTCGTAGTAAGTACTCTAAAATTCGTCACTTTCAGTTTCGTTACTAAGATTTTACCCTAATCTAAGGGCAATATTATTATTTGGCAGCTTTCCATTAAAGGTTGCAAATGTATGATGATGAAATCACTGACTTGTGGAAAGGACTGACATATTTAAAAATTAATATTAATCTCTTTAAAAAACCTTAGGCGTACCTACATACTACCCCTAACCCATACCCTTTCACTTTCGCTTCCATGCCATTTCACTACTGGTTTAGTACTTAACATTTAATTTTGAATTATTTTTAGATATATTTATATAATAGTTAAATGATTTAAATTATAATGAAAATAGGCCAAGCGCGAGTCGGGCCACGCACAATGTAGGGTTCCGTAGTTCTAGTAGATTGAATACACTGCACAACAGCATTTTGGATGATTGGGTTATGATACATGATATTAGTCCAATTTTTGACGACGATTTCAAATTTGTGACTGAAATTTCTATATCAGCTCTAGTTAAAAAGATATGACACATATTATGTTGTTTTCGTAATAAAACGCTATAAATGTAGAGATGATCCTAATTAATTTAAGTTTAAGTTGAAAAACTCTTTATGTTATTTGATTTTCTTGCTGAAACTGAAGGCAGAGGGCTATTCTTAATGCTCTAACAATATTCAGCCATCATATGTGCGTTCCAGAAGCCTTGATAGCGTTACTTCATCGAACAAAAGTTCGGGTGGAATTGCTTGCCCAATTCTTCACTTAGTACCCCAAGATTGTCATGAATATAGTCTAGGTGGTCGTGGAGAGAGTGTAACTTGATGGTTATGTCACATTCGAGCCTTTGAAAGTGACGCATTAGTTTTTGGACGTGTTATATATGTTACGGCTAATGTCCGAAGTGCGGCTACACCTAAGTTTAGCCGGTTAAACCTAAGTGTAGCCGACCGCAGTCGGTTAAAGTTAGGTGTGAACAAAATGTTTGTAAAAATAAACTTGTTTTTTATTACGAATTCAGGGCAGGAACGAAACCTATACAAAGAACCTCAATCGCATACGAATATTCGATAAGCTAATAGGACAGGTTGAAATATTGAATATACCAACATAATATTATATTGAAACATACCATGAACAATTCGCTTGCGCGATCTAATTTTACTACTAGCGCCATCTAGTTATGCATTAATAAACTATAGGCTGGATTAGCTTTAGGTATTCTTATTTATTGAGTTGGAACAACAGGGTTGTTGACAAATTGTTTAGTCCATATTGTAGATTATTAAAAATTGTTAGACACGTTTTTTTTTGTAAATTTGATAAAAAACAATGGCTTAGTCGTGACGTCAATGTACCAGATTTTGTACATTTTGTACCGGATGCGAAAACGGGTTAGGCTCGTTTCGCACTAGTTTCGTTTCGCACCGTTTCGATTTTACCTACAAAAAGGTGCCGTTTCGCACGAAAAATATTTTTGTACTGGCGAACACAAAAGTTTAAAAGCTCATATTTTTCATTTTGTATTAAGGCAGTGATTTTACTATTTAAATCAATTATATCTTTATTTATTTATTTAAAATTAATGGATGTAACTTTCATTTCCAAAAGAATGTTATTAAGAAAGCGAAATCCTTGAATCTCCTGGAACACGAGGAAACTTTAAAACACGTCAAGCAATGCATGAGTTTGGCGTATCTTCCGAAGCAAGATATTGAGGATGGCTGGCTGCACATCATGGCAAACAGGTTATTATTCAATCAATAGCTTTCGGTGTAAACTTATACATATTAGGTGTATAAAAATATGTATAAAATCGGGGTTTTAGAAATACTTGATAAATGGATGACACCGACGCATTTGTAATTTAACAACGTGTTTTACAGTTTTAACGATGAACAAGTCACCAAATTCAACGATTACTTTGTAAACCAATGGATGGAATACCCACAAAGTATTTGGTGTTGCTACGGTGAACGCCATAGAACAACAAACTTGGCCGAGTCATGGAATGGAAGATTCAATAAAATCATTGGCAGACATCCTAGCTTACTTCTGTTTCTGCAAACTATCGCTCAAGACACGTGCCATTATGATATTAAAGTTTCCAAGTAAGTCGTAATATATATAATTGTAATCCTAGATAGCTAAAAAAATAATACAGTTTTGGGAAAGATTACTTCTGTAATTTTAACATATTATAATATTTTTGTTATACAGTTACCGACTCAAAAAACAAAATATCAACAAAAGGAAAAAAACAAGCATTCGCATTGTCAGTGAAATACGAAGATATTCTGAAGCCTACGAAGGAAAAATAATCACTCGCTGACTTTCTGGACAATATGTCGAAGACGACTAGTATTAAGGATTTGATTTGACTTGGCTGTAATTTTATATTTGTTTATATGATACTTCTTAATTAGCTACGTTGTTTTAGCCGCTGTAATGTAGCGTCGCGTAGCCTATGTGTTATTTCAGGGTCTAAGAATCTTTATGTCAAATTTCAGCTCAATCGGTCTACCCGTTTAGGTGTGTAAAAGTTACATACACACTCGAAAACTCCAATTATTTGCAAGCGTATATTAAAAGTAGTTCAATGGTGACACTTTTGATAATTTTAACAAGTGAAATTTTAAAAATACTTTTTAAAAACATGCTTTAATTATCATTACCATCTTGCATCATATAGTACTCGTCAAGACGAATCAAATGAGCCCAAACTCGATGGGGTTGCGTTGTTTAATAACAGAGTTCCTATAGCCACCTTCCAGCTCCATCATCAGATCAGCTCCATGTCATAATAATATTGCATTGTCATCCGATTTACACACGCATGCAAATTTTCAGCTCCATTGGAAACCGGGAAGTGGGTCAAATCAAACTTGCAAGATTTGATTACAGACAGACAGACAGACAGACAGACAGACAACAGACAGGTGAAAGTAATATAAAGCTTGTAAAAAGATAATTTAGTTATGATACGCTATTTTTATTTAAAAAAATTATAGTATGGCCTAATGTAAATTTTCTCATATGTTTTAAGTTTTCTAATGTTTATATTTGTTAATTACTTCCCTAAGATTGTAGATTCCTTTAAATAAAAGTTGATTGACTTAATAAAAAAAATGTTTTTACAAAACAGACTTTCCATTCCAATCCCATTTTCAAGGTATGTCTTTATACTACAAAATATTGGTCTCTTGAATTTACTTTTTTACATGACATGTAAAAAAGTAAATTCAAGACATAAAATAACAAAAAATATAATAGATAGATAGATAACCCTTTATTGTTACACAATAAAATGTACAAGAACAACTTAAAAACTAAAACAATACAAAAGATATACAAATACAAATAAACCAAAAAAAAGATATAGTATCGCAAAATACACAAGTTAAATATTTTAATTCCTCTAAGACACTTTGCATTCCGACTGTACCTTCCATTGTATTGCAAGTTTTTTAAAAAACCGGGCGAAACGGCACCTTTTTGTAGGTAAAATCGAAACGGTGCGAAACGAAACTAGTGCGAAACGAGCCTAGCCCGCGAAAACTTATAATCGTCGTTACTCAGCCACTTTTTATTTTATTCACAAACAAATAAATACGTGTCTAATATTGTTTTATTATTTAAAACATGGACTAATTATATTTTGAATTTGCTGACCTTGCCAACATCTCTTTTTTTCAGCGCTGATTTTACCGAAACTAATAATTTTATCTTAACCGCTATAGTTTTCCTGGAAAGTTCATGGTTGAAAGCATACCTCTGATTTTTTTCAGAATTTTAAAGCTAGTAGTTCAGATTTTAGAGGGGGGGGACGCTCATTTTTTTTTTTTAAACTTGAATATCTTTCAAACAGAACATGAAATCGAAAAAGTTTCTTAGCAAACCGTCATTCATTTTAAAATACCTATTCAACGATAACCCACACGATGGTATCAGCCAGAAAAAAAAAATCATCCCCATCTTATGTGTACGGGACGGTAGCCTAAATTAATTAATTAAAAAATATTTTTTGTCACCGTTCTCTTACCCTTATTATTACTTACCTGTATACAAAATTACACTTTTCTAGGACTTATAGTTTCTCCGCAATGCCGCGGACAGACAGACGGACGGACGGACGGACGGACAAAGCGAAACTATAAGGGTTCCTTGTTGACTACGGAACCCTAAAAAGGAGGTCCTTAAATAAAAACATAACGACATCAATGTATCGTACACACACATGCATCCTCCATCTTTATGCGTCATTGATAAGTTAATAAATAACCTCCCTTGAGTGTAGCATGCCCTAGAACGATTAGTACATAGTAAGGAATAGGAGCTAGGAATAGTCTAGACCTACCCACGCAATTAGAATGGAATACATAGTTTCCTATTTGAATGCAATCTTACGTACATTAGTTTGTTAAACTCAGTTGGTTATGCTGCGCTCCCTTCATTTCCATTATATGATTTCGAATAGCTGTTCTTGATCACATTTTTAATTAAATAAATATTTTTTGTATTTAAAACTATATAATAAAATAATATACAATACAAAAAATTATAGAAGCTTACTGAGCTAGATATCTTAAGGATAGGATAGGCTTATTGGGATGAATCTTAAACAGAGCTTTTAAATACTAAAGTTTAATTATTGATTTTAATTATTTACAATAAATGTTCATTAGGCTTGTATGAAATCGGATGACTTTGTATTATAATAGACTCAACTAGAATCTACTAGAATCAATATTTTATTGCTTTCTAGTAAGTTGTAAAAACTTATAAGTTGCAAGTAATAGTGCGTTTTTTGAAATAATTGTGAAATCGTATTAGATAGTAAAAATATAGCTATGTATATTTATCCTTATAAAATGTCATTGTCTTCCACGAACCCCTCAAGCAGAAACAAATTACATTCATATCAATAGAAAAATAGGTCCTTCAGATAATTCAAAAATGTCTGAGGATATCTGCAATTTTTCATTTAGTATGTGTCTTAGTAAAATTGTTTGACGTTGGATAATGTTGGGGAGGGGATGACGAAATAGGGGGAGGAGGTTCTAACCCTCAACCGGTAAAGCTATACGAAAAATGAATGAGAATAATCATTATTTCTATAAACTTATGACGACCTCTGTAGCGCGGTGGGCTAATACCCGCCTGCAACGCAGAAGGTTGCGGGTTCGATTCCCGCATGGGACAAATGTTTGTATGATCCACATATATTTGTTTCTGGTCTGGGTGCTTTCTATATCTATTATAAGTACGTATTTACAAAAGAAAAGTATAAAATCATCTTTTGCGGACAACTCCCACCTGGCTCTGTACAGAGGAAGTAACTTCACTGGACATGACTTTAAAATCGGTGGTGGAGTCTGTACTTAATGTGTCTTTGGGTGACCGTCAGTGGGATCAGGCGAGCCTTCCAGTCCGTAGGGGGGGCCTGGGTATACGTCGTGCCTGTGATGTGGGCCTGCCGGCTTTCTTGGCATCTGCGCATGGGGTTGCAAGTCTTATTTATTTATTTTTATTTTATTATTCAGCACAAGTCACTGTTTTAGTTTCTGATGGTGATGAGGTGTGTATACCCCATGTTTCGGATGCTCGGTCTGCATGGGCGGCTCTCAACTCCGGCGAGGTGTTCCCAGAAAATGCCGCAAATCAGCGGGCGTGGGATGATGTAGGAGTAAAGCGGGTCCAGGACCTTATATTGGAGGGTGCTATTGGAGCCGATAAGGCCAGACTGCGTGCTGTGTCGCAGCCGGAATCTGGAGCATGGTTGCATGCGCTACCGTCTCCTCACCTTGGCACCCTATTAGATGATGACTCTTTGCGTGTGGCTGTGGCTCTCCGCCTGGGCTGTAAGGTGTGTGAACCTCATGTATGCACCTGCGGTTCCATGGTGGAGGCCGATGGTCATCACGCTCTGAGTTGTCGGCGGTGTACAGGGAGGTTTTCGCGCCATTCATGCTCTGAACGACATCGTGCGTAGAGCCCTAATTTCGGCTAACGTCCCTTGCGTACTCGAGCCTCCGGGTCTGAGCAGATCTGACGGTAAGAGACCGGACGGGCTGACTCTGGTGCCTTGGAAGAACGGGAAGTGCCTAGTGTGGGACGCTACTTGTGTCTGCACTGTCGCCGCCAGCCACCTGAGTCGCACCGTCCACTCACCGTCAGCAGCAGCGGAAGACGCCAGTTCGAAGAAGAGGCTTAAGTACGCCGCCATGGACCCGCTTTATCATTTCGTCCCCGTGGCTGTGGAGACCATGGGGAGTTGGGGCAGTGAAGCGCGTGGTCTCGTTAGGGAGATCGGTCTGAGAATGTCAGAAAAAAGTGGTGACTCCCGCTCCGGGTCGTTTTTGGTGCAAAGGTTGGCCATCGCTATTCAGCGTGGCAATGCCGCGAGCGTAATGGGCACCTTTGCACCGGGAACAATCAGGGGCGGGTTATTTAATGAATTATTGACATATTGTTTAGATAATGTATTTTTCTATTGGTCTCAATAAAATAAAATGATAAATCGTTAATTTAAGGTAAAAAAGAAAAGTATATAAAAGTATTATATCCGTGTTATCCTAACCACCATAACACAAGCATTAAGTTGCTTAGCTTGGGGTTAGGTGGCGCTGTGTGTAATGTCCTGAAATATTTATTTATTATTATTATTTAAACTTAATAATTTGAAGCGGTGGTGGCCTAGGGGTTATGTGGTGTTGATGTAAATCTGGATCACCGAGTTCGAATTCCGGCCTCGCATAATAAATGTCTATAATTAAATGGTATATGCGGTTTTCTACTCGCTATACTGGTGGTAGACTTCGGCCGTGGATGTTACCACCTTCTGGACAAAATCAGTTAAGCCAGGAAGGGATTTATCCCGCCTTCTAGATTTAGTCTCTGACCATCTATGGCCGCTAATGAATATAAAAAACCTAAAGTACCAGAACCTTTATAATACCTAAAAAGTATTACCTACTTATAAACACTAATATAATATTTCAAAATAAAAAGATTATTCTTAACAGAATACATATACGATTTTAATCAATTATGAATTAAAGGTTATATTATGATTGATTAAGTGAACTACGATGATAATATATTATAATTTTACTATCTCTGGTCAAAACAATTTGTCTTTACATTAAATTCCGCAAAAAATATGTCGACGCTCGGCGAGGGAGCTGTTGATCCATCGGACGGTTAAGTATTGGAGCTTGTTAAATCGTGTGACCGGCTCACACGATCCTATTTAACAAGTCCAAAGTTAGGATAGTGTCAGTACGTGTAGAGCACGCCGCTCGATATGATGCATCTTGTCGTGCGCTTCGTTTGCTGTGTCACAGGTTCTCACGGGATCATATTCAACCACACATATTACTTCAGGATCCCAGCGGCCGTGCCTGCGGAACAAGATGTCCAATTAGAATGCGAAGCAATCATTTCTCTTCACAACTGGTACAAAGGAAAAAGGGAATTCTTCACGTACAAACTTGGCGACACACCAAAAATGATGTCATACCTGTTAGCAGGAGTCGTAAAATTTGAAATGCAAGCCTGTGGACCGACGACGTGCCGCCAACTCCTCGTCAGCTTATCCAAAGAAGCTTCTAGGATATACAGGTGTGACATATTACGTTTTATACCACCGTATAAACTATATAAAACGGAAATTGCGTACACGAACGTATCCAGTACTGTTTACGGAAATCCTATAATTGAAGGTTTAGCTGAAGCTTATGTTGAAGGAGATATTATGCAGGCATACTGTAGTCCTGAGTGGAACAGCGAGTTGAGGTGGTATATAAACGGAAAAGAAGCCATGACCTTACGCGGGTCACAGTATTTCGAATATTTTACTGACAGAAGGATATTTAGGGGTGATCCGCCGGCGATCTTTGTCCAGTGCTCTGAATTGATCAACAGAGAAATAATAGGCTCTGATGGATTGACAGCTCATTGGATGGGATATCAAGGTGACAGAGACATTGTTCAACATTACGGAAACGTTACGGACCTAAAGAAATTATGCAGCCTGTACAATCAAGTTGTCAATACATTAAATTCCACTAAAAATCTGTCGTCCCTCGGCTGGACTCGCTTGCTCGAGGGAGCTGTTGATTCATCGGACGGTTAAGTATTGGAGCTTGTTAAATCGTGGTACCGGCTCACACGACTTTATTTAACAAGTCCAAAGCTTTTATTTAAGTAATGATGATTGATAATGTTTTTTTAGATTTCCTAATAAACGTATAGATTAATGTATTAATGTATCCCTACTTCAAAAAATCAGCTCTAAGTCCAGTAAAAGAAGAAATGTGGATCGAAAAGTCGAAAGCAGAAAAACTAACTAGGTTACTTTGTTTGGACTAGTTAGGAGATAAACATACTAAAAGTCCCCACCCCTCCGAGGTGAGCCCGAGGGGGGAGGCCGAAGAAGGTCCCACTTTTAGGTTTTTTGCTTATATGTCAAAAACTGTGCGTTGTACGATATTTTGTTGTGCTACATTATTAAACCTCATAAAATTTTCTACATCTTCGGTCTTGACACTTTTTATCTATCTCCAATCGTTGTCCAGCTATGAGCTTCCAAACATGGTCTATTTTGAAAACGCTTAAATTAGTTTTCCATACAAAGTCAGTTAAAAAAATCTTACAAATAAAATTTGACCAACTTCTGGTTGTCGTATCATAATGAAACTTTGCAAATGGCTACAAATCTGATGACAGTTTAATAATCTGGTACCACTGAGCTGATTTGATGATGGAGCCAGGAGGTGTCTACTGAAACTCTTCAATGGCTATTAGTAAAACCGGCGAGTTTAGGCTCATTACATTCGAATTGATGAGACGTAGGCACCTCCTGGACCATTATCAGACCCTCGACAGCTAGTGTTATGAAAAAGTCTCATCGATTTGAATGTAATGTGCCCAAACTCGACGGGTTTACTAATAGTCATTGAAGAGTTTCATTAGACACCTCCTGGCTCCATCATCAGATCAGCTTAGTGGTACCAGATTATTAAACTGTCATCAGATTTCTAGACATTTGCAAAGTTTCATTATGATACGAGAACCAGAAGTTGGTCAAATTTTATTTTTAAATACTAGCTGCGCCTAGCGGTTTTACCAGCTGTACTGGATGTGACCTATGTCTCAGGGTCTAAGCTATCTCTATACCAAATTTCAGCTCAATCGGTCCACCCGTTTAGGCGTGAAGAAGTAACAAACATACACACTCACTCACAAACTTTCGCATTTATTATATTAGTGTGATTGTTCAGATAACTTCAATGAAATTAGATTAGATAAATTTTAAGATGACATTATTGTACACTGCGCAAAAACCTAAAATGTAGATAAATATTATAAAAAAAAAATAAAAAAAACATAAAATATGTATAGATAATTAGGTATGTAGGTAATTAATTTAATATTTGACCACTTACCTATAACTTAATACTCCTATTTTTCGCAGGAGTATCCCAATGCTGGTCAGGTATAAGCAAGCTGCAGTGGCGTATATGGATGACAAGCGTGTTCGTGTCGCTATTCGTGGCGCCGGCGGTTACCATCTCCGCTTGCTACGGAGTCATCGTGGTCACCATTCGACAGAAGAGTCATCGGGTGCTTGGCAGGCGAGCTACGAGGCAATGTGAGTACTACATTGTAAGAGATTTTTTTAAACATAATGGTTTACGGAGATCGCTAGTTTTTTACTAAAACTTAAATCTGTGTTTATACTCGTACTTGTATATTTTGTTTATTATGGCACTAAAATATCCTGCTGCTATTACTGTTGCAGCACCCTTATAACAAAGTTCGTAACTTAAATATAAACAATTATTTTTTTACTACTTATCTATTTTCTTATATTTTTTTAACTACATACTACGTACCTGTATATTGGATCTCGTAACATACATAGTTGTTTTGCTATGTTGCTTTAAGTGATCCCGTCGCATCAGTGGACGTCCACATCAAGGATCTTAGTAAATTTTATATTAGTAGGGTAAATTCCAATATATATAAATATATAAACCAAAAAGATTATCAGTTTTTTTCTACATGTTTGTTTACTATACCTTTGGTAAAAAGTAAACTTCCAACTTCCACCCACACATACTACCACCCAATTTTTCCCATTTATAATATTAGCACGATCCACTAAAGCTTGATCCATCACTCCACACAAAGCAAATCCACCGGCAGTCGGACGAATTACACAAATGGGACGCGAATAACATCCCTCATTTCCCCTTTTCATCAAAAATAATGTCGAGGATATCCCGCATCGACAAATAAGGTAACATTGATGTCCGCAAAAACCAGACTTCGGGTAGAAATCGGCACAAATTAAGCGAAACGTGCCGCGACTGATGATCGCTCGGGTCGCCTTTGAAATATGAACTTGGATCTTAACTGAATGTTGGCGCTGAATGGAAACGACGTTGCTGGACGGTCGCTGGTTTGAGATAGATAATAATTGTTAAAGTTCACACTCCCATTATAGGACAGTTCTAATAACCTAGCACAGTTTAGAGAGCCGTTCAAACACTTTTCTATTCTATTTTCTTAACCTCCTTTTTCACTTTCCATTTTTCCTAACGCTACGTTTTAGTCAAATATTTTCGAAAATCGAAAAATTATAACTTTAAAATGGTATAAAAGCAGCTTGCTGAGAGATTTGGATAGAAAATTACAGCTCTTTTAATACCAGAGAGAGCTCAAGCCCTAGCTTTTTTTCTTTCTTATGCATGGCCTCAAGGCCTTGCGTTAGTAATTATGTAATATTTGTAATTTAAATCTAGCATTTTTTTTTTCATAAGATATATAAAAATCTTCGTTATGTCCTGTACCTATAAGTAAGTGTATGTTTTTGAATGTATATGGTTCGTAAGAAGCTAAAAATAAAAAGTAAATTCCAAGAATAAAAGTAGCAGTAAATTGAATCCCGCTAGAGCTTTTCTCTTGTTGATCAGTACAATAACTCAGAACGCTTAAAATAAATGGCTTAAGAAACCACATCTTCATGTCGGTTTCATTCTGCGCCGGCTCCATCGGTGCGGATAAATAAAATAAATTCTAGGCTCTGTACCGAGACATTTGAGAAATCCTTACAGGCTTTGTTTTTGGCAGGAAAATATCAGAGTATTTGCTAACAAGAACGGTCCACAAATAGTTTTGCTTTAGACTTACACATTTGGTGGTGAGTGCGGTCCCTTAATAAACAATGTCCTTTTTGTAACACTCCTTGGAATTATATTTGATATCTTTGTTTCTGTTTGTAGGTTCAACCTACATGCTCAGATTTTCTTGAACATTCTCGGCAATTTTTTATTCAGGTCACTGTATTTGTATAGAACTCAAATATTTGTGTAGTCCCTTATTTACCCATTGTTTAGCTTACGATAACTATTTTATTATTTGTAAAGCTGGCGCCAGACTTTGCTTCAACTTTTTTTCATTCTCGGTTAGCCTTTGACCACAATGTCTGATGATGTTAAGCAACGATGCGGCGACTTTTTTGAACAATTGTTTAATATTATTAGCGAATTGAAAAAAAGAACACGAATAAAGTCCTCTAAAATAAGAACGAATAAAATAATAAAGTTGAACTCGTAAAAATAAGCTTCCAGCAAAACACATTAAGCAGACGTGTTTGTCCTATAACGTAAAAGTTCAGATTTGAATAACATTGTGTTTACCTACGGAACAAACATCGATGTAAAGTTCGTTTATTTCAAACAACTAGTCAAACAAAATGAAATATAAACATTTATTGCCTAAAATATGGATATTTAATTGTGCGTGAAATATTTATTGAATGACTATTAGAATAAGTTCTTATGAAATCTATTGTTTTTATAAACGAATCAATTAGCTAGCTAGTAACTAGATTAAGTAGACGTTAGATTTTTTTAAATAATGAAGAGAGATGAACGCAAACAAAATAATTCATATACAAAAGCTATACAAAATTAATACACATCATTTTATCATCATAATCTGTACTTAGTTTTAAAAACAAAGATATATTTTGCAGGGTTCAAAGAATCAATATCTTAATAAATTCGATATATATCGGATTTTTATCATAATATATCAGATATATATCGGAATATAACAGTTTTTGTGAAAGTATCAATGATATTTTCATTGATTTATAACGTTCGAACCCTGCAAAAATTATCTTTGTTATCGAAACGAAGTATAGATGTTTAGTGGCACAGCTTGTGTTTTAAGGGATGATTTTTTACCCTCTTTTCTAAGCTATTGCATTATTTCTGCCTATTGGCAGTTGATAAATGTTTGTTTTGTTTCAGATTGTGATGACCTGGACAGTCGACGAGCAAGCAGTCGCGGCATCATTCCGAAGGCGAAGATCAAAACTGTTAAAATGACTTTCGTCATAGTTTTTGGTAAGTGGAAACAAATAGGTACTGACAGCACATAAAGCGTTCGACGGTTTTAACAACTCTACATAAACAATGGTCAATTTACATTGCGTAATTTAAAGCTAATTTTGTTGTTGACATGCTATTGACACCGACACATTATAGTCGGTCGGTCTAGTACTCAAGTTCTTTTTTGTATAATTTTTGTGTTGCAATAAAATTTTATTTGTCATCTATTGTACTTTTAAGTAGTTCATACAGGCGTACGCCATTCTATTCACTGTAAAATCAAACCTAATAGTTAGTGCATAGTTGTTACAGTAAATTAAAAATATTACATGTACGAGTATCTAATAATTATAAAATATATCACTACTAGCTGCGCCCAGCGGTTCTACCCGCTGTACTGTAGCCTATGTGTTATTCCAAGGGCCTAAGCTATCTCTATACTAAATTTTAGCTCAATCGGTCCACCCGTTTAGGCGTGAAATAGTAACAAACATACACACTCACAAACTTTAACCTTTATAATATTAGTGTGGTTACAATGCGGAATTATATTAACGAACTAGTTATGTACCTACTTGTACTAGCAATAATAAATATTGTTGTTTTACATCTAGCTTCGATAGACATTGTTACAGTACTTGTAGACCAACGGATAGAGGTACGTAACTTAACAAAAACAATGTTCAACAACAAAGTAAACCAGCCACGTCTCCGTTGATGGACATTCACGCCAACACATCGCTCGGCGTGACGTCGCGTGACACTTCCATATAAATCAAACCACGTTAGCTCACAAACATCCAACCGGATCGGAACGAGGAAACACTCTCGGGATTTTATATTATTATAGGCTTCAGGTGTAGGCCCGTTTTTCGCGTATACCCATGCGTGGCTATTGAAGGGCCATATTAATTATATAAGTCGGGACTTATCGCGTATGTATTTAATGTTATATAAATTTAATTTCAAAAACATTATAAAACCAACCTCGACGTTTCGGATCTGTTACAAGAACCGTGGTCACGAGTAGACTACAGGCTGCAGGTTTAGCAAGCTGCAAATATATAATATTAATATGAGTTTAAATCGCGAAAGTTTAAATGTTATAGTGATCAGTTGAGTGGCATACTAAGGAGTATGCCGCAATTAATAAACAGTGGATGAAAGTAACCCTATGATGATGGGTGATTCAATGAGAGAACCCGTCTGTGTCAGTTTTTTTTAAACAGCGAGATTAATAAGAAGACCCAGACACGCCTTATATTAATATCTTGTTTCTGTTGAGAGACACACTAAATATAGTGCAATGACTAATTTTATCAGAATTTAAAATAGGAATTACACTATATTTAGTGCAATGACACAAATAAAGAAGCAAAATATAGTGTGATGTATTATTTGGTCACTATTATGAGTCATCTCAGAAGAATTTGGGCGGCCTGAATAGTTGCCACCACAATTTTTTTTTTTTTTTTTTTTTTTTTTTTTTTTTTTTTTTTTTTTTGACATTTCACACAGCGCCACCTAACCCCAAGCTAAGCAACTTAATGCTTGTGTTATGGTGGTTAGGATAACGGATATAATACATAAATACTTTTCTTTTGTAAATGCATACTTATAATAGATACAGAAAGCCACCCAAACCAGAAACAAATATCTGTGGATCACACAAACATTTGTCCCATGCGGGAATCGAACCCGCAACCTTCTGCGTTGCAGGCGGGTATTAGCCCACCACACCACAGAGGTCGTCAATTGACCACTCACTGACTCAACAACGGAATTCTGACAGATTTAGCTCAAAAGCAACAATAGCGAGCAAATTTCCTGACTCATTCAGAAAAAAGCTATATTACTAGTCTTACAAAGATACAATGGGTACTTATGGCTCGTATCCAAATGTCATAAGTTTGGCCATAAGCCATCGTCAACCGTCCACGACCCATCGATCAATTCGGCCATTGAAGAGGTGACAAAACTGGCGCAAATACACATCAACTTGATATATGGAGCCTACTCGCTAATGCCTACATGTTTTGCGCGATAAATTAGACAACAGATACTGGGATCGCATATAGAATATGTAAGCAGATGAGATGTGCCTGGATCTAGGTTCTAGATTTTACTACAGTCATGTTAGGTATAAGTCGCAATGCAATACTGTAAGCTGCTGCCGATGCAGCGCAATGTATTGAACCTCTTTGTGTTCGAAACGTAATACTGTGTAACGTAATGTAACTTAATATTACGTAAGGTTGACATTTTAAAAATATTATGTAGGTACCAAGAAGTTTATATAAGTTCATTAAGAAATGCAATCTACGTCTTATTCTTCGCAAATCATGCGATCTGTCGCTGTCTTAATTTAGTAATTTACCGACTAATTAGAAAAATAATAACATGGGTAATCTTTTAAAGGAAAGTTGTACTTCACATTTTACCCATAAACCTCTAAGTAGGGTAATTAGAACCTAAAAGAATCTGAGTTACTACACTTTTAGCAACTGGCATAATATATGTACTCCGTACCGTCAAACCTAACGAAGCCTAAACTTTCTATTTTTTTTTATTCGTTATAGTTTAGCCTTTGACCAGATCTTGCCTGATTTTAAGCGACTAAACCTAGAAGGCAGGATAAATTCCCCCTGGCTTCACTGAACATCATGCCGTAACACGGTCACAATGACCGCTTAGCGACACGGTTTAAATGAAATAAGATCTCTCACTGTGTGCCTGTCTCTGTCACAGTGTGTCGAGAGCTTTCTTCAACCTTCACCCTCACGACCGTATAAAACAGTGAGCAGTAAAGGTCAAAAATATGTATCATGAAAAATCTCTTAAAGCGCCATAAGCGATATAAAGGCAGGCAGTCGACAAGGAGCTACAAAAACCGAGTGAAACAATAAAAGCAGTTTACGACGCCCTCCGGCTTGTCTAACTGGGTGAGACCGGTGTTCCTGAGCCACCTACACTCGTAAATCGGAATGGAAATTAAGAATTAATGGCTCGAGTATCTGTTCGGAATTTTAATTGTAGCGTTTATATGCTGTACAATGTGATAAAGGAACTGCTAATAAAGGTAAGGCTCCATATTTTTATATATGGACGGAAATCTGTCAAGGAATCAAAGCAAGTTCACCCTTTGAAATTCACTCAGACAAATAAATTGAAATTTTGAAATCAATTAATCATGTAATTACTAATACAAGTATGTTTATAATTTAAAGATAATTTAATTCTAGGTATAAATGGCAGACGGCAAGAATCAATATTGATAAAATAATAATTAATTTAATACTATGCAGTTTGCAAAGTACCTAAGCGCTAACTAATTTACTGAACATGAAAACAAAATTATAGTGTAGCCAGCAAACATGTTTTCCTTATTTAGGCAGTCACCAAAAAAAGGTACTAAAATATTATTGTGCCTTGATTAAACTCACGACACTACCTTTCTAAGAATTTACCAAAAGTCATTCCAAAGTTACTCGAAACTGCCAGATTATTCGGTCACCGAAGGCAGTTACTCACGACATGAGGAAAAGAGCCAAAAGAGGCATCGTTTCGTCCCATTTGGCACGGCAATAACGCACAAAAACAAATATGGTAACACCCATATCTGTTTTTATACGGGATATAGCTATTTTTGCCCCTTTAGCCAAATGTGTCGAAAACAACGACATTGCGATGGCAACACCGTGTGGAAAAAGCTACGCGAAAATATCAACAAAAAATGGATTTTGGAGGATATGCCAATGTGAATACAAATAGGCATAATAGTAAACTTACACAAAAATGATGCCCTAAGAAATATCTAAACTTTACTCATAAATATAATTTTGATTTTTTATTCCGTAAAAGTGTGTTGGTCGGTTAGTAATAAAGTGTTGGTAGAAAAATCTCGGAAGCCAGTGTTATATTTAAACATTCTATCCATGAATGAATTATAAGTCTATTTTTATATTAAATACATAGAAAATTTTCAGATATAAAAATAACCATCCAAAATATTTTTGTCATTTTCATTCAAATCTGTAAGATACTTTACTACACTTTCCACGAATATATTTATCACAGATCAAAGTACCGAAGACTAAAATTAGTTCAAATATTTGAGGAATGTATGCTTTGATATTATGACGTAAATATTATCCTCACATGCTTTCAAAGATTCGGGAGCTAAAATGTGTGACAAAATGTATGAGACGTATTGTGATCATGAAGAAAAGCTTTTGCTTTTAGAATAAATGATACACTTAATGTTGAGTAGTTACTACTGTACTTGATCGTTCGCAATGCGATTCTAAAAGGAATTCTTTGTCGCTTTAATGCGTCAATTGATGTCAATAAATATGATGTAGAAAGCCCATTTATGAGGCCATAAGCACGGCTTCGATGGTTTCATGACTTCGGCATCTGTTCCGCAATGATTTATGGAGAGAAAAAAAATAACATGACTTAACGGCTCCTCACAACGACTGTAAAAGTGTAGCGTATATTTTAAAAGGTCGGTATCGAATCTAAGATGTAGTATATTCCAAGTACTTGTACTGGTTATCTACCTCTAGTAAGATAAGATTAAGGTGTTTAGTTCGACTGCTTTCTATCCCTTCTCTTCTAAAATCTGAGCATTAGAGGAAAACTATAACGGTAAAAATAACCATTAGCTTTTGAGAAATCAACGCTGAAAGAATAGAGACAAGGTCAAATATTGAAAATATAATCCTACTATCCACTATTTTATAATATAAATGCGAAAGTTTGTAAGAATATTTTATTTTGGTTTTATGGGTGTATGTTAGTAACTCTTTCATGCCTTATCGGGTGGACCGATTGAGCTGAAATTTGGTATAGAGATAGCTTAGACACAGGCATAACATTTAAGCTACAGTACAGCGGGTAAAACCGCTGGGCGCAGCTAGTTCATAATTTTAAATAAAAATATTTAAGACACGTGTTTTTTCTTCTTTCTTTTCTAGCGACAATAAAAGCGTATACAACATGTTGAGAAAACCTATTTACAAGTATTTTCTTGTTGTCAGTGTTCGTCCTATGCTGGTCTCCATACATGATATTCGACTTGCTCCAAGTGTATGACTACGTGCCGACGACGCAAGCCAACATCGCCATCGCGTCGCTCATCCAGAGCCTGACGCCGCTCAACTCCGCCGCCAACCCCGTCATCTACTTCATATTCTCTAATAGGATATTCGTTAGCTTGAGGTAAGTGGGAAATTGTTTTAGAGTAAAAATACTGTTAATATTTTACTTACTAGGTGGACGCGGTACTTTTAGGCCTCCGACAATAAGAGCCTCGTAGAATTTGTAACCTTTTCATGTACAAACGATTCAACATTCAAGGCGTAGTAGATAGTACGTAGAACCTTAGATTCTAGAATAGTACATAAGCTACAATTTTTAAAACTATCGCGAGTGTTCTCCATAACTAAAAACAACAAAATCGGCATAACTCACGCCTAATAAATCTCACCGAGCTCGAGCGTCGGGTTCTGCAGGCGTGAACACATGATGAAAGACATCGTAATTATCCGAAACCGTGGTTGAGATATTCTCGACAATATTAGGCGTGAGTTATGCCGTTTTTGTTATTTTTAAGTACATAAGCTTTTCAACTAGTTAAGCTGTTTCGTCTAGTCAACTAAGGAACAAAACAAACATCTCTCATCATCACTCTCAATCTCTCGTCATCTAATAAGCCCGCGCTCCACTACACGCAAATGTTCGCGACAAATTCCCATCCAAAATATGTTTAAGACGTTTATTATAACAAATGGAGTTGGGCAGGACATATTGCCAGGCGTGGTGATAGCAGGTGGAGGTCCCTAACAGAATGGATGCCTCGCGAAGGAAGGCGCAGCGTCAGCAGGACCACCTGCCCGATGGGTCGATGACATCGCAGCAATCGCAGGAAAGACCTGGATGCGAACTGCTCAGGACAGAGTTGTATGGCACGAACGGGAGGAGGCCTTTGCCCGGCAGTGGGACGACATGGGCTGACAATAATGGTGACGATGATGATGATGATGCACTTCGCGCGACCCTCTGACGAATCTTTGGTACATTTAACGACGAAGTAGAGCTGGCCTTTAAATCGTAGCTTCCTATAAAAAGCGTAAAATACCTAAACAAACACACAGTAAACACTAAGTTATATAAGTTGTCGTAGCACCACGTAGCACGGTTACGCTCGTAGCAGAATTGCTACGAAATCTTTTAGTTTCGTTTTCTGAATTCAGACTTTGTGTATGTCGTAATATCAAGTAAAATATTATGTGTTACTTCTACACGAATATCTCACAGACAAAAATAAAGAGTTAGAATTTTATCTCTAAATCCTACACATATTAAAATTGTGAAAGATTAAATATAATGTCGTATGTGTATCACATATTATGCGTGTAATTTTCTGCGTGACTAAAAGTGCAATCGCACCACGCGGCAACTGCACTGCAGCGTCGCGGCCAAGTATCTTTGTATGAAAATGTATGAGACATACCACAATAGGTAGCGACGCGACGCGGCGCGGATTTTCATACAAAAATGACATTGTCGTGCCGTGCACCGCCGCACCGCTCTGCTCAGTGCGGTTTCGGACCTTAAACGTATTAACCGATTTTTTTGAAATTAACCTATGTATAGCAAAACTTATTGTGCTCCAGTCTAAATAACGATAGATGTTTACATGAAAAAAATTCGTGTACTATTTTATATATTTTTTTAAATAAATTACTAAGTTTTTTACTGTAAACTATGCCTGTACCTAATCAAGCTTCTTAATTAATTAGGCTCTTCACGCTTAGTTTGTAAGTCTAGACTTACAAACTGGAATAAGGTCGCCATTTTATGTTCTTAATCTAACTTTTCACTGCGATATTAATAAAGATATAATGTTATTAAAGGTGTTGAACATTAAATTATGTTTTAACACGTCAATGTTTATTTCTTTGTATTAAAAATAGAAAATTATGTTGTGATAAAATATTATATACCATCTAAATGCGTGTTGCGTTGGGTCGCGGCTCTAACGGCAAGAGTTCTTTGCAATGTCAAAAAAAATGTACGAAAAATATGGTAATTTTTTTGGTACAATTTTCTGTACCTTGAAGGAAAAAAATAATAAAAGAAAAATTTGTCTTTTTATGGATACAAAGATACTTGGCCGCGCCGTGCCGCGCCGCGCTTTTGCAGTGCAGGGGCCCTAGTCAAGCGCAAATCGTCTGTCGCTATCGATAAAAAATGTACTGAGATGACAGTCGCTATAGAAAAGCAAACGAAAACGACTGTCATCTCAGTACATTTTTTATCGATAGCGACAGACGATTTGCGCTTGTCTAGGGCCCCAGTTACTGCGTAATGCAAATGCACCTTTAAGTTGATACACCTATTTGGCTAGAGATATAATTGTGACGCAGTCGTCCACTACGAAAAAAATCTTAATAGGAGTGAACTCGGGAATGAAGCTAGTCTTGAATATTTTGGTTTGATTTACTCTAACGTTTATTGCCTAAATCAAATTTTATTACGTGCGTTTTTCACACAAATGGTTGACAAATTTTCATAAAAGTTGTTATGATTTAAAATGAGCCATATAGTAATAACAATAATAATATAATATCATGAATAATAACTGCTATAAAGAGAGTGCACAAACTGGGTACCTATTATTTTTTATGTCCCATTCTTTGCATAGAGACCCTGCTAATATATTATGCTTATAAAAAAACTGTCCATTCTTTTGCTTACACTTTGAAATTAAATAGTAAAGGTGGTCCTGTCATTAAATTTTTTTTAAATCACGGTAGCCTGTTTAAATAGATCAAAAGCTTCAAGGCATCAATATCAACAAAAAATATTTAGCATTTAAGAACTCATGTACATGAACTGTATTAACAACAGATCACCCACACTCCAATCCACAGAAAATCCAAGTGTAAAATATTAATTCGTAGAATTTACTTTTCGAAAAGAAACAATTATAATAGTTATTCTTCGCCAACATTTTTTAATAAATTTATTACGAAGTTATATTAAAAAATACGTCACATCTTGCGCGGGAATCGTTTACCAGTGTACTCGTACGCCCATACATTATCACAAACATATAATCAAATACTACAAGTCAGAAGTTTGATGCAACAAGTTTCACCATAAAGTGGGTATAATCAGTTTTACGCCGCGGAATCATAAAGGAACAGCGAGTGCAGGTTTACTGTTACTGCGCTGTAAATATAACATTAGTCACTGAAGTTTCCTGAGGGAGTGTTCTGGCATACATTTAGTACGTTGTTGTGTTGAATAAAGAGGAATCCTACGAATATTACAAATGCAAAAGTGTGAAAGTGTGCGTACGCAGGCACACTTTCGCGTGCGTATTTTGTGTTCTTGTGTTCGAGTGTATATGTGTGTGAATGTATTAAATATACTTATCAAAGAGATTTCGATTTACATAGATACGTTTGCTAATGAATACCGTCGGACAATGATAAACAGTGCATTGCAAGTGATCGTAACTTTGCTTTCTTAAAATTCACAAAAGTATTATCACTTTTATGCATACAGATTTTATGGCTTAGGACCTTGAACTGTAAACATAGCAAACCCTACCAGCAAACTGTATTAAATATAATATATTTTCATTGGCTTCTGACACATTTTTTAACTAATAAGCCTATTTTTTTTTTTTTTTTTTTTTTTATGTTATGAAGTAGAAGACGAGCAAGACGCTCTCCTGATGTTAAGAGATAACGGCTGCCCATAATCAGTACAGTGTAACCTAGGATTTCACAATTATGTGAAAGGATATAGGATATAGGAGCACTGCACCAACGCTTCTTACTCAAGCGTCATAAGATGTTAAGACTCTTTAGCCCAGTAATTTCACTAGCTACAGTGCCCTCCTACCGGAGCACAGTAATGTTTGCACATCACTGCTCAGGCGGTAGAATAACTGGCACTGTTGGGGTACCCACCTAGACGACCTCCTGCAAAGAAAGTCTACCCCCGGTGACCCCCCCCGGTATTTATTCAATAAAGAATGAATATGTACGACATTTATTTATGTCAAATAAATAGTCATTTCATCAGCAGGTCCATTTTGGAGGAGAGTCATCAGCGATAGATCACAATGGAAACGGCCAGAGGAGGCATATGCCAAAAGGCACACTGATCAGCTTGATTTAATTTAAAAATAGTATCTACAGAAGAAACACAATAAAATCATCATCAGCCTATGTTCGTCCACTGCTGGACATAGGCCTCCCCCATGGCACGCCACTCAACTCGGTCCTCCGTCTTTCTTCTCCACCCACGCCCAGCGACCCTCCGGATATCATCGCCCCATCTCGCCCAAGGGCGCCCTACGCCCATGGGCGGTCTCCCATTCGAGAACTCTACCCCAATGGTTATCGGTTCTACGGCAAATGTGACCAACCCATAAAATAATCATTAAATAAAATAATCATTATTATTATTGTCAGGAACATCCCTCCATACAAATGGCTGTGGTGCTGGATGAAGACGGGCGAGAGTCCAGAGTCACGCGCTCACACCGAGCTGTTCACATCCTCGCACAGGAAGACTAGACACGAGCTTACTATAAAGGTAAGATTTAGATTAATAGGACATCATAATTGCTTCATATCTACTCTTAAGCATTTATTCCACTTGCACGGCGAGAAACATAAATGGCGGCATCCTTTTGAGAATCTGCCTTCTTGAGAATCAGTCTTTTTGGGAATCAAACGAGGTTTTTTTTGTTCATCCTAAGAAAAAACGCATAACCTTCTGTCGCGTGTTGCGTTGGGGCGCGGCCACTCTTACAACATGAGTTCTTTGTAATGTCACAAAATTGTGCAAAAAATGTACCATCTGTACCTCAAAGGAAAAAAATAGTACCCTTTTACTTTACGAGTTACAGCATATTTTAGGTGGCCGCGCTACGACGCATACTTTCCAGCGCGGCCACACTTGTATCTATTAAAATCCATGACTCTAATATTTTTTTTGGATGTGAAATAATTGTACCAAAACGTACCTTCCTGGTACATCCAAAATATTCCGAAAAATACCCTTTGAACTCGATATATTTAGAAATTAAAATAAATATTAAACGCCTGAAAGTAAATTAATAGCAACGTAATTTTAGTTCTTGATTAGCTTGCATTTGTACACGCGGTCTCACTTGATGGTAAGTGATAATGCGGTCGACGATGTAACGCACTTGCCAAGATAGTAAATATTCATACGTGAGTCGCCTAATCAGGTGAGTCGTGAAAAAATTGTTTGCTGAGGCTGAGAGTAGGATTGAACCGTGACGACTGAAAATATTAAAATGGGCGTGAAGGGTACGGGAAAACATATATCTTAAAAAAGCAAAAACGTCCTGCGAACTCGGATTTATTGAAGTTAAAAAATAAATAAACGCCTGAAAATATATTGATAGCAATACCCATATAATCTTAATACTTGATACGCTTGCGTTTGTACACTATTTCACTTGATGGTAAGTGAAGATGTGGTCGGCGATGTACACTTGCCAAGCTAATAAATATAAATACGTGAATCGTAAAAAAATAAGCAAAATACAATAAACGCCTTAAAATAAATTAATAGCAATGAACCCGTTATACTTGATTTTTGACTGAATTTATTTCTGAATAAACTGTTGCAAGAAGAGGCGATCCCTGACGAATGCTCACTGGTGCCCATTTTGGGCATTTTACAGGTTTTGCAATAATTATATCACACTTCACACTAATATTATAAAGGCGAAAGTTTGTGTGTTGTGTATGTTTGTTACTTCTTCATGCCTGAACGGGTGGACCAATTGAGCTGAAATTTGGTGTAGAGATATCTTAGACTATATCTAGTAATAACACAAAGGTTGCAGAGTTGCAGTACAGCGGGTAAAACCGCTGGGCGCAGCAAGTAAAGGAATAAAGCTCATGTCACAAAGATACGATGAAACTTTGGGAGAAAGTGATAGCGAGATGGTTGAGAGTGGAGAGCGAGGTATTACAAAGCTGATTTGGACAGTAAAACGGACGCCATATTCGCTCTGAGATAACTCTGCGAAAAGTACGAATGCAACTGCACGTGGTGTTCGTTGACCTGAAGAAAGCGTATGATAGGGTTCCCCGGAAAGTGTTGTGTGGGGTGGGCTTTAAAAACGAAAGGAGTGCCTGGGAAGTACCAGCAGCTTATTCCAGTTATGTACGGTCGCGCAAGCACGTACGTGCTGGCAGTTCACAGCTGGCGAAACCGACAGATTAAATGTGGCTGTAGGCTTGCACCAGTAATCGGCTGTAAGTCCCTACTTGTTCCTCCTGGTAATGGATGCTTTGACATCATCAGACATACAGGAGGAGGCCTGTGTGTATAAGACCTGGCGTATTATACAGTTTGGAGTGACAGACTACTGACGGATGGTAGAGAAGAATGAAAAAAAAACGAGTTGTGCCGATCTTACCTCATCATCATTGACCTAGTGTGGAATAAGGGCAGGAAGAAGATAACCCGATATACTTGATTGGTTTGTTACAATTTTTTACTACAGCTCGGGGGTGGCCTTTGGGAATGTATGTAAGAAGGATATTGCACACAAACCATCAGGTGAGAAAGTGTACAATCCTATTAAGTTTTAAAGATGTATTGCTATTGATATATTTTCAGGCGTTTAATTTTTATATATCGAAGTTCGCAGGATGATTTTGATTTTTTTAAAGCATATACTAGTTTATATGTATATAAGAAGGATACTGCACACAAACCTTTAGGTGAGATAGTGTACAAACCTTTCAAGTTTAAAAGATGTATTGCTATCAATATATTTTCAGGCGTTTATTTTTTTATTTTAATATATCGAAATTCGCAGGATGTAATTTTTTTTAAAAGAATATATAAGTTTTCTCTCACCCTTCACGCCCATTTTCATATTTTCAGTCGTTGTCAAAACAGGTCAATTCTACCCTCAGCAAACATTTTTTTCACGACTCACCTGATTAGGCGACTCACGTATGAATATTTACTATCTTGGCAAGTGCGTTACATCGTCGACCGCATTATCACTTACCATCAAGTGAGACCGCGTGTACAAATGCAAGCTAATCAAGAACTAAAATTACGTTGCTATTAATTTACTTTCAGGCGTTTAATATTTATTTTAATTTCTAAATATATCGAGTTCAAAGGGTATTTTTCGGAATATTTTGGATGTACCAGGAAGGTACGTTTTGGTACAATTATTTCACATCCAAAAAAAATATTAGAGTCATGGATTTTAATAGATACAAGTGTGGCCGCGCTGGAAAGTATGCGTCGTAGCGCGGCCACCTAAAATATGCTGTAACTCGTAAAGTAAAAGGGTACTATTTTTTTCCTTTGAGGTACAGATGGTACATTTTTTGCACAATTTTGTGACATTACAAAGAACTCATGTTGTAAGAGTGGCCACGCCCCAACGCAACACGCCCTTCTGTCGGGTCTGTCCCATCAGTCGGGTGCGGAAGAGTAGGTAATGTGAGATTTCTCATGCAGGACATCTGCACGACGTACTTTAAACAACTTAGCGGCAATCCCACATCTATGTTATGACTATTTTAGAACAGATAAAGTCTTAATATCCAAAATCAAAGGAGATAATGATGAGAGTCGACCTCGACGACCTCTGTGGCGCAGTGGGCTAATGCTAATACCCGCTTGCAACGCAGAAGGTTGTGCGTTCGATTCCCGCACGGGACAAATGTTTGTGCGATCCACATATATTTGTTTCTGGTCTGGGTAAGCCACCCAGACCTGTATTTATTATAAGTATGTATTTACAAAAAAAAAAGTATATACATAAGTATTATATCCGCTATCCTAACCACCATAACACAAGCATTAAATTGCTTAGCTTGGGGTTAGGTGGCGCTGTGTGAGATGTCCTGAAATATTTATTTATACTTTAACAAAGATTCCACATTTAATTCATACCACCTAATATATAACGCAGGTAAAAGAAGACAGCGTAAAGTACCCGAAGCAGCGTATTCACCAATGCAACAGCACCAACTCTAAGAAGGTTCGCCTTCACCTTCCTGATGCTCAGCTCAATAACAACTGCCATCCACCGCAGAGGAGAAGAGAAGACACTTTCTTGTAGTAATTATAGACTTTAGCTATTATAATAATATTATACTGATGACCGATGATGTGCTTAGAGATGAAATTGTCGGAATGTTTCCGAAACTTACCAGGAATACTTTAAAAGTTTTCGGAAAAATTGGGAAATATTTATTGCAGGAAACATTACAAAATTTCCAGATTAGTAGTGAGTTTATAAATGCCATTTTCCTATTTATTGAACTATCAGCAGTAATTATATTTATTTTAAAAAATGCAGATTTCTATTTTAAGGATTATACTCCATTGTTTTTGTAAAATTTGGAATGTTTCGTGGAAGTTACAGAATTTTTCGGAATATTTCCGAGAATTTTTATCCCTAGATGTGCTCAACGACATTACGAGAGATCACATCACGGAAATGTTGTAATGACAAAAGCCTATTTGTAAAACCTGGTTCAAAACTATTGGACCATAAAAGTAACTAATGTTACCAATTCTCCAGCTCTTCTTCCAGCTTCACAATGAAAACAATAGAGGATCGGAAAAAAAATTGTCCATAATGTAGATTATTAAAAAATATTGGACACGTATTTTTTTGTAATTTTAATAAAAAATAACGCATTAAAGTTACATGGAAAGGGAATTGAATGCAACCATAAGTCTTTTATTTTATTCTCAAACAAAAAAAGTACGCATCGAATATTTTTTTTATTATTAAAATTACGGGCTAATTTATAGTGTTATTTTTTCGACCCTATTCGATCCCATATTCGTCAGTATACTTTGCATTCAATTATGTCGGGCCTGTATCGGCTGCACTTTGATTTATGAAGTTATATAAATATTAACAATTTATAGAAATATTGTCGTTTAAAAATGTAAAATATTATAGCGAATATTTTTACTGCCATTTAAATAAAAAGCAATATAAAATTAACAAATCTAATTCTCGAACAATGTATGAGGGTTTGATACTTCGTCAGAAAATTTGCGCGATTTGTGTTTTGAGAATTAAACACAATAAGAAATAATCTGGGGGTACGGTAGTGCCCCCGCCAAGTCGAGCGCGAAGCAAGCACTGCCGTACCATCCTTTACAGGAATCATTTCGCCGCATTTTCAGGCCCCTATTTGAGAACCTCTGGATAATACCAGAACACTAACACAGAAGAAATTTTCGTCATCCAGTAAGCTATAATTACATACTTAAAATCCAAAATTTCAAGTCTGTAGGTCATTAAGTTCCGAAGTTAAGCGAAAGCAAAGTTTCGCATTTTCGACACTCACTCACTCACTCACTCACTCATGATCATCAAAATAGAACTAGTACTTCCCATAAACTCAGAGAGCTGAAATTAGGTACATACTTAGAATTTATTATATAAGTCATAGGAAAACTAAAAAAACATGCAATTTCGGTCTCGTTTCCGAGATAATTCATCTGCATAAATAACTTTGTAATCTCATATAAATGTATAGGATTACAAAGTTACATTTGCAGTCAATGGTTAAAATTGTGTAAAGCTTTTATTTACTTTCACCTGTCTGTCTGTCGGCCTTATAGTAACCTTATAATATAGCGTTTCTACAAAAAGAAGTGAAATCCCACCAAAAACATTCTGTAAAAAACTAGCCAAGTCTCGATGGAGCTGCTTGTTTATCTCTAAAAAATAATTAAATCTAGACAAAGTCGTGCCAAGTCTAAGATTTCTTACTGCGATTTCTTTATTATTATAGTTAATGTTGTGTGACTTGGCCGTTGAACGGTACACATGGGGACAAAACCAGATGCTCCATGACACTTGGATCGCCTAAACATAAGTATTATTGAAATACGCAGCTTTATCAAGCCTACAATTGACTGGTTATTCAATCAACGTTTTCCAAGTGGCAATTTTCTATCATGAATGGTTAGCGGACAGATTGGTGCAATGGTGTCATGGAGCACCTGATATAATACCCTTGTCTACCCTTCAACGGCCAAGTTACACAACATTAACTATAATAATAAAGAAATCGCAGTAAGAAATCTTAGACTTGGCACGACTTTGTCTAGATTTCATTATTTTTTAGAGATAAGCAGCTCCATCGAGACTTGGCTAGTTTTTTTCAGAATGTTTTTGGTGGGATACGAACTTACTGATAGTCAATGCCAGGTCATTATTTTATAATACGGGTTTATTATTAAATTATTTACTTTTAATTAAGAGGGAAACAGATATCGACGTTGCGGCACTGCGGAATAGCGATAGTCTTAAATTTCTTTTAAAACAATGCCAAAGCAATACAACGCCGCAACGCTTGTGTGTTTAAGCCTTAGATCATAAATCCAACTAGAAACATATGGTGTTAGAGGTAATGTCCAAAATTATGTACATATGGTGTTAGAGGTAATGTCCATAAACTACTAAACTCGTATTTATCTAATCGTAAACAAACCACTCAGATAACACAAATTTGTCCAAAAAATAAGCACGAAATAGTTTTCACATCGGCATACAAAGAATTGGGATGTGGTGTACCGCAGGGAAGCGTATTGGGCCCACTCTTATTCATTGTGTATATAAATGACCTTCCACGAGTCATCAAGCATCCGACAGTATTATTTGCTGATGATAGTACTGTCCTTTTTACCAGTAAAGATCGTATACACATGGAAGAAGAAATAAAAAGCACTCTTGACAATATTTTAGAATGGCTAACAATAAATAATTTACAAATGAATTTGACGAAAACGTATGTAATGACATTTAGAAATAGAATTGATAAGTTAAAAGACATTGAAATAGATTATTCAGGACATAAAATTGAACAAATTGACACCACAAGGTTTTTAGGTTTGAATATTGATTCCAATTTGAACTGGAAAAGTCATGCTGAGGCTTTATGCTTAAAATTAAACCAGTTCTCTTACTCTCTATATATGCTTTCTAAGAGAATGAGTACATCCACAGTAATAACAGCCTACCATGGCTATGTAGCATCGTGTCTTAGATATGGTATCATGTTTTGGGGCAATTGCACTGACAAGGAGCGTGTATTTAGGGCTCAAAAGAGATGCATTAGGGCTATTTCCAAATTGAAACAAACGGACAGTTGTAAGCCATATTTTTTAAGCCTAAAGATTTTGACTCTACCATGTATATATATTTTAGAAACTGTCATATTTGTGCGTCAAAATTTACATTTATATAGTAATTTTAGGAGCAGACGCCTTCAACATAAAGTCTGTTTTCCTTTAAACATGACGGCGCTACACAACAAAAGCGTATTCTGTATGGCTCCTAGAATCTATAACCATTTGCCCAGATCTATACTTGAGGCTAAAACAATTGTAATGTTTAAAAAAAGAGTCAAGTTGTTATTACTATCTAAAGCTTACTACAGTGTCCATGACTTCTTATCAGACAAAATTTAAATGATTAATGTGATTTTTATAATGTAATGATATTTTTAAATTATTATTATTTTCTTTTGACATGTATTAATTTTTACCTTGACATTGATGATGTTATTTTTTAATGTAATTTGTATTTAATTTGTATTTAATTTGACATTCTTTTATTATTATTAATATTATGTAATTATTATTGTTTTCAACACAGCATGCCGAAAGGTAGATAATGGCGATCTGAATGTTTTTACATTTCTACTGTTACCTTTTTTTATACCCATTTTCGCTTGTGATTAAATGAATTATGAATTATGAATTATTATGAAAACGTTACTCCAGGCGTTGCGTTGCCAAAAAAGAGATCGTCGGGCATAAAACTAGGTGTCACAATACAGGTCATGCCTGGTGGATATGTGTACTCGTGTGCGTATATTCTGTGCCAGTATTTGACAATTTTGTCAAGTGTTTACGTAGTGATATTATTGAATGTTTATTTGTGTGGTAAAATTACTGGTGTGTGTTGTATCTCCCCCTGCAGAAACTGGCAGACAATTCTGCATTGGATTTAGTTCTGGTGCCGTTTCCCGTTGGTTTTATTTTCTAAGGTTTTCAGCCTCAAATGCCAAACTATTGCTTTAATTTATTTGCTAAACATAATTAAATAAAAATAGTAAGTAAATGTTTGTATGTAATACGTATATAAGTATTAATAGCAACAAAATACAGGGACTATTTAGAAGAAAATTGTCTACTTTTTCAGTGTACACTTTTGTACGGATAAATAGATCTCTTGAACCAAAATACGATGTAAATATTATTCGTGTAAGTTATTGATGTTTATATTATGTACTTAGTATATAAGGTTATGGTATACAGAATTAAATAAATACGAATTATGTACCTATTTGTAATATCCAGATGCATTTAATATACATAATTATAATTTTGAATTAAATAATCATTTTTTAATCGCCATTTTTTTTGATGTTCACAGTCAAACTGTGATATAATTCTTTTTTTGTGTTATTCTAATGTATTTAGTTGCTCTGAATGTTTCATGTAATTTGAGGATTTGTGTTCAATGTTATGCCCCCAAAATGGGTGATCTCATGTATTTATAACAGAAATATATAGATTTAAATGTGCCTTGCATTTTATTTTTCCTTTAAAAATATATATATTAGGTACTTCAGTATTTTAGCATACCAACTTGTGAAAATCATGATTTTAGTAGAAAAAGTACAAATTCAAGGAAAAAATATACAGCTTTCCTCATAAAGGGCAACACGACGATATCGCTGCATTATCGTCGCATCTCTCCGACAACCGGCATGTGTCGCTGAGCGATGGTCACGACGAAATCATGACTATCATCGCGACTCTTCAAAGACTCGTCACCTGAGAGTTCCTGTCGCCCAATGTACGGTACAGGGTAGGCGTAAAATGATGCTGCTACAGATAAAAGACAACATAATCTGTGTAAATAATAACGTCAAAGCACTGTATTTTGAATCCACAAATGAAAAACAAATCCTTTTTAACCCCCGACGCAAAAACGACGGGGTGTTATAAGTTTGACGTGTCTGTCCGTCCGTCCGTCCGTCCGTCCGTCCGTCCGTCCGTCCGTCCGTCCGTCCGTCCGTCCGTCCGTCCGTCCGTCCGTCCGTCCGTCCGTCCGTCCGTCCGTCCGTCCGTCCGTCCGTCCGTCTGTCTGTCTGTCTGTCTGTCTGTCTGTCTGTCTGTCTGTCTGTCTGTCTGTCTGTCTGTCTGTGTGTGTGTGTGTGTGTGTGTGTGTGTATGTGTCTGTCTGTGGCATCGTAGCTCCCAAACGGATGAACGGATTTTGATTTAGTTTTTTTTGTTTAAAAGTAGAGTTAGTCGAGAGTGTTCTTAGCCATGTTTGGTGGAAATCGGTCCAAGATGGCCGCCGTTACAAAATGGCGGATTATTTTTTCTTCCACGACCCCCTCAATATGGATATCAAATAAAAGAGCTTAACGAGTAGAATACAGCCCACTATATAAAATTTAAAATCCAAGATGGCCGCCATCAAAAAAATGGTGAATTACGTATTGCGTTGGGGGTTTTTTAAATTTTTAATTTAATTCACTTGTTAAGGTTTTGATCAGTGAGATAAAGAGACACAAAGAGATATTTACTGAACCGGTAGAAATCCATACATATAATAAGAATGGAAATTTCTCCCCATTCATTGTGATCCTTTACTAAGATGAATCGTGAAAATACGCATATGAACAAAACGACGCGAAAAAGTCGCTTGCGCGATCTAATTCGTAAAACATTTTGTCAATTTTTCCAAGGGAAACGTAAAATAAAATGATAAAATAAATAATAATCATTTATATCGGAGACATTGCCCCTAATTTACATAAAAAATTCTAAATAAAAGTAATAGAATATAAAGTAAACTCAATTCAAAAAAATATGGTGCGACAAACTGCGATAAACTAAAAATACGCCATCTATCGATGTGTTTGTAAACGAAACCTTTAATTTGGGCTAAATTTGTAAATAGTTTGTGTCACTGGTGTGGTTAAACAACACCACCGATTTGAATAAAATTTTCACTAATACGTTGCAGTTTTCTCTACTTGAACCTTAGTGTTGGTTTTAGTCAAATCGGTTCATAAATAAAAGAGTTATATCAATCTAAAGATTCGCATATAAAATGCTAATAAACAAGAAAGGTAGTCATAGGAACCGCGTAATCAAAAGACAAAACCTCATCGAGTTTGGGCTCATTTGATTCGTCTTGACGAGTACTTTGATACTATATAGTAACCAGGGTCCGATGACGGAGCTGGAAGGTGGCCATAGGAACTCCGTGATTAAAAGAAAAAACCCCATCGAGTTTGGGCTCATTTGATTCGTCTTGAGTCTTGACGAGTACTTTGATGCTATATAGTAGCCAGGGTCTGTACATAGGTAGGTATCATTTTGCACCTTATTTTTAATTTCTAAACCATGTAAAATCATCAGGAAACAAATTAGAATTCATTTAAATTAGTAAATGTAACTTATTTCTCATATGAATCAGCGCCAGCGGAAAATAATCTAATGTGCGCATGATGCGTGTAAATATCAGTAATAAATATCTTTTTGCTGCTTATTTTTAATTTCTAAAACATGTAAAATCATCTGAAAATAAATAGAAAAATTCATTTAAAGTTCATTGTAAAAGTAAATTATTTTTCATACAAGCTAACGCCACGGAAAATAACGGAACTAATGTCCTAAGAAAAAGAAATATCGTTTATTCTGCAAACAGTTTTAGAAAAGAGTCCCGCGTAACCTAGCGGAACTAAATAATAGATTTATAATTACTGTGAATACTTCATTTATTATATATTTTTTAATTGTTAGATTAATTAAATATTATGTACCTATTTCATTGAGAAATTAAATATGAGAAATTATGAATTGTTAAAAATCTGTAGATATTTTAACTTAAAATCACGCGATTGTGGCGCTCCATCTAGGGGGATCTTTTGTAAAAATCGCTGGTTATCCGGAGACACACAGACATAAAATCTGTTCACACCCATTTAGGCATACATCCAGACACAAACTTTCACGTTTATAATGTTAGTAAAATTTTGCAATGATTATTATAGAACCTTTTATCTGTGTTATAGATAATCATAGGCGGATTTAGGGGGGGGGGGGGGCAAGAGGCCAAGCCCCCCCCCCCCTCCCCGAGTCATTAAGCAAGCTGCTCGCGCACATATTATAAAGGATGTTTAAGCTTTCTTACTGCTCAGAGCGAGTAGGCGGATTTAGGGGGGGGGCAGGGGGCCAAGGCACCCCCAGAAGCATTGTACAGTTACGAATTTCGCACATATTTCATGGTAAAGATTAAATTTTTTTTTCGGCGCTCGCAGCTAGCTGCTCGCGCACTTATTGTAATGGATGTTTAAACTTCCTAACCGCTCAGAGCGAGCTAAACATACACTTTTCGTAATAAAAATTATAATATTTTTGCCCGTCTGCACCTTGCCGCCCCCCGCCCCCCCCCCCCCCCCAAACCAAATCCTGGATCCGCCTATGATTTTAGGTATACACCTCAGTGGTAGCACGGTAAAGAGATATACAGTAGTTTGACTGAGCGTGATTTTTGAACATAAATACCTACAGTCTCGCGGTACATGCGCGAGTCATAGGGCTGCCGGGCAGCCACTGCCCGCATACAGTAGGTACCTACCTATTTCATATCATCTACTTACTTGAGCTAATATCTAGATGAGTTATTATAAATTAATTATATTATTTTTGTACATTTATTGATATTTTTTTTTACAAGCTTTTATTTCTATTTCATATTACCTACCTATATGTACCTTACTACGTCCGCTTAGGAACTACTGAATGTCAGTTACAAAAATGCAACAGTCGAATGAGATTTGAAAATGTATTGTATCAAACTTAGTACACGCGGGATGAAGCCGCGTTTTTTGCGGCTATGACTAAAAATACCTAAGAACACTTCCGCCTAACTTACTTTTCAAACAAAATCTAAATCGAATCTATGAGACAGACACGTCAAACTTATCACACCCTTTCGTCTTTGCGTCGGGAGTTAAAAATAAATACGATTGATCACTCTTTAATTCAATAAAAAGTAGGTACATAATAACAGGTAGATTAAAACTAAAGTTGGTTCATAATTAAGAAGCCTAATCTGGGAACTACAATAGGTTTTATTCCAGCATAGTATCCCTACTATACCTACCTACTTACCTATCATGTCGTGGCGGCGTATATTGAAACCCAAGACAAGAGACAAAACAAGACAAAAGACAAGACAAGAGACAAGACAAGAGACAAGACAAGAGACAAGACAAGAGACAAGACAAGAGACAAGACAAGAGACAAGACAAGAGACAAGACAAGAGACAAGACAAGAGACAAGACAAGAGACAAGACAAGAGACAAGACAAGAGACAAGACAAGAGACAAGACAAGAGACAAGACAAGAGACAAGACAAGAGACAAGACAAGAGACAAGACAAGAGACAAGACAAGAGACAAGACAAGAGACAAGACAAGAGACAAGACAAGAGACAAGACAAGAGACAAGACAAGAGACAAGACAAGAGACAAGACAAGAGACAAGACAAGAGACAAGACAAGAGACAAGACAAGAGACAAGACAAGAGACAAGACAAGAGACAAGACAAGAGACAAGACAAGAGACAAGACAAGAGACAAGACAAGAGACAAGACAAGAGACAAGACAAGAGACAAGACAAGAGACAAGACAAGAGACAAGACAAGAGACAAGACAAGAGACAAGACAAGAGACAAGACAAGAGACAAGACAAGAGACAAGACAAGAGACAAGACAAGAGACAAGACAAGAGACAAGACAAGAGACAAGACAAGAGACAAGACAAGAGACAAGACAAGAGACAAGACAAGAGACAAGACAAGAGACAAGACAAGAGACAAGACAAGAGACAAGACAAGAGACAAGACAAGAGACAAGACAAGAGACAAGACAAGAGACAAGACAAGAGACAAGACAAGAGACAAGACAAGAGACAAGACAAGAGACAAGACAAGAGACAAGACAAGAGACAAGACAAGAGACAAGACAAGAGACAAGACAAGAGACAAGACAAGAGACAAGACAAGAGACAAGACAAGAGACAAGACAAGAGACAAGACAAGACTTGGACTCTTACTCACACACTTACTTGGTCTCTCACTTGCACTCTTACTCGGACTTTTACTCGGTCTCTTACTCGCACTCTTACTCAAACTCTTACTCGGGCTCTTACTCGCACTCTTACTCGGACTCTTACTCGCAGTCTTACTCGAATTCTTACTCAGATTCTTATTCGCATTCTTACTCGGACTCTTACTCGCAGTCTTACTCGAATTCTTACTCAGATTCTTACTCGCACTCTTACTCGGTCTCTTACTCGCACTCTTACTCGGACTCTTACATGGAATCTTAATCGCACTCTTACTCGGACTATTACTCGCACTCTTACTCGGACACTTACACGCAGTCTTACTCGAATTCTTACTCAGTTTCTCACTTGCACTCTTACTCGGACTCTTAGACTCTTACTTGGACTCTTACTCGGTCTCTTACTCGCACTCTTACTTCAGCAGAATACTTTTAAAAATAAAAAAAATAACTTCTTACTAACTTACCTCAAAAACAGCATAATATCGCATGCTATTTTTTTGCCATTTTATATAATTTATTATATTATGTATACATACGTCAAAAGTAAATAACGTAAATTACACTAAATACTTGCAAAAAACTATCGCGACGTCCGCCCGTCGCTGCGTGGCACCCGCTTCTGTTAGCGGTGGTCTACGTCATGAAACCTTTCTATGTTCTAAATTTCAACCCAATCCAGCTAGCGGTTGAGGCTGTACGTTATACAGATACATCAGTCACTAGCTTATTCTCATGGCTTTGCCCGCATGGACGGGTTACGTTTCATAATACCTACGATCGTTTCAACTACGGTCGATATAACTACGGTCGATTCGCATAAGTTCATTTCACATATTGGACGACTCGCTTACAGTGCAACTCGCCTGCGGTTGATTAAACTATGGGCATGTGAACTAATGGGCGATTCGGCCAATGTTCATTTGATATATTGGTTAATTCAACTATGGACGACTCACCTACGGTTTATAAATTCTTTGCTACGCGTGTTTTTAGTACAGTATTCAGGGCAAACCGAAATCTGTTGGTTAGGTTAGGTTTGAACAGTGACCACAATGCGCGAGCCGAGCGAGCGAAGCGAGCGTGCCGCGGCAGCGGCCGGCGAAGCGCCAGATATTTTTCTTATTACTGAATTATTTATCCTGTGTCATGGCATCTTCAGGCATTTTGGCATCTTCTTTCATCTACCTCATCATGGCAAAGTGGCATAATAAGCTGTCTGCGCACCTACAGATAGAAATCATTCAGGTATCAAAAACAACACGTTTCTGAATTCTGTACTATAAACAAGTATTTTTTAGCTGTCATACCTGACTAGCAGCCGGAAACATGGTCTAAAAATACGTGAAACGTCCGTTAGTTCGGTCAAAAATAGGCAAATCGTCCAATAGTTTAATCAACCATAGCTCAATCGACAGT
The DNA here is from genome assembly GCA_947507615.1 of Hemithea aestivaria. Classification (NCBI taxonomy): domain Eukaryota; kingdom Metazoa; phylum Arthropoda; class Insecta; order Lepidoptera; family Geometridae; genus Hemithea; species Hemithea aestivaria. Next base: position 4,412,106 of record OX382325.1, on the reverse strand, counting down.
AGCTGAGTTAACCGTAGGCGAATCGTCCAATATTGATTTCAACCAATAGTTATTATGAACGTAGGCGAAACGTCCAATAGACATTTTGAATAGTAGGTGATTCGATCGTAGTTACATATTGGCAAGGTTTGCCAGCCTTTACTAATTCTACGCCCATTAAGTCGCAGAAAACCCGTGAATTGAATCCCTCTTTTCCGTGGAATTGGAAATCGAATTAAATGGTCTGCATCAAATTCATTAATATATGAATAATTTACTGTCACGCGCTACGAAGTGCGCGCGGGTCAGCTAGTAACAAATAAGATGGTTGACGTGAAGAGGCTTGGGGCCGACGACTGAAGAGGCTCTCTCGAGATGCTTAGATCGAGAGTCAGGCGGTATCTTCAATACAAAATATTGTAAATAGATTTTCTCCTATCTCGACTACTAGCTTTGAGAGTAATATCATTGACAGTGCACTCAAATAGCTGAAGAAAATAAAAGTACAAAGCGAAAAGTGAAAAGCGCGAAAGTGTAAAGTGGAGAGTTTTGGATAGTTATTTAACTATAAAATATGATATTATGTTTAACACTATACGGCGATATGCAAACAGAGCAACTGGCAATAAAACTGCAATAAAACTGCGTGTTGCAATTTTCTATAAACTGGCTTTCTGAGCCCTAATAAAGTATATTAGCAAAAAATTAAATCGAAATAAACACCAATAGTAAAAAATAATAATATTTTAACGTTAGTACCTAATAATTATTTTGAGTCTAAAATTGAAAGTCTAAAATGCGAATAAATTTTCAAAATCAGACTACTCTGTAAAAAGTTATGCGTGGTCATACATAAAAATAAAAATTCACGCGTCAACTTGTAAATCTCCACCGTTTTTTTCGTCGCATGAAAATACGGATTACAGAAGGACGACTACGTCTGTGTTCTGTGGATGAAAAGTTGCAGCAATCGACAAATCTCTTTAATTTTTATCTTCAACTGTTTCTTTGATTGCCGCAATCTGTATGAAAAGGCAATTCAGAAAGTTGTGACACGTAGATTCAATGCCAGTTATTTCGTCTGCAGAGTGCCTTAAAGACACGTGTGTGTATTAAAACCTTGCTATAAAGTTACATAAAAAGGCGTACATTGAACGTGATAAAAATTCCTTCGGGTGTATGATCCATGGCTTATATTATGCAAAGTACTCCGTTACTTAAGCTAAACGTTATCTTGGTAATTTATTTGTTAAAACTTTCCGAAAAGTAAATTTTCGCTCTCAAAATTTCGTTTAACATCTTTGCGTCCGTCCGCAAGCAATTTATTTGGAATAAATTGCGTTTTGTGTAATTAATTTTGGGGCAGTAAACGTTTGTTAAATATATAGAAGTAGAGTACCAGAAATTACTTAAAGCTTACTTATTTATTGGAGAAAATTAGGAATATCACTAATAATAAATATTGCACTGGAATTTTGAGTTTGGTGTTTATGTCACCAGAAAATAACAAGAAACGCCACCACTTTATTCTTAGGAAATTTATAAACTTACGAATCTTTTTATTTTCCGGTGACATTTATATTACACATTTCCTAATAATTTCTTTAACATTTCAAATCTAATTCGAATGAATTCGGTATTTTATATAATTTATTATTAATATTCTACAGTTTAATAAATATAAACCGATTGTGTGCAAAAAAGGACAATAAATTTTCTCAAATTATGAAAAATTATTAAAGTTATCTCCCCAAATTAAATTACTTGTAAGATTTCTTTTCCAAGTATGAGAAACGTTTTGTACGAGAAAAAGTGAAACAATGTTCATGACGAAAACTGTTTAAAACTTCAGAACAACCGTAAAAAGGCACAGTTTTTGTCCATTTAAACACCACTGATGAGTTTTTGCACTCTCAGAAAACAACTGGGCATTGTGAAGCATCGTTTGATACGAAACTAACCGTGACTGCTTCCGAGTCTTTACAGCGATGCGATGTTAGTGGGACTAGAAAGTTAAAAGTTGCTGTTGAAAACTCTGAATGCTCTGCAAAGATAGCATTTCAGTTTATTTATTTAATATATATAATGTGGAAGGTCTAACATAATATGTAGTAGGAAAATACTAACTCTGTATGTTCGTTACTCTTTCACGCCTAAACGGGTGGACCGATTGAACTGAAATTTCGTGTTAAGATACCTTAGACCCTGGAATAACAAATAGGCTACATTACTGCGGGTAAAACGGTTGGAGGTAGCCAGTTAATAATAAAAGCTACTTGTTGGAACACAAGAGTAAAGAAACATTTCTGCTTATAAATTATTTAGTCACTTAACCTCATTTATTAGGTCTCCCTAATCCAAAATACGGTAACCCTTGGGAATAATTAAGCAATGCAATCCAATCGTATAAAACCACGTGATAACTAAACTTGTAGGTATTTTAGTACCTACTTATATGAAAACAGTTTTTCATAGTATGTAGGTGATATATTTTTTAAACTTAAGCCCAAATATAAATTTATTCTAATAGGACTTCAAATTAAATTTCAAGATGCGTTTAGTCATATACTCAATACTCGTAGGCTGCAATGGGTCACTTTTACAAATGAGTAGCTAATTCTATTTTCAAACTAACACATGGTGATTATTTTATATTAATAAATAATTTAAAAATAATTATTCAAAAAAAATGTTATATTAAGAAGTTTTTTTTTACTGCAGACTAAACAAGCGTTTGACCGCAATCTAAACCTATGAGTGACGATGCAATCTAAAAAAAGAAGAGACGAAGAAAGAAAAAAAGAAGGAGAAAAGAGGTAGAAGCTAATAGAATTTGAAGAGGTAGAAGTTGATATAATAAAGATTTGTTTTCATGAAAGTCATTTTCTGGAAAGTGTAACATTTTTGAATAAATGTTTTCATAGAATAGGTACTAGCTGACAAGCACACTAGTTTCGCATCAGTTGGTATAATATTTTTCGCCGACAAACTAAAAAAAATAATAAAAGTTGTTCTAGCCTTTTCTTTTTGTATATGAGATTTAAGAATTAAATTTAATGGATGAACATACTAAAGTAGGTAGAAACGCTCTTATACAGTGTGCTCTGAGCTGAATAATTCATTCGCACCCGTATCGGAATCTTTATTCATGCGTTATTATAGCCACCTGTATATATCAGGAATTTGCATTTTATTAAGTGTCTGGAAGAACGTTCATTGTTTTTCAACATTTGCCAATACAAGTTTGAATATACCAATAACAACTTCGGGATATTTATTTAATTAATAAACTCGACGCAACGATCGTAGAAAAGAACTGGATCCAAACTGATCAGAGAAGAGATTTATGGCACGAAGGGAAGGAGGCTTCTGCCCAGAAATGGGACGATAGAGGCTAATAATGATGTATTAAAAAGCTCGAGCACACGATTTGATTTAGACCTGAAAATAATACTTAGCCGATTTTATGAAACAATATTGATACCAAAGATTAAGCAAACTCTAGCTAATTTTTAGGGTTCCGTATCTCAAAAGGAAAAAACGGAACCCTTATAGGATCACTTTGTTGTCCGTCCGTCCGTGCGTCCGTCCGTCCGTCCGTCCGTCCGTCCGTCCGTCCGTCCGTCCGTCCGTCCGTCCGTCCGTCCGTCTGTCTGTCAAGACCCTTTATCTCAGGAACGCGTATAGATAACAAGCTGAAATTTATAGGAAATACTAAAGTCCATTGCTTCTTTGAGCTGTGAAAAATTCAAACTTCTAGGCCAACGCAATCAAAAGATATAGACGAATATGTCGAAAATTTCAGCAAATTTTCGACATTCCCAAATAAATCAAAACCTACGGGGTACTTCTCGCGAACTCAGAATCTTGAAATTTGGCACGAAGCAACACCTTAGAGCACAGATAAAGGAAAAATTGCCAAAACTATAAATTTTTATTTGCATCATATGAAAAAAATATTTTGAATAATTTTATACCTACTACCCCTTTTCTCATGAACGCGTAAACGTATTAAATTGAAATTTATATCAAATACTCAAGTCTATAATACCTTTAAACTGTAATAAAATCAAACCTCTACGTTAACGCATTCAAAAGAAACAGCAATTTTAGCTGCAATTTTAAACTCGTAACTACTCTCAAAAAACCAAAACCTACAGGGTACTTGCCGTGAACGTAGAATCTTGAAATTTAGTAAAAAGCAATTCCTTAGAGCACAGATAAAGGAAAAATTGCGAAAATTGTAAATTTTTTGTTACATCATTTAAAAAAATATTTTCATAATTTCATACTTACTACCTCATTTCTCATGAACGCGTACAGGTATTAAACTGAAAGTCATATCAAATACTAAGGTTTATAATACCTTTAAACTGCAATAAAATCAAACCTCTATGTCAACGCATTCAAAAGAAACAGCAATTTTACCGGCATTTTTAAACTCGCGACTACTCTCAAGGGAATCAAAACCTACAAGGTACTTGCCGTTAACTCAGAATCTTGAAATATGGTACGCAGCAACGTCTTAGATCATAGGCACAGGAAAAATTGCGAAAACTGTAAATTTTAAGTAACATCGTATAAAACAATATTTTAAATAATTTTGTATTTACTACCCCTTTCCTCAAGAACGCGTACAGGTATTAAATTGAAATTCATATGAAATACTCAGCTTTATAATAACTTAAAACTGTAAAAAAAAAAAAAAGGTAGCACTCCGGGAGTGCCGGCAGAAGTGAAAACTTCAATATTAACGTTGTGTTTAATTATAAGTATAAAAATACTATCATTTATGAGGTAGAATACAATGTTTATTTATTGCGCTATCGTACACAAATATGACAATTTATATGTTGTTATTTATAATATTATATCGTTATTTATATATAACATTAAATTTTATCTCTCAGAAAAATCAACTTCCATCCATAATTTCGACGACTTTTACACCATCGTTATTATCAGAATCATCATCGCAAATTTTTACAACTGATACAATTGGTTTATGATAACTGAAGTAACCGCATATTTTGAAACTCGAAAGTACTCGCAAGGGAATCAAAACCTACAGTATATATATAATATTATACCCACTTATCCTTCGGGTTCCGTACAAACCTACGGGTTTGTACGGAACCCTCGATGCTCGAGTCCTACTCGTACTTGACCGGTTTTTTTTTGTGGGCATTAATGTGACCAAACCATTATTGAATATTGTTTCAGTTTTAAGGTCGCTATGATTACTACGAAGGTTGCTACATGACCTGACGACTGCCTCCTCCATCTTTAACTTATACTAGCTGCGCCCAGAGGTTTACCTACTGCACTGTAGCCTATGTGTTATTCCATGATCTAAGCTATATCTATATCAAATTTCAGCTCAATCGTCCACCGTTTAGGCGTGAAGAATTAACAAATATACACACTCACAAACTTTCGCATTTTATAATACTCGTATTACTGTGATGTGATTTTTAGATTCAGTTCCCATAATACTTGCACCCTTGTCAAATTGTCAACTTCCTCTTCAAAATTCGGTTAAAACAAAACAAGATTTATTCAAATCGGATGAGTTTTTGTCAGATGGTGAAGTGGATATCTGCGACGGAGGTCGTTACGTCCTAATAGAATGATGGATGGCTCTTCTCAACAACTTCACTTTGACTTGCAAATGTGAATTCTATTACCAGAATAGGCTACGAACTTATTTTTGGTTACTTGAATGAATCATTTGTCACTTCAATATTGTTTGTTGGGACTTCACTTTGTAAACAATTCCATTGAGTTTCTTGCGCGTGCTTCTCTAAGAGGTACTTTCCGAATTGGTGGTAGGGTCTTAAAGTAGAATAATATCACCCTGTAGAAATAACTTGTAAAAGAGCTCCATTATGGTGCTCGCACATCGACATCGACCGCGCCATAAGAATTTTTGTATAGGAAATCTTCTTCCGATTCGGACGATACGACTCCGGCAAGTGTGGAAGGTTCTGTGACATTTAATATTATATAGAATTCAAAATTCGATTCGTTCGGCGCGGTCGATGCAAATAGATGTGCTTTCAATATTATTGTAGCCTATTTAATTAAATGTTTCAATAAAAAATGTTCCAACTTCAAACAAAACCTATTCTTAAGAACCGGAACTGATTAGATTATCCTTAAAGAGAGTTAAGAAAGACGTTGCGTTGGTTCGGTTCCAATAAAGTTTTATCTTTTTAATGGGCTAAGTTGTGGCGAGACGCGAAATTGTGTGCGAAAGCGTTTGTAAATACAATTTTTAAAAAGTTGTAAATTGATATAAGCGGGGATATTTTTTATGATGAACACACATCCATCAGAGTCAAACGCGTCGAAGGAATCGAATTTTGAATTCTTTGTATTATGAAATGTCATGAAACCTTGCACACTTGCCGGAGTCGAATCGTCCGAACCGCAAGAAGATCTTCTATACAAAAATTCAGATTAGATGTGCGAGCACTATTAGGCAGACTTTAAAAAATCATAAACAAACATCAAACTACCGAACCTCTGTAATTGTTTCTAACTGGATAAATAATCATTCCACATCCAAAATCCCAGCTGAATACACTCGGCTCAATCACAAACGACAGACCCATTTCACATTGAGGGAGGAGAAACAAAGTTAATTTTAATTAAAAGGTAAGGATCAATAGAATGAGCAAGGGAATTATTGCGTCCTGTGACCTCATTGAAAGGGCCGCGAATGGGATACAATAGGTCTATGTGTTTCTTATTAATTTTCGGGAATAAAATTATGACACAAATAAAAAAAAACTGGTTATTGAAGATTAGAGAGAGAAAACAAACGATATCTACACGTATAGAAATCTTTGGAGAAACCAGTTAGAAAACAATAAATTTAAATAAACACTGAATCATTTTTTTTTATTAAACAATAAATTTATCTATTCTCTCTTCTGGATGTTGTTTGAATTTTTAAGGTTTTATTTATGCCATAGGCTCGCTCGATGGTGGACGTGAGTGCTGATACCTACCACATTTTTACCTACTACACACCCTACTCCTTCTACATTTAATATGTTAATTAATAATTTACAAATACCAGAGGTAGACTTCTTTTGCAGGAGGTCGTCTAGGTGGGTACCCCAACAGTGCCAGTTACTCTACCGCCTGAGCAGTGATGTGCAAACATTACTGTGCTCCGGTAGTAAATTAAAATTTTGATAAGAGATAGACTTACGTGAAACTAAATAAAAACCTGGTATTCATTTAACGGACAGAGATTCAATAAATGTAATAAAACATATAATTTCATGTAAACAATCCTTTGTTACATTTAATTGAAATCCCATCAAAAACAAACATCTAAACACACCCATTTCCCATACAATGGAAACAATTCAATCCAACATGTCTGTTACATCACATTTTCTCATTTGGAGGCAAAATGTTAGGATCAAAGAAATGAGAGAAGAGAAGGCTTGTCAACACACGGACAGAAATTGTAAACAACGTTATTATTGGCTCAGTGTGTCGGAGGGAAATTGGTGGAAAGCATTCTCTAAGCAAAACAAATCTGTAAACTGAGATACATACCTTACGTACTCGCTCATTGATTGTTTTTTGTTTTGACTAATATTATTTTGTTACCTTTTAGAAAATCGCTTGATTAAATATTGTTTTTAATACAACGAGACGAATTTAAAATGAACGTGAAATGTTTTATAACATTAAATTAAGCTGTCTTAAACTAAAAAGACTGTGTATTATGTAAGTATTAAGGCATAATTGCATTATTTTTGTCACTGCGACTACACACTATAATAATTTGGTCTTATAGTCATAATGAATGTATAAAATATAAAACTGGCTACATATTGTTCTGATGCTCCTTTACACTCCACGAAACAGAGTAGCGAGTCGTTGTTAAGTCACAATTTTGGGTGAGAACAGTGCAGTGATTTTATTTCACTTCCTCTTTTATAATATATCAACTAGCTTATGCTCGCGGCTTTGCCCGCATGACGAAATCTTTTCTTAGCGGAGGTCTACGTCATGAAACCTATCTGTGTTCCAAATTTCAACCCAATTCGTCCAGTGGTTTAGACTGTCCGTTGATAGATCAGTCATTCAGTCAATCAGTCACTATTTCCTTTTATATATTTTGAAGAAGAAGATTGTCAATGTTTCTCTATGTATGTCTCTATGTATGAAATAAAGTTATTTATTTCTTTCAGTGTTTCATATCTTGCAAACACCAAGAAAAACGCGTAATGCGTAGGTACCCTTTCGTCGGGGGCGTCATGATGAGCATCGACGAGAACGTTAATAATGCTTGTATGCACAACAATATGACCGTACAATTACCTACAAAGGATAGGTACAATAATTCATCCAGTGTGTATAATTTTCACAGACAATCTGATGTGCAACGAGCCCCGCCGACTGCCGACCATGACGCGGCGAGATATAACTTTATTTGCTACATCGTTTATTGGCTGCTCTCTCAAATGTTTGAGACGTGAGTTGTGGGGTAACCATGATGTCTATTTAAATTTCCTGAAGTTTCGTCCCAGCATGCAACTCTTTCTCGCACGATAATATGTCGAAATTTGAATTTAAATTCATAGAAATTACTTTTTGAAAATGTTTCTCGGTAAAGCTCTTATACTCGTAATATTTATTTTTTTCATATTTTAAAAAGTTTGATATGCTTTGAAAAATGTCAAAGGGTATCCTAAATACAAATGTATTACATAAGAATAAAGTAGTTACTATTTAATATTGCAAACTGCAAATATTTATATTATTGAAAAAATATTGTCCACAGCAGCTATACCGAGAAACACTTCCAAAAATAAATTCTACGAATTTATATTTCAAGATTCGTCACACGTCGTATCGTGTGAGTCAGAGAATTGCACAGGACGAAGCACGTTAAGAATCGCTCTTTAAAACATTCCCTCATTTTTGACATAGATATAAAATTGATTTTTTTTTTTTATATTAAGAGCGGCAAACAAGCAGTCGGCCCACCTGAAGTTAAGTGGTTACCGACGCCTATGGACCCCTTCAACACCAGAGGCGTGAATGGAGCGTTGCCGGCCCTGGTAGACTTTATAAATACCCCTTTTGAATTTTGGTAGATCGAAAGATTGAGGGAAGACCCAAGAAGGAAGGTCGTTCCACATTTTACAGGATTTTTTTATGGACATTTTATAAAATTATGTCCATAAAAATATAAGCTCTAGCAAAAATCATAGTCACCACACATAGTGTTCTATCTCACATACTATCCAACTAGAGAATAATGCAAGTTGAACGCAGTAAGCACCATAAATCAACCTTCCAGAATATCCTCCAATAAAAATAGCTGACTCAACAAATACTATCAAGAACAACAAACTTACCAAGAACTGTTTATAACCTAATAAATAATAACCGATTGTTTGTTCGAAAAGTTGTAAAATATTGATATTCAAATATTGGAATACTTTCCGCAATGTCGATTTTATTTTAGCGAAACTTCCAATAGGCTGGTTTTAAAAGCTTGTTCAAGTTTCTAATTTACTGCTTAGTGGCAGTTGCTTAGTCGTATATAAGAGGACTTTCATTTATGATTTCGAACCGGTTTATACGGTCATACATTGTTCCCATCTCTCAGATCGGATCTCCGATGGGAACATTTAAGGCGACAGTATTTTACTCCTACTACTCTTTTGTTTTTTTTTTGTCTTAGGAAATTTGTTAACTATAACTTGTTTACTATCCTATTAATATTATAAATGCGTAAATTTGTAATAATATATGGATGTATGTAGTTAAGTTTGTTACTCTTTCACGCCTTAACGGGTTGACCGACTAAGCTGAAATTTGGGATAGAGATAGCATAGACACTGGAATAACATATAAATGGGGGTACAGCAAGTAAAACCGCTGGGCGCAGCTATAAGTTATACATAGTCGCACATTCAGGTTGCCTCTCCTAAGTTGATATTGACATGCATTTCCTTGGCCACCGTTTGGTCATCTGCAGTTCTTAGAATTTTTCCAGAATAAAGGCCAAGCTTTGATAACAGCTTTATAACCTGAGAATTGAGAGACAAGTCTTTACTGCAGCATAACTACATAATATATCTTATCTACATAGGCTATAACAATAAAGAATAAAAACCCTATATCAGGTCATTGACATGAAACTTTATAGCTGAGTATACGACTAGAATTAGCCATAGCGATAACCCTAAAAGTGGTTACCCAAATCACTTGTGAAACTAGTCAAGGGCACGCAAGTTCCGACATGTTTGCCAAACAATATCATGAGTGACAAAGGTTATTATTCTAATGTATAGACGAAGATTAATGGACTGAACACGATGAAAAGAAATGAGGCATCCATACTTAGCCCATTTATACATATAACTTACAAACACGCACATAAATACACTTTAGTAATAGGTAGTAATAAAAAAACAATAGATTCCAATGGATCGACGTGTTGCTGATTTATTTGCCAGCCCCCAATAAAGATAGATAAAATCGGTAGTAATCACAAAAATAGAAGAAAAAGGAATGACCAAAGATCATTAAATTTTGCAGAAATACAAAGCATAGCCATGCTTACAATCCGTTAGCGCTGATTCAGTCGTTTACAAATCCTTGCGCAGTCTGCACAAAGCAGCTGTTCTATGCACAAATCCTATGAGCGTCAATCTAATCTCATTTTAATAATCTGTGTTAGTAATAATGCATTATGTGTAGTGTGCGTTAGTAATTTTAACATGGGTGCCTCGTTTCTTTTTCAGCTAGCTCACTGCAATAGTTTTCCTCGTCTTTGTTATAATGCCTGTTTTTTCATTGGCTTCTATGATAATACATTGGGTAAAGGAAGATGGAGAAAGTAGGACAAATTTTCAAGGAAAAAGCTATTGATATTGAAATGTTTATTCAATTAGAGGGTCAGTTTAGTAGTTTTGTATTTGTACCTTCATGGTGCTTTGACCTGGAAACAAATATTATTATTTCATTACTACATTCTTATGACAAAATTATCATCATGTTACATAAATAGTTGTTTATCTATATATATATATATATATATATATATATATATATATATATATATATATATATATATATATATATATATTTTAAAGAGTTGCTTTATCCGTATAATGTTATCTTATATTTTTTATGAAATTCCATAGATTTTTTGACATACATAAAGTAATTTAATTAATTTGAACTCACCAGTGTTTCTATCTTGCTATTTCTCTGGACGTTTCTGCAACAAGTTAGGTACTAAATCAGCATAAATCATCTCTCAAATGAACGACAACTTCGAAATAACAAATTTTAGTCATAATGGCCAACTTGGTAAAATTTTAAAGTAGTATTTTTTTAATCATTATAGGTTAGCCATTGACCATGACCACTCGTGTTGTTAAGCGACGATGTGGCCGTAGATGGTAGCAGAGTAAACCTAGAAGGCGAGATAACAGATAAATCACTCCCCTTTTTTTTTACCTAGGAAAAATGCGTTACGCATCATCACCCCACGCCGGGGGGCGCGGAGCGGTATGTGGGACTACCCCGCCAAAGATGGGAGCGGCGGGGATACCCACTAAACCCGAGGAACACCTGGGGGTGTTCCTGCGGGACGCCATAATGCCGGGGCAACGGGTACGCCGAAGCACTCATCCGCGGCCGATAAATCACTCCCTAGCCTAACTGAACATCATGCCAGAACACGGTCATAAAACCGCGCGACGACACAGTTTTCCAGTTTGACCAGTGGGTGGTAACTAGCCACGGCCGAAGCATATCACCCGATTTATGATGTCGCTGATGTTTTTTAAGGTCCCTGATAAAATAGATAACTAAAAAAGCTTCGTACGCTTATCGTAGAAGGTTGCCTTTCCTCGACGCTCTGCCCCTGGTCGGTAGGCTGCGCTGGTGTTTCCACCTTCAGCTCCTGCTGGCCTGTGATGGACTGCGCCACCACCAGGTTGGCTCCAACCACTGGAGTGGCTGCTGTGGGCGGTGCTGCAACTGCCGTCTGTTGGTTGGCTATCGGATATGTAGAATAAAATTAATCGTTATTGTAGACCAACATTTTTATATTATCCAAAACTATAGAATAAGTAACACCAAGATAATATAAAGTTTTCAGATTGTTGACCTGTATTTAAAATGATATTTTACCGTTCACGTACCCTAATTATTAACCTTATCTCTGCAATTTTCCTTATAGTTTCTCGACGGACGAACGAATAAACAAAGCGAAACTATAAGGCTTCCATGTTGACTAATAAAGCTTACAAATAAAACTACAGACGAACTGATGTACTTAAAATTTTCAGAATTTACGAGACACAGCCGAAGCCTACCAGTCAGCATCATCCGATAAACACTAATAAGCACTGCGTAATAGTAGCTTTAACTGTTTTGAAGTAATCCCACCGTCTAGGTGTAATCTGCTAACATCTTCCACGGCATCGTCGCTTAGTATCATGCGAGAACATGGTCAAAGATGACTAAGTTAACCTTCTAACCTACATATAATGAATTATAATACTTATAATGAATTAAAATACCTGGCAAAGTGTGGTAGCTCTCATGAGCATCATAGAATTCTTCCCGATTGCTTTCTTCTATCCGTTCTGTTTTAGGAACGGTGGTAGATTCTGCTGACGACACGCTCTCTGATGATGCGGAAGCTGACGTTTTATTGGCAGGATTCGGGTTCTTCTTCTTTTTGATTTTCTTGGCCTGTTATATGGAAATATTTACATTAATTAAAAGAATCAGCAATATGTGCTTGTGATACAAATACCGTTTCGCCGTTAAAAAAGATTTCTTGCTGAAAAGTAACGAAAATTCTGATCAAGTTGGAAATATTTTTGTCACAACTCTTCTTATTTTTCCGGCCTGGGACATAGGTTTTTGTGGAGTCATATGAATTAAAATATCTATTCGATAAAAAATATGATGGTATTTTGTTTCTCTTTAATTTGTATACTGTGGTGAATGGTAGGTTGATGGTAATATGCCATGGTACACCATCGCTACATGGTCCCGTAGCGATGGCGTAGTGCCATCATGCCGTTTGCCTGCAAGATTAGATTTAGTTCATCCTTTATTATTCGGACGGCATTTGAACTCCCTGAGGCAGGTCTCAGTGTTTCCTGTAAATTGAAAACAGTATCTTCAAGTCGAGGTTTAATGGGAATTTCCTAGGTCTGTGTGCAACAACTTCGGCCACGACATCTCTTACCAAAAGATTTGACTGTGGTTAAGAACGTGTGTATCGAGTGACGCTCTCTCGCTCGCACTATTTGACAAATGTTGAAATATAAATTCATAGAATTAATTTATTGAAAACTCCTTAAGAACAGCCCTCCATAATATTATTGCACACATTTTAAAAGTGTTCCCAGTTTGATATATATATAAAAATGGCTAGAAAAGAAATCTTGAAAGATTTTTTTTTTTTAATTTCTTTTCATATTATGGAAGGCTGTTCTTTAGGAATTTTCAATAAATTAATTCTATGAATTTCTATTACAAAAATTGGCAAATAGCGGGAGCGAGAGAGCGTCACTCGATATATACAGTCTTAAAAGCAGCCCTATCCTAAATAAAATAATACTTAGATACAAACCCCCACTGTCCGTGTCCGCCAAGCGGTCATTGTCATTACATAATGTTGAGTGAAGCCAGGGAGGGATTTATCCCGCCTTCTAGGTATAGTCTGCTGCCATCTACGGCCACATCACCTTAACATCACGCGAGATCGTAGTCAAAGGCTTACCTATAATGAAAAAAAAGTTGCTCGTAGAATAGCCAAAGCTCTCACCTTAACCAGTGGCGTAACTAGATCAGCGTTCGCCGGAGGTTCGGGGTCTTCTCTCTTCATCTCGTGTACTTCTAGAACAAAAGGACTGGCAGCGAACACGCTCGGTTGGGATGACGATGATGATGATGAGTCTTCAGAGTCTAAACCGATTATCTCGTAGATTGTGTCTGAAATTGAAAGTTAAGTAGTACGTCCTTTTTATTAGGTTTTGGGTATATTTATAATTCCCAGTTTTTAAGTGGGGACGTGCTACGTCACTTCTTGTGCTGAAATGTAGCACGTGGTGACGTCATACTAATGAAAAATTCTCTATAAATAGCACTGCGTCAACCGCTGAAGTGAAAGATATCCGTTTAATAAAAAAACATAAATACCTTACCATTACTGCCCATAATATTACTATCTATCAGAGAATGGTGCTATATGCATACACTATTTATAATTCCATAGTTTTTTGTATTTGTTACACTGATGATTTTTTTAGAGACATTTTGTGATTTTCGGCACGGGCAACTGTCAGTTTTCAAAATTAGAAAAAATAATACATCGCTAAAAAGTGTTTACTACTCCTTATTATTGACCTAATCTTTTTACAAAAATTATGAAGATCTTTTTGTTATCTGGATTAAGCCGGGTACACACCAAGCCAACGAATTACATGATACAATAATAATTGGCATTAATTGATTATTATTTATATTGACCTTCGCTAATTCATCCTTACAACATCAACGATTACCAAAAAACCCCTTCGTTGTCTTCGTTTGTTTAGATTTAAAAATAGATTTAACAAAGTAAATCCTACTGCTGGATTAAATCATCTCTACTCTCTATACTCTCTTCCCAAAGATTTGTCGCTGGCCTATGTGTGTTCCACTAACGATCCGTAGTTAGTCCTGCAGGGCTATTCACTTATCGGTTAGGGAACCGAACCGAATACCGAATTGTCAAAAATGTATAAAATGACATGACTTGTCAAGCTGTATCTACATAATATGTCATTTCATACATTTTTGACAATTCGGTATTCGGTTCGGTTCTTTCACGGATAAATGAATAACCCTGCTGACCATATGGGCCTACCGATTTATCTGAATAAAATAATACTTTATTGTACACCACATATTAAAGAAAATGCATAACAAAACTACACTCCTTTGCAAAAAAAAACGGGCACCTAAGGAAACTTACTTTCTAAGGTAGATTTGTGTTAGTTTAAAAATATTTAATTGTTTGACACACTTTATATACTTATACTCGTACCTAATCGTGTAATAATCATGTGAAATAAGCGTGAATTTTGGCAATTTTGTATTTAAATTGATGATTTTTTTCAAAACCGACGTAGACGACCACACAATAACAAGTGGCCGACAATAAAGACAAGAAGATTTTTTTACTTTTTTATTTTAATAAATTTACAACTGTAAAAACCTAGTAACGAGTGTGACCTCCTCTTGCCAAAATCACAGCTTGAATCCTTCTGGGCATACTCTCTACGATGTTTTTAATTACGTTTTGAGGAATACGTTCCCACTCTTCAGCAATTACTCTTTTTTAGCTCCCTGATGTTTTTTGGAGCAGGTTGCACTGATCTTACCCGCCTTTTTAGAACATCCCAGACATGCTCGATTGGATTGAGGTCAGGACTGCGAGCTGGCCAATCTAAACGACGGATCCCAACTTCTTGCATGTAAGCTTCCACGTCACCAGAACGGTGCGGGCGGGCATTGTCGTCCATAAAAATGGAATCTTCCTCAAGTGCAGTCAATGCGGGTTGTGCATGTGGAATTAGGACTTCCATTATGTACCGGTGTGCATTTTATGTTCCTCTTTCTAAGAAAACTAACTCCGTACGCTCCGTCGAATTAATTGCTGCCCAAAACATAACGGAGCCTCCGCCATAAGGAGTGATTTGTTCGAAACACACTTCCGCATAGCGTTCCCGTGGTCTTCGCAGCACTCGCCGGCGTCGGTCCTCTCCACACAAAGAGATTCTAGCTTCATCAGAAAACAATACCTTATTCCAGTCCTCCATAGTCCATGAAGCACAGTTTCGAGCAAACTGAAGTCGAGCAACACGGTGCTCACGGAGTAATTTAGGGCCTCGAGCCGGGCGGTAACTTTTGATATTTGCAGCCAAAAGCCTCCATCTAACCGTCCACAAGCTCACTTCTACTCCTCTTACTTCTTCAAGGTTTTTTTTTTCAGATCCACACTTGACGCCTTACGATTCCGCAACGCCTGACTCACCAAAAAGCGATCGTCTCTTGGTTCTGTGCATCGTTTTCTTCCCGAGCCAGGTCTTCTTTTAACCGAACCGGTCTCTTGATATCGTTGCCATGTCCTCTGGACAGTTGAACGGCTCACATTTAGCCGTTGAGCCACGTAAGTTTGCGAACAACCTTCTTCAAGTAGGGCTATAATTTTACCGGCCCTTATCGCTTTATCGCTCATATCAAAAAGTAGTATTTATTGTGGAAAGAAAGAATAAATTGTTTAATTTGCAGAAAATACTCAAAAAATTTTAAAATTGTAATAAAATTGTTACAGCAATTCGCATCAATTCGCATCAATTCGCGCCAAAAGCAAAGCAATTTCACTATATAATCAGTATTTTTCTTTTTTAATTTCAAATTTTAAATTTGGAACATTAATAATCATGCCAGGATGTTTATAAATGATAAGTCAATGCATCGTCAAATTAATAAAACCTCTTTCTTGTTCTTCTTCATTGAAGCTTCGTTGATTGAAGCAGAGAAATCATCAAAGTGCCCGTTTTTTTGCAAAAGAGTTTATATATAAAAGATTATATATGTATCACAGTAATATTATAAAGGCGAAAGTTTGTGAGGTTGTATCTTTGTTACTTCTTTACGCCACGGGTGGACCGATTGAGCTAATATTTGGTGTAGATATAGCTTAGACCTTGGAATAGCACATAGATTACAGTACAGCGGTAAAACCGCAGCTAGTATAATAATAGATTAAAAAATAAAATCTACAAATTAAATAAATAAAACGTATATTTTATCCCAAAATATGATCACAAATAAAGTCGGAAACGGACTACACTCAAAGAGTCATAGTGTGTCCACCATTTTTATATAGCCCGTAAAATAGAGGTCCCTGCCCTCTGTCCTCTGTCTTATTTTACGATGTGATTGACAGTGACCTCAGTTATGTATTGTAGAGTGCCCGATAAGTGCTCCTAGTTTTATTATTTGAAAGTCTATGCGTACTAAGTAACATTTTATGGGGTATAAATTTTACATCCTATGTGAAAGGGTGTTAACTTAGGGCATTGGCGGCGGCGACGGGTGGGCTATGTGAGTTTTGTGTAACTCTTAAAAAATGAGAATAATAAATGTTATAGAGAATTTTTTTTTGTCCTTAAAAGATCGGGAATTTTTCATGAAATTACTTAGGTATCTGAAATTTACTTAACTTATAGCAAACTCCAATATATACAACTCCATACACATATATACAAACTTTTTAAGTATTCACCTCCTTGTTGCTAACAAAAGTATGTGTATTTCTTTAACTTTTTTTTTTTTTTTCTTTTTAATAATATGGCAACATTTCTTTAACTTAAA
This sequence comes from Hemithea aestivaria, assembly GCA_947507615.1. Taxonomy (NCBI): domain Eukaryota; kingdom Metazoa; phylum Arthropoda; class Insecta; order Lepidoptera; family Geometridae; genus Hemithea; species Hemithea aestivaria. The sequence goes on along the minus strand of OX382325.1, from coordinate 4,394,688 downwards.
ACCTACGAATAAATAATAAGTCAGGAAGAGTAACTGCGATCCATATAAGACATATAAGAAATGTTGCCGGGGAAGGTGGTAGCTTAAAATGTTATAATTTCGGGCTTCAGTCTGTTATTTACCTTTCAAGTGAAAACGTCAAATCTATGTGAAAATATTTTCGTTTTATGTCTTATTGATCATACCAGGATGTGTTATGATATGGTGCAGGAGCCACACATAACTGAAGTGTGTTAAGGGATCACTTTTTGCTGTTAAATAAGCGCAAAAATATGAAAATATAATATTGTTACATAAATGTTCAAAAACGTCATTAACCCTTAAAACTTGTCAAAATGGATAATTGTCAAAATCAAAATGGAGTGTTGACAAATTCAGAGCATGCGTACTACAGTTCCCAATGAAAATGCCGCACAATTTATTTTTTAACCAATCAAGACCATATTTTGATAAGATTCGTTTTTTAAATTTAAGTCACGTGATTTCTCGATGAGCCACTTTTTCGGCGGAATTTGTTAGCAATTACGTACACCTGCTTAAAACTAATTCTTACGCACAATAGCAAACCAGTGGCCATGACCAACGAAAAATAAATCTTTTGGCACGATCTGACATTCAATTACAGAAACAATAATTATTATAAAGGAGATCATGGAAACGAACTATGAACTTTAAAACATTATTATCTCCCCAACCAATATTGTAATAATGGTAAGTTCCTAATGGCGTGTCCTTTTATTTAAATGTTTGTGTATACCTTGCTTATTTACACAACTTTTTGTAATAGACAAAACATTTATAAGGGAAACCTCTTTTAAACAACATTTAGCAAAAGTATTGTTATGTTTTTTTCGATGTCTTTGATAAGCAATAGACGTCGCTAGTATCTTCGCGAAAATAGCTTTGACAAGGCGTCGGCAATACAAATTTATAGTTCCACTTTCAACCACTGATTAAGATAATTTTGAAGCGGTAAAATTATTTTGACAAACAAAGCCGCGTTATTTTGACATGCTCTTTGATTTTGACATTATTATACAAAATTATCAGTAAATTTCAGGAAATTTTGTTGCAAAATTTTAAACAACGTATTTATTTTGTGCCTTTTTCGGAAGTCCCGTATAACCGGGACTTCCCGATTTATTTATTTACATCTGGTGATTAATGTTCGATAACTGAAAGGATTTCTATGAATATTTTATTTTGGTAGTAGGTAAAACCTTCGTGTTATATAGTAAGATAGTTAAGGTAAATGTTATGCTTATCTTATTTTGAAACAAAGGCTTGCAAAGCCGTAACCTAGTTCTTACTTCATCACATGCTCTGCAGTCATTTATTGAAGTCAACTTAATTTTAAAAAGCATAAAATATTATCAAGATCACAGACTAAACTTTTGGTTGAGTCCATTCTGATCAAGATTAAGTATATCCCGGTCCGGTTTTCGTTTTATATTATAACATTGTCAGCTCTTATCTGGTCACTTGCACCAATCAAAGGCCTCTTCATTGCCCGTTATTTCCAGTGCTCCGATAACAATTCCCATTGGTAGAGAGCAGGAATACATTTAATTACTCAACGTATTTAAAAATAGGTATACAACCAAAGAAAATCAAAGATTAACCCATTTCAGATATGGAAAAACCAGCACGTCACAAAACAAAAAATAAGAAACCACCGCCCTCTAAACCAAAAAGTACCAAGAAGCGTAAATCCGACGGTAATAAGCAGTAACATTTCGTAGAAAAATGTGTAGGTTTTGAAAAACACTTTAAAGAATCATTATTGGGAGTTTATGAAATGTGCCTATTAATTGCCAAATTGTAAACTTTTAGGGCCAACATGTTCTATGTTTCTGGCTGAAGTGTCGAGGAAGCTAGCTGCTAGAAAAAGGGAGGAAGAGGATAGTCCCATCAATGTCGTCCGTTAGTAAAAGTTTTTTTAAAAAGATTATGAAAAATGCAAACTCGAATTTCTTTCAGTCCCCTTATGTACTGGTGGTCTTTAGCTATTAAACATCAAGTCCTAAACACGGCTCTGCACTCGTCAACATGAGTCAAAGGAGTGTCTAAAGTCTCGATATCTTAGAAATTTCGTTTTGTGGCAAGATCAATATCAAGATAACAGACAATGATAAAAATCGAATTATGTTAAGGGTCATCAAGTCAATTTAAAGTAGAGAAAGATATGAAGGCGTTCCAAGCTGACTTTCTGCACTTTGACAAATATATGACATCACAGCAGCAGAAGTAGCAATTTCTTGTGAATGGCTCCATATTTCAGTTATAACGCTTATTCTTATTAATCCTTACATTAATAATTATTCTAGAAACGATAATAGAGAGCATAACAAACGCCTTACCAGTAAGGATCTCAAGAAAGCCACCCTCACCTAAAGAGTCACCAATAAAGATTGATACACTCCAAGAATTCGCACCAGAGCTGCTACCAAATGATACCTTGAGTGTCCCTCACCCAGAACCTATAGAACCACTTCCTCCACCGAGCGAAGATGACTTCAAGGAAGTGGCGACGTCCTCTGAAAGAGCTCCATTCAAAATGCCTAAGGTACTTTTGTATAATACTATAGATTTTCAACTCTCTCTATTCCATTATCCTAAGATCGCATTAAACGGATGACCAAAGAAAGAAAGAAACTAAAGTCTTCAACCATTGGGTCCTACCTCTGTCATGATAGGAACATAAATGTGTACGCTTACAGTAATACTAGTTCAAAGTTGCTCAGCCTATGGAGCTGGATATGCCTGACGTCATAACCGACAAGCAAGCTAAAGTAGAAATGAGCCGATCACATTTGCCGTAGATCCGATAACCACTGGTGTAGGCGTGTTCTAGAGTGGAAACTACGTCTTGGCTAGATACGGGCGACGATCCATAGGATCGCTAGGAGTGGTTGGAGGAGGAAGACGGAGGACCGAATGGCGTGCCATGGGGGAAGCCTATGTCTAGCAGTGGACGAACGTGGACTGATGATGATTTTAAAGGTGTTGGTGTTTATATACCATGATTGTTTCAGATGCCATTGGTCAGCAGTGAAGTGATAAAAGTAGCCGTGGAGAAACGAAAGAAGTCTCTCATGCAGGATGCATCGATCAACACCGGGAGCGATCACGACGCAGCCTCTGAGATTGCGAAACATGTTGAAACTTTGAAGAAGATATCGCTCATTGCTGAGGAGTTTAATCAGAAAACTGGTAAGTGTAAGTGTAAAAACGGTGGTCCACATCACGCTCTCTGTGCTAGGCTTAAATTATAAGAATTATGTTTTTTGTACCTCTAACTTATACATTTGTTTTTATTGTTGTTTTATTAATAGAGATGATGGGACGATCTTGATTATTTTTGCAATAACTGAGGAAAGAGGCAAGCTAGGCTTTTGTCCAGCTGTGGTACAAACCAGGCTGAAAATAGTAATAATTAATCTTTTCATGTATATTTCGTTTTCCAGCGAAAAATCTCAAAGATATAGTAGACAGCGTACAAGCAGACTTGATAAAAAAACTCGAGGACATGCAAGCAGAACAAAAAGCCAAGGAACTGGCTCTCGAACAACAACTAAAATTACAACAAGAACAAGCTGAAAAGGAGGAGAAATGTCAAGAAGAATGAAATAGAAGCAAACCTCTATAAAGCAAACTATTTGAACATGATAAATTTATTGTCAGTGCCATTTTCATCAGAAAATTGTAAAAACATGAAATAAAAATTGAGTTTTAAACGATAATATTTTGGTTTTTAAATTATTTTAGTGTTATTAGAAATCTCTCAAACAGTAGAAATATATTATGTTAAGAGAGAACATCGGTAAATGTAATAAATTTAAAAGTAACGTAAATAAAAGGTAATTGTGGTTATCAAGTTACTTTATTGGAAACTAGATGCGCTCAATAGTTTTATCTAAAAGAAAAATTGCTGCATGTGAAATTGTGCAACTCAATTGGTTCACCCGTTTAAACGCAAGGAAGTGACAAATAAACATAATTTCACATGAATAAAATTTTAGAATATAGAAACATATTACCGTCATCAACTTGGGAATCTTCAAGGCATGAGTTAAGTGTACATTTCTATGAATCTTACGTGATTCATCTCCACTTTCCATTAGGTAGAATGTTAAAAATTAAAATTTGTTAATAAAGTCTCCCTTTTTATAGATTGAATGGACACCCAAGACTGTAAGGAAAAGTCGAAAGACAGCCCACACATCAATTGGAACAAATACAGGATGGCCTGGTCGAAGGAAAAATTGGTTATAGGTATGAAAATACTTACGATATCAGACACTTTTGTTCTAGTTGATAGATAGAACTTGGAGTTGCAGAACGTTGCAGATATTAGGCAAAAACACTTTACAAATGCTGCCTTTTAAATTTTATCAAAATCAGTCGAGCTGTTTTAAGTTATGAATTGAAATGTGCGTCTGCTACTTGCTTGCGAGCTTGAAGTGGATTTAATTTATTTTGAATTTAAAAAGTTAAATTAAAATAAATTTAAAGTATTTTAAATGTTCACATGAAATATTTTCAGGAGCCAATACTTGCAATGTTAGTTCAAAACAAAAAAATAATATTAAACAACAAAAAGTGGCGAGAACTCCTTCCAGCTTGGTCAAAAAAGATAGTGTAGAAATTTCAAAGCATGATATTTCAGGTAATATTTTATTCTTACAATTAGTTATATTATAGTAACTCGTACTTAGACTACCTACCTATTAAAGCAGAACGAGTGCGCAGAGTAGTGTGCGAGGTAAAAATCTACTATAAATTAGTATTTTATGCAATTCTATTGGTAGATATTTGCCTCTGTCACCGCTCGGCCAGCTTGCTACGCAGCAAGCGTCAAACAGCTTAAACCTATTTTGTTTCAGGCGACAATAAACCCGGACCAAGTAAAGTGGCAAAAAAAGATCCACGTATGAAGTTTACTTCTATTTACTTAGATTAGATTAGATAATATATTAATAAGTGTGTATTTGTAGACAAGGCCTTTTGAGGACCACTTTGTTAGCAAGTTCATTGAATTTTCAGATCGAAAATATTGTGACCCGCTTTTTGATAGCCTACTTAACATAACGTGCCTACATCTTTTTTTATCCTTATTTAAGTTAGTAATTTATACCGTTGTGTTCACTGGGAGTAAAAACCTAGGTTGCGGTTCCTGGCTTTGCAGGTATATTCCCAGCCCCACATCGATTTTCCCCAGGTGGCAATTACCATTGAATGGTGACTGGGAACTTTACGTTCCCACTTTTAAATTGCTTTATACTGCTGTATAGGTCGCCCCCTCTTCATTTTGCGTAACTTGGAATTAATTCCTAAATGCCACCTGGGATCAATTGATGTCGGGTCAAATGGGAATATACCGTTTAACTAATACATATTATGTACAAGTGATATAAAAACAAACTAGGTTTTATTATTATTATTATCATCTAGCACCAAACTTCTCGTCAAGACTAATCAAATGCAACCACACTCGCTGGGGTTGCGTCGTTTAATTGCTGAGTTCCTATGGCCACCTTCCAGCTCCATCATCGATCAGCTCCATGTCATAATTATCTTGCATTGTCATTCGATTTACACATGCATGCAAAGTTTCAGCTCACTCGGAAACCGGAAAGTTGATCAAATTTAACTTGCAAGATTTGTTTAAAGATAGACAGACAGACAATAGACAGGTGAAAGTAAATAAAAGCTTGTTTAAATATTATATTTTTATTTATCCAGCGGAGAAAAGGCCAGTGAGTCACATCCCACGCCGAAAGACAAACATAAAGGAGAACGTTCGTGAGCGAGTGAACTCGATCAGAAGGAAAGATCACCAATTTCTGGGAGATAACAATAATGTTCAAAGGATCCAGATGTTAATTAACCAAGGCGAGTGCTCCGCAGTAATCATTAACGGAATATCGATGATATTATCTTGGAGCTGTATCTTTGCCTATTGACTTTTGTTTTCTTTGAATATATTTTTTTTATCTGACTTCAAAAGTGTAAGAAATCAATTGTATATTTCTAATATTACTTATTAGCCCAGTCAATGAGTGCCCAAAAAGGGTATGTGGATCGAAAAGTCGAAAGCAGAAAAACCAACTTAAGAACTTTGTTTGGATTAGTTAGGAGATAAACATACTAAAAGTCCCCACCCCTCCGAGGTGAGCCCGAGGGGGGGGAGGCCGAAGAAGGTCCCATTTTTAGGTTTTTTGCTTATATGTCAAAAACTGTGCGTTGTACGATATTTTGTTGTACTACATTATTAAACCTCATAAAATTTTCTACAACTTCGACCTTGACACTTTTTATCTATCTCCAATCGTTGTCCAGCTATGAGCTTCCAAACATGGTCTATTTTGAAGCCGCTTAAATTAGTTTTCCATACAAAGTTAGTAAAAAAATCTTACAAATAAAATTTGACCAACTTCTGTTCGTCGTAACATAATGAAACTTTGCAAATATCTAGAAATCTGATGACAGTTTAATAATCTGGTACCACTGAGCTGATCTGATGATGGAGCCAGGAGGTGTCTAATGAAACTCTTCAATGGCTATTAGTAAAACCGGCGAGTTTAGGCTCATTACATTCGGATTGATGAGACGTAGGCACCTCCTGGTCCATTATCAAACCCTCGACAGCAAGTGTTATGAAAAAGTTTCATCGATTCGAATGTAATGTGCCCAAACTCGACGGGTTTACTAATAGCCATTGAAGAGTTTCATTAGACACCTCCTGGCTCCATCATCAGATCAGTTCAGTGGTACCAGATTATTAAACTGTCATCAGATTTCTAGACATTTGCAAAGTTTCATTATGATACGACAACCAGAAGTTGGTCAAATTTTATTTGTAAGATTTTTTTACTAACTTAGTATGGAAAACTAATTTAAGCGTCTTCAAAATAGATCATGTTTGGAAGCTCATAGCTGGACAACGATTGGAGATAGATAAAAAGTGTCAAGGCCAAAATTGTAGAAAATTTTATGAGGTTTAATAATGTAGTACAACAAAATATCGTACAACGCACAGTTTTTGACATATAAACAAAAAACCTAAAAATGGGACCTTCTTCGGCCTCCCCCCCCTCTGGCTCACCTCGGAGGGGTGGGGACTTTTAGTATGTTTATCTCCTAAGTAGTTCAAACAAAGTTACTAAGTTAGTTTTTCTGCTTTCGATTTTTCGATCCACATTTCTTCTTTTACTGGACTATATACTGCGACATTTTTGGAGGGGCCAATACTTTAAAAATACAAAAAAAAAAATGGTTTGTAGTGTGCTTTCGATATTTTACGAAACTACTGATTAGATTTTTACTTATTTTATCGGCTTACATTTATTTAGTTCAGCTTAATAGTTTAGTTCAGGGGATATAATGCAAGTTTCATCAAAATCGGTTCTGTAGTTTTCAAAATATTAATATAAATGTGCGTCTCTTCGATGGTCTGTGTAATTTTTATTTTTAATAAACAGATTATTGTCCTGAAGAACAAAGTCGAGTGGTGAAGCAAGCGCGTCCCATTCCCACTATGGGACAGCTTTACGAGCAGACCTTGGATTCGGATAGAGTTAATGGTAAATTAAATTTCTAAAAAGTTACTTTAAGTATTGAAAGGTTGGCAACGACGCATTGCCCAAGTTGCACATTGCAGGTATTCAAGGGCGGTGGTCTACTTTCTATTTCTTTCTACTTACCATAAAATTACCCATCGGTGTGATTCCTTTAAATACGTAATGCTGAAAGAGAGTCCAACGAATTCGGCATTTTTTTAAATATAAGTGCCAAAAATATCTTGTACAAAACGACTTTGTAACATATTTTTAAGTTTGTACAGACTTGTATAATATCTATGTCTTCAGATTGGCTCGTCGAGTTCACTCCAGTTGATTCGATGACTTTGAATGCCCAGAACATGTGCTCTCGTCAAGCAAATGAAGAAATGCTTGCTAGGTTAAATGGTAGGAAATATATTATTCTATAAGTTGTACAAGTATAATGTAGCGGACGGCAATACTTTGGTCCTTTTGATATATATAAAGAAACTAGCGGCCCGTCCTCGCTTCGCTTCGGGTGCCATTATGAATAAAAAATTAAAATTAAATAATAAGACTTACGCAATAAATATTTCAATGACAAATCTACAGATTTAGTATAATACCATTGCTAGAAATAGACAATGATCACGAACATTAAATTCGCATCTTAACATGAATTTAGTCTTTTACAACTTGTGATCCTATTTATGATATTTCTATCTTAAAATATTCTAGTAGCTTCTGGTTCTTCGCCGGCCTCTGCCGCGGCCTTTACAATGTTTGGAGATACTACAAAGATTTTAGGGAAATAAAAACTATCCTATACTCTGTCCCAGGACTCAAATTGTGTTAAAACTTATTTCCCTAATTCGTTGGTTAAAACCAAATGAAAGCTACGTCAGTTCGACGGATACTGATTCCTTATACAAACTCTTAAATGTCTGGTTTCCTCTCTGAAAGGGCGGTTTCGGGGATAAAACCTATTTTGTGTCCTTCCTGGTACTTAAACTAACCTTTGTAGAAGTAAAAAAAAAGCTTTATTGGCCTAACGAATATAGATAACTCATACAAACTTCACCCCTGTTCCCCTTATAAAAGGGGATTTCTAAAATATAAAAACTATCCTATGTCCTATTTTGGTATACAAACTACCTTTATTATACTTACTAAATTTCAGGCCCAGCGGTATTAGAAATTTCAATACATTTGCCCCCACTTTTATAGGAGAAAAATGGCCCTCTTTTCCTTCTCTAAGAGGGAATATCTGAGATAAACACTTTTACACATCCTCTCCTGGTACTTAAATACCTTTATGCCAAATTTCAACTCTATCAGTTCAGCAAAAATATAATAAAAATATATATGTTTAGGTATTAAAAAGAACCCATAGGATAGGTATTACAAATTTTATCATTCTAGGTTCAGGAGTTTCGTCTCTACTGTGATAATGATGAGTCAGTCAGAATACCCTACAGAGTATAGTGTAGTCCCACATATTATGTTAGTTAGGTTGGAAAGTATCCACAATGCGCAAATCGAGCGCACGAAGCGAGAATGAGGCGATGCGCTTGAGCTTGGGAATCAAACAACTTTTTTATACCAAATTTCAGCTTAATATTCCCGTTCCCATAGGAATATTGGGATGAAAAAACAATCCATTATCGTTTCTTGGTAGTCAAACTACTATTACATCAAATTTCAAACTATTCAGCTCAGCGGTTACATTTTCCATATTAGTCCCGTTCCCGTGGGAATTTTGGATTGAAAACTATCTTGTATTCTTTTTTGGTAGCCAAACTATCTTTGCATTAAATTGCAGCTTAATTGGCCACGTGGTTACAAATTTCTATATTATACACGTTCCCGTAGGAATATTGGAATGAAAACTATTTGAACCCTTTCCTGATAGTCAAACTACCTTTATACTAAATTTCAGCGTTATAGGCTTAACGGTTACAGATTTCCATTTTGTTCCCGTTCCCATAGGTATTTTGAAATGAAAATGATCTTGAATCCATTCATGGTACTCAAACTACCTTTATATTGATTTTAGCTTAATAGGCCTAGTGTTTACAGATTTCCATTTTGTTCCCGATCCCGTAAGAATTTTGGAATGAAAACTATCTTGAATCCATTCATGGTAGTCAAACTACCTTTACAACAAATTTCTGATTGATAGACTCAACGGTTACAGATTTTTATTTTATTCCCGTTCCCGTAGGAATTTCACAAAATCCCTTCTTGTCGGTCGCCTACGTTACCTAAAAAACACGCTGTACAAATTTCAGGTCAATCGGTCCAGCGGTTTTATCTCTGCGATGATAAGTCAGTTAGATTTCCACTTTAAATTTTGGCATGGACATAGATTGTTCCCATTTCCGTAAGAATTTTGGGTTGAAAACTATCTTGTACTTTCTTGGTAGCCAAACTACCTTTGCATTTAGTTTCAGCTTAATCGGCCAAGCGGTTACAGATTTTCATATTATTCCCGTTCCCGTGAAGAACCGTTGTGAATCCTTTCCTGACAGTCAAACTACCTTCCAAATTTCAGCAGTATAGGCGTTACCGTGATTTCCATTTTGTTCCCGTTCCCGTAAGAATTTTAAAATGAAAACGATCTTGAAACCATTCATGGTACCTCAACTACCTTTACACCAAATTTCAGCGTAATAGGCTAGAGGTTACAGATTTCCATTTTGTTCCCGTTCCCGTAAGAATTTTGGAATGAAAACTATCCTAAATCTTTTCATGGTAGTCAAACTACCATTATACCAAATTTCTGCTTAATAGACTCAACGGTGACAGATTTCCATTTTTCCCGTTCCCGTTGGAATTTCGCAAAATCCGTTCTTATCGGTCGCCTACGTTACCTAAAAAACACGCTGTTTAAATTTCAGCTCAATCAGTCCAGCGGTTTTATCCCTGCGATGATGAATCAGTAGATTTCCACTTTAAATACATATTGGTATAGAGTATAGACATACTCGTAGATTGTTCCCGTTCCCGTGACATTTTGGGTTGAAAACTACTTTGAATCCAGTCATGGTAGTCAAACTACCTTTCAACTAAATTTCAACGTAATAGGCCTAGCGGTTACAGATTTTCAGTTTTGTTCCCGTTCCCGCAGGTATTTTGGAATGAAAACGATCTTGAATCCATTTATGGTAGTCAAACTACCTTTATGCCAAACTTCAGACTTATAGGTTTAGCGGTTACAAATATCCATTTTGTTCCCGTTCCCGCAAGAACTTTGGAATGAAAACTATCTTGAATCCATTCCTGGTAGTCAAACTACCTTTATACAAAATTTCAGATTAATAGGCCTAGCAGTTACAAATTTCCATTTTGTTCCCGTTCCCGTAGGAATTTTGAAATAAAAACAATTTTGAATTTTTCCATGGTAGTAAAACTACCTTTACACTAAATTTCAGCTTGATAGACTTAACGGTTACAGATTTCCATTTTGTTCCCGTTCCTGTGGGAATTTCGCAAAATCCTTTCTTATTACCTGCCTACGTTACCTAAAGAACACGCTGTCCAAATTTCAGCTCAATCGGTCCAGCGGTTTTGTCCCTGCGATGATGAGTCAGTCAGTTTTCTATTTTATATAATAGTATAGAAGATAAATACTCATCTTTTACTCAATTTAAATAAATGATGGTTAGATGCGCGTGTGTTTATTCATATCTTAAAAATTACTACTCTAAATTAGTTGATTTTTATCATACTTGCACAATCTGAAATTGAACTAAATTTAGGACAAAAAAGTATATAATATAATCAAAATCTGTTCGATATTATTATTGTACTTTTGTAACCTTTACAGTAATAATAAAATAAAACTTATATTGATCCTACAGATATCCCATAACATCCTAATAATTATACTGACCCCCTAATTTCTGAATCAGTTAATATTATGTTTGTTTTTATTATGTTTGTTTTTGTGTTTTGTGGTTAATATTGTGTTGTTGTGTATTCAGAGAATGGCTGCCGTATCCGCTCACACGAAGTTAACAGTACCATGCCGAGTATATACTGCTCTTCAGTCGCTCCACCGAAGGCTGATAAAGCTAAAGATGACAGCTTTCATGAATGGATGACATCCGACATTGAATATCCCACGAGGGATAACGAATCTGGTGTGTATAATGTTTATTTTATTTAAGTTTTCCTTTCCCTGTGTGTGTTGTCTGGAAGAGATTGCTTTTAGCGATAAGGCCGCCAAATGTTACACTACATGTAATTTAATTCTTAGTTCTTGTATTCAATTGTGGTGTTACAATAAAGTATTGTCTAATTTTATCTAAAATATACCCATTTATACTATATTATTCCATTTCTGTTTCACCTATCCATTTAAGAATATTGGGGTTTGATTATAATAGGGCAATGTGCTTATGTATGCTTATACCTTTAAAACTACGTAATGGATTTTGCCGTTTTCATTAGTAGATAGAGTGATTCAAGAGAAAGGTTTATATGTATAATAATACAAGTATAATATAGTAGAAGAACACCGATAATTTTGTATTAGGTAAGAGCGACGAACAGCGCGGGTACACTAGTAATAATATAAAACAATATTTTCACTACACTATGTTATAGGTTATCGATCGTCAAGTCCTCCGAAGAGTCCATCTACAATTCATACTACCGAAAGGACCGCAACTAACTCCGAAATTAGCACTCCTACCGGTAAGTATAGAGATATTACCTATACTACAAAAGATAAAGCCCTATTATAATTTCAAAATCTTAAGAACCCAAAGACATAAAAAATTTCGTTAAATATAGCTTAAGCTTATATTTTTTAAAAATTCACGAGAAAGAAGAAAAATGTATTGTGATGCTACTTTAATGTGGTGAGCGGATTTCTTAACGCGAGTTTTTCTATTAGGGCCAATTCTACTTTCTTGCCTAATTCTCTCACGATTCATTCTTTGGCACAGTGGCCAAGAAATTACTGGGTTTAAGACTAAATACTATATCTCAGACTATAATAGGCAGTATTGTATAGGAAGAAATTTAAAGTCTAGATAACATTGGGAATATAATGCCTAGAGTTCGCATTGTTGATACTTTACGAAGGCTTTTGCATCAAAATTCTCGTTTGTACACCAATTTCTGTTTTATATAATATTGGTTCCCCTTTATATTCGTTGTCTTTTTTATAGAATCAATTATTACTCAACAATCAACTATTATTTTAGCGAAGTTGACAGCTATCTCGATGGCTACATCAGATAATAATGCTCCGGCCACTGATAAGACAAAGCCGGTGGATTCTAAAATAGGTAAGAGGACAAAATTTTTATTTATATATGCATTTGCACATAAAACATACCTTAAATGGACTAGTTAATCTAAATATATAAAAGGAAAGAGTGACTGACTGATCTATCAACGCATAGCTCAAACCTCTGGACGGATTGAGCTGAAATTTGGCATAAAGGTAGGTTTAAGGCGTAGAGGTCCGCTTAGAAAGGATTAGGCCACGCGGGCAAAGCCGCGAGCATAAGCTAGTATATCAATAAATATGAACTGAAACTTAAGATTTTTGAACCACTATAAAATAATACTATGTAGTGTTGATATACCTTTTTGAAACACGTTGTATAATACATATTATTTTAACCGTTAATATTAATAAATCCTAAAAGGGCCAATTAAGAAGGGAAAACAACTTCGCAAACTTTTCATTAAAATTCCGCATCTGTACAAGATAATAACAATAATAGACAGAAACGAGGAAATTATGCAAATTCATAAAGCCTACTAATGAAAACATTCAATTTGGAGTTTGCGCGGAACATTAATTTGATAGATGTTCAATCCGCAAATTGACCCATAAAATTGTCATTGTACGCGCTGCTGATAATAAAATCTACACAATTTTATACGGACCTAAATATACTTAACATACTCGTATATTTAGTATGGACTCAATATAAATGGAAAAGGCCATTGTATGTTCATATTTTGTTATAAATAAAATAAATAAAATTGATTTATAGTAAAATAGAAATAAAATATACATTTTGCAGAGACCATCTGCTACGTTCATATCTGATGATATATGTACTAATTAATTGACTACTACCTATTTCTTATTACCGCCCATGTGAACGGCAATCCATTTAGAATATATGCCATTCGACATATCGTCATAAACAGCCCCCAAAATGCCATTCCTTAACATCTGAAGCCTATTCCAGAACGATGCTACTCGCGACCTTACTACTGCATAGAAGTCTGTAAGTTATATCTAAATTATAAATGGAATACGCGAAATTTAGGCATACATAGCTCATGCCGCTGAACGGAACGGATTTACTTGAAATTTGGCCCAAAGATTCTATTCATAAATTTACATTTACAATTCGTTTTTAGCGGATGTTTTTACAGGCATCCACTAAAAAGGAATGTTCTATGCGGGCAAAGCCGCACGTTTAGTTTTATAATATTTTATACGAGAATACCACGTAGGGTACAAGTACATTACAACGTATTAAAGTGCTGGTTAGTTAGTTGGTCCATTATTTTTTTATTCTTATTTAGATGTAACGAAGAATTTCCAATACCCGTCCTCGACTGACCGTGAATGTGTCCAAAATCAAGCAGTAGTGCCTTCCTACGTGGAATGCTCCTCAGAGATTCTTCAGAAGACAACCAATTTTGAACAAGAAGGTAAAATAGCTGCGTGGCTTAAAAGATATTTAAGGTAATAGGATAACGTGGCCAGGGATTACTTTTTTTTTATTTTATTCACAAAACAAAAAATACGTATCTCTAATCTTACTAATATTATACCTAAACGCGGAAGTTTGTAAGAATGTATGGATATTCGTTACTCTTTCACGCCTGAACGGGTGAACTGATTAGCTGAAGCTTGGTATAGAGATGGCTTAGACCCTTGAATAACATATTTTATAGGCTACTGTACAGTGTGTAAAACTGCTCGACTCAGCTAGTATTTTATGTTGTTTAAATTACGAACTGATAATACTTTAAATGTTTTAACCTTGTCAACGTAACCGTTCAAGCATTCCTTAACATTAGGTGAGCATCGAGCTCTTCTTCATCTTTTACTTAAAAAACGTATGATAAAACGAATTATAAATGACTTAAAAGGTTGTGTTATCGTTTATTTCAGGTTCAGACACCCCAATTACGACAAGCAGTATAGGAGCGACGGACCTGGAGTATCGCGACGATCTCTCTATTCAAACGACTGATCGCGATGACTTCAGCATCGACGACCGATGCAATATGGAGTGGGCTCAACCGTGTCTTACTAAGTATAGCCATTTTTTTAAATACTATTTTCAGTCATTATACTCAAAAATATATTTTTAAATATAAGATTTGAATAAGCCGCAGTTCGCTCTTTGTACACCCTACTTCTAAGCTAAGCTAATAAGTCAATATTATGTCTATATATGAAATAAAAACTGATGTAAGGTATTTTTTTTTTATTTAGGGTCAGCTGGATGGCAAAACGATCTACCGCAAAGTGCTAGTACCAACTTAGTACAAGCGTGTAAACACGCGAGCTGAGCATACTAGGGGTTCATCATTCCTTTTCTCAGCACGTTGTGCCCCGTAGTTTTCTATGTCTATGGTCATCTATCTCTTTGTCTTCCAGATCCCGTGATGACATGAAAAGGATAGATAATTCCTCAGTGTGTACGAGCGTCGCAGATTCAATGCTATACAACTTCCATGACGAAGTGATTACTCTTGATCCTGCAATATTTAGAAATAGAGGTTAGATTATTGTACTTATAGTCCGGCACATGAACTTTACGTTTGGATAAGTGGCACTTAGACATTATATCTCAGTGTGTGGCAAAAAGTTCGCCTGGACGCTACCGTGTTTCGGAAGGCACACAAAACTGTGGGTCCCGGCTGTTTCCTATAAGATATGTAGGAGGCAGTCGTTAGGTTATGTTGCAGGCACAGTAGTAATCTCGGCGACCTGAAACTGCAACATATAGGTTCGCCACACAACCTATAAATTGTGATTTGACTCTGACAGTGTAAGTAGGGTAACCTGTTCTGTTGGAGTATAAACCCCAATTATTTTATTATTATTATAATCTTGTGGTGGGAAAAATATTTCGTGCTATGTATCTACTAAATGATTTAAACAAAAAAACTACTTAATTATTTTTTTCTTCTTCTTCTGATCCTGTGCAATGTACAAGTCATTGAGTTCCTTTTGATATACTTGACAATATCGTTCGATTTCTAGATCTTTGTCCTTGTCTTATGTACCTAAGTTATTGTTGTAGCGTTGAATAATATTATATATTAATTACAGACAATTATTTAGAGCTCAAAGATCGCCGCCATCGCTGTAGACACAACTTGGTGTACGGAAAATGCAAGAAATGTCAGAGATATAGAAAATTTCCCAGTTCTAGATATAAAAGTAAGGGTTTTTTTTTAATTCAGCACAAGGCTTACAGCTTCGTCGTAGTAGTAGTTTAAACTTCTAGCTAAAGTAACATTTTCAGCAGGTTTTATTTACATTATTAACGAGTACCTCTATATTATATAATATCATTGTCTGTACGTTATCTATGTATATATTTTTAGTACCACAAGCCCTATCTTCGCTGCGTAAACGCTTATCGACGCAATTGTGTTCGCGTAAGTTGAGCAGAGTTTGGAAGAAAACAGCTGAGAGGTGGGCCTTATGGTCTACAAAGTCTACGGCCAGGAATAGAAAGAGTAATTATCTGGATTATTTAAATCATTTTATAGGAATATCCTAGTGATTCCAGCTGAAATCTGAAAAGTAGCCTTTATAATATTATTCTAGGGTCTAGGCTACATACCTGAGAATATAGCAAAATAGCCGTTATACGTATTGAACTGCAATTTAGTATCTATCTATCTATCTACTCAGCCCGTATCCACCCACTGCTGGGTATAGGCCTCCTCATGTTCACGCCACACCTTCCGATCCTGTGCGAGTCTCATACAGTTCCCTCCGACATATTAGTATACCTAAAGATAAACATTATGATTTAAAAAGAATATATTTCGTGGGTGGAGCCGCGAGCATAAACTAGTTCACAATATAACATAAAAAGTAACAAAAAGATCTCGATTTGTATTTTCAGCGCGTTTGATGCGTTACCTACAGCGAAATATTGTTTGGGAAGACGTTGACGTTCAGACAACCAAATTTGTATATAGAGAAACGGGTAAGTTTTAATTGTATGCCAAGTAAATAAAAACAGTCTTAATTTAAACTTGCATTTAAAAAGTTATCCCATTATTTTTTTTGGAGGTCAAGCAATTTTTTATTTCTATTATACTGTAAAAGGCAAATCATTTACGCCGTGAAAAAAAAACCGTAAACACAGATGTACGTACATCTGTGTTTAACATTGACAAAGTGTAAAGCTCGTAGCACGGCTACGGATACGTAGCACGTAGCACGTGAAATCCGTAGCCAACGCTTAGCGAAACCCGTAGCAATGATGTTGACTAAAGCGTTGTGTGACTTTTTTTTATTCATATTAATAGCCTTTGACCCCGATCTTGCGTAACATTACTATTGCAATTTTTTGTTCACACGCGTAGCACTTAATATCTGTAGCAAATTATTCATATTTTAACTGTGAACTTTTGACAATTATTGTGTACTAACTGTTTTTCCTTTAGCTACAAATAGTACACCGAAGGAACAAAGGTCTGCAGCCATATTTGTCTCCGGAATAAGCTTCACTTGTGCTACACCGGGTAGATATTATATTTTTTTTAGATAATTTCATATTATATTTTTTGAGGAACCGAAGAGGGAAGTATATTTAAGAGAAATATAACTTATTTTTCTTTCAGATATAAAGTCAAGTCAATTCCTGAGGACGAAAGGCAGACATATTAATTTGGGGCCCTCGATGTTCCCATTATTTTACAATACCAGTAAGTGTACTTGGCTGCAGAAATGTTACTTTTAGTAGGAGTCATTATTGAAATACTTTATTCTTGGTTTATTTTCACTCTTGTAACAATTTCATTAGGGGAAATGTTATAGATATATTATTGGTGTTTTAGATAAATAATTCCTATTGTATCTATAAAATAATAATATAATACATAAAAGACAAGCATGCCTGACTTATATTATAATATATCAAGGATCAGCTCAAACCATTAAAAGGAGTATTCCTTTTTAAAAGCTTAATTAATTCTATCTGCAACCATCTGCGAATATTCGGCAATATCTGCAAAGGAAGGTCGTTAAAGTTTTCAGTTTAATTTTTGGTTATATTTTTAGTTCTGGTTGTAATAAGCATGAATCCAACCACGATGGGCTTTATTGTTAGGATAGGATTACTGAAGATACTAAAACTGAAAACTGCTATCGATATCACAGCGGTGCCAAAACTCAATAATATTTTGTTTATATTTTTATGCAATAGGTACAATAAATTTCAAACTGTCAACTACACAACGTGGCGTAGACAATACTGATCAATTTTATATCATTTTTTAGAAAGAAGTTCAGCGAGAATTTCTCACTCGGCTCGTAAAAATACTTCTAAAACTAGTTGTAGAAGAAGTGTGGTGAGAAACGATCAACAAACCCAGAAAACTGACCAAAATGAGGTTATTCAGACGTCTAACAGCATATATTCAACATGTAAGTATTGAAAAAAACGTATGGGTTAGCTATTACGATACATTATGTTTCTCATGCATCCGACCATTGGGTAAATTATATAGCTACACATTAGGCTATAGTGGTGACAACAAATTAGTAATGACTAATAAAAAAAACTGTATTTCATAGTGGTTATTCACAGTTAAAAATATGAATTTGTTCAGGAAAGTAATAGAGTATTTATTTACTATTTATTTTAGCAAAAGTATACACAACAAAGAACAATAAAGCTGATTCTGGAAGTTTAATAGAGATATCTGAGGTGACGGTGGACGATAAAGACACGGGTAAAAATTATACATTAAATATTTACCAACTGAAGTATCTTAGGGCTTGTTCACGTGAACGCGCGGGCGCGGGCGCGAGCGCGGGCGCGGGCGCGGGCGCGGGCGCGGGCGCGAAATATCAAACATATGACGTGCTATGAAGGTGTTCGTACAACGCACGTGCGGTGTGAGTAAAGTCTGTCGCGCCCGCGCCCGCGCCCGCGCCCGCGTGTTATAGCGTGAACAAGCACTTAAAGTTACACTTTCAGTCATAAGAAATCTAGATAAGTGGCCGTAACAACACATACAAACTTTCGCGTTTATATTATTAGTGGGAAGAAGATATTGAATCTACCAATATATCAAAGTTTTTGTGAGCTTGGTTATTTATGTACCGATTTGATATATTCTTTCTTGTTTGGAGGGTGTTGATTTAAGGATGTCTGCTACTTTAAGCGGGGCCACGCGGAGCGATTCTTCTACCCGCCGCAAGTCTTTCGTGTTACCACGCGACAAAAAAAGGCTTTAAAAACTATTCTCTATGTCCTTTTCCGAGACTTGAACTATCTCTGTTTATAAGAAAATCATTTAAATCGGCTCAGCTGTTTAGGCGCGATAACAGACAGACAGATGGAGCACAATCGCATTTATAATATTAGTATGGATCTAAACTAATGGTGTGCTCACATGGCCATCTGTTTTAAGAATGCATGCAAAATTTCAGCTCAATCGGAGACCGGGAAGGGGATCAAATTAAACTTGCAAGGTTTGATTACAGACAACGGACAGGTGAAGTAAATAAAAGCTTGTAATAAGAGCACACAACAGACAGGAAACTGACCCGATTTATCATCACCATGGATCATTTTCTGTCACACTAGTTTTGAATGTGAATGTTCTGGTAATAATAAGTCACTTATCTAAATACGCAGGAACGGATAACTTTGGCTATCCGATGAAAGACAATGTTACGAGTCCTTTCTTGAATATGGACATGATGCGATTGAAGAACTTAGAGTCGCACAATGCTAATACACAAATACAGATTGTGTGTAATAATGCAGGTAAAGGATGGCTTAAGCTAAATACACATAATAATTGTCTTACGATAGGTTTAATGTAGCAAGGGATTTCTACAATGAACATTTGAACTTAGCCAGATTTTATGACGCAGACCTTCGCTAAGAAAGAATTTCCACACGTGGGTAAAGCTGCGAGCATAAACTAGTTTACATATAAAACGAAAGCATGACTGTCTGATCTATCAACGCACAGCCTACCACTGAACGTGCTGAATTGAAATTTGGATAATAACACAAAGATAGATATTGTCGTAGACATTCGCTAAGAAAGAATTGTATGTGCCAATAAAGCTTACTAGCATCAGCTACATAGTTATTTAATTAATTATCGTAATAAATCCTATTATAATAACTTAAACAATGGAGCACTTGATACTTATTAGTCTGATATTGTTTGTTATAGAGACGGATGTGAAGTTCCCTCGATCAGACAACCGTTCAGCGAGCGTTTTGACGATGAACAGCGGGATGAGCGAGCACAAGCCATGTGGCACCAACACTGGTAACGTTCCTATATTTACAAAAGAAAATTATATAAGTATTATATCCGTTATCCTAACCATCATAGCACAAGCATTAAGTTGCTTAGCTTAGGGCTTGTTCACGTTGAACGCGCGGGCGCGGGCGCGGGCGCGAAATATCAAACATACGACGTGCTATGAAAGTGTTCACGTACAAACGCACGTGCGGTGTAAGCAAAATCTGTCGCGCCCGCGTCCGCGCCCGCGCCCGCGCGTTCCAACGTGAACAAGCCCTTAGTGTTAGGTGGCGCTGTGTGAAATGTCCTGTAATATTTATTTATTTATTTTAGTATTTATATACAAGCTAAACCTAGGTGTAGCCTCACTTGGGACTTTACCCGTAACATACACATCATCTTCTAAATCATAAAGTGTTAGAGTGATCGAGGCTTTTCTGGCGCTTGGACAGCGGTTTTGATTCCTCTAAAGCCTAGGCGATATGACGATTGTTTTTTTTTTTAATTTACATGTTCAACAGAATCATAGACTTACGTGATTATTTTAAATAATATTTATTATATATTTATTTACCGAGGGTAGACTTCCTGTGCAGGAGGTCGACTAGGTGGGTACCCCAACAGTGCCAGTTATTCTACCGTCTGAGCAGTGGTTTGCAAACATTACTGTGCTTCGGTAGGAGGGCACTGTAGCTAGTGAAATTACTGGGCTGAAGAGTCTTAACATCTTATGACTCTCAAGTAAGAAGCGTTGGCGCAGTGCACCTTGAATTTTACTTTTGTAAAATACTGGGTAGCACTGTACTAATTATGGGCAGCGTTATCTCTTACCATCAGGAAAGCGTCTTGCTCGTCTTCTTACTTCGTTGTATAAAAAACAAATCTGTTGGATATTTTATAGCTTTTTCTTTTTTATATTGACAGAATCAAAACATTTTGCATCAATTGAAGTAATGACATCCACAGTTTTAGATCACGTCAGTGGTGGTATGTTATTTATGAAAATTATAAAACTTGCAAGTTCTTGTATAACAGGAACCAAAAAAAGTAGTTTTTGTTTTATTGAAATCTTTATTTTTTAGATAATACTGATAAAAGACTATCAAATCAATATGTATTATATTATGTGTATAGTAGAAATAAAACAATTTATTCTTACTCTAAACACCTATCGTTTAGTCAAAGAGTTTGTATTGTTTTTAATAATCCTGTATCTTTTAACTCTAGTTTATATTTATAGATACTCAAACAACTCCAAAGGTTTCTTTAAAGAAACTGTCCGAAGCGATGATGACTTCCAAGAGCCAGTTTCTGACCAAATCAGTACAAAGTTTGTATATTATATATGTATTATTTACTTTTATCACAACTCCACAGCGTCCGGCGGACCACTCGACCATCTCAGTTTCAAAAATTCGTATCTCAATCTAAATTGAGATTTAAAAAAATAAGTACTACTCATGTTATTTGTCTCTACTTGTTAATTATAATAATCTGGACTTACCGCGTAATTATTTAAAAATGTAATTTTTACAAAAACATTATAAAACCAACCTCAACGTTTTGGCTCAGTTACATGAGCTGTGGTCACCATAAGACTGTAGTCCCTATAACCGATTATTTAAAATTAACATGAGTTCAAACTGCGAAAGTTTTGTTTTATCTTTTTTTATAGAGGTATGTGCAAAAAATAAGCCTACGTTTGCCTTTATCCCACGAGATGGAAAGAACATATTATGCTGTCGGTGATAAAGCACGGAAAATACCTAGAAGACCTATTGTCCTTCTTGGTCTATGGCCTTTGCCTATGATTTTTATCATCATCATCTCAGCCATAGGACGTCCACTGATGAACATAGGCCTCCCCTTTGGACCTCCATGCTTACCAGTTTGAAGCGACCTGCATCCAGCGTCTTCCGGCGACCTTAATAAGGATATGATTTTTATGCTTCATATTTTTGGGTCGCCAGGCTTTTTTAATTGTTTTTATGTATTGTTTTCAGTAGGTCCAAGTTTCCTTATACCAGATCAGATTAAGCCTGGGCAAGGACGTAAAGATTTTACGGTACAAGCAATGTATAACTCTTCTCGTAAGTGAAATATTATTATCATTGGTTCTTTAGCCTATTACGTTTTTTTTTTTGTCTATTCATTAGTTTAGATTCATCAGTTTTCCATTAGTGGAATTGAGGCCATCATCATCATCATCTCAGCCGTAGAACGTCCGCTGCTGAACATAGGCCTCCCCTTTGGACTTCCATATGTACCGGTTGGAAGCGACCTGCATCTAGCGTCTTCCGGCAACATTTATAAGGTCGTCGGTATTGAGGCCATATTATTCCTTAATTTACGCTGGAGGTAATAATTATAGTCTAATCTATAAATCGTATTTTAGGAGGTAAAAACAGTTTCGTTGCGCAAGATTCAAGTAACATTACCAATTTGACATCTTTGGCTACGAGTACACCTATTACGCAGCTGAAAGATAGCGGTTAGTGATTGTATAATTAGTAATTTTAGTTTATTTTTTGACCGACGAGAGATGAGCTTTTGAAAAACTTTCAGATAACTTAGTTCTCACAATCTATTACAGAACTAAAAACCTATTTAAAAAAAACATTAACTATAATAATTTATTAATGTCGAAGTCTCTTCAGTTTATTGTAGATATATTTTATTTTATGCATAACGGTGTAACACATATTTTCTCTGTAAAAATTCCACCTAAATTCCACTATTTATATATTATATTTTTTGGAATAGTCCAAAAGACACTCTAACTGACATTTTGCCGTTTATTACTAAAAATATAAAGCCTACTGTTATTAACTGATAAAGTTATAGCAACAAACTTAATTTTATACCTTACTATAATAATATAAGCTTAAAATTTTCAGGGCTTTCGACGTTAATGGCGACGTTAAAAAGCGGTATATGTTTGACCTCACCGTCACTGAATGCTTGCAAATGTCCTAGAATTGAATACGCATCTTGTGGTAAGAAACTTAGCTTGAATTACCTTTATTTATGCAAAGAAGTAAAAAGATGAGCAAGACTCTCTCCTAACGCTGCCCATATAATCAGTACAGTGCTACCCAGGATATAACTAAGATGTTAAATTCTTGGTGCACTGCACCCACGCTTGTTACTCAAGAGTCATAAGATGTTAAGACTCTGTTTCCCAGCTTTGGCTTGCCTTTGTCTTGTCTAAGAAGACAGAAAGTTGTAGTCGTAGATGATAACAGACTTTTCCAAAGATGAACGAATCTCCACACAGAACCCACAACAATATTTTCTTTCTTCAAAATAAAAGGAAAGAGTCAATAATTGATTGAGTCACTGACTGACTGATCTATCAACGTTCGGCTTGGATGGATAAGACTGTAAAATACCTGAAGGCCTAAAATACTATAGGTTTTTTGTATCCCACGGAACAAAACTTTTTTTACCACGGAGCGTAGCTTATTAAGAAAAAATAAACAATAAAACCTTAGGTACTATTATTATATTATATTAACCTTATATATAATATTAAGTTTAGAATAAACCGTGTTAATTCCAAAGAAAATCCGGCAAATAACGCATTGTTCTTGGTCCAACTTTTTTAAACATAAAATCTGGTAAAACTTGTCAATTCCATTGATGAAAACAGCGAGTGTGATAGTTTGATAACGTCGGTGGAGCACGAAACTCTCAAATAAACGTTATGTCTGTACCATAAAGTATAAAGGCAAAGAATACTAAACATACTAGATAGAGATTTCATTACTTGTGAATAAAAAAAATTAAAAGCAATCCCTATGAGTTTCTTGCTCGTTCTTTTTATAGAGGTGCTTTGTGACTTGCACAAGTGCTTGATTGTAGCCTATGCGATAAATTATAATAACTCAAAAGCTTATCTTTGAAAACAACTTAGTTGGTTTTCAATTAACAAGGACAACATTACGTCGCCGTAGAGCGAGAATTCACTAACTTCAAAAACATAGTTTTGAGATATCGGCGTTCAAAGTTTTTGAAAATTAAAAAAATTATAACTTTTGATTCACATGACATATTTTCATAAGTGTGACTTTATTTAAAGGGTATTATATTCAAGTTTATAAGGAATTAATATATTTATAATAAAGTGTTTCAGATTTTGAAATATAAGCGAATAAAACAACTAGTTAATTTTACTTTACAAACTACGAACTTTTCTATGAATTCGTTAATTTAAATACGATGTTAGTGACTTTTATATCATCATTAAAGAAGTTTTAAACAAAAATAACCTAATTTAGTTAAAATTTTACCAGTTATCAATAAAAAAAATGAAATAGGAAAACTACTTATTTTTATGTTTTGTGTTTATAATTCTAAAATAAAACGTCAATTTTGCTAGAAAATATTTTTAATACTAGTATCAAATACCTACGATCAATCAGAATTGTTATAACATGCATAGTCATCAAAAGAGTCATAAATAAAACACAATGAAATAATAATCTAAAAACACAACAATTAAATAATCCAGAAACACAATCAAAACGATTAATTGAATTACAAACATAATTTTATAAGTAAAATACTGAAACTTAATCTGCTTCTTCTATATTATCTTCTGTAACATCTGGTTCAAGGTTCCTGTCTATTACATCTTTACTCGTTGGCAGAGATGAAAACCAAGGATGAAGCTCTTGGGGAATAACGCCTTTTGCACAAAGATTCAATAGGTCTTTCTTTTTCGCCTCTGATATAGGGAGGGCAGAAGAATATGCCTTCGGTACTTCGTATTTTTTCCATGCTTCTATTTTTCTTTCAGTCTCATTTTCTGTATTCATTATTAGTTCATCGCACTTTTTTCGTTTCCTAGTTACAGGTGTAGATATTGTTTGCTGTCTAAATATATCGAACTCTGAATATGGACCATCATGTGAATATCTAAACTTTACTTGACCAGGACAATGTCTTTCAAAGCGAAGACACTTTATTTTGAGCCATTGAACCTTTTTGCCTTCTTTGTCTTTAGTAATATTTTTCATAAATCTTTCATTTAGCGATCTTACGTCCAGCATCTCATTGTATGTCAATTCTTTTACAATGTACGGTGAAGCTATGCTTTTGTTTCTTTTCGATCGAGCACGACACATTATAGACTTCCAGTCTATCATGGAATAAACTGGAGTGTTCCTTTGCTCTCGTTCAATGGCGCTGTGCATCGAATCGACTTCCATGTGCGTATGGCCGCTCTCGAGATATTTTTGTTCAATTATTTCAAGCTGGTTATCAGGCTGTTGTATGAGATGCACTAAATAGGCAGTTATGAACTGGTTACGGTTTTGATCAGCGCATGTATCACTATACATAGTAATTTCCTTAATATTCGAAGGAATTTGACTGATCCACCAATTAATTGCACTGGCAATTTCCACACTACCTCTTTTGCCGTTGATTTCATTCCAAGTTATGCAATAAGCTTCATGAGGCGGTTTTAAAGAATAAATCGTGTAATTTTGGACATTTAACTTTCTGGTGTAATAAAGAATGCCTACAGCACTCACTGGGATATGTAAAGTTGACTGCATATCGGCCGTAACTACTAAATAATTATCGTCAGAAATAGAACGCAGTTTGTCTGAATCTTTTGCTTCTTGTGCAGAGGTTTTTCGCGCTATATGCAATTCATATTCATTTTTCAAATGCTCGGGGCGACCTGCATTATCGTATCGTGAGCATAATTTAAATAATTATTGCTTTCTATACCTATAGATCTCGTGAAGACATCTGTGGGGACTCTCCTATAAAATACATAAGATTAAATTATTTGCCGACAAAGTTATTGAATAATTTGATACTTACTTGTAATATGAGTATACCTACTTACATTGAATTTAGACCTACTCAGTATGCCTACTTTGTATTAAAACCAGTAAACTTTAATGGAAACCCTGTGTGTCCTCAAATTCCACGGAAATATCAAAATCTAATATATAAAATTCTCGTGTCACAGTTTTCGTTGCCATACTCCTCCGAAACGGCTTGACCGATTTTGATGAAATTTTTTGTGCTTATCCGGTATCTATGAGAATCGAACAACATCTATTTTTCATCCCCCTAAATGTTAGGGGTAGTCCACCCCTAAATTTTTTTATTTATTTTTTAGACAAAATTTTTAATTTCTATTTTTTTATGATACAACATACAAAAATACATACAATCCTCAATTTTCATCCTTCTACGATCAACCCTTATTTTTTAATAGCCATTTTAGTAATTTAATCATTTTTCCTCTCCGGTCGAAAACTGATCAATCGTCATTTAATTCGTTATCCCCGCTAGATGTCTACAGGTGTCACTTCTGACCCAGTAAACAGCACGGAGTAGGGATGAGAACGGCTTGACCGATTTTGATGAAATTTTTTGAGCTTATCCGGTATCTATGAGAATCGGCCAACATCTATTTTTCATCCCCCTAAATGTTAGGGGTAGTCCACCCCTAAATTGTTTTTTATTTTTTAGACAAAATTTTTAATTTCTATTTTTTTATGATACAACATAAAAAATACATACAATCCTCAATTTTCACCCTTCTACGATCAACCCTTATTTTTTAATTGCCATTTTAGTAATTTAATCATTTTTCCTCTCCGGTTGAAAACTGATCAATCGTCATTTAATTAGTTATCCCCGCCAGATGTCTACAGGTGTCACTTCTGACCCAGTAAACAGCACGGAGTAGGGATGAGAACGAAGCCGGTCTCCTTTCTTTCTCACTCCCTACACAGTTGTCGGCCATCATTATTGTTTATGCATCAAGTGTAGTAGTAACGTTGACAATTATTATTTTGCTATCTCAGTGTAACTGGAAATTATTTATATGGCAAAACAACGTTTGCCGGGTAAGCTAGTAGTTAGATATTATTATTCCAGGTCTCCAGCTGTTTACAAACTGAGTAATACTATCGGTTCAGCTGTTTTTACGTATAAGAGCAACATACATTCAGAAACAATTTTCGCATTTAGGTATACCTAGTAGGATCTAAAAAATTGCACTTACCTCTGAAACTGCCTTTTCGTTGCGATCTAATAAATCAAGGATGTACTTTGCACGACTCATTTTTAACAGTTTACACAACCATTTCACTGGGTTTCGTACAAAATAATTTTCCAAAACAAAACGCGTGCGCAATTATTGACGTAAACGCAGCGACTGAGAGCTTGAATGTTCACCATCTTCCCCGCGACCACCCCCCGCAAAAATATAAATAACTAATTTGCTTGTGTTGCCATCCGTAATGTACCTAAGTTACAAAGACGCTTCCTTGGGTTCTATGAAATATTAATGAAATCAATTAAATTAGTTTAGCCTTTAAACGTTGTGTTATATTTTTACCATAAAAAAAACCCTACATTGATTTCGTTACTTTTTTTTAATTTATATTATTTAAATCGTATTAAAACAGAGATCGAAAAGTTTTGATATCATCTTAGTTAATTTTCGCTTTCATAAACTATACCAAACAATCAATTTTGAAATTAACTAATTTACATTAGTTAGTTGTAAACGTAACACCAGGTTCCAGAAGCTTTCTTTAAATAGATAGAAAAAATCATTAACTCATGTTAAGTTACAGTTGTTTTAAAGTGAAAAAAAGATAAAGTAACTACATAAACTAAATTATTTTTAATTTTATTTTTACATTCAATATTCAAAATAGATGATTTTTCAATCTCTATAACTTAAAAACTAAAATACCTATTAAAAAACGGCAAATACAGAAATGTAGAGAAAAAAATGGGCATTTCAATGACAACAAAAAAACAAAAGCCACTTATTCAAGTTAGTGAATTCTCGCTCTACGGCGACGATTACTGCTTTTAACTTGTAAACCGCTCGACCGATTTCGATAATATTAAAGTTTTTAGTATGTGTACTTTTAGGATCAAAAAATAGATTTTCCAAATCGGTTTAGAGGCTAGGTAAGCCTTACACAACAAACGCACTCACTTCCTCATAAACAATAATTAGATAACGCATCATTGATATACAATTTACAATAATTGAAAACTAAATACAAATACGATCGCGCTCGCACACACTTTAGTCTAGTAAAAGAAGAAATGTGGATCGAAAAGTCGAAAGCAGAAAAACTAACTTAAGGATCAATTCGAATGTAATGAGCCTAAACTCGCCGGTTTTACTTATAGCCATTGAAGAGTTCCAGTAGACACCTTCCGGCTCCATCATCAGATCAGTTCAGTAGTACCAGATTATTGAACTGTCATCAGATTTCTAGACATTTGCAAAGTTTCATTATAGTACGACAACCAGAAGTTGATCAAATTTTATTTTCAAGATTTTTTTTACCGACTTTGTATGGAAAACTAATATAAGCGTCTTAAAAAAAGACCATGTTTGGAAGCTCATAGCTGGACAACGATTGGAGATAGATAAAAAGTGTAAAGGCCAAAGTTGTAGAGAATTTTATTAGTTTTCATAATGTAGTACAACAAAATATCGTATAACGCACTGTTTTTGACATATAAGCAAAAAACCTAAAAATGGGACCTACTTCGGCCTCCCCGCCTTCGGGCTCACCTCGGAGGGGTGGGGACTTTTAGTATGTTTATCTCCTAACTAGTCCAAACAAAGTCCCTAAGTAAGTTTTTCTGCTTTAGACTTTTCGATCCACGTGCCCCTTTTGGGTACTCATTGACTGGGCTACTTACAGTATAGTAAAAGCGTGCTCGAACAATGTACGAGTATGTGTGCCTAGTACGAACGAGTGGGCTTACTTCTTTGCGTATATCCCGGGCTTACTATGGACACTTTATTTTTTTATTCAACAAGCTCAGTCCAATAGTTTTTCCATCCATGTAAGTCTAGACTTTTGACGTATGATCCCGGTGACTTGTTTGTCTTAAATCACAGATATGTTTTATTTCTTTGTACTTTAGAGATTCGTAGCTAATTTTGAAATGAAGTTTTAGCTGATTTTGTAAAAGAACAAATTCTTTACCTAGACTTTATTTGCGTTTATTATGTGCTTTTTACAGGAACACATACTGATGAAATGAAATCAGATTCTTCAGGGAAATTGAAGACTTACATGAATACAGGTAATTAAAATAATGTTAAAATACTCGAACACATCAGTTATATGCGTATAACGTTAGAGCGGGTGGAACACCGGTACTTAAAGTCCTCCAGAAACTTTTTAATTCCGTCTTGTCCGATGGCAAAACGCCTGAGACATGGAGCAGAGGCGAGGTGGTGCTATTCTTCAAAAAAGGTGATAACAGCCTATTGAAGAACTATAGGCCCATTACGCTTCTGAGCCATGTTTATAAGCTGTTTTCAAGGGTCATCACGAACCGTCTCGAACACAGACTTGATGACTTCCAGCCTCCCGAACAAGCCGGTTTCCGAAGAGGCTTTAGTACCATAGACCACATTCATACGCTGCGGCAAGTTATACAGAAGACCGAGGAGTATAATTTGCCACTATGCTTAGCGTTTGTGGACTATGAAAAAGCCTTTGATTCGGTGGAAACATGGGCGGTGCTCGAGTCACTTCAGCGATGCCGTATTGACTATCGGTACATTGAAGTTTTGAAGTGCTTGTATAAAAACGCCACTATGTCAGTCCGAGTACAGGAGCAGAGCACGAAGGCGATTCCATTAAGAAGAGGCGTAAGACAGGGAGACGTTATCTCTCCGAAACTGTTTACTGCCGTAATGGAAGACACCTTCAAGCTCCTGGAATGGCAAGGACTTGGCATCAATATCAACGGCGAATACATCACTCACCTTCGGTTTGCTGACGACATCGTAGTCATGGCAAAGTCGATGGAGGAACTCAGCATGATGCTCGATGACCTCAACCGAGCTTCACAACGGGTGGGCTTAAGAATGAACATGGACAAGACGAAGCTTATGTCTAATGCCAATGTTGTGCCCACCCCAATATCTGTTGAAGGATCGGTACTCGAAGTCGTGGACTCGTATATCTATCTAGGACAAGTAGTCCGATTAGGTAGGTCCAACTTCGAGAAAGAGATCAACCGCCGAATCCAACTCGGTTGGGCAGCGTTCGGGAAACTACGCAATGTCTTTTCGTCCGATATACCTCAGTGCCTCAAGACGAAAGTCTTTGATCAATGTGTGTTACCAGTGATGACTTACGGCACCGAAACGTGGTCCTTCACCAATGGCCTCATCTCGAAGCTCAAAGTCGCCCAGCGTGCTATGGAAAGGGCTATGCTCGGGGTTTCTCTACGAGATCGAATCAGAAATGAAGAAATCCGTAGACGAACTAAAGTCACCGACATAGCCCGGCGGATTAGCAAGCTGAAGTGGCAATGGGCAGGCCACATAGCGCGCAGAGCGGATGGCCGATGGGGTCGAAAAGTGCTCGAGTGGAGACCACGGACTAGCAAACGAAGCGTAGGACGTCCACCCACAAGGTGGACAGACGACCTTATAAAGGTCGCCGGAAGACGCTGGATGCAGGTCGCTTCCAACCGGTACATATGGAAGTCCAAAGGGGAGGCCTATGTTCAGCAGTGGACGTCCAATGGCTGAGATGATGATGATGATGAACGTTAGAGAAATATACAAAATATTTGTATTCTAACTTAGGTTAACTATTTTATACACTGTAGTTTTAAAAATTGATTTTGCTGAATGTTATTATAAAATGTAAGAGCACAACTAACACAATAATACACAATTTTATAACGTTAAATAAGTCACTGTATGCAAGCACCTTTACAAAATAAATTCCGTATATTTTCTTAATCAATGATTTTCCTTAAAACGTGACAAGCTATATTCATAAAACGAAATAAATAAATAAAATAATTTGGATTGTTTGTTTTGTGTTTTCAGGAATGTTAATAAATTCATTAGTAGAGCAAGCTGTAATACGTGGAAGCCCGAAATTCTCTATATGTACTGGTAAATATAAGCCATGATCAAGAAGTAATATCGACATTTTAAAATGTATCTTTCCAAAATGGTGTCTTTCAATTACATTGATTAAAATTTCATTATAATAGCTCTAGCCCTACGAACGTTTCCACACTACATCCGATGCAAGTTCGATTCGTATTCTTAAAATGACGGTCCAACGTAGCCGGAAAACATTTTGTATAGTAGCTTACGCACTACAGCCAGCCGATTTACGTCCATCATTAATAAAAAATAAGCAAACCCAAATCAACCATAAAATTTTCTTATTTTTTAGTATTACTTTTTAATTTTTAGCTTAGTGGTTTTGGTTTAAGGCGCTATGGTAAGTGAAATGTATGTTTTTCAAAGCCTAATATAGCAAACTTTTAAGAAGATCTACTACTTTATTTTTTAGTATGTGTAACTTCAATCTTTGAACAAGAGATCTTTATTAACAGAAACATGATAATTGTTTTTTTTCTCGATAGTTTTTTTTTTTTTAAATATGCCTAATTTTCTTCCTTCCATTTAAATATTTGTAAAACTAGGACAAAAATAAACATTTAGAGTACTTTATTTGATACATAACATTCAAACGGATGGCTATGGCGGGTATTTTATCGATAAGTTTATTTAATGATTTTTAATTGAATTTTAATTCCCACGGAGCATTACCGCACGCACTCAGAACGCCGGTGACCACTGTCAGCGTCGGACCTGTGCACTTCGATCTCACCTCCACTACGGTTACACACGCGCGTTTGAATTATTTAGGAGTTTTACATATATTGTGAATTTCCAAATCTCAGAAGCGTGTAGGGGGTTTAATTTATTTGTAATTAGATAATAAATATTATAATCTTTATTTTGTCCTTCTAGTCGATTATTAAAAAATATAACACACACGTACTATAATATAAAATAAATTAGATTAAATTAATTTAAATTAAATATTATTATAAGTTAATAATTTAATTAGATTAAATTAATTTAAATTAAATATTAATATGAATTAATTATTAAATACGATTAAATTAATTTACATTAAATATTAATATAAACTAATTATTAAATTAGATTGAACTAATTTAAAATAAAATCAGATAAATTCGAAAAAAAATCAGATAAATTCTGAAAAATTCGAAATAATCAGATAAATTCGAAAAAAAATTAGAAAAATTCTGATAAATTCAGATAAATTCGAAAAAATCAGATAAATTCTGATAAATTCAGATAAAATCAGATAAATTCGAAAAAATCAAATAAATAAAAAAAAATCAGATAAATTCTGATAAAATCAGATAAATTAGAAAAAAAATCTGATAAATTCTGATAAATTCAGATAAATTCGAAAAAATCAGATAAATTCGAAAATTCATCAGATAAATTCTGAAAAAATCTGATAAATTCAGATAAAATCAGATAAATTCGAAAAAATCAGATAAATTCGAAAATAAATCAGATAAATTCTGAAAAAATCTGGTTAATTCTGATAAATTCAGATAAATTCTAATAAATTCAGATAAAATCAGATAAAAACAAAAAAATCAGATAAATTCGAAAAAAAATCAGATAAATTCTGAAAAAATCTGATAAATTCAGATTAATTCGAAAAAATCAAATAAATTAGAAAAAAATTCAGATAAATTCTGAAAAATTCTGATAAAATCAGATAAATTCGAAAAAATCAGATAAATTCGAAAATAAATCAGATAAATTCTGAAAAAATCCGGTTAATTCTGATAAATTCAGATAAATTCTGATTAATTCAGATAAATTCGAAAAAAACTGGTAAATTCTGATAAATTCAGATAAAATCAGAAAAAACAGATAAATTCAGAAAAATCACATAAATTCAGAAAAATCAGATAAATTCAGAAAAATCTGGATTCTGAATTTTTTCGTATTTATTTGTTTTTTTCGAATTTATCCGATTTTATCTGAATTTATCAGAATTTACCAGATTTTTCACGATTTATTTTCGAATTTATCTGATTTTTTTCGAATTAATTTGTTTTTTTTAATTTATCTGATTTTATCTGAATTTATCTGATTTTATCTGAATTTTTCAGAATTTATCTAATTTTATCTGAATTTATCTGATTTTATCTGAATTTATCAGAATTAACCAGATTTTTTCAGAATTTATTTGATTTATTTTCGAATTTATCTGATTTTTTTCGAATTTATCTGATTTTTTTAATTTATCTGAATTTACCAGATTTTTTCAGAATTAATCAGATTTTTTTTGAATTTATCTGATTTTTTCGAATTTATCAGAATTTTTCTAATTTTTTTTCGAATTTATCTGAATTTATCAGAATTAACCAGATTTTTTCAGAATTTATCTGATTTTTTTTTCGAATTTATCTGATTTTTTTAATTTATCTGAATTTACCAGATTTTTTCAGAATTTATCAGACTTTTTTTAGAATTTATTTGAATTTATCAGATTTTTCTCAATTTATCTGAATTTATTTGAATTTATCAGATTTTTTCTGAATTTATCTGAATTATTGTTTTAATTTTATTTAATTAATTGGTCCAATTTAATTAATCTAATCTAATCAATTAAATGTAATCTAATTTTGTTTTTTTTTTTCAACAAAAAATACGTGTATCTATAATATTTATATCGTGTCTCATTTTTCGATCTTGTCCAAAAATTTTAGCACATTGTAACCCCCGACGCAAAATCGACGGGGTTTTATAAGTTTGACGTGTTTGTGAATGTGTGTGTGCTAACTACATGCAAAGAATCACCAAGGGTTAATGACCGCGCACGTTTTACGATAAGCGTACGCCACACGTTTCCAACGGGCGTTCTGAGCAACTTTTGCCCGCACTAAAT
This sequence comes from Hemithea aestivaria, assembly GCA_947507615.1. NCBI lineage: Eukaryota > Metazoa > Arthropoda > Insecta > Lepidoptera > Geometridae > Hemithea > Hemithea aestivaria. The sequence goes on along the minus strand of OX382325.1, from coordinate 4,360,847 downwards.
ACCTAATCTGCTCGTAAAGCCTCGCCTTAAGAATTCGGATTGAACTCGGATCGGACGTAGTGCGAAAGCGCTCTGCGAGTATAGGTATTAGTACCACAACCCACACACAGAAAAGCTAAATAAAACTGTATTCAAAAGCAAAAATTAATAAAGCAGGGACTTAATATTTTTGTCCAAGGTTATTGTCACCCACATAGACGTATATTTTTATCAAATAAAACCTAATATAAAAAGAGATAAGTCGGTATCTTTAGAAATGATATTCCATTGAATCACTCTTATGTGACTGCGTGAATAGACCCAAAAATATATTATATTTCTTTTTCTGACACGCAATAAAGTTTATAAGGAATGTTATTATATTGTAGACACGAAATCAATTGGAAGTAAGTACACGTCTGATATTGCTACTTGGACCAATACAGTATTGAAAGATTCAGTTATTGAAACGGAAAAAGGTTGGTGTTATTTGTGGAATTATGTTTAATTTATGTACAATTGTTTAGACTGTGACATTTATAATAATATAACTGTGCCTAGCTATTTTACCCGCTATAGCTGATAATATAATATAATACCTTTTTTTTTGACACAATAAAAATGTGCTTCGCCACGGGATACCCACTAAAACCAGGTAGTGTCGATGCCGTACGCCATAATGCCAGGGCAACGGGTACGCCGAAGCACTCGTCCGAAGACGTTTTGTCCTCACTGACAGGACAACCGCTCCATACTTATATATAGTACCTATTATAATAATATTACAGAAATATATCCAAAGATTCTATCAGCGAACACAAATACTTATACCGCTAAACGCGCGTCGAAATCCACTGAATTCGAGGGCGACACGTTTCCTGCCTGTATTGAAAGGAAGAGGACCGAGAATGGAACGCAGTATAACACCTATGACCATAAAGGTATGCATATGAATAGAATGTGTGTGATTTATGTGTATTTTTTTTTAATTTTAGCAACTACTGAATTCGTATTTAAAAGGGCAATCATTCCAAATCATTTTATAGGTAAAGAGTTTTAAATTCATACGTATAAGAAAGAAAGTTGGAAAACCGTCTTGTTTTTTTGGCAAATTGAAGTCCTTCGCTGCGCTCAGTGATTTACCTAGCTGAAAAGTTAGATTGATAGAAGATAGAAGTTAGATTGTATTTTGACAAGCGCATCAAATTGGTGGAAAATATAATGGCCACCATAAATTTGTCAAAATGGTGGTAATTTTTTGAATGACAACTTTTCGAACACACCTACATACATAATACACACCATCCAAAAACGTAGCCAAGACTTCCACCCCTAGATGTAAATTCATTAATATTATCCTATTGCTTTCAGATGTAGACTTCATAAGATCGGAGCGCATCGGACAGAGCTGCCTTATGACTGTTCGTTCCTTGACCAACTCTAGGGAGGAGATGGGAGCGCAAACAGATGTTACTTTGAAAGATGGTGACTTTACATTTTTTATTACGTCGCACTTAATCATGGGTTTTACCAGGGCTTTGAATTGATGGTACAAGCAGATATTATGAAAGGGCTAACGCTCAAAAGACCCTGTGAACTTTTAATCTAAATGCCATAGATGACTTTTATAATTTATAGACTTTCATAATATTTATAAAAATATTCTAAATATATCATACTAGCTTATACTTACCCGCGGGCCAAAATCGTTTCTTAGCGGCAAAACCTTTTTATGAACAAAATTACAACTCGATACGTTTTCATTATATTTCATATTCATTGATCTATCAACGTACAGCCCAAACCGCTGAACAGATGGGGTTCCGATTTGGAACACAGGCAGATTTTATGACGTGAACCTTCGCTAAGAAAGGATTACTACACGAACGAATCGCACGATAAGCTAGTATAATAGTATGATATATTATACCTATTGTCCTATAAAAATCCATTACACATTTTTCTAATCTTTCCAAAAATCCCATTAAATCTATTGACCCAAAAAATGTATCCAACTCATATATTTGGAGGCTTAGCCGCGCGGCTCGAGGTGTCTACTCGTTATTCACAAAACTCTTCACAATTGCATCAAATGGCTTGGAAACATCGAGATTGTTCTGGAAAACATATTATGAGTAACATATCGGCATCTATGCCGAATAGTTCACTTTGTTTCTCATGCGGTCTGATAACTAAGAAACTACGAACTAAGCTAAGTTACTAATAGCTAATTTAGTTTTTTCAAAGTACTAAAAACTTTTTCAATGTAATATATGTACATTGCTAAGTTAGCAAACTATTTTGTTTACACATGTAGAGTGAAAATTCGGTCAGCTAGATGAAAAACAATGCTTCAAATAGCAATTTTAATCTTATATGTACCCTTGCTGTTACTGGTAGGTACATAAACGGCTGTAACAACTTACCGTGTTGCGGACTATTTGCTTGTTCGCCACCGCCGACGTAACTACGAATTGTGTTGCACCAATTTATAACATTTGGTACTGCACAAAATTGCTAAGTGTATCGTAAGCAAAAAATATGAACCGCTTTTTATCAATACAGAGAATTTTGTTTGTAATAAAAATTGGTATTGCAATAGCGGCAACTATTTAATTACCTTATTTGTGTTCTGGAAACATGAACGCGTATATTTTTACTCACGTTCACGTTAACATAAAAATAAATACGTTTTTCGTATTATGCATATTTTTATCCGTAAGCCACATCGTTAAATTGCTTTTTGATTTTTTAAATACTTACCTACCTATGAGCATAAAAATACAGAACACTCCGCAAAATATTAATTTCTTTGTTGGAAATTAATAAAGCATATCTACTTGAGTTTTTTATAAGTTTTTGTGAAAGAAAAATTATGATCCCATTAATTATTTGCATAATGTTTTAAAAAATTCAAGTTCATAAGCGCACGGAATTTTTATTAAAATATATTTTTTCTTGATTTCAAATATTGTATTTTCAGATTTACTAGCTGCTCTGAAAATTGTTCAGAAGCCTACATCAGTGTTTTCTTGTCAATGCTGTATCGATGATCCAGTTAACATGCCCAAAACTTACCATGTAGAAAATATTAAAGTTATTGAAGGTAAACAATATGATAATAACTAGGTACTTAATTATTTAATTACAAATAGAAAACATCATTTTTTATGAGAACGACTCTAAGCAATAGAACCCGCTACCGTCGTCATTTTCCCCAAAAACTATTACGTGGTTATGTTCAAATCGAGACTGAAGTAGGCTTTGACTGAACTAGCGTGCTTTACTTAGACCGCATCATTTATTTGGTCTACTGTTAAAAAATAACTAATATAGCTAGTAAACAGTAAGCGGTATTATTATCGTAATAATTAATTTTGTTTATACCAAACTAGATGTTTCTAGTGACTTCGCTCGCGTTGATGTCTTTTTTCTAGACTATATTTTTGTACTGCAGTTTAGATCCAGTGATAACTATTTTTTAAATTTCAAAATGGATGAAATATGTGCCTATATTTCAATTCTATGATAATGGATGACTCTTGTTGAAGTCTATCTTTTTTGTAATAAATTACTACGTTTGACCACATTCCAACTGATGGAAAGTGCAGCTGCGGTTAACTTTGAATCACGCCTTGAAAGGTGGTTATTCACACGTGCCTTTTAGTTTCTCAAATTGAATAGTTCAGTAACTCCCGAGTCCATTTATCGGAAATATATAGTCATAGTATTATCTCGTACTGCTGGGTGCTTTGCGAACGAGCGGTAGTCTTAAAATAGAAAAAAAAAGTAAAATTGACTTGCAAAAGTGCTTCATATTTGAATAAATGAATTTAGAGTTTGAGTTTATTTTTAATATTGTTGTACAGAACCATCTACGGATGTGACCCTACCGGACGCAATAAGCTCAATAAAGTCAGGATCTGAGGTTACTTCGAGCGGCGGTACATATGACCGTAAAATTGAGCTTTCTAGCAATTTCAGCGCCACTAAATGGATTAAAGCTGGTATGGATAAAGGTAAACTGACATAAGTCCTTAAAAAGTTAATAAAACTAACCAATTAAGACCGCCAATTATAATACTTCTTTCTGTGTAATCTTAGTTTCTATATTATTATTGTATTTGTGTGTGCCATAAAGAGTTTTTTATTCTATTCTAAAACTATAGGAACAGCTTTCCCGAGAGATATTTTCAAAAAGTGAATTCTACATATTTAAAAGTTCGTAATATCGTGCGAGCGATGAAGTAGCACGTAAGGAATTAACCCTAAAGGTTTAAAATAAATGCTTTGTTTGTGTTTCTGATAAAACTGCGAAATAGATAGACACATTTCGTTGCTTCATCACTTCATAATTTGCCTGAATATGGCAAATGGAACGAAGGAAACGCAGTGTATGATTCTATTTTCCTTTCTCAGGATATGCTTCAGAAGGTTCTGATCGCAGTCGGGATGACAGAAGCAACTCAGTTTGTACCACCACTGAGCGCAGTGGTCCGTCTGACGTACCTCTCACTTATACACTAGGTCCTGTGCAAGGTCCTTCCGTGACTAAGTTTATGCAACCTACTACTGACACTGGTAAGGCTCCTACACACAAGCACGCACGCACGCACGCACGCACGCACGAAAATTTTATTTTGTTTAAGATTTTCCAAAAGCTTTTTACACAATAGCCACAGAAATATTGATGGCACCGCCGAGGCTTGACCAATAAAACTTGGGTAGATGATGTAGCTTGCACTGTAGTTTTTTAATTTATAGGTATTTTCTAATATAGTAAAATGCATTTTCTTTTAGTTCCATTGCCTGAAGTCCCCAATCCGCTTAAAGCCACTGTTTCCCAAACCTTGGCTATCAGATCTATTGAAGGGGCCACTGATTCTAAATTTTTCTCTTCTGTCCTTGAAACTGTGACAACCATCCCGGACAAGGACATTAAGGATCGTATTTGTAAATATCATATTTCTTAATACATATATTACGAATTGGTATAGTATAGTTTTAGAATACTAGATATGCTACAAACTGAATTTGTTATTATGGGTTCTGAGTACATATTACATTATATACCAAATTTAAGCCATATATAAGTTATTTGACTCTGACAATGTACCTAAGGTATATAATAAGCAAAAAAAGAAAGAAATATAATAGAGGGTAGGGTAACCTGTTCTATTGCAATATAAACTCCAATAATAATTAATTATTATTATTTATTTGCTTGTTTCTTGACCCTGGCATTCCTCAATACTTTTTTTCGGTGGGACTTAACAGTATTTTTGTATCTTTGACCTTTGACAAAAAATAACATATAAATGTCTTTTACAGACCCTCCAGGAGACCATTCTGTGGTGCAAATGATTGATAATGTTACATCAGGTAAGTTATAATTATTATAATCATTATTTCTAATAAATATTATTGCTAATTCAACGACAGAGTATAAATCCCAATTCCAACTTAATAAATACCTTAAAAGACTAGTTATATTGAACAGACTTTAATATTATATTGGAGGAAAAATCTCGTCTTTCTATAAGGTCGAACTATTTTCAGATGGTTTCGTTGCTAAAGAAGTGAAGGAAATTACTCTTCAAGCCAGTCCGGACTCATGCGACGCAGGTAAATATTTAATAGAGCTATCACCATTAGACCAAAAATGATAAGTTTTCTATTGTTTTATATAATTGTTGAAGTTATATTAAAGAAAACATATTTAATTTTGCTCTAGTGTCATCTTCCAAGAAGGAGTCCAAATTCAGTATAATGCTCAAATTGGATAATAAGTCCAAAAATAAATGCGTGATCACCATTAACTTTTCAAAATCGAAAAGAAGTCAATAGGTAGGACGCTTTTTGATATTATATTGTTATATTTAACGTTTTTGCGAATATTAATTGTTTTTTGTTAGAGACAGAATGTCCGGGTCCGAATGAACGGAAATCAGCTTGTGTTTTGACATCTCGATGCATATTACCAGCACCCTCGCTTTGCCGTTGTGAGCATCAGGGCGGTGGTTATTTGGATGGAGGTGAGGACTTAGTTTTCTATTCTTTTTAGACTTCTGTCTTTATATTTGTAGGACATAATTCAAAGATTACACATATTATCTACATTCCTTCTGTCTTTACGTTCATCATTTATTTAATCTACGCAACTGAAGTTAATGCGATGTAAACACTGAATCTCTTATATTTATTTTTTATCAATGATTCAAAAGGAAGGTTTATTTTATGTATTTTATACATTATAGTATACAATGTAACATAAATATTTCTTTAAACATATATTGCAGGCAGGCCATTTGTATCTATGTGCCCATGTCCATGTAAGAATAAGCGAGATAGTTACTCTAGATGCGAGATAGTATTTTCTATCAAGCTTAACCTTAAACGATAATTTTCTTCCATGTTTGAAATATTTAAAATACTTAGGTATGAGTTGTTATAAAGTTATTTGATTATTTCAAGAAAATATCACAATGTCTCGTAATTTTTTTTTTTTTTACAATAATTTACAACATATTATTTTGTTTACTTTTTCCAATTTCAGAATGTCTATACGTCTACGGTCGCCCACATTGTATAGTACATAGCACTCTTCAGAAACAGGACGAAGAAATCTTACAAAATAAATACACGCATAATCCCTGTAAGCACATTTTGAATCAAATGAAATACAAGCTATTTAAAGAACTAATGCAGGGTACAGGGGGTCAGTTTTAAGGTACTTATCCCATAAATCTACTAGTCCCACTATCCCCTTAATCTTACTAATATTATAAACGTAAAAGTTTGTAAAAATGTATGGATGTATGTTTGTTACTCTTTCACGCGTAGACCAATCGAACTGAAATTTGGTATAGAGATAGCTTAGACCCTGGAATAACACATAGGCTACAGAACAGCGGGTAAAACCGCTGGGCGCAGCTAGTATCATAATAAATTCGAAAGGATTTGGTGTTTACATTTTATTATGTAGGCTCAGATTCTAGAAACACATATGATTCCCAGTAGTTCCTTTAGACAATTCCTTGGAAAAGTCCCATTAGTCAATTTGAAGAAACTGTCTAATGGCTAAAAGAACTACTGGGCAAAAACGAGATTATAACATAAAATTAAATTCTCTAAATATCGTAAGTTCAAAAGTAAATGAGGTCAAAAATTCTTAAACTTTTAAAAGGGTCTTAAATTATATTATGATAAAGATAGGATATTTCGGAATACCACCCCTCAAAGGGCTAAGATGGGGTCTGGGGTGAAAGTATGTTGTTCATAACATTAACTTATTTTTAAATCCTTAATGATATTAAATAATTGTCTTCTAGCATGTTATTTTCAGAAATGTGCAATGAGTAATTTTTCTTGCAGCTGATACTGAATTCAATATGTTTTATAAAAAATATGAAAATTTCACTCGTCTGTGGTCTAGTAAGTAAAATTTCATTGTTTTAACTCTTAATTACCTGGGTACTGGGTACAATCTAGGTACCAAATAAAAACAAACGAAGGCCAACGAAAGATAAGGGACTGCGCAGACGACAGACTATATATGACGCACTTTTTAGTCTGTGAAAATAGAACCTATGCAATTATATGCAGTAACGCACACGACGCGCAAAAAGTCCGGCGCACAAATAATATAATTGCATAGGTTCTATTTTTAAAAAGACTAAAAGTGCGTCATGGATAGTCTGTCGTCTGCGCAGCCCCTAATACTACTATAAACAATCACCATAGGGGCGGCGCGGTGCGATATGTGGGACTCCCCCGCCGAAAATGGGCGCGGCGGGGATAGAAGATGGGCGCGGCAGACATACTCACTAAAAAACCTGGGGGTTGTACGCCGAAGCACTCATCCGCGGGATTAATGTTTGCCTTTGCTAAATCATCTACAATCTACACAACGCCAAGGATTGCCACACGAACCTCTTAGTTTAGACCTCTTTAGTTAGTTTGGTATGTACCCGGCTTTAGTTACCGATGTGTGAAGGCTGATGATGATGACCTTTGTTTTATAGATTACATGTGTGATTTAAAATCTACGCAATATCCATCGAGACAAATAGACGAAAAAATCTACTTGGATGAACCCGTTTGTGTTGATGCAGGTTAATATTTTGCTATTTTTATATTGCTCTAGTCTCTACCATTGCATTGAGGTAAAGTGATGCCAGCTCTAGACTTTCGCGAGGCGCCTCGTAGATAGAAAGAAAAATATTAAGAGAGTAGAGACACACAGGCACATAGAAAAAAAAAGGACAAAGAAAAACAAAAAAAAGAAAAAATTATACACAATAGAATATTATGTAAAAACTAAAGTACACGCGTAGTACGTACGTAGAATATAGAGGCTCTCGCTACGAGGCTTGGTGAATGAAAATAGGAAGACAAGGAGACACGAGCGTACCATCTTGAGTATCTTCACTCTCGCACTTGTGTTCTCTCGCGTAGCCTCGTAGAGTGTGGATCGAGCATAACATAGAAGATGTTAATGAACTCTTTTTACAATAATATTTGGAAAATAAAGGAATTTTATCACATTTCAAAGTCAACTTCAGTAGTCTGTCAGTAACTGTTTTTCATTAAAATAAAACGTGCTAAAAATTTAGGGGTTTATAAAAGAAAATGTAGTGTTTATAATATAAAAATGGTACCATTAACTAGACTAGCCTGCAGGTTTTCTCCCTATACGATGTTTCTTACGGTGGGTGAAACTACGTGTACCTACAACGGTTCTAAAATCTCTTCTTTTCTACGTTTAATGGTAAAGAAATTATAATATAAGTTTAATGGTAAAGGGGTTTTATATGACATCCTGCCTAGGTTAGGACCTAGACAGGATCTCAGTAAATACTTAGTACCACGTCCTTGCCCAATATTCTACCGTAATTCTTTGGGACAGAAAATTATTGGGTGTCTAATGAGACGTAACAACTTGAGACAATGGGACTTTTTCTTCCCATTAGTTCGAAAAAGTTCCATAAGTTCCTTTGAAGGAACTGTAGGTACTACTGGGAATAAACAGTTTTATTTATTAAGTCTGTTTTCCAGAAGTAGATACAAAGCAACTGCACAACCTGATGATGCGATCAGCCGAGATAATGTACGCGCCGTCCGTCCGGTCTGCTGACGTCATGACAACCCCCTGTCCCATGTTCCAAACTCACCAAGTAAAACTGCAGATTCGAGCGAAGAAGCTCCTCAGGACACCAAAACTTCCTCGTAAGTTCACTAGAAAATAAATATTTTCTAGTAAAGTTATTGTTTTAGCCTTAGGTTCTATTTTATTATGAAAAATAAAATAAAAAATGACAATGAAACTTTTTATGCAAGAGATAGGTAGTAATCTACTAGCTGCACTCAGAAGATACCCCTGCTAAAAAACCCTTTTGTAATGTGGTTGGTGGTAGCTACGTAGCTATATCTATGTAGGTAAAAGCTACCAAATCTTGCGGAGATTCTAAAGTTCAAAAAACATTTTTAGTTCTTTTTTTACAAATAAAAATCCTTGGAACTTGAGCTCAAACTATGAGCATAGCAAAAGCTTTCTGAAACATTCTCAATAGCCATAAATTAATTTCCAGCACCACCACCTCCGATTCACTACGAATGCACTCCGTGGGATTCTCCCAGCCTCCACCGGGAATGCTACAAGAAATTACTGGATATACCGACACGTGAGAATGACCCAGGTAGGTTTGAACTTAGGCCACTTACGAGTGCTTCGGCGTACCCGCAGCATTGGCATCATGGCATCCTGTGTGAACCCCCCAGGTTTTTTTATGGTGTGTGGTAGTTTTTCCCGCCGCGCCCATCATTGGCGGGGGAGTCCCACATAACATAAGCCCTACATACCTTAGCGCATGGCATAGCGCAGATGGCCTATGACCCCATCGGAATCCCCATCGAAAAGTGCTCGAGTGGTCTAGCAAACGCACACACGTGGACAGACGACCTTATTAAGGTCGCCGGAAGACGCTGGATGCAGGTCGCTTCCAACCTGTATGTATGGAGGTCCAAAGGGGAGGCCTATTTTCAGCAGTAGACGTCCTATGATGATGATGAAGATAAAAAATATATAGGTATGTTCGTACTTTCGCACTTCAGCCCACTACATAAACCCGTTACATCTTTGGAATCATTCATCTTTAGTAAGGCGCTTTGCGCACCTATTAATTTCTGGAGAAATGTCACTAAAACTCTCACAACTTACTGAAAACTGTCTGTTTCATTGAAGCCCAAAACTACTGAAACAGTTTTTAGTTGAACTGGGTAAAATCAATCTACAAATTTTCTTTTCATGTTTGCTGTAGAAGATAGCTTGAAAACTAATCTGGTCTCTTCCTGTCGCTACTACACCAACTTATTATCTAAGCAACTGGATCTAGTCAAGGAAAACTGTAAGCATACACTATATAAACCCTTATTTGAGGAGTCTAAAGAGATTTGCATGATATGCCGAATTTTGGAAAAATAAATTCCTAAAATTAACATTTTGAAAATGTTGCGGGCTCCTATGAGGTACCTACCTACCCCTCCGTCTGTAAGATCTCTCATCACTCGCCTAATTTGTTTGCATGTAACTTTTACCACGGTAAAGAGATATACTTCTAGTGTTATTTTTAGTGGCCAGACACCTCAATCCAATTCAAGAGAAATTACAATTGGAACCAACCAAGACATACTCTGAAGCGTGCACCATGAAGCCAAGTGCTCGCGAAGAATGTGCTTGTCAGACCAACTCGCACGTGAAAACTTCTGAAATCGGCGCAGTACCAATATTGAGTCAAACTGACATCTGTCGGAACGATAAGGAACACTTACAATCAGTGTATTACATGCTCACTGCGATAGAAGGCAGGGTTCGAAGATTGAAGACTAGTGTTGAGTTTCACAGCCGATAGATGGCGCTAAAACTAATTGTGCAATTTCTCTACGTCGTCGATAGGTGGCGTTGAAAACTTCCTTAAACTGACACTAGGTGGCGTTTTTCACTTGTCTTGTATAAATGAAACAATTTCAAATTATATTCATTACATTTACTCTGATTTTTTATTTGACTTGATTATATAATAGAAAATACAGTACAAAGTTGAAACTTATCGTGGCTAAATCATTAAAAGCTAAAGGAAAAGTTAGTATAGTATAGATTTAAATGTTCGGAGGAATCTTGAACAAACAGCATTTTTTCTTTATTGTTATTAAATAAACATTTCTATAACATAATATTATAATACACAACAAGCTAGACTTTTAATGTACAACGATTAAAATTAAATACATTACAAATCATAAATATATTTGTAGATAGTTACTATTTACAGAAATCATATTTACAATAATATAGTTTGGAATGTATACAAGGTTTAACAAATTAATATATTCAGTCTCGAAAAAACTCAATAAAAATATAACAAGTGAACTTTAAATTTTTTTTTTTTTAAAACAAGCTTTTATTGCATTGTCATCCGATTTATACATGTATGCAAAATTTCAGCTCAATCGGACACCGGGAAGTGGGTCAAATTAAACTTTCAAGATTTGATTACAGACAGACAGACAGACAGACAGACAACAGACAGGTGAAAGTAATATAAAGCTTGTAAAAAGAGTTTAAGCAGAAACAATATTTCAAGTAATATTATTGATAAAAAATTTATGCACAAATTTTGTGTTTTTTTACTTTTAATAATAATTCAAAACCCTACAGTAAGTACAATATTTAGAGACCATTTGTATCAAAGTTTAATCACTGATTTAATTTTTTATAATATCTTAAAAATAATTTGACGTTCATTTGTTTTTCAGCAAGCTGCTTTTTGCAACAAAGTTTTGTAGGAAAACAAAGAGAAACCCCAGATTTAAGGTTTTTTTTTTAAACAAACGTTTCACTTCTTCTGATTTCTGTGAATTAAAAATAATATTATGTGGTTTGTGCGAGCATGGATCCAAATTTTAAACGCTTCAAAGATATGACAACCAATCGTTTAAAAAATGTTCGGTAGACAATGTTTTGTGTTAATCAATGATTTTACTTCGGTCAAATTAGCCCTTTTTACACGTCACCATACCAAACCCGTCTACCAGAATAATATTCCCTGTTTTGCAATATATGCACCATCGAGACGCTCGAGCGACTTCGAACCTTATGTCATAGCGATACAACTATCGTGCGCTTTTGGCACAAATTTACACAGCCTTCTTTATCTTGTATGGGGATACCTGTAATTAAATAATTTACATGAAATTAGAAAAAACATATAATAATGTAGCATTTTCTAGAAATAGAAATTAAATAACCAAAGAGAGATAAGAGACGAAAATGCCTAGGTATTTTGCCGCAGCAGCGACCGGCGATGCGCCAGGTGCACATTGTTCTTATTATAGAGTGAATGTTTTATTGTATGAGTCCCAGCCACAGTCGGCCAGCAAGTGAGGCCGGAGGGAGCTCCAGTCCAGCCCGTATGTGAACTGTGAGTGATGTCTCTAGATACTCAGTGTATACACTCACACTATATAGCAGCGAGTGCTCTCGGTGAGAACACATGCACCAGTGAGTCCCAGCCACAGTCGGCCAGCAAGTGAGGCCGGAAGGAGCTCCAGTCCAGCCCGTATGTGAACTGTGAGTGATGTCTCTAGATACTCAGTGTATACACTCACACTATATAGCAGCGAGTGCTCTCGGTGAGAACACATGCACCAGTGAGTCCCAGCCACAGTCGGCCAGCAAGTGAGGCCGGAGGGAGCTCCAGTCCAGCCCGTATGTGAACTCGGAGTGGTGTCGGATGGTCTCCAAAGGTTCGCAGCCACGTTTCAGGTCCCATATCCTAGTGGTGAAGTCGTATGACACGGCTGCTAGTACGGATGGCGCGTGTGGGGAGAATTGTACTCTTCTCACTGCACATTCGCAACCTGGAAATAGCAAATATGAATTACAATTTCAGCTCCTAACCTATTGAAACACCATAACTATGTGATATGATCTAAAGTTGATAAGAACAGGGATCATTATGTCCATACCTTTCAATGTGAACATGGGTGAAGTGAGCCTCCTGAGATCCCATCCTCTAACTAATCCATCAGAACCCGCCGTTGCCACCGCGTGCGTCTCTGTTCTGCTCCAGTCACATGATAGCACCTGGAAGTCAAAATAAGTTCATTAGTTTTATTGTCCTTGCCTTATTGGCCAGAGAAATTTGGTCAGAGAATAAGGGGAATGTGGCCAGGGAATGAGGGAAATATGGTCAAATAAATAAATAAATAGAAAAAAAAATATAAAGCCATTTCGACTCGAAAAGAAGAAGAAGAATAAATAAATAAATATTTTAGGACATTTCACACAGCGCCACCTAACCCCAAGCTAAGCAATTTAATGCTTGTGTTATAGTGGTTAGGATAATGGATAATGATAAGGGAACATGTGGCCAAGGAATGAGAAAAGTTGGAGGAAATGAGGCAAATACAGCCAGGGAATGAGGGAAATGTGGCCAGAGAATAAGATCAATGTTTAGGAGCTAATAATATGAGCATATTACCTCAGCATCATGAGCTTTAACAACAGCGGCAGGTCGCGCCGGTTCATTACAGCTCCATAACTTGAGGTGTCCGTCGCCTGAGACAGAGGCAAATGTGGCCGGGGAATGTGGTGAGAATGTGGCCGTGTACACCAGTTGTGAATGACCCGCGAATGTACTGAGACAGGTTTCAGAGTCTGGGTCCCACTGAAATGGATAACATATTATTGAACACTTGAAAAAAAAAATGGAAACTTTTGGATGATTCTTGCATGCCTTTGAAATTTTATAAAACTGAATAAATTTTACATGATTGAATTATCTTTTTTTATCACCTTACTTTTACCCTTATATTACACGCAAAAATCTAAATGAAATTGTATTTTTCAATTTGTTTGACCAAATTATATTGGGTCATTGAAAATCATAAAATAAGACTTTCATAATGTACAAAAATTTCTTACCAAAAATGGTTTGGCACACCAGAATATCAGTTACAACAATGAAAATATATGTAGTAAGAATTGCACTGTCGTAGTCGTCTCTAGTCTTAGGTGTTAAACACCAAGGCCCACCCTACATTGGGCGACTGACGAGCCGGTGATGAATGACGAAAGTCGTCGTAGAGTCGTGACGTCGCAATGACAACTCAGCGACACAATATGACGATCGCAGATGTCGCAACTACTTCATCGAGACTAGGGTTTGTTCCCGGGAATTCTCGTCCCGGGAATTCCCGGGAAATCGGTCGGTCTCGTACCCGGGAAATTCAGCTCGAGAAAAGTCGAGACATCGAGAAATTTAAATAAACATTTTTACGCTTAGCTTTCTTTGTAAATGCGAGGCGGCAGCGGCATCCTTTGACAGCACGGCTCGTGTCTGTCGGTATCCTTTGTTTTTGCCGACAAACGCAAGCGCGACGCGGCCCCAGTTGTATTTTGTTCATTCGTGTTTCAACTCCCGCCGTGTTCGGATCGGTCGGATCAAAAACCCAGCATAGTGAGTGTATTTACTTTTTAGTGACGCACGAGTAATAGAATCGCAGAACAAACAGGTAAGTATTGTTATTATTTATTTAAATAGTTCAAGTGTTTGTTTTGTTTTGTAAGTACTTTTGTATTACCAAAATAATATTTTTGTTTAAAATGAATAGGTATGTTAAAGAAATAAAACTTTTGTTTTTAATCAAATAAGAGAATTGTTAGTGCATAAATATTTACCGATTTCATTAATTGCATTTGTATTGCAGATGTTGTAATAATCCCACAAAAGCCTAAAGTTCTAAACTAAACACATAATATTAAGACGTTGTTTTATGGCAATTTATCTACTACAAATAACACAAAACGTATCCAACCAATCCTACCAAACGTAGTATACAAAAGGACACAGCTATTTTTTCATCATCATCATCAGCCTAACCTAACCACATCAACCCCCTGCTGGGCATAGGCCTCCCCACTGTTGCGTCAGCTATTTTGTAGGTACTAAACTAAAATACTTACTAATTCTTGAACTGTTTGTTATAGATTTTACAACTAATGAACCAAAATGGAAACTTCCAAAGTTTGGAAATATTTCAAGAAAAATAAGGACGCCTCAAATGCGCAATGTCTAAAATGTCCTAAAACCATAGCCTGTAAAGGATCAAACACAAGCGGACTAGTGAGGCATTTAGCTCATGTACACAAAATTGATGTAAGATCCACCGAGGTTCAAATGGACACAGAAGAAGCATCTACCAGTTCGTCTAGTTCCGGGGTGACGGCACCAAAAAAATTAAGAAGTGATTTTGAAACTATGCACGTACAGCAAACACTGAAATTTGACGTTCAACCCAGAAAATCGTTAGGTGAAATTTTGGCTAAACTTTCAGCCCAAGATGGTTTTACTATAAGAGGCATTACTAAAAGTGAATTTATCCGTGAATCACTTGCTGCCAAGGGGTATAAACTTCCAAAGACCCAAACCGAAGTTATGAACCTAATATTGAAGTTTTATGATGAAAAGGAGAAAGAGATGATAAAAGAGCTTTCTCAGCTTTGCACATCAGGAAACCGGCTAAGTGTGACAATTGACGAGTGGACGAGCATACGAAACAGACGATATTTTAGCGTCTGTGTTCATACAGCAGAGGCAAAAGTTTACAATTTGGGGCTAGTTTACATACCCGGAAAATGCGGTGCCGCAGAGGTTAGAGAAATAGTAGAGGAGCGTTTGAAATACTTTGGGGTAAACTTCGAGCATTATGTCTTGGCCGTAACAAGCGACGGGCCAAATGTTATGAAAAAATTTGGCAGAGAGAGCCCCTGTGAGATGGTCCTCTGTGTAAACCATGCCATCCATTTGGCTATTCTTGATACCTTTTGCAAAAAAAAAACAGTAACTACAGTTGCTAGAAGAAACACACCTGTTAGCGACGATGAACACAGCAGCTCTGATGAAGCCAGCACTGATAACGATGACGAAGAATCTGATGATGAATCTATATTGCAGCCTATTGACGACATAAACAAAGTGCTAAATGAGACCCGTTCGATCATAAGATTTTTCAGAAAGAGTCCCCTTAGAAATATCACACTACAAAAACATGTGAAGACTGAATTCGGGGCCGAACTAGTCTTATTACAGGATGTCAGAACTAGGTGGAATTCAATGCTAACAATGATTGAGCGTTTCTTGAAGTTAAAAAATTCCATTAAAAAAGCCTTGATTGATTTAGATAGCTCATTTAAATGGAAGGAGGAAAATATTCCTATACTACAAAAATTGCGGTTGATATTGACGCCAACTAAACTTGCAGTTGAAGCATTGAGCAGACAAGATGCCAATTTACTAACTGCAGAGGCTATAACAGATGTGTTGCTAAAACAATTAGAAAGTATCGACGACCCTTTGGCTCTTCAGTTAGTAGAATCTCTTAAAATGAAAATATCAGATCGTCGGAATACACCTCTAATATCGCTGCTACGCTACCTAAACAGCCCCGATAATTTTATTCTCAAAAAGAGTGCTTATTTTACCGATAATAGCAAGACATTTTTAATTGGATACGCTGAAGACTTATTCAATCGTCTATACCCCACTGTTCCCACTACTACAGAACCTTCGACAGGAAATAATTCAGAAGTTGTCGAAGCAGGCGTAAGCGAATCAGAAACTGAACAAGACAGCTTTGCAGCTCAATTAGAGAGAGCAATAAAAGGTGTTTCGAGAAATGGTGAATCAACTAATGCTGTGGTGCTTTCCAAATCAATTATAAAAAAAGAGTTTTTGCTATTTGAAAAAACAGGCAAGAGGACCCCTAATCTGGAAACACTATACAAAGCATTAATTTCAGTCAAGCCGACTTCAACAGAAAATGAAAGGGTATTTTCCATATCGGGAAATGTGGTCAGTAAGATTAGGAGCCGGCTGTCTGATAAATCTATTAATGCTTTGGTTTATCTTAAGGCATATTTCATAAGAATTAATAAGCAGGCTTAAAGACAGTTATATTTTTCGTATTAATAGTAGATAGATATCTCTTATTTAATTACATTAAAACTGCCAAAAATTGTGATACCATACTACCCACATAGTGAGATTAGTGAGTGATCTTTAGTTATGATGAGAAAAATTATGATTGTTTTTAGTTAAGATGTTTGTTTTAAGCTGATTGTTAACAGAGATTTTGTATTTTATTAAAGATTAGTGAGATTAGTTATAATAAGAAGAAGTATGATTGTTTTTAGTTAAGATGTTTGTTTTAAGCTGATTGTTAACAGAGATTTTGTTTTTTATTACAGATTAGTGAGATGAGATTAGTTATGATAAGGAGAAGAAGTATGATTGTTTTTAGTTAGCAATTTTGTTTTGAGCTGATTTTTTATTGAGAACTTGTTTTTTTTTGTTAAAAATTATGTTGATTTTTTTCATGTAAAATAAACACAGTTAAATTAAAGACTCTTTTTATTAATTAAACAAAAATTTAGACGTATTTTATTTTTTCTCGACAACCCGAGAAGACCCGAGAAATCAGGCTCGAGAAGTCTCGACACCCGAGAACTAAAAAACCTCGAGAAATCGGAAACCCTAATCGAGACTCGCTGTAGCCCAATGTAGAACTAACAATAACAATATCATACCAGTTTAACAGTAGTATCCCAACTGGCACTAAGCAGCCGCTCCCTCGGCCAGTCCACACTGCAGACCTCGCTGGTGTGAGCTCGGAGCACCCGGAGGGGAGCGGAGCACCCCACCCGCCATATGATGACCGCGCCGTCGCCCGCCCCACAGGCAGCTGTGTTGTCTGATGTTCCTGACCATGTCTGTAATATACAATGACGCATTAGGTATAGGTTTTCTATAGGTACTACTCTATTATAGAAATAGCTTCATCCCGCGGTTTTCCCGATCCTGTTGGAAATTTGGGATTAAAAGTAGCCAAAAAGTAGTTTGTAAGTAGATTTTGTTCTGCCAGGTTTCTCAACTATCTGGCGGAATCCAGTACAAGTAGTTTTTGCACGAATGAGCAGTAAATTATGTTTGTTATACACTCACATTCTCACATAATATACAAACAATTCCTTACCAACACCACACCAACACACTTCAATAAAATTTAACTTAATTCCACAACCAATTAAAAAGAATTTCTCAATTGGGTTTCAGAATGATTGATAAGTGTCTTCTATTAATTCAACCAATTATATTGTTTTCCTTCTTTTTATGATTTTAAACCCAGGCCATTTCCCAGTAAACTCATGTTGAAGGACATCATGATTGTCCGAAACCATGATTTAATATTCTAAAAAATATTGAACATGACTTTTGCATTTTGGTGTTTTTAGTTATTTATGTAAAGTCAAGCAAAAACACCCTTAATTCCCAAATCAATGTCACCAGTCAAACATAAACAAATCAGCACAAAATATCAGGTAACTTAAGTCAATTGCCTATAAATAAACCCACGCCACTCCTAATCCCATTAACTACATAGAAGCTAGTGATGCAAACAACTTCTAAATGTGTACCTACTCAGAATGTAGGGCTTCTCCGGTTCTTAGTAAGAAAACATTAAAACTATAACTTATCAAAACTTATACTTGACAGTATTATACAAGCCAGAGAATAGGATATGATTCACCCAATTGTAAAATATGGGGTAGCACTGTACTGATAATGGGCAGCGTTATCTCTTACCATCAGGGGAGCGTCTTACTCGTCTTCTTATTTCGTTGTATAAAAAAAAATAGTGATGATGGCTAATTCACATTATGGTTCAGGGAATACTTTAAAGGTAAAAATTATACCGGGTATTCCAATAGGTTGGGATGGACTCCTCCCAATCTCTTCTCAATAATTTAAGTCCTTATTAAAACTGAAAGTCAACAGCTCGACCATTCTGACAAGTTCTGTGGGACATCTGTCCACCTCCTGATTCAAAGAGTGCCACTGGCTACTGGTTGTAATAAAACTAAAACTCATAAATATCCTCCGTGCTGACATAATATAAAACAAGTATTATAATATAATCATTTTTATACCTATACTGCTTCCAATGGTTTTTACATGCTGAAATGATATTTGACATATAATATTTGTGATGTGTAAAATATTTAAGTAGCTGGGCATGTTATTTTGCCATTGTTAGTGAACAAGTATTTTCATTTCTTTTAAGTGATTGTATTAATTGAAAACTGTGTGAAAATGCATGTAAATGCAACACAAAATCTTAGTTGTCTAGTCTATTTTGTTATTTTTTGTCCCAATAAAGAGTATTTTTTTTTTAATGGCAAATGCCTTTATTGAAAAAACAAACTAACAATACTACAGCTACTACAACAGTTGAGAACACTTTTATTAACCACAGATCGGCCACAAGCCAATCTACAGAAAATCCAAGTGAAAATAAAGAAAAACAATACAATAAAGAGTATTGTATTGTTGTCTTTTCATTGCAATGGCAATTCTATGCTAATTCAGACTTATTTATTTTTATTTGGGATTGAAAAAGCATATCAAGAAAGAGATTCTTTCTATCAAAACTTACTTGCACTACCTATTGTAGGTACCTAATTCTTTTTAAGTTTACGTTGTTTAAGTTACTCCAGATCTTGTCACATTTTCTTACCATAAAAGGAACATTATAACATAAATTATGAAACAACATGAAACCTTACAATAATGACCAAACATTCAAGGATGTTCAAAACTAGGTTATCAGGGCAT
Organism: Hemithea aestivaria; assembly: GCA_947507615.1. Taxonomy (NCBI): domain Eukaryota; kingdom Metazoa; phylum Arthropoda; class Insecta; order Lepidoptera; family Geometridae; genus Hemithea; species Hemithea aestivaria. The sequence continues at coordinate 4,341,135 of OX382325.1, read as the reverse complement.
TCAGTTGCAATTTTCAGAGGTTACATTACATATTACTTCACAGAATGTTCTTTGCTATTAAAGGCAATTTATTCAGAACCTATAGGATTTCCTACAGTTGTCAAAAAGGTAGTTCAGCTATTATAAAATTACCAGCTCGCTGCAACAACTTCATATTATTATGTATCTGTTTAAAAAAAGAAAATAGCCAACAACCTGTTCTCAAATAAATATAAGTAGGTATACCTACACCAAAAAATTCATTAAAATCAATCAAGCCATTTAAGAGGAGTTCAACAACAAACACAGATGAAGATTTTATAAAGGTAAATGGAAGATTAACCTTTTGACCGCCAAAGTCACCTATACTTGACAAGTACTTGCGGGTCCTGTACACCAACGACGTCTATAGACGACAAAAAACCCAGTCTTAATAAAGTGAAATAAAAATATTTATCGACTCTTGGCAACACTATTTCTTTCGTAGGTATTTTTTTTTAAATTGTGCCTTGGCGCACAGGGCACGAAAATGCGTTTGTGCCGTGGCGTTCAAAAGGTTAAAGACCCTGTATAAGGACTTTAGAAAAAATAATTAAAACTGATATTCTTATAAGTTTAATAAATCAAATAGGTAGGTACCCCAATGGGAATACTATTCGAACATAACAAAAGGCACAAGTATACTATAAAAGTAATTTGAATCTTACCACATCAAATAGGCCGTCACTCCACTCCAACTTCTGTACTTCAAGGAGGGTGCTACCGTCTGGTGTGAGCTCCAAAAAGAACAGAGTTCCACCGCCAGCTAGTCCATAATATTGGCTAGTTGCAACCGCGAGAGCGTCGGGACGCGTCCGGGAAAAGCGGACACTGTACCCGTGCCGGCCCTGGGTCAGGAATGTCGGCATACTGATGGTATAACTGTTGAACAGAACAAAATTATATTACAAGAACTGTTTCAACCAAAAACATAGGATCACAAATCCAGATATATTTCCGAAACTAACACGTGTCACTCAATCATGTCATCGGGGTAAGATATTTGAACAATACATTACAACTTATTTAAACAGATTCTATTTAGATTTTCCTATTAAATTGCAAATTTTGAAAATGTTTTGAAAATAAATTGAGATTTTTCGTTTTCTTTTCTCAGCTATCAAAACGTCAATGTCAAAAATCTGTCAAAGATTTTTTTCAAGGCCGCGTAGAGATGAGGTGAGTAAATTTTAAATAGCGACATATTGGGCAATGACGTAATAATCGATACGACTTGGCGTGAGTACGTAAGTGCCATGCGTCTAAATAATCTTGTTAGGCCGCCTACTAAATCCTATTAGTGTTGTTATTTTATTCTGCAGGAAACCTCACATGTTCCACATATAAAAGAAAAACCGTCTGGGAGCATTCACTTCTGGTGAACACTTCACAAGACAATCGCACTGCTTTCAAACGATACCCAAAAACCTCTTTAGTCCTTTTTAAATTATTTGTTTCGATATATTGTTTCTCTCCCTGCTAATCTAAAAACCTATCAAAATGCTGGACTACGTGTTTTCAGCACTCGTAGTTGCTGTAAAAGTTTTTAAGAAAACTACCCCCAATGGTAAAGTAACGGTTTACCTTGGCAAGCGGGACTTCATTGATCATATGGATTACTGCGATCCCGTGGATGGAGTTGTGGTTGTTGATACGGAATATCTGAAAGGAAGGAAAATTTACAGCCAGGTACAACAAAAGTGATGTGCAGTGTTATTCAACCTACATAATATGTCTTAAAGTTCTGTGTTATAATAGTGAATTAATTTTGTTCAGCTCGTGACAACTTACCGCTATGGTAGGGAAGAGGATGAAGTGATGGGATTGAAGTTTTCGAAGGAAATGGTCATCGGGCAGGAACAAGTAGTGCCTCTGATCAATGCCAAGATGGAACTGACCCCAGTCCAGGAAAAACTTTTGAAGAAACTCGGACCTAACGCCTACCCTTTCACCTTTAACTTCCCTGAGATGGCCCCGAGCTCGGTAAGACGAAAATTAACTTGTTAAGGTGATATCAGTCACAAAAACTTACTACAACACTTCAAAATACAAACAATTTATACAGGTTACACTCCAACCATCTGAAGAAGACCAAGGCAAGCCAATGGGAGTGGAATACTGCGTTAGAACTTACGTAGCTGAGCAAGAAGATCAGAAGAGCCACAAGAGGAGCTCAGTGACTCTTGCAATTAAGAAGGCAAGTGACGCTAATGTAGTAGTTAAACAACATCATAACAGAGAGTGAACAAACTTTACTATAAAATTCTATTCTTACAGTTGCAACATGCTCCTGCATCTCGTGGTCGCCGTCTACCAAGCTCTCTCGTCAGCAAAGGATTTACGTTCAGCAATGGAAAGATCAACCTCGAAGTCACCCTCGACCGTGAAATCTATTACCATGGAGAAAAATTAGCAGCCAATGTGATCGTCTCTAACAACTCGCGAAAGTCAGTGCGAAACATTCGATGCATGGTGGTTCAACATGTTGAAATCACCATGATTAATTCCCAGTTCAGTCGCCATGTTGCATCTTTGGAGAGCCGTGAGGGTTGCCCGATTACTCCTGGAGCTAGCCTTTCCAAGACCTTCTACTTGGTCCCTCAAGCTCGTACCAACAAGGACATTCGGGGTAAATAGACTAACAATAACAGTTAATATTTACATGGTACCTACTGTGACAAAACATTTAAATCATCTGTAATTTTTTTAGGTGTGGCCTTAGACGGTCACTTGAAAGAAGACGATGTGAACCTGGCCAGTTCTACTCTCGTCGCCGAAGGGAAATGCCCTGCAGATGCTATTGGTATCGTGGTTTCCTACTCTGTTCGCGTCAAACTGAACTGTGGAACTCTTGGTGGCGAACTTGTCACCGATGTGCCGTTCAAATTGCTTCATCCCGCTGAAGGTCAGTTAAAATTTTAATTGTTTCAATAAAATACAAACAATGAATTAATTATAGTAACCATTAATTAACGTTGCAGGAACTGTTGAGCGCCAACGCTTTAATGCGATGAAAAAAATGCAATCCATTGAAAGACATCGCTACGAAAACTCTCTCTACACAAATGAGGAAGAAGATAACATCGTGTTTGAGGACTTTGCTCGTCTCAGGATGAACGAGCCTGAATAAAATCATAATTAAATGAATTTCAACCAAAAAAATAGTAAAACCTCATAAAATAATCAACAAAAAAATTGTAACCAAGCAAGTCATAAGAATTTATAAGAAACTTCACTTAGTTCATTAGTTTACTCCTTTCTATTATCACCCATGAGCTTAAACATTTTTATCTAATCACTCTTTAAAATATACCTATTGCAAAGTTACGTACCTTATAAATTATTGTAATCCAATTTTTAGAAAATAAACTTACATCACCAGAACTTGGATGTGTCTTATTTTCAATTATTTATTATTCAGAAGTGCCCACTGGTGCGACTTGTTCATCACTGACTTCTAATTTCAAATGGTATCCGAGGATACTTCATGATTTGCATAACCCATTGTATTCCATAAGAAAGGGTTTATATTTCCCCGCCCTATTTCTTACGCCGTGTGCTCACTTTAACAGAAAAAACATCTTATCGTTTTTAACCGGTAATTAGATAAAATTGGGACATTTCTAATATGTATTTTAAAAATCTATGGCAATCTTTGATTGGTCGGTTTTTAACCTAGTCTTTAGTCATTTTATTACTCTAAAATTTTGCGGGAAAATGAAAATCTGCACAGAAAATAATATCAATTATAATCAATACCCTTTCATTACGAACTAAATTATATAAAAATATTGTGTTCTTCTTTGTATAATTTCAGTTCTACGTCGAAAATTGTGTAAGTAAATTAATAATACGTAAAGAGTCAGTCAGGACCCCTCATTACAAACTTTTTTTTTATCAAAACAAGTAACGCGCGGTCTCGAGATTTGCGCACGCGACTGAGATGAAAAAATAAAAGGGCTAAGAGAAGGGCTGCTGGCGGCTATTGTAAGGAGATCTATTATTGTCGGAAGTATCCGAGTGCAATGTTTGTGTAAAATTTTATATTTCGTCACCTTTTCATAATTTTGAATGGAAGAAAAGTGATGGGGATGCTGATGATTTTCATTGAGTTAAAATTTTTGAATAGCGTTGAAGAAATTTAAGGAGTAACGTAATAAAATGATATTATTAATAGGTACCTTCGTTCTAAGTTCTATTCATTCTAAACCGCTCGACTTATTTTGAAAAATAAATGGAACTTAAAAATGATAGATACCTACTCGAAACAAGAATTTTCCAGATCAGGCGTTTTTGAGAATTCCTACAAATTGTAAAGCTTCTTTTTATTCATTATTATAATAAAGGCAAAGCTTTGGCTACCATCTCGCGTGATGTTAAGCAACTATGCTGCCGTAGATGGTACCAGACTAAACCTAGAAAGCGGGATAAATCCCTCCTTGGCTTCACTGAACATCATGCCCGCTTGGCGACACGGTTTGTCTAGGTGGTGGTAACTTGTTAGGGCCGAAACCTACCACTAGCCCACCATAGTGTACCTAATAGCATACCTAATTATTTTGAATTCGAACAGGTGATCAAGAATGACTTTCCTATTTTTTCAGTTGGTTAAAATAAGTAAGTTTACAGCCATCTAGGAAAGTAAATCTTAAGTTACCAGATACTACTCGCACAAAAATATTTAAAATCTCCAACCAATAAAACATAAGTTTCACCATTAATAATAACCACATTCCGACATCGACCAAATTCCCACACACAAAAATAATCCCTGCGAAATAACTGCCATCACGAACAGTAACTGTTTAATACAATAGTACCTACATACGGTCAAAGGGCATGTCCACCCTTCAGACCATCGGAACCAGTTTGACCAGTTAGACAACGTGGGAACAGTCCATCTGCATTTGCATTCGGTGTCTTTGTGATTCCTTGAATACTTGAGGGGTGTCCTTGCACTTGTTGAAGATAGGGTTAAGTTAAGGGACACACGGATGGGGAAGAGTCATAAACTTTTAATGGTATTTTTTTTGTTTTTAGTTGTAAATTTAATGGAGTTTAATAGGAAATTTCATTAATAAAATAATACAATACATACGAAAATCAAGTTTTATCATTAGATACCTACCTATGTATTTCATGAATACAAAGTCTGATGAAGATAACATAGAAATCTACATAGTTACAAATACATACAGCGGGATAGTAGATACAGCCTACATTCGTAAAAAGGTCTTATCGCACTGAGCAATCGCTTAAAGAAAAAAAAAATAAGCCAAATCTATATATATATATATATTTCCGATTTCCGAGAACATCACCTTTAAAATTTTCCCTCTATCAAGAAAAAAAAAGTCCTTTGAAATCGTCACCCCAAGTAGGTAAAGTGCATCAACTTATCCCACCGTGTGTCCCAAATCGCAAGGATGCATGCAAATAAAGGGTCATTCACGGTGGCCTTTCCCACAATAGGAAGCGGTCAAACTAGTTTGTGGACGAACCCTTATGCCAATTATAATGCAAGGACACTGGTGTCTTCGAGCCATTGTCCAAATCTAGTCTGACCAGTTTTGTTGTGAGAAAGTTCGGCTCTTCCGCGAAGGTATTGCGAACTTTTTTTAGTTATTTTATTGTACTTTGGGATGTGATAGATAAAGGAAGATAAATTAATAGAAAAATTCTACTATTCTAATGTAAATAAAAGTAACGGTCATATCGATTTTATGGGGGTTTTTAAAACATTAACTTTTTGATTTTTATTTTCTTACTTCCCATTGCATACCTACTCGTATAAATTGAACTAAACTGTCCAAATTAGCAGGTGAAGTAACATGAATAATGTTTGTCAGGTTCAGTGGCGGATGCAGGAGGGGGACCAGGGGGTCCAACTCTCCTCTTTAATCCTATTTATACCTATCTCACAGCAAGCTATAATACTTACATGCCATTTCTAAAAATATCAAAAAAAATTGCATAGTTTTTCTTAATCTTAGGCCAGACGGTCAGAACCGTAGGTACCTAAGAAAGGTAAGCAAAAAAATATTATTATTTGTAGCAGCGTGTATTTTATGTAAGAACTTTTCTTTATTTTTATCACCATTCGCATCTTTATTTTCTCGCCCGCATCACAATTACGTTATCTTCTATCAAAAGTCGGAAGTTACTTCAAACCTGTTTGTCCAAAAGGGCCAAGGTCCCTGGGAACTGATGACCCTTCATTTGCATCAATGCTTGCACTAGACCCTAAGGCGAATCGCTGATAAGGTCGCAAGGGGTTGTAAGGAATTTATTTTAGTTAGTTTTGTTTCTTCTGGTAATATTGAGCGTGAATTTTGTGGAGTATAGAGATAACTTTTTTGTATAATAATATCAGAGTTCAGGACAATCCTTCAAAATACAAACTTCAGAAACGTATCTTTACGTGGTATCTTTGTCTACACATTACTCCAAAATATTGATTGTATTTTAATCATTCTGCTTTATTGGCTCAAAATTTTGGGTTTTTACGAGATGTAAGTTAAAACTTGCATCTCACTCTTGATATTAAAACTGAGCTTCGATTTGATTGAATAATTTATTAAATTTCTCTTCATATGTTTGTATTGGAGCAGCTTTTGTGAGGTATAGATTGTATTTGGGGGGCTTAGGCCTCCAACCCCCCTTCGCTTAATTCGCCTCTGCATAGACAGGTACGATAGTTGGTGAAATCGCAATATTGTCAGTAATAATCTTACTAAACATGAAACTCAATAGCTCTATACCATTAATAGTGCATTTCCTTTTCATCAAGTTGTAAATAACAGGATTACTTTCCGTAATAAGGATATCAATAACTTTCACACTAGTCGAGCTATATAAGCTTAATTCACGGTTATCTATGAATCATACGATTTTCCGGTCTTTTCACTTTTTTACCAAATACTAAGTTAAGGTAGATATCGTCTCCAGAAACCAAAAAATAAGCAATAATTATAGATCTAAAACTGCAACACGTGGGTCGCGGCACAATCAATAATAATAATTGTGATTGATACAGAAGCCATTAAGGGTTGGTTGGTTTTACATATTATTATAAATTATATCAAAAAAAAAACGTACATGTTCACATAAAACGCACCTATACGACCGGTCGGCGACTTAATGATTAGGTTCATGATTACCATACCGAACCGTAATTTATGATATTCTGTTTTTGGAGCGGTATCTGCCTTCACCTCTGTTTCCTACAAAGTTACATAAAGAAAACAAAGTTCATTAACAACAGTTTAATTAAAAAATAAATTACTAAAACATCTAATTTATGTCTATCTACTTCCTAATACTTTATTGGTTGTAGAACATAGGCTTGTCCCGTATTTCTGTCTACAACATGCCCTGTAGAAGGTTCGAAGAATAGTCTGGGCATTGATTCTGCAGCGGTCACTTCAGGCAGCTGATGCTGTCTAACTCCTGAACCGTCTTCGTAAGGGACGTAACTCTTTGGCTGGTTCTTTGGAACAAATTGGCTAGGTTGATGATCTGTATCTTTATGGCTTACTACTAAGACCACTTGCTTTTTCTGTTTCGGTTCTTCATCGTCATCATCATCAGCTGGTTTATTATTAGGGTTGCTATAACGTCTTTTATCTTTTGTTTCGACTTGATGAGTAGAAGCCGTTTGTAGTTGTTCCTTATATCTACGCTTCAACTTAGGTTCCTCTTCGTAGGTTTCAATGGTTTTTCTTTCTACTTTGATTTTGGGGTGAGCTCGTTTAGCGCGACCGTTTTCATCGTAGCTGGTTTTTTCTGGGTCGTATTCTTCGTTGCCGTAGGAAGGTGAGTTTTCACTGGGCTCATCATAAGGATCATTGGATTCCTCGTGATAAGATCCGTCGTCTCCTTCATACCCATCGTTACCATGGTTATCGTTATCAGTATGCCCAGCGTGGTTCAGGTCCCAGTAATGCTCTCCATACCCACCTTTCTTATCTCCCCATCGAACCTAAAGAAAAATTGCTGTTAGTTCTACTCATTTATCGTCATGAACATTTACGAGCTTCTTATATTAAAGTTAATAAGTTAAATTATTATTATTAGTGATAAATGAAAATTAGTTAAGAACGAGTATAAGCGGAAATTGCTAAGTAGAGCGCAGTAGAAGTCTGCAGTAAAAGTAATACACATTACATTGTAATTATTACCTACCTATCGAGATTGGAGGAAATTTAATGAAATGATTAGATTTATGTATGTAATAATCATACCAAATGAATTTCAAATTGCATAAAAATGTAAAAGGACACAAAAATAATCTAATTGTGTTATGGAGATTTTTAAAATTACCTACCTGAGAAGAATATAACATTTTTATAAGATGGAAAATATATGAACGTTATTACAACAACAAAAAAGTTCAATGCACTCAATCTATCTAAATATTATTAAAATTATAAAATGTAATCGCAAAACGAGCACACATAATACCCTAACCAAAAACAAATAAAATAGTTAGCACGAAGCGTACTTTAGCTGAGAACAGTCCATCCCTCGGTCTGGACCTCTCATGGCGTTCAGTGAAGTGGTGCTCGCTGCCCAACCGATGGCCCTGGTCGAAGTCTTCCGAAGTAGGCAAGTGTCTATACCTTTAGAGAAGCGAAGCGAAGCGAAAAGAAAGAAAATAGTTAGGTTAAATAGGCAAGGCGACATTCAGATTACGTTAGGAACACACTTAAGAGACTAGTAAAGAATGCACATGCAGACAGTTAAATGCAATTATAGTTTGAGTAATGAACCTCTATCTTTAAATATATCTGGTCTTAGCTGAAATTCAAGACCACAACTAACTAGATAACAAGATAATATATTACTTAAGTAAGTCCAATATGGGTGGGTAGTCCTCTTCTCGATATACGATTGTCAAGTATCAAATTGAAACAATGGGACGCCCTTGCATTGTGCACTCCCTACATGCCTTGAAGCCCCAAGAGATGTAAAGATTAAAGACAGAGCAAGATGAAGAGTTAGATACAGCATCGTAGACACAGTCAAAACGTTACTTTTCCCATGTCCCTGTGGTTCTTAAAGTCTTTCTTCTCGTAACGTTGCTCCCATGTGTTAGGATCCTCGCAGACATGGCCGAACTCTATCTTGTAAGGGCTCAACTGTACTGAGAAAAAATCCCTAAAAAACCAATCAATCTTATGAAATTTTAACTTATTTGCATGTCAGTACAAGGCTTCGTCTTATTCTTATGGTTACAAGGTTGCTCTCTACCTTTACAATTTCTTAACTGGTTTATGCAAACAAGTTCTATGTAACAATGAGGACTTAATTTATTGCAGATTAAATTGGGCTTTTCAATAATAAATTTATCGAAAGTTGGTCAGTAGCTTTACAATCTCGCATTTATGTTGGAGAATGGTAATAAGTACGTAATTTTCAATGTAACAGCAAACTTCGTGATCTCCGCTTGCTTCGAAATAAATCAGACCATTTTGACCTGTATTTGGTTTTATTGTTACACATTTCAATAAATCTAAGTCACCAAGTCCAGCTCGCCTTATTCTTTGCCAAGCTATGAAGTTTCTGCAGCATTTATATATCAAAAATTACTTACTGAAAGAACTTAGCCTGTGCTTCAACGGTAGCAGGGTTTCCGGGTGGAGTTCGAACCGTAACCGCTCGGGTTGGACTGAAGAACAAGCCTGCATATAGGGCCAGGAAGTACCATAGCCATTCCTGGAAATGTTAATGAAACAGAATGAAAATAAGGAACATAGGGTGTATCTACATAAATTAGTTGTAAGAACACAGCAAATGAGACTTCGACAACAAAATAATTAGACAGTTATGAAGAAAGATTCACCATTAGCTTTTGATGTAACTTTCTTTGATAACTTACAACAATGAAAGTTACATTAAGCTACAAACACGCTAACACTCAAATATTAATATTTGATTGTTTCTTCTTCTAACAAACTTGTCTGCAACTCTTTCTACAAGTATTATGCAATAATGATAACTTCACACTATCACCAATCGATTACCATTAAAAGATCAACTACAATCATTCTCAATTTCTTATTAGAGTTCAAAAACACTGGAACTTATTTATCAACCATGAAACTTTCACGATTCACTTCCACTTTTATTCAAATCACTTTCAAACAACAACTCAACAAACTAAACTTTGTTATTCGTTTTATTTCAATATTTTCTCTGGCATTATTTTTAACATAATGAAAGCCCGCATATACAAAAGTAGCATCACTTTTATTTCAACACTTTTTCATGTTCAAGTTTTCGTGTATTCTAATTGCGGTGTCCAATAAAGAGTTATCTATCAGTCTAAAAGATTTTGTTTACCGTTGTTATTCGTAGTGACATCTCAACACCTTGATTTTGATAGCAGTTCTGTTTGAATAGTTACAGTTACTTCATTTATAGACGCGATGGTAACAATTCACTGCGATCAGTGGTCAGTAACTCTTGGCCTTTCATTTAAACCTACATAAAAACTGACTATCCATTACTTCGGTTTTTGCGGCATCTCTACCGATGTGAAAATATCTAAGATATTGTATATTATATTTTGATTTTTCTTGTTTTTAATTTTCATATTTTACCGTTACTTTACCTACTTATTCGATTTCGATCTCAATACTTGTCTCTTATTTTTTACATAGATGTCAATCTTCTATGTAAAATACAAAATTTTATGAGCTAAATAGGTATATGAAGAATAGGATGAGGAAGAAAGTCACGGACGGAGGAGGTCACGATCCTAGAAATGAGGACCACGACTGATGGAAGAAATAAGTAGGTATTTAAGTCTTAAATGATTTTCCATTAAATTCAATTGGTTAGTTTATTATTTGCAATCTTTTAAACCAAATGTTATCAGCGTCTGCATTTTCCAATAAGAACACTAAGTCGTGTCGCATGACTGGCGCCAAAGGGCTAGGAAGTAGATAGAACATCTCAATCACTGCCTGTCGGTTCTGCCAGCAATCTTTATGAAAGTGTTGAACATTTTAACTAGCTACACGTTGCTGTGTCGTGGGAAATCACGAGTGATCGTTGAGAATCAGTAACATTATGGAGTACAATATTTATTTTAATAAGAAATTATAATATTTAATTGTTTTTGGAAGCCGAAGACTTTTCTACCGCCACCGAATTTTTAATCAGCTGAATAGATAGATATAGATCTTTATTAAAATACGTAACACATTACAAAAAAACTTAAGATGAAAGTTACGACGTATATAACGTTGGTGCGATTGGCGATCTTATCGCTGAAATCAATATTTTCCGGATTTTCACTTATCCGTCAGGGAACCGAACCGAAGACTGAATTTTCAAAAATGTATGAAATGACGTACTTATTATATTACGACGTAATATGAAATCGATACCACGTAATATTATACGTCATTTTATACATTTTTGACAATTCGGTCTTCGGTTCGGTTCCCTAACGGATAAGGAAATAGCCCTGCCATGCTGGTATATGAGTAAACTAAACAATAGGTAGGTACCTACCTAGTAAGTATATTGTGTCACGTTACGCTGATTGCCATCTACTTCCCTCTAAACAATACGAATAACGGAAAGCCCACAATACAAAATTATATGAGAAAACAGATTTCTTTCTTATTTTAGAGGTCAATGGCAACATCACAAAACAATCAGCAATTTTTATTATTTCTAAAGATTTAACTGACGGTGAAGCAACAGAATTAGTAATTACTCAATTGGGTAACAATCTGATTGGTTTTCTCAAAATTATACGCACTGGTGAAATAGAGCGAAGATTAAAAACAATTCAGGCTTTGACTTGAAGCAACTATAAAAACAATAATCGTAAGCGGAGACCGTGTAATGAGCAAGTTACATCAGTGTACGTAATTGTTTTAAAATTGTTGACTTTGTTGTAGGTTAGTGATACAACCGCTCTAATGAATTGTGTCATTTAATTAAAATCTTAGGCACATTATTGGTAAGATTGTGTCATTTAATTACAATCTTACTAATATTATAAACGTGAAAGGTTGTAAGAATGGGTATGTTTGCTACTCTTTCACGCCTAAACGGATGTACCAAATGAGCTGATATTTGGTATAGAGATAACTTAGACCCTGACACATAATATGTAGGCTACAGTAGAGCGGGTAAAACCGCTGGGCCAGCTAGTTCATTATATATAATAATATATTATAACATATAGGTGGATAAAACATTAAAATACTTATACTCGTATATTTAATTCAACGCGAGCGTCTGGCGTTCATGTTTTAGGAAAATCAGCACTTATGAAGCAAGCTTGAAAGTCAATATGGCAAAAGGCATAATTCTAAATATCTCTATCTGAGACTAATAGGACACAAAGTTTTAGCATACGTTTTATAAAAACAATTTGAGCTACCTATTATTTAATTTTTAAATAATAATAGATCTAATGAACGATATGTAGATAGATATCTATCGTGTCAGTTCAGTGGCACGAAACATGCTACTTTAGAATTTCTTTTTGTAGGAGCACTTTTGTTATTTAATTTTAATTGCCATGACATAACTGGTTGATTGCATTATACTGATATTGTCAGTTTTATGAGCCAATGACTTAAAAATTACAAAGCAGGAGGTTTATGTGTGAAGAGAAGAAAATCACGACGCCAAAATTGTCTTATTGGTAAGTGACAATGCTGGTATGGGGAGTCCTAAAAAGATTTGAATGGGCGATGAAAGAGGCTATTAAGTGTGCTGCGGATGCGAATAAAGATATTGAGGTATGCTTTAAGTGAGAAAGGAGTCGCCTGCACAGTACGTACCTACTACATGGAAGGTAGGAAGATGCTGATGATGGCTTCAAAGAAAAAGAATATTTGTTAGTAAGGGTAACCCTGTTGATAATTTCTTCAGGTGTAATATCCACCTCTACATTGCAAACACCAACTCCCTAAAATCAAGCTGTTCGGACCGAATCGCTGTCCATCCAACCATGACCACCGTAGAAAGTGCTTTAAATTCGTTTTCTTTCTTATTTATAAGAGACAGACCGACATTTTGCAAGTCATTGTCGTCAAGATTCGAACAAGATAGCAAGAATTAGAATTATGGACAAATGTGTTTTGGTAAGTTCTCCTAATTCATTTAGCTTAACAGTTATTACGATTACCTATTGAACCACCTTTTGTAACATAAACCTACAGCTATTTTACTCTAATTTGATTGTTCTCTGTTGTGGTTGAGTCCCACTTTTATTCAATTTACTTTTCACTGCTTGGTTTTACACTTTACACATAATCCAATCTGTTTCCAAGAAGTTTCTCTGCATTGATTTATCTAATAGAGTTTACGAACCGAAGCCCCTGCTTCACCTTACTTTCTTTTCAAGTAAAACCCACAGTTTCTTCATGTCGTATATGAGATTCTGATTAAATTTTGCCAATAGGTTTGTTAATCCAATTAGTACGTACCTACCACCCTTTACACATCAAATGGAGTTCTTCTTATAATTTTTTAGTTAATGTATAGTGTATAGTCAAACGCTATAATGTCAGTTTTCTCCTGACAACATATCTGCTTATACCTATAGTTAGAAGACTGATTGCAGATGGAAGTAGAACAAAAAAAACATTTTTAAGTCTCGATGATGAGTCCAAATGGTTTTTGGCTTTATGTGCCCTCTGATGTCCACTTTTTAAGGAGTTTACGAAATTTAAGGCATTTTAATTATATTTAAGTCCTTTGTTTTAGTTGGTTATATCCTGCGTAATACTGTCATCATCAGCATGGTCACCGTACTACCCAGTAAGGGCGCCTGTCAGAGTGGTGAGGTATGCTCCTCAACCGCATCACCATCCACCATCACCACCACATCATAGAATACCTGGTAAGGAAATCCTATTTGCACCTATGTATTGTGTGGGATATTTGGTAAAATATATTAGGACATTTTAATAATAATAAGTCATTAGAACGTTACTACATACAAAGCAGTAGAATAGGCACAGGCAGAATTTTGACCTTAGAAAGGCAAAGGTAGAATTTTGACCTTAGAGGAAACATAGAACTGAGGTAAACGGTAGTCCTCTTCCTTGAAAAAGTTTGAGTACAGTCGAGGGCGAGGACAGGACAAAAAATACGGGATAAGTCACTGAGATAAGTCTAAATAACACATTGACTATAATATTGCTTAACCACCGCTTCGTACCATTTGGTTGCATATATTATTATTATGTATTCGTATATAATACGTATTATATCTGTGATGATTTCTAAACTAAACTAAAAAAATGCATTTCAATTAAAACAGATTAGCATCAAATTAAATATCAATAACCCGCTCAAGTGGTATCACGAAATAATAATTTCCTAAAAAAGTAGCACATGCAAATTGAATCAATAAATCAATCAACTAACAAACTCGTACCAATTATTCATATTGTGATAAAAACAGACCTCGCAAACCAAAAATCAAATCGAAGCCAGTTAAATTTACACCTTTGTATTTTTTTGGTATACATAAGTATCTCTACATACTATTTAGTACGCAAACCAAAAATCAAATCGAAGCCAGGTAAATTGACACCTTTGTTATATTTTTTGGTATACATAAGTATCTCTACATACTAGTACGCAAACCAAAACTCAAATCGAAGCCAGGTAAATTGAAACCTTTGTTATATTTTTTGGTATACATAAGTATCTCTACATACTAGTACGCAAACCAAAAATCAAATCGAAGCCAGGTAAATTGAAACCTTTGTTATATTTTTTGGTATACATAAGTATCTCTACATACATACTAAACAGATGTGCAATACTACCATAATATTATAGAGGTGCGAGAAGTATAACAGATAGTCAGACGTCTGTTACCTCTTCACGCCTAAACCACTGAACTGATCTAGATGAAATTTGGAATAGAGATAGGTAAAGTCTCGGCAAAGGACATGGGATAGTTTTTATTCTTTTTGTCCAATTCTATCCCACGGTATAAATACTCTTCTCTCGCTAGTTTCATAAATTGTTTTAATTCACTTGTAGAGTGCAGTATCTGCTTTATTAGTCTTTGTATAAAATACACAAATTAATTATAGCTAATGATGAATGTGCTTTCGACCGTAATAAAAACTGATCGCTTGCACCAGTTCACTAGATACTAGTTTAATTATTATATAATATTGATTTGCCTCTCTATTCTCCGTAGTCTGCATTTGCAATCGTGTAACAATCCCTTCCGACAATGTATCTTCATTGAACATGAGTGTCTTTTAGACTTGAATTAAAATAATAAGGAAATTATGAGAGTTGCAAGAGACTGGGAAGAATGTTGAAATCAAAATGAGGAGTATTCCCAGCACTGGACAATAGGGCTGATGATCATAATCTCATTCAAATTATAAAGAACACCTAAAGGCTTTGCCAGTTCATTCGAGCACATATTGTGGAATATTATTATTATATCTTAGTAAATCTATGTGGCCTATCTATGTATATGCCCTTGAAACAACAAATAAAATGTCACCTGTCTTAACTCCGAAAAAAAAACGACACGAAAGGAACGTTTCGTCTTTACTTTTTGCATACAAAAATGTTGATGCTTAGAAGATTTTTCATAATTTCTTTATCTTCGTCTTTGTCGCTTCACTCTTGACAGAGTGGTCGTGGTCGTTACGACGTTTCTTTATAAATATACCTATTATTCTCATTGAGAAAATGGTGTATTATATTAAATGTTCATGAACCAGTTCAAGGTAAGTTTTCCCTTGACCTAGAAAGTTGTCTTCCTCCCAAACATCACGACTTCCAACAATAGATAGCTTCTATTTCATTCACGACTCCGGCGTTCCAAATAATGATCGTTTTGTTAACTATTCTTCAATCACGATTAGTTAGGTGAAAATATTTTAATACAGGCATTTTTATCTACGTTACGAGTACTTATAAATTATTAGAAAAATCCCATGTGTTTTAAAGGTTAAAACAATGTTACGAATGGACAAGTTAGGCCGACAGACAAACATCATCTAGAACAAACCAGAGTAAATCTGGATAGAATATTAAGTTCTGAAATGCTGACCAATACTCCTGCGTCCTTGATTATGTGGGCCCCAATAGGAGGTTGTCTTAGCCCAACACTCATTTGCAGACATGTCCAGCCCAATCCTCTTTTTAGCCAAGGAAAATAAAATGTAAAAAAATCTAAAGTCACATCACATGTTGTTATTTATGATGTTGGTTGCGTAGTCCTGCGAGGTTGCTGGTGTTTAAATAAAATCCTGTATAATATTGGACACATGATTTTTGAAGTGAAAACTTCTTTAGCGGCGCTGAGCACTTTTTTGTATGGGTAAAAACTTTAAAACTCGCGTCAGGGTCACGTGATGCTGATCGAAAAAGCGTAAGATCGAGGGGAAGGGAGAGGAACTAGTATCTCCCACTCTTTCTACCGTGCCTGAGTGTGCTGCTCTGTTGATGGTGTAAAAGTCGTCGAAATTATGGATGGAAGTTGATTTTTCTGAGAGATAAAATTTAATGTAATATATAAATAACGATATAATATTATAAATAACAACATATAAATTGTCATATTTGTGTACGATAGCGCAATAAATAAACATTGTATTCTACCTCATAAATGATAGTACTTTTATACTTATAATTAAACACAACGTTAATATTGAAGTTTTCACTTCTGCCGGCACTCCCGGAGTGCTACCTTTTTTTTTTCAGTTCACGCAATTCACGAGCCCATTCGCGTATTAGACCACGAGCCCATCCGCGTATTGGACCACGAGCCCATCCGCGTATTGGACCACGAGCCAATCAGAGCAGTTCACGAACCTTCAGCCGAGCATGATACTCCGCAATGGCAGCGATCAAAACGTGGCCACGATCACGACTACGACGACCACCGAGGATCCTCAGGCGTCACTGGCCCAGTTCACACCTTCGTAAAGACAGACAAAAATGCAAATTATAAATGGGGCGTTAGACACCATGTAGGAGACAAGTTTTCTTCCTAGAAAAAGCTCTAGGCTTGTGGAGTATAGTTATCTTATTTATTTAGTTGTAGTCGTAGATGTTATTGTTGTAATGCTTTATTAAAATGTTGTTAATATTTGTTGTGTTTCTTTTATGCCCACGTTTGGATATGCTCCAGAAAAAATGTCCATAAAACTATACTACCTATACGTACGTACGCATAGTACTTAAGTTGCCAAAAACTTTGATACGAGCTCTACATAAATCAAGCTCGCCATTCTCAGACTTTTTTATTATTTCTCTTACTCAGTTTAATTAAATAATTACCAAACCAGTAACCAGTTTTTTTATTCGGTCACAAATTGCGTTCACATATAAAATGAATAAAGATTACGTATTCTGCAGACCAATGTGCTTTTAAATCTGAATAAAAACTAAGTTAACACATGCTGCAAATTCTTTAAGAAAAAATCCGAAATAAAAATTAGTTTCCGATAAAGATTTTAAAGTATGTTCTACTTTGCGAATATGTGGGTCCCTTCACCTCACATATAACACCAATTAAATGTCTCATTACATGTTGCACAGATGTGTAAACAGATATTTGCCGTGAGCGCGAAGATTTATATATCAATATCCGCTAGTGTATCAATTTCTCATAATATTTCTTTCAAGCTGGCCGAAAGACGCATAGTAATTGCGATTAGCTGCACAGTTCCTGCTGCGAATAGTAACCATCTCGGCTGGCCGTCGTGTGGGGTTGTTGCAGCCACACCATAGAGCGATGTATTTTATAAAAATTGCTGTTTAGTAAGTACAGATTCTCGACTACGGTCAATTGGAAAGTGTGTAAGTAAGTATTTTACTTACAAAGCAATTGCAAAACACCTTTAAGCCACCTTGTTACTGGTTACTAGCAAAGCTAGAGTTCCAGGTCATGTTTTTCTATGCTAGGAGAGAGACGAAGACCGACGCTCGCCTATCTTAATTATACCTAGGTATTCAAGAGGTTCTAAATTCAACGGAACACTCAATCGGCATGTATCCTGCTACACATGTGATGCAGGGCTGCGATACTTGGTGCTCCACTTGCTGCTGCCACGCCCTCGGTCACACGTTTGCGACATGCACTATGTGAATCAACCAACGCGT
Organism: Hemithea aestivaria; assembly: GCA_947507615.1. Classification (NCBI taxonomy): domain Eukaryota; kingdom Metazoa; phylum Arthropoda; class Insecta; order Lepidoptera; family Geometridae; genus Hemithea; species Hemithea aestivaria. The sequence goes on along the minus strand of OX382325.1, from coordinate 4,322,991 downwards.
TCTGTGAGTGCAGTACCTACTTCTTATTGCTAGTTTGTTATTGCTAGCTTTAAAGCCATATATGTATGTTACTAGTTACCGGCAAAGCTAGAGTTTCAGGTCATGTTTTTCTATGCTAGGAAATATGAGAAGTGATTTATTATAATAACTAATTGAGGAAATGGAGACAAAGTTCGATGTTGCTTAGGTATTTAAGAAGTACAAAATCCAGCGCGACAAGGCATGTATCCCGCTACACATGTGATTCATGTCATGCATTGCTGACCGGAGCCGGTGGGCTGCGATACTTGGTGCTCCACTTGCCGCTGCCACGCCCTCGGTCACACGTTTGCGACATGCATTATGCGATGTGAATCAACATCAACCAACATGTGGGCTATCATTTATGTACATAAGCTAATAATTTGTAGGGTGAAAATGGTTATAAATAGCAGTAAGTCATAGAACTACCTTACTTCTTCTCTTACTTTATCATTTCTACTGTTTCGATGAACTGCATTTATTAACAAGATCTAGTAAAATCTTTTTTGTTAGAATTATTTTTACAAAATTGGCCAGGGTAAGGCGTTAGGCGTGACTAACGGCGAGCCAGTACGTTTGGCAAGAGCGATTCTTAAGAGTCTTCTTTCTATTGGCGCAATTCTGTAAGAGTACAATGGCATTGGCTGCTATCTCTTTGCAATGACAGTGGGAATAACAAGAAGAAGAAGAGTAGCCTCCGAAACGTTAGACAAGCGGACATTATCAACGTGTTCCGGCATGATATTCAGAGAAGCTGAGGAGTGATTCATCCCGCCCCTTATTGGTTCATTGTACTACCAACAACGGCTGCATCGTCGTTTAACATCACGCGAGACCGTGGTTAAAGGCTAACCTATAATGAATTTAAAAAATCTCATTGAATAGATCAATTGCGACTGCCAAAAGCAATGCTATCAGATTGACCGGTCATGTAGCCAGGTCAGGTGTGCAGGGCGCGGTTGGCAACAGTCACCACGCCCTCGTACAGTGATATGTGAGGTTGCAACACGTACGTGGATATGTGATCTTATCAGACGACTTCAATGAGGGTTCATTTTATAATATTCTTGTCAGATTAGCATAATAGAGTCGAATATAAAGATTTCTTATATGTTTTTAGGATAAAAGAAAAATAATAAAAGCACGTATGTTAGCACGTGTCGCCTGTAAGTAGTCAAAAATCATCATAAAAATGATCATGATGATCATGAAAATGATGATTAATAGAAAAATAATAAAAGTGCGTATTATAGCGTGAATTTTATCAGAGGAAATCAAAAAACCAAGTCATAGTACCAAAATGATCCAGATATGATCATACTCAATCCTAAAACTTTACTTGAGTATTTCTTCTAATACAACCATGTTCTCGACCATACATTAAAACTAACATTATATTATGAACTTCAACTCAAAACCACCAAGTAATTAAAATAAATGGTCAAACGAATACAAACACAACGGTAAAGATACCCATAAAACAAAGTAAACTAAACATAAAACGTACAATGTAAAGTACAGCTTGTATCGAAGCCTTCGATTAGATATCCAACTGGAGACGCCAGGCGTTCGCCGCTGCTAAAACGAAAGACCGCCGAGCCGGGCATAAATCTAGTTACAATACATGTTATCCCTGTGTGCGTATGTGCTTCTGCGTATATTATTGACTAGCTGCGCCCAGCGGTTTTACCCGCTGTACAGCCTATGCTGCGTAGCCTATGTGTTATTCCAGGGTCTAAGCTATCTCTTTACCAAATTTCAGCTCAATCGATCCAACCGTTTAAGCATGAAGAAGTAACAAACACACTCTCTCACAAACTTTCGCATTTATTATATTAGTGTGATTAATAAAATCAAATCTTTTAGATCTTTTTCTTTTTTTTTCTTTTACTAAGTTTTGTCAATTATGTCGGGTGTGTACGTAGTGCGATGTCTTCGAAAATACATTAGTGTGGTAATGTGGTATCATATTATTGGTGTACGTTGCCTCTCCCCCCGCAGAAACTGACAGACTTTTTCGCATTGAAATTATTAATGGTTTCTGCTCCCGTGGTTAAATGCTCTAAGATTGAAGCGGATAGCGGTAATATTAGGTCATATTACAGTAACATGGTCTAAATTCGCAATACCTAGCCGTTGGGCGAAAGGACCGGTTACACATGACAAAAATTGTACAAATGATAACTTGGTTACTAAAGGCTGTTTCTGAGTTTGTGGAGCTTGGTGAGCTTTATGACTAAGCTGGAATTTCGTATTTTATTACTTGTTTTATTTACAACTTTTTAATTCTCTAACTCATGTACCTACCAACTTATGTCATAGATTTTTGAAAAAGTAGGAAGATGCGGTAATGACGTTTCTGATGTGGGCCGCTTCAATTAGGCCCAGGGCACAATATTCGGCGCGAGTCGGCGCGGCAACCTACACTTTCCGATCCAGCGGGCCCAATTTGGCATAGCAACGATAGCGCTATGCCTCATCTTCCCATTTTCTTTTAATCTTTTTCTTATGTACAATACCTACTCCGACAAATAAATACGAGTAAATAAATTACATTCTTTTTTGACACTTGCACAAACATTACACGAAGCTCTAAACATAAGAATGACTTGAGTTAAGAGAGTGACCTTCAATTTCTTACGGTACCTTATCCGAAATTGGTCCACATTCTAGACAAGTGACAATAATAAATCATACAACTACTCTGACCATAGATTTAGCATAATATAGTTATTTACGTAGATCAACAAACATTCTAAAAACGCGTGACCAATTTGGATAATTTGTGTCTAAAATCAAAGTTCTAAGGCGCTAATTAGTACTTTTGCAGGCAACTCAGTCAGACCCGTCAATCAAAAACGTTCATATTGACAATAGATTTACTTTCCTTTTCTATCCTGTTATATGTATATCTGTAAGAGATTATTTTTTGTCCTGTTCGGTTTTGTTTCTCTATACATATCTCTATGACTCAGACCAATTTGCGAATCGGCGACAACCAAAATAACAATAGGATTGCTTAACATCCACTGTGCGGATATTTGTAAGCACTAAGTGAGTGTAACAAAAGAGCACTTACCGAGCCACTCATAAAGATGTCAATTGAGTCATGATTGTGAGAGATTGCCTTGTTTATAACTTATTGCGACATGGCTACAGGCAGTTATTAAAAAAATCTGCAACAATTTTATCAGATACCGATACACAGACGCTTTATTGAAACACCACATGAAAATAAAACCAACGATACCCAACGATACTCTAATAGTAAAAAGTATAAAATATCATTGATATAAAACATAAAAATATTGTTATGTACGTTGTGGCGGTCTTATCGCTAAAAACGATCTCTTCCAAACAACCGTACACTCACTAACTCACGCTGGGGATTAAAATTTATATCATAGTAATGTTCAATTAACTCGTATTATAAACGTCTGAAATAAAAAAATAAATACAAGTTTTATTTTAGTAGAGACGCACGTCATAGAGTAATATTCTTACGAGAACATACAAAGAACCATGTTAATCTTTTATTCGATAGGTTAAAGATAAACATACACAATCATAATCGCGCATTGTGTAAACGGCCTCTACTATAAAAATTTTAATACCGCCCACTTTTATTGCCCGCCTTGAATTAATTTTGAACAGAGTATTGCAAATTGCAATTAATCAGATAGCAAGTATATTATACCTTTAATCATAATATTTTCGTAAATCTGATTGTTGCCAGGCGGTAAGAATTTTATTATGAACTAGCTGACCCGCGCGCACTTCGTTGCGCGTGAGAGTCAATTAATAAAGCGAATTTGGTGCTGCTATGTTCACTATGATAGTATTTCCATCCCCGTGACTTTGTAAGCGTAAAATAAGGCATGGCTATATATTATTTGCTCCCGCTGTGGGTAGCGAAGAATATCGGGTTGGGTATTTCTATGCAGTTTTGTTCGCTACCGTAGAAACCAATCCTATGTCCTTTCCCAGAGGTCAAATTATCTCAGTTGAGCGGTAGTTTATCGCCTTCATAAATTTTCACGCCTCTTTTCAGGAATTAAAACTATTTGTGGTCCTTTCCCGGTAACTCTTTAACTTATCTCTACTGTAATGTACCTCAGCTAAATTATTATTCGTTACTAATTTCTCACACCATCCTTCCCGCGACTCAAATCAATTCCATGGTTCCTGAATTCCCATTAAATCTCTGATCCTCCTTCCCCCTCCTTTAATACTTAGTCTCCTTAAAGTTAATTTCTGACATAAAAAAACTATTCATTAACAGAACTTAACAAAATATCAGCTTATTTTCGGTTCAGCGGTTACTAATTTCCATGCAAACGTTTTTGTGAAAAAATTCCTGTTCTGGTGAGAATTTCACAAAATCCCTTCTTATCGGTCGCCTACGTTACATAAAGAATACGTTGTCCAAATTTTAGCTAAAACGAAGAAGCGGTTACCTTTCCTACACAAACAGGATCCCTCTTTCCTCCCCTCAAAGGTTGATTTCTGGGATAAAAAGTATCCCATATCTTTTTTTAAGACTTAATCTACCTTTGTATAAATTTAAGCGCAATAGGGTCAGCGGTTCTAAATTTCCCATTAATTTCTGTCAAAATAAATATTTAATGTTCCTAAACACAACTCAAACCATGATTTTACAAAATTTCGATTCAATCGGTTTAGTTGTTACGGATTTGCATACAATTGTTTTTTGTAAATAAATCCCGTTCCAGTGGGAATTTAGCAAAAGCCCTTCTCGTGAGTCGCCAAAACCACCTAAAAACACGCTATCCAAATTTCAGCTCAAATAAAGAAGCGGTTAACGATTTCTTACGCAAACTTGCACCCCCCCCCCCCCTTTCCTCCTCTTTAATGTAGATTTCTGGGATAAAAAGTATCCCATTTTTTAGGACTCAATCAACCTCTGCACTAAATTAATTTAAGCTGAATAGGGTCAGCGCAGCGGTTCTAAATTTCCCATACAAACTTTGACCCCCCCTTATAAGTTAATTTCTGATATAAAAACTATTAAAAATTTCCTTAACAAAACTCAAACCATCATTTTACAAAATTTCAGCTTAATTGGTTTAGCGGTTACGGATTTGCACACAAAAGTTTTTTGGGAATAATTCCCGTTCCTGTAAGAATTTCACAAAATCCCTTTTTATCGGTCGTCTTAGTTTATGTAACTAAGAACACGCTGTCCAAATTTCAGCAAAAACAAAGAAGCGGCTAACGATTTTTTACACAAACTTGCACCCCCCTTTTTTCCCTTAAAAGTTGATTTCTGGGAAAAAAGTATTGCATATCATTTTTTAGGATTAGATCTACCGCTGTACCAAATTTAAGCTCAATAGGGTCAGCGGTTCTAAATTTCCCATACAAACTTTGACCCCCCCTTTACCCCCCTTAAAAGTTAATTTCTGACATAAAAACTATTCAATGTTCCTAAACACACTTCAGACAATCGTTTTACAAAATATCAGCTCAATCAGTTCAGCGGTTACAGATTTGGATACAAACGTTTTTTAGAATTAATTCCCGTTCCCGTGGAAATTTTGCAAAATCCCTTATATATCGGTCATCTACGTTACATAAAAAATACGCTGTTCAAATTTGAGCTTTAAAAGATGGCCGGTTACTGATTTTCTACTCAAACTTCTACCCCCCCCCTCTTCCCCCTTCAAGGTTGATTTCTGGGATAAAAAGTATCCCATATCATTTTTTAGGACTCAATCTCCCACTGTACCAAATTTCAGCTCAATGGGGTCAGCGGTTTTAAATTTTCCATACAAATTTCGACCCCCCTTTACCCCCCCTTAAAAGTTATTTTTCGTCAAAAAAAAATTAATGTTCCTAAACACGATCTAAACAAACGTTTTACAAAATTTCAGCTCAATCGGTTCAGCGGTTACGGATTTGCATACAAACATTTTTCGGGAATAATTCCCGTTCCCGGAGGAATTTTGCAAAAATCCCTTTTTATAGGTCGCCTTCGTTACCTAAAGAACACGCTGGTTTAAATTTCAGCTTAAACAAAGAAGCGGTTACCGATTTCCTATTCTAACTTTGACCTCCTTTATCCCGCCTTAGAGGTTGATTTTTGGAATAAAAAGTATACCATACAATTTTTTAGGACTCAATCTACCTCTGTACCAAATTTCAGCTCAATAGGGTCAGCGGTTTTAAATTTTCCATACAAATTTCGACCCCCCTTTACCCCCCCTTAAATGTTAATTTTCGTCAAAAAAAAAAATTAATGTTCCTAAACACAATCTAAACAATCGTTTTACAAAATTTCAGCTTAATCGGTTCAGCGGTTACGGATTTGCATACAAACGTTTTTCGGGAATAATTCCCGTTCCCGGAAGAATTTTGCAAAAATCCCTTTTTATACGTCGCCTTCGTTACCTAAAGAACACGCTGGTTTAAATTTCAGCTTAAACAAAGAAGCGGTTACCGATTTCCTATTCTAACTTTGACCTCCTTTATCCCGCCTTAGAGGTTGATTTTTGGAATAAAAAGTATACCATACAATTTTTTAGGACTCAATCTACCTCTGTACCAAATTTCAGCTCAATAGGGTCAGCGGTTTTAAATTTTCCATACAAATTTCGACCCCCCTTTACCCCCCCTTAAATGTTAATTTTCGTCAAAAAAAAAAATTAATGTTCCTAAACACAATCTAAACAATCGTTTTACAAAATTTCAGCTTAATCGGTTCAGCGGTTACGGATTTGCATACAAACGTTTTTCGGGAATAATTCCCGTTCCCGGAAGAATTTTGCAAAAATCCCTTTTTATACGTCGCCTTCGTTACCTAAAGAACACGCTGGTTTAAATTTCAGCTTAAACAAAGAAGCGGTTACCGATTTCCTATTCTAACTTTGACCTCCTTTATCCCGCCTTAGAGGTTGATTTTTGGAATAAAAAGTATACCATTAAATTTTTTAGGACTCAATCTATCTCTGTACCAAATTTCAGCTCAATAGGGTCAGCGGTTCTAAATTTTCCATACAAACTTCGACCCCCCTTTACCCCCCTTAAAAGTAAATTTCTGACAAAAAAACTATTTGATGTTTCTAATCACAATCCCAACTATCGTTTTACAAAATTTCGGCTTAATCGGTTCAGCGGTTACAGATTTGCATACATTCGTTTTTCGGGAATAATTCCTGTTCCTGAGGGAATTTTAAAAAATCGCTTCTTATTGCACGATGAAATCTTCTTACGAATACGCTGTCCAAATTTCAGCTCGATCCGTCCAGCCGTTTGGGCTGTGCGTTGATAGAACAAAAGTGTACGAACGATTTTATATAATAGATAAGTAAATCTTTAGATAGATATAACTCTTTTATTTAAAAACCGATTTAAATAAAACCAATACTATTTACAAATTAGAGAAATTTGCAACGTTTTAGCGAAAACTGCATACAATTCGGTTGTGCCGTTTTATCACACATAAGTAATAACCTTTTTACAAATTAAGCCTAATAAAACTACTCTGGTAAATTTTCGTTTATGGCCACATCGATAGATGGCGTATTTTTAGTTTGTCGCACTTTTTGCTTTTTGATTTTTTTGAATTGAATTTACTTTATATTCTATTACTTTTACTTCGAAATTTTGATGTAAATTAGGGGCGATGTGTCCGATATAAATGATTATTATTTATTTTATTATTTTATTTTACGTTTCCCTAGGAAAAATTTACAAAATGTTTTACGATCTAGATCGCGCAAGCGACTTTTTCGCGTCGTTTTGTTCATATGCGTATTTTCACAGTTCACCTTAGTAAAGGATCACAATGAATGGGGAGAAATTTCCGGCTCATTCTCATTTTAGCTCAAATTTGATGGTCACACGGTTATATTTCCTAATTGGTTAAAGACAGAGATATGAATTGTGGATAGGTGGATGAAACATATATTAAGCTACAAAATAAATGAAGATTGTCATAATAGACGCAAAAAATAATACTAAAATTTAACATGAAAGGTCAAAATCGGGGCCATTTTTCGTATTCTCATGGTGTCACACTTTGCGTTGCAGTTAAACATTTGGGCACTACTTTAACAAATTTTCATGTATCTGTATGTAACATATACCAAAATTATAGCAAACAAATATACTTTAAGGTCTACAGGCTAAAAAAAAGTTTTCAGAATTATTTTGAATTTAAAATAATATAATGCGGCGGTCACACGATTTTAGGTGCTTAAGATTTGGGTAGTTTAATGGCTGCTGTTAAACACAACATCAACAATCCAATACAGAGTTTGATTCATTACAATGATGGCCATGTTCTGCAATCGTAGAAGTAGGATCTAGGACTTATCTAGCCGTGGGAAAAAATATAATTGCTAAGTTTCAATTTATTCATGGGTGTACTGATCACTTGCATGGACAACATTTTTATGCATTGTATTTTAGTTATTTAAATCAAAGCTAGCTTTTCTAAACGCCAAAATGTGCGAGATAAAGATGTAGTATTTAATTTTATACATTATACCTTAACTATCCAGAATTTCACCAAAACGGGATATTTTCGTCACCAGCGTGGCATCACCTTCATAGCGTTTTTTACCATGAAGGTGATTTTTGAGCCACGAAAGTGATTTTATGTATTTTTTTCTTTTGAAAGGGCCTTTTTACCTAGTATAAAGGACTGTATCTGTTATGTTAGGGTTTTAATATATACAAAGCAAATTTCTGACTAATAAAAAAGTAAAGTGAATGGTAAAGTAATATCTCAAATTACGCATATTTTCTTTAGTAATGAGGTTTGTTTTCACGTAAAATGTCGTTTTATTGTACATTTTTGGTAGATTCAGTCCTTTAAAAGGGTTTTACTTGAAAAATTTGTGAAAAAAAAATGACTGAATCACTTTCGTGGCGTCGAAAATTTGAAAACTGTTTTTCTTCGAAATGAAACGTACGATTTAAATCATTTATATAAAAGTTTACTCGTGTTATCCAGTTCTATACAATATTATACATAAACATTACAAATAAGCAATAAATAAGAATTGCCATGAAGGTGACGATGAGAATCGATTCCATGAGAATGAGCCTTCCATTCTTATTATATGTATGGATTAATTACTTGTGATAGAACAAGTAATTTCATTTCACCGAAGCGAGGCTTAACATCTTTCCACCCTTTCCTTTAGCCAGAAAAATGCGTTTAGAATCAAAATCAGAAAATATTATTGTAAAAACTGTTCAGGATAACGCAACATCACCCTGCACTGACGGGCGCCTGACGGTATAGGATTCCACCATCGAAGATGGGCGCGGCGGGGATACCATAAAAAATCTGGAGACGCAATAAGGCCAGGGCAGCGGGTATGCCGAAACACTCATCCGTGCCACATCTCGCCACTTAAGGCAACCTCACTTGGCAGTGGTGCGCCCTGCTAAACCACGAAAGGGTCTGAAGATTGACACAGATTAGACGCACTGACCAGCGTGGTGTCAAGGCTAAAACCCCTCATGGCTCGGAAGGTGTGGCATGACATGACCCTGGCCTTGCGGTGGGTGGGAACGGGCTGAGAAAATCGAAAACGTGCACAAGTTCTCAACGAGGAATTAAATTTACCTTTGAGTGATGTCGGCTTAATGGAGGTGTTACCTACTGCATGGAAATCATAATACGTAATTTTATGCTAAAATGTAACATTTATTTTTATGTAAAAAAAAAAACAAACTAAATTCAAAGGAATAGTTTTATGTGGAAAAGTAACTTCAAGACTGCAAAAGCTCTACCTACCCACGTAATATAGGAAGTGGAAGGAAGATTTATGCAAAAGGAAGTGGATAAGCCACGGATAAATATTTATAGGCTTATCAAAGTACTAAAGATAAGACTGCATTGCATTTAGAAAGTTTCCACAATCTCCATATTAAAATGTATTTAAAAAAAACTGAAATTACTGGGCAATTGCGGATTATGTCTTGTGGTCTCGATAACGAGTGCACGGCAGTGTTATGTAGTTTCGAAAAATCAATTAATGTAATAATTCTGAATTGAAATTCTTATTAGCATTATTATCTTTTCCTTCTATTCTTATTAGGATAGAAGGAAAAGATAAACTGGACGTAAACTGCTCAGGACAGACATGCATGGCACGAATGGAAGGAGGCGTTTAATGTATCATAATAATATTATCAAAATAATTAATTATTGTATATTTAATCGGATGACAATGCGAGATTATTATGACATCGAGCTGATTTGATGATGGAGCTGGAAGGTGGCCATAGGAACTCCGTAATTAAACGACGCAACCTCATCGAGTTTGGGCTGATTTGATTCGTTTGACGAGTACTTTGGTGTTAGATGGTAATAATAATAAAAGCTTGTTTTTAAAAAGTTTATTTTATTTCACTTGTAACATGGACTCTGTGAATTCAAGCTCGTCTCGTCCACTTGCACAAAAGAACATAAATACAATACAAATTACATAAAACAACCTATTGCCATTACCAGCAGCATCCTAAACTAATATTTCGTGCCTTGAATAGCAATGCATAATTTAGTTAATCTCGGCTATCTTAAAATGGCGTAATTCTAGATGTAATAAAAGATACTAGTTGAATGCAAAATATAAGATCGACGTAATGAATTTAATGGAATGACCCCTGCGGGTACAAAATACTTACTGTTTATAATTAAGTAAATCTATTGTTTACGAACATGGTAATTCTGATCACATAACCTGAAAATTTAACCGTTTGAGAAGAATAACATTCTTTGATTATATTTATTTTTTTTAGCTTATGGTCGCGGCTTTGCCCGCGCGGAGACATCCTTTCTTAGCGGATGTTTATGCCCTAAAACCTACCTGTATGCCAAATTTCAACTCAATCCGTCCAGTGGTTTGGGCTGTGCGTTGATAGATCAGTCAGTCAGTCACTCTTTCCATTTATATATTTAGAAAATTGTGCGGCGTCTCGGCAAACGCTGTAAAATGATGCCAAAACATGCAGATTGAGTTGAAATTTAGCATTTATAGAACGAAGTAAGAAGACGAGCAAGACTCTCTCGTGATGGTAAGAGAAAACGCTGCCCATAATTAGTACAGGGCTACCCAGTATTTAACAAAGGTAAAATTCTGAGTGCACTATGCCAACGCTTCTTACTTGAGAGTCATAAGATGTTAAGACTCTTCAGCCCAGTAATTTCACTAGCTACAGTGCCCTCCTACTGAAGCACAGCAATGTTTGCACATCACTGCTCAGGGGGTAGAACTGGCACTGTTAGGGTACCCACCTAGTCGACGTTCTGCAAAGGAAATCTACCCCCGTCTATGTAGTGTCTGCTGTGTCCCAATTACTATTCAGCTAGTAAAACTGCTGGTCAGAGCTATAAAAGACTATCAGTGACCGAAGAAACTTTTCTCACAACATTTTTCTCCAGATTCACTCGCGCCTTCTTGCCATACACCTACAAAATGTGGAATGATCTTCCGCCCGCGGTATTTCCGATGAGCTTTAACATGGGACTCTTCAAAAGGCAAGTGAATAGAGTCTTGAAAGGTAGGCAACGTACCAGAGTTACCCCTGGTATTGTAGGTATCCATAGGCGACGGTAGCCACTCACCATCAGGTGGGCCGTCTGCTTGTTTGTCACATATTACATAAAAAAAAATCTTCGTTCAGGCCAACCCTATACTTAAAGTTCAGAGGGAAGATTCAATGAATAGCTAATAAATTACTGATTACCATGGGATCAATGGAGTCGTGCAGTTATAATGGCTCTGGCCTTGCGTGAATACCACTGCACTTCGGAGGTACAAATATCATTGCATTCACTTTTGTTTACGGTGCATCGGCATAATCAAATTATGTATTGTAATACGCATGGCGAAGTTAATTTTACGGATCACGTAAGGTCAAGCTTTTGGTTTTTGTTTTAGGTCAAGATTAAAATTGTTCTTCTTATTGTATTCGATGATATTAACGTTTTAAAATATCGAAATGAAAAGACCTAATGAACTTAAATCTTCCAAGAACTTATAGCTGCGCTCCCTAAAATGTAGCTTATATGTCAATCTAGGATCTTGGTTACCTATTTATCCTTTAACGGGGGCTGGCAATTAAACCAGCAACACGTCGACCCATTGGGATCTATCGTGTTTTCCCCTATCTTACCGTTTTCTACTCTTGGAAGAAGTGGGTTATTAAGGCGGTGGTCTCACTTAGAGGAAGAAACCTATACTCCCGGTTACCTATACCTGCAGGTATTAAATTTATACTCAATCGATTCAGTCGTTAAAAAGCGTGAAGAGGTAACAAACACGCACACATCCATACTCTCGCATAATATTAGTAGATAGATAGATAGATAACTCTTTATTGGAACACAGAAAAATATACAGAGATAAAACTTAAAAATAAAACACAATATCATAATCTATGTGTTACAATTGGCGGTCTTATCGCTAAAAGCGATCTCTTCCAGACAACCGTGCAGGGAGAGGAGAATATTGCTATTCACATGGGTTTGTGGTGTGATAAAATAATAATTATTTAGTATATTACACAGACAGTAGGGCTCACATGAAAACCTCGTATTTCCAGAACTTACAGTCTAGGTCTTGCATAAGCTCTAGGAAACTTAGAATGAGTCAGCAGATATAGAGTCTACATAATGGTATGCTGATTCGTCATAATTTGCTACATTCATATAAAGTTCAAAATCTAAATAATATATTATCATATGATACTCTTCATAGGCACGATATATTATAAAAGGCAAGGGTAAAATGCCTTTGCACCTATTAAAGTATACATATATATCAATCGAATCTACGCACTGCTACATTCAAAGAAGACCCGTGCCTTCTCTAGTTCACTGAAAACCTTCACTTCGTTTTGATATTTCAATGTGAAAACTACCTTTGGTGTTACTTTTCACTCATTGCAAAGTATCAAAAGTACCAAATTCAACCAAATTAAAATTAAAACTAGCATAAGGACACAACAGACATTCGCATATAAAAGCATGTTATTTTAACAAATAGAGCCTATTTCTTTAAAGCCTATTTATTCTTCCTAATTCTTTCAAATAAAGCAAAGGACAAAAGCTGTAACAAAAATATTCATTTCGACGTTCCAATTTCAAATTGAATTGCATTTTTACTCCCGCATAAGGACACCCAAACATTTTCATATCAAAGCATGTTAAACCAACAGAACCAATTTCACACAATTTCCCAAGTAAAGGACAATAGGATTTAGGAACAAAGCAAACAATACCCATTTGGACGTTCCAATTTGAATTTGTATTGCATTTTTACTCCCGTCCTCACAAAGTAGGGGGTGCCAGTATATAAAAGTGAGAGTAACCGTATGCATCGCAATACGTTATAGTGCGCGTGTGGTTGTGCTTGGTTAATTAAAGATATATTATAGTACATATATTGAGTGAGTGAAAATGTTGCGTCAGTGCATAGCTTTGGTGGTGTTAGGGTGTGCAGTGGCCCGGCCTCAGCATCAGTACCAGCCCCAACAAGTTAGTAGGATGTTCTTGAGTTCTTGGATTGCATTTACTAAAGATTAGATTGTAAAACAAATCACAAAAAAAACGTCCTTTATCCTTCGAAGATCGTTTTGTGAAAGCTTAGAATGTTTGTTACATTTTCATTTCCGTAAAATATATTTTTGACTGAAGTGAGATATCAGCTTAAAATAAACCTATAAGGTTCTGTTTAGCTTCAAAATACTCGAAAATCCATCCATGAAAGTTAATATTCAAAGTCGTTGTATTTCTGAAATATAGTTATCAATTTAAAATAAGGTGTTGGAATACCAGATTTCGCAATGTTTTAGTTTTATTACTATTTGCTTATTGAATTAGAATCATCTCTGTATTAAGCATCTTTTCTAGTTGCTTCGAATCCCTTGTTATTACACCCTCCGTTATGTTTTACATATTTTTCCAATACATAAATTTTGAAAAATACTTCTGCGATTATAAAGATATCAACGCAATTATCGATTTTGCATTGGTTTTCCTATACTCATGTCTTCTACCGAGCTTTACATTCAAGTAAAAAAAAATCACCGCTAATTGATTTATCCCTCAATGCAGTACTTCTAGAAATAATGCTATCAATTGTTACAATAAAATAATGTGTAAGTTCACATCTAACTAAGAGAATTTACAAGAAAATGGGGGTAGTGCAGACAATGACAGGTAATTTGATTGTTATCTACTAATAAGCCGTTTACGACTATTTTCATACCACGAATAATTACAGAGTGTCATCAACACGCTACTTGGATATTAATTAGTGTTTAATTAGAGAAAATGTAAAAGAAATAAGGAAACGCTTACATACGTAACTTTACTTTATAGTGGTAATATTTCATACAACTTTATAATTAGGTATGTGTATCATGCAAATTTAATGTAGACAACCGCGACTTAAGGGGTATAGGAAGTTATAAAAAACTGCTAGCGCACTTAGGTCATACCTATATTTGACCTAAGTACACTAGAAAAGGAAAATAAAGTGGATAAAAGTCCCAAAGAGGACAATAGATAAAGGCACGTACAGAAAAGATCGTCAGATATTTTCTTAAGTATTTTTTTACAAAGATATTATAATAGTCTCATAGTTTATCTCTTTTTCTGTTCAATTATATAAATACAATAAATTATCATGATAATGATATTTTGCATTGCTTGAGTTCGGTAATATATTAAACTTGGAATATGATTTCTCAGAAAAAATGTGTGAAGTTTTTATTAAAATTTTCAGTATAACTAAACACAGTATGTCCTTAAATTCTCTCAGCTGAAGAACCAAAGAAAAATACCACAAATGCAATAAAATACTGATGTAAATGCACATACTTATAAGTTTTTTCTATGAATGTGTAACTTCTAAAAGTGAGGATAATGTTGAATGTAGAACAGAATAGAAAACTCTTTATTGAACTCCATAAATACAAAGTAAGCTTAAAAAGAGAAGTACATTGAATAAAAGGATAACTTCAACCACCACATGGCACTAATAGAGCTAAATGAGATAGAATAGAGAAAGAATAACATCCCATATATATAGTTTCCCATATATATAGTTTCACAAACCCATGTCCTAAATCAGCGGTTCATCTTCACGATAAAAGATTACAAAGCCTGCCTGTGAAATAGATCATCGACCTACAAACCACAAAGACTCAACAATAACCATCACGTGTGTCCAAACCGACGGTCAATCGACCGAGACGTAACCGGTAAAGTGTTACAGTTTCATAACTGTCCGCTGTAACAAGATCTCTTATGTAACCACTGGTTGATGGTTTCATTAGTTAATTGGACCTCAATTAATGTTGATGCAACTGAAATTTGGGGATGTTGCGAAAGAATGATTCAGTCTTATACAGTTTTTGGATTTAAATTTTTATTTGGGCAAATGGCACAATATTTTACACAGATCAATAAGATGTTTAATGGATATCATTAACAATATACTTATTGCAAAATTAGGTACGTACTTGTAGGTTACCTTTACCAGATATATAATATTTTCAGAACATGGAAATTATCCTTGGATGGATCCATGGAGGGATCCTTGAAGGACTCGTTTACCAAAGCTAATCTTCTTCATTCACCATCTTCGGCTTTGTAGCGTGCCTCGGAGATAGATTCTCCATCCTCATATTGTATATTTACACTAAAACTGATTCTTTTCCTAAGAACCGACAAGCGCTCAAAATATTAAACCAGTGAACTTGTGAACATAATATGTGGAACATTATAAACCGGTGAATAATTTTCTCATACTCAATCTACAAAAGCTCAACATTTTAGACCAATGAACTTCATGATTATCTCATACTCAATCCTATTTCCCTTCACCACCAGGCAGCAGAGATCCCACCACACCTACTCAGACAGTACCTAGCTGAACAAGGTCAGGCACCAGCGCAGACACAGGTCCTCACCAGGCCAGCACAGATATCCGGCGCTGCACCGGCACCGGCTAGAATCGTAAGTTCATTTCTTTAGGCTTCATCACCATCCATCCTCTGCCAGTGTTAAAGTCTCGCTCTTTCTTGATATAAGAAGGTTATAGTTAAATTTTTCATAATCTCAGCCAGTGGTAGTGCATTGGCTGGTAAAATAGGTAGGTACCAGAAATAGCACTACCTACTTAAACCTAATTATGTAGTAATATAGAAAATAAGTAATGGCCATGGTAATGGTTTGGATGCTCAAGAGCTTGAGCCAGTATCTGTTACTTGGTGGTCGATGAGATCAATGAAGTTACTTTATATTAAAATCAATATTTTATAATAATATTAATAGGTAATATTTTAAGGAATATTCCTTCAAACTACGAAGTAGCAGGTTTGAGCGATGCTAGGAACGCTTGGGCAGATGCTTGTCCGGACAAAAATTTTCCTACAACTGTAAAATTCCAACGGAGCTGGGATGATCCGCTTTGTAAAATTGTTTTCGATAATATTTTAAATTCAAGTTTCGGCCCTAATCGCGCAAGAATACTAGCTGTCGCCAGGAGGGAGGCTGGGTTTTGGCTCAATGCCTATCCTTCTCCGGCAGCTGGTACATTCTTGGACCCAGAAACTCTCCGCATTGCGATCAGTCTCAGGTTAGGGGTGCCGGTCTGTGTGCCACATAAGTGTCCCTGCGGCTCGGTCGTCGACCAACTTGGACACCACGGACTTTCTTGCCAGTTGAGTGCCGGCCGTTTATCACGCCATGCCGCACTCAACAACATCATTCGCCGCTCTCTTGCCACCGCCAATGCTCCCGCAATTCTCGAGCCTAATGGGATTTCGAGAGACGATGGCAAGAGACCGGACGGAATGACGCTGGTACCGTGGAAGATGGGGCGGGTGCTTGTTTGGGATGCCACCTGCGTAGACACATTGGCCCCGTCACATCTTCCCGGTACCACAAAAAGAGCTTGCTCAGCTGCTGAGGCGGCTGAAGCAAGAAAAATTAATAAATACCTGGGTCTCGGCAACCAATACATTTTTGTCCCTTTTGGTGTCGAGACCCTGGGTCCGTGGGGTCCAAGCGCTCAGAAGTTATTTAAAGATTTATCTGAGCGTTTGGTTGAAGCGACCGGTGACCAAAAGGCTGGCAGCTACCTCGGACAGCGTATCAGTATTGCTATCCAGAGAGGTAATGCTGCCAGCATTTTGGGCACGATGCCGCGGGGGCCCTTTTTAGATTTAGTTTAGATTTAGTTTAATTTTTATAATTTAGTTTTAGATAATATGATTTCTGAGTATTTTTAAGTTTTAGACGATAGGTTAGTTTTTAAGGTATTTTAATTTATGTTTTTCTTTGAAAGTAAAAAATAAATTAAGTCAAATAAGATAAAACCGATAAATATATTTAACAAAAGTATCACATTGATATATTGATACTACTTTCAGATGCAGTACTTAAAAATTAAGCGATCCCTAGACATACTTCGCCAATAGAGACTGTAAGACAAGTGTTAATGGACACTATCTTAGATTTTTATATAAAATTGTAGAAAAATATGTTAGAGTTAAATTACTTAATAGCCTAAAAAGGCTATATTGTAATATGATAACACATCCTATATACTATCGGAATATGTTATTTATAAAAAAAAATGCGTATTCTTTGTCCACAGCCATACTCCGTCCAAAATGAAGGCCAGTACCAGCAACAACAGTACCAACCCCAGTACAGACCTCAACCCCAATCTCAAGGACCTCAGAAAGAACCCGAAGACTATGACGTAAGTGACCTTTTCATTTACAACCTCTGTAACTGTAGTTTTAGAAATAATTGAGGGTCAGTGGGTAACAAAACATTGCGTATTCGCATTGTCTAGGTCTTCGAATGATTTTTTGGGAAGTTTGCTAACTTTATGACATAAGTTAATAGCATTTTACCAAAGAAATGTTAGCATCTTACAGAAATTATCCTACGTAGGGTATAATGCATTAAGGTAGTGTAGGTCATACTGAATGTCGTTTAAGCATATGCTACGATTCGTACATAAGATTATTTTTTTATCTTTAAATTCATCTGAAACGAGTTCTGATTTGCTGTAAATAAATTTTGGCTTAAGGCTTCCAATAACAATAGTAAGTCATTACACTATAATACTACCTTAAACTTGAGAGTTGTAAGAACGTGCATAGAAGATTTTAAAACTATGTGCAATTAGATCTTAAAATTCTATTATCTTAAGGTTCTATCAAAATTCTGCCTTTAAAGGCGTACAAATATCAAATATAGGTATACTTAACGGGGCAACATCAACCAGCCACCATAATTCAAAAACACCGTTAAATTCCCTTACTTCCTGATAGCCCCATAGAAAGTGACCGGCGCGGCGCGTAGATATAGTCCAGTTGTATTCAGTTCCTTAGTGAAAGTTGTCGAGGCTAATCTCTGATGCCTCGAGCCGTTCGTGTGGAACCGAACCTGATTCGGCTCTTCCGTGATTTGTGTATTTTGGTATAGGTTTACGAAAATAGACAACAACTGCACAGAATTTCGTTTTAGTCAATAGTTTTTGTTATCTCGATGCAACAATCTTACCTAAATACTCGTATTATTTGATTTTTTTATTATTTTTATTAACTATCCTGTCAGCACGAATAAGCATGAGTACTCCTACTCATTGACATTGGTTTTCTAAAGGAAAATTAAAAGAGAAAACGCTACGCTGGTAGCAAATATGGCTAAACTCTACTTGCTCTACTTTGCTATTTTTAGGATTTCTTAGGATAACTCGTGCGTCCGTCTCTCTGTCTGCCAAAACCCTTTTACTCCAGAACCCATAATATAGTCACTGATATTTTTTTAATTAAATCCCAAATTTCTAACGTTCCTTCACATTTCAGCCTAGCCCATCCTACCAGTTCGGTTTCGACGTGAACGACGACCAGTACACCAACTACCAGAATCGTAAAGAACAGAGGGACGGTGACGTCATCAAGGGCTCCTACTCCGTCGTGGACAGCGACGGTTTCATCAGGACTGTGTCCTACACTGCCGACCCTAAGGAAGGGTTCAAGGCTGAGGTAAGATAAAAAAATCCAAAAGCTAAGATTAAAATCAAAACTCTTTTTATTTTAATCCCAGAGGTATTTTAAGTATAAACTAAGCCAATATTGATAAAGCTTATTGAGAAGAAATATGGCATAATACTTAAAAGCGTCATTGTTGAAAATTTGTCTGAAACATAACAAGATCTCGTAATTGGGGTTTGGATTTGAGTTAAAAGTACCTATTTTTACCTTAAAAATTGCCCTATTACTGTTATCAACTTTTTGCAAGAAATAGAAGATCAGCTACATCCACAGATCAGAAGAATACTAACTACATCTCTTTAAAACAATTTAGTCTCCAACTAATGAAATAAATCACTCAATCATCAAAGACACCTTTATAGCTGTTCCCTCAATTCTCCAGGTATCAAGACAGCCAACCGACATCGTAGTGAAGATCCCCACGCCCAAGCCACAAACGGCTCAGCCACAGCAGTACAGCCAACCACAGCAGTACAGCCAGCCACAGCAATACAGCCAGCCACAGTACAGCCAGCAACAGGCGGCGAGGCCTCAACAAGCCCAGCAACCCCAGCAGTATTACCGTTATGAACAATAATTTGCTCCCTTAAAGCTGACGATACACAGGCTGGAAAGCGGTTGCAGTGTTTTTGTAACGGGACGGAATTTTTGTAATGTTCGAACTTTGTACGTAACCTGTCACATATAAAGCGGAAGCGGGTAACAACAAAATGAAGATCCCCGCTTTTCCGCGCTGTCCCGCGTCAGTCTGTCGTCAGCTTAAATGTAAAGCTTTGATCACTGAAGTCCTAATTTTCATGGTTGTAAATAGATCGACATGTGGATTTTCATCACTATTTTATCAAACGATACTTCTAATTTCGTAATTTTGGAGATTGCCTATCATCTTTACCTTGTCTTTGCTAAAAGTACTCTTAGTAGTCCAAAATCGTTCAGATTTGTATTCTAATTCTTAAATTTTATAATTTGATGTCATAAGCAAGCGGTTTCATCAATTCAACTCGTAATCTTTTCTACTTTAAAAACTTTCTCTTTACCATTCTGGGTCTTTAATGATTCATGTTTCCTTATTCAGCAATATCTTAGTTCATCCATTTTCGATGCCATCACGATTTCATCCTAATTTAATTTTTACATTTTACTATGTGCCTTGTTTAGTCGTTATGTTAAGGTTTAATTTTAATGATTTTTAAGTTTAATATTGTATTTTAAAAGAAATAAAATAAATTTGATTAAAAATATTGTTGTTTCAATGTATTACCGTTTCTCCTATCGTGTCCTGTGCTTTTAAAATCCAAAGATGCTTAGAATAAATGTGAAAGTTTGGGTGTTCCCGTGAGAAAATGTTTTCTGTTTTTATAAAATCTACTACCTACTAAAAATTATATAATCTACATATTAGTAGAGTATTCTATAATACTTTGTACTATTTAGATTATACCAAGATATAGATGGTAACGCATCCTTCATCGTTATAGCACTAGGTACAACTTACTGCAAATAATATTTACATATCTTACTAATATTATAAACGTGAAAGTTTGTAAGAATGGATGTCTGGATGTGTCCAAGTCATATTTGAATGTTCTTACTGTTCAGAGAGAGCTAAACACACACTTTTCTTAGTAAAAATTACAATATTTTTGGCCGTCTCCACCTTGGAAAAAAATCCTGGATCCGCCCTTGCAACCATATTGTAAATGCAAAAGTATAGATATTTATTTATTTATTTGAAAATTACAAAATATGTTTGTTACCTATTTACACCCAAACGGCTGAACTGATTTAATTGAAATGATACCTTTCTAAGGCACTCAAACAATACATAGGCCAGAACTAAACATAAGGTAAAGCACAGTTATTAAATTAATATAAATGCCAAAAATAAATAACATAAAGTTAAGTACATCATTTATTCGTCGTTAATACATTCGTTGTTCACATTAAGTTATAATATCTTCAATAAATTATTTCTAAAATATTTTCATCACCATTACAGGAATGGCGTAAAGAGAAATAAATATTTCAATAATTAATTAACAGAAATAAATTCAGTCTAATAAAAATACAAAAATATATTATTATATTATGAACCGCAAAATGGCCGACAAATCGAATGAATTATTATTATGTTAATTTTTCGGCGATTTTACAGTAAATTTACAATTTTCACCTTAAACCTATCCAATTAGATTATTAAATAATGTTTTATTATGAACTATCATTATCATGTTTTCTTACATAAATAAAGAAAAGTAAAATTCATTTCGTTAGAAATTTCAAAACTTAATATTGAGCGTTTATAAGTAAAACAAAATGTCACTTATATTAATAAATAAATGCAAATTCATAGTCTCATTCCTCGCATTGCCTATACAAAATGGTTAGTATCAATAATAAATGCAAAATAATACTAGCTAAATAAGTAACACCGAATAGCGATGGAAAGAGCCATCCTAAGGGCTTGTTCACGTGAAAGCGCGGGCGCGGGCGCGGGCGCGACAGACTTTGCTTGCACCGCACGTGCGTTGTACGTGAACACCTTCATAGCACGTCATATGTTTGATATTTCGCGCCCGCGCCCGCGCCCGCGCGTTCACGTGAACAAGCCCTGAGTCATAAGAACTTTACAAAAATCTCAAATTAATGAACTTGTAAGTTAATAAAATTCTCCAACTTTTTATCTATAGTTTGCAACTAGAAAAATAAAATAACATAATTCAGGCATTCATTTTAGTGTCGGGTCGTAAACACACTATCAGATTCTAGAAGCACGAAGCACGTTTGGTCTTAAAAATGCTCGTAAAGCACAATTAATTAAAAAGGTGAAATAATTGTGAATATTACAGTAGGTAAAAAGATATTTTGTATTTAAGTAGTTTTTCTTTTTGTTTGTATTTTTTTAGTAGTTTTAGTTGGTATGTAACATGTAACCTAAAAAAATTATATTTTATTAATTATTATTTATTAAGAGCCCGTCGTGTCCCACTGCAGGGCAAAGGCCTCCCATCCCCTCTCTCCACATTCTTCTATCTAAAAAAATTATAACTCTTAGAAAATTAAGAAGTGTGTGAATTGGAAACTATAGCAGAATATCTCATAATACTCAGTAAATTCATTAGAATGATTATAAAAGTATACAAATTATCCTAAAAGTCCCATCCCTACGGCATTATAGGGTCGGGTCGACACACACAGCCGGATTCTACGAGCACGTAGTCCTGTCCGGTTAGTGTGACCGGCCCTAACGGCAGCACGAGGAATAGATAGGGCATGTATGTCTGTGTGCACGTGCCTCGGACTACTGAGCACTCGCTTGATCTGGAAAAAAATATTAAAGAGCGGTTAAAAGTGAAAAATTACAGAAACTTGGGGTAGACTTCCTTTGCAGGAGGTCGACTAGGTTATTGTACCGCCCAACAGTGCCAGTTATTGTACCGCCTGAGCAGTGATGTGCAAATATTATTGTGCTTCGGTAGCAGGGCACTGTAGCTAGTGAAATTACTGGGCTGAAGAGTCTTAACATCTTATGACTCTCAAGTAAAAAGCGTCGGTGCAGTGCACTGGGTAGCACTGTACTAATTATGGTCAGCGTTATCTCTTACCATCAGGAGAGCATCTTGCTCGTCTTCTAACTTCGTTGTATAAAAAACAAGAAACGTCAAAAAAATATGTAAGAAAATTTTATATCATAGCAAATTCGGTCCGGCCTAAAGTAGAGCACGATTCAAATTATGGATGTAATGTAAGTAGGAAGAACAGGAACAGACTCTGACTGAAAATATATTAAACAGCAGCTCTAGCCAAGTCGTGGCATTCGCTTGTTGCTAACGTTGACAAAATGTACTAAATGATAGGTTGTGGAAAAACGAACGACAACAACTATCGTCTCAGCAGATTTTTTTAGTGAGCCTCAAGTGAATGCTCTTGTCTAACCCCCTACTGGTCGCTATGAGTGCTAATAACGTGAAGTTTGCGTCTATTTGTGCAAACCGTGTTGTCAAGCGGTCACTATGACCGTGTTCCGAAACGATGTTCAGTGAAGCATGAGAAGGATTTACCCCACCTTCTAGGTTTAGTTTGTTTCCATCTACGGCCACAATGTATAACAAAATAACTTGACGTCTATTTAAGCTAGGACATTGTGAAAGAGTTTCAGTTTGGCAGATCATATTATTGTCATTATACTCACTCGCAAACTTCAAAGACGACCTGCTGCAGTAAGTCCGGGAACTTCTGCACGATGGTCACTGGCTGGCCGGACGTGAGCGAGACGCCGTATGTCGGCGCGGTGGTGTTGTAGCGCGTGCGACAGAGACGACCGCTGCCGCACGCCGAGGGGGCGGGGCCTACCATCGGGAATGAGGTGGCACGACCTGGAATCAGATTATGTTGTATGTTAGAAACAATCAGAAAATGCCATATAGTCACACGTTCATACGTTTGGGTCTTGGGTTTGACTTCGTTGGGTACTTGATCCTTTTTTGACCCAGGAAAAAAAGTTACGCATCGTCACTCTATTAAAGTATAGAGTATACCGCCTTGCACCGGAGGTTGCAGGGCGCGATATATGGGTCTTCCGCCCAAAAGATGGGTGCGGCGGGAATACCCACTAGTTTTAGTGTGACGGGAGTTGTCCTACGAGACGCTATAATGTCGAGGCAGTCAGTGGGTACGCCGAAGCACTCGTCCGCGGCTGGTTAAGTTAGCCTTCGCTTAGTCGTCCACACAGCACCAACGAACCCCTTTGTTTGCCTCGCTTGTTTGGCTTTAAACTCTAAATGCTAACCCTGTGGCTTTTTTACCGTGACTTACATAGATTCAATTTGAAGTGGGTATCGACGCCATAAAATCAAAGCGTGCGAGATACAGAAAGCGGACTTATGAAACTACTGGGATTAATACCTCTTATTGTAACCATTATAATTGTTCGTTTAGGATATGGTTAAATCATAATACAATCGTAAGTAGGTAGGCGTTATGAATAACGCGGAAAGTGTATCTCACCAGTTCTATTGCCACTGTACTCTCGGATTACTCGGAGTACCTGCCACCCTGCCACCCAAGCCCTATGCGCCCGACTTCAGGAATTTGTTCATAATAACAAGTGTATCTCACCAGTTCTATTGCCACTGCTAACACCAGTAATGGTTCCCTCGGAGTCCCCGACATGCGTGTAAACGCCCGCCGCATAATCACCGGGTCCATCATCCACGCATCTCCACCCTGCCGTACCAAGCCCCATGCGGCTGACTTCAGGAATTTGTTCATAATAACAAGTGTCTCTCACCAGTTCTATTGCCACTGCTAGCAGCACCAGTAATGGTTCCCTCAGAGTACCCGACGTGCGCGTCCAACAACGCCCGCCGCATCATCGCCGGGTCCACCGTCCTCGCAGCGCGACCCTGCCGCGCTGAGCCCCATGCTCCTGACTTCAGGAATTTGTTCACTAATTGCCTGGAAATATAATAATTGGGGTTTATACTCCTACAGAACAGGTTACCCTACTTACACTGTCAGCGTCAAAGCCCACTTTATAGGTTGTGTGGCCAACCTATATTATGCTGCAATTTCAGGACGTCGAGATTACTACAGGGCCTGCAACATGACCTGACGACTACCTCCTACATATTATCTAATAGGAAACAGCCGGGACCCACAGTTTTACGTGCCTTCCGAAACACGGTAGCGCTCTGGCGAAATTTTTGCCACACTGAGATTTGGACGCCACGACATAATGACAAAATACAGTGACAAGACGAGCAAAATAGCAGGCTTAGACAAGGGCCAGTTGCTTGTGAATAACGCTAAAAAAAGTAGCCAACTGGGATGAAAGTGGTTGTGTTTTTTAGCATTACCCTTAAGTAATTGACATGACGCTTGTCTAGGGCCCCAGGTGTCCAATGGTGAAGCATCATGCCCATATGAGACACAGTGCCAATAAGTGTTTTACAATACAAAATTGTGCGCGACGCTGCACTGAGACGTTATTTGTAAGATAATCTCGTCATACCCAGTACCTAATTTGGCTGGTACCTAACATTGCCCTTCAGTCCGGAACACTGCAAAGGCCTAAAAAGACGTTTGCTAGCCTTTGCTAGCTGTTTGTGTTTGCGATACAACTATGAATAGACAAATAAAGTTAGTCTAGGTCTTTTTTGTCACAAGACGGAAAACAAAAAAAAATCGTGATGAAAACTAAACTTTTAATTACCGATAGTTATCGATAAAATTTAAAATTACAGGTTACAGTTAAGTCAGCATTAATTTAAACTATCCAATACCGTTTAGGTACAAAGCGAACAGTTGCCAAACTAGATAAAAATCTAAAATTAGCTTCAAGACAAGTTCCGTTAGGCTGGCGTCTTGTCTCCTAGAGTTCAAATCATTTTGTAATTAGGTATCTACATCCGTAATGTTCAGTGCAGCCTCGTAAGTCTGTCCAAAACGGCGCTAATAAATATAATCAGTTCCAGCTGTTTCAAATACGATTTTTGGCCGAATTTTGGTTTTATTTGTTATAGGCCACGACCACGACCTCGCCTGATGATGCGACCGTAGATGGTAGCAGACACAACCTAGAAGGCAGGATAGATCCCCCCTGGCTTCACTGAACGTCATACCGGAACACGGTCACAATGACCGCTGCCTGGGTTTTGTTTTGGAATGAGTGTCTTTCTCATACCTAGGTATACGTGTCTTTCTGCCTTATGGTGAGTGGTTACCGTCGTCTAGCTAGACTCTAGAATCTATAGACGTCTGCAACACTGTTACCGAGGCGGTGTCGGTGTGTTTATCGGTCGGTCGGTCGGTTTACGGTTTAAATATCGGTCTATGGACATCAATCCGGAAAATGGCCACAATGATCGCATTTTTTCCAGTAGGTGGTGCCTATCTACTATAAATTTTATTGGCACATAATATGCACTTATTATTTTTTTTCCAAAATAGAAGCCAAAGTGCAAAAGTACCACTGAAGGGCCCAAACAATACAAAACTAAGATATTAAGAACTGAACACGAGAACATTCGCCTATTAGGTACAACCCAGACATATAGTCACCTCAATAAAAATATTCTATTCCTCTCTCCTCCAAAAAATAAATTTTAAGTTGTTAGGGGCATAGGTGTCTTTTGACTGTCATATTTAGGTTGATATGAACATTAAAATGATACCGTAGTTCATCCACTGACCTAGCCTATAGGCTATAGGTACCTAGTACCTACGTACATATGTATGCTAACTTTAAGCTATATGAGTTCGACGCAGTATATTTATTTATTTTTATTTATTTTGTATTTTTTATTAAGTATTAAATCTAATATTACCTTATGGCAACATAAGGGAAGCAAGTGATTGAGGTAAATGGTTCTGTGGGAGAGTTCCCACGATATTGTACCTACATATTCATAACGGGACTTTAAAATGATGCCATCTTGCAAGAAGCACTAAACTACATGCTGTAGGAAAGCTGAGTCTATTTGCAAAGTTAATTAAATCATGGTGTGATTTGATCTAAGAATTAGTACATTTTACATAAATTATGCTTCAGTTTTTTTTAATATCAGACGTTGCCTGCTATGTAGTAAAACGGGTACCCATTTATTTAATGAAAAGATACCTCGAAAATAAATTTTATAATAATATTAGAGTCTTCTAATTCTTCTACCCAGCTCATAAATTGTGAAATTCTGCTTTTTAGAAATTTGCTAAAGTTTTTATTTTTATATTTATCCGCCTTTCGCATATCCGCATCCGCCCGCCAAAAAGAACAGTTGCCTAACCGGAAATACGAAATCATAAATATATTTTTTTACAATACGTAGTGATGTACCGTTACCAAATATTTTGGTAAACCGGTAAATCAGGTATTTACCTAGGGTAAGGAGTTCCGTCTGGCCCAGGACAGTTTGTTCCTTGCAGTGCATCGCCCCAGGCATATTTTAATCTTGGACCACAATCTGCTATCACACAGGATATGAGTGCCTGAAATTTAATCAGAAGATGACTTTAAATTTAGTTTATTTATATAATTATTATTAGAAGATTAATGTGATAATTCTTATTCGACAATAATTACTAAAGAAATTAATTTAGAAAACATAATTTTTAACAATATTATTCGGTTTCTAGTTAAGAGTTCCGTGAGAGTATACTAATAAAAATATAAATTAACCAATTAATACATATAAGGCGTAAAACATGGTAAAACTTTTGAACAAATATTCGAAACAGGACGTAAAAATATTACCCACTATCGTGACTTGTTACCAAGTTGGTATGTGTGCCATGCCATGGCCGATTGACACAGATCCCGGGACCATTTCTATGGGCCGTATGATATTATTTTAACCAACCAATACAATAGATTCTTTTAACTTTATCAGATTATATGAAATTAAATTTTAATTGAACTTAATAAAATATAATGTTGAAAAACATATTTTTTTGGATTTTATTATTATTTGAAACATCCTTCTGCGGTGTCATCTTCTGAAATGTACACCTTTTTTAATGATTTAAGTACTTTCTATATGCTGCACCATCAGCTTGATCGGATGATACTAAAATATTTTTACCAGCAATGGTTTTTAATGATTAAACAGAATTCTTACTATCACATGGAAACTGCAAAATTATACCATGTTCAGTAATTGTAGATAAGTCTTAATCAACAATAATATTATTATGCGGAAATGAAAGGGCAATCTTATGTGTAGTGTAGGTAGTGAATTGAAAAGTACCAAGAAGAAAGTGCCAGTGTAAGATTTCTAGGTCATGTGTGAATAACGAGTCATTGAACTGCGCTTGAATAAGACAGGTCATCAGGTGGATGTCAGGTGTATGCTATTAAGTTTCGCTGACAATAAATAATTTCTCTGACGTGATTCTAGGAAGGATGTGTAATATAGACGTAACACCACTTTCTTTATTTACGTTGAATTAACTTTCTATAGAAAATGCAATGATTCTAAACGAAAATAAAAGAAAAGTTAGGTGTAATGTCACTATGGTAGATACGAGTATTGATTAATTATGTAAGTTCATCTTTTATTCAATAGTTGCATTAATATAAAAACAATATTTTTACGCAACTGTCTCTAGAGATAGACTTACTGAACCCTTGTATAATGAATAGTAATAAAACCCTGTGGGAGGACTGAATCAAAAGTGAAATTTGAGTAAAGGAAAAGCAGCGAAAGTGCTCAAGTCTCTAGAGCCTATTGTATGCACAGCACGTTTTTGAACGACATTTTTGATGTCCGATTTCCTAGTAGTAAAGAGTAAAGTAAGTATTACAATGCAGTTGACCTTGATATGAACATTCTTCAAGAGTAGAGAGATTAGACTAGCCGCGAAAGCTCAAGCATTTCATATGCTGTACCATTTCACTGCAGGGTATTAAAAATATTAGTTTTACATACTTATGATAAAAATTACACATTTTCAAGTAACAACAATAATAATAAATAAACTACCAACGTAGTAATAGTAGATCTAAACTTTCTATGCATTTTACGTAAAGCTATGACTCAGTCATATGGGCTGTTATAAACGAATTTCTATAATAGAGATATGGTTATCGCTTTCACAGGTACACACCTCAAAATTGGCTAACGATTTTGAAATAAATAATTAATTGGCAATTTGGCAAATAAAGTTTTTTGTAAAAATTACAACGTTTGCGTCGTAAGTTCTAAATGTGTGATTATTGTGAATATGGTTGATTTTTTAATCCTAAGAGCATTATGTTTTTGGTATAAAATTATTTTAAAATTATATTATAATATATCATATAATAAATAAGTATTCTGGCATTTATAGCATTTTTTATGATTATTATTCGAAATTGATGTATAATATAAACGGGTTTTCTCAATATTGTTAGGTACCTGTATATTATATACGATTTTTAGTTCGCTATTACTAATATTATGAACGTGGAAGTTTGTAAGAATCTATGGATGTCTGGATGTATGTTTGTTACTCTTTCACGCCTGAACGGGCGGACCGATTGAGCTGAAATTTGGTATACAGATAGCCGTTTGTGAATCAGTCAAAAAGGTAGTCGCTTTTCTTTTATATTTATAATTTACTAGCTGCGCCCAGTCGTTTTACCCGCAGTACATATGTAGCATATGTGTTATTCCAGTGTTTAAGCTATCTCTATACAAAATTTCAGCTCAATCGGTTCACCTGTTTAGGCGTGAAAGTGTAACAAACATCCAGACATCCATTCTTACAAACTTTCACGCTTATTATATTAGTAAGATTAGTATGTACATTAAGAAAGTTTTAGAAAAGCATAATAACGAATATTATGCTCCAAACCGTTGTTTTTTTTTTCTGTCGCACATCGACTCGACAAAAAGAACAAAAAATACCCAAAAAATCAAATAATATATAATAATAAGTTGCCATATTCAGCAATAAAGAGAACATTATGATGTCGGTCAGCAACCTTCAACTAATGACACGTTAATGTACGTAAGACAGCGAATGGGTGCCGTGAGTAACAGTAAATCAAGATAAACCTCACTGTTCTATACTTTTTACCTATCTCCCTGATCCGTTTGTGCGCTCCAAATGCATAGCCAATGACTCAGTCTACCGTAAAGTGACAGATTTTGAATAAAAAAATACCTTATAAATAAAATAAAACGCAAACCTAATGATATTCACACCGAAAGTATAATTAATGAAGTAAATACGAACAAGGAAAAGCTCAGTACTGCAAAGTAATGAAACAACAGTAATTTATTAACGCTTTATAGCGGTGTTATCACTGAAAAGAAAGTTTCAAAACTCGGGCGTTATTGTGTATGTTATGCTGCAGGAATGTTCTTAACCAGGTTTCTGCATTATTAAATTGTAATAAAATATTCTTGTCTTTCAGATAAAAAAGTGCGACGCCAAAAATGTAAAATAATAATTTATGATATTTGCTACGGCACTATTAAACAATTTCATAATATATAAAAAATTACATAAAAGCGACAAAACTCACCAATTGTAAGCAAAATAAATAAATACTCCGTGGACACATTATTATAATAATGAATTATCTAAAAATTATATTAATAATAATTATCTGGGGCAACACACTTTATACGCGAATTTTTTCACGAATGTGATGATGACACATTCGCGTCAATGGAAGGGCGTGCGGTCGACGCACTGCCCGCTCAGACAACAAGTGGTGAACATTATAACGGGAATTCAGCCGGGAGCCCGCAGCGCGGGCGCGAGCCTACTTTGCACCTCTATCTAGTTAATTAGTTTGAAAACAGCGCCATCTGTTAGAACTGTATAGTAAACTGAGTTTTGCCGATTATTACAACACTACTTACCGGTTTTTTACTTTTTCTTGTCATTTGTCAGCTGTCATTAGTGTCATATGGAATCCAAACTTTGAACGGACTTCCGGCTTTTTTTTCATTCGCAAATTCAAAATATGGAAGTACGGACGTGTGATACTACTTCTAATTTCGCGCAAAACGACGAAAGCTCGTTATTCACGGGGTATTTTAACTTAGACAATAATATAGATTTTGAAGTCGAGCGTTTTGCTAAAGGTTTTAGTGATTTTCATATAAGTCACGACGCAAGAAACAGTGGCGAGAACATTCAATTTACTAAAGACGATCTGAAGGAAAACTTAATAACACTGTAAGAATTACTTTTATCATTATCCTAGATTTAATTATTATTTATTATCATAGCTTTCAAGTTTTCAGCAAAAATTAAGTTTTGATTTTGAAGTGTCTTGATATCCAATCAGCTGTTTGTCAATAATCTCTCATCTCGCTCGCACTCGTGCATTTGTTTTATAGTTGTTCTTTTTTGTGTTGTCGTTTTTGGGCATTCTATTTTGGTACATTACCTTCATGATGTGATGCGAAGATCCCTAATTTTGTGTTCTCACAAGATTATTATATTTGAAAGGCGTCCGAAAGGTAAATATGATACTGTGAATGCTTTAGATATGGCACAAGTGTTATTTGAAACTTCTAACCTATTGCTGACTAAATCTTTAGAAAGCTTCTTAGTTCATAATAATTTTGTGTGTAGGCAGATACTAATGAACTAATACTGTTAGCTATGATGTGTTAAGTATAAAAAGGACATAGTGTCGGAACTTGTTTTCATTAATAAATTGGTAAAGTAAATATGGTTATTTAGCACCATAAGTCCATATCACATACTATATCCAAAAACAATGATTAGATTGAAATGTGAAATGTGCCTAACTAATCTAGGTGAGATATTCCTAATTTGCCCCAGGTGGTATAGTGCTATTCACAAAATAAGTCCTGCGGAACCTAGCAGAACTAATTTAATCTAATGGATAATTACTGTATTTCATGTATAAAATTATTTTTATTTATTAGATAAATAATACCTAAGCATTTAATTAGGAAATTAAATAATATGAGAAATTATGAGGAGTTAATAATAATCTATAAATATTTTTACTTTAAAACATGCAATAGTGGCGCCTCGTCTAAGGGACTCCTTTTGTGAAAAGCACTCTAATTACCATGGCAATGGAAAAAATGGAAAACAATTGGGACTTTTGGAATGGCAATTGGGAAGTTTTTCCCAGTTCAAAACACTTTAAACTGCTGCATAGTACTCCAATCCTCCTCACCTTGTGGTAACTCGGAATTTATTCCCGAAAGTCACCTGGAGGCAACCGATGTGAGGGGCGAATGGGAATATACCTAATGTAGACTTTCTAGACATCTCACCTGTAAAAAGACAAACTCTATAATGCATTTTATCATTTACTATCTGCGCCCAGTAGTTTTACTCGCTGTACTGTGGCCTAGGTGCTATTCCAGGGTCTAAGCTATTGTTATAGCAAATTTCAACTCAAGCGATCCACCCGTTTAGGTGTTAAAGAGTAATGAACATACATACAATCCATACATTCTTACAAACTTGCAGGTTTATAATATTAGTAAGATAAAATCTGGATTTGGGTTGGTTCCCACTATTTTTATTATATAAAGATTTTTTAAAAACATTTCAATATAAGTGAGATTGCACATCATGCTTTCATCTTAAATTTTTGTTTATCATCCATGATCTATGTACACTGTACACATCTGCTTTATATTTTTAACTAACTTTACAATATGGTGGAAAGGTTTACAATTTATCAGAATGTTTTTTATTATGTATGTCTACCAATTTTTTGACAAATTAAGCACACCCTGAACCAATTTGGTTAATTATTTTTTGTTTCAAAAGTCATACTTTCAAGGTGGTCCATTTTATTTTTACCTATTAGGTACCTATATTAGTATGGATGTTTCGGCTAAAATCCGAAGTGTGGTAGGTTTAGCCGGTTAAACCTAGGTTAAGCCGACTGCAGTCGGTTAAACTTAGGTGTGAACAAAATGTTTGTGGAAAAAAACTTGTTTTTTATTACGAATTCAGGGCAGACCGACATCAGTTGGTTAGGTTAGGTTGTGCGTGCGAGCCGAGCGTGCTGCGGCAGCACCCGGCGAAGCGCCAGATCCAACTTGTCTTTATTCCAGTGTTCTCAATTCATCATACTCAATGCTAATTTTATGACGATCACCATACAACAATTAAACGTATAGTTAACAACTTGTCTCACATTTAAAAATGTGTGAGGCTGAAAATAAATCTTCTACACCTAACTTTAACGGACTACGGTCGGCTACACCAAAGTTTAACTGGCTAAACCTAGGTTTAGCCTCATTTCGGACCTTAACCGTAACATTGATATAATTTTATGTTTTTTAATAAATAGTGTAAACAAAATAAGAAAAAACATGTTTTCTTTATTATGTTAATACTACATTGCATCACTGTTTGGAAAACTTAAAATTATTATCACAGAAATATATCAGGATGGATGCCGTGAATGTGTAAATTTTGATGAAAATTTAAAAAAATAATACATAAGCATAATTCAGTAAGCTTTTCTATTTTTATTTCAAAGACAAAAGAGCCATCCACTACTGGACCTCCGCTGGAGGCTGGAGTTGTCAGTTTCTTTTGTCAAACGGGCGTTTTTAACTTTGGCGCATATTATACGACAGAGAAAGTCCTTTTAATCTTATGTTGCTATATAGGTCCATCTGAAAACATAATTTTATTTTTGTTGGCTTAAAATGATTGCCACCAATGTAAATTAGTCAATATTGCCTTTGGTCACAAGTCACAAGACGTCATAATAAGCTTCATTTTTATGTGAGCTTTAGAACCGGACAGACGACCTGCCTAATGAGCGGTTACCGTCCCCTATAGACATCTGCTACACCAGTGGTATTGTCGACGCGTTGTAGGTCAAGAAGCCGTAGTAAACCCCTCCCTCCCTAGTTTCACTGAACATCATGCCGGAACACGGTCATAATGATAGCCTCACGGTTTGTCCAGTTGGTGGGAAAACCGCACATAAATAATAAGTGCGGGGCCGGAAATCAAACTCTTTGATCCAGAATCACATCTGCACCACATAATCCCTCAGCCAGCACTGCTACTAGTTTCGTCTCGTACAACGTGGTACCTACTCTTAATACTCGTCTACTCGTGTGGTTATAGGTAATGCTGATTATGCGTCTCTATTATGTACGATTGTTTATACAGACACTAAGTAGATAAACCTACTCTCGATTTATTAACCAAAATATATGACATCAATAGCATAAGTAAAATCACTTCTATCACTTTTCTTTATAAGTATTATATTCTTATCACATTTTTGTCATATCATGTAGTACTATGTCCGTTACTTTCTGGCTTTTTCTTATTCTATTTCGTAGTTTATCTGTGAAAACTTTTAATTGGCTTTCCGTGTTTACATATTTACTATTCGTAAGCTAGCTGTAAGTTTTCCTATTATTGTAAAAATAAAATAATATAATGTTTGCAGAAAAATCTCTTAAAAATGTACGAGACGACTTCTGTCACAAGTGTAGTGTGTACACAGGACAAGGATGTAAATATAAAAGAATAAGATAATCGGGAAGGAGGTGACACTCATTTCCACTTTTTTCCTACCCTACATTGAACTCTGACCCACTGCAAACTTAACTGCAAGAGTCTCTCCAAATACCGCTAGACGTTCCTGCGCAAGCTGCAGCTCTTGTCTGTTGTCTGCAAAAGTAGTCTATGTGTTATTCTAGTTTAGCGATATTCATATTTCTGCTCAATTCGTCTTATAGTTTACATCCATCCATACAAAATTTCGCGTTTGTAATATTCGATCCTATCATTCGAGCGAAGTGAATAGCTAGATCAAGGACTAACATTTATGAATACTATATCACTATACTATCGTCCCTATGTCATGTCATCTATTCTGATATGATATCTATGATAATTATTTGTTATCAGCTTCTTATTTAGTATATAAGCCGGTTCATAAACACATTGAGCTCAGTTGTTACTGAGTATATGATTTGCTCAGTAT
Source organism: Hemithea aestivaria (assembly GCA_947507615.1). Classification (NCBI taxonomy): domain Eukaryota; kingdom Metazoa; phylum Arthropoda; class Insecta; order Lepidoptera; family Geometridae; genus Hemithea; species Hemithea aestivaria. Next base: position 4,288,454 of record OX382325.1, on the reverse strand, counting down.
CAACATATAATTTCTGAAGGAAAGGATGTTTTCTTTTCTTAGGTAGAAAATTTTTTTTTTTTGTTTTTTTTTTATTGAATATTTTTAGTAGAGATAATTATTATATTTTCATAAATTTTAATTATTTTAGATTTAGTATAGAGGTACCTATATCAAGAATTTAAATCTTTAAAAAATATCTTGATTTTCTGTTGTAAATATTTTTTAAAACAATATAAAGTCTCTAAGTTTTAAACATTTTGTTTAAAAAATGATAGATTTTTATAAAATTATAATTTAACGATAGATTTTTTTCTTTGACGTTGTTTTGTTAATTTTGAACAAGTCAAAAACATGGAGAAGTTCATAATAGGCAATATCGCGTAGGTACCTATTCTTTTTATGAACATAATAATATTATTATGTTGACCGATTACTCAAAAGACGCTCGAGTCGATTTGGATTTTTTTTGGTTCAATGATAACACTGCAAATTACTTAATTTAAATTGGTCGTGAATTGCGAATGCGTGTCCCGCCATCGCTTATTTAAGTATTTTTTATTTTTATTAAATAAAAGCGACCTTAGACTAGGCTTAATTTACTGTTAGATTTTCGCACTCAGAAACAGGCACTAATTACTTTAGAATCCTAAAACTATTTGTATTCTAAACTTAAAAGTCCTCATTAAGAACTAGCAAAAGCCATCTTTGACAGTCTGAATTAAATAGATCAACAAAAAAAAAAACAATTTGCCGACAAAAAAATAAAATGCTCTTTGAGGCAAAGAAAAGTAAATTTAACCTTGTTGCAAAATACCTACCTATTATACGATAAATTTAAAAAGCTTTTGAACTATACCGTTCTATGTTCGTAAAAACATTTTCTTTCTGTCAGTTAATAGTAGAGTTAATGCCCTTAGAAGCGGAATAGGCTAACTATTGACAATAACTACTTTAAGGGGTTAATAGTCGCTGAGCCTCTGTCTCGCTCGCACGATATGACTAATTGTCAAATAACAATTGATAAAATTTACTTTTTGGAAATGTGTTAAATTGAAAATTCAGCTCATATTTTATACTATTTTTATAAGTATTCCCAGTTTGCTACCTTTAATAACCACAATGGCATTCTCAGTTATATGAAAAATATATAAACATGCCGCAACCATTTTATAAAATATCAAACTGGTTATACTATAAATATTATTAATTGTATAAAAATATGAGCAAAATTTTCAATTGAACACATTTCCAAAAAGTAAATTTTATCAATTGTTATTTGACAATTTGTTATAACGTGCGAGCGAGACAGAGGTTCAGCGACTATTAGCCGCTTAAGACAACAAAAAAAAATGTTTTGATATTCATAATTCATAGACCATTCACCGTTAGGGCTTGTTCACGTGAACGCGCGGGCGCGGGCGCGGTCGCGAAATATCAAACATATGACGTGCTATGAAGGTGTTCACGTACAACGCACGTGCGGTGTGAGCAAAGTCTGTCGCGCCCGCGCCCGCGCCCGCGCCCGCGCCCGCGTGTTATAGCGTGAACAAGCACTTAGAGATAGTGTGACAAAGTAAAAAACACACATTTTAATTTAACTGAGGTTTTATTTTATTAGCTTTAGGAAGCAAACTTTAACTGTTCAAATATGAACATGCCGGAGGTCCTGGGTTCAAATCTCAGTGTGGCAAAGATTTTCGTCTGGACGCTACCGTGTTTCGGAAGGCACGTTAAACTGTGGGTCCCGGCTGCCTATAAGATATATAGGAGGCAGTCGTTAGGTCATGTTGCAGACCTTGTAGGAATCTCGGCGACCTGAAACTGCAACCTCACACACACCTACAAATTGTGATTTCACTCTGACAGTGTAAGTAGGGTAACCTGTTCTGTTGGAGTATAAACCTCAATTATGTAATTCGTTCTAATTCCAGTAACAATGACCAAGCCGACATGCCGAAGTCCAATGACACGCTGTCAAACATGGAGAAGAAGAGGAAGTCCGAGGATACCGGCGCTAACCGGTACCGATGCGAGTACGAGGGGTGTGAACGCACTTACAGCACCGTCGGAAACTTACGCACACACATGAAGACACATAAAGGTATGTTTTATTTCGTTTTTTACCCCCGACGCAAAAACGACGGGTGTTATAAGTTTGACGTGTCTGTCTGTCGGTCTCTCTGTATGTCTGCCTGTATGTCTGTCTGTCTGTGTGTGTGTCTGTCTGTGGCATCGTAGCTCCCGAACAGACAAACGGATTTTGATTTAGTTTTTTTTTGTTTAGTCGAGGGTGTTCTTAGCCATGTTTGGTGAAAATCGGTCCAAGATGGCCGCCGCTACAAAATGGCGGATTACTTTTTTCTTCCACGACCCCCTCAATATGGATGTCAAATGAAAGGGCTTAACTAGTAGAATACAACCCACTATATAAAATTTCAAATCCAAGATGGCCGCCACCTCAAAATGATGAATTAAGTATTGCGTCGGGGTTTTTTTAAATATTTAATTTAATTCACTTGTTACAAGCTTTTATTTACTTTCACCTGTCTATCATCAAATCTACCAGGGGTAGACTTCCTTTGCAGGAGGTCGTCTAGGTGGGTACCCCTACAGTGCCAGTTATTCTACCGCCTGAGCAGTGATGTGCAAACATTACTGTGCTCCGGTAGGAGGGCACTGTAGCTAGTGAAATTACTGGGCTAAAGAGTCTTAACATCTTATGACTCTTGAGTAAGAAGCGTTGGTGCAGTGCTCCTAGAATTACACATAATTGTGAAATCCTAGGTAACACTGTTCTGATTATGGGCAGCCGTTATCTCTTAACATCAGGAGAGCGTCTTGCTCGTCTTCTACTTCATCACATAAAAAAAAAAAAAAAAAAAAAAAAATCTTGCAAGTTTAAAGTTAATTTGACCCACTTCCCGGTATCTTATTGCGCTGAAATTTTTTGCATACATGTATAAATCGGATGACAATGCAATATTATTATAACATGGAGCTGATCTGATGATGAGGAAGGTGGCCATAAGAACTTCGTAATTTAACGACGCAACCCCATCGAGTTTGGGCTCATTTGATTCGTCTTGACGAGTACCTTGGTACTGGATAGAAATAATAATAAAAGCATTTTTTAAAAATTTTCCTTGTTAATACTGTAAACTGCAAATTTGCCAATTAATACATATTATTAACCTTCACCGGGAGTCGGGGGTATACTTCCTTTACCCATTACAGAAGGTCGACCTACCTAGGTAAAATTGTATACTATGAGACATTTGATCAAGTTTTACCGGGGGTAGACTTCCTTTGCAGGAGGTCGTCTAGGTGGGTACCCCATCAGTGCCAGTTATTCTACCGCCTGAGCAGTGATGTGCAAATATCACTGTGCTCCGGTAGGAGGGCACTGTAGCTAGTGAAATTACTGGGCTAAAGAGTCTTAACATCTCATGACTCTTGAGTAAGAAGCGTTGGTGCAGTGCTCCTAGAATTTCACATAATTGTGAAATCCTAGGTAACACTGTACTGATTATGGGCAGCCGTTATCTCTTAACATCAGGAGAGCGTCTTGCTCGTCTTCTACTTCATCACATAAAAAAAAAAAAAAATTGATCAAGTGATTTAAGTATATAAATTGCCAAAATTTGTTACTTTTCCTCTTCTATTCTTTTAATGTGATGAATTAGATTTAATTAAAATAATACTCTGATATTTTATTTAGGTAATGAGATAATTAAAAATAAATAATTATACAGAGTTATTTTTTTATGATTTTTTTAATTAGGTACACCTCGATTTTTTGTTAAAATTAAAATAACTTGAAAACCGTAAATTTCCGCGGAAAGTATTATACAATGTACTGAATAACCAATAACCCTGTATATCAGAATATTGATTTATTTAATAATTCAATTCAATTCATTTATTTAACCATAAATATAACATGAGCGTTATAAAAGGCAAGTCATTTGTATTACATAGATTTTGTCTTAAATATAATTAAATTTTTAACATAATATATTATTATTTTTAATTAGTATTTAAGAGATTGAACATTTCATCAGACCAGGTTTTAGACATGTATTCATTAAGAGAGTAGAAAGGATGTATTTCAAAAGTATTTTATTTTGCATTTGAACTCTAACATAGGTAGTCTAGTTATTGGAATAATGGAATAATCACAACATATTTTGTTCCAGGTGAATACAGGTTCAAATGTCCAATGCAAACATGTGACAAAGCATTCCTCACATCGTACAGTCTCAAAATTCACGTCAGGGCACACACTAAGGCGAAACCGTTCTCTTGCAACACTCCCGGATGCAGAAAAGCATTTAATACACTTTACAGGTTAGTTTTTTTTTTTTTTTTGCATAGATGTTAGAAGACTAGCAAGACGCTCTCCTGATTCCTGTTGTTAAGAGATAAGGCTGCCCATAATAATTAGTACAGCGCCGCTTAGAATTTCACAATGATGTAAAATTTACAATGTAGGTACTGCACCAACGCTTTTCACTTATGTGTTGTAAGATGTTAAGTGCGTATATTCGAGTGACGCTCTCTTGCTCGTACTATTTGACAATTTTTGAAATATAAATTCATTGAATTAATTTATTGAAAATTCCTTAAGACCAGCCCTCCATAATATTATTGCACACATTTTAAGTGTTTTTAGTTTGATATTATATAAAAAAAAATGACAAGGGCAGCAATATTTAAATTTTTTTTTTCAAAAATTCTTTTCATGCCATTTTTATTATATATCAAACTGAAAACACTTTTTAAATGTGTGCAATAATATTATGGAGGGCTGGTCTATTCTATGAGTTTATATTTCAAAATTTGTCAAATAGTGCGAGCGAGAGAGCGTCACTCGATATACACGCTCTTAGGAGACTCTTCAGCCCAGTATTTTCCCTATCTACACTACCTACGTGGTGTTAAAGGGCTTTTGAACTAATAAGAAACAAATAAGAAAATTTATATAATAAATATCAAAGGCCAAAAAAATATTATCATTATTAGGTTAAAATTATGTAATAATCTGGTTATTACTAGTTCAGTAGTTAATCTTAAATCAGTGATTTCAAAACAAAAACAAGTGAGTCGAAGAGTATTTTGCATTTTACGTTAGTTGGTGATCTGCCAAAAAGTATAAATTACTATAAGATGATTAAGCATTCTGCATTTTACATTCGTCTTGACTACGTAATATATTGTATAGATTAGGTGGTTATGCCACGTGGGATTTTCTTTATTTTTCTTCCTTTTAACTGATTTTTAATAGGAGGTCATTAATAAAGATATGTTTTTAATGATTTCAAACATAATATGTACTAACATTTCAAATATGTAGAATGTAGGCATTAGTTCTTTAAATGAATTGAATTTTCTTAAATATTAGTAAAAATGTTTAGGTTAGTAAGTATTTTTTGGCTTGCTTACATAGAGGTAGTAAAAAATGCTGTGATATAACACTTATGAGTTTTTGGGTAGCGTCTATACCCCATTAAGTAACTTTAGTATATTTATGTTTTATGTTAGCCCTTATATTTTTTAAATTTACAAAATATAGATAATATTTTTTTAATCGACTTACACTAATTTTGGACGGACCCCCATTGTTTACGATGTTTATTTAGTAATAGACGTAACCTTAACCTTTTGTTTTACCTCTACTAATCAATTTTATTATCACAGTTATAATATCAGTGGGTTTCCCACCGTCGAAGATAAAACCAGTGTTGCCACCTCATAGAAAATGTTGTCACTAGTTTTGGTTTAAAATGTCACTAGATTTAGGGATATTTTCAACGAAAAAAATCACTAGAATTCACTAAATAATTTTCAATTAATTACATGTTTAAAAAAGGTTTTAATAGTGGAATTTATGAAAACTTGCATAAATATATGACAATACTACTAAAAGGGATATTTGTAACTAAAAAAAATCACCAGATTCCATTAATAATTTTAATTAATTTTTATTCAAAATCAACCACGAGCAATTTTTAGCGCCTTTTTTTTTTTTTTTTTTGACCCAGGAAAAATGCGTTACGCATCATCACCCCACGCCGGGGGGCGCCAGGTGGTATGTGGGACTCCCCCGCCAAAGATGGTAGCGGCGGGGATACCCACTAAAAAACCTGGGGGTGTCCTGCGGGACGCCATAATGCCGGAGCAACGGGTACGCCGAAGCATTCATCCGCTGCCCCGACGGCGTTTGGTCCTCACTGACAGGAGGACCCCTCCGCGGTGGGGTGAAGAGGAGTTTCACCCCACCCTCTCAAGGGGCGCGCGGAAACACCGCGCGCGCCACCTCGTGGGTCTGTGCTTGCGGCGACGAGTACCCCCGTACTCGCCGCCTAGACCCAGGTTATGGGGGCTGGAGAAGGGCGTGGAAGATACGCCTCCGACGCCCCCTTCTCCGGGCACGCATCGGGAGGTCGGTGGTGACCTCCCGTTCGCGTTCCGCGATCTCCTTCTGCGAGATAATATTCTCGCAGAATGAGACCGCAGCCTGCCACGACTCCTCGCTCGCAACCATGGCTCTAACCATGGTTGCCAGCGAGAGTTCGCCCCCCATAACAGCGACGAGGGCACGGCGCTCACTGACCCAAGCTGGGCACTCCTCCAGTGTGTGTTGCGCCGTATCCACGTCGCTACCACAGTGGTGGCAAGCAGGGGTCGGTTCCCTGCCGGCTACGTGGTGCAAGTACTTTCCGAAGCATCCGTGCCCGGAAAGCACCTGCACGAGCCGGAAGGTCAAGGACCCGTGCTCTCTGTCCGTCCACTGCTGGAGTAGTGGACGGACTGCCACCACTGTCCAGCTGCCTGCTCGAGGGTGGGCCAGACGCGTACTCCACCTCTCGAGCAGTGCCTCCTTGGCTTCCTCCTTCCACCTCTCTACCTCCCTGGGAAACGCGGTGAGCCCGCGGAGGCGGAGCGCGGCGCGCCACTCCTAACTTATTTAGCGATTCTTTAAATATCACTAAATAATTTTTCAGTGACTTTTTTTAGAATGTCACTGTCTAGCTCCTAAAAGTCACTAAATTTAGTGACAAAGTCACTAAGGTGGTAACACTGGATAAAACTCAGACAAAAACTCACTGTTGACTTTAGCAGGTGATCTATCTAATCGTTTTGCTTTATCATTACTTACAATATCGATTTAACAGATCAATGACTTCAGTAAATTTTCCTTTACTAATAAATAAATATTATCACTATCACTACATAGTAATAAAATAAAGTTGCCTCCCGCGCTGCCGTGTATTATCTATAATGCCGTTAACTGACATCTAGACGCATTATGTACCTTATTTTTTTTTAGGTTTTTTTGCTCATAGTTCAAAATAAGGTTTTGGTAGTTTTTTTTTTTTTTTTTTTTTTTATACTATATAGGCCTACGTTTGACCACATCCCACCTGATGGAAAGTGAAAATGCGGTCGACGATGGATCACGTATGACGCCTAGAAAGGTACCTATTCACTCGTGCCTTGAAGATACCCAAGTTGTACCGCTCGGGAAACACAGATGACGGCAAAGTGTTCCAAATGCGACCAGTTCTCATTAGAAACGACGAAGCAAAACGCTTGGTGCGGGCTGTTGGTAGCGCCACTAAGTAGGGATGCCGCATTGCCGTCTGCCGCGACGTCCGTCGATAGAATGGGCATGGAGGAATTAGTTCGTGTAATTCCTGCGCACACTCTCCAAAATGAATCCTGTAGAAGACCGATAGCGAAGCGACCATTCTACGATGTACGATAACGGCATTATAGATATACCACGGTAGCGCGTCTGTCTGTCCCTATGTATGCTTTTATCTTTAAATCTACTCAACGGGTGATTTCATTAATAGATATAGCACGGTAAAGAGATATACCTTACAGTAGTTTGACTCCCTAGAAGCGGTTGAACTCAAGGTCGCGCGAGTTTGCAACAATTTGGGTAGTGTTCGGTAAGCAGCGAGGTGCCGAATTGACGTTTTTATGCAGTAAGCTTCCGAATAATGGTTGTGAATTAGTAAAAGTATCAGAAAGTATTTAATTGTTTTTGATATCTTGAGTAATTCACAAAAATAACGCCTATTCGGCACCCCGCTGCCTACCGAACACTACCCAAATTGTTTGAAACACGCGCGACCTTGACTTCAACCGCTTCTAGGAAGTTAAACTAATATGTCTTTACCGTGGATATAGTGATTCAAGAGGAAGGTTCATATGTATAATACATGCATAATGTAGTAAAAGATCTCTGATATTTTTTTATTAAACGCGACGAAGTGCGTGCGGATCCACTAGTAATTGAATAAAGATTAAAACGTGGTCATGTCAACCAATCAGAGCGTACCTACCATGCCCTGCGAGATAAAGATAAAAAACGATTTATCGCATGTTATCTTAGTAGGAAACAATATTTGAAGCATGTTATTAATAACACACCATAATAGATATTTGATAAAGATTATGAACAATCCTATATAGTAAATCAAAGTTTGTAAAAAGAAGATCCACCATAATAATGATTAAAATTTTGTAGGATGAGGCTTGAGGTTTTTCTAGTGATAAAAAGTTTCAGTTTTTACACTGTTTTTATTCAGTATCGTGTCGTTTTTGTAAAGCATAATAATATGGTTAAAAAACATTTAAGTACTAACTTGTTAAATCAAATAAAAAGTTTAAGGCAAAAATTAGGCTTTTTTACCGTCGTCGTCAATACTAACTCAATGCTCACTGTTTAGCAAAGTCATTACTCATTACCAAGTTTAGAAAAGGAGTTTACTTGGCTTCATCGTTGCCATAGATATACTACTCGAGTAGTATATCTATGATCGTTGCTATATTAATGCCGCTGTTTTCACCAGACACGTGTCTTAAATAGAAAGAAGAACAAAGAATAAGAATTTATTGCCAGAAAATAATAATACAATTTTGCATATCATATAGGTAATTATAACATACAGTGAGGTGTCCTTAATGCTAACCAATTTAATTATTTTCCGTGAGACTCAAGCTAAGCTCAATTTAAGGCTTGTATCTTGAGCCTCAGAGAAATGTAGATCATCTTTATGAAGATCCAATGTTTCCAGGGAATTGGTTCCTTAGATTTCCTCACTTGTTATTTATCCGTAGGTGAACTCCATGCTTCAATTAGCTAAGCTGAAGAAGATTGGAGCTATATAACGCTTCTAACCATACCACAGAGTTTCATATTATATAATACTAGCTTGTGCTCGCGCATTTGCCCGCGTGCTGAAATCCTTTCTTAGCGGACGTCTACATCATGAAACCTATTTGTTTTCCATCCGTTCACCGGTTTGGGCTGTGCGTTGATAGATCAGTCAGTAGTCACTCTTTCCTTTTATTTAGATAGATGGCAATGCTAATAATAATATAGAGCTTCTAACCCATCAGTTCAACTAGCATCCTCACGTTATATAGTGGATGGACTACAATAACTCCATGTCGCCGTCTTTCCTCCATCAGTCAAGATTCGAGAGATATCAGAGATTCTCATGATCTCTGGAGATTTTCATATCTGAGGGTTGTGACCCCTTCGTTCCTTTTCGTCCTCGCCATTCACGATGGTGTCCCATCTTATTAGGTATCGCTCTAAATAAGACGCTCGTGGGTTTTGTCTATCAAAACGTTTGTGATTGTTTTCCTGAAAAAAAAAATATTAAGGAGATTGTGTACACTGTACACACCGAAATACCATTTTAATAATTTCATGGAAAGTGAATTTTTTCTTCATTATGTTCAGACTTTTCAGGGTTCCGTAATAACAGATCTTTGTCTATTTGTTGTCAATATTTTTTTCCATGTAAAAATTATGGATAGCGTTTAACCGTTCAGTTCAATATTGTCCTTGGGCCAATACAAAATATTCCTAAAGTTTAGTGATAAAGAGATAATTTGAGATTACCTCTATAATGTTATAAAGGTATCATTCACCTTTCTGATTTTTATTACAATTTTCAAAGTAGGTAAGAAATGAAAATGTTTCTTGACAACAAAGAAAATGGAATATGATGAATGGAAGAACGAACGATGACTTTGAAAAATCATTAAAATAAACAACATAAAATTAATTACTATTATAAATAATGATGTAATACAAGCATTATATTGGTGTTACATAACTATTGCATCAACATTTTGCGTTGTCTTGACAAGCTTTAATTTTCCGGGATTTGACCTTTTATTTTACCTAAATGCTTTTTCATTTTTTCTGTTCTAGATTCTAGAGTTTATTACTAGCACGCCTATATCTTATTACATTTATTCTATTCTCGACCTGTAGGGCGATCACAATCTGCAAAGAAAATGGAGGATTTTCCCCATCCATTTGACCGATTATAATGCGTCAGCAATACCACAGGTGCACAAAAAAAACAGCCTACCTGATGGGAACAGTTACCGTCGCCTATAGATTCTGCATCTATGTTGCTGCTGACGTCATTGCCAAAGCATTGTCGATGATGTAGGCTGGACAAATCCCTCGCTGAACCCAGGTGGGTTCACTGAACATGGTGTTATGAACACATATTGATTGCTGAAAATCAACAGCTGCGTTTTTGACGCGAGTTCTGAACACCAACGTTGTGTTTTGTCATGGAATTTTTCCATACAAAATTAATTTCAGGCACCTTGGATAGTTCTAAAAAACGGCGCCGCAACCAATGTGTTAGTGTTTGTTAACGTTGAACGCGCGGGCGCGGGCGCGGGCGCGACAGACTTTGCTTACACCGCACGTGCGTTTGTACGTGAACACTTTCATAGCACGTCGTATGTTTGATATTTCGCGCCCGCGCCCGCGCGTCAACGTGGGCCAACGCTTAAGGCGCTATGGTAAGTGAAATGTATGTTTTTCAAAGCCTAATATAGCAAACTTTTAAGAAGATCTACTACTTTATATTTTAGTATGTGTAACTTCAATCTTTGAACAAGAGATCTTTATTAACAGAAACATGATAATTGTTTTTTTCTCGATAGTTTTATTTTTTTTAAATATGCCTAATTTTCTTCCTTCCATTTAAATATTTGTAAAACTAGGACAAAAATAAACATTTAGAGTACTTTATTTGATACATAACATTCAAACGGATGGCTATGCAGGGTATTTTATCGATAAGTTAATTTAATGATTTTTAATTGAATTTTAATTCCCACGGAGCATTACCGCACGCACTCAGAACGCCGGTGACCACTGTCAGCGTCGGACCTGTGCACTTCGATCTCACCTCCACTACGATTACAGCGCGCGCGCGTTTGAATTATTTAGGAGTACTTATATTGTGAATTTCCAAATCTCAGAAGCGTGTAGGGGGTTTAATTTATTTGTAACTAGCTGACCCGCGCGCACTTCGTTGCGCGTGACAGTCAATAAAGCGAAAGTTTGGTGCTGCCATTTAGGATTGTATTTCCATCTCCGCGATTTTGTGAGCGTAAAATAGTTTTAACCCAGTGGGTAGTGAATAATATCGGACTGGGTATATCTATGAAGTTTTGTTTTGCTATCGCAGGAACCAGTCCTGTGTCCTTTCCCGGAGGTCAAACTATCTCGGTTTAACGGTTGTTGATTGTCTTCACAAATTTTCACGCCTCTTTTCAGGAATTAGAACTATTTGTGGTCCTTTCCCGGTAACCCTTAAACTTATCTCTACTGTAATGTACCTAAACCTAAGTTAAATTATAATTATTGGTTACCAATTTCTCACACTATCTTTCTCACGACTCAAATCAATTCTGTGATTCCTGAATTCCCATTAAAACTCTGACTCTCCTTCCTCCTGCCTGTAATACTGATTCTCCTTAATAGTTAATTTCTGACATAAAAACTATTCAATAACTTTCCATGCAAACGTTTTTCGGAAATAATTCCCGTTCTCCTGGGAATTTCACAAAATCCCTCCTTATTGGTCGCCTACGTTATATTAAGAATACGTTGACCAAATTTTAGCTAAAACGAAGAAGCGGCTACCGATTTCCTACACAAACTGCATCCCCCCCCTTTCCTCCCCTTAAAGGTTGATTTCTGGGATAAAAAGTGTCTCGTATCATTTTTTATGACTCAAACTAAAGGTTGTATCAAATTTTAGCGTAATAGATAGAGTCAACGGTTCTAAATTTCATTTTGTTGCAGCTATTTCGAAATTGATTTGATTTCCATCCCCGCGGCGTTGAATTAGTATACATAGTTATATTTCCTCCCGCTCTGGATAGCGAAGAAAATCGAGCCAAGTATTTCTATGCAGTTTTTTTTCGCTACCACAGGAAACAATCCTGTGTTACTTTCCTGGAATTCAAAATATTTTAATACAAAATTACAGCTAAATCAATTTAGCGGCTATTGATTCCTTTTTCCAGAATTCCTTATTCCATAAAACTATTTGTTTTCCTTTTAACTATCTATATTGGGAATTTAAGCTAAATCGGTTCCTCATGCCTCATACTATCATTCCCGAGACTCAAATCGATTCCGTGGTTCCTGTAGGTATGCCCATAAAACTCTGACCTTAAAAGTGAGGGAAGGTGAAAGGCCCTTTCACCTATATGCATTGTCGACTTAAAGGAACTAAGACTAAGGGACTATCTCAATTATGTCCTTTCTTTTGGCTCAAGCTGTATCTATTTCGAATTTCTGCAAAATTAGAGCTGCGGGTACTAATTTCCCATAAAAACACCGATCCCCCTTTCTCCCTTTAAGCTTGGTTTCTGTAATAAAAGCTATTCCAGGCCTTTTAAGAGTCTCCAATTAACAACAAAATCACAAAAAGTAAAGAACAATTTTATTTTCTACAATTTTCAGTTTAAATGTTCATATTAGGGATTTAGAATTTAGATATTTAACGTGCCTCACGATTTTATTTTTCAGCTTTTTAGTACACTGTATTCAACATGTCAACCCCATTCATTTGATACCCATATTGATGAGATTAAAAAAATTGGTTATCCGCCATTTTGTAGCGAGTGCCATCTTTGATTTTTATTTTGTATAGTGCACTGTATTCTAGTTATCAAGTCCTTTCATTTGATACCCATATTGATTGGAAAAAAAATGTAATCCGCTTTTTTGTAGCGGCGGCCATCTTGGATTTAAAATAATTTTAAATATACGTAATTATATTGTCACCAGAACCAAAGGCGTACACCAAATTTCATTTGAATCGGTTGACAGGAAGAGGGCGAAATTTCAAATTTGCGATTTTTTTTTACTAAATTTGACCCAAGAATAAAAAATAATAAAACAAACGGAGTGAGCTAAATAAAACCGTTTAAAATAATAAAAAATGATATTAGAAACCTCAATAATTGAAGACCTATCCGTAATCCGTAGATACCTAAAACGTATGGGTTTGATGAATAAAATGAGTTTTAGTTCTATGGGGAGCCCAAAAAATATTTTTTTCTATTTTTGTGTGAAAAACTTAATGCGGTTCACCGAATACATCTACTTACCAAGTTTCAATCGTATAGTTCTAATAGTTTCGGAAAAAGTGGCTGTGACACATGGACGGATGGACGGACGGACAGACATGACGAATCCATAAGGGTTCCGTTTTTGCCATTTGGCTACGGAACCCTAAAAACCACCTCAACAAAAAAAATAACTTTAGAACTTCCGAAGACTTTTATTAAATAAGGCATGCAAACGAATTTACTCACATAAAGTTAATAAAATAATAATAATTCAATTAGACAAACTCAACATAAAATTAAGGACAATGATTTTTCTGATTATGTGATGGAACTTTAAAGTGAATATATATAATATATCTAATATATAAAATTCTCGTGTCACAGTTTTCGTTGCCATACTCCTCCGAAACGGCTTGACCGATTTTGATGAAATTTTTTGTGCTTATCCGGTATCTGTGAGAATCAGATTTATAATAAAATTATATATTTATAATAAAGGATTTGGGGGAGGTCTTTGCCCAGCAGTGGGACAGTACAGACTAAACAAAAAAAAAAATTATAATAAAACAATTATTATTTTGCTATCTCAGTGTAACTCTCATATTAACTTTTAATCATTCCTATTAATTATTTATATGGCAAAACAACGTTTGCCGGGTCAGCTAGTTATTTATAAAATTATTCAACAAATATGGTATATGGTATGTAATAAAATAATTAATATCAGGTATTTTAAAGTTACATTAATTTTATAGTAATTATTAAGTGTTAAATTTTTGACTCGCAGTCTGTAAAACTCTAGGATTCAGGAATAACGACATGGATTGTTGACCGCCCTTTGGCATAATTTATTTATTTAAGGACATCCAACGCAGGAATTCTATTTCTAATCACAATCCCAACAATCATTTCACGAAATTTCAGCTCAATCGGTTTAGCGGTTACGGATTTGCATACAAACGTTTTTCGGGAATAATTCCCGTTCCCGGGGGAATTTCGCAAAATCGCTTCTTATTGCACGATGAAGTTTTCCAAAAAATACGCTGTCCAAATTTCAGCTCGATCCGTCCAGCCGTTTGGGCTGTGCGTTGATAGCACGAAAGTGTACGAACGATTTTATATAATAAGATAAGTAAATCTTTAGATTGATATAACTCTTTTATTTAAAAACCGATTTGACTAAAACCAACACTAAGTTTCAAGTAGAGAAAACTGCAACGTATTAGTGAAAATTTTATTCAAATCGGTGGTGTTGTTTCACCTCACCAGTGACACAAACTATTTACAAATTTAGCCCAAATTAAACTAAAGGTCTACTTTCGTTTACAGGCAGATCGATAGATGGCGTATTTTTAACCCCCGACGCAAAAACGACGGGGTGTTATAAGTTTGACGTGTCTGTCTGTCTGTCTGTCTGTCTGTCTGTCTGTCTGTCTGTCTGTCTGTCTGTGTGTGTGTGTATGTGTCTGTCTGTGGCACCGTAGCTCCCAAACGGATGAACGGATTTTGATTTAGTTTTTTTTGTTTGAAAGTAGAGTTAGTCGAGAGTGTTCTTAGCCATGTTTGGTGAAAATCGGTTCAAGATGGCCGCCGCTACAAAATGGCGGATTACTTTTTTCTTCCACGACCCCCCTAATATGGGTATCAAATGAAAGGGCTCAACTAGTACAATACAACCCACTATATAAAATTTAAAATCCAAGATGGCCGCCGACACAAATGGTGGATAACATTATTATTTTCTCAATTCCTTCAATATGGGTATCAAATGAAAGGGCTTGAGTAGTAGAATACAACGTTCTATAATAAATTTCAAATCCAAGATGGCCGCTGCCAAAAATGGTGAATAACATTATTATTTTGTCAACTTCTTCAATATGGGTATCAAATGAAAGGTCTTGAGTAGTAGAATACAAAGTACTATGACAAATTTCAAATCCAAGATGGCCGCCGCCAAAAATGGTAGATAACATTATTATTTTGTCAACTTCCTCAATATGGGTATCTAATGAAAGGGTTTGAGCAGTAGAACACTGTACACTACACAACTGTACAAATCAATTTTCATCAAATCTAAGATTACCACCACCACAAAATGCCCAATATTTATTTTCGCAAATCCTTTAATAGGTATGAATATCCAACGGCTTGAGTAGGTATATATAATTATAACAATCTAAATATATAAAAGGAAAGAGTGACTGATTGACTGCCTGATCTATCAACGCACAGCCTAAACCACTGAACGGATTGGGTTGAAATTTGGAACACAGATAGGTTTTATGACGTAGACCTCCGCTAAGAAAGGATTTGGCCTTGCGAGCAAAGCCGCGAGCATAAGCTACTATTATATATAAGTATACTGAAAGGGAATTAGAAACATTAAATAATTAAATGAAAACTAATTATAAAAAGTAATAGATATTAATACCACCACTGTAACCTAACGTATATCTAATATTATGCTTAAATGAGGTGTCTATTGAAAGCGTGAAGTGATATTTGTACCTTAATCTTAGCCACAAAACATCCATTACTGAATATCATAGGCCTCCCCTTTTGACTTCCAAAATACCGGTACAGGTACCATAGTACCAGTTGAAAGCAACATAGGTATTACATCCAGCGTCTTCCGGCGACCTTTATAATCCACGATGATAGGTGATGTCCACCTTGTGGGTGGCCATCCGCTTTACGTGCTAGGTGGCCTGGCCATTGCCACTTTAGCTTGCTAATCCGCTGGGCTATGTCGGTGATTTAAAATAGTCTACCGATCTCCTCATTCCTGATTTGATCGCGTTGAGCAATCCAGAGCCCTCTCCATAGCTCGCTGGACTACTTTGAGTTTTAAGATGAGGCCAATAGTGAAGGACCACGTTTCAGTGCCGTAAGTCATCACAGGAAACACACATTTATGACTTTCGTCATGAGGCACTGAGATAAAAGACATTGCGTAGTTTCCCGAAGGTTGCCCAACCGAGTTGGATTCAGCGGTTGACCTCTTTCTCAACGTTGGATGGACCTAATTTGACTACTTGTCCTAGGTAGAAGTATGAGTCAACTACTGCGAGCAGATACATACTGCGTTGGGCATAACATTGATTTGTACATAAACAATCATAATACGGTATTTTTTATTTAAATCGGTGTAGCAGTTTAACTAATTAATTACAACTAATGACCAATATTTAATAGAATAGAATAGAAAACTCCTTATTGCACACACAAATACAATAATATAAAATTTAAACTAAGATTACACAGAAAGAAGTCAGTCAAGTCAGTTTAGTCTTTATTATTTCGCAGACGTTGCAGTTCTGACAAAGCAGCTTTGTCATGGGGATTATTGAATAATTTTCTTTGGTCCAGTTCACAAATAGCGACACCATTTAAACTTTTTACGCGGCTTAAAGCCACGTAGGCTTGGCCTTTTGCGAATATTTTTTTTCCCAAATATATAACGGCCTTCTCCACGGTGGTCCCCTGTAGCTTATGGACAGTAACTGCCCAACTTAAAATTATCGGGAACATGGTTCTTTCTATGTTGCCATAGCCTTTGAGACCTTGAAATATTATAGTTTGCGGTCTTATGGGAACACAACCGTTTTCATCTTTTGAACTCCTGCCAATTGACTCGTCATCGAATTTAATTAATATTAACTTAGGTTGTTCACCTTCTTCCAGTTGGTCTCGGCGAAGTCCGTTCCATTCAATTTTTTTTATGATTCCCATACTACCATTAACCAGCCCTTCTGATACCTTTAAATTTACCCTCAACATGACCCGAGTCCCAATTGCAATTTTAATAGAATTGAGTAACCCGCCCGTACAGTTTGGATCTTGCGGGACAGAAACGTGGTTTGGTTTTTGACCATAGGTGGCAGGTTCTTTAGACTCGTCGAGAGCATTTACAGTATAAATTTTTACTGTTTCAGCCATTGTCTGTACCATTTTTTCGTTATAAGTATTTACCAATTTTACAGTAGGAAAAATGCGTACAGCGTTACCATCTGCGAAATCTCCAGTTAGAGACACTCGACTTCTTTCAAGTAAAATTTCAAATTGCTCCATACTCAATTCCCCCACCCTTAGATTATTGAGAATGTCGATAAATTCACTGTCATTTTGTTGCCTGACGTTGGTTTGGAGCTCACAAAGTCCAAAATATTGCCATAGGTGGGGTTCTCCCTGGAATACAAGAGGTTGCTTGAAACACCAACTGCCCTTTACGGGCGACAATTGCATTATATCTCCAAAGACTAAGATATTTACACCACCAAAAATATCTGTACAGCTTTTGAACTCTTGTAAACGGAGATGTATAGATCGAAAAACTTCATAAGACACCATCGATATTTCGTCGATTACAAGCCAGCGGATATAGCGCCATTTTCTTCGCATGTCCTCCAGACGTTGTCCAGTCATTTGCCTGTAGACTGTGGCTCGACCTTTTTCGATGCCAAGAGAAAATGCACTATGCAGGGTTTTCCCGTTTACAAGCCGCGCTGCAACTCCTGTGGGTGCTGTGACTTCAACAAAATTTGCTTGCAATAATTGGTCTACAGTGGGAGCGTAACACCGTTTAATTTGGTGTACTAAAGTTTTAAGCACGAAAGATTTTCCACTACCAGCCCCTCCTGTGACGAATAATTTTAATGAATTATTTGTGTTTGGTTGATTTGTCACCTCATCTCGAATTCGTTTTGTCACTTCATCATATATGTTTTTTTGTTCTGTGTTCATGCTGCTAACCATAGAATGAAACTCTGCATCAGTGATATTAACATGAATTGATTCTTCAACTTCCTCCACTTCGATATCAACATCAGCCATTCTTGGATCATATCCATCAACAATCGCACCTACATCGTGGTTTTCTGTCTCTTGATCATTAACATTATTAAATGTAGGAGGTTCAGCTAGTGCTAGAACTTGGCCAATAACTTGCTGAAGCTCACGTTCAATAAACTGGAATTGCTCAATAGAATCTCCATGAAAAGGACGTAACCGATCTCGCTGTGCCATAAATGCCGCTTCGCATGTTTCATAGCCAGTTAACAAATCTTCTTCATCTCTAAACGGTACATGGGCCACAAGATAGCTATAAAAATAGCCTTCTCGGTCTCCCGTTTGTGTATAATAGCGAGTCCTCAAAATTGCTGGCTTTCTTCGTTTTTTCATCATGTTTCCATTTAAAAGTCTGATGGTTGTTTGCGCGGTTGCAGTGCTCTCTTCTAGATCTTCGTAAGCTTCTCCATCACCGTTTTCTTCTTCCGTTAGTAACCGACTTGAATGTTCATAATTTACGGCAAATTCTGCTAAACTTACATGCTCTAGATTTGCTGGCCTTTGAATATATCTGTCAAATATATTTTGATATGTTTGACCTTCATCACTGTCATATCTTAAAATTCGGTAACGCTCATGAGGTAGGCATGTATTGACAAAAACGACTTTTCGAGAACTGTCTCTCAGTTTCAAATGGCATAATCTGTATGCACATTCACATGCAGACACTCTGCGATGATTTAATATTGCCATAGAAACAGCAAATAATTGTCTACCAATATCCCCATGACAGGCTCGAACTTTGCTGACGGCATCTTTGACTGCTTGGCCAACGTCTTGTGGTTCGTGCTTTGAAGTATATTTGGCTATATAATAAGACACAGCTGTTACATTGCCACATGGTTGAATGTCCATATTTGCCTTCCAGAGTTTCAATATCTGCGGATTGTAATTATTTACATACTGTTCTTCTGGATTTCTTTTCAAAATACAAAACCGTCCATTGTTACGGAAAGTTTCATCAGGTCCTAATAAAACTGTCTCGTCGCTTGCCGGTCTAGGAAAATTAAAACGGCAGTGTTGGTCTTGCCTGTTTTTATAACAGGTGTGGGAATGTGAGTGAATTTGTACTTTTTTCACAATGTCATTTAATGCATCGTCCTCATTATTTAACGAACAAGAAACAATGGTATTAATTAAATGTTTACCCTCAGGAGTTTCAAAATTAGGTGCGTTTTGAATCCAACACAACATATGCAAATGTGGACTACCACGGTTTTGAAATTCAATCCTCCACCAGAAATCTACAAGCTTTCCTCCTAGAATTTCATCGTCGTTCTTCAAGAGTGTCATAAAAGCATTAACCCTAATCATGAACTGACGGCTTAAGGTCACAGGATGGCCGTCAATTAATGCTTGTTTTTCCATAACGTTTAAGTCACCCGGACTTTCGTTTGGCCTGCCGGCAGCAATTAGCAGCGCTTTCAACATGTCGTACCAATTTAGATCATTACAACTTAACGTGAGAAACCACGTAGGGGGACCTATATTTTTTACCATAGCAATAAGATTAGAACATGCACTTTGCCAGTATGCATTCGATCCACGCATATTGCGCATATTAAGGTGAATATTTTCGACCAGGTTTTCCGGTTGATTTTCTCCCTGGCGCATTCTTAAAACCACCCCTATATTTTGCTTTGCTCTATAAAATTCCATAACGGATAATGCGTAGAATAGATAGTCATGCCTTTGAAAACGTGTATCAGCTCCCATTATTCTAGCTTGGCAGTAGTCCAATGGTGTAATCGGATGACTTCGAGTTTCCTGTAAACCATTTCTACCATAAGGAAACAAATGGAACCAAGAGAGTTCTTCTGCTCTTCTCTCCCTGGTTATTTGTAAAGGAGCCTCAGTTTTTCTTCGAAGTTGATGAACAGGTAATTGATCACAGTTATTGTTATCAATAACAGTGGACAATTCAGGGATAGGTTCATCCACAACACGTAAGACCGACGAGGAGATAACTATATTCTCATTGTTCAAATCATTTGATGATTCTGATGACTGTTGGGTGTTTCTTATAATATGAATATCACTTTGGATTTCATTTATATTCTGATTTAATGGATTTACATCAGGGATTATTTTTATAATACTATATTGATCATTGTCTGGCCTATTTGCCAGTGGTTTTGGTATCGTTGATTTTAACATTGACCACAATCGTGTAATATCTGTGAAAGATACTAAGCAAGCGGTTCCATCATGAGCTACACGACCCTTTGGTCCCCTTGAATGAGAGTCAAACAAATAATATAGATTGTCTCTTTTCCAGATTGCTACCGACATCCCATTACATGTAACAATAGCTCCCTCACCATCACCAGATTCTGTAAAAAACTGAATTAAACCATTCTTTAGATTCGGAAACCCTTCAATATTTATATTCAAATGGCCACAAATCGAAGAAATTTCATCTTGAATTTGTATTACACATGAATGATTCAGTACTTCAAAATTTATTTGTAACTCTTGAACACGTAAATATTCTATATTAGCTTCGGCTGAATCCGGAGCCACACGAGACTGTATACTATTTGAGTATAAACGATCACCTGAAATCAATATTGAATCTATTATATTAGTAGACCATGTTTCTGTTTCTTTAATTTTTGCAACAGTAATAGCTACTGCTGCGTTCGCAGTACACTGTTTTCCTCGAGAAAACGAAAGAAATTTACAGTGACCTTGATGAAATGAGCCTCTCAGTATACGCCGATCATTATTAATATCTTGAAAACCAATTGTGTCATCTGTATAATCCTGTTGTATTATTTCGTTACGTTCAACATGACAAATTTCGTTAACATCGTAATTTTCATTACTAAAATTTACTGTAATCTAATGCAGCTCGCAGGTTTTGAATATTTACAGAAAATTGACGTAATCTTTGAACTGATTCTAATTGCTCGCACACAATAACCAGACCAGCACTACTTATTCTTAGAGGAAGCTGCTCTGCAATTTCGTCAACATCTTGGCCGAAAAGTACGGCTTGACCGTGGAAACCATGTTGTCCGAAGCGACCACTGAGTTTAACCATTTTGACAAATGGAATTATCCTACTTAACAAACGTACTTCTACATCAGATAGTGTCGCAATTTCTGGGGGAATATCGTCTAATGACATACCATTCCAATAGGCTTGAGTAGGTGTTCTTGATCTACGAAGTGTTCTAACACATCGGTGACAGGCAGAGATAACGTCATAGTGTGCCATTAACTCATTTGGTATTATACCTCCTGGCAAATCGGATAATGTTACTGATTGTACTTGCTTACGATAGCAAAGCTTATAACAAATTAAACAAACTGTATCAGCGAATTTGTTAATTGAATTATTAAAATCTATCCTGGATTTGGTTCTAGAAAGAGCTGTAGCTGCTGCATCTCTGCCAAGCCTTAAGGCCCGCTGTTCTTGAGTCTCGTTTAAACGAGACTCGGCGGTACTCAGTGCATCCATAGCACGCCTTTGCAATCTTTGTTCCGGAGTCTCATTTTGACGTGACTCCGCAGTGCTCTGTGCATCCGTAGCACGCCTTAGCGATCTTTGTCCGGGAGTCTCATTTTGACGTGACTCAGCAGTACTCTGTGCATCCATAGCACGCCGTAGTGATCGTTTTTCCGGAGTCTCATTTCGACGAGACTCAGCAGTGCTCAGAGCATCCGTAGCTCGTCTTTGAGATATTTGTTCAGGAGTCTCGTTTAGACGAGACTCAGCAGTTCTCTGTGCATCCGTAGCATGCCTTAACAATCTTTGTTCAGGAGTCTCATTTAGACGAGACTCAGCAGTACTCTGTGCATCCGTAGCACGCCTTAAGGATCTTTGTTCCGGAGTCTCATTTAAACGAAACTTCGCAGTACACTGTGCATCTATAGCACGTCTTTGAGATCTTTGTTCAGGAGTTTCGTTTAGTCGAGACTCAGCGGTACTCTGTGCATCCGTAGCACGCCTTAAGGATCTTTGTTCCGGAGTCTCATTTAAACGAAACTTCGCAGTACACTGTGCATCTATAGCACGTCTTTGAGATCTTTGTTCAGGAGTTTCGTTTAGTCGAGACTCAGCGGTACTCTGTGCATCCGTAGCACGCCTTAAGGATCTTTGTTCCGGAGTCTCATTTAAACGAAACTTCGCAGTACACTGTGCATCTATAGCACGTCTTTGAGATCTTTGTTCAGGAGTTTCGTTTAGTCGAGACTCAGCGGTACTCTGTGCATCCGTAGCACGCCTTAAGGATCTTTGTTCCGGAGTCTCATTTAAACGAAACTTCGCAGTACACTGTGCATCTATAGCACGTCTTTGAGTTCTTTGTTCAGGAGTTTCGTTTAGTCGAGACTCAGCAGTACTCTGTGCATCCGTAGCACGCCTTAAGGATCTTTGTTCCGGAGTCTCATTTAAACGAAACTTCGCAGTACACTGTGCATCTATAGCACGTCTTTGAGATCTTTGTTCAGGAGTTTCGTTTAGTCGAGACTCAGCGGTACTCTGTGCATCCGTAGCACGCCTTAAGGATCTTTGTTCCGGAGTCTCATTTAAACGAAACTTCGCAGTACACTGTGCATCTATAGCACGTCTTTGAGATCTTTGTTCAGGAGTTTCGATTAGTCGAGACTCAGCGGTACTCTGTGCATCCGTACCACGCCTTAAGGATCTTTGTTCCGGAGTCTCATTTAAACGAAACTTCGCAGTACACTGTGCATCTATAGCACGTCTTTGAGATCTTTGTTCAGGAGTTTCGATTACTCGAGACTCAGCGGTACTCTGTGCATCCGTAGCACGCCTTAGCGATCTTTGTTCCAAAGTCTCATTTAAACGAGACTCTGCAGTACTAAGTGCATCTGTAGCACGCCTTAATGAACTTTGTTCTGGTGTCTCATTCAAACGAGACCCAGCAGTACACTGTGCATTTGTAGCACGCCTCTGCGAAGTTTGTTCTGGAGTTTCGTTCATACGAGACTCAGCAGTAGACTGTGCATTTGTAGCGCGCCTCTGCGAAGTTTGTTTTGGAGTCTCGTTTGAACGAGACTTACCAGTGCATTGTGCGTTTTTGCAAAGCCTGGAAGCTCGTTCATCTGGAGTTTCATTAGATCGGGAATGACTAGCATTTCTGGCATTTGTTGTATTGCGTAAACAACGTTCAACCCGAGTTTCTTTAGATCTCCGTAAAGCCTTTGATGCTGCATCACTATCTAAACGACGACGTTTATCTAATAAACTCTCTTGGCAACGCAGTTCAGCTTTTCGAGTAGCTTGTGACAACAAAATGCTATTTTTTTCACATGTATTATCATCAGACTGAGTTAATTTGCGCTTTTTAGATTCGTTTTGAGCTTTTTTAGTTTTTCTGCCCAGTCCCATTTTTAGAAACTATATCTGATATAAATAAATAGGTACCTTATCTAATAGCTATGAAATTCTTGTACGAAATTGTAATAACTTTCCAAAAACAAGAACAAAAAAACTGTATATTAGCCTCACAATATATTTTGTCTCTATATTAAAAAATGTTATTTTTAGACGAATAAAAATCCTGGTTACCTTGTCCTGCTGTTGAACGTTCGTATGATTTTTTTATATTGAAAATTATCGCATCAATGTACCGCTCTATGCCTACATAAAACATGAAAACATCTACCTAAACACAATGTATTAAAATTACAATGAAAATATTTAAGTAAGTAGGTAGTACCTACTACCTACCTATTACTGAAATGACAAATAATTAAAGTAATTAAAAAACTCAATATGTATACTACTAAACTAAATAAAGATTGAACAAGACTAAAAAAAAAAACTAAAAAAATATTTATAGTACCTAATTTGGTAAGTAAACCTATTAGAAATATAGGTACAAGTGAATCTACATAAAAACTGGATACACAACTAATCTTACTTAATATCGAATGCAAAATACTCAGTAAATTTACGTGGAAAAACACCGACCAAGACAAAATTATATAAAATTACACCGAAAATGTTAAATTACTAAGTTTTAAGAATAACAAGTAAAACTTAATACTAAGATAAACAATATGTACACAACTAAACTAAATAAAGATTGAACAAGACTATAAAATAAAAAAAACTGCAACGAAAATATTTATAGTAAATTGGTAAGTAAACCTGTTAAAAAATACAAGTGAATCTACTTAAAAACTGGATTCACAACTAATCTAACTAAATAAAGACTGCGCAATACCCAGTAAATTTACGTGGAAAACACCGACCAAGACAAAATTATAAAATATAAATTACAACGAAAATGTTAAATTACTAAGTTTTAAGAATAACAAGTAAGACTTAATACTATGATAAACGAGATATAGAGCTAAACCAAAAAAATGCTGATTATAAATTATATTTAAACGACTAATCTTAAGTACGACGTCTGCCCGTTCGGGTAACCAAACTTAATAATATTACGCTCCGTCCACTTACCGCCCCACTCCCGCGCCGCGCCGCCGCGCTGCACCGCCGCGACTAGGGGTGTTCGCTATTTTCACTATATAAATTCACACCACAACTCAAAAGTGCAACTTCTTTTCTCGCAATTTACGTACCTACTTAAAGAAATTTTGACTAAACCTAATCACATAATATCA
The DNA here is from genome assembly GCA_947507615.1 of Hemithea aestivaria. Taxonomy (NCBI): domain Eukaryota; kingdom Metazoa; phylum Arthropoda; class Insecta; order Lepidoptera; family Geometridae; genus Hemithea; species Hemithea aestivaria. The sequence continues at coordinate 4,263,596 of OX382325.1, read as the reverse complement.
CAAAAGTCCAAAAAGAAAGTTTCTAAATAAATCCCGAATATTGTCCGTAACACAATTCACAATATCAAGAATTAAAATTGTTCAATCCGCACTAAAACTTAATGTAAATAGAATACAGTGTAAACTCTTTATAACGAAACTCAAGGGACGTTCTAGAGAGTTATCGTTATATGGAGTGAACAAAAACACAACGTATCACACAAACTTTTTCGTCAACACTAATCGCTTTGCGTTTACTGGCGATGTTAACAGTTTCAAAGTTGGTTTACGACTGATAATACGATAGGTACCCAATATGCTTGGTCGAAGAAAATCACTTCCGAGAAAACAATACGTCATACTGCACGTGTTCAAGGCAATTAAGGATAACAAAAGCTAGACCGACCTCGGATGTTTCGGAGCTTCAAAGTCTTTTGTTACCTGATAACATAATATAACAATAATACCGATAATAAATATTTACTGTCTAAAAATATGAACGCATTTCTTCGTAATAGAGAATGGCGTATCGCTATAAAGAGTGTTTCAATGTGTGGGTTTTCACTCAAACCAAAGTTAGTTATGTTGGGCTCACTTTAACGTTATAGGGAGTTTATCGTTATAAAGGATAACGTTATAAACACACACTGTACACTGTATATCAAAACTCAAAATATCACAATCATTCGTTTATAATATAATGTCACCCGTTTCGTTTTATCGATTCGCACTGATTGATTGTGATAAAACTAAAACTCAAATTGAATAAAACTATAAAACTGTTATATTAAAACGGAATAAAACCATATTAACCATAAACATTAAACAACTCAAAAACAAACGGAAAAAACGTGTACGGCAATGTGTTTCTTACGTAGTAATATTAGAGCATAAATTTGCATGTGATACTCTTTCAACTACTTCTGTCTCAACGAGGTTTCGGTGTTGATATACCAAATTGAGCTGTAGCTGCACGCTTAATTTGGCTTTTGAAAAATCTTTGGCCCAGAGTACTATTCCAAATTGAGCCGTAAGTTAACGCGCTTAGAGTTTAATTTGGCTTGTGAAAAATCTAATGCTTAGAAAAGTATTTTTTTAATCTTTTTCCAACTTCGGGTCGGAATTTGGCCGCACGTCTGTGCATTTGCCAATGAAATAATTTGTAAATAACCGGTTGGTGAAAATAACTTAAGTCGCTTGAATCAAATAATGAGTTGTATAGTTTAAATTAAATAACAGTTTAATATATCGGTTATATAATATAACGAACACCCCTAGCCGCGACTTGCGTTCCGTAGGTACACCAGAAATCAGAACGTATAGCGCATGGAACAAAAAAAATAGAAACCATTAACAACGAAAGTTGACTTACGGGAGTGTTCTTAGCTAGCGTACTTTTCACGAGGAGTCCCTATGGCGGGCGCCAATATCGCGCGTTTTAAACTTAAAATATATATCTATTATATTTTGGCCCTTCATATTTAATTTCTTTCTTAATTAAATAGGTATGTCGTATGTATTTAGTTTATCTAAGAAATTAATTGATTAAATTAAATTTAGTTTCACTAAATTCCGCGGGACCTCTTTCGTGCAAATATCTCTATGTTCGGTGGAAAGTGGAAAGCGGTCCAAATGCGTTGGGGGTTTTTTTTAATTTTTTAATTTAATTACTTGTTAGTTTGTCGCACTTTTTGCTTTTTGATTTTTTTGAATTGAATTTACTTTATATTCTATTACTTGTACTTCGAAATTTTGATGTAAATTAGGGGCGATGTGTCCGATATAAATGATTATTATTTATTTTATTATTTTATTTTACGTTTCCCTAGGAAAAATTGACAAAATGTTTTACGATCTAGATCGCGCAAGCGACTTTTTCGCGTCGTTTTGTTCATATGCGTATTTTCACAGTTCACCTTAGTAAAGGATCACAATGAATGGGGAGAAATTTCCATTCTTATTATATGTATGGATTAGATAATAAATATTATAATCTTTATTTTGTCCTTCTAGTCGATTATTAAAAAAATATAACACACTCGTACTATATAAAATAAATATGATTAAATTAATTTAAATTAAATAATAATATAAATCTAAAATTAGATTAAATTAAATTAATTTAAATAAAATATTTATTATTAAATTAGATTAAATTAAATGAATTTAAATTATATATTAATTATTAAATAAGATTAAATTTAATTGGATTAAATTAGTTTAATTATTAATTAAATAAGATTTAATTGGATAAAATTAGAATAAATTAGATTAAATTTGAATAAATTAGATTAAACTAAACTGAACTAAACTGAAATTCAGATAAAATCAGATAAATTCGAAAACATCAGAAAAATACGAAAAAAAATCAGATAAATTCTGAAAAATTCTGATAAATTCAGATAATTTCGAAAAAAACAGATAAATTCGAAAATAAATCAGATAAATTCTGAAAAATTCTGATAAAATCAGATAAATTCGAAAATATCAAATAAATTCGAAAAAAAATCAGATAAATTCTGAAAAATTCTGATAAAATCAGATAAATTCGAAAAAATCAGATAAATTCGAAAATAAATCAGATAAATTCTGAAAAAATCTGGTTAATTCTGATAAATTCAGATAAAATCAGATAAATTCGAAAAAAAATTAGAAAAATTCTGATAAATTCAGATAAATTTGAAAAAATCAGATCAATTCGAAAAAAATCTGATTAATTCTAAAAAAATCTGATTAATTCTGAAAAAATCTGGTAAATTCAGATTAATTTAAAAAAGTCAGATAAATTCGAAAAATAATTAGATAAATTCGAAAATAAATCAAATAAATTCTGAAAAAATCTGGTTAATTCTGATAAATTCAGATAAAATCAGATAAATTCTGAAAAATTCAGATAAAATCAGATAAATTCGAAAAAATCAGATAAATTCGAAAAAAATTCAGATAAATTTTGAAAAATTCTGATTATAAGTTTGACGTGTTTGTGAATGTGTGTGTGCTAACTACATGCAAAGAATCACCAAGGGTTAATGACCGCGCACGTTTTACGATAAGCGTACGCCACACGTTTCCAACGGGCGTTCTGAGCAACTTTTGCCCGCACTAAATACCTAATCTGCTCGTAAAGCCCCGCCTTAACCGCTTAGCGACACTGTTTTGTCCAGTGGGTAGTAACTACAGCCACGGCCGATGCCATCCACCAGAGGACCTATAGGCTATCGCTAAACGACATGTAAAACATTAGAATCCAGAGACAAAATTGCGTACATTACATGCTTAAACCTATAAGAATTAGTAAAATAACAAACGCAGCAATGTACATTGAAATTGTCATCAATCGTAGTGGGTGAGAAATAGCCAATAGGCACCCAGTTTAGCAAGTGGATAACGAATAGACTATATAACAAAACAGAAATTCTTGTTTTGATAAGTCAAGCGAATGGATAACGGATAGACTACATAATATATATAGGTATAACAAAACAGAAATTCTTGTTTTGATAAGTCAAACCAAGTAGGTACATATAGAATTTTGATCTCGTATCATATCCGTTGCGCACTATTATGAATCACTTTTTGGATATTTAACAAAAGTGATAGATTTACCATTACAAGCAGGCCCGGATTTACCCAAAATGCCACCCTGGGCAGTGAGAAAATGCCGCCCCCTTAACCGAAATATATTATAATTTATTGGCGGTCATCGGCTAGACCTTTTTCCTAAGAAATTTGTTGTCGAGTAGGTACATTAATAGGTAGGTACTTAATTATGAATATTTATAAACAAAATGTTATAGTTGTTATTATTATTACCAACTAGCACCAAAATACCTACTCGTTAAGACGAATCAAATGAGCTCAAACTCGATGGGTTTGCGTCGTTTAACAACGAAGTTCTTATGGCCACCTTCCTGCTCCATCATCAGATCAGCTCCATGTCATAATAATATTGCATTGTCATCCGATTTATACATGCATGCCAAATTTCAGCTCAATCAGAAATCGGGAACGGATCAAATAAAATTTCCAAGATTTGATTTTTTTTTTTTTTTATGTAATAGGTGACAAACAAGCAGACGGCCCACCTGATGGTAAGTGGCACCGTCGCCTATGGATACCTGCAATACCGGGGGTAACGCTGGTACGTTGCCTACCTTTCAAGACTCTATTCACTTGCCTTTTGAAGAGTCCCATGTTGAAGCTCAACGGAAATACCGCAGGCGGAAGCTCATTCCACATTACAGACAAACAAACAGACAACATACAGGTGAAAGTAAATAAAATCTTGTAAAAACTTCACACTAAGGCTGTTACAGTGTATGTTTTAGGAAAAGCTTTGTTAATAATTTTATTCTTAACCCATTAGAGGTCAAACTGAAGCGGCTGATATAATTTTTAAAATTTCCTTGTTATCTTGTAGAAATATAAGCTGTAAGATACAAAATCCAAGAAAATGTCAAAAAACAGCTTTTTTCATGAAGTTACAGAGGTGCAAACTTGTAGGGGCGAAACATGAAGGGTTGTAAATAATTCACAGCATTGTTCTTTATATTATACTCTGACATGTACATATGTTGTAATATCGAAATGAAAAAAAAAACAACTTTTGTGTATTGTTATTTGCTCGAAAAAAAGTTAAAATAAATTACTTATTTTCGCAGCGTTTCGATGTCCCAACTTCAATTGACTAAAACTTCAAAAAAATATACAACTTTCCGAAAATTTTTGGTCAAAGTCTTGGCAGGGGCTGTGATGAAGTCAATCATTATAATTATTTACGTTAAGTTCGCGAAATTATTGATGAACACTTAGAAATACAGATGTACTCGCTTGGGAACAGTAACCTAATGGGTTAAGTAAGTCTCACTTTCCTTCAGCCACTAAGCTTTTCTGTCTCTTGCCTTTTTCGTTTAAGTTTTTCCCGTTACTTTTTAATTTGATTTATTGATATCTAACTCTTTAATGAAACACAACAATTATACGAAAATTTCTAAGCTAAGTGTAACATTTGGCGGTATTATCGCTAAAAGAGATCTTTTCCAGACAAGTGCAGGGAGAGGAGAATACCTATTGATCTTCATACGGGTTCCAGAACGTAGTATTTCAATAGTATTCACATCACACTTCACACGAAATGGCGGAAGTTTGGGTCAGAGGATACCAAAAGGGGCACTGAGGGATGAAGTTTGTGAGTGTGTATGTTTGATTGAGCTGAAATTTGGTATAGAGATAGCTTAGACCCTGATAATACATAGTTTTTAGCTAGTAAGGTATACAATAATTTATTTATTATAAACATCGAGATATATAAAATTATAACATAGGTACATATTTAATTTTATCGAAAGTAAGACAAAGTTTATTAAAAGGATCCAAAAAAGGTCCAGAGGCTGGAGAAGAATAAAATCAAAAATATATAATCCAACTATCTGTGCCCAGCGGTTTTACCCGCAGGTACTTATGTAGCCTATGTGCTATTCCAAGGTCTATGCTATATCTATACAAAATTTCAGCTCAATCGGACCACCCGTTTAGGCGTGAAAGAGTAACAAACATCCAGACATCCATTCTTACAAACTTTCACGTTTATGATATTAGAAAGATATACCTCTATGTAGCATATAGGTCGCATAGGTATTATGTCATTGCAGGTGTATGATGGATGTCGGGGCCGCGGATGAGTGCTTCGGCGTACCCGTTGCCCCGGCATTATGGCGTCCCGCAGGAACACCCCCAGGTTTTTTAGTGGGTATCCTCGCCGCTCCCATCTTTGACGAGGGAGTCCCACATACCACCCCGCGCCCCCCGGCGTGGGGTGATGATGCGTAACGCATTTTTCCTGGGATAAAAAAAAGGTGTATGATGGATACATGCGCCTATATGTATATTCGGCATGACTTGCTTAGTTGGTCCCATCGTATAGCAATCACGAATCACGAATCATGTTTTGTCATCAGTGACTTAAAGTAAACATAACGTATGAAGATAAGATTATGAACACTTCGAAAAGTATTACAAATTCGACTTTATGTCTACGATATAAGGTTTTGAATCAAGTGAATGATCATCTCATTCAATGAATTCCTTTTTATGAGTTTTTTTACATGCTGAATATAACTAGGAAGTACTTACCAATAGTTGTAATTGAGCCAATATGTGATCAAATATTTGGGCATTTAGCATAAAGCTCCACAAGTACGCTGACAGTAGGTCCATGTTTGCGTCCAATATTGGGCAAATATTCGTCACATGCGAAACACATGTCACATGATTTGAAAATTTTAGGCAGATTATACACTGAGGTTTAAATAGACAGCGATTTTTTAAAAATACTTTTTAAGTCTCTAAACAATTTCTCACTATTATCTATTTGACTGCTCAGACTGCTCACTACAGAATTACTGTCGGAATGATGATTAATATATAAGTAGTATTTTCCGAGTGCAGTGTGCAAATGCTCATTATTATAATTGTTGGCCCATTCGTACCGTGTGCGTACAGTGTGCAGAATTAACTCAAGATATGGATTTGTCGTTATGCGACCCGTATGACCCTTGAGTTTGAGCTAAACGCTAACTAGAGTGGGCCGCACCGCATAACAAAAATCCTCTTGCATCATTTTCGAGCATTTTATAATATGATCTAAAGCCAGTCTCCTGCACGTGCTTGGTTCAAACATTCAACAAAAACATCACAAGATTTTCACAAAACATTGTCAAACTACACTTTTTGTTTGCGCCGACAATGTTTTTGCTTTCCATAACCGATGGAAAGCACGTGCAACAAAACATAATATGTGTCAATATTATCAAAATCTCCGAGATTTTTTGAATGTTGTCATGTTTTTGTTGAATGTTTGATCCAAAACACGCGTTGGAGACGCGGCTTTAGATCACCTGTAGTATTTATTTATTTATTTATTTAGGACACCCAACACAGGATACACTTAAATATTCAAACTTAAAACTAAGAGATCACAACGTGTGTGCTCCTGCACTTATAGGGTGCCACAGCATGCACAACTAAACTACTTGTATTATTTGCTAAGTAACTAAAAATCAGTCAGTTTGATACTTAATAACTTACAAATTTTAAAAGTTTCGTTAGGTCATAAAAAAGCACGCAGACGGATTTATGTTATGCGATGTGGTCCACTAGTTTGTGCTTAGCTTTAAGACTCGCGCATTGATAGCATCGGACCGCATCAGTCCCTAACCTAATAGTCCTTTGAAATGCACATCACGGAAAGTTCTATTAAAGCTAGCACACACTACAGCACATACAGACTTAGCGTAACATCAAATTCATAACTGTTCGCTGCGAAATAAGATTGAGACCCCCTAAACTTCTGTAAAACACTACCTGCGCCCAGCGGTCTTACCCGCTGTATCTACTGTTCTACATCTATGTGTTATTCTAGGGTCTAAGCTATCTCTGTACCAAATTTCAGCTTAATCGGTTCACCCGTTTAGGCGTGAAGAAGTAATAAACATACACACTCACTCACAAACTCGTCTTTATAATGTTAGAGTTATTACCTATGCTACGACGGTTTCTTCTACGCTTTTATCGGTACTAGCAAATGTTAGCCTATGTAGCTATATCGTTTACAATTTTACCATCTTCCAAAGCTAAGCTAAATTAGTAGTGACTCCTAGCGTTCAGACGTTCAGTCAAATGATCTTTTTCTTTATAACAATTTCCAGATTAAGGGCACATCAGCGGTTACACAGCGGAGATACATTCAACTGCGAAGCGGATGGTTGCAGGAAATTCTTCACCACACTCAGCGATCTGAAGAAACATATACGCACACATACACAGGAAAGGCCTTACAAGTAAGTTATCATCATAATCTCAGCCGTAGGACGTCCACTGCTGAACATAGGCCTATCCTTTGGACTTACTTCCATATGTACCGGTTGGAAGCGACCTGCACCCAGCGTCTTCCGGCGACCATCATAGGGTCGTCTGTCCACCTTGTGGGTGGACGTCCTACGCTTCGTTTGCTAGTCCGTGGTCTCCACTCGAGCACTTTTCGACCCCATCGGCCATCCGCTCTGCGCGCTATGTGGCAAGTAAGTAAGTTATATATAGGCACTGGCGGATCCAGGATTTGGTTCTGGGGGGGGCCAAGGTGTAGCAAAAATATTATAATTTTAATACGAAAAGTGTGTGTTTAGCTCGCTCTGAACAGTTAGAAAGTTCAAATATCCTTAATAATAAGTGCGCGAGCAGCTTGCTGCGTGCGCCGAGAGAAAAATTATAATCTTGACCATGAAATACCTATGTGCAAAATTCGTAACGGGTGCTCCAATTTAAGTGAAATTTGGTATAGATAGGCTTAGACCCTGGAATAACACATAGGCTACCGGTTACAGTACAGCGGGTAGTTAGATACATAAAAATCTCATGTTTGGTATCAAACTTTTCCGAAAAGGCTTGATCATTGATTGATTTTTTGTGTATATTCGTTAGATCTGAGAATAGGCCGTTGAGTATTTTTCAACAGACGCCAACGAAATTGCGCCGGTCAACTAAGTACCTACTTATTATAATTCTGGGTTAGTGCTACCTAACATTCATTATTATTATTTTGGAATCGGAGCTCTAGCTTTAGTTTCAGCGAAAAGCTCTGGTTTGTTACGGACTCGTGCTTAACTTGTACCTACCTAGTATGAATTTCATAGATGAGCTTCCAAAGCAGAGGTGAAGAGAACCAGTTAAAAGAGTCACAAACGAGGCAAGTCAGTTGAGTCCCCAAATTTCAATTATCATTTTTGAGTGGAAGTCAGTGTTGCCAGTGCCCTATCTTCAAAACTTACCTCGTCAAGTTCAAAAAGTAACGTAAATCGTAATATTTACAACAAAAGTAACGCGTTTTAAAATTTTCATATTTAAGTAAATACATAATATACAAACTTAATTTTAAATTTACGCTTATTCATACATTTTAGTAATTATTTCTTAATTTTTCAGTTTATTTCTATAAGAAATTGTGCTACTAAACCTGATCTCTGCTCTACCAGCTTAACTATTATTTACCATTACAAGGATATTTCGTTCGTTTTAAAATAAAACCATAGTCCCAAAAAGTAACTTATCTAAACAAGTAAGTACCTACCTAACGCAAAAGTCAAAGGGTCAAAAAGTAACGTAAAATGTTACAAAAGTAACGTTCTGGCAACGCTTAGTGGAAGGCAAAAACTATTTCGCATTTCAAACTCCGTTTTGGCGCCCCGGCGCGGCGCGGCGGTTTAACTCGCTAAAGCTAAATTAAGTTAATTTCCAATCTCAAATTGAAATCAGATATACCTAAGAGTTGCAATACTACCTACCTAGGCGATATTTTGTGAAATAAATAAAAAAATAAAAATAAAATAAAATATTGAAAACTAACGCGATCGCTACCGAATTCCATATTAACTATGTAAAAATACCGACTATAAACACACTGATGTAAAAAGCGAAGCTAGGATCTGATAAAAACGATGGCAAAAACCCTTGGTTTTCGGACAATTACGATGTCCTTCTCAGATCGATGCCTATAGGTCGAGTCTAGCTTCGACTTTATAACCGTGAGTTTGGTTTGTATTTTTACACAAGTACTTAATAATATTATGTAACATATTTGTTAATTCTTACGTAACATTTCACTTACGTAACGTCGTTAACTTATGACTTGTTACATAATACACTACACGCCTCTACATTTCCCTGCCCACTACCCTTGAATCGGAGCGAATCGCAGCCGATTTTTTTGCTGTCGTAGAGATCAGAAGGTTTTCTGGTATGTAGAATCCCTCCCACCCACATTTATCGTCTATATCTTACTCTTTTTAGCTCACGGAAGCCTAACGAGTGCGAATGAGACAAATATATTCATTTTTTTTCTCAAAAGCTTGATATGATAATAATGGACATAGTATATTAATATATACCTAGTTCTTTTTTTCGTTCCTTCATAAGATAATATTATATATTATCATTTATATATATATATATATTAGATATAGGTACCTAAATAACACCTATTTAATCTTAGTCTTTAAGCTTAATAATTTGTATGTCATTATTTTCTAATCCATGGTAATACCTACCTATATTCAATGCCCAGCTCTAAAAAGAGCCTATCAGTTATTCCAAAATCTATAAGTTATAAGTATATGAGAACATACCAAATATCAACTCAATCCACTCGGCCGTTTAGGCGTAAAGTGGTAACAAACACTTTCATGCACACAAACACACACACATACACATTATCCATACAAGTATTATTACATTAGATGGACTGAACATTAAGAAGAAGAATAGAAATTAATGTTAATTAGAGTTACGTAGTAGTAGTAGTATCTTAATAACATTTCTTTACATTTTCGTCTTTAACTATAACGTCAAACGATACCAGCCTATGCTAGCTGTAGACCCTTCTCTGCTCATACTTGAATGTCTATCAATCTCTATCTACATTCGCGTGGGCATAATTTGCGCACCGTCTCGACCGAAGTCGACATAATAAAATTATCATGTTTGATGGGTTATCTTTTTGCACACGATCAACTTTGCTTCTACAATCGAAAATTGCGCGGTCTAGCCCTGCAAGACGTCTTGCTGTCGTCAGTGCGATGACTTTGGTCCATCGAGAAGGTTGCTGAAGCCATGTTTTGCTTCTCTACGTATTTGATTAGAGGTCAAATCTTCCTTTTTGAAAACTTACATCTAGCATGGGGAATTGTATAAATATGGGTAAGTAAATGACTTATATGGGAAGTCAACGTAAATAATTAAGTTTGTACGGATGAATGTTTGTTACTCTTTTGCGCCTAAACGAGAGAAACGAGTAAGAGACTGCGGACTACTCAGTAGTAGTTAACACTTCTTTAAACTTTATTTCTTCTATGTTTACTCAGTCAGAACACGTAACTAAAGGGGCTCTAACTCTAACTAAGAGCATCTACCGTTTATCCCATTCTATTCTCAAATGATTCTGATAGCCTGCGTCATAGCTTATCATTAGGGAGGACCTACTGGGTAAATGAATTTATCTATTAAATTCTCAGGCTGATGAGTGCTTCCATAGCTCAAAACTGATCTATTGAGCATACAATAATTAATTGGTTCTTCTATACCTCTATATCCAGGATTTATCCTTCCCTTTAAGTAAAGGATAATTTTTTAAAAGATTTATAATGGAACAAGTGAGCAATGTTACCTTTTCTTGCGACTTTAAATTATCTAGAGAAGTAAGAATACGAGTAAAGTGTTTTTGTGAACCAAAGGCATCGTCTCAAGGTCTAATTCAAACCTGAGCGATATTCGCTATCGCCGCTGCTCTTTTGTGTCGCTACGGTCGGCGGTAGCGCATATCGCGCTTGAACAGGCCTTTAGTGTTGGAGAGGTGAGAGGTGCACGCATTTTTTTACTCATTGACTGCGGAAAACATAAGAACTGTGATTTTGAGGTCGAAACACGTGTGTTGATGACGGCTGACGAAACAAACGTTGTGTTTTGTCAACAGATTTTTCCATACAAAATTAATTTCAGGTCACAGGACTACAGGACCACCACACAGCACACTTTGTTAAGTTTGATACCCTAAACGGTAGTAAAAATTGATTATCGTTTATTCCAGATGTCGAACCGAAGGTTGTGGCAAGTCGTTCACAGCGTCCCATCACCTCAAAGCTCACGGGCGCACACACTCGGGGTCGCGGCCGCACGCGTGCCACGCGCCCGGCTGCGGCCGACTGTTCTCCACTCCCACCAGCCTGAAGACACACGTCAAGAAACATCAGGTAACATGACGTCACCACCTCTAGCCCACACACACGCACACACTCGGGGTCGCGGCAGCACGCGTGCCACGCGCCCGGCTGCGGCCGATTGTTCTCCACTCCCACCAGCCTGAAGACACACGTCAAGAAACATCAGGTAACATGACGTCACCAACTCTAACCCACACACGCACACACTCGGGGTCGCGGCAGCACGCGTGCCACGCGCCCGGCTGCGGCCGACTGTTCTCCACTCCCACCAGCCTGAAGACACACGTCAAGAAACATCAGGTAACATGACGTCACCAACTCTAACCCACACACGCACACACTCGGGGTCGCGGCAGCACGCGTGCCACGCGCCCGGCTGCGGCCGACTGTTCTCCACTCCCACCAGCCTGAAGACACACGTCAAGAAACATCAGGTAACATGACGTCACCACCTCTAACCCACACACGCACACACTCGGGGTCGCGGCCGCACGCGTGCCACGCGCCCGGCTGCGGCCGATTGTTCTCCACTCCCACCAGCCTGAAGACACACGTCAAGAAACATCAGGTAACATGACGTCACCAACTCTAACCCACACACGCACACACTCGGGGTCGCGGCAGCACGCGTGCCACGCGCCCGGCTGCGGCCGACTGTTCTCCACTCCCACCAGCCTGAAGACACACGTCAAGAAACATCAGGTAACATGACGTCACCACCTCTAACCCACACACGCACACACTCGGGGTCGCGGCCGCACGCGTGCCACGCGCCCGGCTGCGGCCGATTGTTCTCCACTCCCACCAGCCTGAAGACACACGTCAAGAAACATCAGGTAACATGACGTCACCAACTCTAACCCACACACGCACACACTCGGGGTCGCGGCAGCACGCGTGCCACGCGCCCGGCTGCGGCTGACTGTTCTCCACTCCCACCAGCCTGAAGACACACGTCAAGAAACATCAGGTAACATGACGTCACCAACTCTAACCCACACACGCACACACTCGGGGTCGCGGCAGCACGCGTGCCACGCGCCCGGCTGCGGCCGACTGTTCTCCACTCCCACCAGCCTGAAGACACACGTCAAGAAACATCAGGTAACATGACGTCACCACCTCTAACCCACACACGCACACACTCGGGGTCGCGGCCGCACGCGTGCCACGCGCCCGGCTGCGGCCGACTGTTCTCCACTCCCACCAGCCTGAAGACACACGTCAAGAAACATCAGGTAACATGACGTCACCACCTCTAACCCACACACGCACACACTCGGGGTCGCGGCCGCACGCGTGCCACGCGCCCGGCTGCGGCCGACTGTTCTCCACTCCCACCAGCCTGAAGACACACGTCAAGAAACATCAGGTAACATGACGTCACCACCTCTAACCCACACACGCACACACTCGGGGTCGCGGCCGCACGCGTGCCACGCGCCCGGCTGCGGCCGACTGTTCTCCACTCCCACCAGCCTGAAGACACACGTCAAGAAACATCAGGTAACATGACGTCACCACCTCTAGCCCACACACGCACACTCGGGGTGGCGGCTCCGACAGACACTGAGAGCTCAGACATACCATACATACTATATCACGCCTGGTTCCCGTTGGCAGAGAATACTTCCCTCCACTTAGTACGATCTTGACACACCTCTTTTGCTTCCTCAACTTTCATCACATTCTTCATACACGGTTCTTGGTACTCTTGACCTGGCCTTTCCTTAGAACGACATTTATTTGGTCAAGGAAAGTACGCCTAGGTTGCCCGAGTTCTCGGCTAAATCAAACTATTTTTTACGCACACCACACTCAAGAATCACGTCAAGAAACATCAGGTAACGACGATAATAACGCCATGTCTTTTTTACGGGAGACATTAAAATCCTACGTGCGAGTATATTGTAAATATGGATGTCTGTGAACTGCTTGTTACCTCTCGCTCCTCTCAAAATTATAGAAGCTATGTGCACTGCTTATTTCATTTACCAGTTCCTAATTTTTGATGCTTTTAAAACGGGTTAATCAAAAAATACGGCACTTATTCTAGTCACCTAAGCTTGGCGTAACGCAAAGTCATTCTTGCGTTACGAATTGCGTTAGCTAGTTTTTTTAAAGTTTTCCTTATGATCGTACAGTTAATTCATATAACGCTATTCAGACTACTACTGAAGCTCTTATCTATTTGCGATGACGAGATATGATTCGATTTGTATTTATTATCTGAGATTTGGGGATCACCATATTATAATAAATATACTTATAATGACCAGAAATTTGCAATAACCGTAGCAAATGATAAATAAAGAATTGCATTACTAGCACTGCCCAGCGGGTTTACCGGCTAAAAATGTGTTTAATTCTAGAGTCTATACTAACTAGGACAAGTTTTAGCTCAATCTGTGCAGTGTCTTCTAAGCGTAAATAAGTAACAAATGAGTACTTTCGCACAAACTTTCGTTTAAAGCGAGTGCAGCGAGTGCTGTTGCTGTTGCGGTAAATTTTGGATTTGCAAAGTCCTTATGAAGCCTTATTATGATTCATTTCTAAAATTATTCTTCATTTATTTTTAAGATTGATGCTGAACGTGAACATCTCGCAGTCGAAGTGGTAGAGAACACGCCTGTCAAGACAACCAGTGACCTAATGAACTGGGATGGCCTCCTAGAATCCTTTGGGAAAATCACCACCACCGAGTCTAACTCCACCGATGGAAGCCTTGAAGATATCACAGCCGTCAACACCGTGGACATTACCGAACTGCTCTTCGACAACGCCACTGAAACCAAAACGGAACCCAATCTGACCGTGGACTATGATCTCGCTAACTTGACACTTTCACCCTTCGTGGATAGGATAGACAAGAAAGATTCCAATGACTCCTGGGTGGATATCAATAACTTACAACCGACTGTCGCTTTACCAGAAATATCGAAGATTGATATCAAACCGAAGGCAATGCAACTAGCATTAGCCAACGAAATAGAGGTTCAAGCACCTTGGGTCGATGTGAGCGCCTTGGCAGCATCCATATCGGAAACTCCAGTCAGCATCAAAGAAAAGTCACCTGAAAATATCTTCACACTCGCCACGTTTGTTCCCACACATATGCAGAGTTATATAGACTTGAGCACTGAAGTAGCTCCAACTGCAAATATCATGACTCACTCCTCTTATAGTCTGGACACACCTAGCATACTTGATGTGGGAGACAAAGTCTTTAACGACAGCGAAATCGTCACAAATATTGAACCATGCAAACTCTTCAATGACAGTGGAATAATTGCAGATCTGGACGAGCACGATAAATTATTTCACGATCACGACGCCGCTTTGGAACGTAGTGATGAAGATATTAAAGTGTTTTTGGAATCTGATAATGATAGATCTTTAAATACTCCACCCCCGTCGAAAGTGCACCAGAAGATTGAGATAAACCCAGCAAATTCTGTCCTATTCAATACAGATTTGGATCTCGAAGATACTTTGCTGTTTGATAACGAACCCCCTTCAGATATGTATGTTGTCAGGACAGAAAATATATTTGGTAAGGAAATAGCAAAGAGGAATGCTCTTGAACAACTGGCGGCCGATTCGGGGATATGCGGTTGTATGGATTGTAAGTGTGATCCGGAGGAAGGGGAATGTAGAGATTGCAATCACGACGAAGAAGTTCCTGCAAAACCGGAGCCTGAACCAGAACCGGTGCTAGCCAGCTGTGGAGATGATACCTGTTCTTGCATTGAGTGTGAATGTGACCATGCAGCGATGAAATGTGCGGTGGGATGTGGTCGGGCCACTGACACCAATCACAACACCTTCTTGCACTACCACAAACGGCATAACAACTCCAATTTGGAAGAACTGGGTATATTCACTCAGCATGAATACGACGCCGAGAAACCGAATGTTGTAGACATCATCAAATGTCAGTGCAGCCCGGACAGTAAATGCAAAGGTGATCATTGCTCGAAGAAAGAGGAATCTTGTTGTGTGACAATATGTTTTAAAAAAATCCATGCATTAAAACAGTTTTTGAGTGCCAACGATCTAGTGCAAGCTCTCAAGTCTCACAACTTAACAAGCTAAAAAGCTAGCTAAGCTTATAATTTAGTGGCTTTATGAACCCTGCATTTAACTAAATACAGAAGCATTGGATCGCATTACCTGTTAGTTTGCTGTAGTCTGCTATTTTTGTGATATTTGTACGTACTGTACCGTGTTTTGTGTTGTTTTTATTGCTGTTGACGATATTTCAAATACTCTTCTATGAGATGTTACAAATGTGCAATTTAATTTAAGTTGGTAATTTTATTTAGTGCCATTGTTAGGAAATGCGTTCACGATGGCAAAAAATTGATGCTGGATTAAAGAAAAGGCATATTTACAATGCTTTTAGTCATTACAGAAAGTAGTGAAAATATACCTACTTATTTCATATAGAAAAGGAGTGGTAAGACAGTGTGCTTCACTAGTATGCTTTCAGTTTAAAAAAATATAAGAAATCATTTTCATATACACTTTTACACATTTTGATGTCGGAGCATTTTTGAGATTATTTTATAGGTACTTAATAACTAAAATTATATTGTACTTACCTCTATGTTACTAATACGTATCTAATAAGGTAATCTAAGTGCCTTTAATAATGCCAGTACAAAGTGCCATAATATACAAATTTACAAAAGTTCTTATGAAATGTGCAATTTTTGATAAGTTTATTCTAAAAATTGTGGTGCTAATTTGAAACAATGTGATATAAAAAGATGTAAAATAGAGATGGTGTAATAAAATATTATGTACTCATGTAACTAAATTGTTCATAAAGATTTAAAAATGTAATTCTCCATAAACTATTTATAACTCAAAAGACACTACTAAAATATAAAAGCAGTAGACATCTAATATTGTTGAGAATATCTCAACCTTGGTTTCACTTGAGATCTCAACAATAAATATGTGTGATTTTTGATCTTATAGATTGATGAAAAAATTATGCTGACAAACATAATATTATTAGGTAAAACTAAAAACAAATGTTTTTCAACTTCTTTGTATTTTATAATAATAAAACATCATCATTAAGAACCATGTTTAACAAATTCGATGCCACTATGACTCGAACAGAATTAACGTGAACTCCCCTGGCAAGTCGGTGGCACCGAATGTGTTAACTTAGTAAGGCTCTAAGAACATGACATTTTTTCGAGTTGAGTTAGCCAAGAAAAGTCACATATTGTTACCTTTTTGCATATTTTAATTATAAAGAAAAATGCTTATTTTACACCTTTTATAACACAAAGTATAATGTAAGTTGTTATTTCGGAGCTTCAAAATATACAAAATGTTGAATATTTTATATGAGATTTATTCAATGTTGTCAAGCAATAATGTAATGCTGTAATTTCTAGTCCATGTAACAAATAAATGCTTGTTAAATAATCATGTGTTTAATTTTAAAATAAAATATATTTTATACTGAGATCATGTTACACCAAGAAAAGTTTAATCTTCTCACACACATTGCATGTTATAAAAGCCTTTTCTCCTTGGCAATATTTGCTACAAGTCACAAAAATCATATCACTAATACAGTTTTTTATTTTTTATAAAATTTATAATTACAAAACCCATTTTTTTTTTCTGTTATACTATGAGTATTCAATGATCTAAAAGTCTCGTTAAATCAACAAAGATCTCTGAAAAAAAGATCTACTTATTTGCTTTTGAGGATGATTTTCAATGGAGTCCAATGTCCAAAACGAACATCCAAAAGCTCTTATTTGACTGAGATCAGATTCTAGATGTAATCCACATATCATTTATGATAACTACCCTAAAATTATCTCTACATTAATATAGTTAATGAAGCATTAACCTTTTGACCGCCAAAGTCACCTATACTTGACAAGTACTTGCGGGTCCTGTACGCCAACGACGTCTATAGACAACAAAAAACCCAGTCTTAATAAAGTGAAATAAAAATATTTATCGACTCTTGGCAACACTAGTTCTTTCGTAGGTATTTTTTTAAAAATTGTGCCTTGGCGCACAGGGCACGAAAATGCGTTTGTGCCGTGGCGTTCAAAAGGTTAAAGAGTATTCATATGATTCATCGGCGTTTCTTCTTGTCATGACGACGCGCCCTTGACATTGTAGCTCTGTGCCCTGGTGATGACTGCTCCGAGCTGCATTCATCACTGTCTGTGTAGTTCTGAAAAAAAAAAAACAAATAGGTACTTATTACTGATTTATGTGATAAGTCCACTGATTGTTTACCTCAAGTTTTAAGTCTTGTATTATTGTTGTATTGTATTTTATAACTATTTCTTATATTTTGGTACACAATAAAGTGTTATACTATTTTATATTATTGTAAAGAGTATAAGTTAAATGCATGTTGTTGTTGTATCATTCTCTTGATTCTTGATGACAAAACTATTGTTGGGCTGAAATAACTTGATTGCATTTGACATAATTATAATATACATAGGTACTATAAAAACCTCTAATAATAATTGTAATTAATATTGGGTAGGTATATTGTCTAGACGAGTGACGAGAGTCGAATTAGTCTAATTTTATGTCTTTTTATAAAAAAAGCCACGAATGAAGCCAAATTTTACGAACCTTTTCAAAAAGATGCGGATCGCTCTGTTCGTCAGTAAGTGTCACACAAGCTAGCAGGCAAACCAACTGGAATGCAGCCCCGATATAGAGCCCGTAACGTATCACCGTGCTCATCAGATCTTCAGCGAAAATCTCACTTGGAATCATTGTGACCACCGGCACTTGTTCAATATATCGATCGATTTTAAAGCTTTATGAATGAAATGGAATAAGCACTGGAGTGAAATCACCTAAGCAGTTGACGGATATTATATTCTTGAATTTAATAAATGCTATAATCTGCTTATTGCTAGAAGTTTTTATTTAAACTTAGATTTCTAAACAAACTTGTTTTAGAAATTAAAATTTTCAGGATTCAGGATACGATGACATTGATAATGACAGTATAATGAATTCTGACGTTATTGACAGCGTTGACAACAGAGTAATTTTGACACTGACTTTTAATAAAAAGCTGTCATATTCTTTTTGTGTCATTAGCATCACAATGAATAAGCTAATAATTCAAAGTAAAATTTTAAATTATATTATTATACTGTTCATCGGAGGGCTCTCAGTAAACAAAATACATAAGAAATTCAGAGCACAGCAATCTTTACGAAAGTATTATTAACAATGACACATTGAGTATGTGGGGTCAGAATGAAGGCTGACCCCACATTGAGTGTGCATGATTCTAGACTGTAGACGAGGTAAGTCGAGACGATCGCGTAGCGTCGTCGTCGGTCAGTCGATCGAATATTTTAATAGGTGTACATAATAATAATTATTTTTTAATTACGCTGTACCTAGGCGAAATCACTCATAATTTGATTATGATACGAAATTTAATGTATTAGCACGGTACCTAATGGTAATATTGTGTAGTTTCTTAAAAAATATTTGTTTATAGCAGGTTTTTATTTCCATGCACTTATTATTGTATAAAATGGTGTTTCAATAAAACTACGAAACAAAAAAAATAATGATGAAGATATTCGTTTGTGAGTACCTTCATTTAAAACATTTTCAAATAAACATAAGTAGATACAAAACATAAACATAGTAGGCGGGTATTTTTATTTAAAAGGGTGTATCAAATTATTATGAAACCCATTTCACACGTACGGCACAGTGTCGCACGGACCTTCTCTAACATAATATTGCGAGAATTTTCCTACTTACATTACACTAATATTATAAATGCGAACGTTTGTGAGTGAGTGTGTATGTTTAAACTTCTTCACGCTTAAACGGGTGGACCGATTGAGCTGAAATTTGGTGTAGAGATAGCTTAGACCCTGGACAGTACAGCGGGTAAAACCGCTGGACGCAGCTAGTTTCTCATCATTTAACGTTTTGTCTCAAACATAATTAATTAATTTACAGTAATTTTAATATATTCAAAATTGAGTGCCGCTGAACGATTGAAATATGAATCCACGTCACCCATCGAAGACAATGTATCTAGAAGATACGATCTATCTTTGTGGCAAATGCTGAAGACAGCAATAGGACGGCAGCAGGTATATAGCGATGATGATGAAGAGCCAGTTCCTACTCAGGACCGACAACCACTGAATTACCCGTTTAAAGGATCTTTTAGGAATTCTTTTGTTATTGTAAGTAAATACGTAAAATAGATAGGATTTTATTAAGGCAAGGTGGATAAGGTGTGTTGGCTGCAGGTTTGGACTGGTAGGTGATGCCACAACCCAGAACCAGCTGAAAGCTAAAACTGTTTTGGGATCTAGTCAGTTTTGTTATCTATTTATTATAATTAACTGATGCACATAATATGATAGTTACCGTAAAAAGGGACAAGAAGTTTCGTTAGGTTTCTAGGTGCCTACTGCTTATTAGGTAAACCTCTCATATTATTTTGTCACCAGAATGCACTAACGAAGAAAATGGAAACGAATAATTTGATTTGTTCTCCAATATCAGCATTGCTGCCTTTGGGAAAACTGGCGTTTGGAGCTGCGGGACGGAGCTACCGCCAGCTGATTAGAGCTTTGGGTGTAGACGATATGGACGAGGTACTACTTTTGTGAACTAAGTAGGTAGGTACCTATTCGAAAATCTATCGATCTGACAGTATAACCCTACTTCCTATTAATATTATTGTTATAAATGCAGAAGTATGGATGTTTATGTATGGGTAGAAACTGAAGCGATTGAGTTGAAATTCGGAAATATAGCTTAGACCCTTTTTTAAACAAGAAAATGCGTTACGCATCACCACCCTACACCTAGGGGCATAGGGAGGTGTGTAACAGTCTTCCGCCGAAGAATGAACACGCGTCGGGGTCAACCATAATGTCGGGCTGCATGCACACCAGAAGCTATCATCTTCGGCCCCAACCAACTTACACCAGGTCAACATCCTCCATTTTTAGGGTTCCGTACCTCAAAAGGAAAAAACGGAACCCTTATAGGATCACTTTGTTGTCCGTCCGTCCGTCCGTCCGTCCGTCCGTCCGTCCGTCCGTCCGTCCGTCCGTCCGTCCGTCCGTCCGTCCGTCCGTCCGTCCGTCTGTCTGTCTGTCAAGACCCTTTTTCTCAGGAACGCGTGGAGGTAACAAGCTGAAATTTATAGGAAATACTAAGGTCATTTGCTTCTTAGAGCTGTGGAAAATTCAAACTTCTAGGCCAACGCAATCAAAAGATATAGTCGAATATGTCGCAAATTTCAGCAAATTTTCGACATTACCAAATAAATCAAAACCTACGGGGCACTTCCCGTGAACTCAGAATCTTGAAATTTGGCACGAAGCAACTCCTTAGAGCACAGATAAAGAAAAAATTGCGAAAACCTAAAATTTTTAATTTCATCATATGAAAAAAATATTTTGAATAATTTTATACTTACTACCCCTTTTCTCATGAACGCGTGCAGGTATTAAACTGAAATTCATATCAAATACTAAAGCCTATAATACCTTTAAACTGTAATAAAATCAAACCTCTATGTCAACGCATTCAAAAGAAACAGCAATTTTAGCCGAAATTTTAAACACGCAACTACTCTCAAAAAACCAAAACCTACAGGGTACTTGCCATGAACGTAGAATCTTGAAATTTGGTAAAAAGCAATTTCTTAGAGCACAGATAAAGGAAAAATTCCGAAAATTGTACATTTTTAGTTACATCATATAAAAAAATATTTTTAATAATTTCATACTTACTACCTTATTTCTCATGAACGCGTGCAGGTATTAAACTGAAATTCATATCAAATACTAAGGCCTATAATACCTTTAAACTGTAATAAAATCAAACCTCTATCTCAACGCACTCAAAAGAAACAGCAATTTTAGCCGAAATTTTAAACACGCAACTACTCTCAAAAAACCAAAACCTACAGGGTACTTGCCGTAAACGTAGAATCTTGAAATTTGGTAAAAAGCTATTCCTTAGAGCACAGATAAAGAAAAAATTCCGAAAATTGTACATTTTTAGTTACATCATATAAAAAAATATTTTTAATAATTTCATACTTACTACCTTATTTCTCAGGAACGCGTGCAGGTATTAAACTGAAATTCATATCAAATACTAAGGTCTATAATACCTTTAAACTGTAATAAAATCAAACCTCTATCTCAACGCATTCAAAAGAAACAGCAATTTTAGCCGAAATTTTAAACACGCAACTACTCTCAAAAAACCAAAACCTACAGGGTACTTGCCGTAAACGTAGAATCTTGAAATTTGGTAAAAAGCTATTCCTTAGAGCACAGATAAAGAAAAAATTCCGAAAATTGTACATTTTTAGTTACATCATATAAAAAAATATTTTTAATAATTTCATACTTACTACCTTATTTCTCAGGAACGCGTGCAGGTATTAAACTGAAATTCATATCAAATACTAAGGTCTATAATACCTTTAAACTGTAATAAAATCAAACCTCTATCTCAACGCATTCAAAAGAAACAGCAATTTTAACCGTATTTTTTAACTCGCGACTACTCCCAAGGGAATCAAAACCTACAGGGTACTTTGCCGTTAACTCAGAATCTTGAAATTTGGTTCGCAGTAACGTCTTAAATCACAGGCACAGGAAAAATTGCGAAAACTGTAAATTGTTAGTTACATCAAAAAATTTTTTTTTTTTAATAATTTTGTATTTTGCTATCCCTTTCCTCAAGAACGCGTACAGGTATTAAATTGAAATTCATACCAAATACTCAGCTTTATAATAACTTTAAGCTGTAAAAGAATCAAACATCTATGTCAACGAAATCAAAAGAAACAGCAATTTTAGCCGCATATTTTCAAACTCGCAAGTACTCGCAAGGGAATCAAAACCTACAGTATATAATATTATACCCACTTTTCCTTAGGGTTCCGTAGAATGCCGTAGGTTTATACGGAACCCTCGGTGCCCGAGTCCTACTCGTACTTGACCGTTTTATTTTATTATGTACCTAGACATATTATTGTATTATTAATCTAGGCTTCCTAACAAAGTTCATTATAACTTGATTAGATAGTTTAAATTATTATATTTTTCACAGTTGAAATGGACGTTAAATGCCATGATCTATAATCTGCAAACGTTGCCCGGCGTTCATCTCAACTTAGCCAGTCTGGTTTTCGTACCGGACACTATGGAAATTAATGAACAATTATTGAATGTTTCTCCTGAAACGTTATACTACCCTATACATAGTATCAACCTCGAAAATCCTTCTAATGCAGCTGAGGAAATAAACACATTTGTAAGAAAATTTCATTTTTGTATCTATCGCATAATGAAAGTGGTTTTACGTGTGTAAAAGCATCGATGTCTTCGTTACCTCTTCATGCCAAAACGTAACCTAAAATTTAGACCTATGTATATAACGGGTAAAAGTAATATGCGTAGTTATTATTTAAAAACAATATTATTAGGACGACTTTACGTGTAAGCAATATATCTCTACGCACAAGACTACCTTTACCTACCCGCTCTATACATAATACGAGTAGCGTGTTGATTCTGTATGTGTGAAAGAGAGCTTATCTTATTATATGCGCTTACAGGTTTTCCGCCAAACTAGAGGAATGATAGAGCATGTGGTAGATCCATCCCAAATTAGTGGCAACATGTCGTTAATGGTCGTTAGTGCGGTACATTTTAAGGTGAGAAAAGATAAATAAGTTAAAAAATATACGAGTATATAGTCACTCTGTTCTATAAACATTTAGCTTAAGATATTATATACTTACCTAATAAGTATTTAAAACAGCATGTTGCTAAAACTTTGCAGTATATTAGATAGTTCTTTTGTCTGAAAAACACTAAATATTATTTACGATGCTTTTTGTTTGTAGTATTACTCGTACTTAGACTTAAACGAAAAACATATTTTTTCAGGGAATGTGGCTGAAGCCTTTTCGTAAAGTAGAGCCAGGCAAATTCCACACACCAGATGAAACTAAGATAGTTCCGATGATGACTCGCCAAGACGCCTATAGATACATGAAGAGTGACCGTTTGCAAGCAGAGGTTTGACTGTATTTTAATAAAATATTATTATTATTTTAATATTACCTCTATACACTTTATATTAGACTATAGGCTAAGACCGCACCACTTTGAGTGTCATGGCAATACGATACTCATTACAACATCGTATCGTCGCGACTCTCCGGCGATCGGTGTGTATCGCCCAGTGTTCGCCGCGACATTGTAGCGATGTTGCTGTCAATATTCGTTACACGCATGTTGTCATTCATCGGGGTTTAGCTTCCAATTTTAACCGTGAATTAAGCCGTTAAATATCAAGCTGGCGCCAGGTTTGGCTTCACATCACACTTGTTTGATTGCTATGTGTGGCACGAGACTATTCTTGCCACTGCTTATGCCACACATAGCAATCTCAAACAAATGAAGCTAAATCTGGCGCCGGCTTCATACACTTAGGTACCTCTGTTTCTTTTTACAGATTTTAGAAATACCATACGAAGGTGAAAAATCATCTTTCATAGTGATCTTACCATTCGAAGAACAATCTCTACCTCAAGTATTGGAAGCTATAAAAAAATCTCCAGAACTTGTCATATCTATAATAAGAAATATTAGTATGCAAGACCTGGAACGAGTTATTTTAACATTACCCAAGTTTAAAATTGAATCAGTTTTGGATCTCAAGTCATTGTACCATTCGGTAAGTACCTATATAAATGACCTCAGATTCTCTATTTCAGCTTAGCCTCACCTTTTGCGCTTCGCAAGTACGTAATTTTACACTCAATCCTCTATCATTCAAACTACGTGAATCTATAAAAAGGTGTATATAGAGGTAGTGTAATGAGTCCTAAGTAATAAGTAGGTATTATAGTCTTCTATTATATTTCGTCGAGATTAAATCTCACAGATTTCGCTGGCTCGGTAATGTAGAGAGGATGAATGAGGATCGTGCTGTGGAACGTGCAATAATACATGAGATGAACGATACGGCGACGACGATAGCAAAGGGAAGGATGAGATAGAAAGGAATCTAGGAGCGCTCCACCGCTCTACCCTGAGTCGTGGCAAGAAGTAGCCCAGAACCGGGAAGAGTGTTTGTAAGACACAACTTTTACTGGTTCCAAACCTAGAGGCCAAGACTCAGTTTGAATCGCTGCGCCGCAGTAAGAAAATATAATTTATATTCTTATCCAGATAGGGGTGCGGTCCATATTAGACAAATCAACCTCTGGGTTGAGTGGCATCGCAAAAAATCAAGTTCTAACGGTGTCACAAGCTATTCAAAAATCTATCATAGAGGTTTATGAATTGGGAACTAACGCTGCTTCGGTAACCGGTAACAAATAATTTTTGTAATATTTATTTCAATTTATTATACTTCATTGTGCATTTTCTTCGCAATATATCCTAAACGAGGGCTTATTTGCTATCGCGCACTGGTGCACGCACTATCATTAACTGGCAAAAATAAAATATTCCAAAAGACATCGAGCGGTGAAGTTAAAAAGGGACCTTTCATCTTCGTTGCATAATCCACACAAAAACCACTACAAACAACGACAACAACACACAACAAAAACACACAAACAACTTTTTGTGTACAATAAAGCGTTATCTATTCACTAGATTGTAACTGTATGGATTGAGATATGCGACAAAGTTGAAAAACGCCTGTTAACTTTGCTACTAATATAATTATTAAGATAATATTTCAAATATGTAAATAATTAAGATAAATGTAAATATGAAATTCTATTTCGCAGTGGTGGAAGTGATACCATTAGCTCTGCATTTAAACCAGGTAATATTCCAAGTGGACCGTCCCTTCATATTTATAGTACAAGGCGAACAAGAACAGCTGTTTGCAGGAACTTGTGTGGATCCTGTTATTGATAAATAAACGAATAAAAAAATAACATTATTTAATCTATGAAAATATGTAATTTTCTCTTCTCCCTGCACGGTTGTCTGGAAGAGTCACTATTAAGCCGCGTCTCCGCGCGTGTTTTAGTTTAAACATTCAACAAAATCATGACAACTTTCAAAAAAAGCTCGGCGATTTTGAAGTATATTGATATTATGTTTTGTTGATCGTGCTTTCCATCGGGTATGGAAAACAAAAACATCGTTGGGGCAAACCAAAAAGTGTGGTTTGACAATGTTTTGTGAAAAATGTTGTGATGTTTTTGTTGAATGTTTGTACCAAAATACGCGCTGGAGACGCTGCTTTACGATGACGACAGAAAGACGCGCGTTCGCGATCATCATTTTTTTCCTGCCCGCGTCCGCTGTAGGTATGTGTGACAGTGTGCGTATGAATTCGAACATAACTACTCGTAAAATTCCGTCACGCATTTCCGCGCGATCCTGTGTCTGTGTGCCATCACCTTTAGCGATAAGACCGCTAATAGTAGCACTTATTTTTTTATAAATAATTATTCTATTAGTTCGTGTTTCAATAAAGTGTTATCTTATATTTATTTAATGTTTATTTGTGTTTAATGAGAAAAAAACAGTTCATAATAATGATTAAAATAACAAGAAAAGAAAACAAACGATTGTTGGAGATTTAAATAGAGAATGGATTTAAAAATACGAGTACCTATAAGTAAACAAGCATGAAATTGAAATAGCTATAATCACACTCTCTGAGATATAATGGGTTCTAATAAAATTATTGTTTATATGCCGATACCTAAGCTTAAGACATGCGTTTAGGTACAATTAGCAATAGCTATGCATAACTGGGCAGTCCTGTAGTGTACTTTTATCTTTTGCATTAAATATGTCAATATACAGGGTCAAAAATAAATTAAGTAATTAGTGACTAGAATAACAAATTTTCATGGCGATTTTCGTATGTAAGTATGTATACTACATTATTTGTTTATTTTATCAACATCAACTTCCTGTCCTTATACCACACTATGTAGGGTCGGCATAACACGCCTTTCTCCTCCATTCTACTCTATCATCCGTCATATCTTCATTCACTCCCCTAGCACGCATATCCTCTTTCACACAGTTCATCCAAACCTTTTTCGGGCGTCCCCTTCCCGGCTTATCCAACACCATATTCATGGACTTTTTGGTTTTCCTCCCTCTCATAATATGTCCATACCAGGCCAATCTTCCACTTTTTAATTTCTCTGTCACTGGTGCAACTCTCATGCTGCTCCTATTTGTTTATTTAATATTGAAGGTGAATTCATTTTCTATGATCTTTGTACATTTACAGTTTTTGCATTCCTGAGGCTGAGTTATTCTTGGGAACTAGAATATGAGTTTAGTTCAGTTGAAAATGAAGACAACGATCTGCCAAACATATACAATCGCTCTTTATTGCGAGTGATGGGGATAATGAGGGAGCCAGAAACAACTGGTATACCATCGCAAATGATTTACCCATTTCAAGGCACTTTAAGGATTTCTTTTGCTATTGTAAGTACGCATTTATTAACATTAGTATATTTACATTTTAAAGAAGATAGTCATAGGTCACGTCTTTTTGATAAAATACACCAAGCAAGTAAAAAGAACGTGGTTTTTAAATCATTTGAAAGTGTCAAAACCCACTCATCAGTTTTAAGCTTCCGTAGTTAACAAGGAAGCCTTATAGTTTCGCTTTGTCCGTCTGTCCTTCCGCGGCTTTGCAGAGAACTATAACAGATCCGAAACGTCGATGTTGGTTTTGTAATAATGTTTTTGTAAAACTAACATAATCTAGACACGCGGCAGCGAGTCAAGCCAAGTTCAAGCAAAGGAACTGGCGACCGCGCCGTGTGTTATATTACACGAACCGTCCAAAGCGCGTTTTGACGACTTTTTACACCCTCGTTATACAAAAACTATTACACATAGACAAGTCAAATTTGGCACATATACTTAAATATACGAACTATATCTCTGTTCCAAATTCCAATAACACAGCTCAAACGGTTATTTAGATATAAACATCCAGTAATCGGTGAAGTTAATACATACTGAGGGATAGATCAAAAGTAATATTCCAGTTCCAGATGACCTAGAAAGCTGAAATTTGGCATCCCGATAGGTAATGTTGTAGTAACAAAGGGAAAAATCAGAAACTAGTATTTTTTTATCATTTTAAATTGTTATTAATTTAAAAAAAAATTGATATTAAAGTTTGAGACGCCTAGGTACGCATAAAGCAATACATGTTGCTATAATTTTTGTGTAGGCGGCTATTTTCTGTTAGATACTACGAAGTGCGCGCGAGTCCACTATTCCTACTAATATAATTATAAATACAAACTTTATACCTACTGTACGTATGGATATACCTATGTTTTTTTTCTTTTTCACGCCTAAACGGGTGGGCCGATTGACTTTAAATTTGGTATAATAAATATAGCTTAGACCCCTGGAATAACGTAATATACACTACTGTACCAAACTGTATAGCGGGTAAATCAGCTAGGCACAGCTAGTCACTAATAAAAATAGGTTCTTGGTACCTACGTAACAATTGTCTATCCTATGTAAATACCTAATACCTATCAATATATCGACTCACCAGCATCAAGGCGGCTCAGTAACATAGAGGTAATAATATTAACATTGTTTACAATAAAAATAACGTATGTATATCGCCTTAGGTGCTAGTTGGTGTAAACATTTTAGATACCTACGTACATGTAACGTATAGTCATAATATTATAGGTATGTGGCGGTATCTGGGGGCACGGCAGTGCCCCCGCCAAGTCGTCGTCATTACAAGTCTTGTCGGCTTAGGTTTCTTTTGATCGAAATTCTAATCCAGTTCCAGATGATCTAAAAAGTTAAATTTCCATTCAGGTAGTCGGTAGGTATTAGATAGCTGGGTGAATATAGATAAATTTATCAGTAACTAGTATTGTTTAAAAATCAATTGATTAGGTACAATATTCAAATCAATAGTGCACATGAATGCTATATATAAATAAGTACTAAATTAATTATAGGTATAGGTATATCGAAGCACGGCGAGGCTCACGGGCCGCGGGGCGCGGTGCGTCGGCCGTGCCGTGGAGCAGTGGCAGTGGGGTGGGGGGAGGTGCAATAAAATAATCATTTGGTATTAATCTTATTATGACTGAGTGTCTTTAACCTATTACATACTAAAAAGTACTGTACAAAAAGCAATGATATCCCATCAAAAACATCAATGTGAAAAGAGAGCCAAGTTCAATATTACGATGTATGTACTCATAGTTACCTATGATTTGGTAGTTGACTTCAACGACAAAAGAAGTGAGATCTAAATGGGTGCCAAGTTCAATGGTCAGTCCTGAAAAATATTTACAACAACATAAAATATTTTATTACAACTTAAAAGATTATTTCTTCTTATCACTTAGAATTAATATTATTTTGAAGCCCAAAGTTTGACTTGGCTAGTTCTCATTGGTACCATACGACGAAATATCATTAAGATAAGACAATAGATACTTTATTGTACACCACATAATGTTACAGAAAATACATAAGTACATAGGTAATTAAAATTAAAAATTACAATGTACGAGTGGCGGTATTATCGTTAAAGAGCGATTTCTTCCAGACAACCAATGGATGGAGGGGACTAATTTACACGATAAAAGACGGTGGCGCACTAATTAGCATTAAGTGCGTTTAATAGTGATCAAGCTAAAGTTAAGAGAGTACCTACCTAGTATATTATGAGAACTGGCCAAGTCAGTCTTTAGGCTTCAAAATAATATTAATTCTAAGTGATAAGAAGAAATAATCTTTTAAGTTGTAATAAAATATTTTATGTTGTTGTAAATATTTTTCAGGACTGACCATTGAACTTGGCACCCATTTAGATCTCACTTCTTTTGTCGTTGAAGTCAACTACCAAATCATAGGTAACTATGAGTACATACATCGTAATATTGAACTTGGCTCTCTTTTCACATTGATGTTTTTGATGGGATTATAATTACGCAATAAGTCCCGATTAATAAAATTAACATGAGAACTATAAGTCTTAAAAAGCTGTAGTTTTGCACTGATAAGGGCGATAGTAAGAATAAGAGAATGGTGCAAAAAAATAATTTAAAATTAATTTATTTAGGGTTTTTTTTTTAATGTTATGAAGTAGAAGACGAGCAAGACGCTCTCCTGATGTTAAGAGATAACGGCTGCCCATAATCAGTACAGTGTAACCTAGGATTTCACAATTATGTGAAATTCTAGGAGCACTGCACCAACGCTTCTTACTCAAGAGTCATAAGATGTTAAGACTCTTTAGCCCAGTAATTTCACTAGCTACAGTGCCCTCCTACCGGAGCACAGTAATGTTTGCACATCACTGCTCAGGCGGTAGAATAACTGGCACTGTTGGGGTACCCACCTAGACGACCTCCTGCAAAGGAAGTCTACCCCCGGTAAAAGGGTATCTGCAATACGTGTAAGATGTGGATGATTTTTTGTAAATATCAGAATGCACTGGCGGAGTTCGGTGAATCCAACAAGGTTTGTTCGCCAATAACAGCATTGCTGCCTTTGGGGAAAATGGCACTTGGATCAGAAGGACAGACCTCCTACAAGCTGATGAAAGCATTGGGTGTTACGGATACCGACGAGGTACTGTATTAAGTTCGATCACTAAAAATTTGACTGCAAGCACCGAAAACTGAGACTGAAGTCTCATCCATTTATAATACTGCCTAGTGCTGTTTTAATTAAAGTAAAAAATAAATAAATAATATATTATGACAAATATTCCAGTTCTAAAAGAACTATGAATATCTTTTCGGCACTCACTGGTTCCAATAAGTGGATGGATGCGAGCGGAGTATATAGTATGTAGATAGTCAATGTCCCAAATTTAGAGTAAATTTATTTAATTCAAAATTTTATAAAAGCAAATAAATTATAAATGTACTAACTCTTAGTTATATAATGGTAGTATAATTTATAAGTAGGCTTGACTATCAACGTACTTATTGTTGTCATTGTTTTATATCTATAAAGCCAAAGCTTCTACACTGGTCAACAAGATTTAAGAACGGCAAGTGTGACCTTGATTTTAAAATTTACTGTTTTCCGTAGATAAAAACCTCAATTGAACCCATGATCAACAATTTGCGAACGCTATCCGGTGTGGACCTCAACTTGGTCAGCCAGATCTTCGTATCAGACACATTGGAAATTAATGAACATTTCTTGAATGTATCTAACGAGATCTTCAATTCTTCTATAAAAGTCATCAGCTTCCTGAATTCTACGCTTATCGCTGATGAGATAAACGAATGGGTAAAACACGTTTAAGTAAAGATTTAGGCAATGCATAAGTAAAGTCAGGTTATCCTATCTGGTATGGGTCATGGGCACTGGATATGAAAAGTGAAGGTAAGAATATTATGAAGCCAAAAGGACCATGAATATGGTGGTAAGGAGATTTTAAGCGTCCCTTAAAAAAGTTTTGGATGACGAAGTAATGAAGATTATGCGTGCTAGGGGAGTGAACAAAGATTTAAAGATTGAAGATAATTATGTTTGTCTTATTTTGAAGAATGGTAAATTATAATGGAATAAGAAAAGTCTTCGTGCCGACTATAACAAATTATGCCATATCAGGAAGATGACGATAATTAGAAAACTGATTATAGGTATATGATCAAAAAATGTACCTACCTACTGTCCCGTATGTGTGAAATCTTTTCGTTTCCAGGTTTCCTCCCAGACTAAGGGCTTGATACATCATGTAGTAAATTCATCTGAAATTAGTGCAGATAATATGTCGATGATTGTCGTAAATGCTGTACATTTCAAGGTAAATAAACATAGGTACAAAGATGATAACAGTGAGTAATTATGTGTTTTCCAGTATATTAGCGGACAATTTTTATACAAACGTATTCCCCTATTTCTTTACTGGCTTCTCTAACTTAGATGGCGCAGCGATCCAAAGTGAGTCCTTCAGGGTTATTCACTTATCCGTGAAAGAACCGAACCGAATACCGAATTGTCAAAAATGTATGAAATGACGTATTATGTAGATACAGCTTGTCATGTCATCGGTTCGGTTCCCTAACCGATGAGTGAATAGCCCTGCAGGCCTCCGACACAAGATTTTGCCATCCCTGCCTATCCTGCGCTTAGCTTGCCCGTCTTTTAGTACTTTCTCCTTCTATTGGACGCAGCACCGGCTGCTTGCCTGCCATTTAATTTTTACAACAAATCATTTATAGGTAATTATAATAGAAATTAATATGACCCTCCAAATATTTAATTTCAATCTTTAATTAGTTATATTTTATACTTTTAATGACTATGCAGTATGTACACAACACCGAATGTCTATTTTATTAGATCACAAAACCGTGAATTGAAAAAATTAAATTGTTTTTCCAGGGATTCTGGCTAAAGCCATTTCAAATAATAGAAAAAGGCCATTTCTATACTCCCACAGAGAAGGTTAGAACAGTTCGTATGATGACTCGGCAAGATCTGTACAGATACATGGAAAGTGAAACTTTGCAATCAAAGGTTTGTTTGCTTTTCTTTCTAATAATAATATTATGTTGTTTAAGATGCTTTTCTTCCATCCATCCAAAGTAATGCAATGTTGCCTGACTTCTTTGAATTCTACTAGTAGATATACGAATTAAAAAAATCATTTAAACGAGCTGAGCTCCGCGGGTTTATCCGCGTAACTCCCGATTCCGTGAGAAAATAAAGCAAACAAACCCTACGTCTTCTTTAGGTTTCCAGCTACTCCCTACTGGGTTTCAACGAAATCAGTTAATGACATTTCTCATATGAGTAGCAAAGCTCACATAGCTACATAGAAACTTTTACCTTTATGATATTAGTAGCATTAGAAATTTATAAATCTCTATAGAATAACGTGTTACCAATAATAATTATAAGTAAAATATTTACACCTACTTTCATCAGGTTATAGAAATCCCATTCGTTGATGAGCAAGCATCATTCATCGTGATCTTACCAGGCATAGAATATGAACTGAGTGAATTATTACAAATCATTAAAGCATCTCCAGAACTTCTGACGTCCACTATACGAGATATTAGGAAACAGGTGGAGCAAGAAGTCATTGTAACATTACCGAAGTTTAAAATTGAATCGGTTTGGGATCTCAAGTCATTGTATCATTCGGTAAGTCAGCCTTAAAATTGTAAATACAAATTTCAGTATATTTGTTCACTAGCTTATGCTCGCGGCTTTGCCCACGTGGCAATTTCGTTTCTTAGCGGAGGTCCACGTCATAAAACCTATGTGTGTTCCAAATTTCAACCCAATCTTTCCAGTGGTTTGAGGTGTGCGATGATAGATCAGTCAGTCACTCTTTCCTTTTATATATTTAGATTTGTAGCACATTAATGTTCTAACTTCATCCATTAACCAACTTAACAATAAAATAACATTACGATAAGAAACTAGGGAGAAATAAACTTCGAAAAAAAATTACATCGTGGTCTCTATTTACGAAAACGCTGCGCTGTCACCATGTTAGAAATATCACAAGTGTTGCAGTCATCTAAGAGTGACAGTAACTGCTTCTCACCATCAGTCGGGCTATCTAAATATAATAAGCAGTTGCTTATTTTGTTTCCCTCTAACATAAAAAAAAGCTAACAGGGTTCTATGGATGTGCTCTCTTAGCTTAACATCAACTGGGACATATTTATCTCCTACCCCCTCGTCTGTTGATGAGACTCCTAGAGTCTGCTGTCAAAAATGACGTATCTCTTGACCGCTCTACATAAGTATGATTTATTATTACATGTGGACAGTCTCACAAATCTTCATACTATGCCCCAAAATAACGTACGGTTAAGAGGCTGCCTTTCTCTTTGCACAGCTCTTGCCTCTATTTTGAGTCTCGTTATTAAAAGGTTTCTGTTCACAGGTAGGAGTGAAGACTGTATTAGATAAAACAAACTCTAGGTTATCCGGCATCGTACAAAAGGAAACATTAACGCTTTCTCTAGCTATTCAAAAAGCTGCAATAGAGGTTCATGAATTGGGATTACTCACTGTTTACGAAAATGGTAAGAAGTCATATTGTTAATCTTCTTAACGTATACCCTTGAACATTTGAACTTTACAACTTATTAAAAAAATATTATACTTGCCTCATTTTAACTGTAATAATAACTAATTAGATATACTCACTCAGAGCCAGACTCCCGATAAGTGTTATCAATTATAATCTTTAAATTAACAAATCTTCAATCTTAAAAATCTTTTTTTATCTTTTTTCTTTCTTCAAATCTTTAATTGTAACATTGCTTAACTGAAATTTACTTATTTAGTGTTAATTGTTTTCTTTTTTGCAATAAAGAGTTATCTATCTATTAATAGGTCAAAGGCTCGTTGGAATTTTATGTTCGCATGTGCGTCTATCAAAAGCCCGGGTTTTGCCTGATGTTAAAAGTGAAATCAGTTCTATTATTCTATTATAAAAAATATTACACAAACACGCACACAACAAACAATAGAATTCCACTTGAAACTCTTATTAGATTAATATGAAAATTTTAAATACCTAACTAAAAATATAATCAAATAAAAATAAGTAAAAATCACATCAATTATATTTAATCGACCGAGCGAAGCGAGGTCTTAGAGTCGAAAGCCGCGAAAAGCCTGCGTTTTGACCAGTTTAACGGTTGACCTCTGTTGCTTAAGTTTGGTCGACGTTTACTTGAAAACGGTTAATCCAAATTAAATGAAATTTTACACACAAGTTGAGAAGGTTAATTGGATAATTATAGTGAAAAATTAGCTAAATAGGTTCCAGGGTTGCAGAGATATAGGTGACTTAAAGTCTTTACGATAGGTCTGACGATTATTTCAAAACTTGAGCGCTGATAATTTTTTTTCTAACATATACCCATTTTTTATAAGCGACACAAATATATTATCAAAAGTGTATGTTTGTATGTATGTTTGTTACGCGATAACTGGAAAACCAATGGTCCAATCTTCATGAAACTTTGCAAACGCGTAATATAAATCCATAGAATTTTTAAGTTCGAACATGAGCCAAATCGGTCACAGGGTTCTAGAGTTAAAGAGATTGCTTTATTACAATGAAACCGATGATCCAGTCTTGATAAAACTTTTTAAACAGGTAGTACAAACTAAAAGAATTCTCACGTCCAAAAATGAGCCAAATCGGTGCAAGGGTTGTAGAGTTATAGAGAATACAACATTACAATGTTTATCGATTGTAATATTATGAGAACTAAAGGGATATTCAGTTATGCGTCAGGAAACCGAACCAAAGACCGAGTTGTCAAAAACCTATACGACGTAATACGTCATTTCATACATTTTTGATAATTCGGTCCTAGGTTCGGTTCCCTAACGGATAATTGAATAGCCATGTTGACTTACTCAAAATATTATGAATTTAAATGATAGTGCGGGTGCAGAATATGTTCATAGTATTATTTATTCAATAACCTCAGGTTTGATAATAATATTATCCTCGTATAGATCCTACCAGTAGAAGTAGGTACTTAATTTACTTATTTTCAAGTTTGCATAATACGAGTAATATAATATTTTATACGTAATTATTTGCCCTAAATTTAGGCATTCATTTTAGTATCAATATAATATACTTTCTGAACTTATTAATTAAACTCAAACCCATTTTTTTTATTCAAATAGGCTACAGTGCTTCACTTTTGAAAGTAAATTTTACAATTATTTAGATCTAAGTATTTTAAGACTCTACTGCTCGTTCGAAAAGCATATCTATGAGAAGAACGAGTAAGAAACTTATTGGGATTGTTATTTATGTGTTTTTATCACATTTTATTATGCCATTAAAACCATCATCCACTCTAACATCTGCAAACATCCCTGACGCTCTGTAGTATCGAGACAACGCCAAAAGCATCCTGAAAGCATTGTTGTACTGGATCCGCAGCGCCTTGAGATCCCTGTTTGTAAAGTTCATCCAGTTTTTTTTTATGTACTAATTATAGGCCTACGTTTGATCACATCTAGGGAATGCAATCCCGAGGCGAGATCGGTAAGTCGAGATCCCGCCGGGATTAGAATGTTCAATCCCGGAATTTTCGGGATTTTCGGGATCTCGCGTCAATTAAAAAAAACTAATAAACAAAAACGACGAAAAAAGCTTAGTTATAAATAGGAAGCGAGTAAAAGTACTTCACTAACTGAAAATGTAACATGATATTTATTGGAAATTACTATTTAAATTTATAATTTAGTAAAAATAATACTTCAAGCACGCCTTGTTGACTTTTTTTTAGATCAATATTTAAAAACAACTCCCTAAAAACAATAAGTGCTTAAAGTAGAATCTGACAACCAGCATCTAATGTCAATATGTGCCTCTCAGAGCATCTTCTCATTTCTCTTGAAGGTTCGCGTTAGTCTTTGCTGCGGCAGTAGCAGCACGTATGCTTATTGCTTATATCCTCAACAATCATGGAAAAAGGCAATTAGTCTTAGTTTTGAATCCGATCCGATCCGTCTGTCTGTCCGCGCCGCCGCCCGCGCATTTGCACAGATGCATAAATTGCGAGCGATGCGTCCCACACTACTACCCTTTAATCCCGGCCGGGATCTCGTCATTTTATGCCACGGGATTGATCCCGAAAAATGAGGCGGGATCTCGCGAGATCGGGATCCCGCGGGATCGGGATTGCATTCCCTAATCACATCCCACTTCCCACCTGATGGAAAGTGCAAATGTGATCGACGAGCTGCACGTATAAAAAGTCTGATAATGCCTTGAACAAGGACACTTTGTTTTGCTCAGTAGCTGTAGATACATCTTGAAAACCTGGGAGCCTAGATGTTACGCGTGACTGTCAAAGCTTTGCGTTCTCGCTCCAAGTCTAAGTCATCGTCGGCTGCTACGAAAAAAATGTTAGAATTAGCTATATCATATAATAGCTGTCGTAAATTTGCTGTATAACACAAGTAAAGCTTGATATTTTTTCCCAATTTCAATTCTACTAATGTCCACTGCATCGGCAACTTTTTCGTAAACAAGTGCTACAAACTATGAAGATTTTGTGAGAATTTTTGTAAAAACTACAGTAATATTTATTATTTTATTCTATTATTTTCTGCAAGTGAATACACACATAACCTTTCATATTTTATTTTTATTGAAATTTTGATCACAACAATAAAATAGTCACAGAGATAAAGGTTTTTTTTAAATATATTTATCCGTTACGTATTTTGAGTTTTAACATTACTTTCAATTTTGGCATTTTCCTTTCCTTTTACGAATATTATAGGTTAAAGTTTCCATATAGGTATATATATTTCGTAGATACTTATAACTTTTACCCATGTATATGATATACCTAGAACCCAAGGTTTTAACATTTTGAGGGAAATTGGGTCTGCGAGGTCCCAGTTCGCGGCGAACTACTAGTTATAATGTTTTATTAATTAATAATTTTAATTAATCATAATAATAATGTTCTTTTTATAGCTGTCGAAGCAAAACCAGTGGCAGTGGATTCATTTGCGAATCAAACATTTGAAGCGACTAGTTCTTTCATTTTTCTGGTTCAAGTAGAAAATGAACAGTTATTTGTAGGGGTGTTCGCAACGGCTTAATTTCAAAAACTTGATAAAATGTTTTGTTATTTTCAAAACACTGTTTTTTTTATTCGTTGTAATATAACGAATGAGTTTTACCTGCGAGCGCACGCCGCGCCGTGAGCTCGCTCGTTACAATGGTACATATTTAATTCACACAACTTAAAAGTTCAACGTCTTTTCTCGCAATTTACGTACCTACTAAAGAAATTTTAACTAAACCTACTCACATAATATCACAAAAGTCCAAAAAGAAAGTTACTAAAACACTGTTACAATGGTACATATTTAATTCACACAACTTAAAAGTTCAACGTCTTTTCTCGCAATTTACGTACCTACTAAAGAAATTTTAACTAAACCTACTCACATAATATCACAAAAGTCCAAAAAGAAAGTTCCTAAAACACTGTTACAATGGTACATATTTAATTCACACAACTTAAAAGTTCAACGTCTTTTCTCGCAATTTACGTACCTACTAAAGAAATTTTAACTAAACCTACTCACATAATATCACAAAAGTCCAAAAAGAAAGTTCCTAAAACACTGAATATTTTCCGTCACACAATTCACAATATCAAGAATTACCTAAAATTGTTCAATCCGCACTAAAACTTAATGTGAATATATCAAAAAACCACAATCATTCGTTTATGATATAACGTAGCGCAATAACACATGCACCCGTTTCGATTTATCGATTCGCACTGATTGATTGTGATAAAACTCAAATTAAATAAAACTATAGTACTGTTGACTGTTACTGTTATATTAAAAACGGGATAAAACCAAACGGAAAAAGCGTGTATGGCAATGTGTTTCTTACGCAGTGATATTAGAGCATATATTTGCACGTGATACTCATTCAACTTTCAACCACTTCAGTCTCAACGTAAGAAGTTTCGGAGTTGATATACCAAATTGAGCTGTAGCTGCACGCGTTTAAAGCTTAATTTAGCTTGTGAAATATCTTTGGCCCAGAATACTATTCCAAATTGAGCCGTATAATAACAAGCTTAGAGCTTAATTTGGCTTGTGAAAAATGTTATGCTCAGAAAATTATTTTTTAAATTTGTTTTCAATTCCGGGTCGGAGTTTGGCCGCACGTTTGTGCATTTGCCAATGAAATAATTTGTAAATAACAGGTTGGTAAAAATAACTAAAGTCGCTTGAATCAAATAATGAGTTGTATAGTTTAATTTAAATAACAATTTAATATATCTGTTACATAATATAACGAACACCCCTAGTTATTTGTTGGGACGTGTACGGATCCTTTTCTTTAATTCTCAAATAAAAAAAATAATAATTCTTGTTTTAATAGAGAATAACACATGTGACTTGATGTTAATATAAGCTAAATGTAAAAAAAAATCACGTGTATTTACTACTTATATCAATCTTAAAAAATATTATAATAATGGGAATCTTCTCATTGTAATTAATAATGAATTATTTAAAAATATTCAATAAGTATGTACCTTTTCACTTTTCTCGCTCCTAAATCATGTTACTTTGGCTATTTTACTGCTTGTTCATTTATTTATTTTTGTGACAATAAATATAAATTGAGATATCATATTATTGGTTCTCTATGGACATTTTTTTCAGTAAGGACGCGCAAGAAGAATTCCCATTCATTATCAGGTTCTGCTGTATGAGGTACGATGCGGTACTTTCCTGGCTTCAAGCTCAATCTTACGCTGAAAACCCTTGACTTAACATACCGAGGATAGGGCATCTCAATAAGTTTATCTCTAAAATTATCATCCTTGTCATCATTCAATTCAAACAATCTAAAACCAATGCCAAGGTATTTCTGTCCATCTTGTTTACGTGTGTACTTCTGCATTAAAGATATAATAGTTACAATGTTATCGTTTGTTGTTACATCTCCTTTGTTATTGTTATTGAGAGTGATGATATACTGCAGATCGTGCCCTGTTTCATCTTTGAGCCATTTTCCTTCATACATCGACATCTCCCATCTTATTTCGCAATCATCAGGATAGTCCTGAGAGTAAAAACATTCAGGGTTCAAATTACAAATGTACAAAATAGCGAAATGTTTGATGAAATCGTTGTATGTCATCCAAAATTCACCATCATTACGAACTTTAAGACCTAAGGAATCTTTTTTCTCCATGGAAATGTTGGACCATTCCGAAGACTTGTCACTCCAAGGACCGTCCCATTCAGTCGTTCCCCACGGATTTCGAAGCCGCAACAAACGAATATTGGAGTCAATGTACTTCACTCCAGTTATGGAGTATGCGTGATTACCACGGAGTCCCTCACGCATCCACTGTGAAGCATCTGTGCTGGCGTTGATGAGTGAGTTTCTCTCAAAAGCCTTAAGAAGTACACTAAAAAAGTCAGCTGGTAGATTTGACACTCTATACCTTTCAACGAAGCCTCCAGTAAAGTCTTCCATTGCTTCTGAAGGGGGTCCTCTCTTGATTGCACCGTATGAATCGTACAACTTAGCATAGGCCTTCTCAAGGAGCGCACTCCAGAATTCCTGTTTTTCAGATGACTGCAGGAAAATAAGCTTTCCTGATGAAGTGGGTAGGCGATCATCTATCACGACGTCTACCCAGCGACCGTACTGCCAAAACCTAAAATGAAATATTCCAGCGTAGTCTTCTTCAAATCCTTGATCGTACGGAACCACTTGATTGAATAATTTCCTGCGCACGGTGAGGTTAGTGAGTGCTGCGCTTAACCAGCAGTCGCCCACACGTCCTTGGTTGACGTCAAAACGACTGTACCCTTTCACATAAAATTGAGGATTGTCTACTATGTCTCCAGGTCTGAGCCACTTGATAGGCTCGTTAAATCTTTGTTCAAACTCATGTTGATTTGGCATGAGACTACTCCCTGACGCGGGAAACTCAGAGTCCTCAAATAGAGCACCTTCGGATAAACATCGCGACCGGATTTCTTTAAAGTCTTGGCATATACTTGGTCCAAAGGGTGGTGGAAGTACTTCGGCTTGCCAAAAAAGGCGTTCTCCTGTAGGCATGAACATTTTGCTTCCTTTGTATTGTGAGGGCATTCCCAAAGTGCAGTTTCTGTTAATATCGATATTTGAGAGTTTTATAAGTTTTCGTGTTTTGATGTGCTTCTTAGACCTTCTACAAAGTTTGCTGATGTCTTCATGATTATCTTCATCACCGGTATTTTCATCGATGAATGAATTGTCGTGTTTTTGATCTTCACAAATATTTCTTTGTGACGATGTAGCCATTGTAATTGTAATGTAATATGTGTCTGATTTAATGCGTAGACTTATAATAAATGGATTTACATCGACTACTAAGTATTTAGAATTATCTATCTTTACATTACCAAATATGTTTGTCAATTTTATCTTATTTAGGTAGACTTTGTTGTCTTCAATACAAATGTTTATGCATACGCTCCAATAGAAACATCCATTAACATGTGACAGTACCTAATATATATTTTAAAACTACGTAGCTAATCTCTACTTAATTACGGTTTAGTAAGTTTATTTTAACTTAAATATTTCTATAACTCTAGATAAATGTTTGGGTGTTGTCAGGATTCATGCGTCAATAATTTGCAATTGTAAATAAATGTTCTTGTATTTGCATAGTTATAAAAAAATTAAATATAATTTAATTATTATTAACATATAACAATACAAATGTTTATTTAATTAGGTATCATGATTATTAAACTTAGCACTGCTATAAATTTGATGTAAATAATTTATTTATAATTAAAAAAAGATATAAAAAACATGCTAGTAATAAAGTTTATTTTAATATCACTCTTAAAATTTATACAATTTTAGACACTATTCAAGAATATCATAAATGGGATTTTAATATTACTGTACCAAATTTACGTCGATTTATAATTGTAAGTAAACGAAGGACCCTTAAAATGCTCTTCTATTTCATGCATTGTTTTATCTTTCGTTTCTGGTAATATTGTATACAATATAATAGTCACAACAGTCATACAGAGCCCGTAACATAAGAAGGTCCCATGCAATCCAAACGCTTTATAAATGTATGGAAATATTTTCAAAATAGTTGAACTGATCATCGAAAATAACGTACTGACTATAATTGTGCACATATTTTTGTATTTATATGGAATTATTTCACCAAAAGTGGATGGCGCCATGATAGCCGGTCCGCAACCCATTGCTATAGAAAATACAACTAAAAGTATAATAGTTAACACGTTACTTTCACCGAGTACTTCAATTTTAATTAAATATAAATAAAGAGATATAATAAAAAGAAAGATGATGCTAATAGCAGATGAGGTAAAGAGCTGAAACCGCCTTTTTAAAACGCCATTCAATAAACATCCTACATACATACTGAACACTGTGACACCGTCTAATATTAACATAGCACTATAGGCTGCACCTTCACTATTTGTAACCTTTTTCAAAATCTCTATAGAATAAATGCTACAAACAAGTTTACCTGAAGCGTAAAACTGGACGATCATGAGACAAGATATTATTGTTGGTCGATAAAATTCTTTGTTCTTCATCTGGGATAATGTTCCAAATACTATGATATCTGTTCCTGAAGTAAGTTTGTCGAGTTCTTGTTCTGCTCTGACGCCGCATCCTTTTAGCCAGCGGTGTGACTTTCTACATTCGTCGTACCTCCGTTTACTAGCAAGCCAATGTGGTGATTCAGGCCAGTAAAATACTAACAAGGAATAGAGGGAGCACATTAAACCTGACAGCGCGATGTACCTCCAATGAAAGAACGTGCCTATAGCGTTAGCAAACCATATACCCCAGAACACTGACGCTGCTTTCATTGTTAAGAATATCCCTTTGTATTCAAGAGAGGTATACTCTGCTATAATTAAAAGAGAAACAGTGAAAGAGGTAGCGTTAGGAATGCCTTCCATGACAGTTACGATGAGCAGATGAGTGGTGGTCATACTGAAGTAGAAGCATGTAAACATGATAATTGTGCTTATGCTGACGAAGAGAAAAGCTTTTTTTCTTCCATAGTAGTGGCTGATCGCAGTCAGGATGAAGATCCATGGAATGCTGGAGTAGCCGAATATTGACGCTGGAAATTATAAAAAAAAGATTTTTATAGGTATGTTTATTTACAACGCTAGGACTCACTAAAGTACCATTATTTTCTACCAGTTGTCCTGGAACTTGAGAAAAAGCAAACTTTAATTATTATAATTATTGTATTCTTTGTAATAATGTTCATACCCGGGCCAGCCCGGGCGATATTCGCTACCGAAAAAAAAAGTAAAATATGGTAGCGGAAAATCGCGTTGGGTATATCTCTTTTCAATATTGAAAAACTGAAGAATTTATTTTAATTTATACATATGATTTAAGATGTGTAATATGGGCTGTGTGTCCGAATTGAATGTTTTTTTTTTATATCTGTGCAATGTGCAATTTCAAAGGTACGAAATATTTATGTCTCCATACAAATTGATACAAAACACTTTAAACCCTTTTCCTGCAATGCCGGTAACAATTTTTGGACCCTTTTTCCAGTAGCAATTCTTTGGCAATCATAAATATATATCGCTTGTACAAAAGATAAGACACTTACACAGATTGGAGGCCAGTTCAATGCTTATAACATCGGTGGAATTAGCTTCTTTCCTGATCTGCTGAATGAAGATGGCGGGCGCACCAAGACATATGCCCACTGAGAAGTACACTGATAGGACACTACTGCATACTAGGAGCTGGAAAGAAATAACAATAATTAAAAATAGATTCTATTATTGGAACTCTAGGTTTTCTGGAAATAGACCACCATAAAAATATGATTCTGTACTGACTTAGGTATATCCTACTGGCTTACTTCACTACCCTCCCGACT
This sequence comes from Hemithea aestivaria, assembly GCA_947507615.1. Lineage (NCBI taxonomy): Eukaryota > Metazoa > Arthropoda > Insecta > Lepidoptera > Geometridae > Hemithea > Hemithea aestivaria. Next base: position 4,220,321 of record OX382325.1, on the reverse strand, counting down.
TTCGTAGCGAACGTAATGACACCAAAATAATAAATGAATATAAAGGTACAAATGCTTAATAAATAAAATCTACAACGTGCAGTTACTGTTTGTTTTGAATACTATAACCCGGTGTTTTAATTATATACGCAGTGGCGGACGGCGGAGGAGGACTAAGATATATAAGAAAAAAGGTACAGAGGTACCTTTTATCTTATATATCTAAGTCTGCTGTCCAAGGTTAGGACAAAAATCTCGAGGCAGACCACCAGCCAGATGATCAGACGATATTCTCAAATAATGTCGGAGAGAACTGAATGAAACTCGCACAGGATCGGAAGATGTGGCGTGAACATGAGAAAGCCTATACCAAGCATTGGGTGGATACAGGCTGAGTGGGTAGATAGATAACCCTAAGAGTACGTAACAGTAAATAAATTCTTACTTGTCGTAAAAATGGTGTCCAAGATTTCTTCTCCACAATTTCCTCGTTTGTTTTTACTGGTTCATATTGGCACTTATCCATATTTTACAAAGATGTGTAATAGATTAACTGAAGTAAGTATATTATATTTTTTCTCATAATAATATTATTTTTATTTGCGATAAGTCTGAAGTCTGAACAGGCAATCAATTATAATTATTATGAAGTCACGAAGTCATGTCTTAGTAACTAACACAGTGAAAATACTAATTTTATAAATAAACTATTCTTCTTATGTTATTTATTCAATTGTTTCAAGATTAAGAGCGTATATTATATCGAATGCCGCTCTCTCGCTCGCACTATTTGACAAATTAATTTTTTTTTTTTTTTTGTATTAAAAAATGGCATGTAGATATTTAAAAAAAAGAAAAAAAATATTGCTCCCCTTGCCATTTTTTTAAATATATCAAACTGAAAACACTTTTAAAATGTGTGCAATAATATTATGGAGGGCTTAAGGAATTTTCAATAAATTAATTCTATGAATTTATATTTCAAAATTTGTCAAATTGTGCTAACGAGAGAGCGAGAGCGTCACTCGATATATACGCTCTTAAGGTTAAATTGTAATACTGCGTCATTTTATATACGTAGGTATACAATAGACATACAATTTTAATTTTATTTTACAATGTCATATACAATAATTACAAAAAATTCACGGTCACTCTCCAATTAGGTATTCTTTGACTAATTCCAGTATACCTTTTTTTATTTTTAATGGGATTGACTCAAATTCATAAATTACGTGAAAGTTTAAGAGTAATTTTTAAAATCAAATACTACATCTAAATCTCGTACATTTTACGTCTTCGATAAACTAGGATTGATTTGAATTGCTGAAATTCAATGCACGAAAATTTTTGCAAATTGAAAGCACCTAAAAAATAATTAAAAATCGTGTGACCGTCGCATATTTTATTTTTAATTCGAGATAATGATGAATATATTCATTTATCATGATGAATATATTTATTTTTTGTAAAGTGTATTTGTTGGCGATGATTTTAGTATAGGTATCATAAAAATACATGGAAATTTGTTAAATTAGTAACCAAATGTTAAACTACAACGGGCGTGTGTGATAATGAGAATATGTAAAATGGCCCCGTTTTTGAACTATCATTTTTAGTTTTAGCATTGTTTTCTGCTTCTATTATGATAACCTTCATATGTCTTGTAGCTTAATATATGTTTACCTACATATCTACAATTTGTGACTCTTTCTTAAACCTTTTAGGAAATATAACCATGTGACCATCAAATTTGAGTGTCAATGAGAAATACCCAGAAAATATAATTTCGCAGAATTTGAACGATAAAAAAATACATTAAATTAATTGAAACTATTCGATGTTTAAGATTAAGAGCGTATGTATATATCGAGTGACGCTCTCCCGCTCGCACTATTTGACAAATTTTGAAATATAAATTCATAGAATCATTTTTTTGAAAATTCCTTAAGCCTCCATTATATTATTGCACACACTTTAAAAGTATTTTCAGTTTGATTAGACTAATAAAAAAAAGGAATAATATTAATCTTATGTTTACGATTAACAAGAAAGTCATTTGCAAAAACTAGTGAAGTTAAAATGAACAATTAGAGGTAATTCTTGGATAATTATTTTAAAATTTGCATAATTATCACTTTGACAGTTTGAATAATTAATTAAAAATACATTTTTGATATGTACGTAATTACGATATTTTATCGCCGACATACATATATATGCGATAAATTATAATCTATTTTCTCTTAATATCTAACCTAAGTAAGACTGTTCACTTAAATATATTTTATTCTATGTTGATAACAGCTTGTCTCACGTTTTAAACGCGTGAGCCCGAAAATAAATCTTCTCCACCTAACTTTAACCGACTGCGGTCGGCTACACCTAAGTTTAACCGGCTAAACCTAGGTGTAGCCTCACTTCGGACTTTAGCCTCAACATATATATAGGTATATAGAATAAATATAAATATTAGTAAATAAAAAATATAAATATTTTATATAATTTATTTAAAATAAAACAAGTCCTTGTCTGCCTGGCCTGGAAATGGACCTAAGCTATGGATTCGCTGAAATTAATTCGAAATATCCATAAAATTGCAGTGTGCGATTTGAAGGCAACAAGTTGCTTCGACGTGAATTAATCCCCAAAAATTACAACACTCAAATCGCAGACTGCAATTTTATGGAAATAATGAATCAATGTCAGCGAATCCAAAGCTTAGGTACAGAATTCCACTTCCAGACCAGTCAGACAAGGACGATGTTGTACAAACTAATAATTTTTTATTTGTTATCCTGTTCTAAGTTTGTTAATGAGTCATTTATTTACATATAGGTGTATATTTAATATTCATATCTACTGTATTGTATGAACTGTAAACCACAATTTAAAAACATCATACAGACATAAGTAGGTAGGAATTTAGAAGTATATTTTAGAAGTCAGTAAGGGCAATAATGGAGAATAATTATAAATGTCATAAGCGTGGCTTCCGATAGTTATCTATAGATTTAGTTCCTAAGATCTCCAGAACTTAAAACTTTAAAAAAAAAGTTATAAAAGTTAATAAATAGAATAGAAGAGAATAGGAAAAAATATATTCGCATGGGTAGGTAGTGTGACAGATCTATACACCGGGGGTTTTTACCGGGGGTAGACTTCCTTTGCAGGAGGTCGTCTAGGTGGGTACCCCAACAGTGCCAGTTATTCTACCGTCTGAGCAGTGGTGTGCAAACATTACTGTGCTTCGGTAGGAGGGCAGTGTAGCTAGTGAAATTACTGGGCTAAAGATTCTTAACATCTGTAATGTTTTCCGAATAAAATAAAATAAAATAAAATAAATAAATAAATATCTTATGACTCTTAAGTAATAAGCGTTGGCGCAGTGCTCCTAGAATTTCACATCATTGTGAAATCCTAAGTAGCACTGTACTAATTATGAGCAGCGTTATCTCTTAACATCAGGAGAGCGTCTTGCTCGTCTTCAACTCCATTACATAAAAAAACAATGTATACTTATCGAGAAAAGTAGATTACTTAACATAATATAGCTGTCTGCGACTTAACAATCTTTTGTTTTGAATATAATATTTTAACAGGCGTTTTCATAATTTTATAATACATACTCAAAGTTTTAAGTTCCCTGTAGTTATCAATGAAATTGACGTAAGCTCCTACTACATACCTACTATGCTGATTTATTACTACAGTACTATAGTACTAACTTTTAGTCTTACTTCGTTTTCTGACCAATACACTTCAATCGACGAACATGGGAAATATGTCTATATACTACGATAACAATTATTTCGAAGATGATGAAAATGTGTCAAAAAGTACACTTATTCTGGAAAATATCTCGAGCGGATTAGTTTACTATCTCATACCAATAATAATATTCGGTGGATGTGCGGGAAATTTGGTGTCTTTCGCTGTGTACTCTAGAAGCAAATTGAGACATCAGAGTACAAGCCAATACCTAGCTTGTCTTGCTTTGGTGGACACGTTATACTTGTGTCAGTTTTTCTATACATGGTTGGACGTCGTGGTTGATCCTCCTCCGCCAGTTCTAGAAGATGAACTTTGCATATTCTTTGTGTACCTCATGTGTGTGTGGAATGTTCTGGACTCCTGGCTTGTGATTGCGTTTACTTTAGAACGATACATTGCAATAGTGTACCCTTTACGTATGAAGGCGTTATGTACAGTGAAACGCGCGCGGTACGTGATCCTCATCTTGTTTGGGGTGTCTCTCGTAATGTGTCTACCTATAATCAAATGTGCGTGTATAGAAGCGTCTGACTCGGAAGATTTTTTCATCTGGAACTTATTTATAACCTTGATAACTTACACGCCGTTTATAATTGGTATAGTGGTGTTGAACTCTTGTATTTTGGTGGCGGTGTACAGATCAGGTCGGGCCCATCAACATCTGAGTAAAGAACGGTCTCACAGAAGAGTTACTGTGATGCTTCTCACTGTCTCCAGCTTGTATGTGCTCCTCATCCTTCCAGCTTACATCATGCAGTTTGTTATCTTAATTATAAACGTGGTAAGTAAAAATAGTACAAAAGTCAAAATAACATCGCGCGCGCATTATCTTATGGAAACTCCACAGAGCTTATCGATCGGTCAAATGTATTTGACGACCTCTGTGGCGCGGTGGGCTAATACCCGCCTGCAACGCAGAAGGTTGCGGGTTCGATTCCCGCATGAGGCAAAATATTTGTGTGATACACAGGTATTTGTTTCAGGTCTGGGTGGTTTTCAATATCTATTATAAGTATGTATTTACAAAAGAAAAGTATATAAGTATTATATCCGTTATCCTAATCACCATAATACAAGCATTAAGTTGCTTAGTATGGGATTAGGTGGCGCTGTGTGAATTGTCCTGAAATATTTATTATTATTTATTTATTTATTTAGGTCCACCTATGCTTTAAAACGTTGTACCAAACAACCAAACTGCCCCCTGTATACATTATAATAATCTATTGCTATAAAATATGAACTAAAAAATTGTAGGTGGTATACCTGAAAGATGTTTCGCTCTCTACGCAAAGACCTGGAAGAAGAGATATAGAACGTAAATGATAAGAAAATGTTTTACTAATTTTTTCTATGCTTTTTGTTTTATTTTATATTGATAACATTAGTTCAGACCTTTTTTCATTTCACAGGACGACCAGGATAGGAAGTTGTTGGCCATAGGAGAGATCCTGCGGGTTATAGCGTACCTCCACTTTGGCATAGATTTCTACGTGTATTGTATTACGGGATCTAACTTTAGGGATGCTCTTTGCGAGGTGTTTCCATGGGTGAAGCGACTCCGACGGCGCCCTGTCGTCGTGCCTCGACCTTTTGTGACGCAGCCTGTGTAAGTAATTGCAAAGTCTGTAAAAGTTAAAAATCTTATCTTACTAGTATTATAAACGTGAAAGTATGTATGTATGGATGTCTGAATGTATGTTTGTTACTCTTTCACGCCTTAACGGGTCCAGATTGAGCTGAAATTTGGTATAGAGATAGCTTCGATCCTAGAATAACACATTTGGAGTGTTTGGAGTTTCACTGGTCAGATTGTCTTACTAATATTATAAACGTGAAAGTTTGTAAGAATGTATGGATGTCTGGATGTATGTTTTTTTACTTTTTCACGCCTTAACGGGTGGACCGATTGAGCTGAAATTTGGTATAGAGATAGCTTAGACCCTGGAATAGCTTATTGGGTAAAGAACAGCGGATAAAAACACCCAGTGTTGTATCTAATAAAAGTTTAAATACCTAGTTGTTGGGATTTGGTTTAATTTTGTTTTTTACGATGACCATGCTGAGTTAACAACGGAAGTCTTGAACAACATCTTCAAAAGGTTATTTTTCAGAAGTAAAAATAAGTGTTTATACACTTATTTTGGTTTATTGCTTTATTTTTAGGCGAAGAGAAAATATAGATTTTTTTTTCTTTTTCAGGGGCCAAAATAAAGCATGATTGATGAAAAACTTACGGATGCCAAAAACCGAAAGAGAATTTCAGTCATATTTTTTTTAAATGGGTATAAACGTTAATTTACAATAGCCAAGCGATACTTTGAAAAAGTTCCATAATTTAATGCATTATTTCTGGATTCAAGTTCTACCTAGCGAAAAAATAACAATGCACTTACTGAGACTTGTTATTTAGTTGCAAGTTTGCTTCCAGATTTCAGTCAAATAATTTTGCTTTTTGTGGGAAGGAGAGTAATAACAAACAATAAAATAACAATGCTTGGTATTAGGTAATAATTAATTTTAGATACTTACATAATGTAATGTTTTTTTTATCATAATTAAGCCTAATGAGAACTGAAATGATGAACTTTGCTATTGATAAGCGTTTCCGGCAGTACTAATTAAGCTTTTGTTTTCTTTTAATTAATATTGTTGATAATGATAAGATTAAATAAAGCTTTTAATAAGATTTACATTTATTTTACATTACAATAGTTTATTATTATCTACTATTTTTTGATTTTACGTCACAATTAGTATCTTTATATGTAGAAAATTTAACCTAGAAGGCGGGATAAATCCCTCCCATAACATAGTCGTAAGGACCGCTGAGTGACATGGTTTGGTCCAGTGGGTGGTAACGACCTATAGCCATACCTGTAAAAAAAATATATATACAGCACATATGTACATTCATACACGATACAACGTTCAAGTAAAGTTATTTATCTAACCACACTCCACACATGAGTAAATTTCATTTTGAACTTGAGCAGTGATTGCGAAGTGTTTAAAAGTTCCGGGCGTGCGCAGTAGGCGTTCGAGGGGTTGAAAGCTTTTCCATTCGCCCCAAGGTTTAGTTGAATATAAACCTCCGGAAGGGTAGTACATACCACCCTGTTTTCTACCGCTCGTAAACTTTTACGATATACTTAACGACTCAAGTTTTTAACGCGAATATGACTGTTAACTGAAAATTGGTGAAAATGGACATAGAAAACACACCAGTTAAATAAATAATAATTGATAATAACAATATATTATGTGAGTAATAGTTACCGCAGTGATGGAACACGATGATGCGGTTGAAGCAAGTGCTGTTGTTTTGAATATTTTGAATACGTTTGAGTTTATAAATGGAAGTGAAGTTTTGGACATGCACGTTGATTGTTACCTTGTCGCTGGTGTTTCGAGTGAACGGAGAACATTCTGCCGAAAGTAAGTAGAAATTTAACCTTATAATAATTAGGTATTAACTTAAATTTAACCCTCTTGTATTTAATGTCAATTATAATGGCTGTTAGTTTTCCTGAAGGCGTATTGGACATCGCGCACTGGTGATTAGGTACTATTAACCGCTAAAATATTTTTTCTAATAGATACATAGAAAGAGCACACATACATATAGATAGAGCAGTAAATTTAAAAAGCCATTTTCAACTTAGAGCGTAATCTGCTAACACTCTGCACGTCCCTTAACTTGTGTACTCTATAACTTTTTATTTTAATTTTTGATGGTTTATAGTGATAATTACCAGTGCGCCAGTAGGCCCACTAATTGATAAGTAGTTACGGCACCAATAATCGAATAATTTCGAATGAATATTATCCAAAACATCAATTCTTGTAGAAACTCAACACAAAGATGACACACCAAAAACAAAAGACGATAGCCCCCAAGAGTACAATAATGCAAATGAAGGAAAAGATTATTTCCTACAACCAGTATTTCCTAACCCTGAGGATATCGAAGAAGAAGACGACGAGAATCCTTACCCAGATTACGAATATGATATAAAAGATACTAATTACAAAGATTCTGATTTGGTCACAGCAAAGACTAGTGTAGAAGGAGAAACATCTATAGATGACAAAATACCTTTACATACTACTAAAGATAACCTACCAATATTTCTAATGGAACCTGAGAATACATATGTCGTAAAGAATAAACCGGCGGTGTTGAAGTGCCGCGCTGCAAACGCTTTAGAAGTAAGTAAATCATTTTCTAAAAACGACACTAAAATTTGTTGTTGAGGATAGAAACTCAAGTGTATGTTACTGATATTATAAATGCGAAAGTATATAGATGTGTGGATGTCTGTTTGTTACCTCTTCAAGCCTATGCCGATTGAGCTGAAATTTAGTCCTAGCCTTTACGGTATGACTTTGATTCCCTGGAAGTTAGGTCGGCCGTTAGTGTGGGACGCGACTTGCGTTGATACACTGGCGCCCTCACATCTTCCAGAGACTCAAATTGCGGCTGGTGCGGCGGCAGTTTCTGCTGAGCGGCTCAAGCGGCGTAAATATGCTAACCTCGATAGCGGTTACATTTTTGAGCCGTTTGGGGTAGAGACTTTGGGTCCTTGGGGTCCGGGAGCTCACCGCATTTTCCAAAATTTATCTGAGCGCTTGGTCGAGGCGACGTGTGACCGAAATGCTGGGGTATATTTGGCCCAACGTATAAGTATTGCCATTCAACGTGGCAATGCTGCCAGCATTCTGGGCACTCTGCCAACTGACAGTGGTTTGGAGCACTTGGATTTTCTGTAGATCGGCTTGTGGCCGATCTGTGGTTAATAAAAGTGTTCTTTACTGCTGTAGTAGCTGTAGTATTGTTAGTTTGTTTTTCTCAATAAAAGCATTTGCCAAGTCCTTTTTTTTTGACCCAGGAAAAATGCGTTACGCATCATCACCCCACGCCGGGGGGTGCGGGGCGGTATGTGGGACTCCCCCGCCAAAGATGGAAGCGGCGGGGATACCCACTAAAAAACCTGGGGTGTTTCCACCTCGCGCCTTAGTGCCGGGGTAACGGGTACGCCGAAGCACTCGTCCGCGGCCCCAGCGGCGTTGGTCCTAAGGGACCCCACCTCTCACCGAATTGGCGCACGGAAACACCGCGCGCGCCACCTCCCGGACCTGTTCAGTGACAGCGAACGCCCCCGCATCCTCCGTCCAGGTCCTGGGATTCAGAATTGGACTCTCCAACCCCCCAATGCATACCACCCTGCAAAAGAGAAATCAGAGAGTCCTCTTCTTCCTCCCCTCCTCCTACGGAGCGCTGGAGATGTCCGGAAAACGACATCCCTCTTATCGCCACCAGACACCTCCCGCGATCCAGCGCCACCCTGCTCGCCGTCTAACGGCCGAGCCCTTTGACCAGCCTCCCGGGCCTGGTCCCACCCGACAAGGGGCAGTGGTGTGGCCCAACACTACGCGAGGGATACGTAGGTATGGTCTACCGGTCCACTGCCACCTTCCGCCACGGCGGCGCTCGCGATGAGCCCGCTCGCGCCATCCACTCTGCCCTATGCTGCCTTCATAGGGACACGCGGAGGCGCAACACCTACAACACACATCTGCCGCAGAGGATAGGGAGAACGGCGCACCGTAATACCGGCACTCCTCTTCCCCTGCGGCCCCACCGCGTCCGCCATCAAACGGTGGCGACCCCGTTTGGGCCGCGGAAGGCAGGGAGAGTGGCGCATCGTGATACCAACACTCCTCTCCCGCCGCGGCCCCCGCCATGGACCCACGGTGCGATGGTCAACGCACCGCGGTCCACCTCAGTTGGGATGCCCCTGAAGGAGGCACCGCAACCTACTCGGCCACTCCCACACGGGCTGCTGGAGGTCAGCCCGGCGTGGAGCGGCCGACCGCCTCGGGTTCCTCTTAGTTTCACCGTGGTCTCCTCTACCACGGCTACTTATCCCCACCGCCACGCAAAGGCGAGAACCCACCGGGGGGCATTTGCCAAGTCCTAGCCTATGTGTTATTCTGCGGTCTAAGTTTCTTTTGTCTTGACCGTACAATAACAAATAGGCTACTTTTCCGCGGGTAAAACCGCTGGGCACAGCTAGTACAATAATATTATTTATGTACAAGACTTATTTATCTGTTTTAATTCCAAATAACTTAAACTAATTAAGTATAATATTATTAAGAACTAAGACTCCTTGGTTCAAGACTTACTCCAAAATATAAAAGAATGGGTACTTAATTTCGTTCAAGCTTTTCACGCAGGTTTGTTGTTTTTTAGATTTACTTCAAATGTAATGGGATCAAGACACAAGCGTTAAATTTCGAATTCGTGGATCCCCAAACCGGAGTGAGAATCATAGAGGGGGAGCACAAAGTGAGCAGGGAAAATGTGGAAGAGTACTTCGGCATTGATAAATACCAATGTTCTTGCTTCGCTTGGACAAGTAGAGGACATATTAGGAGCCAGCCTGCAACTATTGAAATTGCTTGTAAGTCTACAATAAAATTGAAAATCATAATGATTTTATTTTAAATAGATTTGTGTTTACAACGTTTATCTGGGTCACGTAATTTATTGTTCGTTTGAGTAGCACAAACTGGTTTTACATGTAGAAAATTTCTAAGTATTTTTGTCTTTTCTATTAAATTAGCTAACTTTACAATAGGCTTTCTTTTAAATATATAAAAGGATCGAAGAAATCGTGACTGACTGAATGATCTATTAAGGCAAAGCACCACGGCTAAACGGATTCAGTTGAAATTTGGTATAGATCATCATCGGCCTTTACGTCTATTGCAGACGATTTAAGCACTGTGAACCGGAAGTGCCAACGCAACCCAACAGTTGGTGGCTAATAAAACCAAGGTATAGATAGGTTTTATCATTTAGATGACTTGGACATAGCCTCGCGAGTAAAGCTGCTAGCAGAAGCTAGTTAGTAATATAGCTTTAACACGGCTTTTGAGTTTAAATCTGTGAGCCCTGTATGATCAAATTTCACAATTTTCTTCGTAGATATAAAGAAGCACTTCACAGTGGCTCCTCAGTCCCAGCTAGTGAAGCAATACTCTCCAGTATCATTCCGTTGCGAGCCTCCACCCGCTGCCCCGTTTGCTCAGTTGTATTGGCTTAAAAATGGAGCGCCGGTCGTCGTCGATGACAACGTACAGATAGCTAAGGATGGGGACTTGTCTGTCAAGCAGGCTACACTGTTGGTAAGATGTTTGACAAATAATTATAATAGCTAGTAATTGTACGAGTGATATTTATGTTTTGCGAGAACGTCTGAGTTTGAGAGATCTGTAATTTGTTATATCCCGTACACTGTACCTATGTATTCTATCAATTAAAAACTGACTTACTTCTTTCTCATCAATCTTTAATAAACATTTTGTAAATATTTTGAAACCCAGACGCAATCTCGATAAAATTGAAAAAGTTGTTTTTAATGTTTTTTTGTCATTAACGCCTACAAAAATGAAATGCCAAAAGAGCAAAGTACCTTATACGATCGAATACTGAATAGCAAAAAGTTCACGATACAAAACTACGAACAATGTTAAAACGAATACAAATTTCAGGACATGGCGAACTATACGTGTGTCGCGGAAAATTTAGCGGGAAAGCGGATTTCCGAACCGGCTCTGCTCACTGTATTCGGTATGTAGTGTTCGGATTCGCATTGCGAATGTTGTGTGAATTTTCTTTTGGCAGCTGTTCCACTGATATTTTCCGTGAATTGTTTTGAAGCGTGCTATTTTAAATGGTCTCGTTTGGATTTCCATTTGCATAATAGTGTGAAAGTGATAGCTTATAGTTATATTATATTTTGTAGGATTCTTTATGTATGGGTTTATATTAATAGAATTAGGCTGATAAATTTGAGACTCTCATTTTGATCAAATAACTAAAGCCTTATCGTTTGCAATTCTCTCGCTTGCACTATATGACGAATTTTAAGTGAATTCTTTATTTTAAGAATAACTTTGTTATTAAATACTGACAAACTGGACTTTCAAAATATTATTATAATCCTGAAAATGAGAGGGTAACTCGCACAGATGAGTTTCTTGATAGTTCAGAATATTTTTTTAACTAATTTTAATTTTTCTTTAAATTCTATGGATATATTTTAGTAACATTTTTTTTTATATTTTACGTGGTATCCAGTGAATGGAGGCTGGAGCGCCTGGTCCTCATGGTCAGAATGTGACTGCGGCAGTCGTCGAGCTGGTCGAAGGAGAATCAGAAGCTGCTCAGCACCAAGGCCGCTTAATGGAGGACAACCTTGCATGGGCCCTGATGTTCAGAAGACTCAGGACTGCGTTGACTGTGATATGGGTAAAGATTTTTTCATTAGAGCAGTTATTTAATTTATCAATGACGTTTCTTTTGATAGTAATTAACTATAGGTACATTACAGATTCTAGAACGATGTAGGTAATAGTATAACTGTTAAGGTTTAATTTTTAATATAACATACCTACTTAACAAATAGTATAAAGTTTAATGACTTAAATATTCTTGCAGATCTATATGTAGACAGCCTTGATGAACTGGCAGACGAATCTTCTGACATTGTACTTGGTAAGGCAAACAAAAGACATAACGTTAGTTCAACAAAGTTTCATATTAATAAAGCCAATATTTTCTAGGTCGATGGTCACAATGGTCAGAATGGTCTAGATGTGATACAGACTGTCTCCAAACAAGGAGACGAAGATGTTTAAGCAGCACAGCATGTTTAGGCAAAGATTATCAAGTGGTACAATGTCCTCTATGCGTAAGAACGTCCAAATCTGAGATAATGCACGATGGTAAGAACGGCAAGGAATTCCTGGTGCGATTGGTTCTTTGCTATTTTGTTTATGTGTTTGTATATCTTGAGATTTTTCTGCCTACGTTTGCGGTAAGCTCTATTCTATGCGTTACGTGTAACAATCCCTGTTCCTCTATTAGATTCAGCATTAGGAACTTAGAAGTTTTTGATCGTATGAATAAAGTAGATGAATTCTAAAATCATCTCTATTTAATGTGATATGATGAATGTTTCAGTTCTTTTTTTTTATTTTAGTTCCTTTGCTTGGCAGAACCTACGCACTGAATTTTCTATTTGGATTTATTTTAGAACATTTACTTATTTATTTCCATTTTCAGGATCGTCGTATTGGCCACTACTTGTAGCATTGTCAATCGCTTTCTTAATATTCGTCGTTGTTATTATTTTGGGTATTAAATATATCAAGATTAAACTTAACGAGAATTCACCTTACGCTAAGCCACCTTCAGGTAAATAAAAAAAATAACCTCTATATTTACACCAGTGGGAATATTATAATTTTTGATGATTTTCCTTCCAACAGGTACCAATTACTTAGGAAATGTGTTAAAGAGGACGTTAACAAATCAACCAGACTTAACAATACACGAAGAATTTCACACATTAGATTCTAGGAGAGCGCACAGACATAGAAGCACGTCGACCAATACAAGGCATGAGCATTTGTATGAAGTGCCACAACTTGCTAATAGGTGAGCAGCGGTGAGACGATACGAAATAATAATAAAAAATTCTAGGTATAAACTTAACTCTAGTTAGTTTGGGGAAAGAATTAGACTAAATTCATGAATCACAAAGATATAGAATAGAATGGAATGGAATGGAATGGAATGGAATGGAATGGAATGGAATGGAATGGAATGGAATGGAATGGAATGGAATGGAATGGAATGGAATGGAATGGAATGGAATGGAATGGAATGGAATGGAATGGAATGGAATGGAATGGAATGGAATGGAATGGAATGGAATGGAATGGAATGGAATGGAATGGAATGGAATGGAATGGAATGGAATGGAATGGAATGGAATGGAATGGAATGGAATGGAATGGAATGGAATGGAATGGAATGGAATGGAATGGAATGGAATGGAATGGAATGGAATGGAATGGAATGGAATGGAATGGAATGGAATGGAATGGAATGGAATGGAATGGAATGGAATGGAATGGAATGGAATGGAATGGAATGGAATGGAATGGAATGGAATGGAATGGAATGGAATGGAATGGAATGGAATGGAATGGAATGGAATGGAATGGAATGGAATGGAATGGAATGGAATGGAATGGAATGGAATGGAATGGAATGGAATGGAATGGAATGGAATGGAATGGAATGGAATGGAATGGAATGGAATGGAATGGAATGGAATGGAATGGAATGGAATGGAATGGAATGGAATGGAATGGAATGGAATGGAATGGAATGGAATGGAATGGAATGGAATGGAATGGAATGGAATGGAATGGAATGGAATGGAATGGAATGGAATGGAATGGAATGGAATGGAATGGAATGGAATGGAATGGAATGGAATGGAATGGAATGGAATGGAATGGAATGGAATGGAATGGAATGGAATGGAATGGAATGGAATGGAATGGAATGGAATGGAATGGAATGGAATGGAATGGAATGGAATGGAATGGAATGGAATGGAATGGAATGGAATGGAATGGAATGGAATGGAATGGAATGGAATGGAATGGAATGGAATGGAATGGAATGGAATGGAATGGAATGGAATGGAATGGAATGGAATGGAATGGAATGGAATGGAATGGAATGGAATGGAATGGAATGGAATGGAATGGAATGGAATGGAATGGAATGGAATGGAATGGAATGGAATGGAATGGAATGGAATGGAATGGAATGGAATGGAATGGAATGGAATGGAATGGAATGGAATGGAATGGAATGGAATGGAATGGAATGGAATGGAATGGAATGGAATGGAAAGGAATGGAAAGGAAAGGAAAGGAAAGGAAAGGAATGGAATGGAATGGAATGGAATGGAATGGAATGGAATGGAATGGAATGGAATGGAATGGAATGGAATGGAATGGAATGGAATGGAATGGAATGGAATGGAATGGAATGGAATGGAATGGAATGGAATGGAATGGAATGGAATGGAATGGAATGGAATGGAATGGAATGGAATGGAATGGAATGGAATGGAATGGAATGGAATGGAATGGAATGGAATGGAATGGAATGGAATGGAATGGAATGGAATGGAATGGAATGGAATGGAATGGAATGGAATGGAATGGAATGGAATGGAATGGAATGGAATGGAATGGAATGGAATGGAATGGAATGGAATGGAATGGAATGGAATGGAATGGAATGGAATGGAATGGAATGGAATGGAATGGAATGGAATGGAATGGAATGGAATGGAATGGAATGGAATGGAATGGAATGGAATGGAATGGAATGGAATGGATTGGAATGGAATGGAATAGAATAGAATACTCTTTATTGAAACACTACAAACATACAGAAAACTATATATTTAGTCTAATATTTTTTTTATAATTAAATCCTATACAAGTGAACATAAATTTAATAGAAATAAACAGTGTGATTGTAAAATCAGCATTGACGTCCAAACTCATTGAAATTGTATATAACATCTTTAGCAGCAGTAGTTAAATATCGTTGGTTCAAATCAAAACTTGAAGACGAAATGAATAAATGATACGAAAATATAAATTGTAATGCAAAATTTTGTCTGAAAGTCTTATCTAAATATATAAAAGGAAACAGTAACTTACTGACTGATCTATCAACGCACAACCCAAACCGCTGGACGGATTGAGTTGAAATTTGGAACAGAGGTAGATCTTATGACGTAGACCTCCGCTAAGAGAGGATTTATCCACGCTGGCAAAGCCGCGAGCATAAGGTTGTAAATAATAAGTCGGTTGTTGTAAAATGTTATACTTTTCCAGCTACATAGCTCCACTAGACAACGAGGTAAGGACGGAGAGGGCGGGCAGTGAGCGGACGCAAGCATGTAAGGATAGCGTCCACTCTGACCGATCAGACTCTAGCTGCTTTATGAGCTGTGAGTTCACTTGCACCATTAGGCTTTGCTATTTGTTTTACTACACTTTTTTTCATATGTAACACTGCTAGGACACGCACCGTTTCTCGTAGTCAAGATGATAATAATAATTTTGTTGAACAGCATTTTTTGCCACGTGCTTTACACAACACAAAATCTCATTACTATATTATCTCAGTTAGGCGAATATATAAGTCGTATATACACAAAAGGTCGCCATATTAATCCCGGCTTAAAGTATTTAAAGAAATTATATAAATGTTTTTAAACCTACTGTATTCAAACATAGTGGCAATTTGTGTTTTATATTTTACAATTAAATTTAGTAACATTAACTGTGCCTACGATATACGAGATACTCGTATATCTACTAGTCCTAATCAGCACTGTCACAGATTTAGCTTATTTTTTATTTAAATAATTGTGTGCTATTCACTATATTTTAAGGTTCGCAGTTTATCTTACCCTTTCAGTTCAAATCTACATATTATCATCGCTTACTTTAGATGTTTCATATAAATCACATATAAATATATCGTAGAAAGTTAACACTGCTCAAGCTTTGCATAAAACTACCATCTATTGGCATCTTTTAATATTACATTTATTTCAGCGAACTCTTCCTACGGCAATGAAAGTGTAGAAATGTCACCATCATTGAAAAATAACGCTTCAATAGAATTAAAGTACACTAATGGAAACATAGAGACTGCTACATCGAAGATTGTAACTAGTGAGGGTAACTGGTTGAAACTGGATAAATGCGGTGTCAGCCTGTTTGTACCGGATGGGGTGATTGATAAAGGAGACGAGTTGTTCTCAGTAGAAGTTGTAGATGAGGAGTGGAACCGGCCTTTGCTTCAGGAAGGTAAGTGGGAAGTATTGGCTGGAAAAGTAATCATCTTTACTTTCAGAACAGTAATAGAAGAGTATTAAGACAGAAAATTGGAGAGAGATCCTAAAGACGCAAATTCACAAAATTAAACCAAATTTCAACTGATATAGCGTGCCTGTATTTCTTAGAACAAAAATGACAGAAAGAGTAAAATTTACCAAACACATGTGGGTGGATTACCCCTTATTTTAGGCCCTTTAATACATCATATCTTCATAAACAGCCATCCAACTCCTAACAAACAATTTAATAACAAGATCTTCCAACAAACTTTTCAGTTAAAATCTTAATGAAAGTCTGTTTATCTCTTATTCAAATATTAACATACAAACGCTCCAAAATCAGGTAAACTTTACCCTCTAATAAAATAACCTAACGACATTTTGCCAGGACCGTCCCGTCAAAACACCTGCAACCCTTCAGAAAGTTCTGAATATTAAACCTCATCTATTGTGGCTCTAAGACAGGATAAGTCAGAGCCTTTAGTCGCGGTGGGACATGACCTACATCCGAAATGTCAGGGCTTTTGACCTTAGGCTGTATTTCATCAGAATAACCTTAATTAACTCTTCATTTATTCATAAAGTTCATCATTGCATTCTGAATTCGGAACTCGGGGCCACTTCTTAAATAGATCGACCTCTTTCAACATCAATTTCAACTTAATTGATGATACGTATTTGGATACCAAGTTTGGAACAGAAACAGGGGTTCCACCCCATTCAAAAATGATAACAATGGTCCAACGTATTTAAAAGCACCTGACAGACTAGTGTTTTATGTATCACTCGGAATAGACCACTTGATAACTTTGTTATAGGTAGCGGCATTTTCTATTTATCTTCCCAAGTTAGATTTTGACTAAATTTGTGAGCAACCCAAATATTCCTGCAGTCTTGGTGGTAAATTTAGTCTTGACCTAAATTGAAATATCAGGTCACAGTGCAGGCTCAACTATATTGAAGGTGTAATATTTGACTACTCCGACGTTGCCTTTTAGCTTCAGAGGTGACCTGAATCTCAAAATAACTTTTCCATTCGCGATGTATTTCTAACTTGCCATTTCAATTTGGGCACCATTTTTGGTCAGCGGCCTTTTCTGACTTAATTGGAATATGCCACCTGCCCTCGCGTCCATTTGAATGTTTATTTTAAGAGGTGAAACCCAAAAACAGGTGGTCTAATGAATAATGAAGATACAAGCATATTGTTTTACAATTTATTTTCGGACCTCAATGTTATATAGCTACACGTTTGATGAAGCATTTTAACATAATAAAATAATACAGGTTACCCATTGATATACCTAATACCTACTCGTATTAGGAATTATTCCATGAAAAAGTTTTATGATTAATTTCATAGAAAATGAGACGTAATTTTCTGAAGTCTCATAATGATAATCAAGCTGAATTGAGTTCTTTGATGGTCCACGAATAGATTGAATTGGTTGATTACATTAAGAGAAAATATATTAACTAAATTAGGTTTTTATTACGGCTTTTCATGTACAAATATATAGTATTTATTTTTTCTTCAACAGGTGAAACACAACTAAGTCCGGTAATTCGATGCAGTCCGAAAAACTTTCACTTCGGCAAAGGGGTGGTGCTTACTTTCCCGCATAGTGCGGCCCTCAAGAACACCAGCTGGCTTCTATCCATCCTACAGCGACCCGAGGATATCAACACAAGGGAATGGCGGAAAGTTTTGACTTTGGGCCAAGAAACACCCGGAACTCCCCTCTTCGCCCAAGTGGACCCCGCAAAAGTTTACCTCGTGTGCGAATTTCTAAGCGACTTCGTTCTGGTCGGTCGAAGTTTTAGCGGTCTAGACGCAAAGCTGCTCAAACTCGCCCTATTTATATCGAAAAGAATGGACGATGGCTTCTACAGTTTGCGGATACACGTGCTCAACGACACCCCTTACTCGTTCTATGATTGTTTCGAGAGCGAGAGGCGGTCGGGCGGGTCTCTGCTTTGCGATCCCAAAACTATTCCCTTTCAGGAAAATTGCTCTGATTTATGTTTCAATATTAGAGATGTAGGGGTCGGTTGGAAGGTCCACTCGGGAGGGAAATACCAGGAGTTAAGTTATTCCCAAGTTTGGAACATGACGGCGAGATCTCTTCATTGCATATTCGTGCTCCAACAGACGGACGCGATCAATTGCTTCGATTTGAATATGTGCGTGTACCAGAAACAGAAACAGTCCAATTCAGTCAACTTCAACCTTAAAACCAACGACTTAAATTCAAATTTCAATTGCAAAAGATTTAGTTGTTCAAGCGCTGACACTATCAATATTCTAGAGAATCCCTTTAACTATTCCTCTCTGAATAAAAAGGAGGGTAGATACGATTTTGTTTATAAGAACAACAGTGTTAGGAGTAACTTTTCTACGGACAATAACTATCGATGTAACGTGTTGACTAAATCGGATAGAGTTATTCTGTGTAAGCTTTTGGATTCTCAATCCTCTAAGGGGAACGACTGGCGACTGTTGGCTGAGAAGTTGAAGATATCGTCGTATTATTATTACTTTTCGAACACTTGCTCTCCAACGGAGAATATCTTGAATCTTTGGTTGTGTCGGAACAATGACGCGGGGATGTTGGTGAATTTGTCCCGAGTGTTTAGGGAGATGGGGAGAGTGGACTGCGCTACTGTCGTAGAGAGGCGATGCTTCCCCAACTAACAACGTAAAATTATTCAATAATAAAGTATCTGTAATATAGAGATATCTGGTCAGCAACCTATTGTTTTTGATAACTGTTTTGTCTTGAATTTATTCGTTGGTTTCAAAAATAATTTAAAAAACGAATGATGATAATAAATGTAGGCCTATATAATACAAATTGTAAATGTTAAATTCTTATGAAGTTTAATTGTAAAATTAAACGAGATGAACGATACTTATTACCTATGTGTTTAGTACCTAAGTTGCGTATTAAATTAACACCAATTATACTGTTTTTATAATATTGTTTAGTATTAGCTTACTTCTAAGAATATATTGGACGTTACGCACTGTTCTCGACAAAGGGGAAACACTATGAACTTACAAATTACTGACAAAGTTTTGTTTAAGCCTTTTTAATAACTATATTGATAGCAAAACTACATAAATGTTATAAAAAGCAAGAATGTTTTTTTCACCAAATAATATTCTTAATTTTTTTTTAATTCAATCTTTTCCACAATTTTACATAAGAATTAATTTGAGAAAAATATGTTTTAAGTTGGCGCTTTTTTAATGTAAACTCATCACGATTAGTGCGAGAAATATACTTATTAAATAATTAATAATTTATTTTGCCTGATAACAAAAACTTTCAAGTTCTCAAATAAACCTATGTTGATATTAACTCTAGATTATTTATATTTTTGAATAAAACTCTGGACAAGCATTAAAATGCCTATTAACAATATAGTATATATCACTTTTGCAAATTATCTGTTGAGTGTAAGTAACTTGTCCTTAAATTTAATAGATTTTTTTCAACAATTTGTTCAATATTAGCGACACCGTTTAAAAAATTGTTTACACTTAGTATATTGTGTACGTTTCTTAATTAAAATTATATTAGAATGCTTTATTGGAAGAATGTTTATGAAACATGTAGATGTAAATAATTAATGAACCAAAATTAGATATTCGTAAATTATTTGTAATAGTTAAGATAGATGTAGTGATTTTAAACTTTTAAATAAAAGTGAACATTGGATTATGTTTTTTATTTTACCTTGAAAAGACTACATTGAGAAATACTATCACCATAAGTACAGCGGTACACTTTTGTCTAATGGCCCACACACACTTTGTGTGTTTGCGTTAAAGTTAAAACTCTCAAGCCAAATGAATTGAGAAAAGAAATTTTTGAATTTGAATTTCCACCAAGCTGTTTGTATGGACTGTAATATAAAATACTTATAATCATTATGGTATTCCATAAAATGCTTAAAATTTACTTTCTTATACTTTTTTTAAATATTTTTTTTTATTAATAAAATGGCAAATGCCTTTATTGAGAAAAACAAACTAACAATACTACAGCTACTACAGCAGTAAAGAACACTTTTATTAACCACAAATCGGCCACAAGCCGATCTATAGAAAATCCAAGTGCTCCAAACCACTGTCAGATGGCAGAGTGCCCAGAATGCTGGCAGCATTGCCACGTTGAATGGCAATACTTATACGTTGGGCCAAATATATTTATATATACTTTCTTATACTTAGAAATTAACATAACATCGTCGGTCTAGATATGATAGTTTTTTTAGTAATTTCTAAATTTACATTTTTTTTTAGTAAAATTAGATTTTGATATTAGTAAAAAATATTGATACGATTTATTATTACTGATATATTTTATTTTTAAAACAATGGTATTATTCCCATAGTTTTTAAGTCTTAATCATTTAAGTATCTATCTAAAAACGAACAATCTTTGTACTTAAAACTGTAGTTTTAAATAAGTTTTATTGTCTCTCCTGTAAAGTTTTTCAGTTTGCATGTACGAGCTATCACATCTAGATCCACGATATTACTATTAAAAGCTAAATATACTAAATGAATAGCTAGAACCCTCATTAATATTCACAGAGCAATCGAAACCACTAAAGTGATATCCGAAAGGACAGCCGTAAACAGGTGAGAATACATCCACGATCTATCATCACAGTTCATTCCTTATTCACGATAGGGTCGGCCCTAAAACTGCTTCTAAATTATTTCTCAGGCGCTTCTTGAGAACTGGGTTAAAAAGTAAAGGAATGCTAGCCTACCTACTAATCTATTATGTATAGTGTTATAATATACTAGCTGCGCCCAGCGGTTTTACCAGCTGTACTTGTAGCCTATGTGTTATTCCAGGGTCTAAGCTATCTCTATACCAAATTTCAGCTCAATCGGTCTACCCGTTTAGGCGTGAAAGCTTAATAAATATACATCAAGACATCCATAAGTTCTTACAAACTTTCGCGTTTATAATATATGCAAGATTAAAATTTACTACCTACGTATTATAATACGTATGTGTGTATCTACAGAGTTAGCCTATATGAGTAAAGGCTAATATTGAGATAAAATATTATTGAGATACTCAAACATTTACATTTTTTACCAATATTTAATAAATAATATTATGAATGTATCTATCAACAAGTATCTGCATCAAAGTAGAGCTACACCACTGATGTGGTATCCTAATGAGTTTAAATTACAACTAGCTTCATACTTACATTTATTATCGCTAAAATCGCTATCGCATTATCCTATATTGTTTTATTTCTTTTAATAATTAATTTTTAAAGTACGTGATGGTAAATATAGCGTCAATTTGTCATCTTATAATATGAAATCTGAAGTATATTTCATTCAATTCGCTTCAAACAAGATATATGAGCTATTTTAAAATATACAAGATCTTTCAGATCTTATCTTCAAGTATTATGAAGCTTACAGAACTGTACCTTACCCTTACATAAGTCATTTTCAGTTGAAACAGATATACAATATACATGTATAGTACGTGCAGATATACAGCACGTACCCTGACCTAGATACAGGTCTTCAAGTATTAACGCTAGGGTTGTGCGGGCAGACGATTGCATTGTTTAATAATTGAGGCCCTACTCCGCCTGTACTTTCCTGTGCTACGGTACAAGAATAAAGCCTTCGAGTGAGGTATAAACTAGTATAAAATAAAAAAAAAATATATAATTCATTTTCTTTGCTAGGGACAGACAAAGGTAAGATTAAATACATTTACACGTCAAAACTAGAGCTCATACAACAGCCTACGTTCGTCCACTTTTGAACATAGGCCGTCTTTCTCCTCCAACCACTCTCAACGACTTGCCGGAAATCATCGCCCCATCTTTCTTAAGGACGCCCTCTACTACGTTTGCCGAGACACGGTCTCCACTTATGAACACCATCGGTTATCCGTTCCGCGGCAAAGAGAATATAATAGAATAGAATAAAAATATCTACTCTTTATTGTGACCGATATCACAAAAAGTACTTAAAATTACTATGACAATATTTTACCCACAATAGGCGACCTTAAATCGCTCGAAGTAATCTCTTCCTGGCAACCAACTTTTGGACAAATACCTACATTTCAAATTGCAACATATTGGTTAGCAACACAATCTATAAATTGTGATTTGACTCTGATAGTGTAAGTAGGGTAACCTGTTCTGTTGGAGTATAAAACCCCAATTATTATTATTTCAACCAGAGCTCAAACAAGTATTATAAAACTCTTGTAGTTTTTTTACTTATATTTTTTTTATGAAATTCATTTCCGCTACCAGTTAATGCCTTACACCAGCCCTACGGCAGTAACACCGTCCCATTTCGTTATATTGAAGAAAGTCCGTCATAAAGATGAAGTTGTATTGCGTTTCCGATCCCACTGTAGGCTACAACCTAAATAATCTAAGGCTACAGCTCAACTCGCTATTACAAAATCATGCGATGAAATAGCTACCTTTTGGAACGTTACTTGCTCTTGATTGCGTTACTATTTATTAACTTTGCGTGTTTCTTTATGTTATTGCTGCCAAGATTAACATTACTCTAGAATATTTATATTTCTGGACTAAAAAGCTAAATTCGTTCGTGTAATTAACCAATTAATGTATAATTATTCCATTTATATGAAAACATCAAAATGGCTTTTTCATAGAGACTACATTAATTATTATGTATCGCATATTTAATTTTATAATAATTATTGTCATTCATTACCTTTCAATTTAAAGATCAATGGGGACGTATTATTTTTTTTATGCAAAGAACTAAGACGAAGACGAGCTAGACGCTCTTCAGATGGTAAGAGATAACGTTGCTCATAATATTAGTACAGTGCCACTCACGTTACAGTACACTAACGTTTCTTACTCAAAAGTTATAAGATATTAAGACTCCTCAGCCCAGTAATTACCACATAATATCTTATTTTACAAAGTTTTTTTTGGAATCCGTTGATTGGTTTATAATAGTTTTCGGAAAACTGTACGGGAATACTTAGTTTTTCTACCTTATATACAATAATGAGATGTACTCCAATGAGTTTTTATAACATGTACTCACACTTAATTATTGTATTTTTAATAAAATGAACAGCCTTTAAGCATTCTAGTGTCCGAGATTCAAAAGAAACAAAACGTCTTTTAACGAAAAAAATCGTCTCAAATAAGCTCGACAAGCCAAGGCATTTAAAAACGCGGCTAGTGCCACAGCCTACAAGGGCCGGCTCTAATTGGAGAGCGCTTACTTCACGAGCCCTTCACAGAGTCCTTAAGCTGTGGCAACTGAAAAACTTGTTCGCGGCTGTCAGGCTGGCTTGAGGAATGAGGCAGGATTTTGTACGTGAGACAAAGGTAAATAGAACTATTCTGTAGAAGAATAGGTAGAGAATAGATACGCGTCTATGGTGTTGTTTTCTTGTAATATGTCAAAAATTGCCACAAGAAAAAACGGGAGTAATACAAATTTCGAAAGCCATTTTTGTGACGGTCGTTGTAAAAAAGCTAGTTATTCTCAAAAGTATTTTAGGACAAAACCAGAAGTACTTATAATTACGTTTTAATTACTGCCTTCACCATTATTATTGTGCATTTACATTCTAAATTAACACAGCCACAGAATATATTGAATTCAAATCCATAATGTATCGGAGGTCAAGACTCAGTTTGGATCACTGCGTCTTTTATCTCATAACTTTTATTTTTTTGTACAATATTTTTCATCGAAGTCACTTAATAAGAATATATATCCTCAAGATCCTTCAACCCTACACCGCCAGTTTTGTTATTTCAGTCATCCATCCCATATCACACAACCGTCCGTATTTGTCCATAGAAGCTTGCGCAAACATTCATAACAAATACACTCTTGAGTGCAAACTGTTAGCGCTCACAATGGTCGTAACAAATCGCGCTTTTAACGTCTATCTCGTATTTTAGTCTATCTCGTGGATTGTTTCTGCAGAGTTGATTTACCGCGACTCATCAGATCGCTCGAGCGTGGACGATGCGATGCGAGAGGGTTCTAGCGTTTGAGTGGTTTAGTTGCGTTGCGTGAAACTTGGCATAACACCGTCCCATATTTTGAAGTTGCAGAGAATTTAACGCACTTATAATTCTAGTTTTACTCGTATATAGGTTTTTTAGTTTTGAAATATGCGCTTTGAATTTACTACTGCAAGATGCGTTCTGTATGTCCTTATGCTTACTAAGACTTAGTCTCAGATATACTTTCATTATATATATATATATATATATATATATATATATATATATATATATATATATATATATATATATATATATATATATATAATATCACATTTTTGTCATTATTAATTTAGCGATTTACAAATCGTATGATAAAGTAATCGCATTTCTTTTAGGCATTGCATCAGAATAGCTTAAGGTTCTAAAACACTTCGTAGAAGCCTCAACGAGTCTACGAAGCTTTACGAAGTTCTACGAATATTCGTAGCCAAGTTCTTGACTTTAACTAAAACATTTTTGCATTAAGGCTGATTAAGAGCGATGATGCAAATGAGTTGAGTAAATGACTGGTTGGCTTTACTTGCATATTCATATTGTAAGGATGGTAAACATCGCCATACTGCGGCACCATACTTCTTGGGTTGATCGTTATGCAAATCCAACCCTTAAGTTTCTGCACTTCGAACGGTTTAATCGCTCGAATTTCCTCCAAACTTTCTACCAAGAAACTCCCGAATCGAAGGGTGAATAAATTTAAAAACCTCTTAATGCTTAGTGGGTGGCGAACTTTATGTTTACCCGAATGGTCGGTAATATTTTTTTCTAATTTAAGTAAAAGCTTATTTTTGTAATAAGTTTGGTAACTTCGTTCAAGGGTTAAATCTTGATTTATTATTAACGGTTGCTAAAAGCGTCTGCGAGATTCTTATGATAGGATTTCGACTTTGAAATTTATCAAAATGTTTTGATATCAAAGTCGGTTATTTCCACATCTGAAATATCATGTCGTTCATTTCGACACAGACATTAATCAAAAATACAGTAAGTACAAAATCTTATTTTTAAAACATTCAATTAATTTTAAATTTAATGCCCCTATAAATTTAAATTCCTTTTAAGCGGGTAAAACCACTGGGTTAAGTTAAAAATAATACTAATAATAAAAACTAGGCGTTATGAAGTATGACGTGTCGCCACGTTAACAAATGGCTCTCAATGTCAATCAGAGCAATGTGGTGCGGGCTGAGGACTGGGGGAGTAAAGTGCATTGCCGTGTTGGGAGTACAACCACTGATGACACTGATATTTGATGGGATTTGGATCACTACATTAAAGTATTTAAAATGGGTTCGAATTAGATGACTGACACGCATTGTTTTATTTTCAAATTGATATTATTATTATTATTGCACTGCAGGGCAAAGGCCTTCCTTCTCTCTTTCCACTCCTTTCTCTGGATGACGGTTAGGGTCCAATCCTTGAGGTAGAAGTCAAGTTTGTCTCTCCAACGGGTCCTGGTCCTGCCACGACGTCGTGTCTGTTATAATATTTTCTTTATTATGTAATATTTTTTTTTTTTGTAATCATACGTGGTTAGTATATTTGGTCAAAATCGCTCGGGTTGCATTAGTCGCGTCGAGTCCATTGTGTGTAAGTACGAGTATGATTAGTAATATATGTAAATATATATTGTGAAATTCCTAAATTGTTCAATGTTATTGTACCCATTTTCGCATCGTTATACATAGTTTAGTCTTTGACCACGATCTCGCGTGATGTAAAGAGACGATGTGGCTGAAGATGGTAGCAGATTAAACCTAGAAAGTGGGATGAATCCCTTCTTGTCTTCGCTGAACATCATGCCGGAACACAGTCGAAATAACCATTTGGCGACACGGTTTTGACCAGTGGGAGGTAACTAGCTACGGCTGAGAGTTACCACCTATAAAAAGAGAGAGAGAGAGTAGAATGTAACCACTTTCTTATTATGAGTTGAAGAACGTAATATAGTACATACGACATTCTAGCAATAAAATTATATAATCTTTATCTAAATATATGAAAGAAAAGAGTGACTGACTGACTGATATATGCTCAGCTAAAACCGGTGAACGGATTGAGTTAAAATTTAGAATGCAGATAGGTTTTATGACGTAGCCCTCCGCTAAGAAAGGATTTTACCACCCGGGTAAAGCCGCGAGCATTAGTTAGTCTAAATATATAAAAGGAAATAGTGACTGACTGACTGATCTATCAACGCACAGCCTAAGCCGCTGAACCGATTGAGTTAAAATTTGGAATACAGATAGTTTTTATGCTGTAGACCTCCGCTAAGAAAGGATTTGGCCACGCGGGCAAAGCCGCAAGCATAAGCTAGTTTCGAAAAAGCGATTGAGTATGACATTTTCTCGATGCTCCCTGATCATCGCACATCTGATCTGAACAAAGCGCGTCGCTCATCAGTCAGCGCAGCGGGCAAAGTGGCCCGAACTCCGCAAGTGCACGCGTGACGTCACACGTCACGTTCCTTTGTCCCGTGACGTGACAGGACATCCTTCCGGAGCGTGAACTTTGGATTTGTCACGCTTTGCGAGATGGAACGGAATGCGGGGGAGTCTTTGTGATCGCGCTATAGATGTAGACATCTATAGATCTGTCTGACAATGTAAATGAGTCTATAATTTAGGCGAATGGAAGAGTTTGATTTAGTTGATAAATTGTTTTCTTGACATTGATAATATATTTTTTTATTTAGGCGGTAGATTGACTTCGGATTATATCTTTAACATTTAGATTATATCCAATACATGAAAGACGAAGATGCCTGGAAACTTCTGCAACCAGCTGTAAATAAATTATATAACCAAGATAATATTTAAAAAAAAGCAATCCCTATGAATTTCTTGCTCGTTCTTCTCATAGAGGTGCCTTGTGAATGAGCGGTAGAGTATTAAAATAAAATGTAAAATTGACTTGCAAACGTACTCCACTGTAGCCTATTTTATAAATGAATTTTGAGTTTGAGATCAATTTTTTTGTCTGAATTTCATATTTAGTTGGTAATATAATTATTTGCTGCATTCTGATATTTATATGTGCCAAAATCGTTACCTATGCATGTTTTCATTTTGGTCCTAATATTAAATTGAAAATCATTTTTTTCTGGTAGGCGATAAATATGGTAAAATTAGTATAATGTCTAGGCTATTCCTATAAAAAACGTGATACTGCTTTCTATTCACAGACCACCTTAGTAAAAATATATCTGATACGTTCCTAAGAAAGAGACAAAATTTCTAAATAGAGACGATTCAAAGCAGTACTAGAATATTCCGGCTTCCAGAAGCTTCCTGCAGCTTCCGTGGTACAATAATACGTGGAGAGATAAATACCGCGTAATGAGCCATTCGCTGAACAGAGATGGCTCGCCTCTCAGCAATCAAACCGTGAATTCATACGAGATCTCGTCTGTAAAATGTTTTATATTCTATTGTATGAAGCTTTTACTCTTTCTTATTAATATTGATCGGTTTACGATGATCGAAGGTTAAAATACTATAATTATGAAAAAAGTTACAAAAATAGATAATATTTGAAATAGCCAGTGGTAGCACAAAATTAAAATTATTAATTATTTTTAATGTTCTGAAGTATTAAATAAGCCATTTGGCAGAAAAGTAACATTTGAAAAACTGCTATTGCGCAGCATAACGGCTTACTTTAGAGCATTTGTAAAGAACTGTGCTAGTTAAAATCATATTATACGATAACCTTCTTATATTTTTGTGAAACAAAGCGAATAGAGTTGTAGGGCTTGTGAATCTATATACATAATAACATATAATGACTTGTGAATCTATATACATAATAACATATAATGAAGTCGCTTCTACTATTACTTTTACTGTTTGATAGATATTTTAAAATTAAGTACGCAACGAATTTTAATGCAATTTTCAGCAATGGATAGAGTCATACAAGAGGTTTATTAAGTATACACGTGCAAAGCCGGAGCGGGTTGCTAGTCAAAACCTCAGACCTGGGTTTTAAAAGCTCTTAGAAAGGTCAAGGATTTGAGCTCGTCTATTAGAAAGGAGTATTTAAAAGATTTTATTGTAAAAAATCTAATAAGAATGAATGTGATCTTATTACAAAATCTTAGCGGTTATTTAGTTAGTTTCACTTGAACATTAAAGCCATTAGCTTCCTTTTCATGGGACATCAGCAACCCAGTCTATTTTCAAGTACCCTTTATGGAAATTTTCATCATCATCATCATCCACTGCCACTCAAGCCTGTTCTGTGCCAACCTGGTCCATGGACCCGCCATTTTAACCACATTGTCCATCTATCTGGCTCTGCCTTACAACTGAAACTGTGTTTGCCTGTCCTTGGCCACAATCTAATCTATAATTGTGGAGATATTATTAAAATAAATCATCATCATCTTCATCTTTCACCAGCCCCATTTCCAAAACCACGGGGCGCAGGCACAATAATATTGAATAACTTTTAATCCATCGTTATCTGTCCCGAGTTTAGATTTATCGGCTTCACAAGTTGGCGCTCGTCCCTCGGTTCTTCCACCACATAAAACTGTGACGATAAATGATAATTATTATATTGTTCAAGTGTTTCGATGTAGCTGAATAATATATAGGCTCGGTTGGATCGAGTGGTGTAAGTGATGATGATTCAGCGGCTTAGAAATAATAGATAGGTAACAATTTATTGTAACACCAAACAAATAATAAAACAATATCTAAGTGTTGCAATTGGCGGTCTTATCAGTTTAAAAACTAACCTAAAAGTAGAATTAGTAGCTCGACCCTTAACTGGTCCCAAACGCTTAGGTCGTGGCTTGGTAAATTTGGTAGATATATAATTTCCGTAGAGTTGACTTATATACTAAGGATGAATAAAAAGGACAATATTTATATTAATGATGATGTTCCGAACATTTGTACCAATTTTTAGCTCTATGAACTTTTTTGTAAAAGTCGATGTGATCGATATTTTAACTAGCCTATTTTAAGAGTATTCTATAAAAATAACTGATTAATAAAATAAGGATTTTATATTTCGACAGGTCAATAGGTTAACCTACTTACACTGTCAGAGTCCAATTACAGTGTGTGGCCTACATAGGTAGGCCACACAAATACACAGACTTAAAATATACCTAGATGTTGTAGTTTCAGGTCGCACATATTACAATGAATGAAAACTTCCAACAGTGACTTTTCTCCGCCAATACCAAGCTTAACCCTGAACCGCTCGTCCCTCGAACCACGCCCCAATCCCCGCTTCACCGAGTCGCCAGGCCGAGGGGAGCTCTAGGGAGCAGAATTTGGACACTTTAATGCGAGTTCTGATGTTTTATGTTAATATTGGAAACTTCGCTCGGCACTCATTGAATCGGCAATCGCTGCCGACTGCCGACTCAGGCCAGATAACAAACTTTCTATTTCAATAATAGCTTTTCTACTATATCCATTTGTCTAATAATACTTAGCAATATTTTTAGGACTGAAAACGTAAATAATCCTTTATTAAGTTATCATCTGCTAGATCTTATATTTATTTCTATCATATTATATAGAGCACATTGGAGTAAATTTTTTACACAAACAATTGATATACATAATAAAGGTAAATTGCATAGGTTTTAGGACGAAGCCTTCGTCCTTAATGTACCCAGCGTGCAGTCTAAGGGTTCTCTTAAGCTTTTGTAGCTTTGATTGCCACAGATCATTGTGATCGATTTAAGTTTAGGCGGACAGTTGTAAGATATTATTATAATTTAAAGCCCAGATTCACACTATCTCGAACTATATAGATAGTAGTTTACATAAGTACCCAAAAATATTAGCCCTAAATCATGCGATCTCAAATAGGTATATCCTTACGAGTATAACACACGTGCCCAAAAACAATATCTCTAAAACACACCAACCCTAATATTAAACCAAATATTTAGATAAAACTGAATAAATAATCTATACCTTTATACAGAGAAGGTAGAGTTAGACCATTTTTAAACTGCATATTTATCAACCAAACAAAAGATCATGTGTTCATGGGTTCGACTTGAAATTTAAAAATGGTTGATCTCCTACCTATTATGGTTTATGTCAACGCTGACCGTCAGTAAAGTTTTATGTTTTTTTGAGAATATTTCGCGTTTGAGGGTTAACATCAAACGCATAAACATTTATTATCGCTCATTTGAATTTCATCTCGTGACTGACAAGCTCATACATAATAAACGGGCCTCAGTCTCTCCTACCTTTTATTTAGGTTTTCGTGTTGGCCAGAATGAGTATGTGGTATATTTATGATGAACGGAAAAAGCTGCCACATTATAATACGAATAATGTGGAAAATATCTATGTTTTTAATATAATATTATTCCCGTTCCAGTATGAATTTTGCAAAATCCTTTCTTATTCTTTGTCTAAATATTAAAAGTAACCTACGGGTATGTTCCAAATTGCAACGTCCTGGGTTCTGGGGTTTAATGATTAGTCAGTCAGTCAAATTCCTTTTCTAATTAACAGCATAGGAAGATTGTTAAATTGTTGGTAGTTTTACTATGGGCAAAGGATACATAAGTAACTCTATAACTTCATTTATTGCGTAGAGCAAATTATTCAAAAAAAATACTTATCATTCCGTCCTTATTTCATTCTAATTAAGGTCCGTTCACAAGAAAAGGCTGAACCAATTAAGCTGAAATCTGTCATGCAGGCAGCTTAAATCCTGGAATAATACAGGTTGCTTTCAGCGGGTGAAACCGCTGGGCACACAGCTATTTTTAATAATTAAGTCTATAAATAGTAAATAATGCTTAATTTTAGTTTAATATCTGCGTTATTAAAGATCGCGTCGGTGAGACATCTCCAAAATATTCAAGCTCAAGTCCATTCTAACGTCTTATTAAAGAGAAGTATGCATTCATTTCCACACTTCCACATCGAACGTGTCTTTCTAATGCAAGGCACAGTATAAAATAACAACGGTAAGGCTTCTTTCTGCCCTAAACATAGAAAAATATAATAAAATCTATATACAAATCTGATATCAGTACTATTAGCATTATCGTCAGCTGTAATGTATCTACTTTTAAACATAGAGCCGACATTAAAACCTGGACCGGCTATTGTATAAGCTCTCAACAAAATTTACTGGACATGTATAATGCATAGATACAGGATATCTATAACATGAATAAAATATATTATATTATGAACCTGTTGGATCCCACTGCAGGGCAAAGGCCTCCCTACACTCTCTCCATCTGTCACGATCTAGGGCTATGGATTTCCATCCTTCCGCATGCGAGTCAAGGTCATCCCGCAATCTCTTCCTTGGTCTGCCGCGTGGCCGTTTGATGCTATATAATAAATTACAGATGAAAATTTTCATTCGCTTTATATTTAATTTTGGGTTTGAAAATTTAACAGTGACAGTATCTACGAGTAAGTTCACAAATTCGGACATTAATGATTATATGTAACGCACACCTGATTAGATTGTATATTTAATGGCATTCATCCTTAGTGCTAGCAAACGCAGCGTAGGACGTCCACCCACAAGGTGGACAGACGACCTTATAAAGGTCGCTGGAAGACGCTGGATGCAGGTCGCTTCCAACCGGTACATATGGAAGTCCAAAGGGGAGGCCTATGTTCAGCAGTGGACGTCTTACGGCTGAGATGATGATGATGATGATGATCCTTAGTGCTTGTTCACGCTATAACACGCGGGCGCGGGCGCGGGCGCGACAGACTTTGCTCACACCGCACGTGCGTTGTACGTGAACACCTTCATAGCACGTCATATGTTTGATATTTCGCGCCCGCGCCCGCGCCCGCGCTCGCGCCCGCGCCCGCGCGTTCACGTGAACATGCCCTTACTGCCAGTTATTTATATGAACACGACGCTCTCTGCACTTTGATGCCATTCTATAAATCCTCGAGTTCAGTACAAAACGTTTGGGCAACTAACATGCAGCGCAGCGCGACGACGCGGCGCCAAATGGATTTATACACAAATTGTGGATAGAGGCAGATACCGCGTACTGAGACCAAATACGAAAACAAATGTAGATAGATAGGTATAACAAGTGAATTAAATTAAAAATTTAAAAAAACCCCCAACGCAATACGTAATTCACCATTTTTTGATGGCGGCCATCTTGGATTTTAAATTTTATATAGTGGGCTGTAATCTACTCGTTAAGCCCTTTCATTTGATACCCATATTGAGGGGGTCGTGGAAGAAAAAAGTAATCCGCCATTTTGTAGCGGCGGCCATCTTGGACCGATTTTCACCAAACATGGCTAAGAACACTCTCGACTAACTCTACTTTCAAACAAAAAAAACTAAATCAAAATCCGTTCATCCGTTTGGGCGCTACGATGCCACAGACAGACACATACACACACACACACACACACACACACACACACACACACACACACACACACACACACACACACAGACAGACAGACAGACAGACAGACAGACAGACACGTCAAACTTATAACACCCCGTCGTTTTTGCGTCGGGGGTTAAAAAGACAGAAGATAGAACGAGAGAAGAAATGTAAAAGGTTGCGTACTATTGCCTAATTGCCTTACACTTCAGTTTATGTAAACTATTTTTCTATACAGATAAACAATAGCACAACAAAAGAAGTAATCATGAGTTCACTGTAATAATATAGCTGCAGGATCTTCGTACTTATTGAATTTCTAAGTAACACTATGACTGTAATGGGTCGGCATTAATGCATCATACACATCAGGAGAGTCCTCGTATCTCCGCTCAAGTACATCCTACTCTCGTACTACAAATTCAAAAGTATGGATGTGTGTAACAGCTTAACCGTTTGAGGTGAAAATTGGTATGGAGGTAGCTTGCATAACACATTGCCTACGTTTCGGCTGGATAAATCGCTTGACATAGATAGTGTCACAGATTATTTTAAAATGTACGACCACATAAAATGTTTGCTACCCGGAAAAACATATTATGTTTAGTTCTCGGCGTCAATTTTGTTAATGGAACACGATGTCTGTCTACGTTTTGTAAGGTCTGTGAGATTTATATGCAAAATTTGATTTGTAAAAAGAGTAAAGCAGTTTTACGCGTGCACTTCACATTCGGATGTTTGTGGCGTTTGAATTGTGGTACTGCGTTTTGATGTTGAAGGATATTTTGGCTTACTTTGTAAGCAAAGTGATTTGGCTAGGTTTAGTCTAGACTAGACTAATCTCTTCCTAATGTAATTAACAAGTGAAACTAGGTAACTTTTAGTAAATTAATTAAGAATTTTACCTTCTATCAAACCAAATCAAAATGCATTTATTCAAATGGGTAAAATGGAACACTTCCAAATTTTCTTCTAAAATTAATAAATAATAATGAACTGAATAAGTAATACTAATTTCTACCCTTAAACTCTTTAGCAAAGGTAGAAATATTAACTTTTTGACATAACAAAAGCCATGTCGCTAAATTTGTCAGAACAATTATTTGCACAACTTAAAACAG
The DNA here is from genome assembly GCA_947507615.1 of Hemithea aestivaria. NCBI lineage: Eukaryota > Metazoa > Arthropoda > Insecta > Lepidoptera > Geometridae > Hemithea > Hemithea aestivaria. The sequence goes on along the minus strand of OX382325.1, from coordinate 4,186,173 downwards.
CAATTCCAATTTATTTCCTACATAACCTACTTACATTATGAAGATGTTAGAAGTTGCTGTATCAAAATTTAGCCTGTTAGACAAAATATCCAAATCCACTCTAAGAAAAATCATATTTTGGACATTTTCTTTTATTAGCCCCTGTGACTCACATATTGGGGTACTGTCGACGATAACTAACAGAGTGGCAGAAAATAGAACTAATTTTCCACCATAGTGTGTTACTGTATAAAGTTTCTATGACGAAGACACTAGCGCTCTCGTACAATTTCAATAAAATATTCGTAGTCTGTATAAATTCGTAGCGTAACTGACTCCCCTATATCAGGATTCCTTACATCTACTGATTAGATAAGGAATAAGAATAGCCGTAAAGAAATTCTTAGCTTGCCAGAAGTATGAGCTCACTACAGTCTAAATGCTCACATTTTGTTAGGGATTTCAAGATTTTTTTTTTTTTTTTTTTTTTTTTTTTTTTTAAATGACCTACGCTGTTGGTCTCAGATTGAGACCTCTACAGCTTTACCGGGCGTGTGGTGAGCGCAGGAGGCACTCGACCCAAAGTTTTAGTGGGCGACTAGCTCAAGGGCGCCTCAGATGGCACGAACCTCGGCTTGGGCCGTCGCCAGATACGGGGACTAGACTTGCCCTGGCACCCCTGAAGGGGCGTGTCCTAGGGCCCTAACAGTATTTTGATCTGTTTGATTATTTGGAGAGAATCTAACTGATCTGAAGGATCTCAGAGGTCTTCGACCGCGCCGGCGCGGTCGGTGTCGTGATTGTGTTGGTTGGAGGATCTGGTATCCGGGACCAGTACCGAAAACGGAGCGACTGTTGCGCATGGTTGGCGGATTCGGCGATCCCAGCGCCGCCGATGTGACGGCAGCGATGGGATCGTCCGGATCGTTCAACACGTTTTTAGGGCGACGACGGAGGGGAGTGGAGGCCTGATCTACAGAGTAGTTCGAGGCTTGGACAACGAGGGGATTGGGGTGGTGGGGGGCCGCGTCAAAGTAGCGGCGAGAGCAATCCTTCATGAATTGAAGGATAGAGGGGAGTTCGAGATCGCAATGCAGATCGGAATTGCGCTGATACCATTCAGCTCCGACTGCTTTACGGAGAAAGCGATTTTGAATCACTTGAAGCATGTCTAGGGTGGAGAGAGGGGAGTGAGCGAACACCACGGAGGCGTAAGTCATGACGGGTCGTATGCAAGTTTTGTAAAGTGTCAACTTATTTCTAAGTGACATTTTACTCCGCTTGCATAGAAGGGGACTGAGTCGGGCCAAGAAGAAGGCCGCTCGGTTGCGCACGGTTGTGACGTGTTTTATGAAGGAGAGTCGACTATCAAGGGTCACCCCGAGATATTTGGTATGGGAGGCCCAAGGGATGGGTCCGTTGAGGAGTGAGAGAGATCGCTCCCTGCGGGGCTGTTTGGTCGGATGAAAGTACATTGCTGTACTCTTATCCGGGTTTACCGTGATAGCCCACTTCTTGAACCAATCACCAAAAAGGTGAAGGGCTCTTTGAAGTGCTTCTATCTGCCGGATCGGTCGCCACCCTCTAGAGTAGAGGGCGGTGTCGTCCGCGAAGAGAGCGATCTCTACATTCGGGGGGCGTGGGATGTCGCTAGTATAAAGCGAATAGAGGAGAGGGGAGAGCGCGGAGCCCTGAGGGACTCCGGCTCCGATGGGGTGGGGAGAAGAGCGGTCTCCCTCGACGCGATAGCGAAAGCTTCGAGCCCTGAGAAAGTCTTGTATTATGAGTACAAGACGGTCTGGCACTCCGAACTGATACAACTTGTATACCAGTCCGTTGTGCCAGACTTTGTCGAACGCTTTAGCAACGTCCAGGAAGACAGCTGTTGTCCCCATAGGACGGCCAAAGTTGCCGGGTTTCGAATTGAAACCTTCGAGGATGTACTCCGTGATGCGGTGTACTTGTTGGACGCATGAGTGTTTGGCTCGAAAGCCAAACTGCTCGTCTGGAAGGAGGTTTTGGGACAAAGTTATGGACCATAAGCGCTTCACAAGGAGGCGCTCGTAGATTTTCCCCAGAGTACTGAGGAGACTGATGGGGCGGTAGCTAGAAGGCTCTGATGCCTTCTTGCCTGGCTTGTGAATGCCGATTACGTCGGCATTCTTCCAAGCGTCGGGAAAGATGGCGTTTACCATGGCCGCATTAAAGATGCTGACCAGGAGGTAGATGAGAGAGGTGGGAAAGTGTTTGATCACTTTAGTAGTGATGCCATCCGCACCGGGGGCTTTTCTGGGGCGGAGGCCTCTGATAATCGACTCTACCTCACAAGCCTTGACGGGCTCGATGGGGTCAGAGGGAGGGAGGGAGGACTTTTGCTCGACAACACTGTTCACCTCAGCGAGGTGAGCAGGGTCGACTAAATCGAGATTGGGGCTGCATTGTGCCTCAAGGCTATCGGCCAGACATTCGGCCTTTTCCTCGTCGTCAAACGCGGGAGGGAGGTTCGGTCTAGTCAGAGGGGGCATAGTGGTCAACGTATCACTCTTCAGGGATCGCGCCAACTGCCAGTAAGCCTGGTGAGTGGGCGCGATCTCTGAGAGCATGTGGTCCCACTTCTGATTGCGGAGTTCAGTCATACGTTTGCGAACAGAACGTTCGCATTGCCGCAGCCTGACTCTGTTCTCTTCGGTGGGACCATAGTCATACGCTCTCGTGGCTGCGTTCTTTGCTGTCAATAGTTCCCTCGCATCCTCTGGCAGGGACCAGCGTTGGAGATCCTCGGCTGGTACCTGCTTAGAGGATTCACCAATGGCGGTGCGGAGGTGACTAGTGAGAGCATCGATCGAGCACGAGACGTCGTCAGGGGAGACGATGTCGTCGGGGATAAGGTCAAGAGCGGGTGACTTGATAGCTTTTAGGGATTCCCCTAAGCGCTGCCAGTTCACTACCGTCTTTGTCTTGGTCAGTCTGTCAGATGGGTCCGGTCCAAGTCTCATTAAGACGGGACGGTGGTCAGAGTCAAGTTCGTGTAACACTTCTAAAGAGCGCAACTGGAGAGTTACGCCCTTCATAAGTGCTATGTCGAGTACCTCGGGGTTATGATCAGGAATGGGAGGGAAGCGCGTGGGAGAGCTAGGGACAATAACTTCAAAGTCGAGGTTAGTCGAGAGAGAGTAGAGATCGTGACCGTTCGTATTGGACCTAATGCAGCCCCAGAGGGTTTGCTTGGAGTTGAAGTCGCCAGCCAGAATGACTGAGCTTCCAAGGGAGAAGAGTGACTCGAAATCACTCCTGTGGACTTTTTTGTTACCAGAGAGGTAACAAGAAGCGATAGTGATGGCCTGGTGGCCGGACATGCCGATGCGACAACAGGACGCTTCGAGATCGGTAAGAGGAGGAGTGGTTATGGGGATGCAGTGGAGAGAGTTCCTGTAATAGATAAGAGTACCGCCCAATCGGGCGGTAGTCCTATCATTACGGACCAGCCGGTAGTTTCCGATCTTCGGATCCTTCCGGCTAGGTTTTAGGAATGTCTCACACACTAGCAGGATGTCTACCTGATGGGTAGTTAAAAATTGATGAATAAGTTGGAGTTGGTTCCTATCGGTCCCTATGCCTAAGCCGTTGGCGTTGTAGAACGCCAGGGATAGAGAGTGGGGCTTAATTCTCTTAGCTGTACTATCCATAGTGGAAGTATAGTTAAGAGCGATAGAACGCGGCCATGACAGACTCTATCAAGGCTTTGTTTTGGGCAAAGAGGACCGTCAGACTATCGAAGTCTTTCCGTTGCTGAATAGCAACAAATTCGAGCGCGACTTTGTTGAATGCGTCCATATCGACGCTGCCGTAAAACGACATGAGCCTACTCGTGGCGGACGTACCGTTAATAGGCAGGGGGATTTGGGGGGCCATAGGGGCCTGAGGCGGTGGAGGCACGAAGGCCGGAGTGGGTGGGAGAAGCTTGGTCGGCGCAAGAGCGGGGAACTCGGTTGCCGACCAAGCATTCCCCTCGGGGGGCGGGGCGGGCACATAGCGACGCGGAGAAGCCAAGGGCGCTCCGGTTCGCTTGGTGGGACGAGACGAGAGGCGTCTCTGGGGACCTTTGCCTTTGGGGGCCTTGGGACACCCACGATAGTTCGCGGGATGTCCGGACCCCAAGCAATTCACGCAAGAGGGCGGTTCGGGATCCTCCCTCTTACGGGTGCACTCAGAAGTACTGTGGTCTCCTAGGCACTTAACGCACCTAGGGCGGGCATGGCAGAAACGGGCAGAGTGCCCGTAATATTGGCATCTATGGCACTGGGCAGGAGTGCCATTACGATGCGGGGTCTCAATAGAGAGACCCGAAAGGCTACAGACCATCTTCAAATTGAAAATGGCCTTACCCTCTGGGGTTTTCTCTAGGACGACCAACACAAGGTCGAAGAGGGCCTTGTTTCGGCCATAAAGGCGGTGGACTTCCCTAACCGGGAAGCCCTGAGCCTTGAGATCCGCGGAGACCAGCTCTACATCGAGCTCCTTAGGGACTCCGCGGATGACCACCCGAAGGTGTTTTTCAGACTCCAAGGCATAGGTGTGGTAGCCTATGGCCTTGGAGCGGAGTAAGGATGTGACCTTACGGTGAGAGTCGATTGACTTCACCTGCACTCTTATGCCCAACTGGGTGTTAGTCGCCGATTTGAGCTCTATACCGAGCTCGGCGAAGGAACTGGACAGATCGTACCACCTATCCTTGTCATGAACAAGGAAGGGCGTGGGGAGTTTGGACGAGCCCGGAGGTCTAGAGACGGGAGTCTCGTAGTCGGAGGACGCGGAGGAAGGCATAGAGCCTGAGGGAGGGCAGATGGCCTTAGCGGGGAGGGACGGGGAAGACGCCGCGGGACGTTTCTTACCCTTTTTGTAGACGACTTGGGTGAAGCCGTCATCGTCGGGTGAAGCGAGAGATGGAGTGGATATAGGATCACACTCCATTTCGGGGTCGGGAGACTGCGGTGAGTCTGAGAGGGCAAAATTTATTTTGACAGGGGAGCGCGAACGGTCGCGGGGGGAGGGGCTCGCGGGTGAAAAACCCGGCGAGAGCGAGCGGGTGGGCTGAGCGCAAGGGAGGCTCTGGGATTGGGTCGCGAGAGAGCGAGAGGGCTGAGTCTGAGACTGCGTCGCGAGAGAGCGAGAGGGCTGAGCGCATTGAAGGCTCTGCGATGGCGTCGCTATGAGTGAGCGAGAGGCCTGCGTGCGAGAGGGAGAGCGTGACATGAACGCTGGGCTCATATCATGGCGGACGGGAGGGGCCACTTTGGGGGCGCGCGAGGTAACGCGCGAGTTTGCCTCGGTTGGGACGGGCGCCGCGGGGCGCAGAGAAATATTATTAACGGTTTTGAGAGAGTCGTTGTACTCTCTCAAAATCGTGGCATATTTCTTCCCCAGCCAGGATTGGAGATCCATGGCTGGAGAGAGGTTAAGGGCCTACGTGGCGCCGGGGGAGGAGGTCCCCGGCGAGCTTAATAGGAAGGGAGAATCTCCCTGCCGGGTGTAGACAGGGAGGTGAGTGCCTAGGTCTGTATCCCTAGTGAATGCCAACTCACAGGTCCTTAGCAAAGGTTGTGAGTCGGATTCCGGCTGTTGCAGTCTTAGCAAAAACTGGCAACCGGGTGTGTACCTGCGTACCTGACGTCGCACGAGGGCCTGAGTGACCCTGGGCGGTGCGTCAAGCCCTTCCGGATTCCGTGGTTTTCTCAGAAGGAGAAAAACACGGGCGCTCCGGGGCAACGCCCTGTCGGCTTACGTTGGCACCGTTTGGTTTCCACCGACAGACCACGGAAGGTGGATTTGGTATAGAAACAAGGGAAGGGTGCTTAAAAGTTAAGCGTCGTCTCGAGAGAGACGTTTGTTGCCTTAAAAAAGGCAGTAGGTCGCGAATGCTGGCTGCGAGCAAAGGAACAAACGATAAAATCGAATGAACCTTTGAGCGCAGGTAAGCGGAGCGAACGTCCGCACGGCACGGGGGCAGTGGGACAATGATTAGGGATTTCAAGAGTCACTCTTGGTTGATTTATTTTTATTATCTCGGTGGACAGTGGACACTGATGATACTGATTCTAAGAAGCTATTTGGTTTGCTATATTAACCAGCAAAAATGTAGTTTTAGAGATATAGAAGAGTCAAGTTCAAAAGGCGTTTCTTAATTTTGTCGTATAATATTATTTAAGGACAACGTCACGTCGATAAATATTAAGCAACAAAGTTACGTCGTCCTGCACTGCACTGGTTTGCCAATTAGGAGCAAAACGAGCATAGTTCAAATTTTTTGGGTTCAATGTCGGCATATATGTAAGTAAATTTTTTAAAAGCCAAGTCTAATACAAATATGAATCAAAGCTGATCTAATCTTAAAATGATCTGTGCCAACATCGATGGAATCAACATAAACAGTCCATCTATATGTGTGCGTCCCGAACTTTTTGTCCTAAGATCTTCTCCCCTCGAAGACGTTTTATATAATCCATTAAGTTGTCAGCGAAGATTGATATAACAGGATCAAGATCATCTTACGTGGGTGCATTTCTAATGATCGCTTGAATTGTGACGACAGACGACAAAAACTCCATATGTCATGCCCAGCTTCTTTTACCTTGATTTGGAATGGCCCTATCGATACATTAATTCTTAGGTTCACTCGTATTTTCAGTCGTGACGACGACTCTATTCTACTCAACCATTTTTGAGGAAAACTGTATTCTAATTTAAATAATGATCGAGAGGATGCCAGGTTTTCGATTATATTCCTCAAGATTAATTATATATTAGAGCAGAATCAGACATGACTAAAAATACCGGTGGATCTCTTGCACACAGGTGGGATTAGAATTTTGCAATATAATTAAGTTTTCTAATGAAGACATATAGTCATACCAATCCTACGATTATTATATAGGTAAATGTTTTAATGTGACGGCATGTGTTTTCATGTTTATTGTTCTTTTAAATATCACTGAACCTGAACTGTATAAAATATAAATAATCGTGAAGAAATCCTAAACTACTTTTGTCCAGATTTTCCAAAGCGATTCGTAGTCTCGAATCTAACTAAAGTATACAAATTATATATTATCTTTACAGATGAACTTAACCGACTTATCTTGTATTACGAGTAATCGGACTTTAAAAAGTGTTTTTGTTTTGATACAATACAAAACTGTGAACCACAAAATAACGGAAAAATAACACACTATTTATGACACTGTTTGTACCAAAAGTTTTGTTCCAACATAACAATGCAGCATCTCTAACCCACTTTCAAAACGACACAATAAAATACACAAAATTTTTTCCCCCAAGATTATTTTAAACTAAATCTAATTTCATAGTAAGTGCATTCTGAAAGTTCAGATTGTTGGGATAATATCCAATACCGCGTAACGAGAACAAAAATGAAGCCATGTTTAATTTTTTTTTTCACACAGCGCCACCTAACCCCAAACTAAGCAACTTAATGCTTGTTATTATGGTGGTTAGGATAACGGATATAATACTTATATACTTTTCTTTTGTAAATATATATAATATATATAGGTACACTTATAATAGATATTGAAAACCACCCAGACCAGAAACAAATACCTGTGGATCACACAAACATTTGTCCCATGCAGGAATCGAACCCGCAACCTTCTGCGTTGCAGGCGGGTATAAGCCCACCGCGCCACAGAGGTCGTCTAATTAATACCAAGTTTTGTGTGGAACTTATAAAATACTAGCTGCGCCGAGTAGTTTTACCCGCTGAACTGTAGTCGTATGGGTTATTCCAGGGTCTAAGCTATTTCTATACCAAATATCAGCTCAATCGGTCCACCCGTTTAGGCGTGAAGAAGTATAACTCACAAATTTATATAATAAAAATTGTTAGTGTGATAATTGTAATATACTTATTATTAATTCAGTCTTTAGATCTTAATTAGGCAAATAATAATGTCATGAAACCCTGTTAAAACATAAGTCGACGACGGGAATGTCACGTAAGGTAGGATTTATACCGAAGTGCCTACAGTTGCCTGTCAACACATTTTATAACACCAACAGATAGCCGCGCAAATGTTCGCACCGTGTACATCTATTCTATTTTATAAGAGACGTATGATAAAATCGAATTATAGAGGTACAACGGTGTTTTGATTATTATATTATAGTAAGTTTTGGAGCGTGGTGTCTGCCTTCATCGCATTAATCTGTGTCTGGTGGTGACTGGTTCACAACAGCCGCCATACATTTGTATGGAGCTTTCAGTCGGGACAGTGGCACAAAAAATCACTCTTTCACTTGGATGCATACAATCAACAAGCAGGATACGGGAAACTTTTGAAAAATTTCCGCCATATCCGGCCTTTGTGAACGGCAAAGAGTGACATGCAAATTTGTACAGAAGTACCTATATAAATAGCGCCTAGTTGCCTATGTATATTTAGCAACCCCCGAACTCTGATGTACACTTGATTCACTTCGTTTTGTTTTTATATTTTTTTGGTGAATTTTCAATTGCTATAATCATACATATTACCGTAATATGTATGATTATAGTAATATTATTACGTCACCAGGTGTTATAGAAAGTTATGAAAAATAAAATGACTTTAGTTAGGCGACTATTATGGACAATTAATGTGGAGTGTAGTGTGTTTCACTGCAACATATAGCACTGAGCAACGCAGAGTACTTCAAAAAATGTGAATAGTATTGGAAATTCGAAAAAAAAAAAATTACTTCTTAGATAAAAAGTTACCTACACGTTCAAGCATCCCATCTGTTATTATAATCTTTGTCCAGTTGTCATTTTTCCGCTCGGCGGGGGTAGTAGTGCGACAATACGTCGGGAGAGGGGGCGCCTGTTCGTGATGTTTTCATTTTTCACTCACTTTTCACTATTTTTTACACAAAAACTTGTGAAAAGGACCGTTTTGATAGAGCCAAATGTGCGCACTGAATGATGTCGGTTCGACTATTTTATATTGAGTTATATTTTTCATTATAATTTTGCCCAGCAATTTTATTTGTAGAAAAGGTTATCTGAAGGTATCCAACGTCCTGTCGAATACATACGATTCCTACTATTTAGATTCTAGTGGTCCGTAAGAAATTGCCTCGTGCAATAAGACTACCCGCACTGATTGTTAACCTAGCGTTTAATATAATATAAGTTCTATAGTAAGTTATTTTTGTAAACTTTTTATTGATTGATCTAAAATGTTATTCTGTAATATTCCATCTTATCTTACTTTCACATGTACAATTTAAGCATGATTGCTCAAATTTTTATTTCGACGTTTAACGATATATACTCGTACTAATTTTATTCCAAGCCCCGAGGGTTATTGCTGAAATAAAACGTTAAGCACCCAGTTAAAATCTCCAGAGACTCGCTCAATTTTTTCCTCATGTTTTAATTAAATTCCCGAGACGGATGACTTCAAATGGATGTTAAATTGTTACTTCCCGACTCGATTAGCGAATAAAGATCAAAGATCTATTTGAATCTAGTTAGAGAATTACTGAAACGTTAAAGATATTAACTTTGAACGCTACGGGCCATCCTCTGTTAATTTAGACGAACGAACTTTGTTGGTAAACTTGGCCCGCACTTTGTCCTTTGTGATGCATTTTTTACAAAGTACCCCCCGTCCATTTATAGCGGGAGAGTACACAGAAAAGTTCATTATATTATGTGTATTCGTGCTTTGAACTAAAGAAATCTTTCGTATGATAACGACATAATATTATTAATTATATTAAATTGCGGCATCGACGATGCAATTTTAGGATAAATAAAAGTCATCCGAACTTTTCCAAATATCAAATGCCTTTCGATTAAATCATGATTCAAGTCAAAACGATTAGTCACCTTTGAGTCGCGGTTAAATTTCAATAAAGTTTTGGATAAACCTTGAAAGCCCCAACTTGTGGTGTAACGAAGTCAAATTGATATTCGGTAAATTTTGGTAGCTTTTAAGTGGAGTATTTAAAAAAACAAATCTTTGTCGCCTTGCTACACTCTTAAGTACAGAAGTCTCGACACAGAATAGACATGCTAAATAAAATATACTTGACGTCGCGTCTCTTATTAAAAACGATCATATTCCGAGTAGACTAATTTTACCGACCGGAAAATATGACTCGTTATACTATGTTATCACTGTTTTATTTGTTTTTAAGTAACAGTAAAATTTTATCACGAAAAAATCAAGTGTACCCGGAGCCAAAGTTTGGGGATTATCGTAAAACTATGTGAGGGCGAGGAACGCTTCAAAATTGCTTTAGTGAACATAAGTTTGTTACGATTATGCTGTTCGTTTTTTATTTTAATGGTGGCTTGTTGAAAATATTGTTTTATTAGACGAGTGTCAGCTCTACCGCGCTCAGTGATGGTCGCATACTATCATTTTTGCGTTGACACAAATTAATATTCAATAATTTGCGGTATCTGCGCGGCTCCGCCGTTGCACGAAAGTATCGCCATGAGTTCCGAAAAACTCATCGCGAATGAGCTTCTGGCGTTCATACAGCACGCCATCGACACCATGGACGAGATCAGCATCTTGCAGATCTGCAAAACCAACTTTAAGGAGGAGGAAATTTGCAGTGGCAAGGTGCTGCTCTACCATACTCTCGGCATGGCCGACAGGATGCCGACACGAAGGAGGGACGATAAAGGAGAAAGAAGTCTCCAGGACATCATCAACCTGTTGAAGGAGACCGACCCGGACGACGTGCCCGCTTTCGTGGCGAAGCAGCTGCACAAGCTGCCACCCGTCACCTTCGACCACGTCGACGTCACCAGGCTGCTGAAAGACATCACCACCTTGAAGGCGAGCCTGGCCGAAGTGCAGTTTAGGTTAGGGGTTTCCGAAACCACAATAGGTGAATTGCGTACCGAATTATCTACATTAAAACGTAATGATTCGGTAAGTAGGTCGCCTGCTGAAACCTCTAACATAAACACACGTCGCGGGGCGCAAAATGCATCCATCAGCAGTTTACCGTCGCCACAGCCTACAGTCGCTGCGTGTGCCGACCCGCGCCCCGCCGCCCCGCCCCCCGCTCCGATGACGTCAAGTATGGATGCGTCGACGCCGCAAGCATACGCGGCCGCTGCCGCGGCTCCCGCTGCCCGGGCCCCCACTGGCCGTACTTCCGTCGCCGCTCCCGTTCTCCCGTCTAATAAGGGGAGAAAGCAGACTCGTAGGCAAGCTGACGCCGCGCCGTGTAGTAAGGATGAAGAGGGTTTCACCGTGGTGCAGAGGAAGCAGAAGCCCTCTCGTCGTAACTTTTGTGGCTCGGCGACGCCGGGATGTAACGATTCGCTGCGTCCCGAGGTACCTGTCACGCTGCTCTACGTGTCCCGACTGATGTGGTCTACGAAAGCCGTGGACGTCATAGACTACGTCCGAAAGAGGACCTCTTTCACTTTGAGGGTCGAACGGCTAGAATCTCGCCACAAAACGAATTTTAATTCCTTCGTGGTGAGGGTTCCGACCAGCCGTCTGCCGACCATCATGAAGGAGGACTTCTGGCCGCAGGGAGTCGTGTTTCGGAAATTTCGAGGTCGACTTCCTGCTGACTCTGCGCGCAACACGTCGCCGGCGCTACGTGTGACCTAGTTTTTAAGTTTATAAAATTTTTATGTATGTTAGTCTTTAAGGTATATATGATATGGGCCTCTGGTACACTGCGTCTGTGGCAGTGTACTATTGCCTGAAATAAATGATTTATTATTATTATTATTTGTTTGTCAACCTTTAGGTATCTCGGGCCAATAGTGTCCCGGTCCTTTGGTAGGCGTGCGTGGGGCCGAAGCCAACACGTAGAGGCCCCTTTGACAATTTGCTCTAAATTGTAATGTGACAATAGCTGATGATTAACCCCTGTGTGCACTATAAAAATGCACCCGAGAAGTATAACCACCAACTATTGTAGGACTATTGTGAAAAATGTGGTTTCTAAAATGACTGGTCTATTGAGATGAGTTGTTAATGGACTGGTGATCTGGTGCTATGGAGGACTATGGCGCCTGCCCGTAACTATGTTAAAAAACACGTACAAATGGGCAGACGGTGACTCGCCAACTCATTTAAATATTATTATATTATTATTAGGCAATTTGATGAACTTGGCGAGCTCATATACTTTAAGTATGTAGGGAAAAATCTGAAATTGACTGAAATATTTAAAGAGTGGCAGGCTAACTTGGTACGGGCATGTGATGCGAAGAGAGAAAGAGCATGTGTCAAATAAGGCCATGAATATGGTAGTATTGGAAATGTTGGCCTTCTAACAAATCAGGCATTTTTACTTTGTTATGTTGGACGACTGATAATACTCAGACAGCTATTATTTAGTCTGCACAGAAGTGGTTTTCAGTCACAGGCGAAGTCACAAAACGTCGCTAGCACTTGAAAATAACAGCTTTTATTGTCGTGTGAGTCTCCTATAAAAATGAGTGCCAGATTTCAATGGCGCCGCGTTTTATCCTGCCTTTGAGAGAATAAATTGAGTTACTCGTAATTTTATAGGTTTAATGCCTACTGTGGACTAAAATAAATGCGCCAAAGTTGGCGGATTTATTTTAGCTATATATAAGAGCTAGTAAAGCCTATAATACTGAAGCTATATTCTGTATAAAACATAATATTATTAGAGAGAACATTAGATATTGGTTAGAAAATCATTATAAAAATAAATAAAACAATACTAAATTAAATAAGTAGATAAACAGTTTGGTACTCTGATCGGTTTTTGTTAAAATTGGCTTAATGCCTTAAGTCAATTAATTTGACATTATAGTTCTTTAAGTTATATACTAAGTTACTAAGTATTATATAAAATTGGTTTCATATTATGGCTAAGAATGAAGAAAAATTCAACATAAAATGGAGTTCAATAACGACACTTTTTTAAAGGGAATTTAAAAAAATATTTCCAAAAACCGTATTCCCCGCGTTTCATTAAAGAACAGAATACTTCACACTGATAATAATATAATCAAAACAATTTATCAGTAAGAACTTTACCCCTGTACGTGCTCTCTGTAAATTGGGCCAATCTGCCACCTTTGTCCTGAGTCCGCTGGAAAATGCAGTAGCTAAACTTTTAAACACTTTAAAATATTATAATAGAATAGCTGCGCCTAGCGGTTTTATCCGCTGTTCTGTAGCTTGTGTGTTATTCCAGGGTCTATGCTATATCTATACCAAATTTCACCTCAATTGGCCGCCCGTTTAGGCGTGAATGAGTAACAAACATACATCCAGACATCCATACATTCCCATAAACTTTGAAGTTTATTATATTAGTAAAATTTCTAACACCACTATCAAGGCTGAGTTAAAATTACAAGGCAAGGCTAAAAAGGCTCGACTTACAATAAGTGTTAATAGAGTAGTTAAATCTACTATATGAACCTACAAGTTGTGTTAAAGATACTCTCACGTCGGTTTATGAAACGCGCTTTGGCTGGGACGTATACAACACAACAATATTTTATTTTATACTGCTGGACCAAGATCTCTCCTAAATCCTTCCAGATCTCTCTTTCATGTGTCACCGCGGCCCGGCCATCCTAGTAGGGGTTTAAATTATCTCGTTACCTTTTCCTGGGCCGACTTCGGAGGCGCCGTCCGTCTTTCGGTACCCATTCTGTAACACAATAATTCTACGATTTATAAACTATCGCGAGTGTTCTCCATAACTAAAACAACAAAAACGGCACAACTCACCTCTAATATTGCCGAGAATATCTCAACCACGGTTTCGGACAATTACAATGTCAATGAGTTCACGCCTGCAGAATCCGACGCTCGTGAGCGTGATATTTTTGGCAATATTAGACGTGAGTTGTGCCGTTTTTGTTGTTTTACTCACGATAATTCTGTTTAAAAAATCCTTTATATTTTTCAAAACAGTTTTTAAACTGCCAAGTGCCAAGTAAAGTGAGTAAGTTAGACCGCCAATTGATACACCTATAGCTTTAATTGCTGTGGTTGTAAAATATACTTTCTATGTGGTATTAATAATGTGTTATTTATCTCTATCTCTTAAAGTTTTGCTACTGTCTGTTGAGTGCTATACCGAAGATGAGCAAGTAGGAATGTTTGCAGTTTCACGTTTTCAGAAACTGTTTAACGATCGAAGTTTCCCAATCGACGACGAGTCTTTGATGAGTTTACTGACGTCATCTTTATATTAGCCGGGAAATACTTCGTCAGCAAAATACTTACAGAGATTTATTTGAAATAAGTTTTAGAAACACAGATTTATTTTATTTGCAAAATTGCTTCTCTAGAAAGGTACTAAAAGGTACTTTTTTCACTAAGAAACGGGCATAGTACTGAAAGTATTCTAGTGGTAATAACAGTCAGGCCGGCCATCTGCTTGTTTTCCACTTAGATGACCTGACCTGGTGATCTGTATGTGTGTCATAAAATTATTATGTGCCATAATTGACATAAAACTATAGCGAGTTTATTAAGGGTAAATCAGATATATACTTAATTTGTTATAATATCACACTAATATTATAAAGGAGAAAGTTACACACTCACAAACTTTCACCTTTATTAGTGTGATATAAAAAAAACATCTGCTCGTCTTTGTCATAAAATATTACAATTTAAAAGAAAAATCTACATTAAAAAGTCTCTAAACTTACGCATTATAAATTACTCCTCTAAAAGTATATTCTAACTTTTACGTGAAATTCCATTCTGTAACCGAGTCTAATTGGCACTAAGCTGTGAGCAAGTGTTTAGAGCCCTCCTAGTTAGCGGCTGTCATTCATCTCAGCTGTTAATCTCTCGGGGTGTCAGAATGGCCCAACTCTGCAACTTGGGGTAAGACTGAGCAGTGAAGACGCGTCTATAGATTAGACTGTTCCAAGTGAATAGGAAATGCGGATAAACCGATATTGTAAAAATAGAATTTAAAGAGAAAACCACGCGTTGAAGTAAATACTTAATAAGTACATACTAATTAAATATTTTATTCTGTGTAACTTACTCTAATTGGTGCTAAGTTGTGAGCATGTGTTTAGAGCCCTCCTGGTTAGCGGCTGTCATTCATCTCAGCTGTTAATCTCTCGGGGTGTCAGAATGGCCCAACTCTGCAAGTTGGGGTAAGACTGAGCAGTGAAGACGCGTCTATAGATTAGACTGTTCGAAGTGAATAGGAAATGCGATAACGTTGTAAACTCATAATGTAAAAATAGAACCAACTGAAAAAACGTATACTTGAGTGGATGTGTGTTACCCCCTTCGGGCCAAATCGATGCTGCCGAATGAGATAATTTGATATGTACCTTGAACTTAGATTCTGGAACAATACATTTACCTACTACTTTTCAACAGGTAAAATAGCAGAGTTAGTTTCAAATTTTCGATTAAATTGCCAGTTAGTTTCAAATAAACTATAAACCAGTACCAAAATAACCCGCTCCGCCCATTCAGCAGATCGTGACCCCAAAACGTTGCAAGCCGTGTTAGCAAAGTAAATATTTGTGCAAGTAATTACAGAGTTGCAAGTTACCAAGTGGTCCGACGTCTCGGGGATATCCGCGCTATAATTGTTGTTGTTTAAACTTGTAAACATTACCTCTAAGAGTCTTATAAGTGATGTAAGGGTTTTGTAAGTGTTATAGAGTTGTCAAGACAAAATAATATTCTTAAGATCTTATTAAAATTATTATAATATGCTTCGTAATGTCACTGCTTTCTTTAGACCGAATTATTCTTGGGAAAGAATGATGTCAGATTTTAAAATCTGACTTCAATATATCCTTTTCACTTGTACCTTTTCATATGTCGTATTAAAATACCATATTAATGTTATGTAAATGAGTAAAGTTATTGCCTTCCTAGCAGTAGCGGCGCTAGGCGTCAGCGACGTCGGCGACCGCCGACGGCCTCGCGCTTGAGGGGGCCTCGCAAAATTTTTAATTATTTAAAAATAATTTTTCTTCATTTTTTTTAAACATATTCGTGAGTTAAGTGATTGTGAAGTGCTTAAGGGCTTCAAAAAGAAAAAGATCAAAATGCATCAAAAGAAGAACTTTTCAAGTATTATAATGATTTAGGTAGGACTTAAAATATTTTAGGAAGGCGAAAATAGCGACATACAGCCTTTCGAAATATATAAAGGTACTACTAACTCTATGTTAATATTAGGCGCTGATCCAGGGCCTCGCGGCCATGGGAGCCATGAAAATTAAGTAATTTAATGTGGCTTAATTTTTTTCCTTGTCAAAATCAGCGGTAAGCAAACTCTTTTTAAAATTTTCTCGGCGCTCGCAGCTAACTGCTCGCTCTCTAATTAGCAAAATTATTGTAATCTCGTGACTCTTAGAACGAGTTAAAATACAAAATTTTCTCTGGTCCCGCTCTTACTAGATAAAATATTTAATTTTAATTCAGTTTCCTTGCACTCGAAGCAAGCAAATGCACATAATTCGTGAAGAAAAATTTCAAAATATTCTCTTTTATACATAAGAATATAATATTTAGATTCCTAGCAACTCGGAGCAAGCTAAGCGTACATTATTCGTACTGAAAAATTCAAAATTTTCTCGGCGCTCGCAGCTAGCTGCTCGCGTTTTTATACATAAGAATATAATATTTAGATTCCTAGCCACTCGGAGCAAGCTAAGCGTACATTATTCGTACTGAAAAATTCAAAATTTTCTCGGCGCTCGCAGCGAGCTGCTCGCACTTTTATAGATAAGAATATTTAGTTTCCTACCCACTTGGAGCAAGCTAAACATACATTACTCGTGCTGAAAAATACAAAATTTTCTCGGCGCTGCGCTCGCAGCGAGCTGCTCGCGCTTTTATAGGTAAGAATATTTAGTTTCCTAGCCACTCGGAGCAAGCTAAAAATTCAAAATTTTCTCGAGGCTAGCAACGAGCTGCTCGCACTTTAATAGATAAGAATATTTAGTTTCCTAGCCACTCGGAGCAAGCCAAGCGTACATTATTCGTACTGAAAAATTCAAAATTTTCAAAATTTTCGCAGCGAGCTGCTCGCGCTCCTACAGATAATAATGCTTTTATTACGACTCGGAGCGAGATAAAGGCATACCTTTCATACTCACTTAGACAGAATTTAAAAAATATACCTATCATCGAGGCGTAAGGCACGAAGATGAAGTAAATACAAGTGAGTTTATGCCGTTAATTTATAAAGATGAATCTTACGAGTCGTTTAATGTAAAAAAGGTGTAAAGTATTCAAAATTTTATGAATTCGCTTAAATATGTCCCTTTTCAGTTTGTAAAAAATGCTTGGCGAAAAAGGGGGGCCTCGCGAACCTAATTTCGCCGACGCCCACGCGTGGTCTAGCGCCGCCACTGCTTCTTAGGGACAAATCATAACAGATTTTTAAAAACTGACCTCTCTTCACATGTCGTATTGAAATACCTACACCCTTATCTCTCTTTTGAGTCGTTCCGTGATGCCTGAGGATCGTAGTAGTCACTGCACTGGTTGTGGGAATCGGTGCAAAACTTGGATCAGGTTGTGACCTTTATATGATCTGATTGGAAGTCCTAATACAATAAATATCAACGCACACTCACACTCTTATTAACACAGGGATCAAATCTAAGTGTGTGGCATTTTTTTTTGTGTGGGCACCGGCCGTTTACTATTCGATATTATACGATAAGTAAGAGGTAGTCGTTAGGCCATAATTCAGGCATTAAAGTACACCAAAAACTGCAACATTTACATGTGGCTAACCTATTATCATGATTGTGATTTCACTCTGACAATGTAGTTAGGATAACCTGTTCTGGAGTATAAACTCCAATAATTATAATTGACTTCCCAATATTGAATAACTATATTGAGCGCAGTAGCACCAGCTTTAAATCCCACAATTCAGTCCACCCCTCACGTATGACAATAGCAGTCGATGCGTCATATTAGGCGGGCCGATCAATCAGGGTTGCCATTACTCAATTAGTTGTGTGATGGATGCGGCCCAGTCTCCGAGGCATGTTTAATGCACAGACAGGTTGGACACTGATATACACAAACCGTACTTACGTCTATTGTCTGTGGTATTGTCCCTTTACCTTTCAATGAAAGCATTTACACCAAAATAACATACTGATTTATTATGTGTTGATACCGGGGGTAGTCTACCCCTTCATTCAGCACATAATGGTCTAGGTGGGTACCTCAATAGTGCCAGTTATTCTACCGCCTGAGTAATGATGTGCAAACATTACTCTGCAAAGCAGGGCACTGTAGCTAGTGAAATTACTGGGCTAAGTAGTCTTAACTTCTTATGACTCTTGAGTAAGAAGCTTTACAGTGCTACCTAGAATTTCACATCATTGTGAAAGCCTGGGTGGCGTTGTACTTATCAATTATATGGGCAGCGTTATGAATATAGATCGGACACGTAAGTCGCATGTCATTGAAATAGTGGGCCTAGACTACTACACAGTGGAGCCTATCATAAACTGAAAATGCGTTAGAAAGATGAGCTTGACTCATATTTAACGGATTGGCCTCACATAGCGACTGACATAGAGACGTAGAAGAAGAGAAAGGAGGCTTTGCGATGGGACGATACTGGCTGATAAATAATGGTTAAAACATAAAAGACCATTAGTTTTGTAACTTCCATAAATAAGATGATGAGCGTCAAGTGTGAGGCATTTTTCTTTTGATGACTGAACAAGCCTTAACCCCCTTCTCCTTCTTAAGAGGCGCACATAATAGTAAATTAAAATTTTGAAATACGAAGGTTTCCAATACAGTTGTACACAGATTTATTGCTGTGCAAAATAGAGGGTAGCGATTTGCAGTGTGAATAAAATTTTAGGTATTCACATAGACTTAAATAAAATTAGTTAAATCAATGGGTATTCATTAAAAATCTTTTAATCCATAAACCCCCTAACTGTAACGTCTATTAAGCTCTCTTGTAAGCACCCACTTGAATTTCACAATAATTCGGACATTAGAACCAAGAACAATAATGCCCCTCCGTGCAATATCCAACCATTCCTGCATAATCAATTTAGCTTTAACTGCGACCGCTATATTAAATTACATCCACTATAGTCAACCTACATTGGTATATAGGTACCTATAGCGGTATATGTTGGTCCGTTCATTATGTCCAGTTTCCTTGGAAGTTGGAAGACGACAATAGATAAGGGCATAGGCGGATTTAGGGGGGGGGGGGGCAGGGGGTCAAGGCCCCCCCCAGAAGCATTGTGGAGATACGAATTTTGCACATATTTCATGATCAAGATTATAATTTTTTTCTCGGTGCTCGCAGCAATCTGCTCGTGCACTTATTATTAAGGATATTTGAACTTTCTAACTGTTCAGAGCGATCAACACACACACTTTTCGTAGTAAAAATTATAATATTTTTGCCCGTCTGCACCTTGGCCCCCTTCAGGACCAAATCCTGGATCCGCCCTTGGATAAGGGCGTGCTCTACCGGCGTTTCTGATATATTGAGACAGCTTATAATCTTTATCCAAGATTTTTAAAAGTAAGTAGGTACATAATATAGTACCTATGTAATTTAAATTATAAGCTAGTCTTCGAATTAATATATTATTATAAATAAAAACATCCTTCACCTAAAAAATAATGCTGCGTTTTTTTTTTAAGTATAAAATTGCAATTATATAAAAATGTCGCTTTAATTTTAATATTTTAAATTATTTAAATAAAAACATATTTGTTACTCCACAAAACAAAATATGGAATCCTCAATAGCGCAATAGCATTCCATTCATACTAATTCAATTAAGCTTTAACTGCGACTACGATATTAAATTACTTCCTACATAGCTACGTTCTATGTATATGTCCATTCCTTACATGCAGTTTCCTTGTAAGACGGCAATACATAAGGTGGTGCTCCACAAGCGTTTGTGATGTCATGAGACTGCTATATAATATTAAGTTATAATATGATCTAGTCTAGTATATCTAGTCTGAAGAAAGAATATAATATAAACGTAAGTTCCTTAGTACACAATATAATAGAAAATTACGTATATATAATTCGAAGAGTCTCCAGAGCCGAATCAGTCATCGGCCATCGGAAAACCGTTGCACAATCGTAAAAAAAACTTTATAACCTAGACGTAAATAAAAGTGATGAAAACAATGTAAATTAATCAACGAACCTAAGAGTCTATAATATCTCAATTTTGCATTCTATTCAATCCATACTAATTTAATTTAGCTCTAACTTCAACTACGATATTAAATTACTTCCTATAATAGCCACGTTCTATGTAGATACGTCTATAGTTCCATTCATTACATGCAGTTTCCTTGTAAGACGGCAATACATTAGGGTGGTGCCCCGCGAGCGTTTCCGATGCCGCGCGATAAATTACACGCGTTGCGGCGCGTCCGGCCACCGCACCAGTCCTAAGGCGCGCTGGGATTGCATGGAATCTTGACACTGACTTGAAACTAAACGAAAAAATATGTTTGGTAAGAGAACTATAGAGGAGAAAGAGCAATCAATATTATGTTTTACTTTATTTTTACTTAGTAGAACTTATCTGGGAATTTTGGTTTGAAATAAATATGGTCCTTTTTCACGATCTTTTTATGTCTTTTATTTGAACACTGAGCGTTCATACATACAATTTTTCAAAGAACTTCTTTTTATCCTTGGTAATGGTTATTATTATTATTATTTTGCAGTCTATGTAAAGACAAATTTGTGATAATTTTGTTCGGAAATCGGCACTCTTCTATCAAATACCCAATAAGTTGGGAAAATGTTTAAAGACCACGTACACAGTTATTAAAAGGAGAAGACAGAACTGGTGAAACCCAACTTACAGTATCCACTACTCGCAAAACAAAATTGATTTTGCCAGTTTTTTTCACCTATAAAGCGTTAACCCTTCAACAACTACGGGATAAAGATTACCTCGAAAAACTCATAGTTTACTCGTATCAGTTCCGTAACCCGTACCTCAAAATACATCGTCTGAGAGGCGCCAGGGTTCCTTTGACCCCATTCGATCGGTCGGATGTGGGCGCACTTGCCACAAATCTTGCCAAACATGCGGCTGAATGGAACATGTTACGCCTTTATAGCCAGTGATTGTGTTGTATTACGTCTGAACGACCAGCTTCTAATGAATTTGGTTGTTCTATCGTATTTATGGGCTAATGAGAATGGTGCCCAATGAACGAATGTTTAGTAACTAGATGTAATGAAGTGTTTTACTTATAACAGTACTAGGTTGATATGAGTATTTGTAACATTGTTGACTCATAATATTTTTATTTTTAAGTTCGTCAGGACCAATTTTCATCACACTTATCACACTAAAATTGTATAAAGGCGAAAGTTTGTGAGTGTGATGTTTGTTAATTCTTCACGCCTAAAGGGGTGGACTGATTGAGATGAAATTTGGTATACAGATAACTTAGACCCTGTAATAACAAATAGGCTACAGAACAGCGGGTAAAACCGCTGGGCGCAGCTAGTTATTTTATAAAAGAAATAATATAGTTTAAAGTTTGTTCAAATAAAAAAATACAACAAGTACACCCAAATCGTAATAAAACAAACAAAAACAAAATTATCGACTCTGACTATTTGCACAAAACTAATGCTGGGTCTGGAAAATAAGTATCAGCAAATATAGCCTGTCGATTTCGCTTACACAACACGCCTAAGTGAATCCGAACAAAGCAAAAACTTTACAGATAAGGTAAGCGAATCCTTCGTTTCCGCGCGTCAGCATCATTAGCCCGATTCAAAAGGTCCTAAAACTATTATATTTCGTGGAGCAAACTAATTGGGTGCAAAAACAAGGGGTCCGTGGTGCCGTGGGTCCGTGAGACCGCAATTAGTGGTGTAACGAGGCACGGGGACTAATGGCGCGGAAGTTTCGCTGCCCACTAATTACTGGACGGTGCGGCCTGAGACGGTGCCAAGGTTTTAAACGATCGTTAACTCTTTGATTGTCGAAGATGGATATTAAATAACAAGTACTTAAAGGTAATGTGTAATGTTAACAACCCTCAATAGTAAGTATACCATATATCTATGTAAGTATATAAGCCAACTAACGTAGGCTGTTGGTATTATTTGTTTCAAATAGGATTTTGCTGGAAAAGCTCCTTCTCTCTCTCAAAAACACTTTTGAATAGGATATCTGAAGAACGACACAAGAGGTAAAAACTATAACATTTTTACAAAAGGTAAAAAAATAATAAATTAAATTTATTGTCCTGGTCATTTAGCTAAAATAATTGGCCTTATTATAAACCTATTGAATTGAATATATAATAAATATAATAAACAGAACAAAAATAAAATAAAGTTTAAAATAAAAATATCCTTACATGGGTATATATATTATATTATTTTAACATTATTTTTTGCGAATAAATTATTAGAAATATAAAAAAAAAATACAGGAAAAATTCAAAAACTGATTCTAGTTATTATATTGTATAAATAAACCGTGCCTTACTATACGCACTACACATGTTTCATACCACCGCCACATGCAAGGTCCATAATCCAATCCGGGCACCCCAACTCAGTTTCAATTAGAGCCGGGGTTAT